>OY979648.1:5857100-7107289 GCA_963855885.1 Coenonympha glycerion | reverse complement strand
TGAAACGCTAAAATAACCCAAAGATTGCCCAACCCACAACTGCCCAAAAAGGAGTGTAATGTTTTTAGGGTTCATGTAATTACGATATGTATGTGAGTTTCTTTATTCCACCATAACTTCTGAACGGCTAGATTTATTTGGACATATGGGATATAGTTGGCATCCTTACATCTTTCCGAGTAACATAGGCTATATTTTTTCGGAAAAAGTCGAGTTGCCACAGTGCGGTCGTGTTTTTTAATTTTTAAATTATTTACTTATTTCATTGTTGTCGATTTTATATGTTTTTTCGTGTATCAGGGTATGGAAGTGGACCCCGAGGCGTTGATTAAATGCACAACAATCATACCGGGCGGAGTTGCTACAGGCCAAAACGCGCAAGGGGAAAAGGTAACACATGATCTCAGGGTATAACTTAAGGCCCGGTTTCCACCAAAGTGGAGCTGTGTTTGAAACTGAGGGGAGAGGAGATGTCGAAATGACGAAATCTGTTTGGTTAGTCAAACACATCTCCGCTCTGCTCCGCTTTGGTGGAAATCGCGCTTAAGAGTATAGTGGGTAAATGTGAACAATTGTATTAACCGGTGCTAATTACCCATTTAAGGGGAACTAAATGTCCCTTAACTAAAACGTATTATTCTAATTTTTGTTCGGTTTTTCGCTGTTTGTAAGTTAAGTGTACGTTCCCACTGAAGCGGAGCGGACTGTGAATCACAGATTGATGCCAGCAGCGATTTTGGGTACTGTGATTGTACGATTGACGGTCCACTCCGCTTCAGTAGAAGCGCACCCTGATAAGACATCGTAGGGTTATGGCATTAAAATTATGGGCATGGCAGTATCATGCTTAATTTTTTTGGCTTTTGGCTTTTTGGCATTTTTGAATTAAAAGGCTTTGGTTAAAAGTGTGGGCCACAAAATAGCTTACACATTGTAACTTTTTGATTTTCTTGTCTATCCTTTGTTGACATATTATAATGCGTTTTTAAATCTTTACAGATGATTGTGAGTGCTGTGGAAGAAGTTCTAGGTAATGATATTTTTTACAAGAAAACTCTTATAACTGATCTTTGTATTCCGATTTCTCATTGCTTTCTTTTGTTTCTAGTACCTAAAGAAGAACCGGTGCAGATCCAGATTGACGAACAAGCGCAGTTAACTATCGTACGTATTAAAATAAAAATTGAATAAACTCAATAAGTTATCTTGATTTCGCGCCAGTGAAATGAATCGAAAATGGCGGCATTAATTTAACGTTCATGCTCACACATTATTCATTATTTCTTTATCTAAACAGCATTCAAGAATACAATAGACATGAATGTGCGTCTACACTCGGAAAATACTACTTATTTCTTCACTACAACTTGAAACGGGACTATTTTGTAAAACAATGCATTACTGTGTAAAAATGCCGAACTGAACCAAGCTGATTTTAAGATCTCATATCTCAGGATGGGAGCAGTGCAATAGAGCGTATAAATTTGAAATGCAATGTTTATACCAAGACGCCTTTTCACATGGATTTTTATCAGTGTGTCTTGCTTCTTTTTGAAAAAGAAATATTTAGGCATAAGCTACTTAAACCTTAAGAAAATTCAATGTTGTGGACTGCAATATAGATTATTTATATACATTATCGTTTCACAGAAAACGGCTCAAAACAAAATGTTGGCGGACCTCCTCGAAAAAAAATCCAACCCTCCGGTGCAAGTCGTTCCAATGGGGCAACAGATCAACGCGCCGACCATACAAATAACCGAGACCGGCCAAATAGTGCAGGTCAAATCTGATAACCCCCTCATACAAATCAATACAGACAACGTCCAACCGAGCGGGCCGTTCTTCCAAATCAAAAACGACCAAGGCCAATTGGTGCAGCTTAAAAACGACCAAGGCCAGATCATACAATTGAAGAGCGACCAACTACAGGGGTTGCTGCAGTTTAAAAACGATCAAGGCCAAATAGTGCAGATTAAAAACGAACAATTGGTCCCTGAAGTAGTTCAGCAGAGCGTCATACAGAGCGTGAAGTCGGAAAAGGAGCAGATAATCGATACGGTGGTCACGGATCACTCGTATACGGAACCGCCTAACAAAAAGCAGAAGATTGAGGACAAGTCTGAGGTACGATCTTAAGTATTTTATTCAGGGACAAAAAGAAGAGGATACGTACCACTAATTGAAGATATTATTAATTTTGCTTTTTCAATATTTCTTATTAGACAGAGATAGCGACAATGAATTATGACGTCAGACGGTAGACCTTACTAATGCCATAGTAGCTTCGTGTGGCTTCATACAAATTTTTGTTCTGCCAGAGAGGGATAGGTAGAAGACCCTTCCACTCCAAGATTAAAAAGCATGTAACTTTATAACTTTTCGTTGGATTCAAATATTTTTTCAGTATCGTTATTTTTATCCTACTTTATAATAAAGTAATAATTTTTATCAAATTCAAAATTAGTGCAATTCCAAATTATTATGTAATTTCTTAGAGCAATTCTCCTCAAGAGAGCGTGTCAAAAACCGCTGCCAACCTGTACGCTGCGATTGCGGCGTCCGCGCTGGAAGACGAAGACGATTTGGTAAGTGAATATGTACATCTATCTTTATATCTTGTATACCGATAAAAAGTCTGACTCATTCATTCATTGTTTCACTTACTGACTTATCATTGGCCAGTTAAAACTCTTGGACTTAGCTTACGTGCTTGCATGCTAGCGTGCGTGCGTGTGAACGTGCGTGGGTGCGTGCGTGCGTGCGTGCTTGCATGCGTGCATGTCTGTCTGTGGCATCGTAGCTTCCGAAAGGATGAACCGATTTTGACTGTATTTTTTGTTTGAAAGATGAATCAGTCGGGAGTGTTCTTAGCTATATTTTATAAAAACAAGAGAGACAGTTACTTTTATCTCGATAAGGGCAAATACGCAAAGTGTTTAGAAGAGTAAAAACTGCAAAAACCGTGAAAAAGAAGGAAGCAATTAATTACAGGCGAATAAAGCGCCTTGACTATAGGCGGTGAAGAAAAGCTAATTGCGCCGGTGAAAGATGAGAATGGAGAAATCAAGTATTACGTTTGTTACGATGACTTATTTAACAAGTGTGTGTGGAGGCGGTACGGGTAGCGAGGGGTTGTAGACTGTCCACGAGTACGAGACGATACGCAGAATAAGTTTTGACTTGCTTTTCTCAACATATACCGTGCCTAGAGGTAAATCTTAGGATTTGCCAGTTAAAAGCTCGAAATAAACGAATCAAACTATTTGAACTTTTACCATTGAGGGTTGGTAAATATTAGGTTTTACCGGAAAATCTTAGGATTTACCGTGGTTTGGGCTTTTACAGTAACATATATATAAACAAGAATTGCTCGTTTAAAGGCATAGGATTGTATGCAAAAATAAAAATTCATTATGTGATTTTTCATGTCTGTACCAAATAGCGACCGCGCGGGATCATTTTGGCCGGTGCTGTGTCCAAGGTTTCCAGAACAGATATTTATGATTCATATTATGTTTAAGCAAAAAAAATTCAGTACAAATACCAAGTGCTCGTAATCTTCTTACAGGTTATTACCACAATATTCTACCATAAAGCCGTTAGTTCATCGCAATACTTTATTTCCGTTTGAGGGACACTGTAGCCTAGTGGATAATATGGGCATAAAATGGAGACGATAAAATTGATTTCTCAGGATGACGAACTCAGTGCAGTCTCTCCAAAGTGTAAACTTTCTCGCACACAAACTAAAGATATTTCTCATGACTAGACATTTCATCATCAGATTTAAACAAACTTTATCTAAATGTCAGCTATTAATAATGTGAAACGTTGTCCAGGTGCAACCACCGCCATTGCAAGTGCAACAGCCGACAATGCAAGTGCACCAGCCGGCAATGCAAGTGCAGCAACAAACTCTGCAAGTGCACCAGACTCCGACTTTACAGGTAAACAAAAAGATGTTTATTTATCGTGAAGCAATGTCCATGTGGCAATAAACACCATTGAAAGTGCAACAGCCGACGATACAAGTGCACAAGCCAACAATGCAAGTGCAGCAATTAACTCTGTAAGTGACTTTACAGGTAAACAAAAGGTATATTTTATGAACGTAAAGCAAGGGCAAGGAGTAACAACCACCATTGCAAGTACAATTGCAAGACGCTGCAAATATACCAGCCAATATTGTAAGTATAAGGTTTACTGAATGTGCAGCAACCCAACTAGCAAGCATTTATCGTCAACGTAATAGGTTAAAACATTCTGATCCCTGTATTGTGCAATCAGGGGACAGAATTCGGTGTCCACAATTATCTATACTAATAAAGTTTAAACAAATATCTTCAAAGATATTTGCAAAATAAAAAGTGCGGTTGCGCGTCGCCCGGGTCGTTGCGTGGCGATAGGTAAGTATAGACAGTATTTATCCGAATGCTTCGCGTCCAGCGCTGTGGGCTGTGAGTATAATGCCCGGTTTCCACCAAAGCGAAGCGGAGTGGAGCTGTATTTGAGTAACCAATCAGATTTCGTTATTTTGACATTTCCGAAACTGAGGGGAGAGGAGATGTCGAAATGATGAAATCTGGTTGGTTATTCAAACACGCGGGACAAAGGGGCTGGGACAATTAAAGTATTTCTAACGCGGAACGGAGTCCGCGGGCACTGCTAGTATCGAATACATTTAACTTATACAATTAGGAGGAATTATTATAATAATATTGGTTTGCAGGTCCAACAGCCAACGTTGCAGGTCCAACAGCCAACATTGCAGGTCCAGCAGCCGATGTTACAAGTGCAGCCGATGGACGTCCAAAACATCATCGCTTCACAATCCGGCCAAATTATATTACAAGGTCTGTTGTCATTTGGTCATTGGTAGTTTTGTTCAAATTTTTTTATGATCCCATTGGCTTATAAATCTATGGACGACGGGTGTAATACAAAATACACGATTATTTTTATAAACAAACTAATACATGTCTTAAACCATCACTATACGAGTACAGCCTAATTTTCAAACACGAGACTGAAGTGCGATTAATGTATGTCTTTTCGCGTTTTGTATGTCATTCGGTTCGAATACTTTTTAGCGCTGACCCCAAATTCTTAGTTCATAAATCAATGGATCAAACAAAAAAAAACTATTTTTTGGTATGGTACAGGGCTTCCGTCGTTAATGAGCAATTTTTGTATAAAATATATACATCACTTATACACTTCTTAATAGAGTTTGACTCTACGACTTCGCATTGTGAAGTTAACATGTCCTGGGGATGTCCGGTGTCGGGACAAAACGCGTGTCGAAGAAAGTAGATAGATAGATAGATAAACTCTTTATTGCACACCACAGAATAAAAATAAATATAAAAAAGAAAGAAAATAATTAAATACAAACAAACTTAGGAGTACAATTTGGCGGCCTTATCGCTTCATAGCGATTTCTACCAGGCAACCAATAATGTGAAGGAATATTCGAAAGAATTGGAAAGTATTGGAAGGATTGCGTGTGGTGTTTCATGTAGGCATATTTCCTGCATATTGTACCATACAGATTCTTTTCAAGTGGCGGATTATAGCAAAACAAATTAATCTGTCCTGCAATCTCAAATAGTAACCAAGCAAAGTTCTTCCTCCCAGGTTGTAAAAATAATAAAACACTTGTAACTGTTTTGTTCATAGAAAAGCAGATGCCATCTCAAGCGACGCAGTTCATGCAACAGCCGATGCAAATCATAGCAACTCCTGGCTCCTCGCAAGGTAATCCGTCATTTTAATAAAATTTTCAATACCATCAGTCTTCTCAAAACTTATAAGGCCTACCATTTGCGCCAACTCTGGTTAGTGTGTTAACAACCCAGGGTGAAGTTGTCAAAAATGACCAATGAGAGACGCTGACTCTGATTTAAAAATGTAAATATTTAACCCGCTGTTTCGCGCAAGTGGACCTAAGTAGCTTAATAGCATATGTTTATTTTTCTTTATCAATTTACGAAATTGAAAAATTCTCTCTGTGCACTAAACATCGATTTACTACTTTTATAATTAATTTTTCTCATAGCAAGTTTCGAAAACGTAACGTAACTGACCTACTATTAAAACGCATATTGTGTTTACGCCTTCATTCAAGATATTTCGCTTTGAGTTCCTTTAATAAACTGATTCACTAAACGGTGTTTTTTTTTTCAGGTGGTCTTAGCTATATAACTCAAAATATCCCAGGAAATATGATGCAGAAAACGATCATTATCGTACAAGGAGCCGGCGGGGGACCGCTCACATTGACGGTACGTTACAAAAGATTTCGCTATTCCAAATTTTTATCATGAATTTAAAAAGAAAACTTGTGAAAGAATTTATGATTTCCATTGTGTAACTGTAATGTGAATAAAAGATGTCATGTTAATTGAAAATTTACACGCAAGGTGAACAACCCAGCCGGTTTGGACGAGGCGACGCTAAACAGCCTTATTGCCCAGGCTACAGAGGCGATAACCCAACAGCAAATCATTCAGGTTACACGCTTGAAGATTTAGACGCTGTGCTGACTAACCTTTATATCGTTTCCGCCTCGACTAAAACGCCTTGAGCTCTGCCACATCACTATGATCCAGCGCCGTGTCGTGTCTCTGGTAGCTCTAACGTAATAGTGTACATTTCGATACTAGGGTGGAAAGTATGTCATTTCTTCACTCTGCTTGGGTAAACACTAGGGACGAGTAGAAATGACAGTTCCGCACGTGTATTAAATGAAGTTTTTAATACTTTATATCTTAGGCTTATCTTATTTTTATGGAAAAGAGTTTTGAGGCACAACATTTACGCATCTACATGTTTTTAATAAAATCTGCTCCTGGTAGCTCGAAATCTGATACAACTGAAAAATAAATAATCTTTCGGGAACAAGTATGAGGTGAGTGGGAATTTTCGAGCAAAGTTTCTATTAAAAACATGTAGAATAAATAATATAGTAAATATTCTGTCCGCAAAATTCGTTGCCATAAACCTAGAACCTATAGTTAGTCTAATATTTGCGAAAAACAAAATAAAGTTTGAATTTTGCGAATAGATCCCATGGTTGCGCGGCGCCGTGTCGTGATGTGGTTAAGCTGCCACTCTTATTCTTTGTCGCCCCTTAACAATCACACCACATTTAGGGATTTCCTTTTTGCACCTTTTATAGGCTAGATTTTGAAGACTGCAGTAATTTATTTTTATTCTGTAAATTTAAGAAGCCTGTTCCACCACCTTCTGATAAGTCTCGGATAGCTTATTGAGACAATTCGCCTAAAGTAATAAAGTGACAACACATTCGTTTAGATTAATCACAAGGCGGTGAGACCCTTAAATGAACTAAATTGACATGCACATTTTACACTTAATTTTCCGGAAGATAGTATAAGAGATCTAAGGCTCACAAAATATTACACACACTTAAATTTGTCACCATTTTGAAAGTATAAAATATTCCAAATGTCAGCCAAATCCTTTTCCATCATATTATTATTAATTTTTAGATTGATTCTTGATTAAAGTAAAATCATCGATATACCAATTAGAACTAGATTCAGGGTAAGCACGTAAAAAGTGGTCAGAGAAATAAAAGCACTTATACAAGTGTGCTCTTATTTTAAATTAGTATCGTCCAATTATAGCCAACGAAAGGACGCGTCAAAATGCCACAGTGCGCATTTAAAAATTGTAAAAATAGCCACCGCAACAGCAAAACTTCAGAGAGAATATCTTTTTTTCGGTAACTTTAAGCCAAATAAGTGTATTTTAATCGAGTCCAAGTAGAATCAAACAGTAATTTAAATTATTTAGAAATTATTGTGCAGTTTTGGCCAATGTTTGTGACGACGCGCCAACATCCATAGCCAACATTGACTGTTTAGGACAGAGGATGCGTGGAGTAGTATTGGTACTTTATATTTTTTTTTTATTTGTAGATTTCCTCGCAATCCGTTTTACTGTGCAGAATGGATATCGATAGTCGCAAAAGAAAGACAAGATAAATTTTACAAGCCATCTAAAAACACGTATTTGTGTTCAATTCATTTCGACAAATTGGATATTACTGGGAAAAAACTATAAAGATAATTACTTCCAAATTTAAACGTCATGTATTTTGGGTCTTTAACCTAAAATCGCTTAGAAGCAGAAACACGATTGGATAAAATTTTCTCGATAGAAAGTTCTCCCAAAAGTTGCTCCAAAATCTCAGTTTTTTCGATGTAATTGTAATTTTTGTTTTAATGTGTCGGTAATAATACTATCCAAAAACGCTTAGAAACAGATTTTTGATAAATGGCTTAGTTTTTGAGTAATTAGGTAAAAAGTCGTTTTTCTGTTATATTCTTCCGCGACGCTGCATGTCGCACCTGCCAACGTATCCGTGAGAGTGAGAAAGACAAAAATAAATTCAATAAATCCCCTTAACAACTTTTATATAAGTTTTATTTGTAGTTCAAGTAGATATCATAATAGCGTAGATTTAGATTTTCAGAGTTATGAGCGTTTTAGGAAACTAAATATCACTTGCTTAACGGTGAAGGAAAACATCGTGAGGAAACCTCCATGCCTGAGAGTTCATAAAAATGTTCTCTAAGGTGTGTGAAGGCCGCCAACCAGCACTTGGCCTAGCGTGGTGGGCTATGGCCAAACCCTTCTCAGTCTGAGAGGAGACCCGTGCCCAGCAGTGGAACTTAAAAAGGGGTTGAGATGATGATGATGATGATGATGATAATTAAAAAAAAATACTAGGATCTAAACTTTTTACAAACTTTTTGAATCAGTCATAATACTTGGCCTAAAAAATATATAAGCTACTCCATATACTTCCTTATTCAGACCACAATAATTCCAAGAATTGAAATTGTGTCTTGTTTCAAGAATATTAAAATGGAGTATGCAGAAATTATAAATTTACAATTTTCAACTCTATTGCGTACGGGTAATGTTGTGTATTAGACTAAATATTTTTTGTACATATTGTAATACAGATTTTCGACTTTTGAGTGAAGGTTTAAATTTATTGCCTATCCCGAGTCTGATGATAAACGTCGTAACTGTTATGTGTTAGCGATCAAAATTAAGCCTTACCGCCTTCACTTTAAGGTTTATAATAATCCGAAGTTTTTGCTAGTAAAAACCTATTTCTAATAGAAACCCAAATGTTTAAGTGGGGGTAAATGCTACCGTTTTTGCGTTGATTTTTTGTTTGTGATCCTTTATCTTGTCCTATGGTATATCGATGAGTAAAATACTTAATTACTCGTAGCGGCGTTCATGGGAAACGACTGCGTGAATTGTTGTCCTGTCAAATTAGTTCAAAATAATAATAATTTAATTTTATAATTCGTCACTAACCGTGGGACCTTGATGCGATGTTAAAATTTGTCCAAGTCAAAATTTATTATTCATTTATTGAAAAATAATTTCCTTTCGGCCGGACTACGTATAGAGTTTTGTTCACTAGAAATCGCTTGATTTCATAGCTTGTGAATATCAAGCTATTCTATTGGTACGGTCCGCACAAAACTGTATATTATTGTACATTATTCTCTGTATATAATATGTATTGTTGCTTCAACAGACTTTGGCAAGTTTTATAATAAAATTAATATAAGAAATAACGTACGTAAAGTACGAGTATATCCCGCTTCTAGATTTTGATTTTTTTTGTTTCAAAAATACTTATAGTAGTTTTAGTAGTTTTTCGTTTAAGTAAATGTAAATATGAAAAATGTAAATAATATTACATTTACATTTTTTTTACATTTATTTACTGGATTTATGATGGACTACTAAAACTTTGTAGTTCATATTGGCTCACAAACCATCTAATCTAAGAATGTCACAGTCTAATAATAGTTTTATCCTGTTTTTAAAACGCTTACGGTCAAAAAGGATACCAGTATTTGACTTCAAATTACATAACTCAGACATCAATAATTTCACAGTGCTTACTAACATGTGCACAATATGATAATGTGTTCCCGGTTTATGTTTACTAATTCTTTAATTTATAAAGTATTTCATTTATTTTCATCTTACTGTAGTACCCGTATTAATATTCCCAAATATCTGTATCTTTAGCGGATTAAAAAGGTAAAGAGGTGAATTCAAACTTATGTTAGTACAGTTCTTTTATAGGCCTGTTAGTGAGTTTTTATAAAATAACTAGCAGATACCCGCGGCTTCGCACGCGTAAATTTTAGTTTAACTATTCTACGGGAACCATCCATTTTCCGGAATAAAAAGTACCCTTTGTGTTAATTTACATGAAATCTATTTTCATTTCAACTTTAAAACAAAAATCTATCTCTATTCCAAATTTCAGCCAAATAAGTTCAGTAATTACGGCATGAAGGAATATTTTTCCCGCGTGGATTTCTGTTTTTCACTATTATCATAGAAACCATGAAATTTTCCGGAATGAAAAGTACCCTATTTATTAACCCAGGATATAATCTATCTCCATTCCAAATTTCATCCAAATCGGTTGTGTACTTGCGGTGTGAGATTTTTTTTACGTGAATTTTGGTTTTTAACTTATCCCACGGGAACCATGAATTTTTTCGGGATGAATAGTAGCCTATGTGGTAATGCAAGATACAATCTACCTCCATTCCAAATTTTAGCCAAATCGGTGCAGTAGTTGCGGCGTGAAGACGTATTTTAACTTGATAAAATCCAAACTTCGGACCGCCGTTTCACCCCCTTAGAGGGTGAATTTTGAAAAATCCTTTCTTAGTGCTCCCCTAGGCCTCACAAGGAACACGTGTGCCAAATTTGGAGTCTCTAGACCCAGCGGTTTGGGCTGTGCGTTGATATGTCAGTGAGTCAGTCAGTATCTTCTTTTATATATTTAGATAATATGAGCACTTGTAAGTTGTTCATCTTGTAGTCGCTATAATATTGTTTCGTGAGAAGACACTTCATCTGATGCCATTTGTAAGTCGCGGCAGGTAAGTCTACGGGTCAATTTACACCGCGGCGGAATGGAATGGAACGGAAGCGTCAATTTCGCCTCATGACACGAGAATTCGCTGGAATGCTCGAGTATTCGGGGACAGTGGCTAGAGGAATTCTCGAGAATGCGCGAGGATTTGCTTTTATTTATTTTGTATGTTAAGCAATTGACATAAAGTTCATTATGCTTTGTACAAATTCCTTGCAAAAAGCTGCTTCCATTCCATTCCGCGGTGGTGACCCTACCGTTGAACGAAACGTGTAGGGATAGCTATTAGCTGGCATAGATACCGCCGTGAGGGGGACGGTATACGATTGGAGAGCCAATCAGCGCGTGCGAACGATACGCTCGCCCGCCCCGTGACCCGATGATACCATATTTTCGATTTCTGCGCAAAAACGGTTACCACATATTGGTCCCACTATCAATAGGTATTACTCAAGTTCAAAAGGTCAAATATCGTATGAAATTACCCCTAAGTTTATCGAAGTAGCTTCAAATAGTTTGAACTAAGTTTTATTTTAAAGGACAAAACAATGGCATAAAGGAGTTGAAATGCAATTCATGGCTGAAAATACTGTTTTTTCCCTCTATATAATAAATCTAATAATAAATATAAATCAGCATCAAGTCGAAAAGTCTCCGGGGAAATTTCGCCGGGGAAAATTGGTCTCAAAAAATATTGACAAAAATAGCTTGGACTCTAAAACGAATGTGTCTTACACTTGTTGCATACAGAATTCTGGAGTGATTCAGTCGACTCAGAGGGTGATCGTCAGCCAACCCACCCTAGTGAGCACCTCGCAACCGATAACCGTGGTCAAAACCACCTTCACACAGGTTCTGAGCAACGCACGGCTTTTTACTACATGCATGGACGAGTATTTTGAGGCTTCTCTAGGGCTTAGGATCATAGTGGTGCCTATTCGGATTTAGAAAATCTATAAATTGTCTTTGGGTATCAACTTAATAAAAATAGTAACATTTATAGACATGGCAAATTAAATTGGCGAGCTGACTCAATTTTTTGTAACGCTTTTTAAAACTAGAATAAATATTAATACAAAGTTACAATTTTGAAGGAAGGGTTTTTGGCTCTTTCTCGCAAATTCAAAATTTGTATAGAGCTATGATATTACTGAACAATGACGTCAAAGTTCAATATGGCTATCTCTGCCTAATCAAAAATATTAAAACTCTTATAACTGTTATATGATCGATTTAATCAGAGATTTCAGCATTTTATTTGAAAATAGTTCTAGTTTAAAACAGAGATTTAAATAAATCAATATTTTGATTTCAATCACCCAATTAGTTTAGATTTTTTTAACACGAATAGGCAACATTATTGTAGAGAATTTCAAAAATAGCTTATTTTTTTTAGTAGACTAGATGGTAAAATATTTTGAAGCACGTTTATTATTTAGTCACGTGCTATATAGATGTTGTTAGATGTATTTAAATTGTGAAGTTACACGGAATATTAACTTAAAAAGAATGTTTACTTTATTGTAGAATGATTTTATTTTAAGTCGCAGTCGGTAATTATTTTCTTTGAATTTTGTTTACGTGTCATTATTTTAACATTTAGTTTATTTGATTTACGAGTAGGTAAGTTATTATCGTAGGTACATAGTACGAGCTAATTAGACATATTATGTAGTAGGTATTAAAAAAAACGGTTTTTAATTAATTTGCTATGCAATGCGTATTTTAGTAGATTTGTTGAGCTAGAGAAAGAGTCCAAGTAGTATATATTACTTAAGTATTTATTAAGCTTCTTTTTTTATTTATAGAGGTTTTGGTACTTTGTATAATTGGTCTACGCATCTTTGGTTTTGGGTATCTGTTGTTTGATTCATATGGGTTACGGACGCACCGCTACTTGTCATTGCATTGTAGTAGAATTTTCCATATAACAACAATCTTCTAAATATTGTACCAATACTAATGGATCTTTCTATCAATCAGAACGCACCTCAAATAACGCCGAGCCAGCAACCAATAATAACAACCCAACCGCAACCACACAAGGCTCAGATAGTCAACCAACCGCAGACACAACAAATCGTCGTAACCCAAAAACAACCGCCCGCTTTGATCAGTACGTCAAGCGGCAACCAAATCATCGGCAACCAGATGATAGGAAACAACCAGCAGATTATTCAAGGTAAGATGCAATCCAGATCCTATTTTATTTTAGGGTTCCGTACCAAAATGGTAAAAAAATGGGACCCTATTACTACACTCTGCCGGGCGTCTGTCCGTCTGTTACCAGACTGTATCTCTTGAAAGTTATAGATTTAAAATTTTCACAGCTGCCACCTTTGATAGGATTATGGTAACCTCTGTTCAGAACAAAGTTGATTGCAAATTTAATATGTAGTATGTTACATTATATAAATAGTATTTAATTTTCTTTAATTTAGGTAACCAGCAGCTTCTACAAGGCAACCAGCAGATCATTGCTGTCTCCAACAACCAACAGATCATTATGAACGCGCCGATGAAGCAAGGCGTTCACAGAGTTGTGCAGCAACCGCAGAGGAGTCAGGTTGCGACCGTCCCCGTCACCGGCACCACCGCAACCAGCGAGATCAAGAGTGGGGTATGATCGCCTTTTACTTTACACCAGCTTGTATAAATACAGCATATCATAGTGAACGCGCCGATGAAGCAAGGCGTTCACAGAGTTGTGCAGCAACCGCAAAGGAGTCAGGTTGCGACCGTCCCCGTCACCGGCACCACCGCCACCAGCGAGATCAAGAGTGGGGTATGATCGCCTTTTACTTTACACCAGCTTGTATAAATACAGCATATCATAGTGAACGCGCCGATGAAGCAAGGCGTTCACAGAGTTGTGCAGCAACCGCAGAGGAGTCAGGTTGCGACCGTCCCCGTCACCGGCACCACCGCCACCAGCGAGATCAAGAGTGGGGTATGATCGCCTTTTACTTTACACCAGCTTGTATAAATACAGCATATCATAGTGAACGCGCCGATGAAGCAAGGCGTTCACAGAGTTGTGCAGCAACCGCAAAGGAGTCAGGTTGCAACCGTCCCCGTCACCGGCACCACCGCAACCAGCGAGATCAAGAGTGGGGTATGATCAATTTTTACTTAAAACCGACTTTATAAAACACTAGATATAGCGTTCGCGCTGATGAATCAAGGAGTTCAATGTGTTGTGTGTTATCATTCTACAACCAACACAGATAGTAAGTGGTAAATAGATTTTAGTCGATCAAATATGCCGTCTTTTGCTTTTACTCCTTGCTCTTGATGATCAGAAAATATCAAAATCGAAGTTACGCAAGACTTGAAGAAATTCGGTCGTTTAAAATGAGACGTTATATGGTCGGGTTAAGCTCTATTTTACAATAATTAGACATTATAATTTAAAGAAAACGTCTACTTTTATACAGAAAAGTCAACCGGTTATGCGTCAAGTGATAACCCGCCAACCGGTGATGGTTGGCAACACGAAGATTGGCGATAAGGAGATGGTCATCACGACACCCGTCACAGAGGTAACCCTATCATATCCTCTTTAATGTCCCACGTTTGGGCACACACCACCTCTCCCAATACTGGGCACAGGCCATCTGTACCAATACTGGACACAGACAACCTGTACCAATACTGGGCACAGATCATCTGTACCAATACTGGGCACAGACAACCTGTACCAATACTGGGCACAGACAACCTGTACCAATACTGGGCACAGAAAACCTGTACCAATACTGAGCACAGACAACCTGTACCAATCCTGGACACAGACAACCTGTACCAATACTGGGCATAGACAACCTGCACCAATACTGGGCGCAGACAACCTGCAACAATACTGGGCACAGATAATCTGT
Source organism: Coenonympha glycerion (assembly GCA_963855885.1). Lineage (NCBI taxonomy): Eukaryota > Metazoa > Arthropoda > Insecta > Lepidoptera > Nymphalidae > Coenonympha > Coenonympha glycerion. The sequence continues at coordinate 7,092,445 of OY979648.1, read as the reverse complement.
ATCAATACTGAGCACAGACCACCTGTATCAATACTGGGCTAAGACCATCTGTACCAATACTGGGTACAGACCACCTGCACCACTACTGGGCACAAACCACTCGTACCAATACTGGGCACAAACCACTTGTAACAATACTGGGCACAGACCATCTGTACCAATACTGGGGCACAGACCATCTGTACCAATACTGGGCACAGGCCATTTGTACCAATATTGGGCACAGGCAAAGTGGTTGTTATGTTGCTACAAGTACATAACGCCGACCGCTCAGCGGTTTTTTCCTGGCCCCTGTAACGAGCCAAAAAGAGATAGGAGGGTAGATAAAGTATAACGCGAAAGAAAGAGATCACAACGTTTAGATTAAAAACGACGTAGGTATAAGGCGTTGTTGCGAACTGAATTGCATTTTATTATGAAAACCCTAGAGTCGCCATTTAATCTTCTAGGAGGACAGATCAATTTGTTTTGCTATTATCCGCTACTTTAAAGGATTCTGTATGGTGCATACATGGTGTTTCATGCGGGTAGTGTTCCTGCATATTGCACCATACAGAATCCTTTCAAGTAGCGGATAATAGCAAAACAAATTGATCTGTCCTGCTAATTATGGATTTCCGCAAAATAACGCCTGCTTCCATTCAATATTTAATCTTCTTATATAGTAAGGTACTCTGTGGCACAGGCCACTGGTCCCAATACTGGGCATGTTTCATGGGGTTGTGATGTAAAATCGTATATTAATCGTTAATTTCACATCCACCAGACAAAACCCCCGCCTTTGAAGAAAACAGTGACTCCACCGCCAACACCGATAGCAGCCGGCGCTGAAGATACGCCCTGGATATGCCATTGGCGAGGATGTGGGAAGTGAGTTTTTTATAGCAAAAAATGACTAGCATCTGATGTTAAGTGATACGCATGCCCGACAGATGCAGTGCGTCCTATAATAGCGCAGTGCAGTGCAGTGACTCACCGCAGTGCAGTGCAGTGTCTCACTGCTCTGCACTGCCACTTGCCACTAATGCCGATTCCCAATATCCGATACCTTTAAACGAGCAATTCTTGTATATATATATTTCTATATAATCTGAATCTCGGAAACGGCGCGACCGATTTTCATGAAATTTAGTGTACAGGGGGTTTTGGGGGCGATAAATCCTCCTGCTGCCATCTATTGGTGACTAGGCAGAAATACAACCGAGCAAAGCTCGGTCACCCAGATATTTCTATCTATCTTCTATTTGCCCTACTAGAAATGTATCAATGTGACATAAGCTTCATACAAGTTATGTCATCTTTATATCTCTTGTAAACCATGGATAAATAGAATATCGGGAACCGCCATAAATTGCGTGTTAGCACAACTGTGATGTTCATATTAGGGTGAAGATAATGTCAAAAAATTAAGCGGTCTCCTAAAAGCGTATTCTCTGTAAATTCCCTAGTAGCAATCCACGTTTGGGCTATTTACTGCTGTATTGGTAAAGTTCACAAGTATAATAAACAAAACTATTGCAAAACCACGTACTTAATAAGCAAATAAAATTTTAACTTCATTTCAATCATACATATTCACAGGGTGTTCGCGAACGCGTCAGAAGTGTTCAGCCACGCGGCGCGCTCGCACTGCCCTCACACGGCGGGCGGCGAGGCGCCCTGCATGTGGCTGGACTGCGACCGGGTGCCGCGGAAGACGTTCGCCTTGCTCAACCACCTCACCGACAAGCACTGTAGCCCTCAGGTGTGTATAAACAGTATCATTATTATAACAGGGTGTTCGCGAACGCGTCGGAAGTGTTCAGCCACGCGGCGCGCTCGCACTGCCCTCACAAGGCGGGCGGCGAGGCGCCCTGCATGTGGCTGGACTGCGACCGGGTGCCGCGGAAGACGTTCGCCTTGCTCAACCACCTCACCGACAAGCACTGTAGCCCTCAGGTGTGTATAAACAGTGTCATTATTATAACAGGGTGTTCGCGAACGCGTCGGAAGTGTTCAGCCACGCGGCGCGCTCGCACTGCCCTCACACGGCGGGCGGCGAGGCGCCCTGCATGTGGCTGGACTGCGACCGGGTGCCGCGGAAGACGTTCGCCTTGCTCAACCACCTCACCGACAAGCACTGTAGCCCTCAGGTGTGTATAAACAGTGTCATTATTATAACAGGGTGTTCGCGAACGCGTCGGAAGTGTTCAGCCACGCGGCGCGCTCGCACTGCCCTCACACGGCGGGCGGCGAGGCGCCCTGCATGTGGCTGGACTGCGACCGGGTGCCGCGGAAGACGTTCGCCTTGCTCAACCACCTCACCGACAAGCACTGTAGCCCTCAGGTGTGTATAAACAGTATCATTATTATAACAGGGTGTTCGCGAACGCGTCGGAAGTGTTCAGCCACGCGGCGCGCTCGCACTGCCCTCACACGGCGGGCGGCGAGGCGCCCTGCATGTGGCTGGACTGCGACCGGGTGCCGCGGAAGACGTTCGCCTTGCTCAACCACCTCACCGACAAGCACTGTAGCCCTCAGGTGTGTATAAACAATTGTAACGAGCAGTTGCGGACATGTGCGACGCAGGTAGACGAGTTGAGGCGATAAGAGACGAGCGGAGACGGGCAGAGCCAAGGAGAGGGGAGCGAAAGAGGTGTGGGCAGTTGAGCGTCCAAACTGGCGTAGAACTGCTGTACTGGAATACAGTAAAAAGAAATAGATAAATTGAAATTTAAGCTATCCGATCTTTTAAGTTCGATCAAACTGCGCACTGTGTGCAAATTTGATTAAAATCGATTAAGTACTTGAGGCGTCAATCGCGGACAAACAACGTGACGCGTAATTTATATATATTAAGATTATGTATATTTATCAGTTATCTAGTACCCATAACACAAGCCATCACTTTCTTTGGAGCTAGACTGCGATGTGCGAAAAAAAATGTTTTCATTTGCATTTGTTTGTCTCGCAGGCCCTCAAAGCGATTTTCAACTCCCGCCGTCACATAGTAGCCGAAGCGGAGGCTAGCAAGCCAGTGTCCGTCGGGTACCCGCCCAACGCTGCGCTGGCGGCTCTCAACAAGCACGCGACCGACACTCTTAACCCACGGGAACTCATGGTAAGGGCATTTTCTCCTTTGAATTTCATGTAATAAATACATAATTATTACATTTATTTTACTTACAACTTGAAATGAGTCGGTTTAAGGTTGACCGTAATTTGGATTGTGAGTAAACGTGTGGAAAATATGTGTGTAATGTTGATTCCGAGATTGATATGCTTTGACGCACTCGATCGTGAGAGCATTTACGTTTTTACGGGTTTGCAACTGTTGGAAAATATGATGGCACAGCCACAAACTTATACAATTTGACTTTAATCTCCTCGCGATTGATTTAGTCAATATTCGTCAAAATAATCGAGTGTGACAAACGGACGTAGAAAGTCTCACCATAAGGCTCCCAGATTTACTGTGTTGGTATGGAACCAAATATATCAATTTCGGATTGGTTATTCTAAAAATCATTATCGTACGTCCAAAGTGCGACCAACCTAAACATGTAATAGCTAACCAGGAAAAAAACTTGTTCAGAGATCGCCACCTTTGCATGGAAATATATTTATGGGAACAATTAGTGTATAGAAGAAAAAAAACATTCTTTACCGCAAGATGGCGAAGTTTTTAATTTTCCTGGCCATGCTTTATACCAAAATATTATATTATGTCACTGTACTATATTATATTATTATATTATGTTCTGTCTGCCGATAACTAACATAGTGGCACTATAAGTTCACTTGTTGAATTAACAAAGGTGTAAAAGCACAATATTCATTTTCATTATATCATATTAGTTATGTAGAACTGATTATTATACTTTTTTACATATTTAATTTAGGTACAAAGGATATTTCATTCAACTTAGTTGGTTTATATGAAATAAATCGCTTTTTAGTTTGTTTATTTTGCTTAAGAATTTAATTCACAATCACAATGACTGAGGTCGTCATAGATTTTTTTTTCGTTTATTTGGGACAATAAATAATACGTGTACGAAAATTGGGTATATGACTGAATTCAAAATATTTCTTATTTTTTATTTAAAAAATAGCATAATGGTGATAGAACTATATAATTCTATTAAATAACAAAACAGACAGAGATAGCTTAACTAAATTGTGACGTCAGAAGAAAGTAACACCATATCAGCTCTCCACAAATGACATGGCCGGATTCTGCCCTCGAAAAAAAATATTCATGGCCATTGACAAACAGTACGTCATATTAAAAGTTATAATTATGTCTTTACGATCGTGTAATTTTTATGATCAGAAAACTTGCGAGAGACATAATATCAGCATAACAACTTGCAACAAAATGCGCCTAAATAATTTTAATAGCAATGATTTTTTTACTAAATAAATGCTGTTCAAAATGTTTACTCGCATTTTCTAAGCTTTGTAATATGAAAAAATAATTAGTTCATAACCAATACACATAATTTTTTAATAAAAAAGCATTGCTATTAAAATTATTTAGGCGCATTTTGTTGCAAGTTGTTATGCTGATATTATGTCTCTCGCAAGTTTTCAGATCATAAAACTTAAACGATTGTAAAGACATAATTATAAGCTTTAATATGACGTACTGTTTCTCGATGGCCATGAATATTTTTTTTCCAGGGCACAGCTCCATACAAGTTTCGGCCATGTCCTTTAAATTCAATATTTTAAAGTAATTAAAACAAGTGAGTCAAATACCCAATTACAAGGTACGATTAGATAATTTAAGCATAATAAAAACACAATACCCGTGGTGTGCCCACTAGTCGCTAACGCGGTCGCGCGCGCAGCAGTGCGGCGATGCCAGTAGCACGCCGGACACATTGGTGAGACGAGCTTGCTACGCTTTGTGACGGGGCTCCGGACGGTATAAGGCCCAGTTTCCACGAAAGCGGAGAGGAGAGGAGAGGAGATGTGTTTTGAACAAATTCAGTATCTTCGGTTCACATCTCGTCTCCGCTTGATCCATTTCATCCGAAGCCAAGCGGAGAGATGTCTAATTTTTCTGTAAAATTTTGTGCCGCGAGCGAGCTAACGGCACGTGGAGATGTCTTTGCCGCTGACGGTCGGGCGGCGCACGCGCGGCATTGCCTTTTCTCTGCGCCTCGCACACCCGACATCGTCATCCGATTGAGGCCCGGTTTCCACCAAAGCGGAGCTGTGTTAGAGTAATTCATCATTTTGACATCTCCGAAACTGAGGGGAGAGGAGATGTCGAAATGACGCAATCTGATTGGTTACTCAAACAAAGCACCGCTCCGCTTTGGTGAAATCAGGGCCTGACGCTGCACACAGCTCACGTCTCGCTACGCACAGCTCACATCTCTTCTGTGCTACGCATCTCTTCTCCGCACTGGTGAAAATCAGCTTCGTAGCGCATCTCTCGTCTCTTCTCGTCTCAGCTTTGGTGGAAAGTGGGCCTAAATCCTATAAATTTTGAATTAAAAATCGTAGTACTTTTCGGGATTTGAACCAGCATCGCATCAGCTATCGTGGTTGGAGCACGTGCACCTCACCGCAGAGGGAGGAACATTATTGTACGAATACTATTCAAAATTTATAGAAATTACATCCTGAGTGTGTGAAGAAATTATTATCACATACTCCTAATACACTTATATGTGAGTGCCACAAAGCATACTAAAACACCATTTTCCAAGATGGTGTTTTTGGGCGTCATTTTCCAAGATGGCGTTTTTGGGCGCCATTTTCCAAGATGGTGCCTTTGGGCGCCATTCCAATTTTAAATGTCCGACTGCCCCGTTACGCATGGTTATTTTCACCGCGCACTATTTGTGTCTGTGATGTCCGTCGTATGTTTTTTTTTCGTTGCAGCTTTTTTTTGTGTCTTATAGATTAAGTTAATCTCATAACGTTCATATTTTGTGATCATTTTATTCGTATCAGTGTCATTATAATATTAAAATTGTTTGTTATGACAATTAAAAAACAAATGCACCACCAAGTTTTTAAAATATTTTACAAAAAATACAGATAAAAAAGCAACAGTAGAGCCTAATTCGGTTTTTAACAATGTCTAAATAGTACTAATGCTTTTCAAAATGCTCCCCACAGAATATAGTGTAGTACTATTTTTAGGAACATCAGATTAGTTTTCTGACCTACGTGCCCAAATAGGTACCAATATAACCAGTTGTCATCCAGTTTCAATTTAGCAAAACATTTTGTGATTTACGTAATAGAAAGATGAGACAAAGACGTGCTAAAACATTTTACGATTTGTCTTATATTACCTAATATATGCCCATTCATCTTTGTTTTGTTGGAAATGTACTTAAATGTTAATTCCGCTTTTTATATTTTCTGTAAGTACGAGTAAATAGTATGTTAAATGGAAGTAGCGGATTTATTTAAATGTTACTTTTAAATTAGTTATTTTTAATGAATTATTCGGTGCATCTACCTGTTGAAATATAATTCTTATAACTAGGTACATAATTATAATATTATTCTTCATGATGATCTGTTAATAGTAGCCTTGTTTTATCTTGTATTCCCATAATAATTTTGATTTTTTGAGCATATACTAATATCAAACTAAGGGTACTTTCAACGTTTTAATAACAGTGAAGTCTATTCTGGTTTCCAAAATCTATAAAATAAACTACCGGGGTTACTGGTTATGCGGGTAACTCAGTGATCATCACTAAATGAAAGTCATTGTCTATGGTTTATTATTATCTCTTGCCGATTATATGTGTGAAACGAAAATAAGGTTTTGTTGCAAACCTGCAATGGATAATAAATAATTATAGTTTAGAAACCTTATAAACTCGAATAGACACCAATGGTAGCGATTCTCTTTTATAATCTCTAAAGCGCGTCTAAAATTCTACTCTCTATCTCTTTCACTATGGTACGTTTGGATAGGGATAGCACTTCACACGTATTCTGTAACTCGGTGCCTATCAAAGAATGAAGAATGATAGCCACGCATATACTCGTATTTTTTATCCATTGAAGGTTTGCTATAAAATAAAAGTAACATTTTCGTAGCAAACCTACAATGGATACAAATATATTTGCCAGTGGCCATTCTTTGAGCTTTGTTGATTTAGGCACTGAGAATACGTTTGAAATATACGTTTGAAATGGATTCTTTAGAAATGGTTATATTCCTTTCCAACCATATGACGACGCGCTAAAAGAGATACTAAAACAGAATCGGTACGATTATGTTCTTGCTTCTGTATGCTTATGGTGAGTGTTTGTATGATATCCCCTGCAGACTCACGGCGAGAAAGTTCGGCGAGACTTCTCGAAAAAACAAACAAATTGTCCACACTCAATTTTCTCTCTTGTGATCGTCTTGCGTCAAAATACCGACGCCGATCGGAGAACAGGCGAGCGCGAGAACGAGACGGTGAGAAACTCCTTCACTGATCTCCATCTCTGGCTCGCTGACTGAGCTGTCAACGTAAAAATAAAGACACTTGATTTTCGCCATTTTGGCGCTGATTGCTGCGATTGAGCGTCCATGGAATGACGCAAAAATCAAATGACATTCAAAACGACGGTCCACTACCAACAAATGTCAATTTAGTACCGTGGACGTTCGGGGGTGGCGCTTCAAATCGGCACAAAAAATGAACGGGTGAAAAAATTAATGGGTGTTCACGGGGTTTCTCGGCGTGAGTCTGTAGGCATGATAAGTTTTGAATCTCTTCATTTTAACGATGTGTTTGTACGTAGGACGAGAACGAGGGCCCGGTGACAAAGAGTATACGACTCACCGCCGCGCTTATCCTGAGGAATATCGTCATTTACTCCAACACTGGCAGAAGGTGAGGTCGTGATTTATATTGCTACTGATAAAATTGTTGCGGTGGATGGCCTAGTTAAAATTTGATTTACTTGCTAGATGACCCGGCAAACGTTGTTTTACCCTTAGGAATATAAAAATACCTTAAGAACTACTCAGAACTATCGAAAATACACAGAATATTACATAACAATCTAGTAGGGGAGCCCAAAAGGGGATTTTGGTAGCTTCTCGAGCGTCGCGGGAACGTTAGAATCCTTACATCATTCCGAGTAACATTGGCTATATTTTTTTTAGAAAAAGTCGTTTTAAATCACAGACTAGTCGCGTTTTTTTATTTTTAAATTATTTACTTGTTTCCAGATTGCTGCGCTCGTTCGAAGCGCACCTAGCGGTGATCGCGCTCAGCAACGTGGAGGCGTCGCGGACCATCGCACAGGTGCTCTACGACATGAACAACATCTGAGACGCGCCCGACGGACCGAGGTCCGCGCAGCACTCGCACCGACCGCTTGCCAGATCGGTCACTTAGTTCCGACCATATTAAACGATCAGCATTTTTAGCCCTGAAGCATCATTTTTAATTTGTCAAAATTGTATAATGGCGCTAATGTATGCGACAGCGGTATATGCTATCAGCGGTACCGACATGTACGACGCTCGACGCCATATTTGAGAATTTTTTGACTTCAACATACTTACGTCACTTTTTTCCCGTCCTCTTAGTGTAGCTTATTTCGTAATTGGTAAAGACTAAAGCCCCATTCTAATTTATAAGTTCTCAGTGGTCGTGCGTTTTTAATATTAAATATCAGCAAGGCGGCAGGCCAGTCACAGCTTTAGTTCTAAAATAAAATAAAATTCGCAAAGCGCCAGCTTTAGTTCTAAAATGCTTTCGCAAAGCGCTAGTGTCGCACAAAAACATACTAGTATGCTAGACCTCAGACTGTCAACGTAAAAATGAGGACACTATAACATGGCCATTATGGCGCTGATTGTTGCGTAAGGTAGCGTGAGCGTCCGTTGAACTAAAATAAAATGACATTCATAACGACGGTAATTCAAATCGGCACAAGAAATGAACTCATTTGTGTGGAATGTTTAATCCCTTCGTGTCAACATATCATGCTAGTTCCTAACTTGTGGAAAGATAATACAAAAAAAAAAAATAGGATTTTTGCCTCCGTTTTGTTAGTTAACTCTCCGTGTCGGTTGCTAAATAACAAACTGAACGATACAGAATACCTCGCTGGCCTATAGCTTCCCCCTCATAAATAGCAGGCCTTAGATTAGGCGTTGGAAAGTTATTTTTACACTTATATTTATTTAGACAAATTAATCTTCGAAATTAATATGAAATTTAAGATAATATTGTAAATCCGCTGGCATATAATCACCATTCAGTCAGCTTGAGACACCTTTTGCTTACCGCAGAAGTATCGGTGCCGTAAAATACGCCGGTGTGTCAATACATCTAGTGAACAAGACCTGTCCTGTTGAGACACCTTTTGCTTACCGCAGAAGTATCGGTGCCGTAAAATACGCCGGTGTGTCAACACATCTAATGAACAAGACCTGTCCAGTATTAAGTCGATAAGCTAAGAAATCATGTTCTTTTTTTGTATATTATTATAATTACTTGTCATGTATGATAATTTTTTATCAAGTGTCGTTTCAGAAACCGATTTTATTAGTAACAGTTATTTGTTACGCAAGTGTATAAAGTAGCTTTTTGGCTCGAGTGTCAAAGTGTTGAATGCTAAGCAGCGAAGGATTCTTGGGTTTGTATTTCAAATATAGATATTCGAATGTAACATAAGCGATTATGGTAGAGTGGAGCGCGACCTCGTAGATTGAAATGTCTATAGGAAATAACGATTTCGAATTCGTTATAATAAAATAGTGCTATTCTTTTCCGTGCTATCATTTCAAAAGGATTAAAAATTAGTTCAGTTAGAGATTATGCGAAATAAATCAAGCACTATGAATTTATTGTCAAAAAAATAATGTTAATGTTATTTCTATAATGAGAACAGTATAGTTTTGAAATTGATAAAGTTGAAATTAACCCTCAGCTACCTACCCCTTATTTCGGTCACGTAACTACCTACCTGGAGTACCTCAGACTCCAATATTTAATTGCTCTCAAAATAAAAAATATGACACCGAAGAGTAAATGAATGTAAAATATATTATTTTTATAGTCTTTTATTTATAAAAATAATCATAACATAGTAAAAAAACAAACATATTTATCAAAAAAGCGTAAATCTTTTAGAGACTTAAAAAAAACTTAAAAATATCTTCTTAGGATATGAGATCCATTTAAAAAAAATAAACATACAGTAGTGACTTTTCTTCATTAATTTATAAAAATTTATTAATCTATTAACAAGTTCAAACACAAATAATAATTAAACAATTAAAAATTAAACAAAATTGCAAGCCATAGACTCACTAATTATCACGGCAGAATCCACATATCTTTTGTGAGCGTTCTAGGCAAATAGTCTTTTTGCAAATGCAACACAAGTACTGGGTTTTGCGTTTCTTTTTAGGATTACACAGAGAGCATTACTTGCGAATTGCAGGCCTTTCTGGCTGTTCAGAACTACTTCCCGCAGCACCAGGAACTGTCTTATGTCCCGTTGTATCGCCGAGATTGTTTCTCTGCGCTCCATGTGCGGTCTCGTAAGCTCTCCAGCTAGGGTTCGTCTTTCAGGATTTCAGGCTTTTGTCGTTGAGTGGATAAATAAATCACATACGCGTTAGAAGCTGATAGATATAAGGTTTAGTCAGTAAAATACAGCCAGCCAGCAAAATAATCTTTTTCTGGGCCTAGTTCGCAATTGTTGCAAGGGAGTTTCATCCCTCGGGATGAAACTCCCTTGCAACAAGGAGGGACGGAGGACGATAACGAAACTGAACGCATAGTTTGGCACGGAGACTCGGTATTTTCTTCAACTAAATCCCTCACTTCTTCGCCGCCTATTCCTGAGTCTTATCCAGAGTCTTCACCCAGTACGAAATTTTCATCAATATTTACATCCGCATCACTATAATCCGCATTTTGTAAGTCATCTTCACAAAGAAGTACTTCCTCCAACCAGCGCTCAATAATTTCATCATTAGATGCAATTTTTAACTAAACAATAAAAATCATATAGTTCCAAAAAATCACATAAGTACCTACCTGGAGTCTCACAGACTCCAAAAAAAGTTTTATACTCAACAGGGAGCAAGCGCATGCACGTATAACGTCGACTAGGGCAGACGTGGCACTTCGGGGTGAGGGCAGAAGGTACAGGGAAGCTTGACAACTAAGGACGCGTATGCGACTAGTTATGACCAAAACAATTTCATCAGAGTCTGAGAGACTCCGGGTAGGTGGTTGAGGGTTAAGACCTAATTACATTCGTTACCTAATTTGTTATTTTTTTGCAGTTTTGTCATATTTGCTGATGCAAAATATTTATTTTTTCGTGTAATAAGAAATGACTGTAAGAAAAAAATTGCAATAAAAAAATCACATTGTTTTTTTATAAAGCTAAAGGAAAGCGGATTGAAAATCCACAGATATATATTAAATTCTAACATTCCTATCTAAATACTCATAACAACGGAACATGCTACAAATGGCATTTTATTACTTTTGTATAGACAAATCGTCATCCGATCGCTCAGAAAAAGTTGTATTTTTCTTGTTTATTTATCTACGAATCTACGCCATTTTGCGTTTTACGAATTTATGTACCTAAATATTATAAATTAAATGTGTGGCCGTTCTGAAATTTAATGTAGAACCGACTATACGGGCCCCAATTCGAAAAGAAGCTGATAGAATTTGGATCTAGAGGTGGTTCTACGCTAGTCGAACCGAGCACGAACCGAACACAATGCGTATAGTGTGGACCGTCTAAAAGCCTCGAACGAACGCGCTGCGAGCATTTCGTTCGTGCTCGGCTGCGTTCCGCCTGTTGTCGGTGTTTTGACGAACACAAAGAGATTGGAAGACAGTGATCGTTGTAGGTTCGATGTACGTGCACACTTGACGACGCGAACGACGAAGCGAAACGGTTCCGCTCGTGATTCGCTCGTGCTCGGTTCGTCTAGCGTAGACCCACCTTAGGAGTCTAAGATGAGCACTTTGAGAAAATTAAATCGATCTCTTTTCTCTTTCTATCTTTATGGATAGATACTAATTAAATAATTACTGCTATTCTTGAGTTATGTCTGTCCATTACCTTTAATTTGTAGAAAAATAGACTTTTAGACTTTATTACAATAAGGATCTGAAGTGAATTATTTTGTAAGAACACCTTGTACAAAGAGATAGCCAACGTACGATGTTAATGATGGTTTAAGTATTTATAGAAATTCGGTTTTAAAGTCTCTGAAGATAGCGCGTCTATAAATTAATAATACTATCCCTTTCAATACGGGACATTTTTCTAATATCTAATATAAGTATAAAATTCTCTTGCCATTCCTTGTTACCGAACTCCTCCGAAATGGCTCGACCGATTGTCATGAAATTTTCAGTGTATGATCACTGGATCTGAGAGCAGGTTATTATCTATTTTTCATACCCCTAAATGGCCGGGTCAGCTAGTCTAATATCTAAAATTCCAATTAATTCTCTCGCCTATCTTTGTTACCGAACTCCTCTGAAACGGCTCGACCGATTGTCATGAAATTTTCAGTGTAAGATCGGTGGGTCGGAGAGCAGGTTGTCAAAGCAAAACAACGTTTGTCGGGTCAGCTAGTTGACTTCTAAAGACTAGCGTTTCACAGGTAACATTGTGGGATGTAGATTTTCAGATGCGCGGTCCCTAGAGACTATAAAACAAAATCCCTATAAATAATTAATCGTAGCTCTATGATGTTACAGATTGTAAATCGTATGACGGCCATCTTGTATGTTGGCAATAGTACATAAGACTAAATAGATTAAGTAAAACATTAGAAATAAATTACTCAATGGAAATAATTATGGGCTTTTTTATTTATATCGTTCCTTCTGTAATAATATCTTGTTCACTCAATTGTGGCATCGCCTGCGTAAATCAAGGGTTAGGTCTCACTTCGATGGCTATACTAAGCCTAGTCAACTAATTTTTAATAACGAATATTATTAAGAAGTAGTTATATTAAATGAAAATGTATAAAATTTGTGGAAAAGAACTCTTGTACATTTTAATTTAATATAACCAGTATACTTGTTTTTCACACTGGTATAATACATATAAGTAAATGATTGTACACTGAAAAATGCAACTGACGAAAGTTAGCTGGCTCATTATAAAATGAAAATCTTAGTTTTTTCACATAGGCCTAACATGATCTCCTTAAAAGCAAAACTACCGCCAGTCTAATCTAAATCTATACTTATAAGCGATCCAATTTTGCATTCAATTAGGTACCTACTGTACTTAATATAGGTAATTGAATAAGAATCAATTATATTAAGTACAGAAGTTCAATGGTGTTTCTCATTTCAAAAATGCCCAATACCCGTAAAGAAGTTTTCACTACAAAAATATCAATAGCACCTACAATACCTAGGTTTAAAGTACTAAGGCATTATAAACTTCTGACTGAAAACTCAATTTCTTCTTTTCTTTGTCTGTTGAAATTAAATCTAGGAACTTGCGGAGTTTCAAACTGTGAGCAAACAATAGGCGATGTCTTAGTTTCATTCAATGAAAGTTGCAAGAAAGACAGCTCAATCTGTCTTGTTAGTGAGTTTTATCACGATGGCTCGCGAGGCGTGGACATCTGGTGAACTACTTAAAACCGAATGAATACTTAGGCCTTTTTGTGGACACTTCTATATTTAAATAGTTAATCTTATAGCTTGGCAACTTCGTGCGGGACCCTTCTGCGGGGTGACAGACGGTGGGGGAGGCAAGGAACTTAGATGGTGGGGCTGTACGCTCTATCCCATGACCAAAAAAAGTAATTAAGTATAAGTAGTATAATTTTGACGACCTCCCTGGCGCAGGGGACGCGCGCTCGGATTCGAGTGGGAGGTCGCGGGTTCGATTCCCGCCACGGCCCACTTTAGAATTTTATAATTTCTAAATTGGCTCAGGTCTGGTCTGGTGGGAGGCTTCGGCCGTAGCTAGTTACCACCCTACCAGCAAAGACGTGCCGCCAAGCGATTAAGCGTTCCGGTGCGATGCTGTGTAGAAACCGTTAGGGTGACTTTACTTACCCCTTCCAAGTTAGTACGTTAACATTTTCGGCTGCATCATTACTTACCATCAGGTGAATCGCAGTCAAGGAAGTACTAACTTGAATAGTGTAAAAAAATTTACTTGCCTACCTATTTATTATTGTCAAGTCTACGTCTTTATTAACGGATGTAATTATTTTGTTATGTATTCAGAAAATGTGAATTTCTTTCATAAATTCATAATAAGTTCTACGTACAGTTCTTGGAAACAATTTTCACTGCGAATAATTTGAATCAACGCCACATTCACAAGTTTCGCCTTTAGATTTTAGAATAAATTATGTTGTGAATTACTCAAAATAATGTATTCTGAGATTCATTATTTTGGTGTAAGAGGTTTTTTTGACAACATTATAATAATCTTGCATCCACAGTTCACAAAATTCCATTTGCATATTTTTATGAAATTCTTTAACTTATGTAGTTACCTACCGTAGATTGATACGAGTAGGTATACCTATCTACCAATGATATATTTGAGTAGGTACCTAGGTACTTATCTATTTAATTTACCCTGCGATTTGCGAAAATAAAACAATAAAATATTATTTACTAACTACGTACTTAGTAGGTAATTACCTACTCCAACTTATCTGTCAACTTGGGATAAATAAATCTCTTTTTGTATTCCTAGTAGGTACTAGCTATCGTCTTATTTAGAAAATGAACGCCCCTCCAATACATTATTCTTTCAACACGAGGGTAAACATGTGGAAAGGGCGTTCATTTCTAGGATAGAAAATTCTTTACCTATGTGGGCACTTCACCTTTATCTGATGTAATGAAATTACTAACTACAATAAGGACTTTTGCTCCCGGCACCTTTGACGTGAAATCAATATAGGCACCGTGTAACAGTAAAGCCGCATTTTCACTAGGGGACATTTGATGCGCGACTATGTCGCTCGACACGAAATTCACGTATCCCGCGCGATGTCGCCTGACATCGCCCGACGTCGCTCGGGACATTAACGGGTCACACAACATGTCGCAAGTCGACGGTCTGCGAGCGTCGACTCGTGCGACATTCATGTCCCTCGACAGTCGCCGGACAATGAGAACGTGTGTCGCATTGTGTTCCGAAAATAGCAGTAGTGTAGTAAGCTGCACTGAACAACACTACTTCCTCGGGCGACATTCTGACAATGTGAACGAGTCGTATGTCGCGGGACATTGTCCCACAACTTTTGCAGAGACAACTACGTGAATGTCGAGCGACAAGGATCTGCGACATGGCGCCTAGTGAAAATGGGCCTTAAGGGCATGGGAATTAGGTCACAACGCGTCACGTCAGCTATGCGTGACGTGACGTGGAGATTGGGGATAGCACATCACCAAAAGTACAAAAAAAAACCCGAGTACGAGTCGGACTCGTGCACGAAGGGTTCCGTACCATTATCTATAAAATTATGTTATGCTATGATACATTAATAATTATTTATTTGCTTTGGTTTTTCCTATACTGTTGCGTCCAATCATTATAATTATAGTAACTGTACTTGTCTTTGATAACTTCTCTGTTCTTGCTATATTGTTACACTTTTACCATTTTTCATCATTGCATCCTGTAATTTGTAATCTCAATTGGCCTTATTCATAGCTTCATTTTTTGTAACGCTGTTGATTACATAAAATAAAATAAATAAATAAATAAAATTGGTCAAGTGCGAGTCGGACTCGCGCACTAAGGGTTCCGTACCATTAAGACCCATTCTCAATAATATTAAAGTACACTAAACACTCCTGCCCAGTAAATTCGAAAACGAGCAAAAAAATCACTTTTGTTGAGCCCCCCTCAATTATTTATTTAATTTTAATTTAACTATTTATTTCTACAGTAAATATACAACGTCTTAATATTCTGTGAAAATTTGATGAGTCTACCTGTTACCATTTTGTATGGAAGCCTCCTTAAATATTTATTTTATTATTCTAATTTATTTTTAGTATTTCTTGTTATAGCGGCCTACCAGATACTAGAAATACCTACATCATGTGTGAAAATTTCAAGTCTGTAGCTATCACGGTTCAAGAGATACAGCCTGTTGACAGATAGACAGATAGATGGACGAACAGCGAAGTCTTAGTAATAGGGTTTCCTTTTTACCCTTTGGGTACGGAACCCTAAAAATAAAAGCAAAGGTAGGAGGTATCCAGGCTGCGGTCAAACGACTGTCCTGAAGAGGCAATTTACAATGTTTATCAGTACAACGTAAGTGTACTTTTACGAAGTTCGTAGAGCTTCCGTAGAGATACAAGTTTGTACTTTATATTAGTTTTGTTATTGGTTTGAACATTTCCCTCGGTGGTGGATCGATATAGAAGCTTCAATAAAAGTTTAACCAAGTTTTCATTATATTTTAATAGTTTGATTGTTTCTTGTTTATCCTTAGAACTAATAAAGGTTTATGTGCTTTTTATTTATGGTAAAGGTACATACGTACCTAATTTATGGTAAAATAGAGCCGTAAAGGTGAGTGGCAAAACTTGCAAGCTTTTCTTTTTAAGCTATTGCATAGCTTCTATCGCGGGCCTTGACGGGTGAACCGAATCCAGAAAAACCGTAACGAAAAAATTCCACCAACCAACAAGCCAACATTAAAGTCAACCTTATTGTCACAGGCATATAATTTATATTGCAAAAATTGACTTAAAATATACCTATAGTTCCGCTTTTGCCCGCACCAGCGCTAGTTGATTCGTATTTTAAAAATTTTTTTAGGAACTCTGTTTTTATGTAATTAAGGTTAAAATTTCAATGGCAAAGAATAAACTTAAATTTTTGATAACTGTCAAAGTATAGTGATGCATCTTAACCGTGACTCGTAAAATTATCGATAAAGTTGAAAAAATCAATATGAAAAAATCAAATTTAATTTATTTCTCCTGGTTCATAAAAAATCACATAAAATGACATAATGGGCCAATCAGAGAACTGTTGAAGGAAAAGAATTTACTATTACCTAATTTGAGAAAACTTTTTATCATAAGTTGCTACATGCAAAACTTTGTTTAATCTTAGGTCTTCAAACGAGCAATTCGTGTATATATTTGAATCTCGGAAACAGCTCCAACGATTTTCATGAACGGTATACAGGAGGTTTCGGGGACGATAAATCGATCTAGCTGGGATTATTTTCAGAAAATGTTATATTCACCAAAAAATAAACTGAGTAAAGACCGATTTGAAATACAAAACATTGTTTCATGTAATATTATGAGGAAAAGTAAAACTCAAATATCCTTGAAACACTGTCACTCAAGTGTCAACTTTAATTTAACACTGTCGGGAACAGGCCTAGAATCACGTGATTCTAGGCCTGTTCGGAGCAGATTGTACTTGTTTTTGAAGGGACTTAATGTAGCCTTCAAGTAGCTTTGGTCCATGTTTCTTTTAAAATTGGCTCCCTTAAGAAACTGAAATAGTAAGATCTTTAATTCTTCAATAAATTGACTGTAATCTATTACCGCAATGAAAAGCCATTTTTCTACTATTGATAAGCGTACAAAATCCGTATAGTACCTAGTGATAAAACTTCCTAAGATTACTCTGAACAGATTCGTCTATACGCGGAACAGTCGATAATGTTTTATCGATATTGTTAGGAGGACTGTACCTTCAGTCTCCATAGCAACAGTTTTCTATTATTATTTAACTTGTCATACTACTGTAAAATAAAAACATTCGTCACAAGTTCCAACAGTATTTATTTTACTTTAATATGAAAGCAGAGTAAAGATAAAGCTATAAATACGTTGATCACGATGGCGTCGGGCTCAAGTACAAAAATTGAGACTTTAAATAAAGAAAATTTCGACACATGGCGAATTCAAGCAAGGGCCGTACTCATCAAAAATAAATTATGGAGTGTTGTTGAGAAGCCGCTGAATCTTGAGAAAGCTGATGAAGAGAAGAGAGAGAAGGATCTTTTAGCTCAATCTGAGTTAGTACTTTTAATTTCACCCTCTGAATTGAAGCAAATAAAAAACTGCAAAACAGCTCACGAGATTTGGACTTTGCTTGATTTTATATATGCCAGTAAGGGACCGGCTAGGAAGGCCTCTCTTTTAGTTAATAGGAAGTTAATATTGTCCAAAATGGAAAATGGCAATATTAGAGAGCATTTAAATAAGTTCATGGACGTGGTAGACAAATTGCAGGATATGGACATTTGTATTCATGAGGATTTGCTCACTGTTATGATGGTATCTCACGCACGTGATAGTTCAAAAAGTCATTAAAAAGTTCTGCTATTTTTCGATAGATGGCAAACTAAAAACTAAAAAGTGTGAAGTTAGCCTGGTACCAAAAGTTCTACTTTTCTATTGATGGCAAAACTAAAAATAACTTTAAATTCTATGCAATAGCTTTACCGCGGCAGTCTCCGAGTGCCACACGACTTTTTTATATTAACGTGAAATCAACGGGTCTGCCCGCGAAATTCAAAATTTTCGTGGTTTTTTGCAATTTGTACGCTAATTAGACATGATAGGCTTATGGCAATCAATTTTCAAGAATGGCAGTATCATCTTTACATGATTATATCAAAATCTTTGCATAAAAATGTGTATCCTAGGAAATTAGTCCGAGTATCGAGTTTTATGTGAGTAACTCGCAAATCTTGGACTGATTTCTTTAACTCGACACTTTCGAGCAGAGATTTTTATATAAACACGTGAAGCAGATATTGGGATTATCGCAATTTGACGGCCATAAGCCTATTATGTCTTATTAGCTTAAAAATCGCGAAAAACCACGAAAAATTTGAATTTCGCGGGCACATCCGTGGTGTGCTCCTTAATTAAGTCATTTGTTAGTGAGAAAATTTCTCTCCCTATTAAGTCACTTACCTTCAGGTGAGATCTTAGTCAAGTACTAACTTGAATAGTGTAAAAAAAAATTAGGAATGGAATATGTTCAGTGACATCACAAAATAATGAAGCAGAACCCTTAGTCCGTGATTACGACTGTCGCTTGGCTCGTTTTATTATTATGTTATCTTATGTCTGTTACTTTATCTCAAACTCCACTCAACGAACAACGCAACTTACACAATGTAATTGAGCTTTCAGAAGTTTGTTGAGTTGCCTCACAAGTTTATATTAGTTTTGAAAGTGATTGCTTTCTTCCTGAGCAGTTTATCCGCTTTTCGTCTTAATTCTTTTACCTGTCTGCGGCAAGGAGTTTTAAGTAAATATTTGCGGGGAAAAAACTTTAAAGCTCAAAGTAACAATAAATAAATAATTGAATAAACTACTACGAGTATGTTTCGCTCGTCTCCTCCTTCTTATGTAAGTTTGTGTGTGTATAAGTTATGTTTACCAAAACCACTTTTTGAAATGGATATAATATAATGTACTCTCTATGTATCTAAATTAACACATAGGTAACAAATTGTATTCTTCAACGTCTGTGACTAATTCAATTATTTTTTCAGACATACATAAATTATAATGACTTTCGCATAAGAAATTTCAGCAAAATTCAGGTTATAGGAAATTTACTGTTGCCCGCGGCTCTGCCCGCGTGAATTACGGTTTTCCGCTGATCACCGAAAAAATCATCGTTAATGATTTTTTCGGAATAAAAAGTAGCCTATGTGTTAGTCCGGGTTATAAACTATCCATATTCCAAATTTCAGCTAAATCAGTTAAGTAGTTGCGGCGTGAAAGAGTAACAGAGATCCACCCAGCCATCCATCCATCCATCCTGCATACTTACCTACAAACTTTCGCAATACTAGAAGGAAGTAGCATAGTGAAAAGTTTACCTACTTTTTACGCTTGTGTTTTTACGCCAATATGCTACACCTATAAACACCTACGATGTGCTGCAACACCGCTTCGTATGCGGACTTGTTAGAACATGTTCGTGTTCGTGTTCGTATTGCTCTCATCTTACGCGCGGATCACGATACGCTTACGCTACAACGCCGTGTGCGGAGGGGCTTTAAAAGTCACGTGTTTTGTTTTTGTTACGTAAAACGTTACGTAGATATCAAACTAGGCCTTTCGCACACGGCTCGTAATCGTAAGCGTATCGTTATGACGCTACTCAAAACAATATGACAATTACGCCTCAATATGACAACATACATGTTCTGCGGACATGTTTGAAAATGTTCGTGCTCGTACTGTTCTCGTTCTCTGTGTGCGAAGGGGCTAAATATTGTTGATCATTTTCAGCAAAGTTATTTAAGTGTGAAAACCTAAAGCAATTTGCGATAGATTTTCAACATCCATTAATGTTTGCCTGTCGAAAGCGCTTAGCGCAAAGTCCACTATCGCCTCTTAACCCTTCCACTGCTATAACACTTGGGCTCTGTTCACACTCGTGTAATGCATGGACAAACAGACCGAGCGGGTAAATTCACACGTACAACATTTGAATTGGTAATGTGTTGGTAGAGCATTACGAACTTCGAAGTAGTGTCTAGCGCAGTGTTGTTTCTACCAAGTGGTAATTGTAAAGTACTCTAAGAAAAGGGGGGACACCCCTTTCTTAAGTAGATCCCAGAGCTCCAACCAACTTTTTTTTAATGAAATGAATGAAAATACATATCTAGCTCCATAGTAAGCGCTAGATTGTGGTATGGGTACTAAATAAGTAATTGATAATTGATAAAAGTATCTACGTGATGTTTGGTAAATATTCCACTAATTCCTATTTTTAATATTATAAACGCGAAACTTTGTAAGTATGTATGGATGGATGGAACTTTGTTACTCTTTCACGCCGCAACTACTGAACCGAGGTGGCTGAAATTTGGAACATAGATAGCTTATAACCGGGACTAACGCAAAGGCTATTTTTTATCTCGGAAAATCCATCGTTTCCACGGGATTAGCGAAAAACCGAAATTCACGCGGGTAGAGCTGCGCGCAACGGCTATTTCATAAACTAGTAGGGCGCGTGAGTGCGCGGGCCACATGTGGCCCGCGTGCGGTCTTCCCGCCTATAAAGGTATCGCCGTCATCTCTATTGCCAATTGGAATCCGATTGGCAGTGGGCTTAAAAAATGACCAAGCAGCACTGTCATGGTTTTAAAGATAGTTAAGGGCTGTTAGAGCAAAAAAGTACGCTGAACCTCATCGGATGAGGTTCAGCGTATTTTTTGTTCGAACAGCCCTTAACTATCTTTAAAACCATGACACTGCTTCTCAACCATCATCCAAATCCTAGATCATCATCACTTCTCATACTTTCCTCCGGCAGTTCTCTGAAGAACTGCGTCAATGCCTTGGATAGTTCCCTACTTATTGTAGCATGTACATTTTCCATGGAGAAATAAATTCCTCCATTTAGTTTTTTATTCATCCCGTGGAACTTGAGATCCTGATCACCTCTTGCTAAGAAACCACTCTCTTATCATTTATACTTTCCGAGATAGAACAACATGAAATCTGTATGGCGGCCATCTTGAATCCGCCATTTTAATTTTTTTTTCAGCTCACTGCCAATTGCATGACGTTCCAAGTAATTTTTGTTTCAGCAGTCCCCACCTAACTATAATACCTTGCCCATGCTCCTCGACTGACTTCAAAACCCTCAATCATCATTTCATTCCATATTTTTCTCTAGTAATTCTCCAAAAAACCGCATCAAAACCTTGCATAGTTACCAACATATAGTCTCATAAAATTCTCCATACATTTACTATGGAATTTTTTTTTCCGCCATATTGGATTTATTTTCTATTCATCACGTAGACCTTCGAGTCCTGATGAACTCTTGTCAAGAAACCGTTCTTCCATCTTTTATACTTTTCGAGATGGACACCGATGAAGTTTGTATGGCGGCCATCTTGAATCCGCCATTTTGAATTTTTTTTCAGCTCACTGCCAATTGCATGACATTTCAAATGACATTTGGTCGAGCAACCCCCACCTATCTGCAATACTTTTGGCTGTGCTCTTCATCCGTCTTCGATATCCTCAATCATCAGCTCTCTCCGTATTTTTCCTCCGAATGAATTTTTCTCTTTTATACGAAATGGTCATTGAAAGAAAAATTTTTCATACAAAATTGTTCAGGAGAGGTGATCAATCAGTGAGTGAGTGAGTGAATCAGCACGAGTAGCTATATATATAGTAACTAGTAGGGCGCGTGGGAGCGCGGGCCACATGTGGCCCGCGGGTTGTCTTCTCACCTATAAAAGAATCGCCGTCATCTCCATCGCCAGTTGGAATCCGATTGGCAATGGGCTAAAAGAATTACCTCGGAGCACGGTCATGGATTTAAAGATAGTTAAGAACTGTTTGAATAAAAAATACACTGAACCTCATCAGATGAGGTTCAGTGTAGTTTTTATTCAAACAGCCCTTAACTATCTTTAAATCCATGACCGTGCTCCTCAATCATCATCCAAATCGTAGACCATCATCTCTTCTCATACTTTTCATAGTTTTTCATAGGCCTTTGGGTTTATTGTAGCATGCACATTTTCCATGGAAAAATAAATTCAACCACTTTGATTTTTTTCATTCATCCCGTAGAACTTGAGATTCTAATTACGCCTTGCAAAGAAATCACTCTCTTATCTTTTATACTTTTCGAGATAGGATAACACGAAATTTGTATGGCGGCCATCTTGAATCCGCCATTTTGATTTTTTTTTCAGCTAACTGCCAATTGGATGGCGTTTCGAGTTACATTTGGTCGAGCACCCCCCACCTATCTTCGATACCCTGGCTGTGCTCTTCACCCGTCTCCGAAATCCTCAATCATCAGCTCTCTCCATATTTTTCTCTAGTAACTCTCCGAAAAACCGCGTCACAACCTTGCATAATTACTAACTGTTAGTCTCTTCAACATTCCCCATACATTTTCTATGGAAAAAATAAATTCCGCCATTTTGATTTTTTTTTCTATCCATCAAATGGACCTTCGAGTCCTGATCAGTTCTTGTCAAGAAACCATTCTTCCATCTTTTATACTTTCCGTGATATCGGCGAAATTGGAATGGCGGCCATTTTGAATCCGCCATTTTGAAAAATTTTTCAGCTCACTGCCAATTGGATGACGTTTCAAATGACATTTGGTTGAGCACCTCTCACCTATCTCCAATACCCTTGGCTGTGCTCTTCATCCGTCTCCGAAATCCTCAATCATCAGCTCTCTCCGTATTTTTCCTCCGAATGAATTTTTCTCCTCTATACGAAATGGTAATTGAAAAAAAAAATTTTCATACAAAATTGTTCAGGAGAGGTGATCAATGAGTGAATGAATCAGCACAAGCAGCTATATATATATTAATACAATACATAGAAAAACACCTAGGCAACCCAGCAGGTACACTGGGAAGCAATCATGCTCAATCACATTCACACAGACATATTTCAGTCGTGGGAATCGAACCCACGACCTCCGACGCAGAGGACATGACGACAAACGCTGCGCCATTAGGTTCTCAAGTTTATTTAGTGACTTTACAATTTTGTTTCAACTTTGGATTTTTATTACAAATCCCGCATTATGGTAATTTTAACAATTTTTCTCAAACTTTTTACTAAATAGGTCGGTACACATAAAGCCATAGACATAAGTAAATTAGGTAGGAAAGAATCTTCTTCTTCTTCGTCGTGGCCTCATGACTGAGGGTCGTGACCTTCTATGAGACCATCTTATTGATTAAGGCCCGCCAGGTGGTGCGGTCTTGAGCCTTGTGGAGGGAACCCTGGACATTCATGCCGGTGGCCTTGCAGATGCTGTCTATCCACCGGGTAGGTGCTCTGCCTCTGCTTCGCTTGCCCTCCATGCGACCAGACATAATAAGCCGCTCGATGCAGTAGGGCTTTTTCCTGGCCAGGTGGCCGAAGAAAGACAGCTGCTAAAAATTAGGTAGGAAAGAATATTTCGTATCAAATTGACTCCACTTTAAAATAGAAAAAAAACCGGCCAAGTACGAGTCAGACTCGCGCACCGAGGGTTCCATACTATAAAAGAAGTAAATGGAAAAATAATCACTTTTATTCATTGAATTTACGAGTATAATTTTGAAGTAGGTACATTTGTTAGCGAACCGTAAACCTAACTTTGTTTTCAGAGGTTTATTGTTGATATCAAAAACAGTATACTAGCTAGAGAGTTGATCTTATTTTTCCTGTAAAATATACGTTAAATGTGTATTGATCATAATTATTTCAGATTTTTCGATCGATAGGTAAACTTCGGAGATAAGGGGGGGGGGGAGAACGGTATTTTTTTCAGACGGATGGACGGACGGAGAAAGTCTCACCATAAGGGTTCCATTTTTACCAAATTGGTATGGAACCTTAAAAATGGAGAGACATTACATACAAAAATTTTAAATTCATCTACTCGTAAATAAAACCCTGTTACCTTACAATATGGTTCAGAATTACAGTTTAGGTACTTTATTTCCAAAATTCCACCTTTTTTGCGTCATTTTATTGTCGAATCTCCGACCATTTGTACGTTGTTATCAGTATTCAGACGAAGGTCCTTTATATTTTCTCTTCGTCTAAAATTTAATGTGAAGATATTTTTAAATATCTTTAGGGTAGGTTACATAATGTCTATTGGTGTACTAGAAATATTTTTTTATCTATCCATCTATTATTGCTCTTCACTTAGCTAACGGAAAATTATGTTTAATTTAGGTATATATTTCTTCCGTAAAAGATAATAATATACCTATTCAAGGATACAAAATATATGTATTCAGTTTTTATATAGATGTAATACAATTTTCCTGTTTAGGACACGTGAATTTATAATTCGCATTGTAATTTGTATCATACCATGGAACATTTTACCCGTACGGAAAGGGTAGAGCGATAAAATAGAGTGAAAGTATTTTATGGTGATTATGTTTGGGGTGCTACCCTCATAAAGCATGGAGAATTTGACATCGGCATTTTGCGCGTAATTTTACATATAAAAGAATGCCATGCGATACTTGGGCGGGCGGGCTGTTTTAAGGAACATCGTTTAATGGGTTAGGTACCTATAGAAACTGTTGTGTATTTTCCTGGAGTATTAATTACACCATTTTGGAATCTTGGTCAGTTGCGCCAATTTTTCAAAAACTTTCCAAAGTCACGGGATAATAGCCATAGTAGTGTTTATATTTTGCACATCATTTAAATACATTCCTCATATTACTAAAGCATAAGCGATTGTTAAAATATTCGATATGTAGCGTCGCTAGAGGTGCTGTTCATTAAGGAATTTCTTTCTTTACTAGGATAGTGACAATCCCTTGCCAGCAGGTTCGCCGTGGAACACTCAATTTTTAGTGGGTTCAGGCGAAATGGAAGGGGAGGCATTTTCTGCTTATAAAAAGAGGACATTCGGAGGGATGTCTCTTCTAAGTAAGTAATTATGTAGGCATTTATATAAAGTCTCGAAAAAAGACGCAGTTTGTAAAACGAAATATTAAGTTTCGATTCGATACTAAATTATGAATGGGCTTTCTATTTCAATATATCCAAAATCACTATTGGTATGTTTATGCGAATGGTTTCCGTAATTGAAGAAGTAACTAAAAAGTAATATCCAATTTTTTGCCGCAAACCACTTAACAATGTAATGGAACAAGTTAGGCAGTTAACCAAGTTAACGACCACTTCCTACCGTAGACTCTTTATACTTAATAGGCCACTTAAGTTTTTAACTTATGCCTTACTTTGTTAACGTCTCATATAAAATATGTTTTAATAGTACACTTGACTTCAAGCAACTTTGTAAGTAGATTTTCTTCTGAAATAATTATTTAATATTGTAACTTTTTTTATTATGTTATAATAGAATTGTGTTCAGGAGAATCACTGCCCTGGTTTGGCCATTTTTGGATCTCATAATTTCTTTTATCTACGCTCATTGCTTAAAGTTCGAATTATGAAATCAAAATGTGTCACATATTGACCTACTTTATTCACAGACTTCTATAATTATTAAAAAGTTATTCATTATAACATCGCTGTACTATGGAAATATCTCTAGATAATTGAATAATTTCTATTATTAGACCAGGGGCAATAACGCCACTTATTTTAAAAATAATCCAATAATATACTGCTATAAGAGATGATGGTCCCCTGACCTGACTTAGGATGATTTGAGTAATTTATTTAGTGCGAATAGTAAAGATTTGCTACAACCAAGGAACTTGTATTTACTTTTTTTTTAATAATATACGTTAATTAAAAATTTAATACAACAAAACCGACTTCGACTCTTATCAAACTACTGTTGAATACATCCTTTCCAATTAAAAATTTTAGACTTATATGGTTTTCTCACAGATACCAATTATCAGAACTGAACTAAATTGAAATAGGACTATACGCGAAGCGTCAGCTTTCTCATATAAAAAGAATCATCAAAATCGATTCTCCCAGTCAAACATTATGAGGTAACAAAAATTAAAACATACAGTCAAATTTAAAACCGCCTCCTTTTTGAAGTCGGTTGAAAAGAGCAAGTGCCTAGTTTCTTGACCATTTTTTTTCGGTACAAAAAAGCTTTCGGAACGTGGCTATAGTCTGACATTTCTATACCTGTAAGTGAGGCCTATGTGAAAGAATAAACAAGGCAGTTAACAAACATAGGTATCAATGGGCCCTTTAACCTTTACTAATGCTTCCTGAAAAGATAAAATGAGGTTTTGAGGCTAAATTAGCTACATTTCAAGCGTCATTCTATTTGTTAAGCCGCTAGAGTCGAGGCAAAAAGTAGACCAGCTTAACAACAGCTGCATGAGTGGAATTAAGTCAGCAGACGTTTAGCCGGATTTACAGAACGATGCATTTTATCACTTCCAATCCCTGCAAATAGAAATATTATGGGATATAAACCTTTTCTGACAATTGTTTATACTTACGAAAATTATGATGGAAAATTTTGAGCATTAACTATTTTGATAACCTTCTTAGAGATAAATCGAAATTATCGGGTAAAAGTTGTTGTATGAAAATCCATATCCTGTCGTGGTTTAGCGGCCAATTAAATTACATTCTAAACTCATATCTGTCGTATACTTTAAACAGATCACGATCTTTCACTCAAAACATGGCAACCAAGGAGGTACCTTATTTAAGTTTAGTTTTTTATTAAGTTTTATTTAATTTTTGAACTTACTCGCAGATAGAAAGCTGTTTATTCGGAAAAAAATATTGTTGTTCGTACCACACTTTAAAAACACATTATATGATTTGCTGTCGCGTCACAATGCTATATACCTAATAAATCGTTAGGGGCTAGTTTACTTACCTTTTTCATGTTAGTACGATAATATATTCGGTTTATCACCACTTAACATCAGGTAAGATCGCTGCAGTCAAGTACTAATTTCTAGAATTTAGATTTTGTAGAGTGTAAAAAAGTTACCATACATTGTGCGAAGAATTTAGTCGTTTGCATAGGTCCGTATGCCATTCATTATTCAGTATAGGTGCCTAGCTATAAATGGCTCTAACCACAGGCATCCACAGGGGATTGTATGAAAGATTTATTCAACGACCAGATTTTGAGTGTGGTTTTGGCTGTGATGCGAACGATTAAATTGTTAATTGTAAGCGTCGTTTTCATTAAATTTCAAAGTTATAAATATTTGTTGAATTTTTTTTATTAAGTCCTGTTTGGATAGAATAGTGCCAAGTACCTAATTCTCGTTTTACATTGTCTGTAACAAAAATCCTCCGAAACCACTTTAAATTGATTTTTAAGATTTTTTGAGAATAGGATCACGTTAACTATAGTTCATAGAAAGTTAACTATATTTTATAGTGAGAAACAATTTATATAGCAAAACAAAGTTTGCCGGGTCAGATTGTAACAATAAATCTTTGGTTGCAATATTACTTATCATAATGAGTGGTTTAATTTTTGTACCTATTTGATTAAAAAAAAAACTTATTTTACTCACATTAAAGGGAAGGCCGATACAGTTAACACTAGTTTGGGAAGCAGGGAACACAACATGTATAATTTAGCCTAATGGAGTACGAAATTGACCTAGATCAAGTCATGTTATTTTTGTATGTCTGAAAACAAATAAATTTTCTTTCTTTCTTCTTTCTTATAGATACGAAATAAATTTTTATATTTCACCTGAATAAAGGAAAACCCTTGTAGAGACCCTTGTCAAAAGAAAACTGCCCTCGTCGACTCAACACATCGCGGCGGAGAAGCGCCTAAAATAGATCTCAGCTTTTTTTTGCTGGGTGTATGATAATCCTTTTTATTACAACATCTGTAGATATTATGTACTCGCGTTTTTGTTGATTCGTCTACGTAAAACGTTTCTTGTTTATAATATTGGTTATTTTTATTTAAACAGTGCGTTCTTCCTGTCCTCACCTCTGGTGCTAAAACGTGGACAGTTTCATACATGGCCTGCCACAAATTTAAAGTCACTCAGTAGGCCATGGAGAGGGCTATGTTAGGAGTTTCCCTGAGAACGAAAGTCACTGACATAGCCCAAGTTAGTAAGCTGAAGTGGCAGTGGGCAGGTCATGCTTGTCGTAGGGGTGACGGCCGATGAAGCCGAAAAGTCCTGATGTGGAGACCGCGTATAAGCGTAGCGTGGGGCGCCTTCCAACTCGCTGGACTGATGACATAAAGCGGGTGGCGGGGAGTGGCTGGATGAGGACGAATCGCGCACTTGAAAAGGCCTATGCTCAACAGTGGATGTCCGCAGGCTGATGTGATGATGATGATGGTGATCATGGTTGGTTATGTACAATATTAGTTATACCTACGAGTATATTGTATTTGGGCTCAAATTATACTAAGCAAGCCGGCGCACGCGGCTCCACCAGCATGAATTTAGGTTTTCCACAAATCCCGCGGGATAAAATTCTAAAAAAAAGATTCAGCAAAAAGATTCTTACTGACAGTGAAACGCTATATCAACAAACCAACTTACTTTACTACTTGTATTATTGTGAGTAGCTTGGACATCTTTTCTAGATTAGTAGTAGTAAGTAGCCTCTGTCTTAATCCTATCAGTAAAAATTAACTGAACCAATTTATTTGAATAAATGTCCCGTTAATATTTTCACACCTTAGATGAGCCATCGATATGAATTTGAGGACGAGCCCATCTGAACATTAATTAACCTAAATCTTCTTCATACATGAAAAAAATAAGTGTATCTGTCAAAATACCCGCTAATACGCCACAATAATATGGCGGAAACCGTCCCTGTGGAAACGCGCGTGAGGATTAATAACATGTATTTATAGTGTATATTGTATTGTATAATATGTCTGTAGCGTAGACCGAGATCCATAGACGCCCGGCTTAGTACAAATCAATCATTTTTTTACATCAGCTGTAAACTGGAAACATTACATGGTTCGCCGGGTCCTGTGTATATGTCTATTAGATGAGCAGATTAGATTTATTGCGACCATCAACATCCGCTTTCCGGCACATTTCCCTTCGTTAAATAAGGGCCGGACCAGGCCATCTTCACTTATCACGTGATCGACAATGCTACAAGTAGCCGTCTCGACGTACTGATTTCAGAAGGCCGCCGCGCGTCGGCTAGCTTTCACGCCTTAGTTCTTTTACGGTCTATTTAACGCGCTGCGTGCGCCCGATCGCGAGGCAACCTTAGTAGGTTGAAAGAGATACAGTTACGAGATAGAAAGAGACCACAACTTTACACGCATAGCGGGTCGGAGCCAGGCGCTATTGCGAACTCAATTGCACTTTTTCGTGTCAGCGCTAGGGTCGCTATAAACCATCGTGCGGACGCGGAGTGAGCCTTCTGTACCGTTAGGTACTATTACGTATCCGTGGCCGGACAAAGTGAGCCAAAAATTCTTGTTTAGACTTTGGTCTCGCCGCTTGATTGTTATTTTCGGGTTGTTCTTAATTACGTGTACCCAGGCGTTACTAAACCGCGCTCGGGGTAAGTAAGCCAAAGAAGGTAATTACCCCAGTTTTAACACCTCACTTTACCGCCGGTCTTTATGGCACCCCGACAAGTATTTAACGCTGAGACCGTCTATAGCAGGAGCGATTTCTGTATTTCTTTATATAGCTTTCCAAAAACAAAATGGCTTATTATTATTTCTTAGGTATTATGCACCCTAATAACGTTCGGAATGGATCAATACAAACACATAAAACAACAATACAAACAACATACAAAAAATGCATTAAGTATCCGTAGTTAATTAATTAGTTAAATAATTTTTGAAAATGTTCTGTGTATGTTCGATAGGTCTGAAAAAAAGGCCGTAAGCTGGTTTTTTATATCCATAATGGCAAAACAAAGTTTGCTGGGTCAGCTAGCACTTTCAGATATTACTATAAGTTTCGGATAGGGCATTATATTATTATGACTTAATTTTCTACAAATGTAGTTAATTTGCTGCTTAAGCTGCTCTTCTTTAGCCCTAGCAAGGAATGTATCTTGTGTCTTGTCACTCTGTAGATCGTTTAATAAACTTGTGGTACCTATGCCTAATTCTTCTAATGTTTCATCAGAAGGCCGCGTGTTAGCGCCTGTCCATAGATGGCGTTGGCTGTTAATGTATAAAGACATTCGATTCGTTTGTGCGATGCGAGTCGACTCGAAATTCGTACAAAAACCTATACTAACCCCACTGAATCGAGCTTCAATATCAATTATCGAGTTCGTGTAAGCGGTTCGCTAGAGCGTATCGCTGTTCGATCGTCAATATAGTCTCAGCCCTAAAGTGGGCGTAGCGTATGTGACACATAACTGCAAATGTGTATGTATTCGATTACGCCCATGTGTTCATATCAAGTTGGTACGTAACATAGCTTATTGCTGTGAATTTTGGGTTTCACCTCACCCCTCATACGTGTAGTACCTACCCATAGGTATAAAAACTAAAAGTCGTGACTAAATCACTTATTGACTAACTTGGCACATCAACTAATCAACTATTCCGAATTCTATTCATTTCGGAATCACTAATAGTTACTGAAAAAAAGGGTCGTGACAGACAGACGGACAACAAAGTGATGTAACTGATTATATTTTTTTATATTATAGTGTTTTTACACACTTAGGAAGTTATTCCTATAAATTACTTAATTAAGTACCTACTTGCGTAGCTCAGTTGGCATTAGAGCACCCAACCGCGATAGCTGGGGGACGTGGGTTCGAGTTCCACCGCGAGACTGAAATTTTGATGCATATTTAAATTTATAGGAATAAAACAAAGTGATCTTTTAAAAGTTCCGTTTTTTTTCTATTAAGGTAAGCGGAACCCTAAAATTCAAGGGTATCCCATACAAAAAACGTGATTTTTTGGTCGTTTTTGATTTAGGTGGGGTGTTTTGGTTGAAATTGGTTTCGATAGTTATACGGAACCCTCAGTGTGCGAGCCCGACTCGCACTTGACCAAGTTTTAAAGTCAACCTACCTGACAATTACCTATATATTTTCTCATCTTACGGAATTTTCGGGTAAAGCCATGATGCAAGCTTATAACCATTGCATAAGTATTACAAAACGCGGTCCCGCTTTGCATTATTTATCACGCTTTTACATCAGCACTATCCCAGAAGTATAACTTGTATAATTTAGTACCTTTTCATTCCAGAATAATTATGAAGAGAATTGCAAGAAAATAGATTGTTAATATCTACTGCGTTGAATATTTATTTTCTCCAAACTTGTTTTAACCCTAGTAACTTATAGTAAGTTACTAGGGTATAATGGAAAATTATGAGCGATAAATAAATGAATTAATAAAAATTTAAATAGTTTTAGGTGATTTTAAGTCAAAAGGAAAATATCCTACCTATTTTCTACCACACATGCCTATAATAAGAGATAGCCTCAGTACACGCTTGCGTTCAGTTTTTAATGCAAGTTCCAGAAGTTCCACAGGGATCTCATTGAACGACACCCTTTTTGAAGGTCCTAATATCTATAATAACATACTTGATATAATAATACGATTTAGAATGCATAAATTTGTGTTCTCTACAGACATTGTTAAAATGTTCAGAAATATATTGGTACATCCTGAACAACGCTCTCTTCTACGCTTGCTATGGAGAGATAACCAACAAGATCCTATTCAATGCTTGCAGCTCAAAACAGTCACATATGGCACCAAGTGTGCTCCATACTTAGCTTGCCGCACACTCAAAGATTTAGCAGACAAACACAAACATTCACACCCGCGCGCTGCTCAATGCATCCAAGAACAGTGTTACATGGATGACCTGATGGATGGAGCAGATGACATACAGTCAGTCAAACAGCTCTGCGATGAGGTCACTGACTTGCTACATAAAGGTGGTTTCACACTACACAAGTGGTCATCAAACAACTTAGACATTCTTAATCATGTTACATCTAACTTAACAGAACATACAAGTTCAAGCTCATATGGATTTACATCTGACTGTATTGTAAAGACACTAGGCATTCAGTGGATACCTACTAAAGACTGCTTTACTATATCAATTCCTAGCCAAGAAAATTCTCAAAACACAAAGAGAACGATTCTTTCAAAAATAGCGAAGATCTATGATCCTTTGGGTTTACTTTCACCGACGACCATAAGTGCAAAGATTTTGATGCAAAACATTTGGAAATTAAAATTAGAATGGGACTCTTGCTTACCGAAAGAAATAGAAGAAAAATGGTTACAGTTTTATCAAAATTTACAATGC
Organism: Coenonympha glycerion; assembly: GCA_963855885.1. NCBI lineage: Eukaryota > Metazoa > Arthropoda > Insecta > Lepidoptera > Nymphalidae > Coenonympha > Coenonympha glycerion. The sequence continues at coordinate 7,059,738 of OY979648.1, read as the reverse complement.
CTTACAAACTTTCAATTACCTCGATGCTACTTCTCAGACATCCCAAGTGAACTTACTCTTTTAGGGTTCGCAGACAGTTCATCCCAAGCATATGGTTCATGTTTATTCCTACGAGCTACTTACCACAACAAACAACCCACATGTACTCTCATTATGTCAAAAACAAAAGTTAGCCCTATCAAGCTAGTAACTATCCCCAGATTAGAGCTATGTGCAGCTTTACTTTTAGCAAAAATGACTGACAAAATAAAAAACATACTTACTAAATTTCACATTCAACATACTTACTTATTTTCAGACTCTGAAATAGTACTTCATTGGCTAAAATCCCCATACAAAAAATACAATACTTATGTTTCAAATAGACTAATGGAGATTTTAGAATTAACTGCAGTTGACAATTGGTTCCACATTAGTACCAAAGAAAACCCTGCTGACCTACTCACTCGAGGTATCACAGCTGAGGAACTTGTGAAGTCAGATCTGTGGTGGACAGGTCCCCAGTGGTGTACTTCTGACTTCAAATGCTGGCCTATTGCTATTCCACAGCCACTTGAAGAATCTGACAGTAGGTTAGAAGTGGTCAAGCCGAAGCCTCACACTTCTCATGTAGTTACTCTTTAAAATTATTTAAATAAATGAATTAATTTAATTGTAATCTTTAAAGTTTTTAAAACTAAAATTCGCTTCGGAATATCGGATATGTAAACACCAAAAAAACTATTTTTTACACTATACAACTTGACTGCGATCACACTTGGAAGGGGTAAGTAAACTCACCCCTAACGGTCTCAACACGGCATCGCGCCGGAACGCTAAATCGCTTGGCGGTGCGTCTTTACTGGTAGGGTGGTAACTAGCCACGGCCGAAGCCACTCCCCAGACCAGACCTGAGCCAAAATTTAAAATATTAAATTTCACAGCGGCCCGTGGCGGGAATCGAACCCGCGACCTCCCACTCGAATCCGAGCGCGTACCACTGCGCCAGGGAGGTCGTCAAAATTCATGCGGACAAAATCGAGGGCAACAGTCTGTAATTTAATAAATTCATACTCTGCTCCAGATACAACGCACGGCATACATTATAATTAACATGCACCGCTCGGAGTTGAGGTACGGTCTTCGGTACAAGGGTAATTTCCTGTACATCTTGTTCCCTTGAAATGTTGGTAATTATGAGTACATTACCTAGGGGAACTGTGAGTCATTACACGGTGGAGCTTCTGATTGGAACTTTTTTCTATTTGTTGTAAGACACAAAAATTTATAAAATTGGTCAAGTGCGAGTTGGCTCTACCACTGTGGTTTCTGTACTATCAAGACTAGTTCTCAATAGTATTTAAATACTCCTGCCCACAAAATTCAAAAGCGAGCAAAAAATCACGTTAATTGTATGGGGGACCCCCTTAAATATTTTTGATGAACTATAATATTACTAAATATTCTGTGAATATTTAAAGCTGTTGCCGTTATAAATGCGGAACAAAAACAAGCAAAAAAATCACGTTTGTTGTATGGTAGACCCCTTAATTATTTTTAGTATTTGTTGTCACAACGGCAACAGAAATACATCAACCGTGAAAATTACAGGTGTCTAACTAAATATTTGAAAAAGTATTATACAATTATAATGGGTGTCTATTATAATAGTTATTACGAGAGCATTCATAATATTGTTATATTGTAGAAGCTGAGGCCTGAGATATTACCCGTAAGTACAGTTATCTAGATTTCTAGACTACATGAAGCGATTGTATGCATGAGTTGTTATGCAAAGGGATACGGGCATATTCGAGCCCCCGTTATATGTATATTTAGCTAATAATAATTTGATACTTGATATAAGTGATCTTTGGGTCTCGTATACTGCATTGCTGATTCTTAGAAGAGACCGGACCGAGACCAGAAGAGTCTAGTGACCAGAACAGACTGGTGAACAGTGGACTGGTAATCAGAAGAGACCGGTGATCACAAGAGACCGGTAACCAGAAGAGACCGGTGACTGGAGGAGATCGGTGACCAGAAGAGTCTGCTGATCAGAACTTCAGAAGAGTCTAAAATAGTCTGGTGGGCAGAAGAGACAACTGACCAGAAAAGTTTCGTGATTAGAAAAAACTGGTGACCAAAAGGGACCGGTGATCAGAAGTGACCGGTGATCACAAGAGACCGGTGACCAGAAGAGACCGATGACTAGAAGAGATCGGTAACCAAAAGAGTCCGGTGACTGTAAGAGACCGGTGACCAGAGGAGATCGGGACCAGAAGAGACCGGATCAGAAGAGACCGGTGATCAGAAGAGACCAGTGACCAAAAGAGATTGGTGACCGCAAGGAATCTGAAGAAAGGGGATTAAATAAGGTTTTCCAGGAACGGGCATAAAACATCTCTGATTTATTAACACCCAGAATCTTATAGAAAGTTTTTTACATAAAAACCTAATATTCAAATTAAATTAAGGGCATTCGAAACTTTGTGACAATAACAGTAAAGAAGTTAACAAACAAAGCAAAAACCTAGACTTGTATGGAAAATTTATTAAAGTGAGGGTGCAACTTTGTAGCTTCTATTTCCTACGACAAGGTCGTCAAAACAAATAAAAATGGTCCCTTGTCTTCGTACAACTAGTAGGGTTGTCACACACAAAAACGATTGTGTGGGGTTTTCAGATTTTTCATCAATAGATATTAGTTTTTTTTTATTAATATGTTACAATAAATCTTATTATTAGCTTATTCTAATTACTATACAAATCTTGCCCGCGTGGAATGGTGCCAAGAATACTGGTTGCATTTCCGCGTTGAACAGCTAGGCTGATACGTTGCGCAAAAAATAAGCCAGCCCTTCTGTCACCAGTTGAGGCTATTAACAGCGGGGAAAGCTCTCAAAGGAATGTTTTGGCACTATGACTCCAATTATTATTTAGTTTATATTAGTAGATATTAGTTACACATTAACGAAGATAATCTCACTAGATAGTGAGATTATCTTCGTTAATTTTCTTCGACTATTCCCACTTCTAGTTATGGACGTCCTGTTTTACAGGAGAAAAGTATTAATTAGGGCTTAAAGTCCCCAGAGCTACAATGCTCTTCCATGGGCTACTGTTATTTAGTTCAAATCCTTGTATATATATTTCTATATAATCTGAATCTCGGAAACGGCTCGAACGATTTTCATGAAATTTAGTATACAGGGGGTTTTGGGGGCGATAAATCGATCTAGCTAGGATTCATTTTTAGAAAATGTCAAATTAACCAAAAAATAAAAATATGACTCCTGCAGCCATCTATTGGCCAGTAGTTAATACTACCGAGCAAAGCTCGGTCATCCAGATATTTATTGTTAAACTAAACCGTCTCACAGGTTAAAAAAATCCTCAAAAGTTCTTTACATTATATAGTAATATGTATGCAAAATTTCACATTCATAAAACCAATCTTGGGACTGGTAAGTCAGTGAGTGAATGGAGAAATTATTGAGTGAGTCAGAAATTTTTTCGTACCTTTTCCTAAGTGATTAGCAACATTTTGATTTGATTTCATAATATCTACATAATAATATAATTTGATACTGAAATTGCAATGATCACAATTTTTGACAAAATGTTTTGTCTAATTGGCAACCCTAGAATCAGCTACCCGGAATAAAATAATCAGTATACCAGAGTTATCTATCGCGCCCGGAGAAATTATTATTGAGTCATAAAGCCATCGGGCTACATTTATTGCTCGGAACTCAGATTGTATACACTCCTACGAATCCCGCTCATCCGATTTCATGGTTGTCTAGAAACAGACTGATAGATAAACCTTTTTTTTGCTTGCAATGTTTGTAATTGTATATTATCATATCAAAATTCGGGTCAAAACTAACAACGGAATTTTAAAGCAGTTATCTTCAACCAATTGAAAGTATGAAATTTTACACGACGTCTTTTGGATGATAAAAGTAGTAATGCGGTTTACGAGTCTCTAAATTTAGCGCGTCTAAGTATTTACTATCCCTTTCACATTTAATTGAAATAAATCCTAAACAATGCCTCAAACCTTGTTACGTCGGCCTATACTTCACATTTACCCTTTTGTGGTATCTCCTGAATTTGTCCCTAAAATGGACAGTAGGTCCCACTGTCCAAACAGTGAAACCAACAACTAAACGCGTCAATGAGAAAATTATACGGGCAACATTTGTTCTAGTGACCCTCATTTATTGCATGAAAAGGGGCTGACCTGTCCTTGCCCTATAACTAATGGAAAAACGCTACTATTTGGTTGTAAATGGAATGTAACTGTCTTGCATTCGAACATTTACAACTTTTTTAGGTGACTGTATTGCTACAGAAGAAATTATACACAAGCTAGAGCTAGGATAAGCTTCTGGTAGACTGCTACATTAATATGTATAATGCCTACGTGTGTTATATCATATAGTGTGGAATCTCGGGCCCCAAGTCTGCTAATTTAACATTTTTTAGCAATCCAACTGAGTTTCAATTGTAATTCAAAAGACTTCACTTGTCATCGTTCATTAAGTGACAGACTAATAGTAGAGGAGCCCACGATACTAAATCGGTAGTTACTCGAACGAGCATTGCAAATATTAGTTGCTGAAATGAAAAAGAGGCTATTTGAAGTTTGCTATTTCAATAGTCAGCATAGATCATAATATAACCTGATTTTTTTAGCATCTAATATTGAAAATCCAATAGATCCCCACGACACTCGAGTAACTACTATAACAATGTTATAATTGACGTACGATCGAAATAGTAGACTAGCAAAATCGGTAAATTACAGGTAAATTATAGGTGATAGAGTGATAATTGAGATGTAATTGTCATAGCAGACTTGAGGCCCAGAGTTAGGAGTCTACTGGAAATTTGTATGTAAAGACAATATTAGAATTATAAAGTGTGAAATTTGTGAGAAAAAAAATGATAATGGACTCGAAAGCGGACCAATCACAGGAGAGAAGGCACAAACTCCCCATAAGCCCAAATATAAATTTTGCTCTCGTATTCGGGCTTGCTAATTTGCTTTCCGAATAGTAGGATAAAAAAATATTTGCTTAAAAATACATCACTATTGAATATAATCACTGAAAATGCTTGTAAAGTGGAAGCCAGATAAGTCCTTTAATAATGTTAAAAAAGTTATTAAATTTGGATCAAAAAGTGTCTATACGCTTCTATACAATTCAATATTGGAACGAGTATTGGCTAAGTAAAATTTCAGTGAGCGATAAATTTTATTATTATTTAGGTGACGCGTATGAGTATATTAATTTTCAGAGAGAGATGTCTTTAGAAAAATATTATAGTAGGTATTTCATGAAATAGTTGTTTTATGACCAGTTGCAAAAAAAATTTAAAAACTAATTTTACGGACGGATGTTTTAAATACAGTAATTCTAGATATACTTACTACCATTTAATTAATTTTCACTAAGGCAGCTAAAACTTCTTTTCACTACTAATTAACGATGTTTATAGTCTAGTTTTGCTGTCGCTCTATTTACCATAAAAGCCGAAAATATAAAAGCCGAAAGTTTCTCAGAGTACAAAGTACTCTTGCAGGATGTTTGCTTGGAGTTGCTAGAAAGTTTGAATTAGAGAGTAGAATTTAATTTAATCTTTGATGTATTTTTATAGAAGTAGAACTGTCACTACCCTTTTATTAAGCAAAATATTTTTTTTACTTAATCAGACCACAACTACTCTAGTTTGTTTAGCTGAAATTCGGAATGTAGATAGTTTACAACCTATGGTCCTAGAGTCTAATATTATGTATATCATGGGAAACTAAAATAATCCTAACATTTGTTTCCAACTCAATTGCAGTAGAAGAAACTATTGTTAGATACACAACGGCTAATCCCTTATATTTTTTATTTTATTTGCTCACTTCTTTTCATCAAAGAAATAATCATAAACCCGACCAAGTTCAAGTCATATTTACGCATGAAGGGTTGCGTACCATTATTAATTAAAAAAACTCTTTTATTAAGATATTTATTTTATTCTATGTTTTAGTATTTATTATTATTATAGTGGCAACAGATATACATCATCTGTGACAACTGTCTATCACGGTTCAAGTACATTATCTGTGAAAATTTCAACTGTCTATCACGATTCCAGTCTATCAAAAGGTAACACGTCCCATTATTATCTTTTCACACGAGTCACGAGTTGTAGCAGCGATATATCAAGAGGGACGCATAATTTAATACAGGGTTTACGACCACGTGTCGTCAACATGATTTTATGAATTTACGACTTCTTGTCATCGTGATATGAATTTGATATTACGCGCAAGAAGTTAAGGCATTTGAGGTGTGCTTTTGTGCAATTTTGAAGCAGATATTTTCAACCGATGGAGCTGAAATTTTATATATGACAATGCATGGTTAGCTGGGACGTCATTCTAAATCCAACATGGCGGAACACACAAGATGGCGGACTAGTTATTTATAATGCGCTCCTACAATAGGCTTATCAAATGAAAAGGTTTGCTGAGAGAAACACCTACAGTCTACAATCAAATTGCTGTATAATAGTAGTTTACAGTACAAGTGAGTAAAGTTGGTGATTACCGCTGAGGCGTCATTGAGACCCGAGCCGTTAGGAGAGGGTCTAAAGATAGCCGAGGACGGTAATCATCAATACTCACGTGTATCATACGACGCTTTTCAACACACTTGCGACTAAATAATACTGAAAATAATTTAATTAGTAGATAAAATTGAAAAAAAAAGAACTGTCTAAATCACCAGTGAATAATAGTAATGAAAAGTCACAGTTTTCGATGAGCAAAATATTGAAAAACTCACTTATACAATAAAATGAAACGTAATAACCTTCAAGAAGTCTTTATACACAAATTTTCCACGAAATTGGAGGTGGAAGGAAAAAGTTTCCTTTAATAATATACATAAGCAAATTGTAATTTCATTGAACGCACAATATGCCGCCGAGTATTAACATAATAACGCTTTTTAGGAATCCGTACACAGGATTTCAAGTTTTCACCGACATAATTATGTACTTCATAGTGGAACATTAAATATTAAAAGATGAGATTGAAATGAAATGAAATGAAATTCTTTATTTCACATAGGCTTAGATATAAGCTCTCATGAAACGTCAAGACTCTACCGCCAGGTTCGGAAAGCAGGTTTGCACCGAGAAGAACTGGCAAGAAACTCGGTTTTTGCTCTTTTCAAAAAAATGTCTCAATATACAATTTTTAGTACTTAGTATGAAACAATATTTTTGAAGATATCTCGTGAGGAGATGGAAGCATATCACTATCGTTCCAAGAATCTTTGTTATTTAAAAATTCTTCAATGGTGTAGAAACCCTGATTTATTAGATGTTTTTTGACAGTATCTTTAAACCGGTGCAAAGGTAAGTCCAAGACAGACTTCGGGATCATATTGTAGAAGCGTACACTCACGCAATTGAGGTTGACCGTTGACGAGTTGTTCGACCTGTGAAATGATTTTAACACATTTTTATTTAGGGCCTTCAAATTAGCCGCAAAGTTAAGCGCGGCAGAAGCGCTGCTGCAGCGCTGCAGCCGCGCTACTATGTAAATCTATGTAAATAAGTTTCACTTTTCGGTTAATATGAAGGCGCCCTTAGTTGCTATGGCATAATTAAAGAGTCAAATCTGTGGAGAATTGTCACTTAAGGTACGTGACAATTCACGTACTAACAGTAAAAATAATGGCGATTTAAATCTTTGGTTTTATTTATTTATTTCAACTCTATAATAGTGAAAATGAAAACTTGACTTTTGTGATTTACTGACTCTTTTCAAGCACGAATCTTTCGATCCAGAAAGCTGAAATTTATCAAAGACGTTCGCTTTTACAACAAAAACAAGGGATAAGAAAGATTTTGCAGGTGCATGTTAGGTACTAGGTAGTTACAAATATTACTACTTAACGATTTAGACGGACAAGAAACTTTTATTGTAGATTTTCGAAGATTACGCAAAAAGTCCATACTCATATCCCTGTGAGATACCCTCCAAAAAGATAATTTGTATCAATAAATGTTATTGTTTTTATTTACTGTAATTTTTGCAGCGTTTATGTGTACGTAAGACCCCTCATGGTGAAGTTCAATTCACACTTGGCTGGTTTTCCATCCGAATGTGCTGAAAACATTAGTGATTGTTGAATTATTCAGGAGAAAAAAGACATTTAATGCATATATTTTGCCGTGTAATGTATTACATGGTTGAGTTATCGGCGTCTTTAACCCTGTGGTAATGTTTGCTATAGAAATCTTTTTCATTTCAATAGTTATAGCTCAAAACTGTGCAACTGGAGGTTGGGTTCAAAACTGGTTTAAATTCTTCCATTTTTTGTAATGACTATGTTAAGCCAACTCTCTTTTGCACAATTCTGTACTAAAGTTAAATATAAAGTAGATAAGTTCTAGTTCCTTTTTACTTTAATACTATTAAACAAAAAAAAATGTTAGGGATACCTACTTAAACTGAAAAGTTTAACATTTTATTTACGGTATTGTTCAAGTAGATGAACAATCTAAAACCTTAATTGTTGTTTCGTATCTCAATATCAGAAGTGAAATCGTTTTTCAGTCTAGACACGAGACGTCTAAATATTTAGTCGTTGGAACGAGATTAGTGTAAACAGTTTCATCTAACGCGTAATAACAAAAGCTATTTAATCTGCTTTGAATAACTTTACTTTCTAAGTAATTAATTACAACGCATTAATAAACTGTACTATAACAACGATATAATATCTGTATACACTCGTACTAGCCTAAGATCACAACTAGTAGTGATGTTTACTTCTACGACGTAGAAACCTACGGCGTAGAACCATACACCTACGTCACGTAGGTCAGTACATTTCTATACACCAATAAGGATGAGTGGTAATGTCAATTCACATTACTGCATTGGACGATAATTTATTATCTTTAGTACATTTGCGAAAGGAACAACGAAAGAAAATCATTTACATTGTTAAATAGTCATTGGATACAAATATTTTGAAAAGTAAACTTTTTGATTAAAAACATGCATTAGGATGTTTTGTGCAGGAGCAAGAACTACTAGTGCGGAAAATAATACTTTTCCGCATGCTAAACACACATGAACTTTTATAATTTTTGAGCAAATGTATAAAAAATATAATTATACCAAATTGTACTATTATTTTAGATTTAAGTGGAGTAAGATGTAATACTTATCAAACCTAGACGAAAATAAAATTTCTAGCTAAAGGTTTAAATAAGAATGATATGTCCTTGTGCATGTCCTCTCTATGTATGTGTCTATTTATATCTCCATGTTCAGAATAAATCAATAAAGCCAAGGTAGAAATAAAATTCCATTACATAATATCAGAAATAAAGAAATAATTTCTTATCAAAAACTTTTGACAGAAACAATTCTTTGAAGTGAATTATTTTGAAGTAGAACGTTTTCCCTCCTCCGCAACTGTCAAACTCATATTAACGCAATTGCGGGCTCTATTGTTTTGTTTTTTCATTATTTTTCCGATTTGGATTGCTGGAATAATTCTGTTAAGGTATAAAGAAATAAGTTTATTTCTAACCGACTTTATAATAATATAAATGCACAGTTCATAGGTTCTCAACGTTTTTGTTTTACGGTGATTCCACTTTTCTTAGTTATTAGGCTTTGTTTATTTCTGATTTGCAATACCAGGAAAGAGTATCTTTTAATGTGATTTCTATACGATTTAACTCGCTCTCTACTCAACATCAAAATGCTACTACATTACTGAGACCCGCATCTTGGCTAAATCGAATAACCTCATATTTACCCTGCCTATATTTACCTGGGAAGTTTGAAGATGGAACGAAGAGAGGAGATTGAAGTGTTAAAACTGAAGAACGAATAGCAAGTATAACTAATACTACCTACTACTGTAATTTAATATGGAAAAAGTAAAACCATAAGAATCACTTTTCTTATCAAATTGCAAACTTAACTTGTTTTTTGAGGTTAATTGAGTGTTAAAACAAAAAAAAATCAGTTGATTCCATTTTTCCCGTAAAATATACATTAGTTCCTATTAATGATACCTGATTATTTCAGATTTTTCGATTGAATTTTTTGCGAGGCTATGCAATAAGCATTTATAAGAAAAGCACAGGAACCCAATTAAAAATATACCTATTTAATTCTGCTTTAAATGAATTTAATTTTCAGCTCATTGAATCAAATTTTGGTCGCAATGTGGCATTCATTACCTTTGTTTTGTTTGAATGCAGCTGCTAAATCAATCACGTATAGTAAAACTATTTGCCGTCAAAATAAACTTTGGTGGAATCGCCACTTTACTATATTCACAAACTGATATTTGTTCTTTGACTGTTATTTGATCGCTTAACGTCAATATTTTTATCCTAGTTTATAATAAAGTAATGAAAAAAGTGGAGTCAAATACCAAATTTAGAAAATGACTTCCGTCGGGAATCAAATCTTGAACCTCAACACAGGCCAAGCTGCAAAGATTTTATAAACAAATCTAGCCTCTAGAACTTCGCTAAGAAAATAAGGCTATGTAAACAAAGAAAACTACTCATAAATAATACTAAAGTTACTTTGTATTCCTTAGCCTTTATAGTTTCTTTCTTCCCTCACCCCTTTGAAAGGTTCAAAACAAGAATACGCATAAATAAAAGATTTCTTCAGAAAGTAGAAACTGAATGCAAAATGGACTTCATGAAATTGAATAAAACTTGTTGACACTTTTTACTTTACTTAGATGTAACTTAAAAGCAAATTATCTCTTGCGAGTCTTGATTATTCTTTTTACTTTTATTTCGTAGAGTGTACTTAAAATTAACGTAGCGAAAACCTTTTCATACAGTTTTTTTATACAAGTAAATACTGTATTTATTTGTATGAACTCATTTGCATGATTATACTCGAATCATGTTATTTATTTTAGAGATTTGGTGATATTTAATACAAAAGTAGTAGGTAATTTTTCTATTCCAAATACGCAAAAAAAATACTTTTTATTAATGATGGCTTATGGAAATTAAAAGATAGTGGGAATTTTTTGGTCAATAAACATTTTTTTATTTTTTTATGAGTATGTAGCTACTCTATAATAGTACTATTTCTTTAAGCCGTGTAATTGGGTAATTTTGCATCAACTATGCATTAAATTGTTCAGTGGATGCAACCGCAATATGACGGCCTAAAGCCGTTTTTATAAAATTGTTGCCTATTCTTTCTATAAAGTCACGTTTTGAATGAGATGCAATGTTTCAGATACACAGTTTCTGAAACTTTACGCACCTAACAAGTGTTCCTACACGTAGGTTTACTCCATCGCAAATGGGGAAAACCTGTTTGTTTCCGAAACGAACATTTTTTATCACGTTGATTTTGTTTCAGAAATTGTGTATCCGAAACAAAGTATCTTAGTGAATACGTGACGTAATACGGGGCAGTGTTATGTCATGTATTAATTTAGATACTTATGTTTCGTACGTATGTAGAGCGCTAGCCATATGTCCCAACTCCCATCCATGCGTTTTGATTGATATCCCATTGCTTTAGAACGAAATTCAAAATACGTATAAGAATGCGTGAAATAATTTAGTGATCATTTTCATACATTTTCATCTATTTTTTGGGCGAATCGCAAAATGGCTAGAGGTACGGGTTTGAACTCCGCCATATTGGATTTAAAATGACGTCACATTGCTTATCATGCATTGTCATCCAAACTAAACGTGTATACAAAATTCCAGCTCAATCGGTTGAAGATAAATCAGCTACAAATAAAGTTGCATTCCACCCGAACAAGATTCCACCCGAACAAATTACATACATACATTGCAATTTAAATAGAAAAAAGCTTTTAAAAAGAGGTTTAGAAAAACTGAATACCTAGTCTCTAAATTATTTGCTTGCTTGCAAATAATGATAGTGATACTGTTAGGCCAAAAAGGGACACAAAAAGTGCGATGGGAATATCTGAGATTAAAAAACGTCTCTCACTCCGGGATAATATCGTGAGTGCTCTTTTCGTTATACGCGAAGATATTGTCGATCGTGACACGAATATGGAACGCGGGATATGTATGGCGCCTCGTAAAACCTTGACGGATTTTGTATCTTCTCAAAAAGACCTTTCTAGTCGAAGAAATAGAAGAACGATAATACGACCCTAACTTTTAAAAATTTAAAAAATAACCTACCACTCCCCAATCCGACCGGCCCGCTCTATCGCAGGCCTTGAGCGTGGAGGCCGAATCCTCCAGAAATTCCGTAACGAAAATAACCCAACACCCCCTACGGAGGGGGGGGGGTGTTAGAAGTTGATAAAAAATGCTATGCAATTTACCGTGGCAGTCTCCGAGTTCGACACGACTTTTTTTGCCACGTCCGTCCATGTCCGTAAGCATGCCTGAAATAAGTTTTTTAGTGTATCTGCCCTAAGTGTAAATGGGGATGATTTTTATCTCGTCTAATTCATAGTGTGGGGTGATGTTGAATCGTTCGTTTCATCCGTGATGTTAAGTAGGTCTGACAAAAATATAGTGGGTGTGGTAACACTATTTTGCGATTCAGGAATCCATTTTTGAAATAGTAAACGATGTTTTAAAATGATACAATTTTAGTAGAGTCAAGTGCCACTAAATGTTTTTAACCCTAAAGTGTAATGAGATTCTTTCTTAAAAGAAAAAATCAGAAAGGTTTCTTATGAAAGCTTGTGGCCATAAAATGACTCCTTCCGCAATCAAGTGGCGTTAAGAGCTTTTGAAAGGTTTTAAAGATCTAACATACGTACTATAAATAATCGGACCTCTGGCTTTGTTCAGTTTTCAATGGAAGTAGGTAATCTAGATAATAGCGTTCCCCTGCGTCGTCGACCACTCGTATTATTCAGAGTTTAGACAAAACCCGGCCATTTTACCAGCCATTTTATGAACTAATTTATCGTGATTCTTCTACTGACTTGGTTTAAAGTAGAGATGGGCCGAATACTAGATTTACGGAACCGAGTACCGAGTGTTATCCGGTTTTAATTTTGTCAAACTGAGTGACTCCACCGAATAACTTGGTACAATTTTAAGTAAAGTTCCTAAAATCCGATCGCTTTAGAGTTTCGACTGTGAAGTTATGAGAAGATATTAATATAATATGAAAAACGAAGACTGCGGTCTTTACATATAAATATTGCATATTATCAGAATAATTGTAGACCTTTCTTTTAAAAATCCATGGTAGTGTCTGTGCGATGGCCGCAAAACGGTGTAGTTATATCTACTTACTTTTTGATCAAGGTATCGGCTATTTAGCATTAAGTTCTTGCAGATATGTCTAGGTAATTATAGGTAGGTATATCTGATAATTTCTTGACAGTAAAAGAGTGATGAGCTCTCGAATCTTGGCAAGGGCAACAAACACATGAATAATGTTTTCTGTTACCTTACTCTCTTAAAATGATAAATCTTTAAATGAAATACACGGTAGCTGGAGCTAAGTTACTAGGCCAAGTACCGAGTATTGAAAAAAAAACCGAATATACCGAATACAAACTGAGTACTCCTACTTGGTCCATCCCTAGTTTAAAGGGCATTATTTTGTAGGGTATCTCACATCATCATTCCTAGCTATTTAATGTCCCATTGCTAACATAAGGCCTTATTTGTCATACGAGAGAGTGTTTCTCATTAGAGCACGAAAGGATATATAATATATCTTTGTAGTAACTCATAATCCAGATATTGGTTAGGGGTAAAGCCGAACATTCCTCACACAGATTTATAATAGGTCGTCATTCACGCTCCAACTAGATAAAGCCCTACCTAACAACGACAGCTCTGTGAGTGCGGCAACTTTTTCTTGTAGTGTGAGTGTGTCAATTTGAAATTTGTATGGTGCGCGGATGCTAGTGTGCGTGAAAAATTGTGTAGCGACGGCTCGGGTTTGTCAACTTAGAGAATTTATTACAGCACTTTTGAAGTCGAGGGCGGCCTCTTGAACGTATGATTCCTCAATACAGAAAATTTTAGTTATAATTCTGATTGAAGGTAAAGTAATATGATCGCTTTCAAAATAAGCCCTCCTTGGCACTTTGTTTCGAAACTTAACGAGAAAATTAATCCCGCTAAGTGGAAACAAGTTACTAAGTCCTTTATTTCAATCCCCACGATAATAATTAGAGGGTACAAATTATTAGGGTCCGGGTAGATTCTTATTAATTGATTCTCTTTCTAGATTGGATCAATATAAGTAGGTACTATAAATACGATTAAGTTGACGGATATATTTTGATTATTATGTGAATAGTTTTTTTTTTGGGAATAGTTGAGTTTTATGCAAACATAATTTATACATTTACAGTTTTTCGATTTAATTGGAAAATACTCATTTTCCCAAATATTTAAGCTCCAAAACTGGTAAAGTGCAGAAAATATGATCTTTCAGGAACCATTATGAGGTGAAAAGATTTTTTTCGATTTTATTAAAATAATGTAGGTACTAAGCTGTAGTATTTGGGCTAAATTCATTGCAAAAGTCTACAAAGTATGTAATAGTAATAATAATTTTATTTAGAATTTCGCAATCAACACAAGATAAGGGCCGCCTAGCTTGGGAGCCACCAGGTATTTTGAGTCTACCTCTATATCTATTGAGTATATCTAATTGACTGCAATTAAGTTACTCTGTTCCATTACTGAAGAAGCCCAGCCTTAATTGCTGTTAAGGACGACCTGTATACATTCTATCATTATTAATAGTGCCATATAAAGTGTAGCAGGAATTGTATATAAATCACATTAGGAAAACAGCTATCATTAGAAAATAACTCTTTTTGAATACCGGCAAAACCCACTGTCAAGGAGATTGAGCGTTCCGTTGCGATGCTGTGTAACAATCTTTAGAGGTTGATAACCCCTTCCGAGCTAGTATAACATAGTTGGCTGCATCATCAAGTATGGCAATATTTTGTAGTGTGTAAAAATCGTTAAAGGATGATTAAGACCATGACATGTGTGTTTATATATCATGTCATGTTATACGTTACAAGGTCATTAATCCCCATATATAAATAAAATATAACGCAATCCATCGCATCATTACACAGAGTGACTTGGCGTCTTATGAAAATGTGAGGCAAGATTTATGTACATAACTGAAGTACACAATTTTTATTTATGTCCAAAGATTACACAAAAACTGAAGCACACAATTAACTACGTTACTAAAAAAATCGAGTGTGGCGGACGCACGGATGATGCCACATCATCCGTCCATCCACCACACAAAGGTTTCTGTTTTACCATTTCGTTATGAAAACTTAAAAACGTAATTACTAAAGCTACAGCATCGAAAGGCAGATTCTTAGAAACAGAAATACCAGAAAAGTTAAACAGAACAATAAGTACTTTTCAAAATCTCATAAAACGGAATGAAAACTAAACGACAGGTATGAATTTTGTCATTTGCTTCCTGAGCCAAGTGACAAATAGCGTTACGTCGCAACGTATAGAAATGGAAAAAAAATCAAAAAATGTATGCAATTTGACGTTCAGTGACACTCAGCTATGTCACTAATTGTCAAAATAAAAGCGTCACTAAGTGTCAAGATTAATTACATTTTTTGATTTTTGTACCATTTCTATACGTCGTCGTGACGTAACGCTATTATTGTCACTCAATTGTCACTTGGCTCAGGCAGTTGTAATGGCAGCAGCGGCAGTACCTACATTTTCTACGTGCTCTCGCCATGTTTCTCCGAGTCGCGCCAGAAGTCAAATGTTTCTGTTATATGTTACCATTTCAGTATGGTTCTGTTACCCTATACTGAACGACGCGAATGTACACTGCGATCACTGAGTCCGTTTGACTCGTCCACAAAAAACAAGCTCGGGGCGGAGTGCGCACGAAGTGAGGCGAGACCAAGCGAGTGACAGGCACAAGTACGTACACTCTTGCCATCGTCGTGCCTCGCGGTACCTACTTCGACGAGAGTGTAGATACAGCCGTAATAATGGCTCTTATCTTACCTAACTGGTTCCATTGCGTTCCTTCAATTGGAATTTGATGCCGAACGATTCCATCCGATTCCATCCCCATACCAACGACTTGATTGAATTCTCCCCCATGTTCCCATCTTCATTTCACTCCAAACAGACGTTGTAATAAACGTATGAAATAATAGACAAGACTTAGAACCCGGCTAACTACGGAAAAAGTTTATCTGGCCGTTGTGAAACGGGCTCTAAGGGTCGGATTCCACCAAAGCGGGGCTGTGTTTGAGTGTTCAGTCAGATTTCATCATTTCGACATCTCCTCTCCCCTCAGTTTCATTTGCTCTGGTGGAAACCGGCCTTAAGTATAATAAATACTAGCAAGTGGTAGCATTAAAATATGTATAGGTCGTAATAAATGCCAGTACACGAAAGGCGTTCAAATGATAGAATGTAAATCCAAATGCAATGGCGTACATTTGAATTCCATTAAAACCATTGACACAAAAAAAAACTATCCTAGATAGGTATATTCAAAACAGATAAATGAGCTTTAAAAACTGAACGATATTGAGCGACGCAAATTCTACATTTACTACAAACATATTATAAAAAAAATACAGAGTTTCTCTTTAAAAGTAGGTAGTGCTACGGTACGTTTGCATGCAGCAATGAATAAATCAAATCAAATCCAAATACCCTTATTTCACATAGGCCAAACGTACAGGTTCTTGTAAAACGTCAATATGATATTTTGTTGCATAAGTATGGTGATAACTACAAGTCGACTTAAGCTAAGTTTACGAGGGTTCACAAACGCACCCTGCCGTTGAGAAGAAGCCCACAACAAACTCAGCCGGGTTTTTTTATGTTATCACTATAATAGTTGTGAAAATTAATAAAAATTTAGCATGAATATCAACATGAACATCATAAAAGACTCGGAGATATACTTGAATAAGGGGTGAATAAAGCATTTATTAATTACTGAATAAAATATTTACATAGTTAATTAATCTAACTTATTTTAATGCTAAGTTATATACCTACCTATTTACAGCAAAATAAATCAAAGATAAAAAGTATAAAAAGAAAATTGTGTTAATATGCATCAAAGAATTCCTCCGCACCGTCGTCATCGGGCAAAGTGCCCAGAAGGCTGGCAGCATTGCCAAGCTGGATGGCAATGCTTAACCTCTGACCAAGGAATAGGCCAGCCCTCTGGTCACGTGTAGCGTCGACTAGCTTTTGAGAAATTTCTCTGAATAGAATAAGGGGTTAAATAGACTCTTATGGAAAAAAGTCAAAACGTGAATGAAAAAATCGTAAACGTAGAAATAGTCTAAATGAAATCTGAATAAACTGTGTATCTTTAATTTTCAGATCAACGGTTAAACCCCTGCACTTTAGTGATACAATATTGGGTTTCACGGAAACGTTGACGATGCTTTCGAATAAAATTTTCGTTGGAATTCGTTCCAAATGTATTTTATTTTACGATTCAATTTGCGTGGAAGCATTAAAATGCAAATGTATTCATTGGAGTGGACTGTATTCAATTTGATCGCTTTTAAAAATATTCAAAACGTATTATTTCGAAGCATCGCTTAGTAAGATAGCTTCGCTTCCATCTTTCAAATACTCAGGCATTTTACTCCGGTTACTAACTTCATCTTATCTTTAGTAATTTTAATTTTTCTTTTTAGGGTTCCATATCAAAATGGTAAAAATGGCACCCTTATGGTGAGACTGATTGCGTCACACTCGATTATTTACTTTTTAATGTAAAAATGTTACACTTACATTTTTACAAGAATTTTTAACCGACTTCAAAAAAAGGAGGAGGTCTCAATTCGTCGGAATCTTTTTATAACACCTATTACTAGCTGACGGCAAACATTGCTTTGCCATATAAAGCGTGAAAAATTGCTTACGACCTAATTTTTAGACCTACTGAATGTAAACAAAAATTTCATCAAAAATCGGTCAAGCCTTTTCGGAGGAGTTCGGTAACAAACACAAGCCACAACTGTGACACAAGAATTTTGTTTTGTTTTGCCATAGGATGAAAAGTTGCTTGCGACATAATCTCAGACCTATTGAATGTACTTAGTCAAAAAATTTCATAAAAATCGGTCAAACCGTTTCTGAGGAGTTTGGTTACACTGATCCGGTAAACGTCGTTTTGCCATTAGCGATATAAAAAATAGCTATACGACCTACTTTCAGACCTACCGAAAATTAACAGAAAAATTCGTAACAATCGGATGAGCAGTTTCGGAGGACTTTGGTAACAAAAAAAGACGTGTGGCACTCGGAGACTGCCGCGGTAAAGCTATTGCATAGCAATTTTTATTAACTTATTTTTTATCAACTTCTAATACTCCCCACTTCGTTGTTATAGTGTTAGGTTATATTCGTTACGGAATTCCTGGATTCGGTCTCCACGCTCAAGGCCCGCGATTGAGCGGGCCGGTCGGAGTGGGGGTGTTAGGTTATTTTCGTTACGGAATTTCTGGATTCGGTCTCCACGCTCAAGGCCCGCGATAGAAGCTATGCAATAGCTTAAAATTGGCCCGAGAATTTCATATATTAGAGACGATTATAAGGTACGTTGTACGCAGTATATGATAGGCCGTTCAACTAAGTCTGGGTCGTAACGCCGCAGATATGAATAAACAAAACGCAATATGGACGATGTTACGCCGAAATTGGGCGCTAACAAATTCGTCGGGAAAAATTGGACTCATCGCCAATTCAGGAGTGATGGTCACTCTGGGCGTGACGCAATTTAGGGTCAATTTACATTTTGTCGCTTCTATTCCATTCCACCGTGGGGTGGAATGGAATAGAAGCGACTTTTTTTTAAATAACATGATGAACTTTATGTTAATTGTATAAAATACTAACTAAATAGAAGCCAAAAGAGTTCTTCCGGGGAATCCTTGTGCATACCCAAGAATTATATAGGTATTTTGTATGTTATACAATTGACATAAAGTGTATTATGTCGCGTATGTTTTTGTTTATCGTGGTTTTAATTAACCCTTAGAGTCCCTGTAAGTATTTTAAATTCAAATATAAGTAAGCTTTTATAAAGGCACATAAATCATACTTAATTATTTAACTAGAAACAGATATAAGCTACAAATACCCAAAGAATATCCTCATATACCTATTTCACCAAAAAAAATTGTTAAAATTAAAATATTTTATAAAGTAAGAGAAGGGACTTTCAAAGCAAATAATATTTACGTACTTACTTTGACTATATTGTACTTTGTTAAATTTATCAAAACTCATATTTTTACTGCATAAAATTTAAAGTTTTTAATTAGGTCCATTATTATAAAGCAATAGTAGAATGAGCAAGGTAAGCGAACCAGTAAAAATATTAATTAATTACTACGGAATGACACAAATACGAATGAATTCCAAATCTGGTTCTTCCTGACCTAAAAACAAAATGGTATCTGACTGCAAACTCCAGGGGAATTCGATTTCCGGACGTCGTTTACTCTAAATAGGATATGTCATGTATCGGAAACGTATGCCCCTGACTTTCCCGTGTGCAGAAGATATGGCGTTTGAAAAATTGGATTTCGTATTTTTGCATTTAAAAAACTTGAATCTCACATTAATTCAAGATAAAATCCCACAAGCGAGAATCACTAGCGCGACAATATTTTGTGTCACGTCGATTTTAGGAATGTTGGAAATATTATTTTAAGTTCATAAATCATATGTTCAGTCAAAGATTTAAATTGCTAGATAAGCCATAAGCCTCAAATAACGTCCACGTTTTTGTCTTGTGTGGAACACGTTGTGATGTTACACATCGACACAAAAAAGTGATAATTGACGCTTTGATTAGTTATGAATATATACATAAATACATAATCAAAGGAGTGACGTCTCATTTACTCTTAAACGAAATTTTCACTTGCGTTCTCTGTCACATAATCTTCATTTTTCACAAGAATTTTGTAAACGCGGTCCGCGCCGTTGATAGTTGCCGATGTTACCTACATTACAGAGTAGGTACAATAAAAGTAGAGTATCTCTGTAACATATTGAACAATATTTGATATTTCTCAAAATATCGACTAATTAAAGGCGTAGAACAAAAGTTAGTTAAGGTAGTTAGTTTTAATGTAAACAACTACAGGCCGAGAGCGATTTAGTATTCTATAAATAACTCTGTATATTGTATAAAAACTTCTAATTGCTTTTATCATAAAACGCAACGTAATATTGTGCATAGTGCACTATTTCATTACCTGTTTAATGATCATTTTTCTCATTTGCCTGTTCAACAAAGCTTATAAAGCTAAAGCTGGGGTCCCACGGCCCGATATATAGCGGGCCAGACCGCGCCAGATCGGATCGACGGGCCGTGGGAACGGTCACGTCCGATAAAGCCTGTTGTCGTCCGTCCAATCCGTCCTGAGTCGGTAAGTTCAAAAGCCCGTGGTTTGTAAGTATGGATAGATGGCTGGTTGTTACTCTTTCACGCCGTAACTAATGAACCGATTTTGTGGAAATTTTGAACATACATAGCTTATTACTCGGATTAACGCATAGGCTACTTTTTATTCCGGAAAATCCATCGATCCCATGGGATTAGCGAAAAACCTAAATTCACAGCCACAGGTGTACACACGCCTTGGGAACGGCTAAGCGCGAGACGCGATCAGGCGCCACAGGCCTGCACAGGCGTGGCACGATCCGGCCTGGCCTCTGATAACACGGACCGTGGGACCCCAGCTTAAGGCGGAGGCCGATATTGCGAAGCTAGTTACTTTCTTATCTCCTTTACGGTTCGTTGGTTTTACAATCTGTTGGTCGTTTTATTTCTCTGCATAATGAAAGGTTCAGTACCTTTTGTCTATATTAAAATTATTATATAATGCACAGAAAAAAGGTTTGGCTGTACCCTGGCTGTTTTCTAAAGGTCATCCTAAATCATAATCCAAACTAATCAATTTTGTATCCTAACAAGATAAAGCTTCTATTCTCAAAGAAAAGAGGGATATAAGGCTTATATCCACCATGTAACCTACTTACATCTGCATAATAATACTTGTATACAGTTTTCCAGAAGCTAGTACATTAAAATTAACATGTATAAATATAATACCTACCGTTTATTTAATGATATTATAAGTTTACTAGCTTTTTTCATTATTTGTATTTCATTATTTGTATAATGGCAAAACAAAGTTTGCTAGCAACCCAGCAAACTTTGTTTTGCCATTATACAATAATATATTATTTTTATTTATGAGCAAATATAAAAATATTTATATTACAATATTATTGGCGTTATGTCAATAGCATTACATATTTTCACTTTTTCTTTATTTAAACAAATTAGAAGTGGTAAAAAGTAAACAAACATCAGTTTTATTAAAACAAAACATCCTTTAGGATTTAATAAAATACTATGTCATATAGGTAGAGTTTACGATTATATATTTTATATTATGTTCGTAATCCTTAGAGGAAAATAAACTTTCTTTGACCAGGGTCTGTACTGTCTCAAAGGTTGGTAAATATTTGTGAACGTATAAATCTCTACCGCGAGGGAAAATAATCCCTTAAATCTCACAAACGACATCCCCTTTGTACGACGCGTGACGTTTAGATTAGGTATGTTACGTCGAATTAGTTTATCCATACAGTCATGTTACTTATAATAACATTTTTATTAGTATCGTTTCTGTCATCTAGTGGGAATACGGTAATGCATCCCGTTCTCCGCCGACAGATCCGTTATGGATTAGCCAAATATAGCATGCTAATGACGAATAGAAAAAAAATTGAATATGCCGGTATTTATTTTTTGCGACTATTAGTTGATAGAGTAGCTATACGTACCTTTCGCGGAGGTTTGCGCAAGCGTTCCCGTGTTCCCGTCATACGGTGCGAGGAGGAAACACCGTGGGGTTTAGCCGGTAAGAGTCCGGCATAACCCAGCCGCTCCCCCGGGCGACTGGGTATCCATGAGGATTCCCCACGATAAAAAAAAAGCTATACGTACCTACTGTCATTCTGACAAATGCTTTGGCTATTACTCCAAAGAATTATAATATTATTAATATGGAAATCTAGGATTTGGAAGATGGGTAAAGAGCACGGCTAGGGTATCAAAGATAGATGGGGGCTGCTCAAACAAACAATACTCTTAACCTCACCCAATTCACAGTAAGCTGAAGAAAATACCAAAATGGCGGATCCAAGATGGCGGCATATTAATTTTAAGTTTCACACATGTGATCCACGGCTCCATTCGCTCTTATCTAAATATATAAAAGAAGAAACTGACTGACTGACATATCAACGCACAGCCCGAACCGCTGGGTCTAGAGACTCCAAATTTGGCACACATATTCCTTGTGAGGCCTAGGGGTGCACTAAGAAAGGATTTTTCAAAATTCACCCTCTAAGGGGGTGAAACGGGGTCCGAAGTTTGGATTTTATCACGTTAAAATACGTCTTCACGCCGCAACTACTGTACCGATTTGGCTAAAATTTGGAATGGAGGTATATTATATCTTGCATTACCACATAGGCTACTTTTCATCCCGAAAAAAATCATTGTTCCCGTGGGATAAGTTAAAAACCGAAATTCTCGCGGAAAAAAAATCTCACGCCGCAAGTACACAACCGATTTGGATGAAATTTGGAATGGAGATAGATTATATCCTGGGTTAATAAATAGGGTACTTTTTATCCCGGAAAAATCCATGGATTTTGCAGGAGAAGGGAAAAACAGATATTCACGCGGGAAAAATACTACTGCCCGCCGTAATTACTGAACTGATATGGCTGAAATTATGAATAAAGATAGATTATATATTGGATTAATACGAAGGCTACTTTTCATCGCGAAAAAATTCATGGTTCCCGTGGGAAACCTGAAACATTGATGTTCACACGCGAGAAATACTACTTTACACTGTAATTACAGAATTGATATGACTGAAAATCGGAAATGAGATAGATTTTATCCCGGATTATTACAAAGCCTACTTTTCATCCAGGAAAATTTCGTGGTTTCTATGATAATAGTGAAAAACAGAAATCCACGCGTGAAAAATATTCCTTCATGCCGTAATTACTGAACTGATTTGGCTGAAATTTAGAATCGAGATAGATTATATCCTGGATTAATACAAAAGCTACTTTTCATCCCGGAAAAATCTATGGTGTCCGCGGGAAAACTGAAACACTGATATTCACGCGGTAAAAATACTACTTCACGCTGTAATTACTGATATGACTGAAATTCGGAAAAAAGATAGATTTTATCCTGAATTAATACATAGGCTACTTTTCATCTCGGAAAATTTTATGACTTCTACGAGTATGATCATAGTGAAAAACAGAAATCCACGCGGGAAAAATATTCGTTCACGCCGCAACTACTGAACCAATTTAGCTCAAATTTGAAATGGAGATAAATTATATCCTGGATTAACACATAAGCTACATTTTATCCCGAAAAAGTTCAAGGTTCCCGTGGGATTAGTTAAAAACCGAAATTCACGCGCAAAAAATTATTCACGCCGCAACTTCTGAATCGATTGGGCTGAAATTTGGAATGGAGATAGATTATATCCTAGAATCAACTACTTTTTTCTCGGGAAAATCCATTGTTTTCGTGATAATAGGGAAAAAGAGATATTCATGCGGGAGAGAATTTTTTGTTCACACCGCAATTACTGAAAATTTTTGGTTTAAAGTTAAAATGAAGATAGATTTCATGTAAATTAACACAAAGGGTACTTTTTATTCCGGAAAATGGATGGTTCCCGTAGAGAACTAAAATTTTTTAAGTTTAAACTAATTTTTTTAAGGTAAAACTAAAATTTACGCGTGCGAAGCCGCGGGTTTCTGCTAGTAATATATAGTTTCATATTATATAGTTTGCTCGTATGTTCCCTGAGGTTCCCAAAACTCATTCATCATTGGTAGGCTTAAGATCAGATGGCCCAAAGTGCCATAATGTTAGGGGTAATTTAATTTATCGTATCGAAAGTTTTATCCCTAGTAAACTGTATGACATCGAAGCGAGATTAATTATGTCCCATGTGACGTTAAAACAAAATTAATCATAACTGCAAACTATATTTCTACGAACCATAATTTTCATGTTTAAAATGCAAACCTATTCACAATTCTCAAGAAAAGAATTCTCACAATTATCTTCTTATGCTTATTTCGAAACTGTGTAGGTATGTAATCGTTCTTTATAACTGTCTCGTAAATACGCCGTAGAAGCCGTATTTAAGCGATCTTTAGTGAAATTTAGTTTAAAAACTATAAAGACAATTACTTAAATTTAACGTCATGTATTTTGGGTCTTTAATCTAAAATTGCTGATAAGCAGAAACACGACTGGATACAATTTTCTCCATAGAAAATTCTCCCAAAAGTTGCTCCAAAATCTCAGTTTTTCTCATTTTTATCGGTAACTACAATGGATGTGACTGTAATTTATTTTTTCTAATGTATCGGTAAAAATAATATCTAAAAACGCTGAGAAACAGATTTTTGATAACTGACTTAGTTTTTGAGTTGTTAGGTAAAAGGTCGTTTTTCTGTTATATTCTTCCGCGACGCTGCATGTCACACCCACCAACGTGGCAACGCAATCATCACCATTCACCAGTCAATCGGTGCCTTGACTGTACGCAGTATGACCGATGACATTAATTACTCAGTGTCTACGCGTCTCATTGGTCTCGACCGATGCAAGAAGCATTAATATAATTTCAACCAATACCTTTAAAGGACATGGCCGAAACTTGTATGGAGCTGTGCCCTGGAAAAAAAATATTCATGGCCATCGACAAAAAGTACTTCATATTAAAGCTTATGATTATGTCTTTACAATCGTTTAAGTTTTATGATCTGAAAACATGCGAGAGACATAATATCAGCATAACAGCTTTCAACAAAATGCGCCTAACTATATTTAAAAGCAATGATTTTTTATTAAAAAATGATGGGTATTGGTTATGAACTCATTATTTTTTTCATATTAAAAAGCTAAGAAAATGCGAGTAAACATTTTTAACAGCAATTAAGTATTTAATAAAAAAATCATTGCTATTAAAATATTTAGGTGCATTTTGTTGCAAGTTGTTATGCTGATATTATGTCTCTCGCATGTTTTCAGATCATAAAAATTAAACGATTGTAAAGACATAATTATAAGCTTTAATATGACGTACTGTTTGTCAATGGCCATGAATATTTTTTTTCGAGGGCAGAATCCGGCCATGTCATTTGACACTCGGCCCAAAAATCCACTTTGCGCCCTTGCATTGCAAATAACTATTTATACTTTTAAACTGAACAGTCCTAGAGGAAGAAAAAAACATGTAAAACCTTTCGCTACATTAATTACATTCTGAGAGGGTGTAGAATTAATAGAGGAATTTAAAATTATATAATAAGGATAAAATTGAACAATTTTATCTCTGTAATAGTTAGAAGAATAAACTTTTGAAATGGAAAATTGTATAATTTTCTTTTGTTACTTATTTTGAAAGTTTTAAAAATGACAAAAGATTGGAAAGTTTTATATTATTCTACTGCGACAACGTTAATTGGTCTCAAAGATTGAATAACACGTGTGAGATACGACGTTGTATTTATTGCAGACAGTAAATTTCATTAGGAGGAAAATGCAATTTTACATTTTACGACAGAATTTAATAGGCCAATCAACTGGATATCACAATTTAAAATTAATACTACATACCTAAGCACAAGGTTTCAGTAGAAACAAAATATTATAAAACGTAATCAGTCATAGATTGACGAAGTTTTGAAATAAATAGAATGTTAAAAAACTTCACAATACTAATCATCAATAATTCGCAAATAGGTAGGTATCATACACCTACCTATTTGCGAATTATATGCGATCACATATAAATATGTGCCAAATAAGTTTTGATAAGATAATTTCATCGGGTGTCTCAGAACTAAAATGAGTGAGCAAACAATTCTTGTTTTCACACACTTTTGTCCCAATGGTCCGATATTTTGGCAGAGTTAGTTTTGTAGTATAATGCTTGAGGCCTGAGCTACTTTTTCGACGTTAACTTATCTAGAAACTTATCTTGTTAAAGTTTACTCAGAGTAGATGGAGTAGATTGTTTTATACTATCTGAAAATTGAATCTCGAATACGCTTGGAGTTTTGGATTAGTACACAGTGATAGCACTTTCAAATTGTGCTATTTCATGGAATATCATCTGACAAGAACATTTTGTTGAGTTTAATATAAATTATCTGGTGTTAAGTTTGAACATGTTACTCGTAATTTTGGAATTGTTGTAGCTGCTTTATAAGTGAGAAATAATGGATACGGCAAAACAACGTTTGCCGGCCAGCTAGTTATATGGATTCAAAATATAGATATATGACTGCTTACCCAGTTAAATCTCCCGATATTTCTAAAATCGCTTTTCCAAATAATTTCACTATTTTCGATAGAAAGCGAGGCGAAGGCGAAACGAACACTCTCATGAAATGTTATTAATTGAGCAAAAGGTTTGACGTGTTTAGGATTGTTATGATTAAAAATATAAAATAGTATTAAAAGGCTGGTTATAGACTTAATACACTTAAACAATTTAAAACTGATCCATACACGAATGAAACCGCAGGCAGCTCAAATTCAAATCATTTGCGAGGTAAACAAGAGCTATCCAATTCTTTTATTCATGACCATCCCACTAAATCTTGATCCCATACGATTTGTTACTCCAAAGTTCGCGTTGCTTTTTCCGTCCCCTATACTTCTATTCTATTCAAGAAATATGTCGAATGAAAGCGACCTTCGATTGAGAGAAAAATAAATCTTTCAACAACAAGATATAACTTTCTATTTCGCAAAGAAAGAGATTTGATATTGTTGTATGTTTTTTAGCTTTTTTATATCATTCTTAAATAAAGAATACGTCCGTATAGTTTGCAATATTACCCAAATTCAAATTTAAATTTTCCGGATAAAGTCACATAAAACACATAAAAAATACATAATATAAAAGTGCTATTTATCAAAGATAAGAATATGTAAAACAGTTTACGACCTGTTCTCGAACCTACCGAATGTAGAAGAAAAATTCATTAAAATCGGTCCAGCCGTTTCGGAGAAATTTAGTGACAAACACTGTGACACGAGAATTTTATACATATAATACCTATTTAGAGACGTTGGTTATTTAGTCATTTTGGTTTAGGTGCAATAAACTATAGATGCCTAGCTTTACAAAACCATTAAAGCCTACTAGGTCAAAGTCAGCTTTATACACAAGTCAGTGTTTACTGCAAAGTGCAGCCTGCGCGCAATTTGTTAGCTCAATGGCTCAATGTAGACTAATTCTGAGGCTGGGCGATAGCTTACAAATCCGATCACGACCGTCTCACAAACAACTTGCATGTGCTCGTGATGTGCCATCGATGTGTCGATAAACATTAAATATATAGAAAAATAGAAAATAAGAATTAAATTGTATCTCTTAAACGTTTAGCATGAAATGTGAAGGTAATGGTGTGGATCTGTAAGGTGTCAATTTATAAATAAACTGAAATTTTCCGTAATTTTGTGAACATAACGTGTATTCACAATAACTCTCTGCATCTCTATTTAAAATTACAGCCAAAGTGATTCAGGAGCTTACAAATTGTTACTTATTTAAGTTTTTTCTGTCGCTTTAAATATAGTTTCATTTAATTCACGCCATTATATTTTATAATATGAAACGGCTGATTGCTAGTATAAATGACTATAATTTTATTAATGACTGGTGACCACTTTATTTCTTTGTACTTAATGCTTTTATCGATGTTTATAGAGGTGTTCAAGCACTATTGCATCATAAGCCACCGTAAAAGTGTTGCTGTGTGTATACAGAAGTAATACTTTAACAATAATGAAGTTGTAGAAAAATTTAATAATAGTAAATGTTTTATGTGCTGGATCACCTCAAAAAAATTCAATGATGTATTAATTCAAAAAAGGTGCAATATTTAGTAAGAAATAAATAGTCATAATAATTGTAATACTAAAACACCATTTAATTGATTTCTAAAATAAGCATTAGGTATATCTACAATCGATTTACTTTGATAGTAAACATTAAACAACATTGCATGTAGATTGTATCGAAATAGAATGACTTTTTGTGTTTACCTTTTATAAAATGAGGGTAGTTGGTAGATCAAGATAACAATGGTCAGACATAAAAGCTCTGGAAATAGCGTTCGCTGCGCCAGTCTGTTGACGACTGCGGTGGATGCAACACTCCCAACAGCGTAAGCCGATTAAATTCTAATCCCGCTGGCTGGCGAAAACTGGGGCATGTGTTTCAAATTTCATTTTAGGAACTTTGGGCTAAATTTTAATGTGACCCAATTCCCTCAGATTAGGTGCTATATTTTGATCAGGCTTGTTGCCCAGTTGAGCTCTGTAATCGTACTCAGCAGTAATACAAGCCAGTAAACTATTTACAGTTAGGTAGGAACAACTTCGACAAGAAGCTGACAAAAGAATTCAGCTGGGATGGGTAGCATTTGGAAAACTGCATCAAGGTTTCAACTCGCCGATACCCCAATGCCTATGCCTATGATAATGATAAAGACAAAAGTCTATAACGCCTGCGTCTTACCGGTTATGATATATGGAGCAGAAACGTGGACACTCACACTAAGCCTTATCCACAAGTTCAAAGTCGCTCAGCGTGCTATGGAGAGTGCTATGCTGGGTGTTTCTCTGAGGGATAAAATACGCAACGAGGACATCCGTAGGGGAACCAAAGTATCTGTCGCGGAACCGACGGCCGTTGGGGCAGACTAATGTAGTCTGAGGGGCAGACGTATTTTGGAGTGGAGACCGCGTACTAAACGTAAACGCAGCGTAGGACGACCTCGTATGGGTAATCAGAGTATCATCTTTACATATCTGTACTAAAATCTCTGCTTGTTATTTGTCCACCTAAGAAATTTTGTCCTAAAATCGATCATAGTGTGAGTAACATATACTCCCATTAAATTCGATATCCAAACTAATTTTCTAAAATATACACACTTTTAAACAAAGATTTTAACATAGATATTACGTGACAATGATACTGCCATTCCCTTTCCATTCAATAAATAACCTAAAGAGAGTTAAATCCACAAGACGTGCCTCATTCCTTCATAACTCCTTACGAGTGGTATGAAACATAAGCTATTGTGAAGGAGTGAAGCGCGTTTTCGTGGATTGACTATCTTTACCATGTCTTATTAGCTTACAAATTGCGAAAAACCAAATCAAATTTGAATTTGGCGGGGAGACCCGCTTAGTTCACTTAAGCCCCTCCGCACACGGCGTCGTAGCGTAAGCGTACGACGAGAGCAATACGAGCACGAACAGGTTCTAACAAGTCCGCATACGAAGCGGTGATGCAGCGATTCGTAGGTGTTTATTGTCATTATGATAGTCGTAGTAGCGTAAAAGCACAACATAGAAGTCTTTGGGCGTAAATTATTCTTTTCATTATTTTCTTTATGAAACATCTGGATATACTTGAACAAAAAAACTGATTTCTTAACTTTCAATTTGACTGAAAAAATAATTTAAATCTTCCAACAGGTTGAAGACTACCCTTGTTAAGATTCAACTCGTATTATTTATTATAATCATTATACGCCTGCGCGACGATTCGTTTGTGCAACACTGCATGCCTTGTTCGCGAAGCGTTGTAACGATACGCTTAAGCGTAAGCGTGGCTTAATTCTCGCGTAAGACGAGAGCAGTTCGTGCTCGTACGAACATTTTCAAAGATGTCCGCAGACGAAGCGGTGTTGCAGCGAATTGTATAGAAGGTGTAATTGTCATATTGTTATGCGTAGCGTCCTAACGATACGCTTACGAGTCGAGTGTTAAGGGCCTTGTGATACGACTACGCCTAGAACCCGTCTGCGAAGAGGCTTAGAGACTCGCACATTCAGAAATGCCGCGTAGAAATGCCCCATTAACTTGAGTGGTGCCGCGTTCCTGTGAACTTGTGATTAACGTTACAGCGGTGGTTGTAGCTCGGTAATTTACGCTGATGTAGAGCTACCCTTATCTACTGAAATGCTTATTTAATTCAAATAAAACGGCGTTTTACGTCACGCACTCTTTGTGTGCTAAGTATTTACAGAAGGTAAAACATTTCTAGTGCTTCTGAAATGTAGAAACAATTCGAAAGTTTGTACTCGTATACTTACAATGAACATAAAAACTTATAGGTGTGAAATATCGATCGTAAAACAGTGTTGAAGGTTGAACGATGTATTTTACCCAAAACATAAGCTATCGCTTACTTTAGGGCTAAATTGCGATGTCGTAAAATATAATGTCCTGTCAGGGACAGTCCTGATATCCTATATCTTTAAACGAGCAATTCTTGTATAAATATAATATATTTCAATGTAATCCGAATCTCGGAAACACCTCGAACGATTTTTATGAAATTTAGTGTGCATTTTGGGGGCGATAAATCAATCTAGCTACGATTCATTTTTAGAAAATGTTGAATTTACCAAAAAAATATGACTCCTGCTGCCATCTATTGGTGGATAGATATACTACCGAGCAAAGCTCGGTCACCCAGATATTATTAGTAATTTGGTATTGGATCACTTCAAGTTAAAAATTATTTAACTGCAATACTACCCGTTCACAGAAGCTTTGCCGATGTCTTTTCCTTCCACTGTATATTATGATCGTCCATTACCAAACGAATGTGGGTCGCGGTAGTATAAAGTGGGAGGGGAAGTCATAAGCAAAGCTTCTGTGAACAAAAATAAGCAGCAACATGTTTTCAGAATTGGAAGACATAAACAAAAAATAATTGGCCAAGTGCGAGTCGGACTCGCACACTAAGGGTTCCGCACCATTATGAATGCAGAAGCCTGAAAGCCCATTTATCTACTACTAGGTACATACACAAGTAGAGTAAAATGGGTCTTCTTCATCCACGACCAAAAACGAGAAAGAATCACGTTTGTTATATGGGAGCTTCATAAATCTTCGTTTTATTTTGTAGTGGCAACGGAAATACATCATCTGTGAAAATTTCAAGTGTGTCACTATCACGATTCAAGAGATACAGCCTGGTGACAGACGGACAGCGAAGTCTCAGTAAGGGTCCCGTTATTTATCCTTTTCGTACGGAACCCTAAAAATGACACCGAATTTACTTTACTAAGAAGATTAGCGAATCGTAATGAAACAGATATTGTTATTCATTCGGACCATTCTTAAATGAAATGACATTACGAACTCGGACATAAATTATTCAGTAGCTATACCGGTTTGCCAATTCATAAATGATAAGCCGAAAATATGAGAAAGGTGTGTTCCTGAATATTGATGCCTGTTGGCCGGCAGAGGAGATATTCCGCTGAATTACTGTGGTAAACGATATAGGATGCTGTTTGTTTAGCTAATTTTGTTGCGTTGGTATTTGGAGCTCCACGGCTTTTAGAGGATAAACTTCACGCCTTATATGACCTTACACGTGTGAAATAAGATATTCTGTAATTGCTTTTGCCATCCTCTATATTTCCATAATAATAATCATTTCTATTAGTATCGTATATAATCGTATATCGTAATAAAATAGCTAAATGTATTTGAGATATATAATTATTTTCGCTTTCGTAAGTGTTTCATACATCTGGAGGTCCCGGGTTTGACTCCTGACATGAGTTTGTTGCTGAGGGCTTCGTACTATCAAGAAATTTCTCAATAGTATTAAAATAAACTAAACACCTCTGCTCACCAAATTTAAAAATGAGCAAAAATCTCGTTTGTTGTATAAGAGCCCACCTTAAATATTTGTTTTATTTTAATTTAACTACTTATTTTTAAAGTGTAGGAACCTTAAAAATGACAAAAATTACTTATATGTATTTCTCTTTTCTATCTCATTACTATCAACTAGGAACATGCAAATAGGATGTTTCGAAACTCCGTGACCATTTGTTAGTTAAATTGTACCCATTAACTGGACTACCAGCAGGCACTAATATCGTTTCTCTACTATTACGAGTATCAACGGCAAAGCGAAAATTGGCTACTGACTGTGCAGACTGTACCCAAAGAGGTACAAAGTAAAGTACTACATAACTATAAACAGTGCAGCGGTCGCTTCCCAAACTTGGTTACCGTTTGACGCTCTATCTAGCTCTCCAGATGTGCGAGTCTGCAAAAAATACTTATAGTATCGACGAATACATTTCAGCCACTGAATTGGTTGATGCTTGCATCGGTTGTAGGCACACGGTTTGGCTGTAATGGTTGCTATGGTTACTGGCGATGTTTTGTATGATAGACTTATACCCTGGTCAAAGCGGACGGCACGCACCGCCAAACGATTTAGCGTTCCGGTGCGATGCTGTGTAGAAACCGTTGGGGTGACTTTACTTACCCCTTTAAGTTAGTACG
This sequence comes from Coenonympha glycerion, assembly GCA_963855885.1. Taxonomy (NCBI): domain Eukaryota; kingdom Metazoa; phylum Arthropoda; class Insecta; order Lepidoptera; family Nymphalidae; genus Coenonympha; species Coenonympha glycerion. The sequence goes on along the minus strand of OY979648.1, from coordinate 7,027,220 downwards.
TTAACATCTTCGGCTGCATCATCACTTACCATCAGGTGGGATCGCAGTCAAGTACTAACTTGTTAAGTGTAAAAAAACTATGGACCTTGGCAGGGGCATGTCTGACGGGGCATTGTGGCTTGAATTAACATTATATAGTCAACCATCAACCGTCCTTCTATACACAGGCATGTGCAGGCGGTGTAACGAGATTGAGGAACCTCATTTGCAATTACTGTGTTGGCATCTAGCCCTAGTACATACAAGGAGCCGACTGCTAGGAAAGCATATTATTTCTGCCCTCAGGAGGTCAAGTACACCCCTGCTAAGGAGGTTCTATTGTTCCTTGCGGCAACCGGACTTACAAATGAGATTTACACAGAAGAAAGCAGTAGAGTCCTTCACAGCCGCGTACCTAAGAAAAAGAAGAAGACAAGACATACAGCACAAGTGGGACAATAGAAGGTGGAGAGAATAAAATGACAACGACAAATTCGAAACTCTGACAGCCGACTGTCGCACAAAACCGACATTACAGAATAACTAACTAAACTAAATGAGGACCGGCCATCGCAAATGCCTCGCAGTCTAGATTACTCACATGCCCCGGGCTGTGAATTGAAAGCATGACTTTAGTACGTACAGTAAGTAAGCTTACACATGTATGACTTTTGTCCTGTTACTGTAACCGATACCTCGCGTAATTGCTCAAGTTTTCATTTCTATTGAAACTTTCGAAGCGCCGCGTCATTTATTTGAACTGTCTGTTACCACACCTTATGGAAAGAGATTAAATGCAGTCTAACGTAGAGTGCGGTTGCCTGTAAGATGCATATTCACTCTTGATTTGAAGTTATAGTTATAGTAGGTGGAGAAGACGGAGGCCGGGAGGGTATTCCAGATCTTTGTAGTGCGTATCAGGAAGGAGGAATCAACCCGCTTCGTACCTACGTGTCTTTGATACGACAACTGTGTAAGAGTGTAAGTACGATGCCTCGCATTTGTATGGGAAAAACAGTACTCATTGGAAAAAGGTGAAAGAGATGAATCTCTGGCTGTAGCAAATAGCAATAGGGATAAAACTAGTAAGTAGTCACAAATCTTTATATTAATTCAGTTGGCTACTAAATATTCCTCTGAACCTGGATATATTTTTCTCAGAAAATTAAACTTTTAAACATTTTACCTTTTTATACAGTTAATACTTTAGCATCGCATAAGGCCGAGGGTTTAAAATACGAAACTAATTATTGGCAAAACATTTTAAGTTCGCTTTTTTCTTAATTGAAATTTTTAATTTAATCTATTAAAGTAAATATCATAATGAAAATATTGCAACAGAAGATAATTAATTAAATTGCTCCCGTGCCGTAGTCTGATACCACATTCAATTTATCACGCTGGCAATGTTTTAACAGTCGCCGTTTGTTATACTCGCTGCGTTAACTCCCATTTAATATTCCAATATATATTTTTATTGAGAACCAGGCTGACAATCTCCACTTTTAAATGATAATTGGGTATTACACTACTTTTGAATATGAAAATGATAACTTTATCATAAACTGGGATAAAATTAATGAAGTACGCTGATAAAACGAATTAAATCGATCTAATAACAAAAAAGGTACAAGAATTTTAATATTTCTGATTAGAAAGAGAGAGTGACATTGAATTGTGACGTCATATCTTACTAATGCTATAGTAGCTTCACAGAAATTTTCATTTTGCGAGAAAGGGATAGACCCTCCCATTCCAGAATTAAAAATGCCTGTAACTTTGTAAATTATAGTTAGATTATAATATTTTTCAATTAACGTCATTATTTTAGTCCCAGTTTATATTAAAGTAATAATTTGTATCAAATTCAAGAGTGTTGTGCTACCCAATTGAAAACAGCCATTACCCGAGTTCAAGGCTGTTTGTCCGCTGTCGCAGAAGACAAGATTATCCGGCTAATATTAAAACTGAATTATTAATAATTTAAATATATTAATTGAAAGCAGCCATTACCCGGCTCTTTGTCCGCTATCGCAGAAGACGAGATTGTATTACTATCCGGCTAATATTAAAACTGAATTATTAATAATTTAAATATATTAATTGAAAGCAGTCATTACCCGGCTCTTTGTCCGCTATCGTAGAAGACGAGATTGTATTATTATCCGGACAATATTAAAACTGAATTATTAATAATTTAAATATATTAATTGAAAGCAGCCGTTACCTGACTGTTTATCCGCTGTCGCCAAAGACGACATTGTATTATTATCCGGCTAATATTAAAACTGAATTATTAATAATTTAAATTTATTAATTGAAAGCAGCCATTACCCGGCTGTTTGTCCGCTGTCGCAGAAGACGAGATTGTATTATTATCCGGCTAATATTAAAACTGAATTATTAATAAATTATACCCAGTGGTAGCTATAGTGGATAACCGGGCTTCAGAATTTCAATTTTTCGCGCAGACTCTTCTTAATCTTTTTGTTTCAGGAAAATAGGATTAATTACGCATTACGAATAGTATCAAAATACAACTTTATATCTTTCAACATTTACGAAAACGAAAAACAGGGTTGTGTACCAAACACAATTGCCCCGAACCCAATTACGATAATTAATGCAATACCCTTGGATATCAACTGGACGGAATATCAGTTTCATGATAAACACAGGATCGAATTGTGGAGGGTCCTTTTCAATATTTTCTTCACGAATGATTCGTAATCGGGTCAGCTTAAGACGTTGTACCGGGAAATCTTGGTTGATAAAGGGACAGTCACATTAGCAGTAATAGACGATATAAATAAAAATAAAACTAAATCTAGTAAATAATTTAAAAATTGAAAAACACGATTTTCCTGTGGTAAATTACGACATTTTCCAAAAAAATATAGCCTATGTTACTCGGACTGATGTAGGGATTCTAACGATACCCCATAGGTCCAATTCTATTCAGCCGTTCGGAAGTTATGGTGGAATAAAGAAACTCACATACATACATACATACAAACATGAACCCTAAAAACATTAAACTCCTTTTTTGGGAGTCGTGTATAAAGATACACTTAGGAGTACAATTTGGCGGCCTTATCGCTACATAGCGATTTCCTTCAGTTATAATCATCATCATCATGATAGTGGTCTCTGTTAGCTATCTCATATAGAAGGAAATTGTTATAGATGATAATCCGAAATAAGCATACGAGTACATATTATGCAACAACATTACTATAAAAAGCCGCGCAGAATTAACAAATGTATTTTGTAGCACAAGAAACGGATGCACAGTAGTTTTTCCGATTCGTATTCGGTATTTCGTAACAAATTTTCCATACTGAATTTGAAATTCAAATTCGCTGAACCTGTACAGAAATATTTTCTATTTTGAAACTGGGTGACCAGAATCCATTGTTCATAATTCTTTTTTTTGTCTAAAAAATGAATGATTTTAAGTAATATAGTGAAGTAAAAGAGAAGCGGACGGCATGCGAATCGAAAGGCATTACGAGTCCAGCTGTGGACTGCAAAGGGCTGATGATGATGAATTAATAGTATCGTTAAAACGAGATTCCTTTAAAATATAGCTGTATGAACGCTTGACAGTGATCACTCCTGATGGGACGTGATAATAGAGTCTACGGTGGAACGCGCTTGCCTAGGAGATGCCTATTCACTCTTGACTTGAAGGCGCCGTTGTAAGTGGCAGGAAAGGCAGTGCCTGGGAGGGCATTCCAGGCCTTTGCCAATCAAACCGCTTCGTACACGTCTTTGTCCAGTGTCTGGTTATCGTTTAAATTATGACTTGCACGGCAGTTGTGGTGAAGCCTTAACAATTCGATTGTAGACCTTTAATGCCCGAATGCGTTTATGAGATAAACTCAATGAAATCAAGACGATATATTGAGTTACGTGACATGTTTTCGAACCTTTATTGGCTTTGGTTTGAATGTACCGTTTTGGACCGAGTCCAGTTAAACGCTGTTCCCTACTTACCGAAATGTTTTGCTTTCTATTGATTTTCGTTGAAAACGAGATTAACGATTTTATAAACCCTGCAGGAATTGTTAGTTTTTCTGGCTTGAAAAGAAAAATCAGAGAAATTATTTTGGTATTGCTTTGTTTCTTTATTTTGTTTCAACGAATAGGTTTTGTTTATGTGTTCAACTGAACTTTTTTATATCGCACGAAATATGAATAGGCATCTTTTTAGTACGTATCTCATATCTAATTACTCTCAAGGGCTAGTTTGAATAACAGCTTCTAAAGTTTAAGCAATAATTTTGATAGAAAAACAAATCAACCAACAATCAATATAAACATTAAACACCCATTAGACATTGTAATTATTAGAGTACACGGTATCAGTGTTGTATAATCGATTCCGATGTTATTTATATTTTAAGTAAGTAGGTATTAACTGAAAATTTTCCTGCGGTTTGCGATGCAACTATAGCGACTCGCTTTGCAATGTGCAACCAACTTAATTTAATGAATGCAAAGTAGTCATGCCCTTGCTTTTATGTCGCCTCAGCATGGAGAAAGTTTTTATTGCTGCCCTGTTCAGAAAATAGTCTATTTTACGTGTATGTAGTAAAAGTTAGGCAACTTTCTTAGATAGCAATAGACGTGAAATATATTTATATGGAGGCATAAAATCAGACTTATCTTTGGGAGAGATAAAAATTATTTTCGTGCTTACGTTGCTAATAGACGATTCTGTTTTATATGAAGGTTATAAGAAAAGGTTAACTCACACAACATTGGTTACTAATAATGTTAAGCAAAATAGCTCGTATAATTTTGTCAGCATATTTGAGATTAGAAGTTTCAAAAGTAGACATTAATGGCTGGCATTAATATTCTTAGTGTTTACGTTTGTATGCGTGAAGAATCATGACTGTCCACCATAAAGTATTTTTTAAGTATTTTTTCACGACTTACGGTCAAATTGTCAATAAAACCTATGAAGATCTTCAAATTCACTCCATAATATCAGACAGGAATTTGGCATTCAATATTGTTTTCCTCTTGAACCGTTGCCATTTGGCTTTTGCGTATCGAGATATTAAAAACTATGAAGTATTTTTATGTGAAGACTAGCTGTTGCCCGCGGCTCCGCCCGCGTGAATTACGATTTTTTTTACATATACCGTAGAATTCCTTGATTTTCGCGGGATTCTGGTGCGATGTTGTACAGAAACCTGTTCTTACTTCGCACGGGTTATCTTGTAGTGATTTTGAAAACTCCTTTTTTTAATAAAAAATATAAAGTTTAATACGTAGTTGAAAGATCAAACGACCCAATGGCACAGGTCGTGGTCACTACGTGACCACGACTTGTACCAATGTATCGAAATATCGACAGTTAAAATCGTCCTTTTCATTGTGATTTTTATTCTGAAACCACGAAATATGTCAAAAATTATTACGGTGAAAAGTTGTACTGGTGGTAGAACCGTAGAAATCTTCTTTCAGAGTTCGGCCGGGTAGGTACCACTGGGATAAAATACTCTACAAACAATATTCCCCAGCCCAACATAAGAGTCTGTTAAAAATCTTTGCTTCATCTCAATACAATCCCAAGTATCAGAATGGGCAATGGCTATATAATTCTTTACGTATAAAAATACCTATGACGGTCAATCGGTTAGGACCAGTTAAGACCTGAGAGTTAAAAATATTTGTGAACCATTATTTTACTCTTTCCATGTTGCGGATGATAAAAAAAGACGTGGCACTCTGGGAATGTCCACAAAAGTGAAAACTGTCTCAACAGTGCCATCTTAATATAAAGTCAAGGAACAGTACATTACATGACAATTAATTATTATTAACAAAAATTCGGTAGTACCTATCTCCAAGTTTTACATTCAAGTTCCACATAATTTGTAGAGATGGCGCGATACGGTATAACGTGGTGAAAAATTCATGATTATTGTTCACCCTAAAAGTGAAAAATCTTAAACCATACAAAATCTTCTGCTAAGCATATTTATTTACGGCTGTAATGGTACTCCAGTCTGACTTGAGCCCTTACGTCCTAGCCCTAGGTGCTTGTCCATTCCGAGTTTCAAGTCACCTACTTGAACTCATCGATAAAGGTTCTGATGTCTATAATTTCTGAACTACAAAAGTGATGATGATAAAATTTATACAGAATAATTTTTAAAGAACCTCCTTTCTAATAAAAGAAGAATGAATGAAATCGGACAACGGGTTAATGAATTATAACTAAATACACATTTTGACTTTGATGCCGTCTTCCAGGGAAACCATGATGAATTCCGGGACAAAAAGTATCCTATGTCCTACCTCGGAGTATGAGTTATAATCATGTCAAGTTTCATTTAAATCCATCCAGCGGATTAGCCGTGATGCGCGGTCGTGAAACAGACAGACAGACAGACAGACAGACAAAAATGAAACAAATTACAGTTTTGGCTTCAGTATCGACTAAATAGTGTCCTCCAACAAAAATTTTCAAAATATCTTCAATGTACAGAATTCGACCCTTTACAGTTTTATTATAAGTATAGATATATAGATTGCATAATAGTTGCATATTGAATATACGCTATTTTGTGATAACTTAAATAATCTTATTAGTTACGGTGGAATCATAGAATTCCATAAAATCGTCGTATATTCAATAACTATTAATCATGCTTGCAGTAATACTGGCTGCTGCAAAAGCTTATTTAAGTTTGTTTCTTTAATTTTATAACTGAAAACGATGCAGTCGGTCTATCCATTCATTCATACTGACCAAAAATTCATTTACAAAATCCACTTTTGTATGTGTTCTAAGAACTTACAGTGCAACCTTAATATAAGGTACCTCAATATCTACTCTGCTCAACATTGCAAACCCCACAAATATGTTGAGTGAGTGCTCTCAACATGCTATAGTTTCACTTGTGTCAAAGAGAGTAACAACGTGTCACACAAGACAAAAACGTGGACGTTTTTGAAGCGTTAGGGCCCAGTTAGCGATTTAAATCTTTGAGATAGATATTTCAATCCACGATGACGCATCGCACTCTGTCAAACTCCATACGATTCGAATGAAACATAAGCGATTTTGACAGAGTGGGGCGGGTGTTCGTGGATTGTAATATCTATATAACACAGGCATTTTTTATATGCCAGACCCTATCGAAATGTTAGAAAAACTGTTTTGCATCGAAAATAAAGGGCTAGAAACTCGGAACTTGTTCTTTTAAATAAATAATCATGTTTACAATTTCGTTTTAAATAATACTTTTGTTTTTTGTCAACAGTTTTTAATTTTTTATTCTTTTTTTTAACAGATGAAAGAAAGCTATCTAAGCAGATACTTACTCGCACTATGTATCTTCGCTGGTAATAGATACTACCAATTTGGTATTAGTACTCAATTTTGTAGACAATGTTAAACAGTTATGTGCTTGACGGAATTTTAATGTGAACCTATATAACATAAGCTGATAATGCTTAAATTATGATTGTCTATATATATAAAAGAAGAAACTGACTGACTGACTGACTGACTGACTGACTGACTGACTCACTGACATATCAACGCACAGCCCAAACCGTTGGGTCTAGAAACTCCAAATTTGGCTCCAAGTGCTCCCCTAGCCCTCATAAGGTATCTACCTTATGAGGGCTAGGGGAGCACTAAGAAAGGATTTTTCAAAATTCACGCTCTAAGGGGGTGAAACGGGGGCCCGAAGTTTGGATTTTATCAAGTTAAAATACGTCTTCATGCCGCAACTACTGTACCGATTTGGCTAAAATTTGAAATGGAGGTATATTGTATCTTGCATTACCACATAGGCTACTTTTCATCCCGAAAAAAATCATGGTTCCCGTGGTATAAGTTAAAAACCGAAATTCACGCGGAAAAAAAAATCTCACGCCGCAAGTACACAACCGATTTGGATGAAACTTACAATGAAGATAGATTATATCTTGGGTTAATAAATAGAGTACTTTTTATCACGGAAAAATCCATGGGATTTGCAGGAGAAGGGAAAAACAGATATTCACGCGGGAAAAATACTACTTCCTGCCGAAATTACTGAACTGATATGGCTAAAATTATGAATAAAGATAGATTATATATTGGATTACTACGAAGGCTACTTTTCATGGCGAAAAAATTCATGGTTCCCGTGGGATTAGTAAAAAACCGAAATTAACGCGGAAAAAAAATTTTCATGCCGCAAGTGCACAACCGATTTGGCTGTAATTTGGAACACAGATAGATTATATCCTGGATTAATAAATAGGCTACTTTTCATCCCGGAAAAATCCATGGTTTCCGCGGGAAACCTGAAACATTGAATTTCACACGCGAAAAATACTACTTTACGCTGTAATTACTGAACTGATATGACTGAGATTCGGAAAGGAGATAGATTTTATCCCGGATTATTACAAAGACTACTTTTCATCCCGGAAAATTCCATGGTTTCTATGATAATAGTGAAAAACAGAAATCCACGCGTGAAAAATATTCCTTCATACCGTAATTACTAAACTGATTTGGCTGAAATTTGGAATCGAGATAGATTATATCCTGGATTAATACAAGAGCTACTTTTCATCCCGGAAAAATCTATTGTGTCGGCGGGAAAACTGAAAAACTGATATTCACGCGGTAAAAATACTACTTCACGCTGTAACTACTGAACTGATATGACTGAAATTCGGAAAAAAGATACATTTTATCCTGGATTAATACGTAGGCTACTTTTCATCTCGGAAAATTTCATGACTTTTACGAGTATGATCATAGTGAAAAACAGAAATCCACGCGGGAAAAATATTCGTTCACGCCGCAACTACTGAACCGATTTAGCTCAAATTTGGAATGGAGATAAATTTTATCCTGGATTAAGACATAAGCTACATTTTATCCCAAAAAAATCAAGGTTCCCGTGGGATTAGTTAAAAACCGAAATTCACGCGCAAAAAATTATTCACGCCGCAACTACTGAATCGATTGGGCTGAAATTTGGAATGGAGATAGATTATATCCTAGAACCAACTACTTTTTTCTCGGGAAAATCCATTGTTTTCGTGATAATAGGGAAAAAGAGGTATTCATGCGGGAGAAAATTTATTCCTACACGCCGCAATTACTGAAAATTTTTGGTTTAAAGTTAAAATGAAGATAGATTTCATGTAAATTAACACAAAGGGTACTTTTTATTCCGCAAAATGGATGGTTCCCGTAGAACTAAAATTTTTTAAGTTTAAATTAATTTTTTTAAGTTAAAACTAAAATTTACGCGTGCGAAGCCGCGGGTTTCTGCTAGTAAATATATAAGAATTGCATGCCCAAATAAAAGTTTCTTTGATGCCTAAAACTTTTACAGTAATTAACTATAGTTTAGCTGTTGTAGTGTTTATTGTAGGAATTATCCGCTTTAATAGTACGCTCTAATTTACCTTTGTAAGAATTTCTTTGTTCTCTTCAGTTTTCGTTTTGTGGCATTGCCGAGAGCTCTCAAAGAGCTATGGGGAGCGGAATAAATTAATTTCGGATTGCTTTGCAAATTACACGTGAACGCGCCTCCGGTTTTTATACATCAAATATTAAATTACTTTGCTTATAATACACATCACATGCAATTATTGTTTAGCAGGACTGATTAATTTGTTTTGCTACTATCCGCTTCTTGAAAGGATTCTGTATGGTGCAATATGCAGGAACACCATCCACATGAAACACCACACACAATTTTCTATCACTTTCTTCGACGCACGTTTCGTCCCGTCGTAGAGATTCTCTACGATTTCGCATTGTGAAGTCAACATCTCCTGAGGATGTCCCGGTGTCGGGACGAAACGTGCGTCGAAGAAAGTGATAGAAAATTGTGTGTGGTGTTTCATGTGGATGGTGTTCCTGCATATTGCACCATACAGAATCCTTTCAAGAAGCGGATAGTAGCAAAACAAATTAATCAGTCCTGCTAATTATGGATTTCCGCAAAATAACGCCTGCTTCCATTCAACAATTATTGTTTTGTAAAAAAATTACATAGAATACCTATCTTTGCACTCAATATTGTATCGACGGTTATGGTGTGCGGTACCTAACTTTGATATTGTTATTGATGTCTTGTTTATTAGGTTTCATACCATAATGGTAAAAATTTAAAATTAATTGACTTATATTACTTACCTATTTTATGTTTAATATATTCTAGTATCAGTATGTCTTTTTCCCCTTTTTCTTTGATTTGAGTGTTAGCTTGTTTTTCATTGCCAATGTTGTGTTCACTATATAGATATACCTACATTTTGTAAGTGAAAGTGTATATATTTTACAAAAGACGTTGTAAAATATGTTATATGTGTATATTATTTGTATCCTAAATAAATAAATAAATATGGATGGAACCTTTATGGTTATATGGTAGGCTTTACTTACTAAAATGAGCCAAACTTTTTTCCCACATTCTTCTCAAAATTTTAATAGCGGGTCCATTGGAACAAGAGACAATGCACGGGTTTTCGATAAAGGTTGTCCTAAATCAATCAACGGGCGAGCGGTTCCGCGCTGTATATTTAATGGGCCTGTGAAGTGTGATTGGCACTTTGGCACACGTGGAACGGATGTGCATACATTTTTCAACCCGCTGGCCTGACAGGTGAAATGTGTGAAATTCCTTATTCTACTGTTTTCGTAATAGAACAGCCCACCATGCTAAATCGGTAGATACTCGAGCGTCGTGAGGAACTATTGATTTGCATTGTAAATATTAGGTGCTAAAATGAAAAAGAGGTTATTTGAATATTGCTATTTCAGTGGTGGGGGAAGCTAATACAGGTTTTTAAAAAATCAAAAAAAAAAACTGACTTGTATTCTTAGAATTATTGTGTCGTATGTTAGCCTTAAGAGCCTTTGAATACTAAAAACGAAAAGTTTAATATTTTGGCGATGTCCTGTACACGTGCTATACCGCCAAAATGATACTTATAGCGAATATTCTAAAAACTTTGATAGGCGCCACCGCCCCAGCCACTTTACGAGCATTTGTATGAAAAAGTAAATAACATAATACGTAAGCCCTTTTCAATTTTTCCTTAGCAAAAGAGAAAAGCAATATGTGATTCACGACAGGGGTCCCAAAATACCAAGTAATATTGTTTTGCTCGTTCAATTTGTCTTCCGCCCGCTCCGTGTATCACGAGTATGTAAACGGCGATCAAGGGGGGGATCGGGAGGATTTTGAATTTATGTTATTATTGGCACATAAATATACGCAAAGAAGCAAAGACTCATTGGTTCAAACCTTTGCTTCACGTCAGGCATCGGGAGTTTGAATCTCGGCCACGCATCTTTATTTTCATAGAGTCATGGGCATTTGGGGAAACTATATAGCACATAGCACCTACTTAGTGGTGAAGAGACACTTGTTCAAAAGTTCAAAATCAAAATAAGTATTATTAACCTTTCATTTATTAGGCTTAAATTATAGGCACCTATGAAATATCAAAACTCTATCAGTTCCTCAGAGGTAGCTAAGCTTACGCCCCCAAACCGCTTTGGACCCCGCTTTCTGAGGGGGGCCCGTGCCCAGCAGTGAGACAAAAAAGGATTGTATCATTCAAATACACGTCTACGCAAAGATTTCTCCACCGATGCTACGAGTATGACCTACGTAGCGTAGCGTTGAAAACTTCGTCGGCAACTACGCGCTACGAGTTGAAATATTAAATGCTACGTACAAACTATGCGCTACTGCGTGAAATTTGCTGTTAATTGGGGGCCAGAGGTCACCAGTGGTTACCGCAAACTGATAACTGGGCTGAATGAGATCTAACAACTGATATCTCAGGATGTTAAGCGCAGAGGGTCGTAAGTTTTGCATATTACTATCAAATCGGCAAACGTTGATTAGCCATTTAGGGGTATGAAAAATAGATAACGATCTATTCTTAGACATACTGAATATACACAAACAAATCATAAAAATCAGTCCAGCTTGACAGCTTTTGATTTACACAATACAAATTAGTGTATTGTAAGAAGTAAGTGATGATGATGATGATGATGATGATGATGATGATGATGATGATGATGATGAAGTAGTAAGTGATGATGCAGCCGAAGATGTTAATGTACTAACTCGGAAGGGGTAAGTAAAGTCACCCCAACGTTTTCTACACAGCATCGCACCGGAACGCAAAATAGCTTGGCGGTACGTCTTTGCTGATTTTTTAAGCTGACTTTTTTAAAGAGTTTTTTTACAAACAATGTCACACGAGAACTACAAATAAAACGGTTAGTGCATAAATTACTTCTATTCCCCTTCTGTAATCTCAGCATCTCGCTATTACATCATTTGTAATAAATTAGTAAGGATAAGTTTACATCACTCTGATAAGGATGGGCAGTGGGCATTCTTTCACTGCGAGGTTCACAATTTATGGATTGGCCCTAATCCAATGACCGTGTCAATGCGGGCATTGGATTAGGGCCGTAACCTTGATAGTTAGGAAGAGTTTCAGGTATTTGTGGCAAGTTTTGGAGTCTTAGTTATATTATACCTATTAGGCATAGGCATAATTTTGTGTTACACAAAATTCACGAAAAAAGTGTCCCGAAAAACCTATATAAACGAGGGTACATGAGTATTTTTATAAACAAGGGTCTTATGTGTATGACTTAAACCATTACTATACGGCCTAATTTTCAAACACGAGACTGAAGTGTATTGTATGTCTTTTCTCGTTTTGTATGTCTTTCAGTTCGGACACTTTTTAGCGCTGACCCTAAATCCTTAGTTTATAAATCAATGCTATTAGGTAATCGATTTCTGCTTCTGAACTTTTGGGAATTGTATTAATCCCTCCTTATCTCTTGTTTATGATGAAAATTCAAATCCAGTTCTCTTTATATTCTGTGGGTATATGCTTTTTTATTATGCTTCAGTCAAATCGGTTTAGCAGTTGTGGCATAATGGAATAATCAAAATAAAAAACGTACTTATTTTTATAGTTATAGCATTAATATAAACCTAAAAACGCGAGAATTAAATAAGTACCACTACGCTAGGGATGTTTGCAGAGAGTCTAGCGATTTACGTAATTCGTCGACAACATTTTGTGAAGTGGAATGTTTAAAATACGTCACTGCATTCGCGTCTTTACATAATTATACTAATAAGTAAGTAAGTAAGTAAGTAAGTGAGCGAGTGAGTGAGTGAGTGAGTGAGAGAGTGAATGAGAGAGTGAGTGAGTGAGTGAGTGAGTAAGGGGTTTAGTGAAGTATATCAAAACAATACGAAAATCGCCTAGCAGCTTTGTAAAAAATAAAAAATTAAAAAAATCTTGTCACCGCAAGTGAAATTAGTTTCATGGATTTAAATTTGTAACTATTTTCCTAAAGCTTTTGTTGCTAAATAACAGTGGTGTAAACTAAATTGTTGGTATTTTTCGTAGTTTATATCTGTTTATTTTATTCAACAGCAAACAACGGCCGTTGCCAAATCTTGCCGCTTCCAACAAATTCCTTTACAATGTTGAGCATAACCTCTGGGCCATGAAAATATATCCACTCTTGGAGCGGGGTATTCGTGACAAAGCATTATTGAAATAAACCTCTACTTAATACGACTGGTTTTGTAAAGCTCCTTTGTGAACTTTGGAGACTTGTGATAAAAACTTCACAGATAATGCTAAACGTTGACAAACACGTCTAGATACCTACGGATTTTTGTTTTATCGATACGAGTAACACTAAATAAAACTTTTAAATACTCAGACCTACAGATTCAAAAACATTTTAAAAGTATAATAAAATAAATATAAGTTTTATGTAGTTCTGACAGTAAAACTTATCGCTAACTTGTTCTAGTTACTGTGGTGTTGTTTGCGTGAGAGAAAAGACCTGGCATACCGGGTAACCGATTATTACCAATGTTTTATTTAAAACCAAGTACGAATCGGATTTACATAATTATACACGTAGAGTTCCATATCATCGTAGACTTTAGTCTACGATGATATGGAACTCTAAAGGATATAATAATGAATATTGAATATTTGTGTGTTTTTACTTTCACGAATACGATATGCAGCGTCGCGGAAAATTATAAAAGAAAAACGACGTTTTACCTAATTACTAAAAACTAAGCCAGTCTTCAAAAATCTGGTTCTTGGTGTTTTTAGATTGTAAGTACACATTGAAACAATAATTACAATTACGTACATTGAAGTTCCTGATGAAAATTAGAATATAATGGAAAATTCTTTTCAAAAAAACCGACTTCAAGTGCCACTACAAAGAGTAAAATAATTTTTAATGTAGGTACACCAATTCGAAGTCGGGCAATTCGTACAATCATAGTCCTTCGTATTAATCGCCCGACTTCGAATTGGTGTACCTACATTAAAAATTATTTTACTCTTTGTAGTGGCATTTGAAGTCGGTTTTTTTGAAAAGAATTTTCCATTTTATTTTTTACTTTTTAGTGGAAAACAACAAATGCACAGGGCATTGAAAATAATGCCCAAATCGCTTGAAGTGTGCTTATAAAATCTGAAGAGTTCCCTCAATTTTTCCGAGATCCTATCATCAGAACCTGACTTGATGACTATAGTCATTAAGTCAGCATCTGCAAGCAAATGCACTAGTAACTATTAAAAATACCCAAATCGCTTCAAGTATATTAGCAAAATTTGAAGAGTTCCCTCGATTTCACCAAGATCCCATGATCAGATTCTGACCTGATAACCATAGGAAAACCTGGAAAATATTACTCTTTCAAACAGTACCCAAATTGTTTCAAGTATCCATATAAAATTTGAAGAGTTCCCTCGACTTCTCCAGGATCCCATCATCAGATCCTGACCAAAAAAAAATGGGACCATCTGGAAAGTATACCCTTTCAAACAAAAAAAGAATTATCCAAATCGGTTTACGCGTCTTCGAGTAATCGGTGAACATACATAAAAAAAAATAAAAAATAAAATAATTAAAAAAATCAAAAAACCCGACTGCAAAAATGTCAACTAAAATGCAATAACTTAAAAGACTGAAACAAGGCGGACAACGAAAACAAAATTATAATAAACTTAAAACGATGCAATTTTTACTTCATTTTAACAAACAACATTATGAGCTGAAAGCTTTAGTTAAATTTTCGCATTCAATTTAAAAATAAAGCAGGCGGGACCTATTTTCGCAAATTATAAATTAACATAGAGAAAATTAATAGGTCATTAATAGGTCATTAATAGGTAATAGTAAGTACGACACACATTTGGTCAATACAAGATTAACGCTATCAAAAACTACAAATATTACCATTTTGAACGCATTGATCGACTGTTTATAATTCCAAATTAATTCGAAACATATGACTTATATATATTTTTGTAATCTCCTTTTAATTCCCTTCATTTTGATACCCCACTCGATAGGTTTGGTTATAAATATTTTGTAAATGACTGACAATTTTAGGCCCAAAATCCGCAATTTTGGTTTTTATTTTCAAAAACCTATCTAAGAACACTTGGGTTAATGAGACGAATCTAACGATACCATTAACGTCAAAATCCATCCAGCCGTTTGGAAGATACGTGGTCATAAAGAAATTTACATGCATACATACAAGATACGCGCGAAAAACATAACCCTTCTTGCAGTCGGGTAAAAAGATTCCGACGAATTGAGAACCTCCTCCTTTTTTTGAAGTCGGTTAAAAACTGAAATTTGAGTCAACTTTTGGGAGAACTCTCTATCGAGAAAATTTTATCCAATCGTGTTTCTGCTTCAAAGCGATTTTAGACGACCCAAAATACATAAAGTTTAAATTTTAAAGTCTTTTATAGTTCTTAAACTGCAGGGCTCTTAAAGTTAAAATCGCTTAAATACGCCGTCTAGGCCCTAACAATTACAGCCAATGTCCAGGCTAAACAAAAACCGCTGTAACAAGTAAATAATTAAAAAATTAAAAAACACGACTGCCCTGTGGTAAAAATACATTTTCCAAAAATGAAGCCTATGTTACTCGGAGTGATGTAAAGATTATAACGATACCTCATATGTCCAAATATATTCAGCCGTTCGGAAGTTATGGTGGAATAAAGAAACTCACATACATACATACATGAACTGTAATAAATAAGATTCCAACGAATTAAAAACTACCTCCTTTTTTGAAGTCGGTTAAAAACATTACACTCCTTTTTTTGGGCAGACGTGTAAAAAGATTTGAGAGCGGATGTTTAGTAATAAGGCACCGTTGATAACTTTTGGGAACAGACCCCTAAAACTGACCTACATAATATGTTGTGTACGAAACATAGCATCGCAACTCAATATGGCTTTGTGGGTCCCTGCACTGAGTGACTGAATAATGAATGAAGGGACCCGAGGATAATAAAAGAACGAACCATTTACAGAACATATTGACTCCCGGACAATTTATTTTCCGTAAGAGGATTCCAATTTCACCCACAATACTATTTTTACTAAAATGAAATGGGAATTTGAACTATGTATTTACGAATAAAGACTAAAGAAAAAAATAATACTGAATAGAAACAATTCTAATTTCAATTTGTGGAAATCTACATTATTTTATAAAAATAATAATAATAATTATGTGCCGGGTGTGTGACTTAAAATAAATATGTAAATAATAATAATAACTTACTTTTAAATAAGAAACTTTTATTACATCGTCTCAAACTTTTTCGTCTGTGTGTTGCATGTCGCGTGACGGTCGGCCGCGGAGTAGGGATAAAGTGAAAGGCGCTCGTCAGAGCAGCCAAGTCCACAAAAGTTTCTCTTTTACCGTGATTTGATAAAACGACACAAATTCTTTTTTTTTAAATTAGCAGATGGAAGTAGATTTACTGCAGCAAGCACTCAAAAAAAAACGATGTGATATAATTTCGTTATCTGCATCTCTTCAGCTGGTTAACGTTTTGCAATTTAGCGCGGAACATCGCTACGTACGTAATTAACTGCAGTGCACTTCAAAACAGCTTTTTAGCCTGAAATACGTTTTGCCTGACAAAGGCGTAGCGTCAAAATGAGAATAAAAAATTGTGTATTATGACCGGAATTCTGGTTTTTCTGTTTTTTTTTAGAGTTACATACCAAAATGGTAAAAATGGAACCCTTATGGTGAGACTTTCTCCGTCCGTTCGACCGTATGTTTGTCCCACTCGATTATTTCAGTAACTGTTAAAGTTATCAACCTGAAATTTTGAATAGTTATAGGTAATAGTAACGCAATGTCATTGTAATCATAAAAAAATTAAAAATGTTTTTAATTTTATTTAAAAAGGCAGCGAAACCAGGGTCTTCGAAATTTCAAAATTAGACAACAATACTGAGTGGGATATCATATAAAGGGACTTGTGTATTGTGAACCCGATTTTTATTTATTTTTATGCCCAATTGATTTTAATTTATTGGGCAAAATGTTATCACCGAAGTCTACCATTCGAAAAATCTGAAATAATTATGACTAAAAGCGAATCAACTATGTATTGAATGGAAGCAGGCGTTATTTTGTGGAAGTCCATAATTACAGGACAGATTATTTTGTTTTAATAATCCGCTACTTGAAAAGATTCTGTATGGTATAGTATGCAGGAACACTGCCCACATGAAACACTACACACAATTTTCCAATACGTGTGAGTTGGAACGCACGTTTCGTCCCGACACCGGAACATTGGTGCGTGAATCTGACTCGTACTAGGCTGGTTTTATTTACATAACTATGACTCTGACTGACCTATTGGCTCCCGGTAGAGTGACCGGTTGGCTCAGGTTTCGAAAATCATGTTTTGGTTGCACATATTATCTTAATATATATAAATCTCGTGTCACAATGTTTGTCCTCAATGGACTCCTAAACCACTTAACCGATTATAATAAAATTCGCACACCATGTGCAGTTCGATCCAACTTGAGAGATAGGATAGTTTAAATCTCAATTTATCTATTTTTTACTACGCCTAAGGGCAAAACAACGTTTGCCAGGTCAGCTAGTAGTTATATTATAATGGTAAGTTAGTGAATGAGTCAGAATCTTTTTGCGATAATGCTTCTCCTATTATTTAACGTAATAATATTAAACGAGAACAGTCATGAGTCATGAATCTCATCTCATTATATTATTATCAAAGCACTTGTAGATTCTTAGAAAGCGAGATTATGA
Organism: Coenonympha glycerion; assembly: GCA_963855885.1. Taxonomy (NCBI): domain Eukaryota; kingdom Metazoa; phylum Arthropoda; class Insecta; order Lepidoptera; family Nymphalidae; genus Coenonympha; species Coenonympha glycerion. Next base: position 7,009,053 of record OY979648.1, on the reverse strand, counting down.
ATATATTCAATGTTCTAGGTTCTTGGTAAAGAAAAACAATATCGTACTTGGCAACAACTTAGAAATCTGGATTCGTATTAAGTCCTTGAATTAGTGCCAAGCGCCTCTGCAGTGTTTTACCAGAATCACTTAGACTTTTTTATCTCTAGAGTCCTTACTTTTATTTGGGAAAACCCACTCATTCGAAAAGAAGACCACAGTGTTAAGCATGCTCAAAATGATTTGCTTGCTTAGCGTTTACATTAATTGCTTTAAAGAAGCATGCTTATTTTAAGCTTGCTCTTAAATAAGTCGAAATAAGCACTGATATTCATTTTTTCATCTCTTGCAGCACCCGAACATTTAATTAGAATATTGCTCACTATACAAACGCATTCAGACTTGCTCATGAGACACTTTTTCCACCTCGGCCTCAAATAGTTTGCTACAAACTTTGGCTTGCGATTTTGTACCAAGCGCAGAATAAGCATGCTCATTATTATTAGATTCTTCGTACACATGCTAGTTAGTAGCAATAGCTTGAAACTAGCGTCCTTTATTGCTCCTACGTAGTATGTGTGTTCTAAGTTACGCATATATATACCTAAATGCATTCATAATACCCAACCCAACAATAATTGGTACTTGTAGCTTGCTGAAGGACTGTGTTTATTCTTTGATGGAACTGCTGGCAGGAGTAGGGAATGCATTCATATTCACCGCACTCTCGCCAAGCGAATAACCCTTCCCGATAAAGCAACTACTCGTAATGTAAATTAATGCTTTCAAAAATAAAATAAAAAACCCTTTCAAGGTTTAAACTACAAAATCTATATCAGATGTTTGGAGGATAAATTATCTTTGTCAGCAATGTCAAAGGCGTTATTGGCAAACCTTGCTCCGACTGAAAAGTTGGTTTCATATTTGTATCCAAACCTCAGAGTTTATGCCTTTATGCCTTGCGAAATTCTCTTTGATAACTTAGCAAAATTATATTGAAATCTTATCTGAATATGAAAATGATTTCTACGTAAAATCAAATTGTACACCAAATAAAAAAAACCAAAGTTTATTTTTAAAAGATCTTGTTTTCAAAAATAGTTAACGAGCGAAATTTAAATTTTTAGAAGAGTCTATAGGTAAACTAAAAGGCAGAAATTTAAATCAATTTTAATCTCTGTTAATGAGGTATCAAAAACTAATAAGTAAAAAATTAGTATACTTTCTATGTTTTAATATTTATGCAGGTAAAGAAAACCCTTAAAAAAGAGAGAGATAAAAATATGATACAGTTGTCGGCAAAGTTATCTTACTTAACGAATCCCCTATGAAACACTCGTTTCGCGTCTCGAAACACGCCTCGCGTCTCTTGACTCGTCTCGCGTCTCGTGACTTGTCTCGCGTCTCGTGACTCACCTCGCGTCTCGTGACTTCTCCCGCGGATCTCCTCATTTCGGATTTTATCCCTCAGGGAAACTCCTAACATAGTCTTCTCCATGGCCCGCGGGGTGACCTTAAATTTGTGGATCAGGCCGTGTGTGAGTGTCCACATTTCAACACCATAGGTGAGGACAGGAAGGACGCGATCAAGAAACTAAGAACAACACTCCATCCGCCTCTTCGATATAAATTAACACAAATTCCACAGCAGCTCGTGAAAGAAGTGAGCCTAACTGCCGCATTGCTGTCTAGTTTTACTTTTCACTACTTCACAGATAAATTGGAGGCACTGCAAAATACAAAGAAAGCAATTCAAGTGGTATTTTCTTTGTCTTGAAACTATTCCACCGCGCCTTTTAGCTAAACAATGAAGAAGTTCGTCAAGAGGTCAGCAGCTAATTAGTGAGCGTTGTTCCAACCTGCTGAGCTTAATTGGAAAATGTTATTTCAACTCGGGGCAATGGGGAAATGAAATCAGCGCTACCAATTTAACTTATTGTTATTTTAGAGATCTGCACCTAAAGGATAAATTAACGGAAATAAACGGAATGGCGTCTAAAAGCTCTCATTTAGCTGTTGTGCGTCTGATATGGCGTAAGATAGAGTACTACTGCGTGATTCTAAAAAAATTCTTACATCATGACACTGATTGACTGACAAAGTTACATCTAAGACACTGATTGGATAATGATTTGTTAATCATTCTGAGTGGTTATGTTTGCATCGGCTATGGCGTTGATTGACTGGTGATAATTCCGTTGCTATGGTTACCGGCGATGTTTGGGTGATGTACAATATTTTATTTACAAGCACTTACAAGTCATCTCGCTGGATTGTAATACTAATATTGTAAAGGTGAATGAATGGTGAGGTTTAACGGAATCAAGGTAAGTTTAAGCATTTTAGGACCCACTCATACTGGTAGCGTATATCGTAGGACTATTATTGCAGATCGTGACATAACTCAACATTATAGATGACGACCTCCTTGGCGCGCGCTCGGATTCGAGTGGGAGTTCGCGAGTTTGATTCCCGTCACGAGTCACTTTTATATAATTTCTAAATTGGCTCAAGTCTGGTCTGGTGGGAGGCTTAGGCCATGGCTAGTTACCATCTTACCAGAAAAGACGCACCGCCGCCAAGCGTTTTAGCGTTCCTTTGCGATGCTGTGTAGAAACCGTAGGGGTCAGTTTACTAACCCCTTACAAGCTAATACGATAACATCTTCGGCTGCATCATCACTTACCAGGTGAGATCGCAGTCAAGTATACTAACTTGTATAATGTAAGAAAAAAAAGACTCCTTGTCAATCGTGCCTCTTTTATACTTACTAGAATAACCGGCCAAGTGCGTTTAGGACTCGCGCACTGAGGGTTCCGTATTACTATGGAAAAAGTGATCCATAAGAATCACTTTTCTTTGCCCGCGGCTTCGCTCACCTTCAACCTCTGTTTCCCTCCCTCAGGCGTTTAATTTTCAAAATTCATGTCTATAAGAATGAAAAAAATGACCATTAATTCTTTCTCCATGCTTACTGCAATAGTCAAATATCAATTTTGAAAGAATTCGGTCCAAAAACAAAAGTTTGAAATTTTTCTGTCCTTAATGTCGAATATCCCCATCTTTGTGCACTTTTGTGACCTAATTTCAATCTAGTTACCAAATTTTAGATCTCTAAGACTTTTAGTTTTGCCGGAATTCGTAGAACAACGAATAAAAATCACTTTTGTATGGGAAAATCCCTAAATCCAACGGGTTTTTACCCATTAAAATTTTAATTTCGAAAATCCCGTTCTTAGTGCACCTTCATGACCTACTTAATATCAACCTAGGTACCAAATTTCAGATCTCTAGGACTTTTAGTTTTTCTTTAGAGTCTGTTAAGTGAATTATTTTGCTTTTATTTATGAATGAATGAATGAATGAATATACTTTTATTGCACAACACAAAGTCAAACAAAGGACAACACAAAAATTACAAAGAATAGGTACACAACTTGGCGGCCTTATCGCTACCTAGCGATCTCTTCCAGGCAACCAATGCTGTAAAGAATTTTTGTCGCAGATACTAGAGGTAGGTGGTGCAAATACATAAAAAATAACTAAAAAATAAATAAATATATATGTACACAAAACAATACAAACATAAAATACATAATACTATATGTTATATCATACAAAATACAAATAAATATAAAATACTTACACATACTAATAAATATAACATACATACAAATTACAATATTTATGTAGAGTGAATCGCGAAAATAATTTCTGAGTAAAGATTGATAGATGACAGGTGAGATAGTCACGGTCAAGGGCGATCCCGTCATCGATAAAAATCCCATTCGCCATTTCGCTGATGAGTACAATATACAGAATCTATCAATAACCATCATGAAAAAGAAAACTTCCGGCAGTGTATTCTCATCGGCAGCAGGGACTATTCCATGCATACGATATCGCCTCTCGTTCAACGCTGATGCAGCGATGAAATTAAATTTAATGGCAGGATATTCTGCATAAAATACACATTACAAAACCTTATTTTATAAATGTTTTTCTTAATCACTGTCCCTTGTTGTTTATTGAATTATTAAACAATTTACCTCCAAGAGTTAATGACAGATCGGACGTTAATACTTAACCACATGGAAGATTATGACGTACGACTTTTGAATGCGCTGCAATATAGGCCCACCTTTATTCTCCCTAAGATTTATCGTATAATAAATACCAAATATGTACGATATTATAGAGATCTTAATTATATATCAGTTATTAATTTATGCGTGTATCAATCAAATACTTTTTAAATGTCTTGACAAGTGTTCGGGCGACCTCTGCTCTGCTTGAATCGCTCGCAACTAAGTTAGTTTGTTGAGCACTGGGGAAATCGTTTCAACCGCGAGTTCAACGTCGAATGTAACAGCTTACAGAATAAGGAAGTGTTACAGCGCAGTATAGACATTTGATTTATTGTCCTCCATTGTTGTATGACGGACAGAATGCTTTTAATAACGGGAAATAGTTTTAGATAGCATCACTGAGAACAATACAGATTGTTTAGTTTTCTTTCGGAGCTTTTATTTCTTTTCCTTTTTTGATCGTTTCAGGTTTTACATAAAGTGAATGTCATCAGCTATTGATTTGAAAGTTAGGATTTCAGTGGAAGGTCTTGGGTTGGATTCATGGGCCAGGGGCCGTACCACCAACTCTTATAGCAGTATTATTGTAATATTGTTTTGTCATTTTCATACAACGTCAGTATGAAAATTTCAAAACAATATTATAATAATACTGCTATAAGAGTTGGTGGTACGGCCTCAGTTCAGTATTTCATTGAATTTTTAGTAGGTAATAGTGGTTCAACGTCATTACAATCATAAAAATTGAAAATAGTCTTTATTTTTCCAGGGAGTCAAATTTCAAAATGAGATAACAATATTGAATGGCGTATCATATAAAAGGGCGTGACTTGTACATTCTAAAAATTTTTTTTAATTTCCCTTTTTATGACTGATAGTTTTTGATTTATTTTGAGCAAAATGTTGAAAAAAATACCGTTCCCTCCTTATCTCCGAAGTTTACTAATGGAAAAATCTAGAAAAATTATGATTGATAGGGATGATTGCTTATTTTATAGAAAATACATAAATGAACTCACTATCCAGTAAAGATTTGTTATATAAAGAATAAACCATAGAATATCGCGAGGTAGATTTATATAAACTAACGGTTTACTTTACAATCTTCTGATGACATACCCATAAATCTCTTAGCTTCGCATACATAATATGTATTCCAGTTAACGCGAGTTAATTAAGCAAATGGTCTCCATCCACTGACCAGCGCCAGTCCATTTGATGATATAAAGCAGTCAGGTAACGCGACCACAGTGACGTCACAACATAGAACACGGCACAACGAAGATAGAACGAGACTGTGCTAATGAGAACAAATCGCGCACTAATGTGGTTAGGTTGAAACAAATTGCGTTATATTTCAGCTGAGACTTTTACTCATACAAGTTGTACATAATATATTATATGTTTCAGTATATATACTTTATCCATATATGGTTTAGTATACTTTATTTCACTCATAGGATTCTTCTCCACCAGGGATGGGATACTGCTATGTGCTAAATAAGGGTGCATGTTCAACAAAGATATGCTATGTTATTCTGCTACGTTTGGTCACCAACCAAAGTTGCAAAGTTTGCAGTGCCTGCACACGCACCCAATACAAAAGCTTGATTTTTAGGGTCCCGGAGCCAAAAAGTAAAAACAGGACTCTATTATTGAGACTTCACCGTCCGCCCATCAGTCCGTCCGTCTGTCACCACACTGTAACTCTTAAACTTGATCTAATATTTTGACAGATGATGTTTTTCTGTTGCCGCTATGAAAAAAAAACAGAAAAAGATCAAGTGAAAAGATATAATATTATGTAAACTGTAAAGGGGCCTCCCATACAACAAATATGATTTTTTTTTGTTAGTTTTTGCTTGATATTGATAACGGCAATAAGTAGACGCTTGAAATATATTTATATAAAATATATTCACTTATGAATAACAAAATTAAAATAAAACGAATAAAGGCAGTCTGCTATAAAACAAACGTTATTAATTTTCCCGTTTTTGTAGATAATTGTATGGACCTTCGTGCTCGAGTCCGACTCGCACGTAGCCGGTTGTTTTTTGTTCAAAAGAGGACACGTAAAAAAACACAAGAAAGGTAACATTTCAGTCCACTACACACAAAGTATAATCGTAAACGTATCACATACGTTAATAAGTCTTTATTGATGTGGAAAATTCATTTCGGGTCGAAGGTCATGCAATAAACTTGATAAGGTTCAAGCCACATCAAGCGTTTCATGATGAAGGGAAGCATGATTCGATTTTAAAGTCTAAAAATCTATTCCTTTTACGTCCTCCTAATCATTTTTTACGTGTGGAAGGGACACTAGTCTTTAGAAGTAGTTTTATTAGTGGTTATGGGAGGCTTGGCCGCGGTTAATTTTACCAGACTACATCAAAGACACACCGCCAAGAAATGTAGACCCGGTAACCGTTTAGGGGTAAACTTCTGAGTTATTACGATATGTAACTGTTTTAACTAGGTCCTACTTATAAAATACCCTATACTTCCTTAATTCTTCTAAATATTGATCTTTCTCAGGTTGGCACGTGATTATCCAATGGTAAGACCTTTTTATACGTAGTGTTCATAGTAGTATCCCAAATCCTTTTAGAGCGTCAGAAGTCATGAGTCCACTAGTCCCGAAGCCATAATAATTTATCAAGTGATAAAAATAGGTCCTGGATCCGGCTACTGCCAAACCCAAGACCATAATTTAATAAGTGATAAAAATAGGACCAGACGCAATGTCTGATCCTTATAACATATGGTTCTTGCTTCATAATTGTTTACTATGTAGGCCCTACTAGCAGCCCGGCATACTTCGACTATAAGCCTCCATACACCTAGCACTGCGTTCGGTAAGCGTTCGAATAGACCCTACTAACAGCCCGGCGTACTTCGACTATAAGCCTCCATACACCTAGCACTGCGTTCGGTAAGCGTTCGATAGTGGCATCTTTATGAAAAAGATGATCCTGAGCCCCGCACTCGCCCAGAATGGTGAGCTCCCGCATCCGCCTCGCCCAATAGGCGCCCCGAAGGGTGAGCTCTCCCCCCATCTCTCATAAGAGACGTTAGACTAGCCGCTTCAAGGTGGCGGTCCACCTATGTTCACATCCCCGGAGGGATATGAGATAAATAGCCTCATTAAGGTGGAGGTTACACGTATGTTCACATCCCCGGAAGGATATGAGATAAATAGCCTCATTAAGGTGGAGGTTACACCTATGTGATGTGATGATGGAGCACTCTATCAAGAGCGCCCCTAACGGTTGTACCGCCCCAGATATTATGTGTTATTCTTATCCCGGTGAGGATAAGAGATCAGCACCTTAAGCGCGGTGTCACGCATAGAAGAGACCAAGAGACACTCTGCAAACATCAAGGTCTGAAGGCGCAGCCTACCGTATTAACTTATAGTGCAACAGCCAGCTGCGACACATCAATACACTCGACGTCATACAGATAGATACGCCACTTAGGACGCCGACCCGTATTACCATATAGGTTCGGGTACCATATATTTACTGTGTTAGCCATCAGTAGGGTCTCACTAGACTCCACTTAACATCATATTTATTATTCATATAATACGTCATGTCCACCAGCATGACGCACTAGCCATTATAAGAATTTATGTCATGCACCAATACCACCTCGGACTCAGGCGCTCTCGTCCCGAGTCTCCCTTCATATTACATCTTTGATAATGTCTTTCATGGTTGCGTTGCACCATTCAGGCAAAGCATGCTTTGCCATTATATACAAGATTTTTGGTACGACCGCTTAATGAGATCAATGTCCCATCGGTCGGCGCTGTGCAAGCTTATATAATGTCCCAGTGGTACATTATAAAATATTATCTTAGTACAATACTTCAAGCCTCCACCTTCGCTCTACCTTATTAAGAGGACGCCCATACATATAAGCCGCCTCAGCGCACTGTCCACTCGAACATCGCTCTTTACGGCCCTTGCGTGCGACCAACGCACTCTATTTCATAACCCATGTAATAATATTACATGGCTTTACCACCTTAGTAACGCGCTCTACATCATCGGTCCGTATACCATAACTCAACTCTGACTTCGGACCTCAGCGCTGCGCGCTCCGCGTCCCCTTATATATGTCTCGCGGCTTTCTTGATCGACTGCAAGCACATGGTGAAAATCATGCATCTCTATATAAAGAAATGGATTCTACCATGCGATTATACTTCGTTAACCTTATCGATTAAGCCTATTTCCATAGGTCATTGGAATTTCAATACACGAACCAACTTCGCTCCTTTCAATACAAGAACAAGGGGGTATACTATGACTTTGTCTTGGTTTTATTATTACTCTTAGTATTGCTTCAGGCAACCACCCTTGTTACTTAGACAGTCTGCGAAGCTGTATATTTAAGCCGAAGACTCGTTTATTTAACTTTTGTATTCTCTCAAAATCAAGAGCGGATATTTAAATAACATAGGGATAGGGTAGTTACAGATATCATCCTCGGCTGCATCATCACTTAACATCAGATAAAATGACAGTAAAGTATTACTCAGTTTTAATGTGTAAAAAAAAGTTTAATTAGTGAATACAGTAGGTACTCAACGATATAATTAATCTTGATTGAAGGAATACGAGAAAAATATGATAACAGAAGGTCTCTGAAGTTTATTTGTTCTCATGGGATAATTGGCTAGTTAATTAGTGGTTGGTTAGTAGATATAATCAAATTATTGAGATTGGTCAATTATAAGACACAAACAAAGATACCAATAAATAAAAGCTTGTAATTAAACGTAAGCTGTATGCGTCGTTGCCCTTACATCAAAACCTTGCTCCTTTATGCTGACCCGATTACGATTCACTCGTGCAAGGAATGCGAAGAAAGGGTCCACAATAGGGGTTTATCGAGCAATACGAAAAGGAGCCTATACTTAACTTATTTTATGACGCATGGTGTTTAGACTCTTTTTTTTACACTCTACAAATTAGTACGCTAACTCGATTGGTGGTACGTCTTCGCTGGTAGGGTGGTAACTAGCCACGGCCGCTCCTCCCACCAGACCAGATCTGGGCCAGTTTAGAAAATATGAAATTCCAAAGGGGCCCGTGGCGGGAATCGAACCCGCGTCCTTCCACTCTAAACCGAACGCACGTCCCCTGCGCCAGGGAGGTCGTCTAAAGTACAATAAGGTACTTCAGTAAGGTCGTATACTGAAATAGTACATATCAATACAAGTGCAAAAAGTGTGTAATTTCTTCACGAGTTTCGGTTCTTTGAACCAAGCGGAAGACGCGAGTCAATGGAGATGAATAGAAATGAGAATTCCGCTTCCGCAATGTCTCCCATACATTCGTAATAACAAAATCGTTTGTAATTCGTGCATATTTCGATCATGTTGTGATTGTTATTTGGATTTATATAGTAATAATCTATGCTCCTGGCCATATTTGGTTCGAAAATACTTCTCTAAAACGAAATATAATTAATCAATTTTGATCAAAATTGTTATGACTTCGGTCGAGTTCCGTAATACCAAAAATTATGAATGAAAACTTGTAACTTTCTTTATAAACTGGTGCTGTTCTTTAGCTGGACAATAAAAACTGTGCTCCTGAACTAAATGTGACGTGGGACAGTGTTGTTTTTATAACAAAACAAATAAGCAGAAAACATGTCCTTTTTGACGCAAAATTAAGCAAATCGAAATTCATTTATATTTCGTGTTAGAGAAGTATTTCCGAATCAAATATGGCCAGGAGCATAGATTATTATTATATGAACCCGAATAACAATCACAACATGATCGAAATATGCACGAATGACAAACGATTTTGGTATTACGAATGTATGGAGAAATCCTAGGTCAGAGCATTCTTAATTAAAAAAGGATATTTTGATTCTTTGGCATTCAAAAGTAGCTTATGTATTGAGCTAAGGTATCTCTACCTCTTTCCAAAATGTCAGCCAAATCGATTAATCAGCAAATGTTGATACTTACTTTTATGTACTAAGTGCATATCTTTGGTACCTACTAAGTAGGTATATTATTTTGAAAGCTTTTTATTTTTAAGAAACTTTTCTCATAAAATTTTTGATACTGTATTAAAAGTATCTTCTACGTGTATTTCACACATCGACTAAGATACCAGCCGGAGATTTATTTAGAACGTGCCTAGAATACATTATTTAGTAGGTATACCTAGATGTACCTAGATATTACTCCTAATGGAAGCCAGTCATTTTTCAGACTTCACCCTTTAGAGCGGAAGCTATATATTATGCGGTTCTGCAGCGCTAAAATATTGCATTCTGATCCTAGAATTTAAATTTTAAAATACACTCGTTGGATTTAAAAGCTTTTGTATAGATACTTAGATCAAGATGTTCCTACAAGCTGTTTTTATCAAAGTAAAATAGGTTCTATGTTTTTAATAAATGATGTGTATAAGGATAAACTTACTTATCGGATATAGGTTTCGATAAAATCTAAATTTCAGCTACAATCGATTCCAGTATATTATCGAGGTCAGTTGTCAGTATGATGTTTATTTTCTGGATGAGTTGTACAACTCTAGCCCATAGCCATAGACGTAGTGCCCAGTAGTAGGCCATAATAATCGGCCAAGTGCGAGTCAGATTCGCACACGAAGGGTTCCGTACCATTATTTATATTACATAGCGAGATGATGACGCAGACCCTAAAGAAGGCCCAATTACCTACTAATATGACGATACAAGTACCTATTGGGTCTACTGAACCATCGACCAAAAATGAGCAAAAATTCACGTTGTATGGATGCTTCCTTTAATATATTTTTTTTTTATATTTCAAGACGTGTGTGTATCTCTTTCAAAATATACACTGATTACTGACGGACTGATGGACGGACGGATGGCGAAGTCTCAGTAATATGGTCCAGTTTTTTACCCTTTGGGTACGGAACTCTAAAAAGGGGTTAAGACTTATTACACCTGTTTAGTTTCAGCAGACGTGTAAATCTGTTAGAAGAATAATTCTACTAATTTTCGACGATACGTTCTGAAAAAAAAAACTTGCGTCCGTATTTTTAAAAAATTCTATCAAATAGATAATAATATTTGAAAATATCTTATGTATTTTGTTCTATCTACCAATTTTTGCAAATTCAACTTAGCATGAAATGAAACGTTGAATTTAAAACATAACCCGTCTAAAACGAGCAAAAAGTATTATAATAGAAGATCAAATCCAATGCAGAATTGGAACCGAGGCACTTCATTATAATAACGATCGCGGAAAACTAAACTTTGCGGTAACAATTAAACTTTTAAATTACGCTGATCACTTCCAGCTAGCCGCGGACAGGGTCCACCTCTTGGGGAAATATTATCTTCCCATACCATTCTTGGGTAGATTATACTTAAAAACAGAACCCTATTACTGAGACTACGCTGTCCGTCCGACACAAGGCTGTATCTCTTGGACCGTGATAGCTAGACACTTGAAATTTTTACAGATAATGTATTTCTGTTGCCGTTGTAACAAAAAATACTAAAAAATAAAATAACAAAACAAGAACTCTGGAGGGTCCGAATTGAAAAATTATTTTTGTGTTGGATAGTCCATTTATCGAGAAAGATTATACTTAGGCTGTATAACATCACGCTGTGACTGACCAACAGGGGGATTAATGAAAAATGTTGGAAAAACAAAAAAAAATGTAGTAAAAATGTGCCTACAAAAGATTTTGTAGATTTTTTGTTGCACGCAGTCAAGTACTAACTTACAAGTTATAGCGTAAAAAAAACGTGCTGTTTAAACGGCTAAGTTACACAAAATCATGCATGACGGAATTGTTCTACATTAAAAATCCTAAAAAAAGGCCAGGAAATTATATTATGTCTATCTTTAAAGGGTTGAGTTATTACAACGGGACAGGATTTGTAGAACCAGAAATTCATGTGGGAAAAGCTGCGTGCAACGTGTATCAAGTTTATTGATAAGCTTCCAGGTAAAATTTTTCGCAATTCGAATTAAGTACAGCTATTGTTGTGGAATTTCCTTGAATCTCGCGCTCCCCGGATATTGAAAGATGAGCCTTGGACGGGAAATTGATCGTTACTATCCTAGACACGTGACGCTGTGTTGGATTTCCGGACAGGTGTCGATTTGAGATGAAATGCCGTCGAAACGGCGCCTGACTGTCGCCAACGTGGATGACGAGCTGTACCTACAGTCTACTTTGGAAACGTAGAAGAAATAATGTATTTTTACGCCGAATCAGAAATACTTAATAATATCTTATCTTATCTTATTATATAACTATATATTATTTTATACCTTTAAACGAGCAATTCTTGTATATATATTTCTATATAATCTGGATCTCGGAAACGCCTCGAACGATTTTCATGAAATTTAGTATACAGGGGTTTTGGGGGCGATAAATCGATCTAGCTAGGATTCATTTTTAGAAAATGTCGAATTTACCAAAAAAAATAAAAATATGACTACTGCTGCCGCCTGTCATCTATTGGCCACCGAGCGAAGCTCGGTCACCCAGATATTGCTATTTTATTTCTTACACTATACAAGTAAGTAGTTTGACTGCGATCATCTGATGGTAAGTCGATGATGCAGCAGTTAACGTACTAACTTGCACCGCCAAGCTATTTAGAGCTTGGCGGTGCGTCTTTGCTGGTAGGGTGGTTACTAGCCTCCCTCCAGACTAGACCTGAACCGAATTAGAAATTGTAAAATTCCAAAGTGACCCTTGGCGGAAATCGAACACGCGACCTCCCATTCGAAACCGAGCGTGCGCAGTGGCGCTAGGGAGGCCGTCAATTGATATTATACATGTGAAAGTTTTCTATGTTATATGTTTGTACTTGGTTTGTACCTCTACCAATTTCTTCTTTTATCTCTAGTAAGGGTAATAACTTATTATACAACGATTTAAAGAAAGCATTGTTTGTTATACCACCGATTGACGCAATAATAGAGATGAACTTGCGCCTCGAGTTGTACTCGCTGTCCCAGCAAACGTTGTATTCCACTTAGGGATATAAAAAAATTGCTTGAGACCTATTCACAGATCTACTAAACATCTATAAAGTTAAGAAAGTTTCATAACAATCGGTCGAGCCGTTTCAGAGGAGTTAGGTTACAAAAATAAAGTATGCTTTTATGTCCAAAGTATGTACTTAAAATTTAACCCATAGAGAAACGGTTCCTTGTAACTTACAAGTTACAAGTAAGAAAGTTAGAAAACCTCCCGAGTCGTTTTTGATGTATGGAAAGCTTCTTGCGGAAACTTTCATAGTGCCAAACACTGTCACTAAAGTGGAAAAGTAAGTCTTTGTCTTCCAAATTCATACTCTACCTCTTGTTAATCGTCTTAGCTGATGCATAGTTTATGTAATATTATATTAAATAACTATTTTGTACTCTACTTATAGGAATATACTGTATTATAGTCGCTTATAACTTTCTAAACTACGACGATTTTTTAAGGCTTAAAATAAATAGGTACATTTAAATAAAACTGGTGGACGCGTCTGATGATATAGAATCTTTAACTTTTTGCAAATATGTTTAATCTCCAATTCCATCGTATATCTAGGCATCATTCTCAAAAAAGTTAGGTTAAAGGGCTTAAAAAGTATTAACAAAGTTTGTTCATTACGAAGGATAAAGATTAGCTAAAATTATTATTAGGTAATCTAATAATGTACTTAAGTAGATTTTAATGTTTCAAGTAACATACTAAGCTCGGCACCATGAAAATATAGCGAAACGAAAACTGAAGTAAAGTACTTATGAAGTCACGGCCGGTATCTTTTCAGAACAATAAGTAGACCATAGGACATCCTTACACATAAGCGCTAGGAGATAAACATTATAGCAAAGCACTTTATATCTTCAGAGCTTATAAAAGTTTTTATAAGATAATATAAAGCCCAAACAATCTCTCAATAATAAAAGCGGCACAGATCCAGAGATATAAAGCCGCGAGGAGGGCGAACTTCGTTCATTACAGACGGCAATGGGAGCAATCATAACAGAACCTCGCCGCCACATTGACGAAGATTGTACGTGACTGACATTACAGGGAGATACCAAACATTACACAGCCGCTACACAATCTTTGAAATATTTATACAGGAACAATGTGATTTGAGTACCTACCTACTCTCCGGTTATAAATATTTAATAAAATCTGTTTAATAGTTGCGTAAATGGCAATTTTAAAATTGAACTATGCCAACCTCTGCTACATAAAATTTTAACAACCTTTTGTTTTACTAGATACACACATAGCCTGTTAGGTATATCATCACATAAAGATGTCGAATGTCCTATATCTATTGTATCTGGGTATGCTAGCGAAGATAGATTCCAAACTCAATCTCAACTGAAGAAAATAGAAATATAGAAATTTAAAAATGGAACAGTAGCACTTAACCTACCTAAGAAGCCCGTAAAAGTTTTTATTAGAGCTAAAGCCCACACAATCTCTCAATAATAGAAGCGGCACACAGATCCCGCGATTTACAGCCACGAGGCGGGCAAACTTCGTTCATTACAGGGAGTAGTGGGAGCAGTCATAACGGAATCTCGCCGCCACTTTGACGAAGACATTTGTACGTGACTGACATTACACGACTGATATTACATGGAGATACCGCAGTCGCTATACATTTTATTTGTCTTTGAAAGTAACGGCTAACACATTTCGAATACGCAATCGATAATTCTACTTTTGAAACAAAGCTTATTATGTAGACAACAAAACAATTATTATAAGAATTTGTTATTAAAAAATTGTGCTTAATTTTTTTGTTGGTACTACTCAATAATGAATTCTATTTAACACCTGATACATTCTACAGAAACCTTCCAAAAACTTTTTTCTACGATCGTTTCTCCCCGCTACCGGATCTTTCTAGGAGATATATGAACTCTATAAAGAATATGTATTTTTAATTAATACAGTGATTTAATCTGGCATTTTGAAGAAGTTACAGCAAAATTATATTGTTGCTCATGGACTTATAAATGCTGCTAGTCCAATATTTTACATATGACTTATGATCTGGCGATATTGTTTTTGAAGAGGTATAACAGAAACATTATAAAATAACGACTCCAACAACATAATTAAAAATAAGTGTTCCCTATAAAAATTTAATATGACGTTTATTTAGAAAACCAGAACAGGCCATATCGATTTGATATTCGATTTACTGCCGTCTGTCGTTAAAATATTTGCTGCTGTCGTTTTGTGTCCCATAAAATATTTGATTTGTTTTCACCAACTAATTTCATTTGATAACATTTCATAACATAAAGACATAAAAATACAGAACAAGCAATGCCGTCTCCTTTCAAGTTTATCCTTTGAGGCCAAGAGAATACTCTGAATATTTCTCACAACATCTTCATAGAAATTATAACGTAAAACTCATTGTTTCTACTACACTTGAAGAAAGCATACCCGCCTAAGGCGTCGTTCCAAGATATTTTTAGTTGATCGAGGAGATGCGCAAAGAATTTCTCCTCAGTATAATCTGTGTCCTCAGTATCTTTAGGCCCTTCGCACAAGGCTCGTAAACTTAAGAGTAAGACGCTACGCATAACAATATGATAATTACGCCTCCTACGATTCGCTGCAACGCCGCTTTGTCTGCGGACATATTTGAAAATGTTCATGCTCGTACTGCTCTCGTCGTACGCGAGGATAAAGCTACGCTTACACTTACGAGCCGTGTGCGAAGGGTCTTAATTGGGCATAGAGAAAATTTTGGCCTAATGGTATCGGTGGCGCTTTGCATTATAAGAACATGGTACATGTATGTTTGTAGTTTCAGTTCTCCAATATTGATTTTATACTCGGTTGTATAAATTTTTCGAGAATCGTTTAGTCCTTAGAGGTATTTATTTCCCAATGGAAATGATTTTGGTAAAAGGCTTTAAATTGTTCAACTGAAAGCTATGATATTAGTAAAAGCTATTTAAATTTTACTATTAAATAAATTACTGGATTGTTATGTTTGAATTCCTAAATCACTTTAAAATGGACAACATTGTTTTCTTAAATCCTGGTACACAGAAAACTCAAATTAATAATACCTTGAACCTTTTGTCCGACATCTTAATAAAAGATCTAAGCATACTCAACTAATGAAGTACACGCAAGTCGCGAGATATCAAAGAGTTTGTTATTAATAATTCTGTATTTCAATATTATTAACAGCGTATCAATTTGCGAAATTAATGAAATATCGAACAGTTGAGTTAATTAGTAATTTGATGTTATTGGTAATTCCATGCTCCATTTATCCTTTTCATTGGAAATATTGCAAATAATCTGAAATTTATTGAAATAATTTATACCAAATCTTTTTGACATAATATCAGGAGTTTAATCTGATTTCCAGCAATAATAAACATTCAAAAATAATTTTGAAAATGAAGTCAAACCACAGTATAGTGATACCAGTGATACCAAGGTACATAGATAGGATTCTGGCTAATGTAACAGTTGTTTAGCGTACACGACTGTAGATATAAATGGTCAAACCACGTGACTGTAGAAACTTTCTGTGTGACTTTAGTCACTTTGTCTAGGCCCGCTGCACAGAAAATTTATTTATGACGTAATGTAAGCCACTCTGAGCTTCGAGCTTAATTAGTGATCATTTCGTAGCTTAATTGAGCCTAGGCATCTATACGCAGGCCATAAGGTCAAGTTTGGTGAGGGATTTGACTCACAGGTAACAATTTTGACCACAGCCCCAGACACCACACCGGACAAATATACGGGTTAGAACCCTTCACACACGTTTCAGAATATTAAAGGAACTCTCAGGCGTTGAAGTTTCTTCAATATGTACTTAGATACCATTTATCGTCATCATCATATCAGCCTGCGGACGTCAACAGTTGAACATAGGCCTTCCCAACGCACGCCACCGCACCCTGTCCTCAGCCTTCCTCATCCAGCCGATTCCCGCCGCCCGCTTTAATTTATCGCCGGTCCACCGTCCAGCGGGCTGGAGGTCGCCCCACACTACACTTAATTGTACGCGGTCTCCACTCCATGACTTTACCATTAAAAGAAGTAATACTATTCCTTCCCATTCAGGAAGTAATATTGTGGCTACAACGGACGAACTGGCTGACGTAGTTACTCGTTCGTGAATTCTGCCCCAGGATTGGCTGACGGAAATCAGGAAACAAATCAGCGGGCAGAATTTATATAGGATTACGATAACGATGAATACGTTTTTCTTATACAATCTAGGGGGCTTAGAGCCACTACTTTAAAGTGTGTGGCAGAGGTGAGCCGAGCTACGGTGTTAGTGTTTTCACCTTTTTAGAAAAACGAATGTAGACCTTCATATATATCCTTGTTTATGTAGTTAGGCCGAACAGCCATTGGGACCTTTTCTACCTAAGTTTATTGTAATGTATTAGGGTTGTAATGTACAAATGCTACGTATAATTTTCTCATTGCCGCGCCAGCTGCGTATGCGGAATATTATAAGACCGTTGAGAATAGAAACTACTCGTAGCTAGAAAAATTAAAATTGCCTTTTTAGGGTTCCGTATCCAAAGGGTAACAATTGGTCAAGTGCGGTCAGGCTTGCGGACTGAGGGTTCCGTACTATCAAAAGTGTTCAAATTAAAATGCCCTGCAAAACAAATATTTTAGAGGGCCTCCCATACAACAAACGTGATTTTTTTGTCGTTTTTTAATTTGGTAAGCTTACTTTAGTACTTATACACGTTTGATTGGGACACACGAATTTCATATTTTACAGGACATTCAATTAATCTGAGACTAGGACTGGTTTTAAGAAACAAGATGACATCATTAGTCAAATCTCAAGACTGATTGGAGATTACTACTACAGGAAAGAACCTAAACGTAAAGTGGCAAAACACGGTAGGTACGAACAATTTTTAGAAGCGGGACAGTTTAAATTCAAACTATAAACAATTCATGTCCCCAAGAAAATATCCAGTCTAGTCGCAATGCTTGTGAAATAGCTAAAATTAGATCTGTGAGCTATCTACCGGAGCCAGCGAGCTCCAGATATTAAGGTTACAAACAATGCCAAGCTCTCGAACACTGAATTTCAACTTTCCGTGTCGCAACCTCGTTTATACCTGGGACTCAGCCTGCCTAGGCATCTCGAATATAAATATCTTTTCAGAATTTTTCAAATTTGTTTCAATGGCTTATTTTGTGGAATGTATTTTTGAATAGAAGCAGGCGTTATTTTGCGGAAATCCATAATTATAGCAGGACTGATTAATTCGTTTTGCTATAATCCGCTACTTGAAAAGATTCTGTATGGTAGGTACAATATTCAGGAACACTACCCACATGAAACACCATACACAATTTTCTTCGAAAATTGTTGAAAAACAAGAAAATTGACAGAAAAGACTCTGTTTGTCCTTTTGTTTAGAATACGTGTGTCGTATTCAATAAGGTTTTTCTTTCTTTCTTCTTCTGTTTTCATTCATACCCCTGAGAATTACTTTAATAAAGCCTCACCTTCATCATTAATTCATTACTTCCATGGGAGAAAACACTATTGCCTTTTCTCGTATTTGAGTTATTTGAGGCAAATTAACAAATTAAGATCACCTTTCTTCATTGTAAGACATTGAGTTATAAACTAGATTTATAAGCCTATGTTGTAAGATAAAATAATTATTAAAAGACGATAGTAATATTAGATATTTGGTGGTTAAGGTATGTCAAGCAACTGCCAAAATTAACGCAACTTTAAATAGGTCTTCGGAACTATTTCAATCTCGCTTATCCGTTCCACTTTAGTGAATATAATAACAAGATAAGTTTAGTGGGCTTAATTAATTTGCGTTGATAATCTATCTGAATTTATATTCCAAAACCACTTTAAATATTCGGGGGTCAAATTTGTACCCTAAAGTTGTCTCACCTTAATTTGTTTAGGACTGTGATCCCGCAGATTAATATGAAACTTTTTTTTTCCTAATTTATACATCAACATTAAATTTTAAATTATATTTCATACATTTTATTCTTCATATAATAAACACAATTAGGTATACTTTCATTGTACCTAGTGGCAATTTCGCACTTTTATTTATTTTGTTTTTTAAAACTGACCACCCTGATGGACACGCGGTCCCCAGCCTACCTCCGCGTCAAGCTTCATTCTTTTATTGTGCGCGGCAATGAGCACTCGACTACAAAAACACGTCTCGTTTTTGTTAATTTAGGTTCAAAGTAAAAAAAAATTAAGTGTTCAGTGTTAAAACTTGCTTAATTTTCTATACTGATAATGCTTAGACGCTAGTAAAATTTATTATTATAACAAAAATAAAATCAAATCAAATCATATAATTGTGCATTCATCTTCGTCAGACTCCGAGGAAAGAGGGTAAGTGAAAATTAACCTTTTTTCCCAGATATCACATCAACTCAAATATCAATGCTGACGAAAGTGTGTCCAAAAATTGAAATCCTAAGGCATCTCTAAGCTAACTTGGAGGGTATCACATTGAGGTTATCACGAAAGTATAGCATGATGCGCGAAATAGTCCAGGCATCTCTAAGCTAGCTTGGAGGGTATCACGTTGAGGATACCACGAAAGCATAGCATGATGCGTCAATGCTCCTGGAGGTTGACTGCGGGTCAACACGAAGGATTTTAAAAAAACCTCAAAGGACTTTGCGGATACCAACGGGGGACGATGTCGGTGTGGCGCTGTTCTCGGCTTCACTACAAGTGGCTCCGCATGACCTCCCGGACTTTGATCCCGAATTGCTATCGGCGCTCAGTCACAAGAACTATATTAATGGTTAGTCCCGACAGTTATAAAATTCTAGCCGACCTTCATTGCAAAGAATCAAATAGTTTATTTGATATACTTGCCTGGCTTATGAATAGCCAGTTAAATGTTATAGCCTTTCATCAGTGATAACTATTTCACGACTTAAAAACTAATTCCACGAGGGTACCAACGCGTCGAACTTTTCTATGTACCTACAACAATAATGTTTAGATTTTGTGGTGGAAAATAATTTTACTTACTTTCGAAAATTAATGTTCAGATTGTGTAATGGGATGATAATTTAACTGTTAGCTCAACAATATTATGTATAATGTACCATTAGTCTGAAAGTTTCATTGAAGTGAATTGTTAAATTCTTTCTGAAACTAATAAAAATCTTAAACCACAACGCGTCCTGAACTGAGAAGAAGCTTAAGTATTGACAAATGACATTTTGTTTCGACAAATGACAAGTAATTAAAGTTCACGAACGGGACCAGATGTTTTTTCGGAGAAATAGTTTCGGGCATTATACTAGTTTCAATGGTTACTGATCGTCAGGTGTTGTAAATAAAGAAACCAGCAGGGCGCGGCGGGCGACTTTGCTATCGACACCCACCGCTGGGACAGCGCAATCTCGTTTCTCGAGAAACTAGCTGGCCCCCTCTCGTTACGGCTCGGCCAGCAGGGGGGGGCGTGACACACTTGAGTATTGGCGATCAGCCGCGAGGAAGATGCGACGTGACAGCAAGTTTCCAGCATCAGCCACAACAAGGACCAGGTTCATCGACGACGCTAGACATTAAGGTACCTATATGCCAGTTGTCTTCAACATTTTGAAGTTTATTGGTTACATATCACTGACAAGGAATCCGTCACGATCTATAACATGATCTAGAATTTCGAGAGTTATAATAAGTGAAGACTATTTTTTGACTTTCACTAGGTGTACAAATGTACGTACATTCAATAAAATATTTTAATGAATTGAACAAATTAAGGAACTAGCTCCAAAAAATTATTATTACATAATACCATTTTAAAAATCGTACACTAACACAGTGTACCGCCTTACACGTTCACAACAAAGAAAAAGCGACAAATGTCTTTGACAATCGACATTTCTTTTTTGGGTGAGATAATGTGGGAGTGAGTCACTGCATGTTCGATTATAGTTAAGATGTGTCTAACCTCAAAATCTTACGTGGTAAAAGATACATTCTAAATTTAAAGGCGTTGAATGAATTTGTAGTTCAAAATCTTTTGAAATTGATAGTTCATAGAACAGCTTACAAGCGAATACCTAAAAAGGGTTTTATGCCTATGAACTGAAGAATCTTATTTTAAAGTACCGATTCATCCTTGGTAAAATACATAAAGAAGTTGTGACTCATCTCAGATACTTACCGCGGTTTTTTCATGAAGATTTGTTAGGTGTTAGAGTGTTAAAGTTATTTACTACCCTCAAAACATGCTCAGTTTCCTGGTTTTATTTTAATTTCTGACGATATGGCAGTATCGTTACCCAACCGCAAACTATGACGTGAATTATGTAACAATTCAAATTCTGTAAAGAATTTTATACGCTTAACTCGTTGTATCATCTAAGAGTTAAGCTTAATTCCGATTAAAAGTCCTAAAGTCCACTTCTCCAGCTATTAGGTATGGATGGGGTTACACAGAACGTCTGTAGAAACAAAAAATGTAGTCCGTAAGAAAAATTAGACTTTAGACGCAGCTGTTCGTCCATCATCGGTTATCCTATCAGATGGCCAGTGGTTACAAAACATTTTTTAAGTCATCTAACTCCCTTAAACCTAAAAGGTTGAACTAGTGATTCACACGATTTCCCGGTCTAGATGAAGACTAATTCTTTTCATTAGAGGGATTTTTGTTTTTGTAATAATTAACGTTAAGATGAATCGAAATACCTCTTTACAGAGTTGATGGCCATATTTTTCGATACATCTATTTTGATACACATGATTTACATCAGTTGCATAGAGGATATCAAATATCCTCATTTAAACGATTGGGTTAATTGTTTCTTATATGGAAATTAAAGATAATCAAAAGCTGACCAAGAGTTACATCCAGTTAATGGGATTAAGCTATCGCGGTAAAATTATATACTTCAAAGTTATTCAAAGGGTTCAATCCAGTTATTGAATTTATCGCTTCTTGCAATAATGCGAAATGTAATCAATACGAACCCAGACGTCTTAGAAACAGACGCATTCTGAACATTTTGGAACACCAAGTTTACCTTTGCTCTTCTATACATTCTTCTAGAGGAAGAATGCTTAAAAATACTATTATAGACAATGCTTTAGACATACATCGTCTAAGGACCTTTACAACTTTGGATTTTCTTCTTTTACATAAGGTGTCAAAAGACTTACTTCTTATAGTACATTTATTGATGATAAATAAATAAATATGGCCTTTCCCTAGAGAACCACAATCCATAGGAATTACTGGAGGAAGTTCTCTGAAGGCATTAAAAAAAAAAAAAAAAAAAAAAAAAAATATATATATATATATATATCAAAAATTTTGTGTTATTTACAAAGTTTTGTGGCAATACTGCTTTAATAACGACTGAGATCCGTACAATCCGTACCTACATTATAAGTCAACCTCGTAATTTCCAACAGAACAACTTGTTAACGACGTAGCATATGGTACGATTACTTGTTATCATTCGGCATTGAGTTTAATTTCTGCTGCTATTCATATATATATATATATATTATATTGCGAAAATGAATAGAAAAATTAACATCAAACACCACGTAGTAGCACACAATATAGTATGCTAACACATTGCTCAATGGGCCTTAATAAGAGTTTATTCATTCCGTAACTTTGCTTTGCTGATCTTGTAACTTTTTTAGCTCTAGGCAGTAGACACAGCACAGAATGAGAACATTAGCATTAGTTAAAGTTAGTATTATTGTTTTTATATAATTCAAGGGAATTATTGAGTTTATACAACGCCAGCTACTACTCAGGGCGAACCAGTTTTAATTATACCATAATTAAAACTGAAGAGAAAGTATAAAAATTTGCCACAGCTTTGAAAAACAAATCGATATGTCGTTTACAAAATCTAAGACCAAGATATATAATAGACAACCTCCTGATAATGTTGAAGCGACCTCATAAGGTCGCCTGCAGGCAGACCACCGTGAGAACGTGTCTGCCGAGGAATATAATCTCTCACGAGAGAGGTCTGCGTTTCAGTGCACGCAGCAACACTTCCTCGGCGAGCACGTAGTTTGTTGCTTGACCTCATCAGAAAAGCAGTCTGCTGGTAACAACCATTACGGACGTTACCTAAGTTTTATAACCTCTTATTGAGCGATGATGCTTCTGTCGCAATAGCTCTTTTGCTCTCTAATCATTAATCATTATAATCTATCTAAATATAAATTAAACCTATTTATAATGTGACTGGGTTATTAATCCAGGAATTGAACGAAAAGATTGTGTTAATTAAATACTTCTGTGGTATAAAGAGGACCTATTTCCTATTATAATAGGAAACAATTTACTATCTGTTAATGTCCATAATTTAACAAAAATTTTCATCTCTAAACATCTACCTAATTGTGTTTATTATATGAAGAATAAAATGTATGAAATATAATTGATGATTAAACGAACTTACCTGTAAGTGAAGTTCTATCACAATTATGTGAATACATTTTATTCGAATATAATAACATAAGGTCCCTCCCATACCCAAAACCCATGAGTATAATACGAAAATTTTGTTAAATATTCTCTAAAGAATGAAGCTTGACGCGGAGGTAGGCTGGGGACCGCGTGTCCATCAGGGTGGTCAGTTTTAAAAAACAAAATAAATAAAAGTGCGAAATTGCCACTAGGTACAATGAAAGTATACCTAATTGTGTTTATTATATTCGAATAAAATGTATTCACATAATTGTGATAGAACTTCACTTACAGGTAAGTTCGTTTAATCATCAATAATTTCTTAATTCAGTAGATATACCTGTGTGATATACCTACCTAGCTATGTAACTATATCTGCGATTTTCTTATAGATGTTTGGATGAGATTTAGCTATAATATAGCTAAATATTTTTTGTTATAATAATAAGCTTTTTACAGTCCAATTAAGCAATGAAAATATTCTACATACCTATTCTAAACATGTTTGAGTATTCGATACCTACTTTTCCGATATCCGCTAATGATATTCCGCTTGTCGAAAACAGTTTCTATAACGAGTATCATTTTTGAAAAGCATATCAGAGCTTCTTTGAATGAGAGAGATTTACACACACGAGAAAAGATATGTATCGTGTTTATGTAATGAAAATCCTTTAGTAAAATAAATCTCCCTTTGCAAAGTCCATATTTTTCAAAGAGCAAAGGAATACAACTATACAATACTGAATCTAGGCCCTTCACCTTGCCTTAAAGAGGATAAACAGATTTGGGCCATTTCTCCACTGTAGCCACTGATGTCTATTCTATGGATCTTGATTTTCTCCATTTTGGCGCTGATTGTTGCGTAACCTGGCGGGAACTAAAATAAAATGACATTCAAAACGACGGTCACTGCTAACAAATGTCAATCTAGTACCGTGGACGTTCCATAGGGCGCTTCAAATCGGCACTGAAAGGAACTGTCAGATGTATAGTGTGATTAATCCACAGAATAGAGATCAGTGACCGTAGCTGATACCGGGACTTCAAAAAGACCGTGATAACGTCTAGATATATAGTTGAATGTGACTAATTGTCACGTTCCGCCTGAACCGAGCGTGCAAGCAAGAGTTCATAGCAAGCAATGGGGAGGCAAGATCGGCTTAAGCATCCGGCTTGTAACGCATCTATCCAGTGGTCGAATTAACTTTTTCACGAACCGGAACGCTATGCCTTCACAGTACCTACCTACTCATATTCAATTCTGAGGGTACAGATACATTTAGTAGTGCTCCTGCCAAGAAGATCTCAATTATTTAAAAACCAGAGTTTGGAACGCTCTGAGAATAATTTTCACGAAACGGAACGCTGATTTCACGAACCGGAACAGTGATTTCACGAACCGGAACGCCGTTCCGGTGCGTTCCGGTCCAATTCGAGCACTGCATCTATGTCTATTCCACTCCATCGTTTCTTGTGACGATATTGCGTAAAGAAGAATGACCAAAGGTGGTATCAAGTTTTCTCACGAAACAAAATCAAAATATTTTCGGAAAATTTAATAGGGTGTGGCATTATTAGTACTAATTCTCCTTGTTTTTCATATCCGGAATTAAATTTTTCACACAAAAAAGTTTTCTTTCAATACATATTTCTTGTAATCAGGCACAATAACATAAGATAAGATCAGAGTCAAGTACGTACTAACTTAAAAATAACTTCTGAAACTTCTACTTTATTTTGAGATCGACGGGACGTCCATCCGCCCCAACTGGAGAGAGAAAGACAGAGTTGTTATTTAAATAGCAAATAATGGCCAACGAACGAAAAAAAGTTCATCCGCGAAATAATGGCTTATTATTCACAACCGAAAGAATTTACAAAAGAAATCATTCCTAATTTATAAGTCCATCTGAGTCCTTTGTGGCGAATTCTGTAAATTTTGGAGTTCTCAAATAAGCAAGAAAGCAACTTTTAGCCCGAACAAACCTCGGGGATAAAGCTTTTGTCAGAATATACATGAAGGGAATTTTGCTCCCTACAACAGACAATGAATTCGTAGTCTTTTTTTAGTAGCTTTTCGCCCGTTATTAAAATGATATTGATTAGAAAAACTGCTATGTATTTTTTTAATAATATTAAACGATGGAAGCTGTCAATGAATAAACGGCCCAGTGCGAGTCGGACTCGCACACGAAGGGTTCCGTACCATTATTTTATCTATATAACGTAGCACGACGATGGTGCAGAAGCCAGAAGGCTGAAGGCCCATTCACCTACTACCTACTACTATTATACAAGTAGAGTAACAATAATGGGTCTACTGGATCAACGACTAAAATTCACGTTTGTTGTTAAATTTTTTTGATTTTATTTTATTCTATTTTTAGTATTTACTGTTACAGCGGCATCGGAAATACATCATCTGTGAAAATTTCAAGTGTGTGACCCATGGTGACAGACGGACGAAAGGACGACGAAGTCTCAGTAATAGAATTTACTCTTTTGTTATAGTGCTTCACACACTAGGTATAATAATAAATTATAAATGTATCAAAATTATCGCTGCCAACGGGATTCGAACCCGCAGCCACCACCTGTCGCGAGTGGCCGCTCTACCGATTGAGCTTTGGGAACGACTACCGCTGACACTCATTTCTCAGTAATAAAGTTCCGGTTTTTACTCTTTGAATACGGAACCCTAAAAATGAAAGACATTTAGTTCCAAAATTGTATCATACATTAAAGTTAATAATAGTAGGTACTAATAGTTAAGGTAACTTTTATGACCACTTTATATTGTGTAGAATTACATAAAGTGGTCATAAACATACTCGATTTATCGAATGAACAAATAATATCTTCTATACTCGTACTTCAAAAATAAATAGAAACTTTTGAGCGTACATGAATTCGACTCTTGGGAAATCTACAGTTTCATTCGTGCATAGGTAGATAGTCGCTGATGAAATTTGCCGCTATTCCATTGAAAATTCTTTACAGGTACCATAAACAAACACGAAATATTACGGTTCCACAGTCGATAACAGGCCGGATTTGTGGAAGCAGTTTGTGAGAGAATTTACTGCTATCCAAAACTGACTTCAACTCATAGAAGGTTACCATGGGCCAAAGCCGTGTCCAAAAGTGGACCTAAAGTAACTGCATGGACCATTTAAAGAACCAGATTTTTTAAGTTTTAATTTTTTTATCATTTTTAGGGTTCCATACCAAAATGGTAAAAATGGAACCCTATTAGTGAGACTTTCTCCGTCCGTCCGTCCGTCCGTCCGTCCGTCTGTCACACTCGATTATTTCAGTAACTATTGAAGCTATCGACCTGAAATTTGATATAGTTGTAGGTAATTGCGGCGCGACGTTATTGCAATCATAAAAAATTGAAAATCTCTTTTATTTTTATTTAAAAAGGGGGGAAAACCGGGTCGTCAAAATTTCAAAATGAGATAACAATATTGAGTAGGGTATCATATGAAAGGGCGTTACTTGTGTATTCTAAAACCGATTTTTATTTATTTTTATGCCTGATAGTTTTTGATTTATAGGGCAAACTGTCGAAAAAAACACCGTTCCCCCCTCTTATCTCCGAAGTTTACCAATAGAAAAATCTGAAATAATTACGATCAATAGAAGTAAACGTATATTTTACAGGAAAAATAAAATCAACTCTCTAACTATTATACTTTTTTTGATAATAACAATAAACCGGCAAAAACAAAGTTATGTTTGCGGTTTGCCAAAAAAAGTACCTACATGTAAATTATACTCGTAAATTATGAACCAAAGTGATTATTTTAATGTTTAACTTCTTTTATGGTATGGAACCCTCGGTGCGCGAGTCCGACTCGCACTTGGCCGGTTTTTTGAATGTTTATATCTTATTGTGAGTTTAAATTTGACGCTTATGTTTATTTATTTTCTTCATATACTCGTACTAAGTTAAGTTAAGTTTTATCAAAATTAAAGTTTTCTAACACTGCAGAATTTTATGCTACTGCAGATTATTATTATTATGCAAGCTACCTATTTTCGTTATTAAAATATTTATACGACTCACTATATCTAGAATGCAGATTTATAACAATTTAGATCAAAGTAGGCTACTTCAATGTGGGTCGGCAGACGGACTAGTTGCTACCCAATAATTATATATAAGTGAGAAATACAGAGGAACAGTATAACATAATAGATTCCTTTTCTATTCGGCTGGTTCAAATAAATCAGATCCTTTGTTTTCCACCCGACTAGGTTTGAGATATATTGGCATTTGGCACCCACGACGCAAACAAGCGTATTATTTTCCGTGATCTTTTACTAATACCAAAAAAATTTACACATCTATCTATGATTTCTACATATATTATATGAAATAAACGAATCAAATGTTTTACACTGGTTTAAAACCAACGGGTCAAGTAAGAGACGGGTTCGCGCGAAAAAATTCTCGTACCTTGCTATACCTACTCGTAAATGCTTCCATAGTTGTTGAAACAGAGGTCAAAGCTCAACAAGTGCATAGAATATTAAAAAAAACTTTTTTTACCTTACCGTAGACCTCAGAATTAAGGATTAATTTTAGGGCTATAAAAGTAACCAAACCGTTTCTTTGTTTACTTTTATAGCCAGAAGAAAAAAAATGGAACAAGTATAGTATGATTTATTTCCATAAACACATGTACTCACAGTGGTGGAAATACATACCTTTAAGAATCAATGTTTACACCTACAGACTAATATTTAAATGGCCTTATTAAGGGCGATGGGTACCATCCGGGCGCGAAAATTCAAATTTTATTTAGTTTTTCGCTCATAGTTGGCTACTTATACATCGAAGGCGAATGGCAATGAGTTTTGCGGGCACAACATTTATGCATCTACATGTTTTTAATAAAAACTCTGCTCAACAATATTCATTAATTACTTCATATTGGTTCCCGATAGCTCGAAATCTGGGAAACTGCAAAAAATTATCATTCGGGAACCAATACGAGATAAGTGGGAACTTTCGAGCAAAGTTTATAATTTGAATTTCGCGGGCTGGTAGGGCCGCAACACCTTAGTCAATGTCACATAAGTTTACTAGATACCTAAGTATGATGATTGTATAAGCGAGAATGGTTTTCCCATTTTAGGCATGGAACCCAAAATAACATACGATCATACTCACGAGCGTCATACGTAACTTTTGCGAAAACATTACTGAAATAACACAGAAGACTTAGAATAATCCCTTATCTTTACACTATCTATTTATCCATTTCAGGCACAAAGCTTCCATATTGTGCCACGGCGTGTATCTAAATCGCTTTGCCGTCAGAATATGTCCAACATTTGCTTAAGCTTCACACATGAGCTGGTTCACGCAAAGCCTACAAGTACAACCGGACCCTCAAATACAAACCCTTTGATGTGTAGTTACGCCGCGCTACAATTAACGAAAGCTTGAAAACCATCATTAATTAAACCACAAACCCTTTTTCGGTGTGAAGTCCTTAATGTCAGTTTTGGTTTGGCTTAGTGTCTGGTGTTAAACATTGCGGCACGTCTTTTGAAAACTTTTTTGGGAGCAAATAGGACCGTAATATTTTGTTTCCCTCTTTTAAATAATATTTGAAATAGGTTTGTCTTTAATGACAAATCCTCTTTGATGGAAAGCAACAATGATGCTTAAGTGATACTTATTAATAGGGCAACTTACCTAAAAATGCATTTACTCTTAGCCAGGCACTCAGATCATTATTGGCACGAAAAATGGAAGACGAAATGGTTCTCCACACGAACTAGAAAGTTATTTACCTGAGTTATTGAAAGTATCAAGTAATTTAACCAGAAAACCAACCTAAATAGGTTGGTTTTCTGGTTTGAGTTTGTTACTAAAACGGGGAAAATCAAATAAAGTGTTTTCTATGCTATGATTTCATATACTCGTAAGTTACTGTTCAAACTGTTTGCACTAATCCCAACTTAGTTATTCACACTCTGTATACCTACTCGTAACAAAGGCAAACATAGTTTATGTCGGTAACCAAACTCAGTGTAAACAAGGTCATCACCACCATAACAAGTTGGGATGAGGGACTTAGACCCGCTTAGATCGCGCTACAAATTACTTTGTTTGTCTCTTCCCACGTATACTCGTAATAATAATATATATCTCAGAGCAACTGCGATGAAAACTACGCAAGTACCAAACTACGGTTCTTTTATCCTCCTTTTAAGAAGGATATAAATAATGCTGCCGATGAAAATTCCATTCACTATTTAGAAATTTTATTTACCAAGGTTTTAAAATTTCAATTAATTGTTGACAAAGGCGAAAAAAAAATGAAGAAAAAATGTAATGAAGGCCGATATCTACCAGACTAGAGTAAAAAAGTATGATTTAATATTTTGAGCATAATTCATAGGTTTCTAAAAGCATATAGGTAACTCTAACAGATGTTTTGACGACAACTATACGCAAAAATCAATCGTCAAAAAGTGTCCAATCGGTTTCTCTGTCATAATCATTGTCATAACTTTTTCCCATGACAGTTTTTTACCCGACTGCAAGAAGGGTTATGTTTTTCGCGCGTATCTTGTATGTATGTATGTAAATTTCTTTATGACCACGTATCTTCCAAACGGCTGGATGGATTTTGACGTTAATGGTATCGTTAGATTCGTCTCATTAACTCAAGTGTTCTTAGATAGGTTTTTGAAAATAAAAAGCAAAATGGCGGATTTTGGGCCTAAAATTGTCAGTCATTTACAAAATATTTATAACCAAACCTATCGAGTGGGGTATCAAAATGAAGGAAATTACAAGGAGATTACAAAAATATATATAAGTCATATGTTTCGAATTAATTTGGAATTATAAACAGTCGATCAATGCGTTCAAAATGGTAATATTTGTAGTTTTTGATAGCGTTAATCTTGTATTGACCAAATGTGTGTCGCACTTTATATTGTGCATTTTTACTTGGTATATCATAGCATAAATCGAAAACATAATTTAATATAATCATTATGACTGACTTGAACCGACATAATATAATATATAACCAAATATACCCACTTTACGTCTTTGACATTGTGTAGATAAAAGTGCTTAGGTTTCGCTCGTAAAGTGTGGCAACTAAAAAGCCTGAAATAAAATAAATAATAAAAAAAATCAAAAAACCCAACTGCAAAAATGTCAACTAAAATGCAATAACTTAAAAGACTGAAACAAGGCGGACAACGTAAACAAAATTATAATAAACTTAAAACGATGCAATTTTTACTTCATTTTAACAAACAACATTATGAGCTGAAAGCTTTAGTTAAATTTTCGCATTCAATTTAAAAATAAAGCAGGCGGGACCTATTAATTTTCTCTATGTTAATTTATAATTTGCGAAAATAGGTCCCGCCTTCTATATTTTTAAATTGAATGCGAAAATTTAACTAAAGCTTTCAGCTCATAATGTTGTTTGTTAAAATGAAGTAAAAATTGCATCGTTTTAAGTTTATTATAATTTTGTTTTCGTTGTCCGCCTTGTTTCAGTCTTTTAAGTTATTGCATTTTAGTTGACATTTTTGCAGTCGGGTTTTTTGATTTTTTTAATTATTTATTTTATTAATAATACTTTCTAATAAGTTGTGTAGTCGCTGAAAGTATTGTGTATTATTATGTTACGTATAATCAATATCTTGTTTTACGTTCTACTCGTGTCTTATAACGTAGTTATAGTTCTTTGGAATCACAAGTCGGGAATTGGTTTCGGTTCCGACTGTCCCTCACGTAGTAGGCATGGCATTCAAGCAACTCTCTGGGGATTCCCGGTTCACATTTCCTTTAGCATTTACGCAGAAAATTGTACGGATTTTGTGCGTGTTTCTTCCTTAACAATAAAAAGCTAATTAATTTGGCCTCGTATAGTAACAAAATGAGCAATATAGAAGTTGCGTTTTTGACCCATAAAATGATAATATTTATTTATTTACTTAATGATAATACTAAAGATAGATATTAATTAAAATACTACCAAGGCCCCATAAGCATAAGGCCGCTCAATTGTACTCCTAAGTTCGTTTGTGTTTTGTTTGTTTCTTTTTTATATTTTTACTATGAGGTATGAAATAAAGAGTATATCTTTCTATTTATCTATCTACTAGTCAAGTTTGAGTTGTTTTTGCACTATCGTTAAAATAATACCTAATACAGATTGAAGCGTTATTGAAAGTTACGATTGCTCTATAAACATCAGGTTAAAAGTATTGAAACCTGCTTATTAAGAGTCGAAATCATTCTCTCGCATGTGGTGAAAAACTGAAAACCCCAGAATCAAAACATTTAAGTAGCCAAATGCGAGTCGGATTAATGCTCTGGTATGTGGTACAGAACCCTCAATGCGATAATTTGACTCGTACTTTACAAAGCTTTTTATTTAGGGCACACCTTTAGGTATGCTTATTGAAATTAAATAAATACTTAATATTCCAGGCGTTCCCTAAGGTACATTAAATTAATTGAACTTACGTAACTCATCAACATGAGTGACGACTATACGCAAAGCGATTACACACACGTCATGTAGTTAAACTTAAACTCAAACTGATTTAGTTTAATTTTGGCGATAATAGTGTGAAGCTTTTGGCAAATTAACTGTATTTGTTACAAAGTGGGACCATTTCAGTAATGCTGAAAAAATAGTTTTTTATTAAAAGATTTCTCATAAAAACTATTGAACCTAAGAATCTATTTAAACTAACAAAATTCATTGATCTCATTTTATATAAGACCTATGACGTAGTTTAAATGCTAATACTTAATTGAATTGATAAGTGTATTTAGAAGGTATCTTTGGCTATCTACAGAGGGAAGACCAGTTTTCTTTCCCAAGACTAATTTTAGAAGGAAAAATTGGTGGAGAGATATCTCTTAGAAGTTAGAGATGCTAATTTTTGAACGATACAAAGAAGTGGACCAAACTCAGTCATCCTACTCGTAATTTGAAGGATGAGGCACTAAGGAAGACTTTTCTGATATTGACTACCAGCTTTTAAAGGAGGTGGCAAGCCATGATGATTAAGTTGATTTTTTCAAATATTTACCCAAAAATAAACGAATAACTTAAAGATAACTTAGTAAGTGACAATTCATCAAGTAAAATATATTATCAAAAACACACATCTACTATATAAAAATAAGTCGGGTTTTCCTTCCTGACGCTATAACTCCAGAACGCACGAATCGATTTCCACGGTTTTGCATTCGTTGGAAAGGTCTCGGGCTCCGTGAGGTTTATAGCAAAGAAATCTACTATATAAAAATAAGTCGGGTTTTCCTTCCTGACGCTATAACTCCAGAACGCACAAATCGATTTCCACGGTTTTGCATTCGTTGGAAAGGTCTCGGGCTCCGTGAGGTTTATAGCAAAGAAAATTCAGGAAAAATTAAAAAATGTTACATAAAATGAAGCCATCTGGTGGCGAAACGGAGTTCGCCGGGTTTGCTAGTTATACATAATATAAATACGATACATACATTTTAGGGCATTCGGTTGAAAAAGTAAACCAATCCTGGTAAAGCAATAGTAAATAAGATATTAAATGGAAATTAATAACAACAAATACGATTACAAAAGTACGGTACATTGGGTATAATTAATATGAAATTGAAATTATCGGATGGGAAGGCTTTCCCGGAAAGAGGCCTGGATGAATGCAAATTGAAATAAATGAAACTTATTTGAACGCTGACGATGATTGATTGAAAGGCGTATCGGGGACGGACGGACGGGCCGAAATTTTATTAATTCCTCCATTTTGTTTTCCGTAATCATTGTTGTCCGTTAATGGGATTATGAAAATTTTCCAAATACCTACTGATGGCGGCGAATTGCCCGCGTGGATTTCCAATTTCCATTTGGATGGATGGATTCCATGGTAATAAACAAGTACTTAAAAAAATTACAACAAGGTTTTAGACGTTTTTTTCAAAATCCCTGTACCATAATATTATGATGGAAGATTTTAGTAAAGGTACGATATATCTATAACTGAAACACCAAAATGTATCGAGTGCTTTTTTACTGATTTCCAAAAACAAAAAGAAGGCGAGTTAAACATTTTAAATGCTGTATTTAACCGACTTCAAAAAAAGGAGGAGGTTCTCAATTCGTCGGAATCTTTTTTTTAACGGTGCTTACGTCGATCAATTGGTACATTTTTGGCTATTTTGATGATTCTTGGTATTAATCAAAGAGATTGGATACCTTATTAGTCAAAACTTTGGATGAGGATATAAATATTAAGAGTTAGGAATATAGTATTTCACTCGCTTTAAATTAAAGAGGCGCAGGAGGAATTTAATAATCTAATAATAATACTCGTGATGATCATAATTTTTCAGTTGGAGTTAAAACGATGTTAGCTCCATCTGAAAAGTCCTTACATGTGTCAATTTAAAAAAAATGGACGCACGTTCATAATGTTATACTTATTTTAGGCATGTTGCCAAAACTTAGTTCATTAACGGAGTAGTAATAAAACGGATCGTTACTTAATTCCAATATACATTTTTCTTAAACGTGGTAAGCAAAAAGCTAGATTTATATTTCTGTTTTCTCGACCTTACATGGAATAACAAGTTCATAACGTTTACAGTTCAAATTATTTCCCTGGTACCATACCTTTTTTTAGTTTTATTAATTTAGTTTTATTTTTTGTTAGCAAATAGTATTGAAATTAAGGGTTATGGTTACCTATTACAATCACGCAAATAACAGTTTAAGATCCACATGTTTAATTTTTTTTATATAAATAAAACTTTAAATCTCTAATATCAAATCAAGGTGCCTTGAAAAATTGAGCAAAAAAAATTTTAACCTTTATTTACCTACGCGATTATAATAATTTCCATAAACCTACAATTAGTTTGCAAATAACTTAATATTCTAGAAATTTGTATAACATTTTCAATTTCAGGTTCTGAGATTTTAATCAAAAATATTTACCCAAAAATGTTTTCAAGCACGAAAATTGATCTGGGAAAAGGGACAATAAATATTATAATGTAAGGAAAGCGTAAGCAAATAAATTGTTTATAATAGATTACTTCGGTTGGTATAAATATTCAGAAGTGCCTTCATTTAGCGATTCTCAGTGGAGTATATTATTTCAACTCCGGCCGGCAGAGCTATTAATTGAATTTTATTCATTGAGATGGTTTCGCGATTTAATGAAATTAAAAGTGCTTTTTGATTCGGGGTCTTTTCGCACTAGAGTTAATATTTCGGTGTAGAGCCATTCAAAGAAAAGGGACATATTAATACTTTTTAATCATGCCTAATATAATTTTTGAATTTTATTCATTGAGATGGTTTCGCGATTTAATGAAATTAAAAGTGCTTTTTTACTCGGGGTCTTTTCGCACTAGAGTTAATGGTTCGGTGTAGAGCCATTCAAAGAAAAGGGACATATTAATACTTTTTAATCATGCCTAATATAATTTTTTGAATTTTATTCATTGAGATGGTTTCGCGATTTAATGAAATTAAAAGTGCTTTTTTACTCGGGGTCTTTTCGCACTAGAGTTAATGGTTCGGTGTAGAGCCATTCAAAGAAAAGGGACATATTAATACTTTTTAATCATGCCTAATATAATTTTTTGAGTTTTATTCATTGAGATGGTTTCGCGATTTAATGAAATTAAAAGTGCTTTTTTACTCGGGGTCTTTTCGCACTAGAGTTAATGGTTCGGTGTAGAGCCATTCAAAGAAAAGGGACATATTAATAAAGGGACTCATGCCTAATATAATTTTAAGACGCACTTATTTAGCTAGTAAATGGTGGTACATACTACAAAGTTTTAATATCGTCAAAATAACAATAATATCATATACTAACTACAATTATCTACTAATAATATCATAGTGGCTTCAATGCTTATATAGGATAAAAAAATGATCGACATAGAACCTAGAAGGTTTTAGTACCTATTTCTAAATTGGCTTAAGTTGAGGAAATCAATGCAAGCTTTGCCACGGTTGATTACCGTCCTACCAACTTATCGCTGACCGATTTAGCGCGTTATGATGCTGTGTAGTAACCGATTACGGGTTAAAGCTTCCCAAGTTATTGCAATTCCATCTTTTACTCTATTTTACCTCAATCGCAAAATATTACTGTCAATTGCAAATATGTACTTGAAGGAAAAAAATATACTATCTGAGATACTATGGAAAACCACAGTGCGTGTAGGTAAACCATCGTCTTTGTAACCTAACTCGGCTGCTCGAAACAGATTACTTTGCGTTGTGAAATTTGTCTTTTCTTATCCCATTAAGTCTACTGTTTCATGAGATTTGTTTATAACAGCGTTAATATTAAATTCATTGCCATCGGATCCAAAAATGATTGTATAATTTTCCCTCGGCTCTGAATGATTTATAATTTGTATCCAAATTGTTTTCAATTTGTTATTATGAACTGAATAGGTAGATAATTTTATTTAATAAAAAATGTAAACAAAACACAAAATGTAGTGTATTGGTCTTTGATGTTGCATATTGTCTTGGTTGTCATTTTGACAGTTGTCAAGTGACACTTAACAGCATTGATCTTTAATACATATAGATACGGCATAACTACAAAATTTGCGTGACTGTTTTACATTTGTTTTTGGCGATTAAAATAGCGTCTCCTGGCCCAATGGGCAAACGGGCATTGCTATACGAGTCAACGGCGAGAGCGGAGCTGTGATATACTTAGTGTAATCATATATTGCGAGGTAATAGTTAAGGTGTTTCCACGTAAGTGAATAGTGTGGGAACATCCCCCTATATTCCATATACCCTATGGGAACATCACACTAAATAATTTCTTTGTGTAAACTAAATCCATTTTTTATTAAATCACATGGTTTGTAATTTGTATGTTTGTAATTCTTTCAGGGGGCTTATTATGTATCGTTGGTTAGCAACTCTAAAAATAAAATCAATAAAATATTGAACTATAATGTATACCTTTTAATAAACATAGACCAAATAATAGCTACCATGGTTTTGACAGTGTAGTTAATGATGAGTCAGTCATGACGCGGGGCATGATTGATGATCGCTGGAACATGATTTGGGCGGACAGGGATCAAATTTTAATGCATTCTCTATAGTGTCATCACAGCGCTGCATGTGTGAGTTTGTAAATGATAGTTATTAGGTAGCTTCGATTTTATAATAATTGCTGGTAGTCGAAGTTTTAACTAAAAGTTACACGTATTGAAAAAAATAACGAAATACGCTACGCTACGAGGACGGGAAAGATGTGACGTATGTTAAAACGAACTCAAATATGGCGTTGCGCGGCGTACATTTCGGTACCGCTGACCTAGCACATACCGCTGCCGATCGCTTACTAATTTATAAAATTTAAATTGACTTTTTAAAAGCCGGCTTCAAGGTGGAGCTTAAAAATACATAGGTGACGTCACTTAGTGCTGATCCTTTATATGTTTAATCAATGATTAAAACAAAGTTTCTTGTAGAACGGTTTTACGCAGGAGGCTAGGCGAAGAAAAACAATTTTTTTGTGTGACGAACCTCCCGTCACGAAGACAAGACTGACCAAGACAAGACAGCGAGCGATTTTATGCTATACAAGATTCAGAATGCTGATAACTTATACCTGCCCTGGATCAACATATGCTATTTTTAATCATGAAAAATCCAAGGTTCGCGGGATTTCTTAAAAACCAAATTCCGTGCAGGTGAAGCGGTAGAAACCCCCTAGTTTAACATAATACCTAGTTACGCTACACGACATCAGGGCCTACCTGTGTGTATGAAAGTCAAATAAGGCTCCACTGCATGCATTATTTACGAGTATAGTGCTTTCACACTCACACTATGTTTACAGACATGTCTACATAATTGAATTGTCTATAGGATTAATACGTGAGTATATCCTGTTATATCTTGTTGTATAGATGTATATTTTACGCTTTTAGCTCTCAACAGTAATGAAAATCAAAGTGACAAGCCTAAAAGAAACAAACTAAATTCTGCTGGACATGTTAGGAGTTGAAAGGACAATAATTTTGTGGATTTCAGAATAGTCTAGGATCCCGCTATACAACGACCTTCACCGAGCTGCTTATTGGATGAAAACTATTTTATATCCAATTAAATATGTCAATAAATATATCGCAAGTGGGTTGCCTAAAAAATTTCAGTCCAGGGTATGATTAATTAAGAATTTATAAAAAAAAACCATTGTAACATGGACTCCTATTTGTTACAGTTTAGTTGACATCGTAGTTCAAATTAGATTGGATGTTATAAATAGTGCTTTTTGCCAGAAATACTTTCCTGGCTGAGGAAAGTATTCTATATTTTTTGTCAAAAGAAAGTTAACGGATAATAAAATCATAGGTTTTATGCACAATTATGCACAATTGCAATTTGCGACCTGAATCGCTCATCCAATCTAATTTGAACTAAGATGTCAACGGAACTTTAACAAATAGGAGTTCATGTTACAATGGATTTTTTTAAATTCTTAATTAATCATATCCTGGACTGAAATTTTTTAGGCAACACACTTATTTATTTATTTATTTATTTAATAAGCACACTTACAATTTACATATAAGACTTAAGCACGAAAACATACACAACACTACACTAACTGATATGTAAATCAATTAAAAGCACTATCAGCAAGGGAGGAATACCAGTGTGCAGAATATGGAGAGATTGTAGAGTTTGTAAGCCATTTGTCCTTTTGCCCTAAAAAAAATGCAAATCGAAATAATCTTACACTTTGGCTTATTTTGTTCGGGGCGTCCAGGAAACAAATTTTTGAGACGAGTTATTATATGTAGGTAGTATTGCTTCAGGAAGTTAATTATAACTAACTCTAACGAAAACTTTGTCGGTAAAGAAGGTTATCATAAAATTTATGACTTAATAATTCAAAGAATAATTAAAAGTACGAGAAGTCGGGGAATGAAATCAGCGGAAAATTTTTAATTAAAATGTAACAATTTGGGCGGAAAAGTTTCGTGTAATTCAGCCACAAAATCCTTAACATTATCACGTCTAAATTTTCCCTACGGGATTAAAATTCGGGTTAATTTACAAAGTACTTTCGGTGTTTACGTTTAACTTAGCTTTGGTCTGTTTGATTCGTTTACACATTTTAATACTTTCTTTGAACATGTTTTTAGATTAATAATAACCATTGAATCGAAATTAATTTTAAAATAATGACTGTGATGCTTGTGGTTGATTGATATTTATATTATTACTAACTGACCTGGTTTTTTTGCCATATATAAACTATTTCTCACTCAGGGTATTAAAAAAGTTTAAAAAAAGTCTTATTTCAGTGAGCTCATTCAGTATCGTTCAATTTATTAGTTAACAATACTAAATCGGTTGTTAACTATCAAAACGAAGTCAAAAATCTTATTTCATATTAACTTTGCAAAAATTACCAAATACCAACCTAGGTTGGTATGGTTTCTTGTCAACTTAATATGCTAGTTGTTAACTTGTCCTAGTAAACTAGCAGTTTCTGCAGCAGTAATTTAAGAACCAATACGGAACCCTCGGTGCGTGAGTCCGACTCGCTCGTGGCCGGTTTTTTTAACTAGAAAAAGTTGCTCAAAAAAAGTGGATGCGGGTTGAAGTCCCGTTGGCAGCAATAATTTTGATACACTAATAATTTAGAAAAAACTACTATAGATCAAAATACCTACAAGCTCGAAATAATAAATAAAAGTCGAACTTCATAAATAACCAGTTAAAATATCCAATAGCCAATCCAATCTGTGGATAACATTGTTACAGCTAATCCGCTATAAATATTTCATAAATATAACGATGTAAACGAGGGGAAATTTATCGCCTCGGCGTTGCTCCGTTAAAACTTATATTTCTTAGTTCGATGAAAAGTATGTAATTTTAAATAAAACTTTTTTTCAACAGGTTTTATATTACTTATTTATTATATAAAAGCTAATTTATTACTATTCTAGAAATATTGAAAATAATCATAAATTGCAGTGAAAACGTGAAGAAAAATTTTATAATATGGTTTCTCCACGTAATAAATAATTCCTGATTTGGGGAAAAGTGTCTAACCGCAGGTGTGACGAGGGTATATAAGTGAAATGACATTTGGACAGAAATGTGTAAATTGGGGAGTTGATGGTTGATAATAATAATATTGTTATGTCACATAATAATATTTCCATGGTTCCATTTCAAAATGGTACGAAGTTTTCCTTCCCTCTTACACATGTGATATTAATTTCTAAAACGCACGTATAGACCGATAAGCCCATAAAGTTATTCCCTGGTCTGTGGACAAGGCTTTCTTGGCATTTGAATCACATTGACAGGAGAGCATTCAGAAAATATAATTTAATTTTCACGCCTGTTATATGGGAGACGTCACAATATGACGCAAGATCAAAACCAAACCATTTTGATTTTTTTTTAAATAACTGTTATTTTTAGTAAGCAGGCCTGTATATAAGTGTAATATGGGAAATGCAGTAACAATAAAGTTTTTAATAATGTTGGCCTTTCAAAGTAATAAGACTGCACATGTTGTGTAAAGAGAACTTAATTCCCGCACTTCCACCAATCATTTGGCCGTGTGCCAACAATAGTTTAAGACTCCGGGACCTCCAGACTTACGCGAAAACACGTTATGTGTAGTATGGAATCTGAATTAATGTGGTCTACATATTGTCTAGATTAAAAGTCTTAGTTTTGTCTTATTGAAATGATTGGAAGCCTAGGCTATTATTTACACTGTGACAGGTTACTTAAGTTAATCTCATTTAACTGTAACGCACTCAGCATACAGCTTTTCAGGCAAATGTATTGTACTAGTTTATAAACTAGTAGGTACAATACAACTGCCTCCGCCGACTCCACGATGATGCTCTGCCTATATTCTGCTGGTCGTGTGGCAAAACCTTAATAGACCCAACACTCTTTTTGTAATATTATGTTTTTTTCTGTTATAGCCAGAGTTTAAGACTTTGTTCAATTAAAAACATCAAGGGTACCTTACTTAGAGTAACATAATTTGGAGTAGAAAGCAACGGAAGTAATTCTCCTAAAAGATAGGTTTTCCTGCACCAAACATTGAAAAAATTTCAGCTAATAATTCTATTACATGAGTCTAGCAGTCCTTAATCTTGGTCTGGTGAAGTTGACAGCACATTGAAAATGGTCGTTCATTTCCAATGCAAGCTTAATCAATGTTTCAACTGTGCAATACTGTGCTCTTACTAAAAGAGTAGGGTTCAGTAGTAAGTTATTTGTTGTTCATATTTGGCACATAAGATCAGCATACTATAATATTACAGCACAGCTTTTAGGCTGTAGTGGCATAATTTAGGCTCAAGCAGATTTGAGAAAAAACAGAATTTTGCTACTTTTTAAAGCAAAGTTTTTTCTCGGAGGGTATCGCCCGGGAGGCGATAGATACGATAGGTGAAAGAAAATGTTTTTTTTTTGCGTGACATAATTCTTGTCACTAAAATACTACGATAAACTTCGAAAACCTACAATACATGTTTCTCTTACTATATTAGTTTCTACCGAGAGTCCCACGACACATTAACGTCTTTTTTTAGCTTTCCGCACCCAAAGGGTAAAAACTATTACTATATAATATATGAAACTATATAAATATATTATAAAACTTCGCTGTCAGTATGTCCTTCCGTTTGACCGTCTGTCACCGGACTGTATGTCTTGAACCGTGAAAGATAAAAACTTGTCGCAGATGATGATATTGTACCTAAGTTCTCTTGCAGCTATAACAACAAATACTAAAAAATATAATAAGATAAATATTTAATGGGGGCTGCCGTAAAACAAACATGATTGTTCGCTCGTTTTGAGATTGGTGGGCTAAGGTGTTTTGGTTGGAATTGGTCTTGATAACACGGAACCCACAGTGCGCGAACCCAAATAGCACTAGACAATTTTTTTTAATCATTGATTATAATAATATGGGCGTAGATAATTATTATATGAATCTTAGATGTTAAAAGTAAGCACATAATATTATATCATACTCTTCTATGTCAGTCAATAAACAACTGAGTCAATTATTCACGATGGAATATTAATTCGAGTCCTTGTAATTACAGCTAAGCAAGGTCGTAAGCTGCTACGTTTTAATTAAAATTTCCTCCGTAACTTTATCATACTTTTCGCACCCTTAATTACTGTTCGAAAGTAGAACTTCAGACGTGAATTGTAAATTCAACGATAACAAATCTTTAATTGCTTAACTTCGTAACCTTTTATTGGTTTATAGCGATTTTCGCTCCGTTTATGGTTGTTGACTAAACATAGCATACGCGGCTTATTGCTATACTTTTTCATTTATAGTAGTAAATTCTATAGTATTGTGTTAAATTAAATCCCATTGTTCACTTCGTACACTTATTACATGTGACGCATGTGACAATATCTCGTTTTATAAATAAGCAGTTTATTTGATTATACATCTTAACTTTGACATTCATTTGTTCAAAAAAAAATCAAATTCTAGTATTACAATTAAATAGCATATAGCTTTACTTTAAAATTAAATAATATCTCAATTATTCGCTCTACTCCAGCCTCTCTCAATCATATCTATCTTTTTTTAACCTGTCGTTTTTTTATTCGTTTTAGCGGGAAAACAAGTCAATGGCGGGAAATGCTATGATTGGTCAGTATTCTGTGGTCTCAAAAATGGAAGTCAACCTTACCATGGATTGAATAAAATCATGACATTAGTATATAAGTTTAAGTATGTAAAAAAAAATAAAGGAACATTTGTGTGGCAGATTTGTCCCATAAAATCTGCCACACTGAAGGTATAACATTTTGACGGTTGCTTAAAGTATAAAAAAAACCTCACGTGTTTACTATAGTTGTTTGTTTAACACACTCTCGTTTGATTACGTATCGCGTTTCAGCACCCTTAACAAGTTCGTATCATAATCAATCATCCCCTTTTGACGTGAATCATCATGTCGCGGTCTGCCAAAAACACGTAAATATACCCACAAAAATTGCTAAATTTCTGCTGAAACTACAATGGAAAAAAAGCTTAATGTGTGTTAAAATAGAGTTCAGTTTTATTTGAAGGGTGTTTTTATGAAAAAGTGAATGGATTGGTCGCATTTCCATTGCCTACGGCCGGCACGGACAAAAGTGAAATCGCTTACAAATTGTCAGCATTGTAGCCAATAATATTATTCAAACATACTGAAAATCCTCGATGACTAACATGGAGCCTTTTACAAAGCAAGAACACTTTCTATCTATAAAAAGTTTTGTGTATGCGGAATGGATCACGGATATAAATTATCATAATCATTAAAGCATTAAGTCCCTGGGAGGGCCTTAGGTTCGTCAAGCATAGAGACGATCAGAAGAGGATTTTTTCCAACCAGTATCCTGATTTCATGTCCTTATCCATTCCATCAATCCACCGACCATAGTGTTCCTCGATCTCTCCAGGCATCTGGTTTGCTGTTCAGAATGTCCTGCCCACAGAAGCAGATTGGAAGAACACAAGTATCTTGTCATTATATCATGCAAAACTGGAAGAGATAATGTTCCTTTTCCATCTTTACCTTGCCATTTCCAATACTGGATACTGTATGTCGGTTGTACACAAATCCACGTTCATTTTGCCGGAACCAGGCAATGGAAACACCTTCGATGAGGTCCCAGCAAAATGATTAATTGGCGCAATTTTTTTTTCTATAGATAACCGGTCTATGGAGTTAATTGCCTCTTTTTCACAGGGCCACTATGGGAATTAGGCCTATTGTACTGGGATGAAGCACCGGCAGGTTACAACGTACTACAGTACGTTTAGTACAGGTTTTTGTACAAAATCGAACCGAATCTCTTCGAATCAACGAAATGGATTTCTCCATACATCTACATTTCTCGTATACCTAGTGGGCACTAAAGAAACAACAACCAAAAGCTTGGTTCATAATATTTCCGCATATGGCGCTGCGCCGCTGGCTGTATATGTATGGAGAAATCCGTCCCGTGTATTCGAATCGAGTCGACTCAAAATTTGTACAAAACTTGTACTAACCCTACGGAATCCGTATGAATGGTCTTTGATTTGAGTGGCAAGAGGCTCTAATATCTATTTATCATGCCAGGGCCCTCATGCTGAAATTTTGACATTTTCAGTAATGCTTCTTTTGTTGTTTGTGGTTCGTTATACATTGCTGTTTTAGTTAGTAAAACAAAGACGATATTTTTGATAAACCATCAATGAATAAAAAGTGTATGTCAAAATGAGCTTGTACAGCCACTGAGACTGTGACTAGTGTTTTTGACAGCATTTTATTACACACACTTGGTGGTATTTAAAAACGGAACGTCTTAGGTTCTGTGCACGATGCGTTAAAATTAAAGGACAATAATAGATAACATACCTATTTAGTCATGTGTAAATAAACAATTAATGTAATAGGTATAAGTTCTTCCATTTAGAATAATATTAGATTGATTAATAATAAAAAACTAATTAGATTATATTGAAATGCAAAATGTAATAAGAATGTAAGATTCTAATTGGAAATAAAATAAAGAGATTCGTCCGTAACATCTCGCAACTCGATAGAGCACACGTCAAAAATGCCACTAGCGCCCTCGCAGGCGGCTATAAATACCGCACTATCGAGCGGCGCAAACCAGTCTGTTCCGCTCGCTCGCGCCTTTCTGTCTTAACAAATCCTGACCTAGCACTTTTCAGAGCTAGGGACAGGTATCAATACAGTCCAAACATTTGCGAGATATTACGAGCGTTTTACAATTTAAATTGGCGTTATTATTTCGCAACCACGTGAACCAGCGAACACGTTCGGGGATCAGCCCCGAACATTGGTCCTTCAAGAGCCGAATAACTGCAGAAGCGCCAGCGAGATGGTGAAGACACGGGCGCAAGCTGCGGACCAGCCTGAAGAAGCGTCGGTGAGGGCTCCGGAGGCTCCGAGTGTGTCGGGCGGCGCGGTCGCCGTCCCGGGCTACGCGCGCACCTCCGGGTCATCATCGACGCACACCTGGGACACATCGGTCAGCACGCTGGTCAGCAGCTTTCGTCCATCTTCGGAGAGCGGAGCAGACTCAAACAACGGGCAGAGCGACGCGCAGGCGCCGTACGAAGGCATCGCGTCGGTCCCCCCTCCCCTCGACCCGGCGGTCGGGGAAGCGCGTACGTGGCCCGCGCCACGCGCGTCGGTGGCGTCGGTCCCCCCTCCCCTCGACCCGG
This sequence comes from Coenonympha glycerion, assembly GCA_963855885.1. Classification (NCBI taxonomy): domain Eukaryota; kingdom Metazoa; phylum Arthropoda; class Insecta; order Lepidoptera; family Nymphalidae; genus Coenonympha; species Coenonympha glycerion. Next base: position 6,964,173 of record OY979648.1, on the reverse strand, counting down.
CGGTCGGGGAAGCGCGTACGTGGCCCGCGCCACGCGCGTCGGTGGCGTCGGTCCCCCCTCCCCTCGACCCGGCGGTCGGGGAAGCGTGTGCGCGGCCCGCACCACGCGAGCGTCGCGTGGGCACAGACGCCGCGTCTCGCACTTCGCGAAGTACGCGACAACAACACGCAGCCAAGATGCGCATCCTGGAGCTCGAGAGGGAGCTGCTACGGAAGGACATCGAGCTGCAGAGGCTTCGACTCGAGCATGAAGAAAGCGACGAGGAAGACTGCAAGTCGCGGTGCAGCAGTCGAACAGCAGAGCAACGGGTCGCCAGCTGGGTGCAGGAGAGCGGCCACAGTGCGACGCAGCGGCAGCAGCTGGCGATAACCGGAGCACATGTAAGTACAATTGAAAATAATTTTGGTGACATTGTGAGTGATTATAATAACCCGCCGCCGCCGGCACCGACCGGCTCGCGGTCTCCGCGTCCGTATGTAGCGTTACATGGCAACGACGCACGCCCTGGGCCGTCCCCAGGGAGCAAGGACGCGGAGCAGAGATACCCCGTCGCAGACCCGGGTGTCTACTGGGGTCCCCAGAGGGACCCCGGACTAAACAGCCAAGCCGAAGCAGAGCAAGCGCGGCCTAGCAACAGCGTGCGCCGGGGCCCCCCCCCGCCATGGCAAGCGGGGGGAGCCGCGCCCCCGCCGCCGCACTCCCCGCTGCCACCCGCGCGGCACGAGTCGCCGCCGGTGGCGCGGTTTCAGATTCCGAGCGACCGTTTTGAGCATTTCGATACGCCAGAGCGGAGCGCTACTAAATCGGACGAATTATTGGGCATGTTCGAACGCCAACAGCAAATGTTTCTACAGGGATTGACTGAACTATCACAGTCCATATCGGCGCCCACCGCTCGTGGCGTCGTTAAATCCTTAATTGAGTTACAGCCATACGCGGGTGCCTACGACGAGTGGTACGCATGGCACGAAACGTACGAGGCGACGGCGCGTCACTTCAGCGACGCGGAGAATAAAGCAAGACTCAGGCGCAGTCTGCGTGGAGCGGCCAGGGAGCTAGTGGACGGACTACTGAAGACTACAGCGTCGGCGGCCGAGATAGTCGCAGCGCTAGGAGACGTCTACGGCCGGCCGGACTGCATCGTCTACTCGGAGCTCGAGAAACTGAAGTCGCTGCCTCGCCTAACCGACGGTAAAGAGTTGCCGACTTTCGCGTGTAAGGTTGACTCCGTGATATCCACTATTGTTGCCTTACGGCAAGAAGCTTACCTAGTTAGTCCACAGACGCTCCACGCCATCGAGGAGAAGATGTCCATCCTCTACAGGACGAGGTGGTTCGACTTCGAGGCGAGACAGCCGGACGACGAGCCGTGCCTGCTGAAGCTTCGTCGCTTCCTGAAGACGGAGATGAAGCTACAGGCGCGTCACATACGACCAGAGGCGTCAACGCAGCCGCGACCCACCGCATCGGCGCCGCCGCGGCCCGCAGAGCAACCGCGCCGTGCGCAGCGCGTCCACGCGGCCAGCCCACCGCAGCGAGCCGAGCAAGCCGGCGGCAAGACCTGCGGGTACTGCGCGCGGGGCGGCCATACCATCGACGAGTGCCGCGGTTTCAAGAGCCTAGCCGTGGACAAGCGCTGGGAGGCGTGCCGGGAAAAGAAGTTGTGCTTCCGCTGCCTCGAACACCGAGGCTACCGTCACCGCTGCGGGGGCAAGAAGTGCGAGCTCGACGACTGCCCGCACTTCCACCACCGCCTGCTCCATCGGGCACCGAGCGAGACAGCGGGCGCGGCCGAAGAGAAGGCCATGCGGGCCATCTGCTCCGCAACGGGGACACCTACGCTTCTCAACGTCGTTCCGGTGATCATAACTGGACCCGCAGGTACAGCCGAAGTTTACGCACTTTTAGACGGAGGGTCAACTATAACACTCGTCAAGGAGGAAACGGCGCGGATCATCGGGGCACAAGGGCCATCTCACACGCTGAACATCGAGGGCATCGCCGGCTCCAAGTTCAAGAGTACTTCGCAGCTAGTAACTTTCTCCATCAGAGGTAAGCATCACAACGAAGAATATTTTATAGATGCCCGCACGATCCCAGACCTGGGAATCTCTGGCCAATCGGTAGCGCGCGCGGCCGTGCAGAAGCACGCACACCTCCGCGACTTGGCTGAGCAGCTGCCTTACGAGTACGCGGTTCCGTCTATCCTGATTGGCCAGGATAACTGGGAGCTGATGGTGGCGAGCGCCTGCCGCTCTGGTAAGCACGAGGAGCCGGTCGCTACCCTCACCGGTCTGGGCTGGGTGGTCCACGGGCCCTGCGGCAGCGACGAGACAACGACCGCGACAAGCGAGGGACTGGTCGAGGTGCACCGCGTGATGAAGCTACGCCCGGTGAACGACGACAACCTAGACCAGCTCCTTAAGGAACACTTCGCACTGGAGTCATTAGGTGTAGAGCCGCGTCGACCCCGCTCAGATCCGGAGCTACGCGCCCTGAACATCCTCGATGCGACCGCGCGTCGTAAAGCAGACGGCGGTTTCGAAGTGGGACTACTCTGGAAGAACGATGCGGCCGTGATTCCGGACAACTACCAAGCCACCCTCCGCCGCCTGGAAGGCGTCGAGAAGAAGCTCGACAAGGATCCTCTTCTCAAAGCTCGCTACACAGAGCAAATTAACCGCATGCTAGAGGACGGGTATGCCGAGTTAGCTACATCCAAACCGACTCCCGGCCGGACCTGGTACCTTCCCCATTTCGCCGTGAGGAACCCTGCGAAGCCAGGGAAGACCAGAATAGTCCACGACGCAGCAGCCACCACCAAGGGGGTAAGTTTGAACAGTCTCCTGCTAACGGGTCCCGACTTGCTACAATCGCTACCCGGCGTACTCATGCGCTTCCGCCAGCGAAGCGTAGCTGTGACAGCAGACATCAAGGACATGTTCCTCAGGATCGGCATACGGGAGGAGGACCGGGACGCACTGCGCTTCCTGTGGCGGGGCGATGAACGCAATAAAAAGCCCCAAGAGTACCGCATGAAGTCGGTGATTTTCGGCGCAACGTCTTCACCGGCTACCGCTATATACATAAAAAATAAAAATGCCGAAGAATACCGCCGCGAGTACCCAGAGGCGGCTGATGCTATCGTGAAAAATCACTATATGGATGATTATTTGCAATCTTTCAGCACCGTCCAAGAAGCCAAGCGGATCACCGGCGAGGTTGACCTCGTGCACCGGAAGGGTCACTTCGTGCTCTGCAAGTGGGCATCCAACGAGCCGGCGGCCATCGACCAGTTCACCCCCGCTGCGCGTGAGCCGAGCAAGGACTTGGACACCGGCGGGAGTGAGAAGATACTGGGGCTGGTCTGGCGGCCGCAGGCAGACACGCTCGGCTTCAATCTCAACATGGCGCGAGTCCCAGAGGAGGTCCTCAGCGGTAACAAGGTACCCACTAAAAGAGAGACCTTGCGTACCGCGATGTCTCTCTTCGACCCACTGGGTCTCGCTACGCCTATAACGATTCAGGCTAAGCACGTCCTCCAGGACACCTGGCGTTTGGGCGTAGGGTGGGACGACCGGCTGCCGTCAGACTTGGCCGAGAGATGGCGCCGCTGGCTCGAGGATTTGCGCGGCCTGGGTGACATCGCACTTCCCCGCTGCTACCCCGGGTATGACGGTGCGGAAGAGCGGGAGCTCCATACTTTTACAGATGCGAGCGAAACCACGTACGCCGCCGCCGTCTATTGGAGAGTCACACAAAAGAGCGGCGAGGTCGTTGTCACTCTGGCCGCCGCAAAGGCTCGGGTAACACCTCTGAAAACTATATCAATACCGCGGCTCGAGCTGCAAGCCGCCGTCCTGGGTAGCCGCCTAGCTACCACCGTGCAGGAGGAGCACGACGAGAGACCGGCGCGTCGCTTCTTCTGGACGGACAGCAAGACGGTATTGTCGTGGCTGAGAGCCGGGCCGCGAGTATTCAAACCGTTTGTCGCGCACCGGATCGCCGAAATCGAGGAGGTTTCACGAGTAAGTGAATGGCGGTGGGTACCCACCAAGGACAACGTAGCGGATGACGCTACGCGTGAAGCGCCCCTCGGTTTCGGGAACGATCATCGATGGTTCCATGGCCCGGCCTTCCTTTATGAAAATATTGAATCATGGCCAACCGAGCCGATTCTTCCCTCTACACCCACGGGGGAAGAAAAGGTGCAAGTAACTAAAGTAGGGCTAACGGTGATCGAAGCATTACCTGATGCAAGTAGATTCTCGTCGTGGCTACGACTAATTCGGGCCACGGGTAGGGTAATACAGTTTATTAGAATGATTCGCAGATCAACTACAGCGCACGCGCGTACGCGGCGCAACCCCGAAGCCGATCCGGAGTGGACGCAGCGACCCAGGGCAGCGCGGCCGCTGCCCTCGCCGAAGCGCTCGCCTACAGCAGCGCCCGCCGATCGTTTCGTACCGCTCGATGCGGACGACCTGCGGGAGGCAGAGCGCCTCTGGCTGCGCGCGATGCAGCAGCAGGCCTTCCCGGAGGAGCTCGCCTGCATAGCGAGGAACGCCGCTCTCCCGCCGGACAGCCGCATCCGGAACCTGGCTGTCTTCACGGACGACGACGGGATCATGCGAGTCAAGTCCCGCATCGACGCAGCCGAGGGCGTCGCGCCCGAGGTGCGCACGCCGCCTATCGCCGACGGCAACCACGTTTACACGCGCCTCTACGTCGCCTGGGTGCACCGCGAGCTACACCACGGCGGAACCGAGACCGTCGCGAACGAGGTCCAGCAGCGCCTGTGGGTCCTGCGGCTACGCCCCACGGTCAAGGGCGTTCTTCGCGACTGCCAGCCCTGCCGCCTTCGCCGAGCAAAGCCTCCGAGCCCTCAGACGGGCAATCTGCCGCCCTGTCGCCTCGCCCATCACCAGAGGGCGTTTTCCTTCACCGGCCTTGATTTTTTCGGGCCCGTATCAGTTACCGTGGGCCGTCACCACCAAAAGCGCTACGTGGCCCTCTTCACCTGCTTGACCACGAGGGCGGTTCACCTGGAGCTCACCGCGCACATGACCACCGATAGCTGCATCATGGCGCTCCGCCGCATGATGGCTCGCCGAGGGCGCCCGACGGAGATCTGGAGCGACAACGGCACCAACCTGCGTGGGGCCGACGCCGAGCTGCGCAGAGCTTTGGACGAGCAGCGCCTGTCAGCATCTGTCGCCAACCTCTTCATCAAGTGGCGATACATCGTCCCAGGGGCGCCGTTCTGGGGCGGGGCGTGGGAGCGTCTAGTGCGGAGTGTCAAGACCGCACTCCGAGCGGTTCTCAACGAACAACACCCGCACGAGGAGACACTGATGACGCTGCTGGCCGAAGTGGAAGACACCGTTAACAGTCGGCCGCTCACGCACCTGTCAGAAGACGAACCGCAGGGAGCACTCACGCCCAATCATTTCCTGCTCGGCGGTCCGTCGCGAGTCCCACAACCCGGGCGCTTCGACGACTCGGATCTCAGAACGAAGAAGATGTGGAGGACGAGCCAGCGTCTCGCCGACCTCTTCTGGGCAAGATGGGTGAGAGAATACCTCCCCACGCTCCAACACCGGCGGGAGCCCCACGGAAAGGGGGAGGAGGTGCGAGTCGGCGACGTCGTGATAATCATCGACCCTTCACTACCACGCAACACCTGGCTCCGCGGCATAATAGAGGCGGTCTTCCCGGGTTCCGACGGCATCACCAGGGCAGCGGACGTCAGAACCTCGAGGGGTGTGCTGCGACGACCAGTCAGAAGGCTCATCGTGCTACCCATACATAAATGAAGCAGAGACTTCACGGCGGGAGAGTGTGCACGATGCGTTAAAATTAAAGGACAATAATAGATAACATACCTATTTAGTCATGTGTAAATAAACAATTAATGTAATAGGTATAAGTTCTTCCATTTAGAATAATATTAGATTGATTAATAATAAAAAACTAATTAGATTATATTGAAATGCAAAATGTAATAAGAATGTAAGATTCTAATTGGAAATAAAATAAAGAGATTCGTCCGTAACATCTCGCAACTCGATAGAGCACACGTCAAAAATGCCACTAGCGCCCTCGCAGGCGGCTATAAATACCGCACTATCGAGCGGCGCAAACCAGTCTGTTCCGCTCGCTCGCGCCTTTCTGTCTTAACAAATCCTGACCTAGCACTTTTCAGAGCTAGGGACAGGTATCAATACAGTCCAAACATTTGCGAGATATTACGAGCGTTTTACAATTTAAATTGGCGTTATTATTTCGCAACCACGTGAACCAGCGAACACGTTCGGGGATCAGCCCCGAACAGGTTCAACTACTTGCATGTGGCAAGTTTACTCGTAGATATTAAAATTCAATTAACTCAAAATTAAAATTCAAATAATCGGCAAGGAATCGTTAACATGGGCAAAATTGCTCAGTCTAGAAAACCGACGCAAGGTTGCCTGTTTAGCGGTTTTTTACAGGATATACTTTGGAGAGTGTGCTCAAGAACTCCACAATCTAGTACCTCCTTCACCTTTCTACCATAGAACCGCAAGACGCCGGGAGAAGTGGCAGAAGTGGTCTGCGTAAAGACGATGTCGCGATATTTTTTTTTATTCACTTCACTTCGGCTACATTTCGCCGATGTTACGTGAATTGTTAAGCTGACCCATATGGATTCTAGACCGTTCCAGATCTTGCAAATAGTTAAATCAGTATTCTTTAGTCTTCATACAAGTTAATTGCTAGGATTGTTAAAAAATTCATGATTTTTTCAAACAAAATCGTGATAATAATCGTATTTATTTTATCGATCTTTGAAAATCCACAAACCGACAGCGCAATTTAACCTCGTTATTTTTATGTCAATTTACTCAAAGCCATCTATCATAACGTCGTGTCAGCTTGTTCGTAATAGACCCCCTGAAAAAAAATTTCGCTCAAAAAATTCGGCCTCGTTTTTCATTTAATAAACATCTTCATTTTAACGCTTTCGGACAGAACTTTTGAAATTCGAGTATTTTTTGATTTACAACAAATTATTTTACAAAATTGAGTTGGTAAGAGTATAGAGTTCAGCAAGCAATTAATTATTCCAAAGCAATTTTTCAAGACCACTCGAAATTTAAATAAATAAATAAATATATATCAAAACATTACAATCCAAAGGAAGCGATAGCTTGTGTTAAAGGTACTAGATAATTGATATATTAATATAATAACAGAAATATATAGAAAAACACCCAGACACTGGAAAACATTCATGCTCATCACATAAACATTTAGCTTGGCAACTTCGTGCTGGACCCTCCTGTGGGGTGACAGATGGTGGGGGAGGCAAGGAACTTAGATGTCAGCGGTTAGCGGGCGGTGGAGCGGTGAAGGAGACACTTCTCTACATGTATGCGTTACCGCATCCCTCGGCCGTCTGTCACCCCCCAGGAGGGTCCCGCACGGAGTTGCCAAGCTAGTAGCTGGGCAACTTCGTGGAAATGTTTTATATAATATAATATATTAATTTTATTCAGTAGTGGGAATCGAACCCACGACCTCAGACTCAGACGGCAGGTTCGCTACGCCATTCGATCGTCAATTGAAATATTTTGTATAAAAAAACGGTTATTACCCTACACATTGAAGACGCATGCAATCGTATATCAAGGTTTGGAATGACCAACTCGTTAGCGCGAGCCTACTGAAGATACTGCCATCTATCGAGCGAGTCTAGTTTTATGTAGACCCTACCTATACCTATACTTATTTTATGTTTTAAAACTTATCTGGCTGGTCTCAGAAAAGAGCTTTTTTTTTTATCCTTTCTTTCCGAAATAATGTGGGTGTACCGTGTCTAAATTATGAATTTACGCCTTGCAGGTGTTGTGGAATCCCTGGTCGAGTAAATTAGCGATTAAGGTTTTACGACAATGTTTTGCATTACTGGGGACCGAAATAAATTTAAAGTGGGCGGTACAATTATTTTACCTTGTGGTAAATTTGTTCATTTTTTAGGGTTCCGTACCTCAAAAGAAAAAATACCTTTATGACATGACATTGTTTTCCGTCTGTCTGACGGGGCGGGCGGTGCGAAAAAATGTCGCTAGTTAATTGGTGCCAAAAATGCTTGTTTTGTTTAAACAGTCAGTTTGTCACCTCTTCAAGCCTTAAATGTAAATACAGACAGGAGACACGTCAGTTCACCGCCAGAGGGCTATTCACGTAACGCGTTGGCTACATTTCGTGAAGTGAAATGTTTAAAAAGTCATGGCATTTACATATCTATGCAGACGATATTGAAATCAAAACATTTTTTGCAAGCACTGAAAATTAATTTTAAGACAATTGATATAGAGCGTAAAATTGAATGTCCCACAAAACGCTACAGGGTCGACAATCGTAAAATTAAATTTATTTAGTGCACAGTAGTGTACAAGTTCCTATGTTGAAAAAATTTTTACATTCAATTTTACACTATAAACCAAAAGACGTAAAATTAATTTTTCAATGTTCATTTTTTCATTTTTTTTTCTTGATTCACATCACTCAGTCTTTGAAAACGTTACAGGAATAGCTCACCAGGGCTGGCAACTCAACGAACAGAGAGCGCTTAACTATCGCACTCTCACCAATCATGCTGGCTTTACGCCAGCCCGACAGGGTTGTCACCGGGATGAAAATATATGTTCGCCGCTCGCAAGTTCACTCCAGTAACGTAGATTTATATTCAGTTTTTGGGAAAGTGACAGAAGTGATTTTACGCAGGAGTTACGAGGAACGTGCTAACTGTTTCGACGACCTTTCCAGGGAAGTTGGCAAGCACAACCTCGAGTGGGAGATCACGGCTTCAAATCCCGCCAAGGGCAGGCCATGGTCTATTGTCATGTAATCATCAAAACTACATAGCCGTTAAGATGGACCGATTTCAGACGACTGCCGTGCACCGGCTAGGTTACACGCGTTAGTTTTTGTACGCTCTATTTCACGATGCGTGCGCCCAATTACGAGCTAGCCCTATTAGTTAGTACGTCGAAAGTGATTAAATTATAGAACGAAAGAGATTAATTATTATAGAAAGAGAGCACTATATTATATTACTTTCTAAAACGCACTCTACCACGAATAAAATAAATTATTTTTCGACAACCCTATTTTTTCCGTGCTAGGTCACAACGTAAATGTATTCGAGGCGTATCTAGCGCGCGAGTGTAAAAATGGCCGACCATTTCGTTTGTTCTTTTCTGTTTTCGTTCGTGTCATTTACCGAAAGTGGATATTTTAATTCGATAATTTGGTTAATGTTCTTCTTTTATCTGTTCATGGTATACATGACGACCTCCCTGGCCCAGAGGACGCGCGCTCGGATTCGATGCAGGGCTAAACAAAGAACATTTATATCGATGAGACAAAGTAACTAAAAACCACGTGACCGAATGAAAAAATTGTAGTGCAATGTGTGTCAAAATATTTAATGCAATTCCCTCAACGATTACAACATTGCCAACTAATAAATTCAAAAATAAACTGAACGAATGGCTTAAAAAGTGTTTTACTCAGTGGAGGAATTTTTACAAAATAAGACATGTAAATAAATTAGTACCTAAGCTTATTTAAATATACTAATGTATATTTAAATAAGCTTAGGTGCTTATTTAAATATGTAATGTATATTAACTTTAATTAGTGATACTACTGACTAATATTGTTTAAAAAACTGATTTTAATATTTGCATGCCTATAAATCGGCGAAGCACTGAGACATCAAGTACCTACCGAATGTAATAACCCTGTACGTGTTTTATGCAAATAAACGATTATTATTATTATTATTATTATTAACAAATGAAAGCAGAACCTACTCTATGCTTAGCGTTATTCACTGTCGGACTGTCAATTGTCATGCGCAGTACGCTAAAGGTCTGCGAGAAGTGAGAACGCCAGGGAGCGTTCAAATTTCTTGCGTTGTCCTCTATTCGGTCACGTGGTTTTTCTACAGTCACGTGGTTGTCCGTGGTTTGTCCATACATTTATATCTACTAAACGTCGCGCTAAACGACTATTACTTTGTCTAGCCCCGCTGGTAAGAAAGCGGGTTATCATAAACACGTGGAGGAGGGACGTTTTTAGATTAGACGATCTATACCTATCTATGTGTTTATAAACTACAGAGTTTAGGGTGGTATGGGTAGCCAATGTGAATCTCTACGGCCCTAGAGAGCCACGAGTCAATTGGCGAGACAATTTCATTAAACAGACTTGCCGTCCGGGGATTGAAGTCAAAGTTAGCGCACAAATCCGATTGAATGAACACATCGGCACTGACTGCCATAAAGACTGCTATATTGGTATTACATTGGCACTTCGCAGTGCCATGCCATCTGTAGTCAATATTACACTTGTGCAATACTAGCGTATGATTTGATTTGGTTTTAAAAATCGTAAATACAAATTGATATTTTGATCAAAGTAAACTAAACACCCCTGCCCATCAAATTCAAATACTAGCAAAAAATCACGTTTCTTGTACCTATGGGAGCCCCCTAGAATATTTATTGTTTTATTTTTAGTACTTGTTGTTATAGCGGCAACAGAAATACATCATCTGTGAAAATTTCAAGTCTTTAGCTATCACGGTTCAAGAGATGCAGCCTGGTAACAGATGGACGGACGGAAAGACGGCGAAGTCTTAGTAATAGGGTCCCTTTTTTACTTATTGGGCACGGAACCCTAACAGAGAATGGAATCAGACAACGCGTCACTAAATTATAACTAAGTACTGACTTTGAACGTCTTCCACGGGAAATGTACTGAATTTCAGGATAAAAAGTATGCTACAACCAACAGCCTCATTATTTTTAAGCTATCGCATAGCTTCTATCGCGGGCTTTGACGGTGCAGACCGAATCCAGAAATTCCGTAACGAAAATAACCTTGCACTCCTAAAGTAGAGCTTTTGGTACTAGGCTACCATGAAAGCAGAGAGCGCAACTCCACTAACTTTGGAGTTTTTAGTTTGCCATTTATCGAATATTATAATTATATTATAATATTTCGAATATTATAATTATATTAGAATATTTTTTTATTAATAACTTTAAATTCTATGCAATAGCTTTACCGCGGCAGTCTCCGAGTGCCACACGCTTTTTTGTAATTTTCCACTACTGTATCATTGTTCTGTGCCCACCTTTGTATTAAACGTCAAAGGTACTCGTGGTTTCGGTAGATTAATGAAGTTAATTAACTTCCAGATGATTTCTGAAGAGCGAATACGTTCAGTAATAAGTAGTAAAACAAATTTATTGAAAATAACTATGAGTATGCTATGTATAGTCGCGGAATGAAAAGGTTCGTCACCTTAGTGTCGATTTTCGCTTGCACTTGTTCTGCAATATTCCATTATGTCAACATACCAAAATAAGGGTTCCATTTTTACCAAATTGGTATGGAACCCTAACAATCGACTAGAGCAAACGAATCTGTTTGAAAATTGACGAACCTTTTCGTTCCCTTACTGTACCTCGGAATATGAACTCAAATCGTGTCACCATCTGTGGAGCCTTCTTGGAGGAGTTGACAAAAATTGGCACGAGAATTTAAGAGTCCGCTTACCCACGATGTCTCCCATACATACGTAATACCAAAATCGTTTGTAATTCGTGCAAATTTCGATCATGTTGTGCGGTTATTCGGGTTCATAATATAGTAATAATCTATGCTCCTGGCCATATTTGGTTCCGAAATACTTTTTTTAAAGGAAATTGTAAACTAATTTAGTTTAGTTTTTTTATGTCAAAGAGGACACGTTTTCTCGTCACACTACCTCACTATCACACTACCTCACGTCGCATTAGTTCAGGAGCACAGTTTTTACTGTCCAGCTAAAGAAAAACACCAGTTAATAAAGAAAATAACAAGTCTTCATTCATAATTTTTGGTATTACGGAACTCGACCAAAGTTATAAAAATTTTGATCAAAATTGATTATTAAAGAAGTATTTCCGAACCAAATATGACCAGGCGCATAGATTATTACTTATGCATTCGAATAACACCACAACATGATCGAAACATGGACAAATTACAAACGATTTGGTATTTTGAATGTATGGAGACATCGTAGTTCACAGGACTCTTAATACAAGGTTTGGGTTAATTTGTATAGTGTGCCCGCAGCTAACCTTTTAACTCGATCCTAGAAACACATTAACGTGATAAGAGGTCCCGGTTATTTTATTTTAATTTCAATACAAAAAATATTATTTCATTTAGGAAAATAAAATTTATCAACTGTGATAATCAATAAACCTCATATCATGTTCATTATTCCCAGTTCATTAATATCGAACCAGCTGTGTTTAGGGATGTCACTTAAAATGTATGATACATTTTTGAACTGCCTATAGTTAAAAATGCCGAATGAAACCTGTTCTTTCTTCATTCCTCCTGGGGGCACTGCGTGAATGTCTTTAATTAGCGTAATAGGGTCTGCAGTAGCTCTGCAAGCAAAGCAAATAATTACCGCAGCGGAGCAAACCCAAGCTCATTTTACAACCAGTAGAAAGCTATTTGAAATTCCAAGTCATCGCGTATTCAAGACGTGTAGGTGCAATTCAGTCGAATTTAGAGCAAAAATACTAGACAACTTGGAGGTAAAGTTTATTTTACTTTTAAGTAAAGGTATCCCCACTATGAAGGAGTTTTAAAAATTCAGGTTTCCGAGATGTTGCTCTCTGACACATACCAAGTACAGTGCCACATACACACATACAAGCGATCGTAGCTATAATATAACATATCACTATGTATGTAATTTTTAAAACAAGCTTTTATACGTACAATCCGTATTCTTTGCAGTTATAGATACGTATATTGCAGGCAAAGATAAGAAATTGTCAAGATAGGCCCATCCGAACATATTTTTCATACAAGAAAATGTAGCGCCATCTGTCGAAACTTCTGCGAAATACATGTTTATTTTTTATATTTTTTTTATCTGTGTCTGTGGTCACCTTGCCTGCAATATTATTATTAATTCAAAAAAAAAAAAAGAAATAGATCTTTACCTATCTACCTATACTAACTACTGCCGGGGGGGTGCAAAATAGTCATTCTTGCTCCCTTAACCTGCCGACATTTTTTCGCGCTGTTTGCCCTGTCTTTAGTAGGTATACAAGTCTGTGATTGCAGGAGTGCATTGAACATAAGTATTCCACCATCTTGTACACTCCACCGTGTTGGATTTAGAATGACGTCAACGTGACGTTGGCTTTATAAGCTACCCATGCATGTCATATAAATAGACATAGGTTTACCCTGGACAGGACAGACAGCGCGAAAAAATTTCGCCAGTTTATCGGTGTCAAAATACTTGTTTTGTCACCAGCAATGAGGTCACGCTGTAGTTCACTCAGCAGCCACTGTTTGCTTGTACGAAATTTTTTTACGTATATTGTTCGGATGCCCATATCCTGAGGTTTCATATCCGTGACTGTCGTCCAAGCTTAACGCGTATATAAATTTCTGGGGCTCTACCACCTTATCGTAAAGCATTATTATAGCTATATTGTTTGACATTTTCAAACAATTAAAGTATGAATATTTTAAAACAATTTTACAATAATACTGCTATCAGAGATGGTGGTAGGGCCTTTTTGATTGAGTTCCAAGATTCCACCAGAACAAACATAGTTATGTATATTCATTGTAACTTAAATCAAATCTTCTAAAAAACACAAACACATAAATCCGAAACGGATCAACTCAAACAAACAAACAATTCCGAACAGACTTCCACATTTCATAGACACGTCGGCTTGCTATAGTTCGTGCAAACTCTCTGGGGAAGCTTCCATCTGGTGCTCGTGGAATTGAAACAAAATAAAACCGTCTGATATTTGCCGGCAGCTCGCAAAGTGTCATAGGTTTCAACTGGGGCTTAGGTATTAAAGTTTCAACCTAGTCTGTACTTTAGGTGTAAAAGTGTATCCAGACTTATCAAGGGCCTCCTATGCAATTTTTAATGACTAAGGTTCAATATAAACTATAAAACTTACATTTATTTATTTTGAGTCTTCAACTAGAGACAGGAACGATTGGGACTTCCTCGACAGAAAGTTTTCCCAAACATTGCTTCCATTTTATTTTTATCAGAAATTGCTGTGAATATTTGTGTACTTAATATTTCGCACTCACACAACGTTTCATATGGGTCAGGAGAGCAACTGCTTTGTTTGATGACCCTTAATACACTTTATATCAATAACACGACCTTATAACCCTTTTAATCACAAAAACTCTCCTTTCTAAGTTTTTCTTAGAATATAGAAATTCGTTTGAATATACGTCTAGACTTAATGAAGTTAATCTTCAAACTACAAAACATATTTATATCACATCTTGTTCTTTGTTTCCAAAAGTTCACTTGAACGTACATTACTAACTACCAATAAATAATGTAGACGCGTTATACATTAAAATTCCTACCAAAACTAAAAATTCTGATCGCCATAAATTTGTATAGTGTAGACTGTAGATGAACCCTCAATGAAACCAGTTTTCCAGGTTTTGCACCTTTTAGTTTTTCTCATATTTTATTTACTTTTAAATCCGTTGCTTATGATTTATTTATGACCATCTAACACTATCTGGGGTCTGATTGCGTAAGAAAAACGTATTCATCGTTATCGTAAACGCGAGCGAATTCTGCCCCGCGATTGGCTGACGCAAATCAGGACCCTATCAGCGGACGGGATTAGTAAACGATTGCGATAACGATGAATACGTTTTTCTTAGACAATCTAGGGGATGATTAAGATTTTTATAAAGTGTAATCTTCAAATTAAGGATAGGCTTTGGTAGTCAGACTACCTAACGGCAAAAACGTGCATCATTAGGAGATTCATTCGTAATCCATTCAATAATTTAAGTGATGCTTAAACTAACTTAATAATAAAACTTCATACATTTTTTTATTTTCTTGTGATTGAATTAGTTTAAGTACCACTAAGGGCTTTCGACCTAAGTAGCCCGCGAAACTAAAATTATATTTAGTTTTTCCCAAATAGTAAGCTAATAACACATCGTAGACTTATGGCAATGAGTTTTGCGAGCATAAAGTTTACACTTCTACAATCTACATGTTTATTTTTAGTTTTAACCGTGTCTATTTTCCTATAATGTGTTCTACTCACGATAGCCTAAATTCTAAAATGAAGTCATGCACTTGAAGAATTGCTTCTTTATACCGATAAGAAAAGTTAAAATTTTATAGTGAACATAAGATATAAAATGCAGAACTGGGCCAATACGTCGATGCAACATCAATCTACGCTTGAACTCAGTCGGCAGACGACATTTAGTTCTTTTCTCATTCTTTTGCGCCTGGATAACTAAGCCCCTTCCCACACGGCTCGCAAGCGTAAGCCTAGTGTAATCCTCGCGTACGACGAGAGCAGTACGAGCAAACGGTGTTGCAGCGAATCGTAGGAAGCGTAATTGTCATATTGTTATGCGTAGCGTCATAACGATACGCTTTCGCTACGCTTAGCCCTTTCGCATAAGGCTCGTAAGCGTAAGCATAGGGTAATGAGATGAACTTCAAAAAACAAAGTTAATTTTGCGGTTGGGTAAGAAAAGTGATTAATAAGTTTAAGTTTTACTTTTTCTATAGTAGTACGGAACTCTCGGTTCGCGAGTCTGACTCGCACTTGATTGTTTTATTAAGAATACAAAAGCAAATCAAAAAATTGCATGGATTGAACATAATGGTTATAGTTTAATGTTTCCTCGCGGTATTTTCCTTGATCAAGTACTTACCTGATGCCATCATTATTGCATGTACGAAGAAGTAATTTGTATTTGATTTATATAGGGAAAATGTGCAAACACTTGATACCTATAGGCCCAACCACGTGTGGTAAAGCTATTTAATTTGTCTTGTTTTATCTGTGACGTAGGGAGGATTATGTCGCAACGTCTCGCAAGTGTGCTTGAGCCCTAAACTCGCTAACCTGAAAGAGCTAATACGAGTACATCAACTCAACTGGGTTCTCTAATTGGTTTTGAATCGATAACGAGAAGGCAGTTTCATGTAGTTGAAAAAAACATTTAGTTTATCCCAAGAACATTCTAATGATACTTATTACTTAACTAGCTTTTTCCCGCGGCTTCGCCCGCGTGAATTTCGGGGTTTTACAAATCCCGTGGAAGTCATGAATTTTCTTGGATAAAAAACAGCATGTGTGTTAACCTAACCTCAGAAACACGATTGGATAAAAATTTCTCACCAAAAAGTTCTCCCAAAAATAGCTCCAAAATCTAATCCCATTTTTCTAATTTCCATTGAAAACTACGATGGACAGAATTGTAATTTTTGTTTTAATGTATCGCTAAAAAATAATTCCCAAAAACGCTCAGAACGACATTTTAATAACTGGCTTAGTTTTTGAAGTAATAAGGTAAAACATCGTTTTTCTGTTATATTCTTCCGCAACGCTGCATACTAACCTAACCTAACCTAACCTAACCCACCAACGCATTCATAAGAGTGAGAAGGACGAAAATAAAATCAACGTATCCGCTTAAGAGCGAAATAATTTCAGAACCTTTACCTTATAGGTATCCATTTTCGCATTTATAGCATAATTACTATCACATATCCTATTGCTAAACAACAACACATATTTTTAATGGCGAATCAGTTCTAATTTCAGAAACTATACAGGAACACATTTTTTGTATGATTAACCTGTATCCCATTGCTTGACCAAAACACACATTATAGGTAAATAGCGAAAAATTTGTAGTTGTGTTTTCAGAACCTATATGGGTAGGTACCCCTTTCCACATTTATAGCATTATCCCATATCCCAAAGCTCAACTAAAACATACATTGTCAGCAACGAAACAGTTGTTAGTTCAAAACCTATAATAAATATATAGGTACCCGTTTTCATAGTTTTAATATTATTAACCTGTATCTCATTGCTCAACTAAAACACAAAATGCTATTAGTGAAACAGTTGTAATGTCAGAACCTATAATAAAGGTACCCATTTTCACATTAATAGCATTATGATTCCATATCCCAGTGTTCAACTAAAACACACTGTTTAAATGCGTGCAGTGCTAAGTTCAGAACCTACATAGTGCCCATTTTCACATTTATAGTGATAAAATCATCAGTTTTTGCCCGCGGCCCCGCCCGCGACAAATAAGCTTTTTTCACAAATCCTAAGGGAAACGTCATTTTCCCGTTATCGTTCCCTAGCTTTTTATAATACGGGTACCCATTTTCACATTTATAGCATTATGCATTATATTATAGCATTATAGCATTATTATTTATAGCATTATTATCCCATATCCCCTTGTTCCACTAAAACACACTTGTTAAATGCGTGCAGTGCTATGTTCAGAACCTACATAGTGCCCGTTTTCACATTTATAGTGATAATAGATTCAGTTTTTGCCCGCGGCCCCGCCCGCGTCAAATTCGCTTTTTCATGAATCCTAAGGGAAACGTCATTTTCCCGTTATCGTTCCCCGTTCCAACTTTTAAACATGCTTTCAAGCAAGTTCGCTTGAACAATCTATCTATAGATTGCTCTAGAAATTTCTTATTTTGAGTATCCCACGGGAACTACGGATTTTTCCGGGATAAAAAGTAGCTTATTTTTTAATCCGGGTTATAAGCTACCTATGTTCCAAAGGACATGGCCGAAACTTGTATGGAGCTGTGCCCTGGAAAAAATATTCATGGTCATCGACAAACAATACGTCATATTAAAGCTTATAATTATGTCTTTATATTCGTTTAAGTTTTATGATCAGAGAACTAGCGAGAGAATCATAAATCAGCATAACAATTTGCAACAAAATGCGCCTAACCGTTTTTAATAGCAATGATTTTTTAATAAAAAATTGCTATGCAATATACTCGCATACATACGGATACTCGCATTTTCTACAAGTTATAATAATTACATCATATTATTCATCATACAATTTCGGACACTAAACAAAAGTATATTCAATCATAGTATTTTCAAAGAACTTGCGGTTGGCGCCAAAATGTTGAATTCCTTTGATTATTAAAGCAGCCGGTAATGTAGGAAGGTAGAAATAGTGACAGTTCCAAAAAACAGATGGCGCTTCAAACGTAAATGCAATTTCGGATACACGCAGTCTTCAATAGGATTAGGTACCTTATGCTTGCGTAAAGTAACGTGATCATTTAGTGCTGTGCATAAAAAGCCTTGTTTGCGATAATCGTGAATCTTATACATACTAAAACAATAATTCTGACCGTCGTGCACTATTTTAATTTATTATTTTGTTTAGTAATATTTTTCGTTAATATCTGAAAGCGTTTATACTATACGTGTATCCAAACACCAATGCAAAATTTACCTACCAATTATAAAAACAAACAAAAATAACAACTCACATTCATATTTTTTTGTGATTTTTCCTCGCTAGTTCTAGAGAAATATAATTGTTGCGATATATTTTATTTAATTATAAAAGGAATTTTCACAAATTAATAATTATTGACCATTAATGTTTTTTTTGACGATTCGAGGGCAGAATCTGGCCATGTCATTTCAGCCAAATCCGTTCCGTAGTTACGGCGTGAAAGCGGAACAAACAAACAAACTCACTTTCCCATTTATAATATTAGTAAGGATCTTATATAACAGCAATTTTCTTTTTCTATTTATTCACAATAATTGGTGTTTGCTAGTGACTTTTTCTATGTTCTAAGCAATAACATTTTTTAGAACCTAAGCGAAATTGTAGTTAAAAAAGATATTGAAAATATGGTAAAAGTATTTTTTTATTTATTTCAAAAACAAATTCCTAGTGCTTGTGTAAATACTATATAATTTTCCTGTAATATATTGGTTTTGTTTCATGAGAAAACTTGATACCATCTTTGATCATTCTTCTTCATTACCGAAAACTATTGTAGGACAGTAAAAGAAGAAATCTTCTTGTAACCTTGTTTTAATACGTGACGCCTTCACAATTATGTACGGTGACGTAGCTCAGTGTCTTTATAATTCTAACACAAAGCAAGGGCGAGCATACCAGTGCAAGTCAAGGTTTCAATAACATCTTGCCTTCATAATGCGTATGAATGGAGATAGCATACCAGAACGTGAGTGGGAGTTTTTAATACAAATAAGGGTTTACATCGTTGTACTGAATTCTTAGATGCTTTATATTTTTATAAATATTATTTATATTTTTTATCAAAAATCAAAATACATATTGAAGGTATTTAAAACTCTAAGTACTTAATAAGAATTAAAAAAAACTCTATTAGTTCTCCTTTAGGTCACAAGGAAAACATTAATTTTAGAAAAAAAACCACTTCTACCGCTAAGCCCTCAGTGTTGCTAGTATACGTCAGTCACAACCACAATACGTCAGTCACAACTACAATACGTCAGTTATAACTACAATCTTCCTATTCAAACAAAACTCAACACAATGTTAACGCGTGAAAGGTGTTCAATAAAAAAATGCGTCAAATGCTCCACACTAAAAAGCGCTTCAACACGCTACAATTGCTGCATGGTATTAAATTGAACAAATCACGCCATTCTAGGCCGTAACGGAATGGCAATAAGATCAGTCGAACGCGCCGATCCGTGCCAAGCGTGCGCACCGTCGTTCGAACCGCTTCATCGTAGCAGTGTCGCGTAGGCTCTACTACGAACGCTACGTGTACCTACGGAGCCTTTTCGACGCGCAAAAATAGTGACGAAATTCTACGTCGTCTATTTCGTAGCGTTTTCGTGGAGTGCTAAAGTGTATTTGTTCTGTAATCGGACTTCGGTAAAGGTTGGTAAATTTGGACTTCTTTTTTGTTTTATTCTTTTGCCTTTTTAAATATTTTATTAGCTGCTTAGCGAATTTTGTGTCTAAATTTGAATTTACTTATTCGGGTAAATGTTGCTTTTAAAAGAAAGTGAGTATTATTTTATTTACGATATTTTCTTTTACAGTTTTTAATCAATGTATTTTTGAAGGAACAATCTGTACTTATGCATGTTTTAATCAAACGTTTAATTTATTCATAGGGCAATTTCAAATTATTATAATTGCTAGCACTTAAAAATATGTGATGGTGAAAATTACAGTTTACGATTTTATATCAGTTCAAGAAACTGTTTTATAACATGAGTGGAATTTCAAAAAATGAATCACAGGCTAATGATTTAATATAATACAAATATTTCAATACCTTTTTGATAATTTTATGCACTGTTTAATGTAATTTATTTACCAAAATTTAAAATAACAATAAACTACTTCATTTCATTCTTCCGTTGGTGATAACACGGACCGCAGTGGAGCCAAATTTTCTTGATTAGTCTCCTCTGAGCCCAAAATAAACATTATAACAACAAAAATATATAATATTACTGAATACCTAAATTATATTCGTAGGTATTTGGCTGACAATGAACTGATATCAGCCATGAGAATTAGGTGATAATTATTGACAATTTTCAATCTTATTATCTTTTATTAAAATCTTAACCCACTTGTTACTATCGTTCCATAAAAAGAACGGTGCACAAAAAAAATTATTGTGGCACGGGTTGTTGGAATAAACAGTTTAAGTTTTAGTTGATAGGTTACAAGTGTACGGACTGGTGTGTTAAGTAGTTGTGTGTAAATTGAAACAAACTGAATTTTTTGAGATTTTTAAAAAACGTTCTTTGTTTTATCCATAATTTAAGGTAAGTGTAAAAATAGTAAAAAACAAAAAAAAAATGGCATTTTCAGAATTAAGCAATTTGTCTTGTCTATTATTTGTTACAATGTCTACTAATTTTGAATTCCTATTATAAATGTGCAATTTTTACGATTTAAATTGCCGTTCCTTTAATCAAACGATAGTAATATGCACTACTATAACGAGTTAATTTTTTAGAGCAATGAAGCGATGGTCTCGACCTTTGACGCTGCATGAAATAATAAGTGAGCTCGAAAAAGATGATGAAGAGTTAGTTCCTGAATCAATTGCCATATTACCACCCGAAAACTGCAATGCGGATGTAACTGACGAAGATTCTGGTGACGAAAATTTGGTGACTTTGAATAATTTACCTGGATCGCAATTACGAGCGCAAGCAGAGGTATGTGTTCCATCAGCTGACGACAGCGATGAAGACGATAATGTGCCACTTATTCAGGTATCGAAACGCAGGCGAGTACTTTCCCAAGAGTCAAACTATGCGTCTTCAAGTGGTACTTCAACACGTAGTTCGGCGAATGAGCTAAATATTACTATTTCAAAGAGTAAAACTTACAAGTGGGTCACTCGGCATATTGATCCCACATTTGATTTATGGAAGGACATGCAGAGCGCATATCAGAGTCCATTAGAATATTTCAAAATGATGTTTGACGAAGATATAATCAACATGTTTGTTCAATACACTATGCTTCACAAAATAACGCCAACAAATCTATCAACGTTAGTTCAGACGATATGCGGTGTTTTTTGCGATACTTCTTTATAGCGGATATGTTGTATTACCAAGAAGAAACATGTACTGGCAAAATGCTTCAGACTGCGGTATGCCTCTGGTGTAGAACGCTATGTCAAGGGACAGATTTACATTTATTATGGAAAACCTTCATTGCTGCGACAATAACAAAGAGATACAGCCCGAGGTACATTTAAGCACCAGTCAACCAGAGCTGAACAAATCTTGGTTTGCAAATGGCACGATAACAGTGTCGTAACTGTTGCATCAAACACTTGTACGATTCAGCCTGTAGCAAAAGTAAAACGATTCTCACAGCAAAACAAGAAATACATACTTGTGGATCAACCTGGTGTAGTTAAAAAATATGGGAGGGGTTGATAGATCTGACCAAAATATCGGCTTATATGGAACTTCAATCCGGGGAAAGAAATGGTACTTTTCTTTGATCTGTCATGGACTAGACATGGCATTACATAATGCATGGCAATTATACAGGAAAAATGGAGGTCAATATGATTTTCTACAGTTCCACAGAAGTGTTGCCACAGAAACACTTGAATCGTATAAGAAAACTGAACGCCAAGCCACTCGTGTATCCAGCACATTCCGTGAAAATGCACGTTATGATGGAAGAGACCCTATATGATTCGGTACCGAGAAAACCAACTCAGATGCTCCGTGTGTCACAAAAATGCAAAATTTTACTGTGTAAAGTGTAACATAACTCTGCATCCAAAAAACTGTTTCGAAAATTTTCATATTCGTAAATAAATACACCTAAAACTTAAACGGTGTTTGGATTACCTATCCCTACTTGATAGTAGTACATTGTACTATCGTTCCTTTAAAGGAACGCCATTTTCCGAGCTTTCCAAGCAACGAAAATTTTTTTTTTGTATTTTTTATGTTAAATCTAGCATATTATTAGCCTAAACTGAAAATTTCAAAAGAATCAGAGAAAAAAAATTGGTTCAGGAACAAGTGGGTTAACTCTATTTCAAGCTTTCATTGCAATTTTTAAAACAACATTTTTGTTACTCGACAGTTAGATATATGAAGATTTTACTTAAGATATAGTTACTTTACTACTTTAGATATAGTTTAATTTGATACCTAGTTTTTAATTTTTAATTAAAGTATTTTCCTCTACCATTAATATGCAATATGCATATTATCATAACCATGTGAAGCGGGGAACATTCGAATTCGGCCCAGGCGCGA
Organism: Coenonympha glycerion; assembly: GCA_963855885.1. Classification (NCBI taxonomy): domain Eukaryota; kingdom Metazoa; phylum Arthropoda; class Insecta; order Lepidoptera; family Nymphalidae; genus Coenonympha; species Coenonympha glycerion. Next base: position 6,941,434 of record OY979648.1, on the reverse strand, counting down.
CATTTAGTCCAAAATGGCATTCATTAAAATGGTATTTTTTCCAATTTATATTCTATAAATGTCACAAAGGATTTGTTGATTCCTGACCATCGATGCTTTAGTGGAAAAAATACAAGAACACAAAAATCGATATATTCCCGTAAGAGTTGTATATACATGCGTCATACGTGATGACAGTTAATGACTAACCATAACTTACTGAGTCAATTGTGTCCAGTACTTTTATGTGGTCAGAGTAGGAAAGTAAGTACAAACTTTTTGACAAGGAATAAGAGAGGTATTTCGCGATCACTCCAACAACACAGGCATGTGTGTATGTAACAAATGTATGTATAACCTATGCATATTAGTGTATGCAGAACCCACTACCTTGTTATTTGTAAGAAAACATCCTTCGGTTAATAGAGCAAGGAGGATTATTGTCATACTTACTTAAGAGGAAAAGGTTGTCCCTCAGCAAATAGGATTACGGCACTGAGTGATACAGAAAGACAGAGATAGATTGAGATTAATTAATTTACATTAGTATTTGACAGACTCGTTAGCAATAAACAACTTGAAATTGTGATTAGTGTTCAATGAAGAGATTTATTGTAATTTTTATACTTGCTATAAGTTGTAGTTAAATTTAAGAATACCTGTCCATTCATTTACAAACTAATTAAAATACCGTTAAAAGGTTTTTCATGTAAAATTAGTTGCCAAAACTCGTGAAATGTACGTAGGAAGAATACTAAGCTATTTCCTTATAAAAACTGACTGCAAATCCTATCGTTTGCTCAAAAAGTATAGCTGCGTACCAGCTCCATGGCTTCACTTGCTGTTTTAATCTATAAGGTTTCAAATATCAAAAATTCATTTTTAAGCGGATGGTTACGTCATTATAGCTAAACTATTTATTATTTACTAAATATAGTATTATATAATATATAGTATACTAAATTTTATCCTGATCCATATTATGGTTTGAGATCTACTTTTATATATTCTATTCAGTCAGTTGTTATGCAGTCAGTTTATTACACTGTTAATTATCTTATTCTTTAGATATATTATATTTATTCTTCCTCGCCCGCAGAATTTAGGTTTTTACATATCCCGTTTTAATGAGTCGCTCATAAAAGATAGACAAGTGGTGTCCCGGAGTTTTTTAGAACTCACGTCATACAATTTTGGTCAATACTTTTTAGATAAATCGGTAGAGCCGTTTTGGATGAGAAGTTACAAACACTGTATAACACGAATTATTGTGTACTGTAAGTAATTTTTCTATTATATAAAAAAAATAACTTATTTAAAAATCTTAAATTGCTATTGCTATCTTTATATCAGTTATATTGTGTGTGTGTGTGTGTGTGTGTGTTTCTGTGCCATAACGTATTATAATTTTAAGACTTTAATAAGGTTTTCAGTTTCTTCGTAGTTTATTTAGCCAGTCAAAGAGAATAGTTTTGCATTTATATATATTAAGATTATGTATATTTTGAATTTTGTTCGCTTTGTTATACAGATAGCTATCTATATAGTATAGATTTAAAGAGTTTATATTGTATAGACTGTAAGTGAGGGAAAAATAAAAAAAATTCAGTGCACACAAATACAATTTTCAACAAGGAGCAGTAAATTCGAATATTATTGGAAAGAGGTTAACAGCCAAGAAAGTGGATTGATCCCAATTTATTGTGAGCTACGGATTATTTTCACATATAACATACAATTAATATGTTTTATATTATGTTACGAAAACTCGCACTTTGACACCATTATTATGAACTTGCTTCTTTTACAGCTAGACAGTTATTATGCCTAATAAATAAAAACATAATGCGAAATAATAAAACTGCTCTTCGACGTTACGTCATTTTATAGGTATTTTGATGGCGCAAATATTTTCTCTGCAATGTCATCAATTTCGGAATGAGCATCCTATAAAAGGTTTATGATATCGCCTTATTCTTGATATTGCCCAGCTCTGAAACGAAGCTTGGTTATTTTTGGTGCTATAAGATTTTTCAATTGTAAATAAAATCAATTTTCTATCACCGAAAAGTTTGACCTTCTGGAGTTTGAATTTTGAACATTCTGGATAGGATTCTAACCACTAAGCCGTCACTGCTTAGTGCTTAAGTTAACAAGGTAGCTTAACGTTATGAGGTATTAACAGCGCTATTACAAAATCAACTCTGAACATACTGCTTAATTAAAACACGAATGGCTTCTCAGCGTTTACGATTAAGGCTTGGTTTTCGGTGTATATGAGAAAGCGGGTGACAACTAATGAAAAATTTCAATTATTTCTTACGTGGTTTTTTGATTCTTTAGCTTTAAAATGTGTTTAAAACGCGTTCAAAAGGTGGTTTCACTTAGGTACACAAAATTTGATGGTAATATTTTTTTCTTATTAACGTGTACCTCGATCAAATAATGATTCCTAATATTGAAGTCATTAACGTCTTGAATTTGATTTACATTTAAGCACACAAACTATAGGCTTTTTTATCCAGAAAAATCAAAGCAACGGTCCTGTGGAACTGCTGAATTTCATTCAGACGTTGCCGTGGTATTATGTTTTTTTTTATAATATATCACAGAACTGTGCAAGATAAACTTATAAAATATCAACAAATAATAAAGAAAATATACACTTGTAAAGTTATGGTGAACGGCGAACGCGGTAGTAAGGTACCCTTCCCGATTCCTAACCTGCACTTGGTTGATTCATGTGTGTATTGTTGTAATGTTGAAAATGATATAATAATATACGTTAATTAATTAGTAAAAAACAACCGACTTCAACTCTCATCAAACTACTATTGAATACATCCTTTCCAATTAAAAATTCAAGACTTATACGGTTTTCTCATGGATACCATTATCAAAACTGGACTAAATTGAAATGGAAACACACGAAAAGCGTCAGCTTTCTACTATAAAAGAATCATTAAAATCGATTCACCCAGTCATAAGTTATAAGGTAATAAGCATAAAAAAGTAAATAAAAAACACGTTTGAGAACATCCTCTTTTTTTGAAGTCGGTTAAAAATAAGTTTGGTCGTCGAAAAGCGGAACCACTTTTTGTTATAATCCGCTTCCGTTTCCACCTTGAACATGCCCTATGCTTGCAAAAAGCCTGCGTGACCCAGTCGCATGTCTGTACACTGTACAGCTCCACAATATTATGTGGTGTGGTTCATTCAAATAATTAAGTATATACAGTATACACTGGTGTTTATATACATACACAGTGCCATTATTTCCAAGCTTTTAATTACGAACTATTGTTCATTTCTTAGAAACTTGTTTAGGCCGTAAAGCTATTGTACTGCGGCAGAATGCAGGCTCTCTTTTTTGTATGGAGTTTTTAAACCAATAGTTTGGGTGGATATAAATACTGCTCATGGAATCTATGTGATGGTTAATTTATTTAAAGTAAATAGAGTGGTAAATAGACTAGCACTTGACTGTCATCACACCTGATGGAAAGTGATGATACAGTCTAAGATGAAACGCGCTTGCCTAGGAGATGCCTTTTCACTCTTGATTTTAAGACGCTCAGGTTGTAAGTGGCGGGAATGATAGTCCTAGAAGGGCATTCCAGGCATTCATAGTGCGTATCAGGAATGAGGAATCAAACCGTTTCGTACGCGTCCTTGGTTCGTCAACTATGTATAGGTATAAATTATTATAAATACATTTGTGTATAATTTACTATAAACTGAAAATCTTTACCTTTAATCTATGCATTATATATTATGCTATTATAAAATCTTATCATATTTTGTGTTAGTCTAGATAACTTATACCAGTAAGTATCACATTATGGAAGATCAGACCTGTGTCGGGCACAGATGTAAGTCAAATAAAGATTTTTCATCTTTCGTTCTTCATACTTACTACGTCTCAAACGGAAGAAACAATATAGAATTGTGGATTGAAACTAAGAAAATTTAACATAAATAAGTTAGTAAGTTAATAGTCCTGTCTTTATTACTGATTCCCGATAAAGCAAATAAAACAATTTCAGTTTGTAACTCATGCACCAGATGAATGCAACTACCAATGCAATTTGCTGGCGCTGTAATTATTATCCATTTTCACGCGAAATCATTTTAAGAGTAAATTTTAAAAATTGTAGCTTGCGACACAAACAAAAGCAGGTGAACTGCAGAGTGGCGGAAATATTGCCAGGCTCGGCAACCAGTTAGCGATGTTTACTCGCTTGTTGAATTAAGTATTAACAATTTTCCATTTTATTCCCACTCCGCTACGGTAAATTAAAACTTTATTGTTGAAATTTCGTTACTCGCCTAGTTTATTTATTTGCCGAAGTTACGTTTATCTGCGCAGATTTTATTAAAATGCTTTGTTCGGGCAACACCTAGGCTAAAAGATAGTCCACTCATACACGAGTAGAAATAATTTCTCCACGGAGAGAGGATAAAATACTAATTATTCCTTCCTTAGAGTTTCATCCACTCATTGTGCTGTCTGGCACACGGTGTTGATAATTATTATCTTCTAGAGAGATTTCTCCTCTTCCCTCCTGTCGTACTTTAGTTGGGAGAGAAAATCATATTATCCCCTATTAGAGGATATTACCTTAAGTTCCAAATGCGCAAAAAAAAAAATCAGAGAAATTGCAGTTTTCTTAATTTTTAGACGGTATTCAATATCAAAATTGAACTCACGTGGAACAACTACTTTTAAGTTTTAACCTACTAAAAACATACAAAGATACCTATCCCAATATTTACGCTGTTGACGGCATATACTTTCTTCGAGAACTTCTAAATTTTATCAGATATTATTATTATGAGTGAAAAAATCTCAATATTAATAATCTCAATATTTTTTATCATTCTGATTGTAATAAACAAACGTGCATCAAAATCCGATTAAAAAAAGAATTCAATACTCATCTTCAATAGCCTATATCGGCTACTAGGCAATATTAATATTATGATTATGGTAATATTAAGCATAGAGTATTGTCGAGAATGTAAACATGAAAAACAATAAAACTTGTTCATTGAAATAGAAATGGGGAATCAGTCAGACCGCCATAAACAAACTTCCGGAGCGATTCGGCAGAAGCAGTCAAGGGTGAAAAACATGTTATCATAAATTTGAACGAACATAAACGCTATGATATTGAACGTATATTTTTACGTGATCTTATGGTTGTAACTGACAGGAATTTTGCCGAATATTTTGTTATTTCGGATAAAGTTCAATACGACTTTAGTCACAGCCCATAGACGTCCATAGCTGAACATCAGATTCGCCAAGTATGTACAATGACATCACCTCACACAAGCCCAACGATTCTTTTGATGTCGTCTGTCCACTTTTTGGGGACGAATCTCTAATGAGAATGTGCTAATATGTTCGAAGTATATTTTAGCGTTCGAATTAGAAATAAGAACTTCGATGAATTAGAATAACAGACATATTTCTAAGCCATACCACAGTACAACACCATAATAGTATCTTATACAGTCAGAAATCAAAATAAGGCCTTATTATATACAGGTATTTATGAAAAGCCACTAAGATATTGATAGTTGCATCGCGCACCGCCCTAAGAAGAAGCACACATATAAATACTATATCATGTCTTATATTTTATAAGAACTAGAAGAATTGCCTGGAGCTTTGAATAGATACTTTCTTTTTGATGTGTCAAACGGAAATAACAGTAGGTACGCCACGCCCTACATTACCATACAATATTGAACTGATATGTGGCCCTTTGAAAAAAGAAATCGTGCTCCCCAAACTAACTTCCGGGATGTTGATATGTGTTGTGTTACGTAAGGTGGTTTTCTATGTACCTTTTGATTTTTTACAGAAGAAAATTTTGTGTCTTCCTCCAAAATATTTATCACGACATGACATGAGGGATTGCAATCAGCTTGAAAAAATTGAGGAAAGAGTCTTTAACCGACTTCAAAAAAAGGAGGAGGTTCTCAATTCGTCGGAATCTTTTTTTTTTTTTTTTTTATCTATGTATGTTCACCGATTACTCGAAGACGCGTGAACCGATTTGAAAAATTCTTTTTTTGTTTAAGAGGGTTTTGTTTCCAGGTGGTTCCATTTTAATCAGGTCAGGATCTGATGATGGGATCCTGGAGAAATCGAGGGAACTCTTCAAATTTTATATGGACACATGAAACTATTTAAGTATTATTAGAAAGAGTAATATTTTCCAAGTTGTCCTATGGTCATCAGGTCAGGATCTGATCATGGGATCATGGTGAAATCGAGGGAACTCTTCAAATTTTGCTAGTATACTTAAAGCGAGTTGGGTATTTTTTATAGTTACTGGTGCATATGCTAGCAGATACTGATTTGATGACTAAAGTCATCAAGTCAGGGTCTGATGATGGGATCTTGGTAAAATCGAGGGAACTCTTCAAATTTTGCTAGTATACTTGAAGCGAGTCAGGTATTTTTTATAGTTACTGGTGCATTTGCTAGCAGATACTGATTTGATGTCTAAAGTCATCAAGTCAGGGTCTGATGATGGGATCTTGGTGAATTTTAGGTATCTCTTCAGAGTTTATGAACACACCTCAAGTAATTTGGGTATTTTTACAACGCCTTGTGCATTTTATTGTTTTCCACTAAAAAGTATAAAATAAAAATGGGAAATGCTTTCCAAAAAACCAACTTCAAATGCCACTACAAAGAGTGAAATAATTTTTATTTAAATTTTAGGTACCTACACCAATTCGAAGTCGGGCGATTGCCTATGACTTCGTCATTTCTTCGCACATCAAGTAAGTTAGGGATTGTATGAAACATTGCCCGACTTCGAATTGGTGTAGGTACCTAAAATTTAAATAAAAATTATTTCACTCTTTGTAGTGGCATTTGAAGTTGGTTTTTTGGAAAGCATTTCCCATTTTTTTTTGTAAAGTTGTTGTACTCTAGGAAAAGACTATTGAAAATGAATCACCTTAAATTTCAAGGGTTAAGGGGCCTGTGAACTACAATGTCTCCATTTATTCAAAATAACAAATCATTAGTAATTTGTGCATATTTGGATCATGTTGTGGTGTTATTCGGATTTATATAGTAATAATCTATGCTCCTGGCCATATTTTGTTCGGAAATACTTCTTTAAAACGAAATAATGATAAATTTTGATCAAAATTTTTATAACTTTGGTCGAGTTCCGTAATACCAAAAATTATGAATGAAAACTTGTAACTTTCTTTATTAACTGGTGTTTATCTTTAGATGGACAATAAAAACTGTGCTCCTGAACTAATGCGACGTGTGAGATAGTGTTGTTTTTATTACAAAACAAATAAGCAGAAAACATGTCCTCTTTGACATAAAAATAAGCAAAACTAAATTCGTTTACAATTTCGTTTAACAAAAGTATTTCGGAACCAAATATGGCCAGGAGCATAGATTATTACTATATGAACCCGAATAACACCACAACATGATCGAAAATTGCACGAATTAATGATTTTGGTATTACGTTTGTATGGGAGACACCGTGGGTCAGTTTTTAGAGTCTATAGACTCTTAAAGGGCTAAATAAGAGATGAGGAGACAATAATTTGGGGGTCAATAATAAAAGATTAATAAAATTATAAATACATTTTTAGTTTTTTACATAGAATGTAAATGTTGAGCCAATTCTAAGAACTTGAACATGAGTATTAAACGTTAAACAAATCGCAAACTAGCTCCTAAGTAAGTTATAGTTTGTGTTGTGGGTACCAGATAACTAATTAATATACATAAAATTTTAAAAACATAAAAACACCCAAATACTGGAAATATTCAAGCTCATCACACAAAATTTTTCCAGTTGTGTAGAATCGAAAGTTGCATTATACGTGCCTAACCTTATTCATTTTTATCCCGACAAAACAATTGGTTCCGTGTGGAAAAAAACGCTAACAAAGTAATTTAATAAAAAGTTGAATGTAACATTTCTTTCGCATTATTATTCTTATCATAGCTCTACCAACATTAATTGTTCGCTCTCAAAAATTAAACACAAGAAACACGCCTCAAGCTTTGTGAAATCTTAATTAACGTCAAATCCTAATTACACTTGTTAAATAATAGCCGCCAATTAATCCGGGGCGCGGTAATTTCGTAACAATGTACCTAGTAATGAGAGTTCACTTTACGCCCACATCTTTAAGCAATCGATTTATTAACTTCACAGTCATGTTATTTATGTTAGGCTGCGACATCGGCTTCTGTGAACTGCGTAATAAAAATAGTACCTAGGTGACAGAGCTTTGCTTGGTGTTCTTAGGGTTCCATACCAATTTGGTAAAAATGGAACCCTTATGGTGAGACTTTCTCTTCTCCGTCCGTCCGTCCGGCCGTCCGTCTGTCACACTCGATTATTTCAGTAACTATCGAAGCTATCGACTTGAAATTTAGAATAGTTTTATGTAATAACGACCCAACGCCATTGAAATCATAAAACATTGAAAATTGTTTTTATTTTTATTTAAAAAGGGGGGAAAACCGCGGCTTCGAATTTTCAAAATGAAAGAATAATATTGAGTGGGGTTTCATATGAAAGGGCGTTACTTGTGTATTCTAAAACCGATTTTTATTTATTTTTATGCTTGATAGTTTTGGATTTATTGAGCAAACTGTCGAAAAATACCGTTCCCCCCCTTATCTCCGAAGTTTATCAATCGAAAAATCTGAAATAATTATGATGAATAGAAATTAATGTATATTTTACAGGAAAAATAAAATCAACTCCCTAACTATTATACTTTTTTTGATAATAACAATAAACCACCAAAAACAAAGTTACGTTTGCGGTTCGCCAACAAAAGTACCTACATGTAAATTATACTCGTAAATTCAGGAACAAAAGTGATTATTTTAAACTTCTTTTATGGTATGGAACCCTCGGTGCACGAGTCCGACTCGCACTTGGCCGGTTTTTTTTTAAAGTCGCTTCTTTGAGTAAACCTAGAATTTCTTTACAAGTTATTTAGATATCCTTTATCTATAATACAAAATTTTATGAAAATCTTTCGAGCCGTAGAATGATTAAAAATAGTTACCGCTTCCAGCTGTGATGATTCTGCAAAAATATATTAATTACATCGATGAAGTAACATCGTTAAGGTCATTAGGCACTGATTGGTTTATTAATGACATCAACCAAGCTGCGTTGGTTCGGACTGGTTAATGTTTACATCGATTGTGCAGCCAAGGCACCAATTGGCTGATGATCCTTGCCTCGCAATAAAAACTAGCGATGTTTGGGTGATGTAAAATTTTACTTACGAAAATCACCCCCCTAACAACCACCACGAGAAAATATTTTTTAGTATATTTTTTTTCTACACTGTTGGTTCTATACAGTTTATTTAAAGGTTTAAATACCCGCTAAGCCTAAAATAGTAGCTAAGCGTCTAATAATAAACGAAATTTGTTTCGTGGTTTGGCAACACTCTTTGAGAGCGGTTTTCAAACGTTATACATATATATTTCTACTACAACACCTACTAACTGAAATAAACGTAGAACTATGAACTTTCAAAGTTGTTTATAATGTAGAGCGTAGGTGTTGACTAGCATCGAATCTTTTTAAACCAACTTTAAAGTATTTAAAAATAGTAGACGGCAGTCAAGTCGGAGCGTACATTATTTAGGTTTCTATTTTGTCTTGTTCAAAGGCGCTCGTTTTGGAAATAGGACTCCTAATTTTATAGCGATTGACTGTATCTTTTTCAGTTTCTTCTTCTCCTTAGAGTGTCGTCTCCTAACAAAGGTTGAAACCATCATAGCGATTTGAATCTTGGATGCCGCTGCTCTGAATAGACTACGTGTGCTCTTTCCAAACCATTGGCGTAAGTTTCGAAGCCAAGATATTCTTCTGCGGCCAGGCCTCCTCCTGCCTGCCACCTTCCCTTGCATTATTAATTGAAGGAGCTCATATAATTCTTTTTCAGCTACTTAAATCAAGTGAAAAACACAGTGTGAAATCAATTTTTCAATTGGGTATTATTACACTATTTTCTCCTCAATGTTAAATTTCATAATAACTGTCTTGTTTGAGCTTGTTAGAGTATGTTTGCTTAGCTCCGTTCAAGTGCTTTGAGCATTAATAAATTATTGTTTAGTTTATCAATCAGTCAGGCAAACCCACAGGACAAACCAGACGTGTATTTAACTGTATGAAACTCTGCAAACGTAACCAACGTACCAACCTAACCTACTCTCGTTCGGAACGCTTTAGAGGAATTTAGTTACAAATACGAGACACGAAAATTAGGGATGCTTTTATATGTATGGTTACATTAGAACAGTCAGAATCTCTCATTTACTCTAGACTTAAAATAAACTGTAGATAAGTAAGAGTCAATTAGCCTAAAATAACAGAGGTAAAAAAACAATAAAATGTAGGTATCTATCAACGCACAATAACGCTCAATTTTGGTGATACCATCAATGAATCAAACGGCCGTGAGTGTAAATTTAGACCTGTTTATTTAGATTTATTCACTATTCCATAATGGACATCATGCGTCATAGAAACGTTATTAGATTAACTTATGTATTACCATTACAGACTGGGCTAGACGCGTTGTTTGCATTGGTAGGTAGGTATGCTGTAAAATTACCAATTTTCCAGAACTAGATCAAGACTCCCTAATAAGTGGACCGAAATTTTAATCCTATCGCGATCATTTCTGCACAAGCAGTTTTTGAAATAAAAACTTCTTTAGGCACGTTGGGCGTTTTTGAGATGGGACGATACCGACAGTGTGAGGTCACTCTGTTACCGTAATCGACACCTTATGTAATTGTTCAAGTTTTCACTTTCGTCGCATGCAAAAAGTACCAACTGTTACTTACCTGTAAAAAGTATAGATATTTCAATCGACGAAGATGCACCCCACTCTGTCAAAATAGCTTATGTTTCATTCGATTCGTATGGAGTTTGACAGAGTGGGGCGCGTCATCGTGGATTCAAATATCTTTATCTTAGTAGATACTTTTTACAGCTCAACATCTTGATACAGCTTGTTTTTAAACTGGTATAAGTAAATATGTTTTTGATAGGATAATTTTTGGCCTAGGATTCGAACAATGAGCCATCTTGATATCAAATCAAATAGAAGCCATGGTTAGAAGCCTAGTAATAAGAAAATAAACGAAGGATGCGAGACAGCCCTCTCGTTTATCAATCAAATTGTTCGTGATTGTTCTAATACTAGTTACCAGTTGTATCGGATTAACGAATTGCTTAATTAATCCACCCAAGATAGCGCGTAGTGAAATATTTTCCTCTTATCTTTTTGTCTATAGTCTGCCAAGTATTGTTCCATGAAAAAAAGACAAAAGTCATTTATTACGCGTGATTGGTCACGGTTCAAAGAAAGGGACGGATTACTCCCTTGACGTAATTAAGTGTATCTTCTAAGTAGGTTTTACGATGTCTGCTTTTAGGAACACTCAGTGGATACCGAAGGAATTTTTATTCAAGTGAATGATTAGAAGAGTGAATGAAGAATAATATAGTACTTGAATACAATAGTTTTTACCCTTCGGGTGTCCTAAAAGACACACGAGTCATGAGTGTCGTAGAATATTCGATAGAAACATATTTCGGAATAACAATTAACTTTACACTTTATTTAATAATGGAGGTGTTATTCCGTAATGAATAACACCTCCATTATTACATTTTCACGTGTTATTTCATCCATTGTTTCATAGATGGCACTGTCTTTAATTAGCTCGTGCTAACAAGTTCGACATACCAAACATTTATAGGGCACATTCTGTTGACTAGAAAAATAAAGAGACACACTCTATGAGAGACACTCTCCATCTTGTTTTTCAAAGATTTCCGAAGATTTTCGTAATGGGATTTTTTCATGTAGCCGTAGCTTTTCTGCCGACTGCGTCGCAGGTCGTTGGTTCGATTCCCACAGCTGGCAAATGATTGTGTGATGAGCATGAATGTATTCAAGTGTCTGGGTGTTATTTAATATATTAAATGTTTATTATTATTATTATGTATAATGTATATTTATCTGTAATCTAGTAACCAAAATACAAGGTATCGCTTACCTTGGGGCTGGATTGTAATGTCCTGGAAATATATTTATTTATTTTCGTCTAGACCCCTGATACGGTTCGAAAAGAACTATGTTTCAACAAGGAATGGAAAATTTTTCACCCATGTCACAGGAGCATTAAACTAAAAGCATGTCAGAACTATAGCAAGAAACAACTATGATAATGTAATGCCCATAGGCTGTATTTTCTCGACATTTGTAACTTTTCCTACGCCCTGCGTCAAAAGTAATCCCAAATGCACCATACCATTAGCAGATACGGCACAAACGAATATGAAAATGAAGGAAAGAAATACCTCTTTATCTACCGTAAGCTTTTTCCATTATTACTGTAATAACGTACGTAACGTACATAATATGCACGTTGGCACTTGGCATATTTCAATTTTTACTTTAAACATGGACTTCAATTTTAATGGTTATCGGAATGGTTGGATAAATTTACCTATAGATAGGCAATTTTGTAGGGTTTCGTATACAATAATAAAACGGGACTCTATTACTGAGATGCCGCTGTCCGTCCATCCGTCCATCCGTCCGTCTGTCTGTCTGTCTGTCCGTTTGTCTGCCTGTCTGTCTGTCAATTTATCTTTGACGACCACCTCGGTACAGTTGGTAGCGCATTCGGATTTAGGGAAGAGGTCTCGGGTTCGATTCATAGCAGTATGGAATTTTATTGAAGGTGTTTTAAGCCTACCAGCCCACATTTGGCTTATGTGGGGTGAAGGGTTATGGGAAAAATTAAAATAATGATCTAGCGTGGTAGCGTGCGTGGCGTGGTAAAAATTTCCAAAAACAGTTCAATAAATTACATCAACAACAATATAATTTATCTTGTAAATGATTCTCCACTTCTTATTGGCTATATCAATAAAACGTAGAGTTAATATAATTTAGAGGTGATTGCACTGCGATAAAATGTTTTCTTGTACAGCTATTTTATTGACCATCACTTCTATTTGCGTTTGATCTACATCGAAAAATCTTTATTTACTGTCAGTCTATTGTAGTCGCCAAATATATTTGGTCCAATAAAAGCTAGTCTGGATATTCTATTACCAAATAATAGTGACCTTGGACTTATTGAAAGCAATTCAAATTATTTTTATAAACTAGCTTTTTTCCTGCGGTTTCTTCCGCGTGGATTTCCATCTTTACCAGTCCCGCGGGTATTTTGAATTTTTCCGGTGCGAAAACAGTATGTCTGTTAATCCACTTTTTAATGAGCCCATCACTCGATATCGTGTTTGAACGTACGTAGCAAGCCATTACACAGGAGTTATCCTACGTGACTAACAAATGGCCTATTCTAAGTTACGCCATCCAAGCCTAGTCGTAGATTGTCGTCCCATCATACTTTGACTGATTGTGAGGATACAAAGTACATACATTTTAGAATAGAATAGAATAGAATAGAATAGAATAGAATAGAATAGAATAGAATAGAATAGAATAGAATAGAAAATCTTTATTTGTCAACACAACACATATGGAAATACTTAACCTAAAAATATTTTAACCTATAAAACTTAACGATAATAATATTATGATATAAGTAGGTAGATCCTAAATTTTGGTATACTTTAACGGCATAGACGGTGTATTTAAGCGATTTTTAGTGATCTTCAATTCAAAAACTATAAAGACTTTTGAGCCTTCAATCCGAAATCGTTGTGAAGCAGAAACACGATTGAAAATTTCTCGACAGAAAATTCTCCTAAATCTTGCTCCAAAATCTACATTTTTCAAATTTTTATCGGAAACTACATTGATTGTGATTGTAATTTTTGTTTTTATTTGTCGGTAATAATATTATACAAAAACGCTTAGAATGGATTTTTGATAACTGGCTTATTTTATTAGTAATTACGTAAAACATCGTTTTTCTGTCAGGTATATTCTTCTGAGTTCATTGCTTGAAGACAATGAACAATTAGTGAATAGACATGGTGCACCCAATATATCTTCCATTGTTTCCGATATAACTGTGATGTGGATCATCGGATATGATATCATCGTAGCGACCAATTTTGGTAGAGCGGAATTATTGTTCATTATAATACGCTTACGATTACGTAATGAAAATACTAACATACGCATTTAGGTGATCAAGCTCATCACTATGATTAATTTGTCATTGCGTACAAAGAAATGCACTGTCACTAAAGTGCTTTGACGTCCCACAATATTTGGCCTTCAATCCACCGTGGATGCGCCGGACCGCGAGAAAAAGTGTCTCCAGTTTACCGGTGTCTAAAATGTATATTTTGACACCGACAGCAAACCGACCTCAGTATTGCCTATAGACCGCGATCCCTGCCACAGATCACTACACGTGTCTAAAGTCTGCACGGACATTTTCATGGAGACGGTTTCCGCCAAAATGTGACGTACTAGTGGGATATTTCACAGACAGCGCAACTATTTTTTGTATGAAGAAGGTTCGCGTAAAATGTTCTGAAGGCCATATCCTCAAGTTATTTTTAAAATCCCTGTGTGACCAAGACTTTGATTTACTTACCTGCAAAATTTTTTGCCATTTACACACGTATATACCACATAAGTTACCAACTTTTCTTTGATAGAAACTCGGCTCTGCGTTCGCACTTCCTGAAGACATAGAAATGTACTTAACTCGTAGGTTATTTGCCGCAAATTCGCCGACCAAACTTTATTATTCAGCACATATAAAACTCGATCCCGCAAAAATGTTGATATAAAAAAACACTTCTGAACTTCCCAAGATTAGAAATGAACTAAGCAAATCAATTCGTCTTGAATTGGATACGTGCTCAGCACTTCAGGCACGTAATGGCACGTTATTGAAAAAGGACGAGCACGTACATAACACGTTCCTGGACTGTTTAGAAAGCAATAATATCTATTTCATAGCCATGATTGTCAAGTAATCTATTTGTTTTAATCCTACAAATATTTTAAACGCGATTTTTTTTTGTATGGATGAATGGATCTTTGTTTCTCTTTCACGCCGCAACTACCGAACCGATTTGGCTGAAATTTAAAACATAGATAGCATATATCCCGGATTAACACAAAGGCTACTTTTTATTCCGGAAAAATCCATCGTTTTCACGGGATTAGCAAAAAGCTAAAAACAGGCAACAGCTAGTCTATCATTCTAGATTTCAGCGAGGCGATTTTATTCGAATAAGTATTCATTTTGATTGTAATTGTAAACGAATTCTGCTGATTGGCTGGAAAAATGTAACAACAAATTCGGCCAATCAGCGGGCAAAGGAGAATGCCTATTTTTGTATGAAGATTGGGCTATACCTTGCGTCTTTACCAAATCATCGGTAAAAAATTAGAAATATTCTCAATATTATGTAAAAAAAAAGAATAGCGAGATATTAACAGGGAAATTGTAATAGTCTGATCTTCTAAGTGGTTAATTTTCTAAGTTTTATAAGTGGCATGGCGGTTCCTCATGTTTCGAATCGTTAAATTACTTTTTTTATAATACTTTTGAACCCCTTTTCACATTTCACTAACATAAATATATGAAAGAAGATTCTTCATGCGTACGTGCTTGAGACGCAGAGTGTCGCAAATCCAGCCCATTTTCTGGCATTCTCTTTTGTTTACGATTACAATAGTGATTAATTCTTCTTTCGAAATTCATTTTACTTATTTTTGCACAATTAAAATATTTTTTACGAGTATTATAGTTTAGTTATGTTCATTTTCATTCCCTCCTTCCCAGTTCATTTTCTTCCACATAGTTAAATTATAGGTACATATTATGATTATCTAAATGTTTAATATACAATATACATGCCTAGCTAAAATTCACGACACAAATTATTCTGACATTCATCAAATAATTAAGGTATATTATTAAGGTAGGTAATTTGATTTTACCTCGGTAACTAAGCAATCTTATTATGTAAATGAATATACCTGGTAGGTAATAGACTGAAAATGGGCCGTAACTGACTTTGCTCATAAATAATATACTAACAAACATTGTATTTTTTGTCATTTGTATCAGACATGCTTCAGACATATATTTTAGGGTAAAATAAAATACCTTAAATTAAAATCTGTGCCTTAAATGAAAAGATTGAATATTTTTGATAAATTCTTGCAAGGTTTAGGTATTAAGGCTCCTAGGCCCAGTTTCCACCAAAGCGGAGCGGAACGGATTTGTGTTTGGTCAATCAGATGTCGTCATTTCGACATCTGATTGACCAGATTTGGTTTTTAGCTACATCATTTTTAGGATTTCGCAGGCAACAAGGAACTTGTAGTACCGTCATGTCTATCAATCCGTCTATCTGTCCGTCTTTCATTCATCTAGCCTTTGGATAGACTGAAGACCGTTTACACAATTTCAATAATCATTTCAATAAAATTCTCATACCATTTTTTTGTTACCAAAATCTTCCGAAAGGGCAAGACCGATTGTTATGAAATTTTCTGTGTATGTTCGGTATGCTTGAGAGTAGGTCGTTAGCTATTTTTATACCCCTAACGGCATTGCAACGTTTGACCGGTCAGCATATTTTAAGTTTATTAAAAACAGAAAAATCAACCAACTCTTTGTTAGAGCTGCGTAGAAGGGCTGGCTCATTTTTTGCGCAACGTAATTAGAATAAGCTAGCGATAAGTTTTATTGTAACATTTCTTATTTAAAAAGTCAAGACAATTTTAATATAAATAAACTGGCCTGCAAAAGTAAGTATCACACTTTTCAAATTAAATTTTATGTAAAGTGTGATACATAATTTTGCAGGCCAGTGTAGTTAGTTGGATGATTACCCGCTAGCGAGCGAGTCTTTCCCCCAAATGATGTTAATCTCATTCTCAAGTCTCCTACTGGCTTTAAATCGCAAGTTTCATGACTGAAATTGCACGTCACGCTAAACGAGTATGACGTGATCGTGTTAAAGTTGAGAACTTAAATACTTTAAGCTGGTGTTAAGTACTGCGTATGTAATTGTACGACTAAGTTTCCACAGACTTTCTAGTACTAATTGTATAGTGTTTAGTAATTATTATATCTTCTTTCCAAGAAATTCTAGGAAATTGAATTATTTTTAAATAGCTGCGATACTGAAAATTTTATAACAACGGGTCGAGCCGTTTCGGAAGTGTTTGGTAACAAAAAAAATATATGTAGTCACAATAATTCACACTTAGCTATCCTTTATGTTTAAAAAAAAAGATTCCGACGAATTGAGAACCTCCTCCTTTTTTTTGAAGTCGGTTAAAAATACAATAAAACATAAAAACTTCTCATCGATAGCTGGAAATAATTTATATGGGGAGAAAAACGGGGTATTACGATTTTCAGTAAAACGGAAAGTTTTACCTATCATAAAATTATTTCAAACGTTTGTACATCAGATTTTGTGCGTACCTATGGCTTGATTCGTTATTCATATAAAATAAAAGTCTTTATTAGTTTTACGATAAAAACAAAGAAACCATGCTTTCTAAAACATTTACGAAACAACGTATCTTTTTCTCTTTGAATTCTGCATCTTCTGAACGGTTTATTCCCAATGCTTCCACAATGTTAAAGTATGCATAAAAGTCCTTCCTAGTTGCACCAGTAAAGCTACCGCTATTCCCAAGACATGGAATTTAAAATCTTTTCGAAACCAAGATGCTTGGCTGCTGTATCGTAAAGTTTGTATAATACACAAGCGAAACGGGGTCGTAATATTGTGCTTGTAAAATTGGCTTCTTCACAGAGTCTCGGTCATAGTTTATATAAACTGTAACTTTAGCCATTTCCCTAGCACGCTGACAAATTTGATCACCCCGGCCATGTATTGTGTACACAGTATACTTTATCTACACTGTGCAGTGGATATTTTAAGTACATACTTCGTTATCGGCTGCTTTATTTTCTTCGTACATATATTTTAATACAGGGCTATTTTCAACCGACTTCAAAAAAGGAGGAGGTTCTCAAATCGACTGTATGTTTTTTTTTTAACAATGTTACAACATGTTGGTAACAACCTCATAACTTTTGACTGGGTGGATCAATTTAGACGCTTCCCGTGTGGTTCCATTTCAGTTTAGTCCTCTTTAGTTCTGATAATGATATCCACGAGAAAACCATATGACTTAAATTTTTAATCGGAAAAGATGTATTCAACAGTAGTTTGATGAGAGTTGAAGTCGTTTATTTTTGCTAATTAACTAACGTATATTACGTATAATACCTTTACTCCGATCTTGATTTCAGCTTAATACCTTTTCTCGATCCTGATAAACAGGACCATTTGTAGACACTATGCAGACGCAATATAACGTGATAGTAGGATAGACAGGAATCCATCTTCTTATTTGAGGCAAGATCTAATAGCGCAGATCTTAACTAAGTTATTGTATCGACCTTATATTAGGTATATAAGTTTGAGAGAGCAATGTGGAATATACAGAAGTAGCCAAATATTTATATCCTGAAGAGATTATGGAGCCAATTTTAGAAGCGTGTAACCTAAATCCGGTTGTATATGATAAAGTTTATGGCTCCAGAGCCAAAGTTCTCAGTTTTGTGCGAAGAGTTCTAAAATTGATATGTTGGAAATAGACGGAACTTTCTCTATTTTTAAGGATGTTTATGCATGGGTTTGTATCTAATTTTCCTAATAATGCAAGGCTTGTCATTCGTCACATTTAGTTTATCAAGCACATCATATTGATATACCAATACTATAATACCACTTTAGATATTTACAAACTAGAGAATAAAGCATTAAATAACCCTATCAAAGACATACTAGGAATTTTATTTTATACCAATAGTAACTAGGAATACAGGTCAGCATTTTGTCATAGAAGCCCATTTGGCCGCTAGTACTGCGTAGCGAAGCGTCGACAAAGGAAATCCAATATGAGCCTGGACCGAACACTGCGTATTACGAATTACTTGCACTTTGAAATCCAGTCACGTACCGTCCATAAATAATTTCGAATTGATATACCATTCCTCAGGCTGATATGTTTCGTACCTACATATTGTACTCGTATTTGCACAATTTATCGGCAGTTTAATTTTTATTGAATGAGTGAAGAGAGAATATCTCATGGCCTAGACCAGCCTTTCTCAAAGTTGGCGATAATGCCCCCTTGTGGGCGTTGGACATCTAGAAGGGGGCGTTAAGGGGCCCAGAAAAAAATGGGGGGCATTGGCGTGGTTTACGGGGGCGATGGTAGATTTGTAATTTCTTTTGATACCTCTAGGTATGTACCTAATCCAAAAATTTACTAAAATTAAAAACTACCGAGGTACTACTAGTCAATATCGAATAATTAGTTTAGGTATGATGGTATAAAATCTAGAAAAAATTAAATATAGCTTTCGGAGGATAGCCTGTACGCAGTACGCAATCAAGTAACGCATTTGGTGTAATTAGGGGGGCGCTGAAAAATAATTGATTTTCAAAGGGGGCGGTAAAGAAATAGGTTTGATAATCTCTGGCCTAGACAAAGTGACATTCTATTAGCGATATCGCTATATTCAGCGGTGTAGAATGCCAAAAATGTACAGGATTGACGTTAGCTTACGCTTATTAGCGTTAGCTAATGTCAATCCCATACATTTTGGTCTTTTCTATTCGCATCCTCGCTAATAGCAATTACCTATTTGACGTCTCTACATTGCGACATCCACTTAGACCCCTTACCTATATCTATTTATTTAAGAGAGTTACAAATTACAACATTATTATACAACGTGTTCAGGACGAATACGAACAACTTCGAGGTATTGAACAGACCACTTATAGGAATCGAACCACATAAGAAATAATTTTTAAATAAAATAAAAAAATAAAATTCAGTTTTCATACAAAGTAATTCAACTATTTCCAACTATCCATGTTACACACACCTTTATGCAAAAACTGACATCGTCGCATTTTAAAACATAACTTATGAATGGTCTTAATTTTACTAAACAATGAACACTGTTTGTGGCCACAAGCGAGGGTTGTCACAATAAGGATTTAATGAAAAATTAAAAAAAAAAATTATTTGTCAGAATTTTATCAACGATTCGTATCGTTTTAAAGAATGGGTTTAGTAAAGTGATTTAAACAGTCATCTATGTGTGAATTTAAAAAATATGAATGTGGAAAAAGGAAATTCAGGATCAATAGTAGCAATCTGCTGAACACGAGTTCGAGTTTCCCCTCGATTCTCGAAGAGATAGGCCAACAGTCCATCACGCTGGCCTCATGCAGATTGGCAAATATGGATTGGCATATTACACATACCTACATCGATAGAAAATTCCCTAAGATTACTCGTATTTGAAAATTATCGTAGGGAATTTACTAAAATTTTCGCTTATAACATTGCTTAGCTCGATGTTTAATAATTTTATTAATACCTGTACCTAATTAATAACATACTATCATATTATGCATGTAAATTGTAAATAAAAAAAAGTCAATTTCACATTGTACCTTAAAGCTACAACCCTGATTTAACCGGCTGGACCGTCGCACACTCAAGGGAGCTTCAACAATAAAGATAAGGAAACAATTAGTATTTCGATCGCAGTTTAACTAAGGGATACGTATACCTGAGAGAAAGAGAGACCCGAAGTTCTACAAAAAACTTCATGAACTTGCGGCGCGCTCTTGTTATAATTTTTAACAATATCGACAATCGATACTGAGAATCTTACTGATGAACTTAATTGTTTACCTAACTATTCAGTTATGAACTTATACGAGCTTGCTGACCTACGTTTACGCAGACAAAAGTATGTTTGTATTTTTGAGTATGGTAAATGTAATGTAGACAGTATGTAAGCTTAAGTGAATTTAAACAGATTCAGCTTACTTCGGTATTCTACCTTTTACGAGTACCTACTAACGGTGTAAATAAAGTCTTTTTATTGGCAGGAAGTAGGTAACTACATAATGATTTCGGTTACAATCATAAAGTTTAAAATTAATTATTTTCAATATTGCCAAAATGTAAAAGATTGAAATCTAAGGAAAATTTATATTCTATCGTTCGCGGTAAGACTTTATCGATGCCGACAAGATAGCTTCTACTGGCACATCACTACTCAGACCGTAGTTGTAGTATTTTTGAATGATTTAAGTTTGGCAACGTCGCAAAAATAAGAGTGCGGCATATGGGACACATTTTTGGATCTATTTACAAAAGAAAAATTATTTTCTCCGAAAATATCCATTTTAGAACTTATGTTCCTTAGCCATTTTTGATTACTTTTCGATAAGGAACCTAACCCTAGAGTTGTTCGTATTCGTCCTGAACACGTTGTATTTCCCCGTAATATTTATATACCTTTAGATTTGTGCATTATTGCAGCGGCCAGCAAAAGAGGCATTGATGGATAAACGTCTAAATATGAACCGAGGCGGAGCCGAGGCACACATACGTGAGACAATAAACGCTTAGTTCTGGCCAAGACTTGTATACTTTTCTTAAAACAATGTGCGGAAATTTAAAGTAACGGTTACTTCTCAAAATAATTTTGTTAAATGTTTGCTATTACAACTTCATTATTTGATAATGTTATATTAGAATCACTACGAACGTTCAGTTGCAAAACTTTTATCGCATCGTTTGGAATAAATTTATTGAACTAATGGCGGCGGCACACCGCAATTCCGTTGTCATTAAAGTTTTCATGTCCCAAAACGAATGCGCTATTAAGTGAAATAGGGTTACGTTAAATCCAAAGATTTAAATTGCTAGATGAGACCTAAGCCTACATTGCGCACATCGTAAACGTCCACAAACATGCTGAGTGAGTGCTCTCAGCATGCTGTAGGGAGCGACTGTGTGACAGAGAACGCAAGTGCAAATTTCGTTTAAAAGTAAATGAGACATAATGAGTTATGTTGCAGTGTGTGAAAGATGACAACGTGTCATACACAAGACTGTGTATGAACGTGTCATGCTTTACCAAATCTAGCAACAAAACCTTGCCTACATATTAACCTTGCCAACCTTCCATATTAAGCTCAAAATTAATACTCTGCGATTGACAATTGCATTTTGTATATTTAATTCTCAATATAAGTATAACACACTTGTAGTATACTTGTAGTATACTTTCATTGTATACAGCAACTTCGCACTTTCAGATATTCAGTTTATTATCTATTTTTAAAACTTACCGCCCGACACACCCACGTTGGGACACGTCTTCCGAGCGAGCCTCATTCTTTTATTGTGCGCGGCAACGAGCACTCGACTACAAAAACACGTCTCGTTTTTGTTAATTTAGGTTCAAAGTGAAAAAAAATTAAGTGTTCAGTGTTAAAACTTGCTTAATTTTCTATACTGATAATGCTTAGACGCTAGTAAAAATTATTATTATAACAAAAATAAAATCAAATCAAATCATATAATTGTGCATTCATCTTCGTCAGACTCCGAGGAAAGAGGGTAAGTGAAAATTAACCTTTTTTCCCAGATATCACATCAACTCAAATATCAATGCTGACGAAAGTGTGTCCAAAATTGAAATCCTAAGGCATCTCTAAGCTAACTTGGAGGGTATCACATTGAGGTTATCACGAAAGTATAGCATGATGCGCGAAATAGTCCAGGCATCTCTAAGCTAGCTTGGAGGGTATCACGTCGAGGGTACCACGAAAGCATAGCATGATGCGTCAATGCTCCTGGAGGTTGACTGCGGGTCAACACGAAGGATTTTAAAAAAACTCAAAGGACTTTGCGGATACCAACGGGGGACGATGTCGGTGTGGCGCTGTTCTCGGCTTCACTACAAGTGGCTCCGCATGACCTCCCGGACTTTGATCCCGAATTGCTATCGGCGCTCAGTCACAAGAACTATATTAATGGTTAGTCCCGACAGTTGTAAAATTCTAGCCGACCTTCATTGCAAAGAATCAAATAGTTTATTTGATATACTTGCCTGGCTTATGAATAGCCAGTTAAATGTTATAGCCTTTTATCAGTGATAACTATTTCACGACTTAAAAACTAATTCCACGAGGGTACCAACGCGTCGAACTTTTCTAACTACCTACAACAATAATGTTTAGATTTTGTGGTGGAAAATAATTTTACTTACTTTCGAAAATTAATGTTCAGATTGTGTAATGGATGATAATTTAACTGTTAGCTCAAAACTCAATAAGTTAACAATATTATGTATAATGTACCATTAGTCTGAAAGTTTCATTGAAGTGAATTGTTAAATTCTTTCTGAAACTAATAAAAATCTTAAACTGAGAAGAAGCTTAAGTATTGACAAATGACATTTTGTTTCGACAAATGATAAGTAATTAAAGTTCACGAACGGGACCAGATGTTTTTTCGGAGAAATAGTTTCGGGCATTATACTAGTTTCAATGGTTACTGATCGTCAGGTGTTGTAAATAAAGAAACCAGCAGGGCGCGACGGGCGACTTTGCTATCGACATCCACCGCTGGGATAGCGCAATCTCGTTTCTCGAGAAACTAGCTGGCCCCTTCTCGTTACGGCTCGGCCAACAGGGGGGCGTGACACACTTGAGTATTGGCGATCAGCCGCGAGGAAGATGCAACGTGACAGCATGTTTCCAGCAGCAGCCACAACAAATACCAGGTTCATCGACGACGCTAGACATTAAGGTACCTATGCCAGTTGTCTTCAACATTTTGAAGTTTATTGGTTACATATCACTGACAAGGAATCCGTCATGATCTATAACATGATCTAGAATTTCGGGAGTTATAATAAGTGAAGACTATTTTTTGACTTTCACTAGGTGTACAAATGTACGTACCTACATTCAATAAAATATTTTAATGAATTGAACAAATTAAGGAACTAGCTCCAAAAAATTATTACTACATAATACCATTTTAAAAATCGTACACTAACACAGTGTACCGCCTTACACGTTCACAACAAAGAAAAAGCGACAAATATCTTTGACAATCGACATTTCATTTTTGGGTGAGATAATGTGGGAGTGAGTCACGCATGTTCGATTATAGTTAAGATGTGTCTCACCTCAAAATCTTACGTGGTAAAAGATACATTCTAAATTTAAAGGCGTTGAATGAATTTGTAGTTCAAAATCTTTTGAAATTGATAGTTCATAGAACAGCTTACAAGCGAATACCTAAAAAGGGTTTTATGCCTATGAACTGAAGAATCTTATTTTAAAGTACCGATTCATCCTTGGCAAAATACATAAAGAAGTTGTGACTCATCTCAGATACTTACCGCGGTTTTTTCATGAAGATTTGTTAGGTGTTAGAGTGTTAAAGTTATTTACTACCCTCAAAACAAGCTCAGTTTCCTGGTTTTAGTTTAATTTCTGACGATATGGCAGTATCGTTACCGCAAACTATAAAGAATTTTATACGCTTAACGCGTTGTATCACCTAAGAGTTAAGCTTAATTCCGATTAAAAGTCCTAGTCCGTATGAAAAATTAGACTTTAGACGCAGCTGTTAGTCCATCATCGGTTATTCTATCAGATGGCCAATGGTTACAAAACATTTTTTTTTAAGTCATCTAACTCCCTTAAACCTAAAAGATTGAATTAGTGATTCACACGATTTCCCGGTCTAGATGAAAAGTAATTCTTTTAATTAGAGAGATTTTTGTTTTTGTAATAATTAACGTTAAGATGAATCGCAATACCTCTTTACAGAGTTGATGGCCATATTTTTCGATACATTTATTTTGATACACATGATTTACATCAGTTGCTTAGGGGATATCAAATATCCTCATTTAAACGATTGGGTTAATTGTTTCTTATATTGAAATTAAAGATAATCAAAAAGCTGACCAAGAGTTACATCCAGTTAATGGGATTAAGCTATCGCTGTAAAATTATATACTTCAAAGTAATTTAAAGAATTTATTCCAATTCACTTTAAAGTTATTCAAAGAGTTCAATCCAGTTATTGAATTTATCGCTTCTTGCAAAAATGCGAAATGTTATCAATACGAATGATGTCTGAACCCAGACGTCTTAGAAACAGACGCATTCTGAACATTTTGGAACACCAAGTTTACCTTTGCTTTTCTATCCATTCTTCTAGAGTTAGAATGCTTAAAGATACTATTATAGACAATGCTTAAGGGCATTGTCATTGTGGGCTTGACATCGTCTAAGGGCCTTTACAACTTAGGGTCTTCTCCTTTTACATAAAGTGTCAAAAGACTTACTTCTTACAGTATATTTATTGATAATAAATAAATAAATATGGTCTTTTCGTAGAGAACCACAATTCATAGGAATTACTGTGGGAAGTTCTCTGAAGGCATTAAAGAAAAAAGAAGGACATTTTGTTAGACTTTTTAATAATTTATATGTTTCAAAACTTTTGTGTTATTTACAAAGTTTTGTGGCAATACTGCTTTAATAACGACAGAGACCCGTACAATCCGTAAATTATAAGTCAACCTCGTAATTTCCAACAGAACAACTTGTTAACGACGTAGCATTGTGACGTCGGCATTGAGTTTAATTTTTTGCTGATGATTTTGGGTCAAATTAACAAATTAAAACAATGCTAAAAGGAATAAATAAATTAACGTCAAATACTACATAGGATCCTAAGATCGTATGCTAACACATTGCTCAATGGGTCTTAATAAGAGTTAATTGATCCTGTAACTTTATTAGCCTTAGGCAGTATGCACATCACATATAATGAAAACATTAATATCAGTAAAAGTTAGCATTATTGTATAAATCAAGAAAATTATTGAATTTATACAACGTCGGCTACCACTCGTGGCCAACCAGTTTTACTCATATATGGTATGAGTATGTAATATAAGTATGAGTAAATAAATAATACAAAAAGCCTTTTTTATTCTTTGATTAAATTTCTTAATATTAATTAAAAGCAAGATGAACAATAACCTATGCAATCAATAATATAAAACGTAACTAAATTAATATTTTTTTTTAATTATAAATTTAGTGTAACTCATAACATACTTTAACGAAATTATAAAAATATGCCACAGCTTTGAAAAACAAATCGATATGTTGGTTATAAAATCTTAGACTAAAACATACGATAGACAACCTCCTGATAACGTTTAAGCGACGTCATAAGGTCGCCTGCAAACAGGTGCTGGCGGCGGTCAGTATAAGAACGTGTCTGCCGAGGAATATGCTCTCTCACGAGAGGGGTCTGCGTTTCAGTTCACTCAGAACCAGGTACGCAACACTTTCGAGGTGAGCACGTAGTTTGTTGCTTGACCTCATCAGAAAGACAGTCGGTAGGTCACAATTATTGCAGACTTTTGCTAAGTTTTATAACCGCCCAGTGAGCGATGATGCTTCATTCACAAAAGCTATTTTGCTTTCTAATCATTAATCATTATTTAAATAATGTGACTGTTTTATTAATCCAGTGAATTAAACGTAAAGATTGGTTAATTAAATTCTTCTGTGGTATAAAGAGGACATATTATAATAGAAAACAATTTACAATCTATTTATGTCCACAATTTAACAAAAATTTTCATCTCTAAACATCTACAAGTGTGTTATACTTATATTGAGAATTAAATATACAAAATGCAATTGATGATTAAACGAACTTACCTGTAAGTGAAGTTCTATCACAATTGTATGAGTATATTTAATTCGAAGATATAAGGTCCCTCCCATACCCAAAGCCCATAAGTATTACGAAAATTTTGTTAAATGTACTCTAAAGAATGAGGCTCGCTCGGAAGACGTGTCCCAACGTGGGTGTGTCGGGCGGTAAGTTTTAAAAATAGATAATAAACTGAATATCTGAAAGTGCGAAGTTGCTGTATACAATGAAAGTATACTACAAGTATACTACAAGTGTGTTATACTTATATCTTCGAATTAAATATACTCATACAATTGTGATAGAACTTCACTTACAGGTAAGTTCGTTTAATCATCAATTATATAGTAATTTACATTAATTTTTATGAGATCAATGTTTGACATTAGTTATACTATCAGTACCAAAGTTTAGTTAGAATTACTACTTTACGCTCACTGATTACTAACCTCAAGATATGGGCATCCGAACGATTTACGTAAACCTTTTTCATACAAGCAAACAGTAGCGCCTTAATTGTCAAAATACCGCCGCCGCCGCTGAGCGAACTACTGCGTGGCCTTATACTGTTGGTACTAATGACACCCATTAACTGGCGGCATTTTTTCGCGCAGTTCGCCCTGTCTAGAGTAGGTGTCATACACAAGACAAAAACGTGGAAGTTTTTGGAGGTTTCGGGCTCATCTATCGATTTAAATCTTTGGTTGAATCTAATGGCACAGAAAAGGATTTTGCATATTATACGAAAAGCTAATGAGAAGACGTTCACCTGATGTACACTGATACATCTGTCCATGTCAGCTGATTCAGCGCGTCCTGCGTCTTCGCGTTGCAATATCATACGACGTATTGCACTGCGCTCATCACTCTGAGGTATAAGTACCTACTTAGATCTCATTTTTAACCCCCGACGCAAACAACGGGGTGTTATAAGTTTAACGTGTCTGTGTATCTGTCTGTGGTATCGTAAATCCCAAAACGATGAACCGAATTTCGTTTATTTTTTTTTGTATCACAGATAATATTATTCTCAGTTTTCCTGTCGGCCACAATTTAGCCATATATTTACTGCTAGCACTGTGTTGATGATAATAACCAGGACTGACACCGCAAGGAGAGATTTGCCATCAGTAAATAAACTACAAATCTTGTTTAAGAAGGGATTAATAGGAAAAACCTTTTTGAAACGCTTAAATCCTGCGGAACTCCGCGACTCTTTTTTAATGTCATTAGTCCACCTTGTTGGGTATCTGCCAACACAACACAACTTTTCTATAATTGTGGGGTCACTATTCGAGCCCCTTGGGTCCCCAATATACTCGTACATCATAGAAACGCTTAACGTTGCAAAAGTCTTGTCATTATGCCCATTTTCAAGCGAATGATCGCTCATTTAAAATATTTGTTTGTTTTACGTCCTTCAAACAGATAGTTATAATATTCGTTGAAGATTCTGAAAATAACGTTATTTATTATTTTTTATTCCGGGTAAACAAACCACAAACCAAAATCTTCGCGGATCTAATCTAAGAAAGCTGAGAAAATATATTTCGGTTTCAAATTCTGCGTAAAGTAACTTAAGCGTATAATTGTTTGCTTTATCAACAACGAAAGCCATACATAAACTTAATTAGGTACTGTTATTTCCGTAATTATACTTAAGTACGAAGACTCGTTTAATTTTAAGGTGTTTTATTTTTAGTCTGTAAATAAAATCATTAATTCCCAACTTCTTAGTTTGGTTTTATTTTTAAGTATTTACTAGATACCTGGTTTTGTTTCCGGGTTTGGTCAAAATACTATTTGTGTTGTTAACCACAGTAGAAGTGCAAAGATTACTTATTTTTCACCAATTAGATTTATGATCACTTTTGACATCCACGTTGTTAAATCAGCCTTGCTTTATTACTGTTCCTTATCCCTAGGGACACTTAAAATACTTTCTTATTAATTGTTTTAATTATCCTCCTGCAAAATTTCAACTTTCTATAGATTTGGATCACGTTTTGGCTCAAAAATCGTAGATTGAAAGTAGACTCTATAATTTATATAGTGAAGTCTCCTAAGAATGTCCCGGTGTCGGGACGATACGTGCGTCAAAGAAAGTGTTGGAAAATTGTATGTGGAGTTTCATGTGGGCAGTGTTCCTACATATTGTACTGCATATTATAGCAAAACAAATAAATGTGTCCTGCTTATTATGGATTTCCGCAAAATAACGCCTGTTTCCATTCAATATGCAATAAGGAAAATTTTCGTTTTCGATTTTGATTTTACACATCTACTGAATATGAGGTCAGGAATGTAAAGTCTTCACCAGAAGGCGAAAGCACATCTTGCATTAATATCCTTCCTTCTCCGGAAGATTAATCCGAGATAATTAATATCTGGCCTGCCCTTCCTACGGAAAGGTCAGCAGGCAATTGCTCTTAATACCTTAAACCTAATAAATACAGATTGTGTTAATGGATTTCATTCGTTTTTGGTTAGAAAGATTTGTCATATTTTTAAGGATGTTGTACTTAGCACATGACCGATTTATCTGCTTTACAAAATCTTGCAACAAAAATATGTCCATATCAAGCTCAAAATTAATACTCTGCGATTGACAATTACATAGTAATTTACATTAATTTTTATGAGATCAATGTTGTTATTTTTAAAATTTACATTAGTTATAGTATCAGTACCAAAGTTTAGTTAGAATTACTCCTTCACGCCCACTGATTACTAACCTCTAGATATGGGCATCCGAACGATTTACGTAAACCTTTTTCATACAAGCAAACAGTAGCGACTTAATTGTCAAAATACCGCCGCCGCCACTGAGCGAACTACTGTTGGTACTAATGACACCCATTAATTGGCGGCATTTTTTCGCGCAGTTCGCCCTGTCTAGAGTAGATGTCAATTTTCACGCCGCGCCTACTGCACCGATTTGGCTGAAATTAGGAATGGAGAGAAAACCGGAATTCGCGCGAGCGGAGCCGCGGTGGTAACTAGTATTATTCTAAGGAAAAAATCTCTTCCCAGAAAGAGGACAAATTTTCTAATTAAAATTTGTTTGTGTTTTTTGCGGAGCTACCAAAACTTTGATGAAGCAATTCAATTTTTTCTCGATTTCTCTGAATATTTTTTGAAACGAATCCATAGCTTTGTTAGCAAAGGTACTTCAGGTTTATGAATCTAAACCATTTTTCCTTCTTTCCAGATTTAACAAAAAACCTGCGGTGAACTCAAAACCTTGCGTGAAAAAAACTACTCAGTGTACGAGCATGACTTGATAATCAGGAACTGCACCAAACATGACGTGTCCGTTCCGCCGCGCCGCCTCGCAGCACCAATTTGCAAATGGCGGCGGTTCCGGCAAAAAGCCGGAGTTTCGGTCCCGGCAGTCGTCAGTCCACCTTCCGGGGCCAGAAGAGGATGATGGGGACAACAGCACCCTAACTTTGAAACACTTGAGCGAGGCATTGAAACTACTCACTGCACCATCGGTAAGTTGAGTTTGTTTATAGAAATGAGCAAAGATTTAAATTTGGGTACGTCCTAAGCTGATTGGGCTCATCGAAAACGTCCACAAACATGCTGAGTGAGTGCTCTCAACATGCTGTAGTGTGCGATTGTGTGACAGAGAACTCAAGTGCAAATTTTGTTTAAGAGTAAATTCTAACTACTACTAACTATCTCCATTCTAAAAATTCTCAGTAAATCAGCTAAAAATAATGTAATTGTACGTCTAAGTTACGCATTCTTTTTATAGCACGCAAAACCAAAAGCTGTTAAGGATCGGGGAGTACAAAAACGTCCCCTCACTTTGAAACTTCTGAGTTAGGCGTTAAAAGTCCGCATGGAGCCTTCAATAAAAATGTTTGTTGAAACAATATTGTCTGTATGCAAAGGATTATCTCTGTACGTAAAAGTGCCACTTTCCGGAAAAAAAAATGTTAGGTAATATAAAGTGTAGAGGCGCGATTGTTTGAAAAAAGGAGTGTGTTTTTCCACAGTTAATATTACTATGTATGTATGGTTAAGAGATTCTTTATTCCATTGGTTATTTGGAAAATAGAATTTCAAAAGTCATTCACTAAGTTTCTTTCTAATAACAAAAGGGACTGCCACGCAGTGCAGAGTTTCAGTTTTCTTAATCCAAAAGTTTGGGCGGGGCAATGATGAGTCAGCCAGTAAGTGAGTGAGTGAGTCAGTGAGAGATTTACCTGCGCAATTTTATATTCACCGCCTGCCTTAAATAAATATTGTGAAAGCAAACAACAGTTGTACGCTGAAAACATTTTATTAAACGGAAGGTAGGGAATTAAAAGTTTTAATACTCCATGCAGTGCTAGACTTGACAACACATTATTAAAGCCACTCATACAAAAGCTCTCGCAATAAAGTACAGATTACAGAGTGTGTTTGTTCCGATGAGACTTCACGCTGAGTACCTAGTTTATTGCAGTACAGGATGTTTTATAGAAATTTTCAACCACAATGCTAGCAAAAGTTTTATTTATTGGGTCTGTCAATACGAGTCATGGATACAACACAAACATCGTGTCATTGTATTGGCTCTCACTTGATAAAAAACCTTACCTAATGTAAAGCAATAATGACTAATAAAGTATATTTTGTGAGCGCGCTTGCCTACAAAAATCACTCTTCTTTTGATACCTTGATTGTTCTTTTCTGAGAACACGGAGACAGGAAGCACTTTCCTCACCTAGAGCGGTTCATATTAAGAACGTGGAAGAAAATCGTATCGTGCGAGTTTGTTGGATATCAACTAACATTGTAAGGGTGTTGAAACTTAAAGTTATGAATTTCCATCGAATATCGCCAACTAGAGTACATTCTCATATTATTTATGTAGGTACTCGTTCTAGTGGTTATGCTTGATTGAATGTAAGTAAAAGCTTTCAATAAAACAATGTCGTATACCCAATTGATTCATGTTTCGACTTTAGGTTATGTTCCGCCTTATATTTTTAACGGCATCATAAAAGCCTTGCTGTTGGCTCGCTTGACTATCGAGAAACGACATAACTGATTTCAATCCCACGTAAAGTATACAGTTCTACACGCTACCTACAATATGAAATCTAGATGGCGAATTGAATCGATCTGGGGGCTATTAAGTACAATAAGGCTAAAAATTCGATAGGGTTATGCGTTTCCAGTTACTCCCCTGCATAAAGATTGCATGGCGAGATTATTCGATAATATTATTTATCCAACACGTTGTAGTACCCCACTGAAATCAATTATTTCCAAGCGATTATAAAAATTGTCCGAACATAAGACAGTGGCATATAATTATCTTTTTAATACACTTCTCAGAAATTAAAATACCTCAATAATAAGTTTACATACGATACCTCTGAATCGCTCTTTCTTATGACAAGGATCTACAAAATTCAATTAAAATAAATTACATATTTATCTTCATTGAAGTCCAAGAGGCGCCCTCGTCTTTAAAAGTGCGGAAAAAATACTTTGCCTTAATTGGCAAACCCGAGCCGTCGCTACACAATTATTTTTCACGCACACTAGCATCCGCGCACCATACCAAATTGATACACACACACTACAAGAATAAGTTGCCGCACTCACGGAGCTGTCGTTGTTAGGAAGGGCTCTATCTGTCGGAGCGTGAGCGACAACCTATGATAAATCTATGTTCATCTTGTAGGTCTAACTCAAATTACATTTTATTTACTTTAGATATTCATTGGAAAAATACATCATTTAATTAATAAAATTATCAAATAATGTATAGTTTGACAAAAAAAGAATAGGAAAAAATGGAGGCACCCTGTGTTTAAAGTAATCTGTGGAGGCACCACTGTCCATAAAAGAATCGATTGGAATTCAAGTATGTATCTAAAATTGACCAATTACTTCAAAACTGATATTCAACTTAGAAACATTTATTCGAGTTTTATTAAAATAAAAACTCAGAAAAAAATAGTTTCAAGACGTTTTTGCTTTTTTGCACAGCTTTATACTAACATTTTTACTGCTACGAACATTAAAAAAAATATTATTATGATGATACCATCACTATTGAGTGTAAGTAGATTCGTATAGGCAAAATAAAAATAGCCGCATTTGAACACCCGACCTCGACGCAAAAAGAATAATGTAAGCATGTTTTCTTTGTTTAAAGTGCTCTCTTACTCTAGTTGAAAGGATGACGGATGACACAAAGTGCTGTGGTCTTTAGCAGTAAGTTCTTGTAAATTATGACCAGCAAATGCGTTGTTCAAGCACTTACGCCATTGCTCGAACATTTTATTACCTACTCTTTGTCGAGTGTAATTTTATTTTTACTTTTCACATTTATCTCGGTTTTAAGGTTGTCTTCCAATGCTGCGCACGCTATGCATGATTATTTCACACATTGATTCTCTCAGAATAATTACTTTGCTTGTATATAACGATTTTAAGGAAGGATTCAATGAAGGATATCATTGGTGCCAGTACATGAGAAACTGAAACGTACATGGAAATCTCGCGATTAAAGACTGCGTGATGGCGATTTATTGCAGACCACGATACACGAGATTAAGAAGAAGATTCTGAATGTGTTTTTACTCTCCCTCACTTTTAGCGATAACTAGGTGTTTCTAAAAATTGACCCGATTGAATTGGACACTATGCACAATCATAATTATTTTATTTACATTAGTATTGTGATTTTTTTTGGGTTTAATGAAAAAAAATGTCAACATCTCATGAATTCAAATGTTAAAAAAGTATCTAAGCCGTATATTTTGTCGGTGACAGGAGTGACAGATACGGTACATAAATACAATGGTTGAAGCTCAATCTGAATTTGTGACATTTTACGTTTTATAATAGTTAGTCAGTTATGAATTTATCCATATAGTTACCGGGTATGTAATTGCTGCGCACGCTGACTTGACTGCGATCTCACCTGGATGGTAAGTGATGTTGTAGTCGAAGATGTTAGCGTACTAACTTGGAAGGAGTAAGTTATGTCACCCCAACGGTTTCTACACAGCATCGTACCGGAACGCTAAATCGCGTGCGATCACGTAATCGATTTATATTTTACTGTAATGAATATTTATAATTAGTTTGGTCACCCAATTTTACTTTTAAGTATGCTTGCATTTACGCAATCTTTTCAGTAGTCATTTTGTAGCCGAATGCAAAAGACTCTACATCAATACTCAAAGACTTCATATCCTTTTGATGGTGAACATAAATATTACAATTAGTACAGTAAATATTTGCTTTAGGTTTTATAGGTTTACGAGGTTCGCTTTGTATTTTACGCCAAAACGCCTAAAACTTTCCAGTTTCGAATTTTACGTAAGTTCGGGCATCAATCCATCATCCTTTCATCTCGTTCAAACAAACAAACTTTACTAATGGAGGACTTTTATGCAAAGGGCCGCAAAGGCCTATTAATAGACGTCTATTTTGGAAAAGATTTTTATTCGTTAATACTCAAGTGCGACCTACTTCTATATTATGTACCTAGATCTTACCGTCGACTGCAGATCAAGAAGAATCATGAAGTTCTAGATTTGATTCACCAATTAACCCAAAATATCGTATTCGTATCTATTTGATTTTTCTATTAAGAAATTCTAAGTAGGTGTTTACTTGATACTCGTGATAGGTTTGAATTGATGTGTAAAAAATTTATAAATTTTACGTATAGGTACCTGTAATCATAAAATAGCCACACATAAATAAAATTCAAATGTTTTAAATTTTTTCCGTTTGTTGTTTATTTATTTGTTCAATTTTCGGGAAATTATAAGAAAATTGACCATTTTTAGGGTTCCATACCAATTTGGTAAAAATGGAACCCTTATGGTGAGACTTTCTCCGTCCGTCCGTCCGTCTGTCACACTCGATTATTTCAGTAACTATCAAAGCTATCGACTCGAAATTTGGAATAGTTTTAGGTAATAGGGACCCAACACCATTGCACTCATAAAGTTTTGAAAATTGTTTTTATTTATATTTAAAAAGGGGGGAAAACCGGGACTTCGAATTTTCAAAATGAGATAACAATATTGAGTGGGGTATCATATGAAAGGGCGTTACTTGTGTATTCTAAAACCGATTTTTATTTATTTTTATGCTTGATAGTTTTGGATTTATTGAGCAAACTGTCGAAAAAAATACCGTTCCCTCCCCTAATCTCCGAAGTTTATCAATCGAAAAATCTGGAATAATTATGATTAATAGAAATTCCTGTATATTTTATAGGAAAAATAAAATCAAGTCCCTGACTATTATACTTTTTTTGATATTAACAATAAACCACCAAAAACAAAGTTACGTTTGCGGTTCGCCAACAAAAGTACCTACATGTAAATTATACTCGTAAATTCATGAACAAAAGTGATTCTTTCAATGTTTTACTTCTTTTATGGTATGGAACCCTCGGTGCGCGAGTCCGACTCGCACTTGGCCGGTTTTTTTTTTCAAGACGTCGATCATTTAGATTTAAGTGCATGTTTATGCGAAAAACAATCTAATCTAGTTCTTGATCTGCCCTAATTAATGGTAATACTACATGAGCTTCATACTAGTCGCTTTGAAATTATATGGGGAAAATCATTTATACATAGATTATATTGGGAACGGACATTAACCATACGTATACAAATTGAATGCAATAATAATTAGTCGGTATTGTTTGATCGTCCAATCCCAACACAATTGTGTTATAACAATAATATTACGTTCACTAATGATTAAACATCCAATTACCCGTAATGTATACCTACTTTCTAGATTAATTACATAATAATTTATCAGTTAATGATTAGTTTTACCTAAAACAGCTTTATTAACGTCAACTATTGCTAAAAGGCTTTTGAAATTACACTCGTAAGTCGTTTTGATAAAAGATGCAGGTTCGATCATTCGTCATCTTTGATTTGAAAATGGATTTCTTTTTTTCAAAGATTATTTCGTTGTAGATGTCAGGGTAAGAACTTGTCTTACTTCTCTAATCAGTGGATAAGAGCATGACAGACAAGAGAAAGTAATAGAAGTAGCATGTGGATTGAAGGCGCTCGTGTCGCCAATAGTTTGGCCTATAGTTGTGCCCTACTTTCCCAACGTATAACACTCAGTCGCTGACTTACATAAATAACCCTTATTAACTTACTTCTCTGATCTGTGGGCAAGAGGCTATAAAAAACTTTATTGTCACTTCTTATTGCTAGACATTATTGTTCGCTTAACTATAATATATTATTACACTAAACTAAATCTAACAAAGGACAATATGCCGCAAACTCATCTCTTTCTTAGTTCTCCAATTGCAAGTGTCATCTACCGATCAATGAGGAAATGGCTCCCAACAAAGCGGGGGATAACTACTTCTTCTAGTGGCACGGGACAATTATGGGCAGATTAATTTTGGCAGCAGCAACAACCAGTCTGGCCTAGCCGGTCACCAAGTACTTAGTTTGCACTGTAAGCTCGTCTCTTTTCATGCACCCTGAAAAGGACAGCCGATTAATTAAGCTATTGCCTAAATTGCCTGCGTGTCCCAGCCCTGGTCACGGTCTACTTGTAACCCGACCTCATGTCATGAGGTCGGGTTACAAAAATCTATAGTAAAACCACTATCTGAACTATGTAAGCTGATATCCCACTAGATGGACAGATGATATTATTATGATAAGAGTCGTAAAGAGTCGATGATTTCGTATAGAAAAAATGTTTTTTGGCGATTCTATCAGGAGCTATGTATCCAGCTGAGACGATGAGGAACGACAGCTAATTTGGCATTAGCACCATTAACAGAATTTTTCACACATTCGTGCAAAATCGATGGCCCACTAATAAATTATATATAATTGCGCGGCCGCAACAAATGACCACTTTTCTCCGGCCGACAATAATGGCCCCGCCCAAATGGCCCATCTGTCATAATAATGGCTATGAATTCCCGCAACAATTGATTTAAATCATTACGGATTGTTTAGTATTAAACGTACCTCTAGTCCTCCATAGTTTACTCATAGTATTTTATCAGGCACCATTGATATTTATTTATTTAAAGGTATAAAAACATGATATTATTGGTCCTAATAAAGTTTCTCAGAGAAACCTTCTCAATTGAAGATCTTTGTAGCATTAACAAATGCGACAGTTAACAATTGACTACAATCTGATGTTTTGGGTAGTTTACTCACTACGACTAACTCTTTTTAACTCGTGAGGTATTATCTACAATAATTTTTAAAATGCGACCGGTTTTAACCTTGCCTTTTAGTCTGTCAGTCAAAAAATTAATGTTTGTGGACAAAATAATCGCGTTTTCACTGAGCGTAAATTGACAGACTTTGACTGCATCTACTGAAAGTAGTAATTGGAGCTACTGCCACTACTGGTGCATGTACTTATTTGTTTAGCTGAACTAAAACAAGTTACAAATGTACACAATTAAGTCGTTATAAATTATTAAAATCCTTGGGATTAATTCATTAAATTATTTTTGTTGGAGACTGTTATGCTTGTGTTAACTTGTGAACTCCTTGTATTAATTAGTAATTTACTATCAGGCGTTTTAAAACAGAAAATTGGTGTACTTGTTGGTGTAAACGTCGGAGAGAAGGAGGGGTGGCAGGTGATTCAGAAATACTTTAAAAGTCTGTAGATGTACCATGTACTCGTAGAAGGACAAGGCTGTTTCAATGTTATTCCAGCCTTAATACATATTTTTGATTTTTTCGATCGAGTCCCGAATAAAAACTTCCGCTACTGTAGTAGGTAGACCAGCCTCCCTTGTCTTTTACTCGTAAGTTTTACAACACTTGGCTCCTGAGTCAGCTACTAGGGTGGCCGTTGTTCTTCTCAGATAATATTCAATGTACAGCTTAGGTTCTAGCAGCTTAGAAAAATGGCACTGTGCATTTTGTATTCCGCAAACTTATTTATCCCATGAGGTTACTAACAGATTTTCCATCGCGATATTGCAAAAGAATCTATCAATTGGCGTATTAGTCGGGCGCAATATTTTGGGGTATTTAGAGTATTGCCGTGTATTGAACAAATCGTATGAATATACTCGTATTTCAAGTAATTTATCTGGTAGAATATTCAATTCCGCATTAATAAATGAAATGAAATGAAATTCTTTATTTCACATAGGCCTAAATAATAGGCGCCATGAAATGTCAAAAACTCTACCGCCAAGTTCGGAATGCAGGTTTGCACCGAGAAGAACTGGCAAGAAACTCGGCACTTGCTCTTTTCAAAATTTCATGATATACAATTATTCTTATATATTATGAAAGTTATTTACATAACTACTTGGATATCTCATGAGGAGATGGAAATGTATCCCTATCATTCCAAGAATCTTTGTCATTGAAAAATTCTTCAATAGTATAGTAACCCTGATTTATGAGATGTTTCTTGACAGTGGCTTTAAACCTATGTAAAGGTAAGTCCTAAACAGACTTCGGGATCATATTGTAGAAGCGTACACTCAACCCCACAAAGGACTTCTGTACCTTACCGCTTACGCAAACGGTGTGGCACTACAACTAGCTTGTGTCCTCCATTTCTAATTGGACGGTTACTTATATCTATACGTTGCTTATAATTATTAATATTTTGACGTACAAAAAGTAGACAATTATAAATGTATTGAGATGCCACTGTTAGAATACCTATTTCCTTAAATTTTTGGCGAAGAGATTCGCGTGGCTTCATTTTATAAATGGAATTGCTCTCTTTTGCAATACAAATATAGTTTGAATATCAGCAGCTTTGCCCCACAACAAATATTTCCATTAATTCCATTCGGGTCAAAAATGCAGCCCCCATGTCTCTTAAGTGTTGTAATGTCAGCTCATGAGTTTGCTTATAGAGTGGCTGATGTTTTTCTCAGACAATGTCTAGTGTACTGCTCAGGTTCTGGCAGCTTGAGAAAAGTGGCAATTTGCTGTGGATTCCGCAAATTTATTTTTTGGACTGTCTAACAAATTTTACATTGCGATATTGCAGAAAGAATCTATCAATTGGCGTATTGGCCGGGCGTAATGCTCGGTATTTTTCGACAACCTTTACTTATTCGCTTCGAATCATAAAGTTTATTTATCTTCGTAACAGGCAACTTAACTAATAAAACATTTTCGGAATGCTTTTCAATGTTTTTTTTTTTATTTTGATGGTACCTTTGAGAAACGCTTAAACGTTAGAAGTGGAAAAAATCTTAGACTTCTTAGGTCTGTACCCAGTTGATCCTTTCTTCAAAAATGCTAACAGTTTCGGATAGTTTTCGTAGTATGTAATATTTTTTTTATTTTTTTAATGCTCTTTAATTTAAAGCGATGGTAGCTTTGCCAGCATTAAAAAAATACTCCAAAGTGTACTGATTTTTGTTTTCGATTTTTCAGTAAAATATGAGATCATAACATTTTTTGAAAATGTTTTGGCTTTAGAGTGTCGCCATGTATTGAATAAATCGCATGATTTAAAGTATTTTTCACGTGATTTATCTGGTAAAATACTTAATCCCGCATTATTAAAATAGCATCAAATATATACTCCAAAGTGTGCCTGCTTTTTTAGTTTCTGATTGATCAATAAAATATGAGAGAATAATTTTTTTTGATAATGTCGTCGTGCCTTTAGAGTATTGCCATGTGTAAATCGCATGATTTTAATTATTTTTCACTTGATTTATTTGGTAAAATACTTCATTCCGCATTATTTACTGTTTCGATTAATTCTGGATGCATCAAAAATACATCCCCCATGTTTTTCAAGTATTGTTATGTCGGCTCCTGTGTCTGCCGATACGGTGCCTGACGTTCGTCTCAGACAATGTCCAGTGCAAAGAGAATCTTTCAATTGGCTTATTGCCCAGGCGTAATGCTCGGTATTTTTCGATACCCTTTACGTTTTCGTTTCGAATCACAAACTATTTCTCAATATTTGTCTTCGTATCAAGCAATTTAACTTATAATACACTAGCTTTTGCCCGCGGCTTCGCCCGTGTGAATTTCGGGGTTTTATAAATCCCGTGAGAATCCTGGATTTTCTGGGAAAAAACAGCATATGTGTTAACCTAACTTCAGAAACACGATTGGATAAAAATTTCTCGCCAAAAAGTTCTCCCAAAATTGCTCCAAAATCTCCATTTTTCTAATTTCCATCGAAAACTACGATGGACATAATTGTAATTTTTGTTTTAATTTGTTGGTAAAAAATAATCCCCAAAAACGCTCAGAACGACATTTAAATAACTGGCTTAGTTTTTGAAGTAATTAGGTAAAACAACGTTTTTCTGTTATATTCTTCCGCAACGCTGCATACTAACCTAACCTAACCTAACCCACTATTCATAAGAGTGAAAAGGACGAAAATAAAATCAACGTATCCGCTTAAGAGTGAAATAATTTCAGAACCTTTACCTTATAGGTATCCATTTTCGCATTTATAGCATAATTACTATCACATATTCTATTGCTCAACTAAAACACATATTTTTAATAGCGAAACAGTTCTAATATCAGAAACTATACAGGAACACCTTTTTAGCATTATTAACTTGTATCCCATTGCTTAACCAAAACACATATTATAAATTTTAGTCTTCTTTATTTAGTCGTTTCGAATCACGAAGTTTATTTATCTTCGTATCAGGCAACTTTTCGGAATGCTTTTCAATGTTTTTTTTTATTATGATGTTGATAGTAGCTTGCGAACAACAAATAAAATACTCCAAAGTGTGCTGCTTTTTTGTTTTCGTTTATTCTCTAAAATATGAGAGCATAATATTTTTTTGAAAATGTTTTCGCACCTTTAGATTATCACCATGTATATTGAATAAATCGTATGATATATTTTTCACGTGGTTTTTCTGGTAGAATACTAAATACCGCATTATTTACTGTTTCGATTAATTCTGGAGGCATAAAAAATACAGCCCCCATGTCTTTTAAGTATTGTTATGTCGGCTCCTGAGTCGTCTGCGAATACTATGGCTGACGTTCGTCTCAGGCAATGTCCAGTGTACTTCTCAGGTTCTGGCAGCTTGAGAAAAGTGGCGATTTGCTGTGGCATTCTGTAAATACATTTTTGGGCTGTCTCATACATTTCACATTGCGATATTGTAAAAATAAGCTATCAATTGGCGTATTAGCCGAGCGTAATGCTCGGTACTTTTCGACAACCTTAACTTATTCGTTTTGAATCTCAAAGTTTGTTTGCTTTTTTTGTTTTTGATTGTTCAATTATTTTTTTTTTAAATGTTTTCGCACCTTTAGAGTATATGGCGTATTAGCCCGGCGCAATATTCGTTATTTTTTGACAACCTTTACTTATTAAAGTTACTCTTAGGAATTGGCTTCTTAAACAAACTTACTTGGCTACTGAAGGACTTTTGGAGATTCTAGTCTAATCCTGCTTACTTACATTACACACACACACACACACACACACACACACACCCACCCACACACACACACACACGCACACTCACACATTTTCTTCCTAAATTAAGCCTACACGCACGCTCCTTTTCTTGTATTGCTTGTCTCCGAGTTGGAAGCCCTGTTTTCCGAGACACAGTTTTAACTAGTTCGGAAAACAGGTGCACAATAATATTTTGTTGTAATTCCATTAAGTTCATTAGTTATATTTAGACGTTAAGGCTTCAAAATGTTATTTAAGTTACCCACATTGTTTCATTACCAATAAATTTATCTTATCTTATCTTATCTTTTTATTCGTTTTAAAGTTTATTTATCTTCGTATCAGGTAACCTAACTAATAATACATTTTCTGAATGCTTTTCAAGTTTTTTCTCGATGGTAGCTTTAAGGATCAAATGAATACTCCAACTTCTTTTTGTTTTTGATTGCTCAGTAAAATAAAAGAGCAATTACATTTTTTGAAAATGTTTTGGAGCAAATGGTAGCTTTCAGCATCGATTAAATACTCCAAATTGTGGTTGCTTTTTTTCGACTGTTTTGGTGTCTTTAGAGTATCGCCGTGAATGTTGAATAAATCTGATTTTAAATATTTTTTACTTGATATGTTATCTGACAAGATACTTAATTCTGATATTGGAGGCCGAATCGTTCTACGATTGGGCCATTGGTAGTGGAGGATTGTTCATCTTTAATATGTCGTATACCTATCCCGATGTGGAGTTTGCCAACTTCCGATTCAGTAGGTTACTAGTAGAGAACCGACTCTAAGCACTAAATTTCGTCCATTGAATAGCAATAAATTTAAGTGTCCGAAACAATTGAATAGCTTGCCGAGAGCGTAGACATTATTCACTAGTGTGACAGATTGCGCCGTTTCGCCGAAAACGTTATAATACTGCCTTATTTATGGCTATAGGAAGACATTTGTGGATTATAAATTGACAGTTCACTTCGGACAAGCGGCTATTAGTGTTTTAAGGGTGATTAAAGTACCTAATTACGTTTTATGAGCGTTTTAGTAGCGCTAACAGAGTGCTAAAGTAGTATTATTAACGACTAATTCACCTAATTAGTCGCTTATTATATCATCGCTGATTCGGTCCCTTATTCGGGGGTAGGTACATAATATATTAACTGTGGAAACTATTGTGAAGATACTTATAAGTCTCAAAAGTGTGCGAAGCTTACAAAACCTTACTTGGTCAGCATGGTGGGCTACGAGTATGACCAAAGCCCAAAACCTTATCGTTCTAAGAGACCTGTGCCTTGTAATAAACATGTTGTAAGTATATTTAATATGTGTAATATTATATGTATAATACGTGATAAAGTGTTTGCTAAGAGTGTTCTCCTTAAGTTTACAAGGGTGTGATAATATGTAGTCGTACATCATTGTCACTGCAGAGTATAGATATATCTAGATCGTGTAGATATAGATTACTATATCTCTGTATTTACTAATGACTTAGTACTGAAATAACAACTGTTTTATGTGATTGACTTTATACATAAGCCCCTATAGCCTCTCAGGCGAATCATGTGTCCCTAAACATGTGTTAAAATTAAAAAAAAAATTCAAAATATCTTTATTTCACATAGGCCTAATATACAGGCGCTTGTAAAAGGTCCTTATGATATTTGTCAAATTTGTATGGCGATAACTCCAAGCCGAGTTAAAACTAAGTTTACGAGGGTTCCAACTATTTATTATTGTCGACTGTTATGTCCTTATCATTTATATGGAAGTTTACGTAAAGAAGAGATCAATAAATAGAAGAGGAAAACAAACAGGGAGGCTAAGATGCATGCCTTAAGAAAATATGATACCTATATAGATTAAATCAAATGGATGATATCGCCAAATCTCTTTTATTCGATCTAATATAAATTCTTTTAAATTAGATTCCAAAAAAAATCTCAGGGTGCGCAACCTAGCCAACCAAGAGGTCGAGAACAATCATAGCATAGATGGCATCTATATTTTTTTAGTTTTTTTGGGTTTCGTCCCATAGGGCTAAAACAGTACCCTATTACTGAGACTTCGCCGTCCGTCCGTGCGTCCGTCCTTCTGTCACCAGGACCGCGATAGTAACATCTTTGAAATTTTCAGAGACGATGTATTTCCGTTGCCGCTATAACAACAAATACTAAAAAATAGAACACGGTTTCATAAACTAAACGTGATTTTTTGCTCGTTTTTGCTTTGGTCCAGAACTCTCAATAATACTCTAATTGTATAGTAGTAGTATTCGAGTATTATCAACTCGTTACGTTATTTAGGTAACGGTACGGAAACTTTCGTGAGCGTGTCCGACTCGCACTTGGCCAATTATTTTATATTAGACCGTTAAAGAATATTATACCTTACTCTACTTAACCTACTTTCTTTTAAAGGTGACAATAAAATACCTCGATGAGCGCCGTCGCGAAAGTTCAGTTATTTATTTCACCCTGGAATTTCCCCATTGGCATAGTTGAGGCTTCGACTGTCCTCC
This sequence comes from Coenonympha glycerion, assembly GCA_963855885.1. Lineage (NCBI taxonomy): Eukaryota > Metazoa > Arthropoda > Insecta > Lepidoptera > Nymphalidae > Coenonympha > Coenonympha glycerion. The sequence goes on along the minus strand of OY979648.1, from coordinate 6,897,834 downwards.
TTCCTCGATATAAAATGGAGGCTTTAGAACGAAAACTCCTTTGTTAGAAAATGAGAATTAAGGGAAAAAGTTTTAAATTTATTTCAGTATTAAATTGAGGTATTGAAAAGATATATTGCCTAGAAATTCCTTAGATCTAGTTAACCGATAGTTTACAATAAATATCATGTTGTTATTATAGTTTAGTGATTCAGATCTCTGGCTCGAGGTTTCAAATTTTCGTAATTTTTGGAAACTAAATATTGCTTGCTAGTGGTGAAGGTATCGTGATGAAAGAAGCATGCCCTAGGTTACCACGATGCTTTTAAAAGTATCTGAAGCCTGCTTACCCACCGGCGTGAGCCTTAACAATAGGTGGAAATAAGTAACAAGCATTTACTGCAATTAAACGCTTGAATGCGATAGGATTCTATATTATTAATCATTAATGATAATTCATAAACAATCCACCTATCCGAAAAGGTCGTAGGGTAGACCAGCTATCTATTAATAAACAAAATACTGTAAAAATATTTTTCTCATCAGAATTGTTTAACTTTTATTCCCACATTTACAAATTCCCCGTTTTAAAATTTCTCCACTTCCACAATTTCTCGGGTGAAAGCCAATCTCTGCAAACTGCGACTCATGTCAAACTGCTGTTATTTATTTTCACCTAGATATTTTCTGTACAGCAATAGTTGAGACGCCGGAAACAATTTCCGGGGACAAAAGAGAAAACCCCTTTGTTTTTACGCTGTTCACATTCACACATTACTTTTGCCCGCAACTATGTGAGAGTAATTTCTCGTTTGGCCAAATTGTAATTTTGTACGACTATCTCCGTAATGTTTTCAAAACTGTTTAAAGGTTATCATTATCCTCGGCGTAACCTACTTCCACTACTGCTTTTACCGACCGACCGATAAAGTATTTTGTAATTTCTACGTTGGCTTTTTGGTTGGACTGGTTTGTCTTTGCTAGTAGGGTGGAAACTTGCCACGGCCAAAGTGAAAACTGAGTGAATTTCATAATTTTTACTGACTCAAGCCTTTAACAGAATCTGGGACTGCCATCGAAATGTGCCGTCAAATAAGATACGTTAATTAATTAAGAATAACCGACTTCAACTCTCATCAAACTACTGTTGAATACATCCTTTCCAATTTCAAATGTAAGACTTGCATGGTTTTCTCATGGATACCATTATCAGAACTGGACTTAATTGAAATGAGATCATACGAGAAATGTCAAATTTCTAATAAAAAAAAAACATTAAAAACGATTCACTTAGTCAAAAGTTATGAGGTAACAAACATTAAAAAAAACGTCATCGTTAAACTCGAATTGAGAACCTTCTCCTATTTTGAAGTGATAATATTAGTAGATTGTTACACAAGGGACGTAAGAAAGCTATTACAGAACAAGATCCAATTTGGCGCCAGTGCGAGCGCAGCTCGTATAAGGCGCTAATGGATCGCGTGCACCCGAGATATTTAGTCACACGAGCGAGCGCAGCGAGCGAGCGTGAATATAGTTCGAGGGTGTAATAGCTACTTGCAACGGTAAGCATTCTACTTTATATCATACTTGCGAGGTAAATAAAACATTGGTAATGCAAAATGAAATTTTAATTAGAACAATAAGCAAATTTAGAGAAAAAAATAGAAAAAAATGGTTACTTATTATAATTAATTATAGTAATATTGATAAGAAAAGAGATTGTTTACCAAGGAGTTTTGCATAGCTTGAACTGTAATGTGAACATTACAATACAAGCATGTTGCCTTGAATTGCAAACACCAACTTACAAGGAGACTTTCCACCATAGTAATCCATAGTTACTGAGCAAGTATGATATAAAAGTGATATACAGGTTATATAATAAAAGGATAGTACAAGGTTGAAATATCTTTGGTTGAAATATCTTTGGCTCAAATATAAACATTTGATTGAAAATATTTATAATATTTGGTTGAAATATATTTACTCATTATTTAACAAATAAAATAGGTAACGATAATTTTGATACATTAATAATAGAGGTATTGTTGCTGGCCACAAACTTAATAATATGAGAGATAGAGTTCATTTTGTAAATTATTTAAATAGGCGTGCCATCTAATATGCGATCAGACTTCGTTGTGAAGTGAGGGCACAAAGTTATGATTTGTTTAATTTGTTGTAGGAATTCGAAACAGGTGGTCAGGTGAGATTACAACTTTGTCGAACAGATTTTATATTATACTGGAAGTTACCCGCGGTTTCACATGCCTCTAACCCGCATTATTTGAACGGCCAGAAGGATCTTAACTCTATTATAGAGCTATGCGCCGTCCACGCCGCCAGATTTAAGTCTATGACTGATTTCTTTCAGAAAAACTATATGGCATTGGTTAACTCAATTTTTTATTAGGGATTACAGTTAAAAAGGGATGCTGAAATATAAGGTAACACTAACGTATATAAAGTGTTATTTCTGAATCTAAAAACAATTTTTAGTGAAACCTTACCCAATACGAGTACACTTAGTACAATAATGACAAAAAAAAACATCTCGTAACTAAAACGTGTAACAAAGTGTAACAAAGTAATGGTCGTTACAAAATGTGTAACATACTGTGAGTAGTAAAACAGCTGTGATATATTTGTTTTCAACAAATTCGTTCGTTTTTATATTAACTGGGGTTAGTAGAAAATCCGTTCCATTTAACAGTTGCACGTTAATCGTACTAAAACCATTGAGTTCTCGCTTAACCGGATTTAAAACTAGTTGTCTGCTAAATAGATTTCCCTAGTTCTATTGGTGCGTGCTCGGATTTGAGTGGGAGGTCATGAGTTCGATTCTCACTGCGAGTTCCTTTGGAATTTTATAATTTATAAATTGGTTTCGCCCGAGGCTATTTACCACCTTAAAACCAAAACACGCTAGTGTTTCAGCGTAATACTGTGTAGAAACCATTTGGGGTTACTTACAGTAATGAAGATGTTATCTTCGATTACATCTTCGACTGTATCATCACTTATCATCAAATGTGATCGCAAAATAAGACTTGTCAGTCATACTTTTTACTCGCTACATTGTTCGCCACGCGTACCACGCTATTGCGTTAAATACCACTGAACTGGCCAGATTTTTCTGTTAATGTACACAATTATTTCCCTCCTGGTGGCAAAGTACCTAATGACTGATGCAGTTTTTTTAATAAAAATTTCAGTTGGCTGTACCCGCTTTAATTACGAAACCAAACTGTGGATTTTGTTACAAAAAGTTTTCATTTTAGTTCATACAATCAGATAGGATATCTTCCGTTCTCGAATGTTATCTGAAATTTAGAATTGGAAAAGGTTTTTCGTTTATTCCTGTGTATATTTTACGCTAAAATCATTCCACTGATAGAGCCGAGGTTTTTACAGTTAGAAAGCATAACATCAAATGATATATTTTTTTTTACTTTTTTGCATATGTATAAATGTATTGTTATAGTTTATATTCTTTTGTAGTCTGTGGCGTGACAACGGTTTAACTACCATTTTTTTTCGCTTATGAACTTGGCTTTCTGTTCTTGAATGTGGACGGAGCCAAGCACCTTGGCATGACATAGCATGTTGGACCATACAGTTTCTTTTCAGATAGTGACCAGATAGACCATTGAACTTGGCACCCATTAAGATCTCACTTCTTTTGTCGTTGCAGTCATCAACCAAGGCATATATCATAATGTTGAACTTGGCTCTCATTTTACATTTATGTTTTTGATGGGATTTATTCTTACTTGCTACTGGCACTTTGGCCAAGTTGTTCATCCCTTGGTTGTTCATAAATAAATCTTCGATACTACCTTAAGTAAAATTAGCACCCACCAATTTATAGGTAGGTACTTAATTAATAATTCATGAGACCAATCATCAAACATTCATTCAATTCAAGTGGGGTTATATCCGATTACAATTGAAAAGGTGAGGAATTTAATTGGCATTTACTGTGAATGAAGTCTAAATCGTAGTATGATGTATTCAGCATGAATGCTGATTTTATCTTGTTAATATCAGAGTATCTTTTTATGACTTAAGAGAGGTAGCACAGGCTGAATATTCAAAAATTTTAAAACAGTATGCGATGGCTCAACCATCAAATAAATTAAATACTACACCAGCCCCTAGATTGTGTTAGAAAACTTATTCATCGTTATCGTAATCGTTTATAAAATCTGCCCGCCGCTGGTTGGTTCCCTGATTAGTTCAGCCAATCGGAGGGCATAATTTGCAAAAGATGACGATAACGTTGAATAAGTTTTTCTTACACAATCTAGGGACCGGTGTAGTATATAATTTATTTGATGGTTGAGCCATCGCATACTGTATATATACCGTTTTGGGTACCGTAGGTATACCGTATAAATATGATCAAAGTTAACATACTTACTTAAGAAATTTTTTTCGCTGCCACAAAGGCCACAGTTCAGCTTATGTACTTATAAGGAGCCTATTTGGCGTCTCTCTGCGCCTTAATTTTACAAGATTCATAAAATTCCAAGATCAAAGAGGATTTTATATTATGTCTAAATTTAGTAATTTTTGCAGCGGCTTCACTCAATTATAACGAGCTTATAAAAGTATAAAAGAATGAAAAAAGCTGAAAAGCTTCTTTTTCAGGAATACTCCCCAAAATACATTCGACAATAATTATCTTACGTTTTTCACAAAGAATAGTCTCCTTTTACGAAGAACCTACAAACTGCCTTTGAAGCTAGATTTTTAAATAAATTCTGCAGAATAAGCTATATTAGCCACTAGTTATATTTCGCAACACTTTGCGATATAAAGGGATTCTGAATATCAAACTACAATAAAATATTTTACTAAACAAAGAGAGAAGGAAATTTTTCGTGACTTAGCTAATTTCACTCGAAAAATATTTCTCAGTTATGCTTTTCACATTGACTAGAATAGAAAGTTTTGCTTTATCCCCAATCGCCATGGGGTTAAAAAAACATTAAAATTTCTACAGGTTCTATAAGGGTAGGTACATTCCTATAGCAAACTTAGGTAAAATGGTTGAAAAATGAGGCACGCGAAATACACGATTCCGCGCGACACGCGAAACGAATTTGTGTAAAAACGCGATTTATATCGTTGTAAAACCGCAGACAAAAACCTACCGCATATAATAAAATGGAAAGATTTCTGATCTATCATCAATGTACTAAAATCATTTATGCCAAGAATTCAATCTGTACCTGCTACAGTCAGCACCAACAATTTCCGCTTCGATTTATTTGTTTTGTGGCTAAAGGATATTTGTTTTCGATACATCCAACACTTTTCCGTTTTCGTCCAAAGGCCAGTGGCGGTGCGTAACAGGAAACCTTAAGTAAGAAAGTAAGTGATCGCCCGCCAGATCGGATTGTGAAGGTCGTCGGAAGGATGTACTCGGAAAGGGCGTGCGATGCGGGATCAGTAATGGATGGAGTTTTTGTCGCCATATCGGTTTTTGTTTCTCTCGTACCTATTACTAAACGAGGTTCACCCGCCACACCTTTTTCAGGATAAAGCTGTTTATCCTGAATTACGAGATTCACACCTTTAAGAACCTAAGGATGAGCCCATTTGAACATTTTACTGTAAACCTTCTTCATACAAGAATAAACGGTGGTAACACACGGACAGACAGACAGGCAGACGGACGGACAACAAAGTGATCTTTTAAGTGTTCCGTTCTTTTTTTCTTTTGAGGTTTAGAACCCTTAAAAAAGTAGCATATCTGACATGGAACATACCTTATTTGATGACAGATAGGCGTAGCGGTAGTGATTGGAGGTCGTGGGTTAGATTTCCACTACTGAAAAATGTTTGTGTGATGAGGAAAAATGTTTTGATGTGTCTGGGTGTTTTTCTATGTATTGTATTTATGTATATTTATCAATAACGACATCTCTGGCGCAGGCGACGCGCGCTCGGATTCGAGTGGGAGGTCGCGGGTTCGATTCCCGCCACGGGAAATTATAAAATTCCAAAGTGGCCCACTTTGGAATTTTATAATTTCTAGATTGGCTTTGGTCCGGTCTGTTGGGACGCTTCGTCCGTGGCTAGTTACCACCCTACCAGCAAAGAAACGTCTTTGATACCAGCAAAGATCGCTTGGCAGTATTTAGCGTTCCGGTGCGATGCTGCGTAGAAACCGTTGGGGTGACTTTATTTAACCCTTCCAATGACCATTTTCGGCTGCATCATCACTTACCATCTGGTCAGATCGCAGTCAGGTACTAACATGTACCTATCTCTTACTTTGTGTGTAATATCCCAATAATATATTTACATGTATTAATTATATGTTAAAAGTAAAAAATAGCTGCCTCTCAGCTGCCTTTATTTATTTATTCTACGTTTAAAAATGAGGACAATATGAAATATTTCATTACGAATCTCAGAAGGGCACCCTCCCTGTCGTGATAACAAAAAGATAAAAAACGCTGCCGCTAATATTCCTGTACTTATATTTTGGAGGCAAAAAATCTTCTCCATTAGTAACTCGACACGGCACGCAGTTTCACGCCATAATATTGTCCGGCCTTCACTTAAGGTTTCCTATTACAGCCCTCCGGCAACCGGCCCTTTGATCTTCGTAAAAGAATATACAACCTACCTTGCCTTCAACTTTAGAAGGCACTAAAGTCTACAGTCTACAATCTACATCATTAATTTTATAAGGAAAACTGGAGTTTACTGGCACTTTTGAAGAATCAGCAAAATATTTGAAAATATAAATAAGATTATTTTACACTATACAAGTGAGTACTTGACTGCGAACTCACCTGATGGTATGTGATGCTGCAGCCGTAGATGTTATCGTACTAACTTGGAAGGGGTAAGTATAAGATCACTCCAATTGTTTACACACAGAATCGCACCGGAACGCTAAATCGCTTGGCGGTGCGTCTTTGCTGATAGGGTGCAGGTAACTAGCCAAGCCAAAGCGTCCCAACAGACCAGACCTGGGCCAATTCAGAAATTATAATTTTATTATTTCTCGAAAATATAATTTTATGATTTCTTCTTCAAAGTGGGCCGTTGTGGGAATCGTATCAGCGACATCACACTCGAATCCGCACACCGCTGCGCCACAAAGGTCGTCTAGGTCAAAGCGAATATTTCTAGTATGAAATAGAAATATATTGCAAATTCTTTTACCGCTCTTGCATCTTGAGTTACTTTCATATAGTACGAGGAAAACCTCGGGACCTTCTCGCACTCTCCCACTCTATGTCTACCTTCTGTTGCTATGTACTCGGTTCCATTGCACAGATCAGTCTTAAGGCATATACCACATACATAATATTTATGATTAAAGATGATTTATGATTAAAGATAAGGCACTCAATAAATGACACTAATATAAATTGTATTCATGTCAAAAAAAATTATGAATGCTCATTTTCCATTTACGCATACATTTTTAGGCTCCTCCCTGAAGCCGGATTTTAATTTGTCAAAACTGTAAAATGGCGCTTATGTATGCGACCAACAGCGGTATGTGCTGTCGATGATACCGAAATGTACGACGCGCGACGCCATATTTGAGAAATTTTTGGCTTCAACATACGTCACATCTTTCCTGTCCTCTTTGCGTAGCGTATTTCGTCATTAATGTAACTACATATATATACGCACAAAATTTTAATTCTGATGTACCTACTCGTGCGTTTACAATTCGACATTGCTGAAATAATAGCATAGTTTGACACGTCAAATAAATATGACACGTTGTGATACCAATTTTTTACACGTCCCATAATTGGAGTAGGTAGGTATAGTCGCGGAATGAAAAGGTTCGTCACCTTCGTGTCGATTTTCGATTGCACTAGTCCTGCAAGAGTCCATTATGTCAACATACCAAAACAATCGACTAGTGCAACCGAATCTATTGGAAAATTGACGAACCTTTTCATTCTCTGACTGTACAACATTGATCAACCTATTTTGTGTAACGTCCCACGCTTTTATAACCATATTCCCCGGGCCGATTTTAGCCACCGTGGTTAAACTCTACGGAGAGTTACGTGAAGATATATGCACAAGTGTATGAGAAAACAGGTGCATTCTATATCCCCTCACTCTCATTGTCTGACGGAGCGGCAGCTCGACATGACTGGAGAAATATCAGGTGCAGGACCGAAGAATAGAACGGATTAAAAAAATGTATAAAAATGATCACTTAATTGGTTATGCTTGCGCATCCTTAAACATTTTTTTGAATTTGGTCCAATCTTAAAAAATTCTTAAAATAATGCATGGATAGGACATAATATAATGGCTAGAATAGATAAAAATAGTCAAGTTACGTAAACGTTCTTCATACAGAAAATGTAGCACCATCTGTCGAAACTCCTGCGAAATACATGTTTTTTTTAATATTTTTTTTTTATCTGTGTCTTTGGTCACCTTGCCTGCATTATTATTATTAATTCAAGAGAAAGAAATAGGTCTTTACCTATCTATCTATACTGACGGGGGAGGGTGCAAAATAGTCATTCTTGCTCCCTTAAACTGGCGACATTTTTTCGCGCTGTTCGCCCTATCTTTATATACAAGTCTGTGATGGCTAGAGATGCAGTAGCGTTCCACTAGTATCCTCTAGGATGATGACGTTGAATGCTACAAACAAGAAGACATTAAACGTCGTGGTCGTCGACGTAAGACGTCTTAGTTCATTGGAAACTTGTCACAGTTCAGTTTGAACTATTCATAGACAGGTATTTGTCGTGGATTCACGGCGAGCGTATGCGGGGCTTCCGCGGCCTTACTTGAGGCTTATGTCATAAAAAATATTCGTCGTCACCGCGATCCGTCGACGGTTTTATCCGGCTTAGGAAATCAGAACTCGGACCTGAGTTTTTTGAAACGACGACAAATTATAATCCTCTACAAAATAATAGGTTCAAGAGATAAGTGATAGCCCTATGCCTTATAATCTTAGGTTGATTGGTTTGATCCTTTATTTTGGTAGTTAGAAGTTATGTCCGATAGCTACTACATGACAGGAAATGGTTTTATGAACGATATTGAAATGTACATGAAAAAAAAGACGTGTGACACTCGGAGACTGCCGCGGTAAAGCTATTGTATAGCATTTTTTATCAACTTCTAATACTCCCCACTCTGTGGGGGGTGTTAGGTTATTTTCGTTACGAAATTTCTGGATTCGGTCTCCACGCTCAAGGCCCGCGAAAGAAGCTAATAACTTAAAAATATTAAAACGATGCGCGATACAAGGGAAACTTAGATGAAAGTTAGTAGTTATAACAACGCCATCTCTATTTTCTCTTACAAAATTTTATTTTTATTACTACAAACCAAATATTACGAGAAAATATATTATTGAAAAAGTGCTTCGAAAGATTCGTGAGATCCTTTGAGCGTACCCTTAAAAACTTGACATAAATAATTCTCAGAACTCTACGTTATAATAAAATATTAAACTTCGCTTCTTTATAAGAATTCTTTCAAAAAAATTTCTTATTCAGATCATAGGCTAATTTGGATTTCTTTGAAACATTTTAATAAGGGTTCTCATTAAATACACCAAGTACGCGAGCAATGTGATCCTAATCAATAGTTATCCCATTAAATACCTTATTTTTTGCTCGTTTTACTACGGAATGCTGAAACAACTCGGGCTCGATTTTTTGTAAAACTTTATAAGTACATCCTGTACTTTATCGTTAATTAATAATACTTTTCAGGGTTCCGTATTCAAAAGGCTAAAAACGGGACTCTATTACTAAGATTTCGCCGTCCGTCTGTCCGTCTGTCACCAGGCTGTATCTTTGGAACCATGGCAGACTGTCCATCATCATATTCCTGTTGCCGCTATTACAAAAAATAGAATTAAATAAATATTTAAGGGGGCTTCCATACAAAAAACGTGATTTTTTTTCTTTTCAAGTCTGTAACTATCAAGACTCCAGAGATACAGCCCGGTGACAGACGGACGGACGGACAGCGAATTCTAAGTAATAGGGTCCCGTTCTTAACTTTTTCATGGTAACGTAACCATGAAAAAGTTAAGAAAGATGTGACACTCCAGGAGTGCTGACGGAAATTTTAAAGCAAAAAAGAGGTGTCGGTTGCTGTAACAGTGTGAAGTATTAGTAACGGTGTTGCTAGTTCAATGGTTTTTCCCATCTCAAAAATGCACAACGTGCATACACGAGTTTTCACTTAAAAATCTCAACATTTTGCCGGGTCATACTTATTTGGAGAAAAAAATCAAGAAAGGAATAAATATTAATCCATCACTTCGTGTTTGACATATCAGTGTGATACATGTTGTTTTTATGGCGCATCAATAAATCCTTTTGCTCTTTGCCCCGATGCCGCGGGGGAAATATTCTGAATAGATCAGCCATTTATGGCATCTATATGGTAATGATAGTATGCAAAATAGATACACACAATCACTACCTACAGTTCCGAGTGAAACAGAGGTTTGTTCGCACCCTCGAGCCAAGAATTTGCCCTATATAGCAAAAGTAGAAATTATATTTTTTCAGAACCTTATTTTCTTTCTGATGTTAAAACTTCTGTAAACGCGTTTCGCGTTTTTGAGGTGCGTAAAAACGCAAATATTTTAGGCTCCGCCCTGAAACCTCTTTTTATTTGTCAAAACAGTAAAATGGCGCTAATAATGTATGCGACCGACAACGGTATGCGCTGACTGCGGTACCGAAATAATATATGAAGCGCGACGCCATATTTGAGAAATTTTTGGCTTCAACATACGTCACATCTTTCCCGTCCTCTTAGCGTAGCGTATTTCTTCATTGGTAAAAACCATTGAACTTGTGATTTTACACCCGCGCCTCCGCTATGCACCGAATGCTGTGCTCTCTTTCTATCGCGTAACATTATTTCTTTTGACGTACTAGGGCTACCTTGTACGGGCGCACGCAGCGCGTGAAATAGACCGTACAGAAACTAACGCGTGTAACCTAGCCGGCGCGCGGCAGCCGTCTGAAATCGTTTCATCTTTCCATCTACTTGTAGCGGTCCTGATCACGTGACAAGTGAGTATGGTGCTACCGTACAAAACTCCCAGTGCGTGAATCCAACACGCACTTAACCGTTTTTTAATCAGTAATCTAAGTAATTAAGTTTCGCAGAATGCCCCTGACAGATATAAAATCTTTGTTCCAGAACGAGTGCCTTCACGCCGCTGTGACGTCACTCACGAAGAACCAGGCCGAGCACTACGACAAATACAATTGCCTGTGAGTAGACCAATAAAACTGTAATTCCCTCCGCGCCATTAACCCCACCCTTAATTAACTTCTGACGCCCAGATTACTTGCATTAATGGTGTTTCGGATCGTCTGTTATAGATCAACTGGATGACAACCGTTTCCTTCGCCGAAAGCAGCGGAAATGGGCGCTTTCTTTGCTATCATATTACGTCAGCTGTTATTCCCTCTCTCCTCGCTATACCGACCTCCCTAATGCGTGTTCAGTGGGAGGTCAAGGGTTCGATTCTAAAGGGCCGCGGGCCACTTTAGAATGTTATAATTTCTAAATTGGCTCAGAGGCCCTACCACCATCTTTTAAAGCAGTAATACTGTTTTAATATTTTCAACAAACATAGTATGAAAATTGGAACATTAATTACCCTTTTCAAAGCGATCCCTAATCCTTATGGAACAGGATGGCACAATTTTAAGACGCGACAAATTAGTTTAAATTTGAGGTTTTTCACAACAGAATTGTTATCTACCCATTACCATGCAGTTTAAAATAATTTGGTGTAGAACCTGTACCATATTGTGACATGGGCTTATTTAATTATGGCACTGATTTAAAGAGGCAGTTCTAAATAGCAGTTTTGATAAGTTAAAAATTAAAAATGGCATGTTTAATAACCTAGTTCAGCAGTTAAAACTAAGCAGTAAAGTAAACAAAAATGAGTAATAAAAAATAATGAACTGGATCAGTGAATATATAATTGAGCAGGAAAATAATTAAATGGGTGGTAAAAAAAATTGAACGAGCGGTTACGCGTGGGCAGTAAGAAATCGGAATTTGTCGGTAAGAAATCTCATTCTAAGCAATTCTATAAACAATGAGGTGGTAAAATACAATAAAAAAAACAGTACTTAAATAGTAATGAAAAATTAAATTACTTTTGCTTTGACTGAAGGAATGGTAGGTCTAGGACACGGGACCCGTTGCGGGGGGGATGGGAGGGGGGTGAGGGGAGGGGAGGGGTAGGGGGAGTCTACCCCCCAAGCCAAATCGTACGAGGCCTAATACTTTTCGAGAAATATTTTTTTGAAATTAAAAAATCTTCACCTCTTCTCATTATTTATGTCTTTAATCTTCTTAAAGGCCAGTCGACGGAGCCCCGCTTCGCGGGGCTCCTATTTCTGGGTGGTCATAAAAGAAAATAACCACTCAGAAGGATGGCGGGGCCTTGCAGGCCCCGCCATCCTCTTCGTCACCTAACCCAGCCGAGTCGGGGTGCCCTCAAGTCCCGAGCTCGCTTCGCTCGCTCCTGGACCCTAAGTCGTTTGTGCAGTGATTTACGAAAGTTAGTGACAGTGTGATACAAATCTTTCGTAAAAATATTAGCAAACTGGCAAAAAATACGTAAACATAACCTAAAAAAATGTGATTTATAATAATAATTTTTCTTATTATTTCTCGTTAATTTGAGTTATTTACGAAAGCTAGTGACATTGTGAAGTGTTACATAAAAAACTTTCGTGAAAATACCACTCGGACAAAAACTTCCTTTTTTGTCCGAGTGGAATGTTTTTAGCTTCAACTGGAGGTACTGCGTACTTCAGAGAACCTTTAAGAGAAAAGGAACCGCTCATTCCATCATTTTTACCGCTCATTCAGTTATTGGACTGCTAAATTATTTTTAGAATTGATATTGTATGATAAAATAACCGACTAATTGATTCTTTATTACTGTTCATGTTTTACTGTCGCAATAATTAATCAACCGCCATTAAATTAAATAACTGCTCAATATGTTTTCCAACTGATCATAATAACATCTCGAATATTTAAATAACAGCTCAAAAAATTAGTTCCCTTTAATTATCACAAGCTATCCCGGCAAACGTTGTTTTGCTATTAGGGATGTAAAAAGTAGCGACCTACCGAACTAGGAGAGAATATTTCATAATAATAGGCCGTTTCGAAGCAGTTTGGTAACAAATACCACTCGCGAGAATTTTATAATATGTTGGATTAAAATCAATTATTAATTATTTGTCTGAGTAAAGCCACCCACTCCACATGGCGCAGGTTTAAAACCAAACTATTTTATTATAAATAGCATAGCATTATGACTTATAGGATTTCTTTAAATTCAATTCGATCCTCTATAGGGGATAGAGTTCAAATAGAGAAAGGCGCGGGCATGACCTAGTTTACAAAACAAGGATGGTTGCATGCTACCCAATATAAGGAAATGTTTTACCGTAATAACATCAAAACCGTTTCAATGGAATAGAAGCCACAAAAGATGAAAGAAACCTTCGCGGTTGTTAACTTGTATACATTTCAAATGCTCTTCAAGTGGGATGCCAGCCTCTTATGAAATCACATGTCGTGAATCCATCATACAAATTATATTCCCAAGGGCGTACAGCGTTATTCATGTACCAAAGTTTGATACAAGCGCGGAGTTACGTTAGGATGCTAATGAGATACTTAAGGATTTCTGAAATTAATTAAATAATTATTAATTTCATCAGTAGGTATTAATAATACTTATCAATAATAACATTTTCAATAGTACAGCTCTTATACCTACAATTAGGTGCATTCTGCAGGATGGATAAAGAAACTAGGAAATCGACTAGCGCTCTAAGGGGGTATACCTAGTAGGACCTACCTTTACCTGCCACAAATAGCTAATACGAGACTTATTCGAAATTTAACAATTTCGAATGCTACTGTTAAAATTACTTTGAATGACTATTTTCATCCACCAAAAGTAAAATAGAGACTATTATTGTCTCTTCTTTTACGATAATAATCTTTGTCCCTATTTTATTTAGACTTGTAATCACCAATTAGGTAGGCCCATCATTATCAGTCAAACTCGAAATCCTTAAATTCCGAATTAGGTCTGGAACCAAATTCAAAAAATGTATGAGATATATCGCTATATTTATCACATGACTTCCGCGGAGACAATAACTATTATAGATATTTGAATCCACGAAGACGCGCCCCAAGCTGTCAAAATGCAAATGCTTCGTTCGATTCGTATGGAGTTTGATAGAGTGGGGCGGGTCGTCGTGGATTGAAATATCTATATCCGCATACATTTTTTGAATCTGAAAGTGGGGTTCAAACGAAAACTTATTCATGGTATTGCTTACCTACTATCTAAAGGCAAAATCTGAAATATTTTTTTTCTAGGCGGAGATTACCGGATGACGTGAGAACATGTAGAAATTATGCATATTTACAAGAAATATACGACGCAGTTCGAGCTACTGATAGTAAGTATACAAAATACATTCATTACTTTTGGCAACTGGAATTTTGTATTTTGTTTTTTATTTTATCTCTCTGCTCACGGCACTTCACTTAACCAGGGTTTTCAAAAACTTTCCTTAATTTTTTGCTTAAAAGTACTGATAAGAAAACTCAGGAAATGGGCATGCGAAGTATTTACGTACCTAATCTTTTTTCTAACAAGAAATAAGTAGCGCAATCGCGACAAGCAATCTGTCAAAATTATATATATATGTCAGCTGAGCCATCTACAGTGTGGCCATACTGTTGGTGAAAAAACTAGCATTTTTGGCACCGATAAACTGGCGACATGTTTTCGCGCCGTCTGTCCTTGTGTTCGTAACTTCAGTCAAGATTTTATGATAAAAATAGGTACCTATTTCTCTCATATAAGTTGTTACACCACAATAAATACCTCACTACGTTGAAACTAAATATTCTCTAATTAATTATACCTAATTTTAACTTATTATCGATTATGTACATGAATAGAGAGTTAATTTATTTACTTCACTAAATTATTTATTACACATAACGTTAGTTTTCAGTAGTTAGCTCTTTTTCTGTTGCAAGTATAAAAATTGTAAAAATGTATATCAAGAAAACTTTCTTAAGCGCTTCTTTGTACATCAAAAACATAAGTATAATTAAATTTAAAGAAGCCTCTGTAAAATATAAACTTAAATTACTTACGTCTTTACAAACTTATGAAATTTTCAACTTCTTCAAAGGCTATGTTTCCAGACGAGATTGGTTAGATAGCTGTTATTGATTCAAATTCTTAAGAGAGTTTAATTTATAGACTGACATAAATCACTTTATATTAGGAAATTTTATAAGTTGATGTTTTCATACGCATCTTCCAAAGGAAATAAGTTACACAAGGATTTATATATATTTCTGGAATAAAAATATTCATGGCCATCGACAAACAGTACGTCATATTAAAGCTTATAATTATGTCTTTACAATCGTTTAAGTTTTATGATCATAAAACAGGCGAGAGACATAATATCAGCATAACAACTTTCAACAAAATGCGCCTAAATATTTTTAAAAGCAATGATTTTTTATTAAAAATGATGCGTATTGGTTTTGAACTATTGTTTTTTCATATTACGAAGCTTAGAAAATGCGAGTAAGCATTTTGAACAGCAATTTTATTAATGCAGGAACTTCTACGCAAGTTTTTCTTTAATATTTTTTTACTCTAGTTCCTAAAACTTTGATTCATAAATTGTTTCACGTAGGTTTAGGAATCCAGCTATTTTCGGATTTACGCCAGTAGCGTTGTAGTAGGTATAACGAGTTATTTGAAACTTTAATTTACACGCGTTTTGCTCATCACTGTAAAACTTTTGCTTTGATTTTATTTCAAACGAAACTTTCAGCTTTAACAAGTTTTCGAGCGCAATTTTGTTTTTATTACACGTTTGTCCAACGGGAAATATTTTAGGGTTCATGTGTGTATGTATGTTTATGTATATGTACCTATGTATGTTATTTATTTTATTTCCTTTTGGTTTAGGTGAAAAGATAAAGAATTTTCTATCTATCTATCTATGTACATGCGTTTGAATATGAGTTTCTTTATT
This sequence comes from Coenonympha glycerion, assembly GCA_963855885.1. Classification (NCBI taxonomy): domain Eukaryota; kingdom Metazoa; phylum Arthropoda; class Insecta; order Lepidoptera; family Nymphalidae; genus Coenonympha; species Coenonympha glycerion. The sequence goes on along the minus strand of OY979648.1, from coordinate 6,881,728 downwards.
CCACCATAACTTTAGAACGACTGAAGACATTTGGCCATAATATGGGGTATCGATAGAATCCTTGCATCACTCCGGGTAACATTAGATAATATAGTAGTATTGTACCAGCCTTTTTTTTTGTAAAAAGTCGTTTGACCACAGGGCAGTCGTGCTTTTTAATTTTAAATAATTATTTACTTGTTTAAGCAATTTATTGTATCCACATGGTATATATAAATAAGTTAAGCGATTCTCGTCAGTTATATTTGCTTGTATTCGGTGAACAAATTCATTGGGTTGGCGACCACACATAAACTTTCAAGCAGAATTTAGGAAGGAATGAAACACGCTGAGTATGCGCGTTTTCGTACAAGTTTTGGGTCTACAGGGGTTGTTAAAATTGGGTTTCCGAGTATCAGAAATGTATTATTAGATACATGGGATACATTCCTAAAACCACCAAAATGTACTTGCCCTGTCATATTTGTCGTAAGAACTTATAGACGTGTCCCGGGACGTGGCGGACGCCGCAAAAAATATCTGCAGTTTATCGGTGCCAAAAATTCTGGTTTTGCCACCAACAGTAAGGCCACGCTATACGAGTAGTTCGCTCGGCAGTCACCGTTTTCGTAAATAAAAAAAAGGTTTACGTAAATCCTGTGATGCCCATATACTTACTGCGATTCCTTATCTGTGTTCGAACGTAAATAATTTATTTAACTATGGTATTTAAGATATTTTGGTTTGGTTTTAAATCTGAGTAAATACTCTATAAATGCGCTTCATAATATTTCGCAAAACCAAACTATTTTAAATCGCATAGTAACGTTCTAGTAAAAAAACTGGATAAGTCTTGAGTAGCAAAGTTCTTCATCCAACACTTCTTAACTTGCTCTTTCTAAGATAGAGTTTCTTATAAATATTTACTCTATCAAAACTAGTCATCATCGTCAGCCCATATCAGTCCACTGATGGACTAAGGCTTCTCCATTCGCATGCAGAGATTATAGTGTAAATTGAAAATTAAGAATGGACTCTAAAAAAAGTTTTCTTATTGTCCCGTTAAATCTTTTCTATTTACATAGACTCTAATGAATACTTTTTTGTTGCAGGTGTATCAACTAAGGACTTTATGGCTAAGTTAGGAGAATATTTAATTTTAACTGCCTTCTCCCACAACTGTCGACTGGAGAGGGCGTTTAAGTGTTTAGGGACTAATTTAACAGAATTTTTAACTACATTGGATAGCGTCCATGATGTATTACATGATCAGGTAAGTAAATAGAATAATTTGTATCTAATCAAGATATTTTTTTATTCTCTTTTATGGCCTACTACTATAGTATACATATTGTAATGAGTCTCCGCTGACATTTCTTCCAATAACAATCCTTTTTGTTATTCATAAAGGACCATGGATGGAACCCCGTACCAAGTGGATTTAAATCCAAACTTTATTTTTTTATAAACTACGGTCTCCTCATTATGTACCTCGTACATTTATTATTTTCTTAATTAACATTCGAATTCCAAAGCTAAAGGCAATAAAACAAGTACTTCTCAATAAAATCTTTATTTCTTTTTGTTCACTGAAATGGAAGTAACTTTTTTGTATGCAAAATTAACTCTGGATATGAAAAACAAATTAATAGTGCCAATGGTTCTTAAAACATTGTTTTATTTTCCTACAATATTTTGCTTATGGTTCGTGCGAAAACTTTTTACCACTTTTGGTCATTATTCTTTAAGCAATTTGAAATTTCAAGCTCCTCCTTGTAGGGGTTACATATTGCACTATATGCAGTTTTATGTAACGGTAGTCACTTTATACAGTTTGTCTCCGCCCGCGGCTCGACTCGGCCGCGTGGCACAATAAAAACAATGAGCTTTGTGAAGTGCTTTAATTTATCTCCTCAAACCCAGTAGAAGAAAGGAAGCCCTAACTAAGGCTATCCCAACATTGGTGACCCCGTCAGCAACACGAATGTAAACCAGGTACCAAATTTAAACTATTAAAAGAAAATGGCCACGTCACCGGCACCACACGGCGGGCACGCGACCACCACGGACATAGCCGCCATCACGCTCACCTCCAAAATTCCAGACTTCTGGGTAGACCAGCCCAGGGTGTGGTTCATCAGGACGGAAGCCATGCTCGCCCCTCAGAAGTTATCAGATGAAGCCAAATACGACATCGTGGTTTCCAAATTGAACAAGGAGGCAATACAACAGGTAACAGACCTCCTCATAGAACCACCAGCAACGAAGAAGTTCGAGACTCTTAAAGCACGGTTACTTACTATTTTCGAAGAATCCAAACACAGGCAGCTTCAGAAATTAATGAGTGAAATGGAGCTCGGAGATCAGAAGCCGTCTCAACTACTCAGACGTATGAGGGAACTGGCTAAGGACAAAATCCCGGACGACACGTTGAGGATCTTATGGCAGGGACATTTACCTAGCGCAGTCCGCGCAGTGTTGGCCGTATCCGACTCCAAGGATTTAGAGAACTTGGCGGTCATCGCCGACAACGTATTTGAAACTACGCGCAGCACACAGGTACTGAACGAGGTGTCACATTCACAGCCAGCCACCACAACGAAGGAAACCGAGATGATCATGGCAGAGATCTCCAAACTGAGCATCAAAGTGGCCAACTTGGAAAGAGCAAGATCCAGGTCACGGCAACGCTGGAGCACCAACCGCTCGCGTTCGGCATCACAGAGTCGCAACCGCGATTCACCCATTCCACGGCGTACTCCGGATTCACCAGGGTGGCTCTGTTACTACCATCATCGTTTCCGCGCCAGAGCCCGCAAATGCACGGAACCCTGCGCATGGAAGTCTAAACCGGAAAACTAGGAGTAGCGCAGGTAAAGGAGGCGGATACCTGTGCGATCACTCCAGCACATCGCCTCCTCGTCACGGATGTAAGTACAGGACTTCGCCTTTTAGTGGACACAGGAGCCCAGGTCTCGGTACTTCCGGTGCCAAAAAAACGTGACAGTGTTAAGTGTACGCAATATAAACTATATGCCGCCAATGGCTCAGAAATTAAAACCTATGGCATTAAAACTTTGACATTAAATTTAGGTTTAAGACGTTCTTTTAAATGGGACTTTATTATAGCGGACGTAAGATACCCTATTTTAGGCGCCGATTTTTTAAGTAAATATGGACTATTAGTAGATTTAAGAGCGCGTAAATTAATTGATCAGGTTACAAATTTAAACGTAATAGCAACTATCAGTAAATGCAATGATCAATCAATTTACACTTTAGATAAGAATCACCCATACTGGGACGTCATAAGTAAGTACCCAGACATTACTAGACCTGTTAATTATAAGGATACACCTAAACATAACATTTTTCACCATATAGAAACGACTGGACCTCCTTTACACGCGAGAGCGCGGCAGTTACCACCAGACAAATATAAGAGAGTTAAAGAGGAGTTCATGTCGATGCAAGAAGTAGGTATCTGTAGACCTTCCAAGAGTCCATGGTCTAGCCCTCTACACGTGGTACCCAAGAAAAACGGGGAAATTCGGCCGTGTGGAGATTACCGGCGACTGAACGCTGTTACTAAGCCAGATAGGTATTCCTTACCGCGGATACGCGACTTTACGTACATATTAGACGGTAAAACGGTTTTGTCGCGACTCGATGTTATACGCGCATATCATTGTATACCTGTTTTCCCTGACGACATTGAAAAAACGGCGATAACAACACCTTTTGGCTTATTCGAGTTTCCTAGAATGACGTTCGGATTGCGCAACGCGGCGCAAACATATCAACGGTTTATGGATCAGACAGTGCTACGCGGTTTAGATTTTTTATTCGTGTATATTGACGACATTATTATAGCAAGCTCATCGATAGAAGAGCACAAAAAACACCTTGATATAGTTTTTCAGAGATTTAACGAATATGGTATTGCAATAAATTTGAATAAATGCAGTTTTGGAGTATCAAAATTAGAGTTTCTAGGTTTTGAAGTGTCCAAAGACGGTATTCGACCCTTAGATACCAAAGTTCAAGTCATTAAAGATTTTCCAAAACCTAAAACAGTCGAGGAATTACGAAGATTTCTGGGTATGGTTAATTTTTATCGCGCTCACATACCTAGGGCAGTTGAACATCAGGTCATATTAAATTCCTATTTACACAACGCAAAGAAACGCGATAAGACATGCATCGCGTGGACACCTGAGGCTAGCAAAGCGTTTTTGCAATGCAAGCTTAGCCTACAGGACGCAGTAACTTTATCGCATCCGCGCAGTAATGCAAAGTTAGCACTTTTTTGCGATGCTTCATCATCATCAGTTGGATCGGTACTTCAACAACATGTAGATGGCATGTGGAAACCTTTAGGTTATCATAGTCAAAGAATTACGGATACGCAAAAATTTTATAGCACATATGACCGCGAGCTTTTAGGCATTTTTTTGGCAGTAAGATACTTTAAAGATTTAATTGAGGGTCGAGAATTAATTATATACACGGACCATAAACCATTAACATTCGCATTTACTAAAACAAGATGCGAAAAAGAAACACCTAGGCGCATTCGCCAGTTAGCATTCATAAGTGAATATAGTACAGACATCAGGTATGTTCGTGGAAACGACAACGTGGTGGCAGACACATTATCGCGCATAGAAACAATTGCCTGCCCCACGGTTTTAGATTACGAGCTACTTGCTGACGCGCAATTGAAAGATGAGTCGTTGTTGCAACTGACGCAATCGCAGTCGAGCAATATGCATTGTAATTTTAAGAAAGTAACTATACCTACTTGTAATAAAGAAATATATTGCGAGGTTTCAACCAAATCGATTCGACCGTATTTAACACCTGAATTTCGAAGAATAGCATATGAAAGCATACACAACTTGAGCCATCCAGGCGTACGTACAACTCGTAAGATGGTAAGTGATAAATTCTTTTGGCCAGGCATGAACAAAGATGTAGGCTTATGGGCCAAAACTTGTATATCATGCCAAAGAGCAAAAGTAAGTAGACATGTTAAGTCCCCTTTAGGAAAATTCGCTGACGTAGATAGATTCGAGCATATACACGTGGACATAATCGGCGTTTTGCCGACATCTTCTCAAGGACATCGCTTTTGTGTAACGATAGTAGACAGGGCGACGCGCTGGCCCGAAGCTTTCCCTGTGCGAGAAATTACTGCTGACGTTGTAGCCAGGATTGTTTATGAGGAATGGTCAACTCGCTATGGCCTTCCCATCTTTTTGACCAGTGACCTTGGGAAACAATTTGAGTCGAATCTCTTTGCAAAACTGATGAAGCTTCTCGGAGTTCGTAGAATACGTACGACCCCTTATCACCCTCAAGCGAACGCTTGCGTTGAAAGATGGCATCGTAGTCTTAAAGCGGCTTTATCTGCTAAATTATCAGATAATAAGAATTGGGTAGACGAATTGCCCACAGTTATGTTAGGTTTAAGAGCCTCGATACGTAGCGACAGTGGAGTTAGCGCAGCAGAATTAGCGTTTGGCAAGCCTATGCGTTTGCCAGGTGATTTCTATGACACTTCGGTAGACACAGACGCATCAGAGCCGTATCTCGTCGAAAAAATTAGGAAAACCATTAGTAGTTACCGTCCCACCCGGCAAAGTAGCAACAATAAGAATATGTTCGTTTTCCCCGACCTGAAAACATGTGAGTTCGTATTTGTTAGAGACGACGCGGTTCACAAGACTTTTAAACCGCCGTATGATGGACCTTTCAAAATTATAGAACGGAACCCTAAAGTGTTCCTGATTCAATTCCCTAACCGGCAAGCTCGTATTTCTATAGATCGCTTAAAACCGGCATACATTTTATCGGGTGAACCAAACGCTAAAGAGCCGGAAAAACAAATCGAACAATCGAGTACTGCCACGGGCGGTAGCGGTTCAGAATCGCCAACGCTCGTTAACAAAACCTCACGCTCAGGTCGCGCGATAAAGAGGCCAGTACGTTTCGCAGACGCAGCATTATGATGCGAGAAGTAAATGTAATTTAACTAGGTTTAGCATGTAAGCATATTTTAAGAATTATTGTAAGAAAATATAAGTAGATTGACCGCAGAACAAAATTTTAATCTCACGAGAGACATCCAAGTAATCGTTTATCAGTGAATTCAGTCCAGTAAATGAGCATTTTCGTAAACATGGGAAAAGGACAAAGCAAGAATTCCGAAGTTATAATAGCTCAATCAGGGGCAAATAACGCGGAAACAACACACCAAGATGTCGAATACAAATTGGAAATATATTTTATCGTAATGATCCTGTTGCTATGCTGTATCGGCGCAGGCGTCATCGGATTCGCCTGCAAACGAGTTGGAAGGCGAATAAGAAACTCTATTGCAAAGAACATAGTGTCGCAAATGGAAAAGGCACAACCAGTGCAAGGCAGCGGTCAACCTACTTATACGTAATATAGAGTAGGTAAATAATTGTGTAACGTAAGCTTGTACTCATATGTAAGCATTAGATTAAGAGCATTTTGTTCGTTGTTTTTCTAACATTTTCTTTACATAATTTTTAATCTCTGTTCAAAAATTTTTATATACATAATATTATCTAAGATTCGTACAATTTTTTTTTAATGTTTATAATTTGTTCAATTTTTTTTTTTTCAATTTTAATTATTTATACAAAAATTTTAAATCTTTGTTTGTTAAAAATTTTCGTTTAAAGGGGGGAATATTTGTAGGGGTTACATATTGCACTATATGCAGTTTTATGTAACGGTAGTCACTTTATACAGTTTGTCTCCGCCCGCGGCTCGACTCGGCCGCGTGGCACAATAAAAACAATGAGCTTTGTGAAGTGCTTTAATTTATCTCCTCAAACCCAGTAGAAGAAAGGAAGCCCTAACTAAGGCTATCCCAACACTCCTTAACCACAATACTTTTAAAACAGGGTAGTACAAAATTGGGGCAGGTATAAAAATTTCCTTTCACGTATTAATAAACATACTCGTTTCATAAAGGAATCTATACCAAACGTCTATACCCCGCCAATAAATAATAATCACTGATCCTCATTCCCTATTGTTCGCATATGAACTCATGAATATGTAGCTTTCCCGGGGATACACTATGCATACCGGAGCTCAGTCGGAAGTTGGGTTCTCTCAATAGCGAATAGCGAATATAACTGAACAATCAGGTACTATTTCATATTGGGAAATGAGCTCATATTATATGGACACTATAGCTGTTGGCACTGCTTCACATCCATGAGTTTCGGTCTCTACAAATCCCACATGTAGTGTCCGGGACGTCTTTTTAGGACTTTAAACGAAGAATAATTCCGTCACACATAACTTTTACGTTCACGGAGCGCACGCAATGGAAGCTCTCCAAAAGGAACACTTTTTCCCGTTTTGTGCAACATTATTCATTGAATCTACACTCCTATTGGTCATAGCATGATGCTATATTATACGAATTCATTCTTTGCATCGCTCTCTCTAAGTCTCTGGCCACAGAATGGACAAATATCGTTTTCATCGTTATCATAGAAGCGATAATGTTAACAGCATTTAAACAAATCACCAATAATAATTCGAGAATATTATGGGTACGATGATACTTCACTTTAATTTTGACACCGTTGATAGTGGTCTATTAATAATCCCTGTAATATCTATTTATAATCCCTATTTATAAGCCGGTTGCTAAGAAGGTCCTATCCCCATTAATGTTACGACGCAATTAAATTGCTCGTTTACTCGATTTCGGGCGCCCATAGAACTCGTGCTAACGACTTTATTGTAAATGGCCGATGTTGAGTACGCCCATCTTCATAAGTCGTTACTGCTTTGTCGTATTTAGTGGGTCCAAGTGATTTTCTTAGGGAATTGTACATACCTGAAATGCGTATGCTATAGAATTATGTAATAACTATGTAAAAGTATGTAATTGTGTAGTAACTAGATAATAAACAATTCTGTTTCATTAATAGCTTAGTTATTTTTATAAGTACTTCAATTCACGAAGGCAATATTATTTGTGGTCTTGAACTACCTCCTGTCCTATATATTGATTTAGTTTTTATCAATAACATTGTTAATTATACCTATCGTTTTTCAAGCACAGATATAGTGTGAGATTGGTTTCTGGTTGAAGTTATTATGAACATGGAATGAAAAAAACTTTGTGTTATGTGACTTGATTATGTTCTTGCATCTCTATCTTTACTTTAAAGAACAGTGGCAGAAATGTACACAAATGAAGTTTAGCGTCTAGATGTAACATTTATTACAAGATGATTCTAGTAAATAACTGAATTTTTTCAAGGTATCACCAGTTATTGTAAAGGACGGGTCAAAAAATAAAATATTTAAAGAAATTCAATTGATTACTGATAGGTTCCGTTTCCACATTCCTGACAGCTAGTGTTGCCGGATGCCAAACTTTTCCACTTTTATACTCCATCTTTTTGACGATCGGTCCACTTTTGTACGAGAACAACATGTAACAGCTACTAAAGAAAATCCTATTTTCAGGTACTAATGTAGAATACACGACAATAACTGTATCAATTTCCATTGTTCCTTTTTTTTTTGCAATTAATTTACTCGAATTATATAAAAAGATTAAATTACTTTAGGGTTTTCCACTGCGTTGGAGTAAAACTGAATATTATTTTTCCGTGTGAGCCAGTCTCACTTAAATAAACTGTTTACAGTTTTATGATTATTTGACAGAAAAGTACACCTATTAATTATTATTATTACTGAAATCTATTACAACCGATTATTTTGAGCATAGAACATTTTGTCTTGGTAGTTTAGCGTTTCCGAAATACCCTTGTAATTGAATATTGATTTATTAACTCTATTAGATTTTTCTTTCAGTCGATTGGAGTTTTTTAATTCCGGCATCTCGCAACACTATCCGACAGCTACATGGCTACAACTGTCAACAGTGACAAATTCTCGAACAAGTGACAAGTATTTATCAAAGAGGATATAGTGTATTGTCTATGCTCTCTGATGGTTCATGGCGGAGGTCGCTGTTGTTATAATACTCAATTACAATATTTTGAAAATAAATATTAATTTTTCTCCACTTTTTTGTGAGAAAAATCTTTTAGCATTGAGTTCAGGCTTGCGGGCCCAATCAAAAAAATATTTTTTCATTTATAGTTGCATTCATGTTGCATTAGCGAAACCAATGTATGGGCCCGCACCATTGTTCTTTCGAAAACGCCAAACACTAACTCAGAAGTCAGCTCTTGACCAAAGCCAAAACTATCAAATTTTGATCATAGCTTGGCTAGTATAGTACTTACTTACGCAACTTACTTAAGCCTATAGACGTCCACTACTGGACATGGGTTTTTCCGAGAGCGCGCCACCTCACACGGTCCTCCGCCTTCCTTATCCACCAACTACCCCTTGTTAGGTCGTCGGTCCATAATCGGCTAGGAAGTCTTCCTACGCTGCGTTTATCCGTACGCGGTCTCCACTCGTGAATACGTCTGCCCAACGACCGTCTCCAACATATATATGGCCCGCCCACTGTCTCTTGCGTATTCGTTGGGCTATGTCGGTTACTTTGCGGTTCTCCTACGGATGTCTTCCTCGTCGCTTTCATAGTGTTGGTCCTAAAATCTTTCATTTTCCATCAGGATGACGGCCTTAAAGACGAATCTACAGAAAACGAAGCGGCATTTGTGTGTACGACGTCCCACTCGGGTGGTATCCACCTGCATTTGACGACGGAGAGCGAACCAGTTGCGTACTTATTAGTCGGCAGCCTCAAGGCAATAGCTATGAGGCTGTATGACACGCAGACGGATATAAGACTGATGAGCTACTCCAACGACCCGAGGAGATTTAGGTCAGTGGCTATTAATTATAACTGAGCATGTGCTGCTATCATAGGGTAGTTAGGTGCACTATGTTTACTGATCACTAATTAACACCGTGAGTATTTAGCTGATAAAATTAAATGAAGACCAAAGACAAATCGCGATATAGGGAGACACATACAAGGTACTAAGTAATCAATGTCTTCCTGTACGGAAAAATAAAACATTTTTATATTACAAGAAAAAATGTTTTGTTTGTACGTAGCTATCAATGTACCTACCAAGTTACTTCTTGCTTTTGCCAGTATTTTTAAGGTAGAAATTAAGATGAATACGTAATAAGTAATATTAAATTTCCCTTCGCAGATATGAAATAAGCGCAATACCACTACACCAGCGGTCGAAAGAGGTTAACTGCGAGGCCGCCAGTGCAGCAGTAAGCCTGGCCTCGTCCAACAAAGTGAATGATTTAAGGATCGGCGTCGCGAGCTTCTGCAAAGCGTTCCCCTGGCACTTCGTGACTGACAAGCGATTGGAACTCGTGCAACTCGGTATGTTTTGATCTACTTTGATTTAAATAGGTTAACTTTGAGGCCACTAGCGCAGCAGTGAGCCTGGCCTCGTCCAACAAAGTGAATGATTTAAGGATCGGCGTCGCGAGCTTCTGCAAAGCGTTCCCCTGGCACTTCGTGACTGACAAGCGATTGGAACTCGTGCAACTCGGTATGTTTTGATCTACTTTGATTTAAATAGGTTAACTTTGAGGCCACTAGCGCAGCAGTGAGCCTGGCCTCGTCCAACAAAGTGAATGATTTAAGGATCGGCGTCGCGAGCTTCTGCAAAGCGTTCCCCTGGCACTTCGTGACTGACAAGCGATTGGAGCTCGTGCAACTTGGTATGTTTTGATAATTTTAATTGAAATAGGTTAACTTTGAGGCCACTAGCGCAGCAGTGAGCCTGGCCTCGTTCAAGAAAGTGAATGATTTAAGTATCGGCGTCACGAGCTTCTGCAAAGCGTTCTCCTGGCACTTCGTGACTGACAAGCGATTGGAGCTCGTGCAACTCGGTAAGTTTTGATCTACTTTGATTTAAATAGGTTAACTTTGAGGCCACTAGCGCAGCAGTGAGCCTGGCCTCGTCCAACAAAGTGAATGATTTAAGGATCGGCGTCGCGAGCTTCTGCAAAGCGTTCCCCTGGCACTTCGTGACTGACAAGCGATTGGAACTCGTGCAACTCGGTATGTTTTGATCTACTTTGATTTAAATAGGTTAACTTTGAGGCCACTAGCGCAGCAGTGAGCCTGGCCTCGTCCAACAAAGTGAATGATTTAAGGATCGGCGTCGCGAGCTTCTGCAAAGCGTTCCCCTGGCACTTCGTGACTGACAAGCGATTGGAACTCGTGCAACTCGGTATGTTTTGATCTACTTTGATTTAAATAGGTTAACTTTGAGGCCACTAGCGCAGCAGTGAGCCTGGCCTCGTCCAACAAAGTGAATGATTTAAGGATCGGCGTCGCGAGCTTCTGCAAAGCGTTCCCCTGGCACTTCGTGACTGACAAGCGATTGGAGCTCGTGCAACTCGGTATGTTTTGATCTACTTTGATTTAAATAGGTTAACTTTGAGGCCACTAGCGCAGCAGTGAGCCTGGCCTCGTCCAACAAAGTGAATGATTTAAGGATCGGCGTCGCGAGCTTCTGCAAAGCGTTCCCCTGGCACTTCGTGACCGACAAGCGATTGGAGCTCGTGCAACTTGGTATGTTTTGATAATTTTAATTGAAATAGCTTAACTTTGAGGCCACTAGCGCAGCAGTGAGCCTGGCCTCGTTCAAGAAAGTGAATGATTTAAGTATCGGCGTCACGAGCTTCTGCAAAGCGTTCTCCTGGCACTTCGTGACTGACAAGCGATTGGAGCTCGTGCAACTCGGTAAGTTTTGATCTACTTTGATTGAAATAGGTTAAATTTGAGGCCACTAGCGCTGCAATGAGTCTGGCCTCGTCCAACAAAGTGAATGATTTAAGGATCGGCGTCGAGAGCTTCTGCAAAGCGTTCCCCTGGCACTTCGTGACTGACAAGCGATTAGAGCTCGTGCAACTCGGTATGTTTTGATCGACTTTCATTTAAATAGGTTAACTTTGAGGCCACTAGCGCTGCAATGAGTCTGGCCTCGTCCAACAAAGTGAATAATTTAAGCATCGGAGTCGCGAGCTCTGCAAAGCTCGTAGGACACGGCATGTCTGAAATAAAATGTAGCGTATCAGGCTATAATGTTACACATACTCGAATTTAGTATAAATCGGTTAAGCTATAAAAGTGGATCAATGATATTAGGTTGTGGTTTAAGCAACTGATTAATTATTTTTCTTAAAGTTTTCGATGTCTAGTTTCAGCTAATTTACACAAATCAATAAGCCATTTCAAAGAAGTCGATTAAACAAAATTATTTTTAAAACTTTGTGTACGAAGTTCACGCCGCATCGCCAGTGCGGTCGTAAAAAGAAATTTAGGTAATATCGTGGAAATTTATGGAGCCGTATTTCAAAGTCATATTTGAAAAAGTAACACTCCACCATTTGAAATATTCGTCGAACTCATTTACGCGTTCAGCAGTTTTAAATATTTACTGGAAAGTTATACGATGTTTCGCCATGATAACCTCTATCCAAATATTATTAAAATAAATTGGATACAGAGAAGGGCTAAACCTAGATATAATATTATTTATAGGATACTTGTTTTTTTTATTTCATAATATTGTGATTTGTGATACATCACAACTATCAGATTTTTTTATAGTTCTAAAATCCGTGTTTTTCTCCTAACAAAGAATCACGTCTTCAAGTAATCACGTATTCAAAACGAAACACCGTAAGTAGTATAAAAGAAAAACTGACGACCCGGACGAACTGCGAAAAAGTGTCCATCCTTCAGTAATAAGTTATATCAGAATTGGTGTTGTTGTCTCAATTTGTTGTCATTTTTAGGGTTCCATACCAAAATGGTAAAATTGGAACCGTCCGTCCATCCGTCTGTCACACTCGATTATTTCAGTAACTATCGAAGCTATTAACTTAAAATTTAGAATAGTTTTAGGTAATAGTTACCCGACGTCATTGCAATCATACAATTTTGAAAATTATTTTTATTTTTATTCAAAAAGGGGGGGGGGGGGGGGGTAAAACGGGTTGTTGAAATTTCAAAATGAGATAACATTATTGAGTAGGGTATCATATGAAAGGAAGTTACTTGCGTATTCTAAAACCAATTTTTTTTAATATACGTATATTTTACAGGAAAAATAAAACAAAGGTACCTACAGTAAATTAAACTTTTGAATTCATGAACAAAAGTGATTATTTTAAAGTTTTTCTTCTTTTATAGTATGAAACCCTCTTTGCCCGAGCCCGACTCGCACTTGGCTGGTTTTTTTCACCTCATTCCTCATTCAACAGACAAAGTGTGATATAATTTTGTTTGGACACAATGTCAAATTTTCGTGCCAATTATGCTCGGACTGCTTTAATATTGTAAACGATACTGGTGCTTTGCTAGTTCATGTAAATTCCCTTGACACTCGATTATTTATAACTGGCTTTATTAAAGTTTCGTAATTTGGTAGAGAGATTAATAGTTTACGAACAAATTAACAAAGTTGAGTTTTAATTGTACTGTTGGAAATATTTTAAAAAGGCATTGCCACCACAACGGTCAGTATATTATTAATATTAATAAAATAAAATATTATAAGGATATTTTAAATGTCTCTTATCACATAGGCCACTTACCAGGTAGACACTACCGCCATGACACTTACCAGGTAGACACTACCGCCATGTTCGTAACGCTGTTTTACATTGCTCTAAATCTGTTACTTAACAATTTTTGTCGTTATAAAAAAAAAAGTTTTTTCTATAATATTTAACGTTCTTTAAATTTGGTTGCTTATCATGGTAATTCAAATGTAATTTGGTAACAGAAACCTATCTAATCTTATCTTATACATTTAAAAGAGCAATTCCTGTATATGCATATAATATGAATGTCGGAAATATAGGATTCGAACTATTTTCATGGAATTGAGTATTGACGTATTTACCATAAATATACCGTCACCAATATTGAGATAATCCTAATATCCTAATAATATTATAAAGGCGAAAGTTTGTGTGTGTGTATGTTTGTTACTCCTTCACGGCTCAACTACTGAACCGATTTAGCTGAAATTTGGAATATAGGTAGTTTATAACCCGGATTAAAACATAGGCTACTTTTTATCCCGGAAAATCCACAGTTCCCGAGGGATATTGAGAAAACCCAAAATTTCTACAGAAATCTATAGCTACATCTATAGATAGATTGTTCAAGCGAACTTGCTTGAAAGCATGTTTAAAGGTTGGAATAGGGAACGATAACGGGAAAATGACGTTTCCCTTAGGATTCATGAAAAAGCGAATTTGACGCGGGCAGGGCCGCGGGCAAAAACTAAATCTATTATCACTATAAATGTGAAAATGGCCACTATGTAGGTTCTGAACATAGCACTGTACGCATTTAACAAGTGTGTTTTAGTTGAACAAGGGGATATGGGATAATAATGCTATAAATAATAATGCTATAATGCTATAAATAATGCATAATGCTATAAATGTGAAAATGGGTACCTGTATTATAGGTTCCGACATTACAACTGTTTCGCTATTAGCATTTTGTGTTTTAGTTGAGCAATGAGATACAGGTTAATAATATTAAAACTATGAAAACGGGTACCTATATGATATAGGTTCTGAACTAACATCTGTTTCGTTACTAACAATGTATGTTTTAGTTGAGCTATGGGATATGGTATAGTAATTAGTAATACTATAAATGTGGAAATGGGTACCTACCCATAAAGGTTCTGAAAGTACAATTGTTTCGCTATTTATAACAGAAAAACAATGTTTTACCTAATTAGTTCAAAAACTAAGCCAGTTATTAAAATGTCGTTCTGAGCGTTTTTGGGAATTATTTTTTACCGATACATTAAAACAAAAATTACAATTATGTACATCGTAGTTGGAAATTAGAAAAATGGAGATTTTGGAGCAATTTTTGGGTGAACTTTTGGGCGAGAAATTTTTATCCAATCGTGTTTCTGAAGTTAGGTTAACAGTTTTTCCCCAGAAAATCCATGACTCCCACGGGATTTGTAAAACCCCGAAATTCACGCGGGCGAAGCCGCGGGCAAAAGCTAGTAATATTATAAAGGCGAAAGTTTGTGTGTATGTTTGTTACTCCTTCACGGCTCAACTACTAAACCGATTTCGCTGAAATTTGGAATATAAGTAGCTTATAACCCGGATTAAAACATAGGCTACTTTTTATCCCGGAAAAATCCGTAGTTCCCGTGGGATACTCAAAATACCAAATTTTCTAGAGCAATCTATAGCTACATCTATAGATAGATTGTTCAAGCGAACTTGCTTGAAAGCATGTTTAAAGGTTGGAATAGGGAACGATAACGGGAAAATGACGTTTCCCTTAGGATTCATGTAAAAGCGAATTTGACGCGGGCGGGGCCGCAGGCAAAAACTGAATCTATTATCACTATAAATGTGAAAATGGCCACTATGTAGGTTCTGAACATAGCACTGTACGCATTTAACAAGCGTGTTTTAGTTGAAAAAGGGGATATGGGATAATAATGCTATAAATAATAATGCTATAATGCTATAAATAATGCATGATGCTATAAATGTGAAAATGGGTACTTGTATTACAACTGTTTCGCTATTAGCATTTTGTGTTTTAGTTGAGCAATGAGATACAGGTTAATAATATTATAACTATGAAAACTGGTACCTATATTATATAGGTTCTGAACTAACACATATTTTATTGCTCAACTAAAACACATATTTTTAATAGCGAAATAGTTCTAATATCAGAAACACCTTTTTAGCATTATTAACCTGTATCCCATTGCTTAACCAAAACACACATTATAAATAGCGAAACAATTGTACTTTCAGAACCTTTATGGGAAGGTTCCCATTTCCACATTATATAATAGCATTACTAATTACTATACCATATCCCATAGCTCAACTAAAACATACATTGTCAGTAACAAAACAGAAAAACCCCGAAATTCACGCGGTCGAAGCCGCGGGCAAAAGGTAGTATTGAAATAAAATTCGCTTAGTGCAACTGTAAGTGAATAAAGAGTAGGCACTTGAGGTGAAATGGAAATAATTACTCGTATATTTAAACTAGGAATCTGAAATCTATTTCCCCGATGGAAGTGTAATATCTGATAGAATCATTTCATCGACCTGAACTCACAGCGCGGCGATAGCGGCAAAATTTAATCAATCCAGACAGGATATAACTGGAGGAACTATTTTTGTAGCGACAGCACACTGCTGGCTGCTTGACCTAGAAACTCAGATACGGTTACATTATGCAACACCTTTTTTGTATGTGGAAAATGAAACGCCAAAGCTGTACTGAAAAGTAGAGGTAATTAGGAGTCTATTGAGATTTAGAAGTGACAACTTCAGAACGCGCGTTGGCATATTTTTCAGATGTGAAAAAACCATTGACCTCGTGTCGATCTCGGTATTTTTATATGATTGTACTAGCAAACCCGGCGAACTCCGTTTCGCCACCAGATTCTTTTATGTAACATTTTTTAATTTTTAATTTTTTTTTAATTTTTCCTGAATTTTCTTTGCTATAAACCTCATGGAGCCCGAGAACTTTCCAGCGAATGCAAAACCGTGGAAATCGGTTCGTGCGTTCTGGAGTTATAGCGTCATGAAGGAAAACCCGACTTATTTTTATATAGTAGATGAGTATCTGTGGTGAGGTCTGCTTTTAAATTTGTAATACCCAAACTCGCATAGAACGGGAGCCTAGAGGCTAGAGCCCCTAGACATAAGACAATAAGTCAAGTAACATATTTTAGAGAAAATTTTGGGAGCATTATTGAGTCTGGCAGAGTTATGGCCCACGGAAAGGGTCTGGAAACGTTCAATATTATTTTGTAAATCTTTTAGGGAATATTTGTAAAAATCAACTATAAGAATTTAATTAAGTTAACCCTATCTTTATTTACCTTTCTCGTCCTGATATCTGAATTGGTCGACTCACCAACTCAATTCACATTCATTCACAGAGCCATTTAATGCACATAATATTATAAATTCTATTCATAGCACCACATTTTGTTCTTTAGAAAATAAAGTTATGTCAAGGGTCTTCGATCTCTTGAACCATGAACAAATGACGCCAGAAAAGAATGCAAGTTTTCACTGTTCTTTGGATTATTTTAAAACTACAGAGATAAACTTTAGTTGAATTTATTTGATTGGAAATTCTCTATAAAAACTTTGCGGGCAAAACGCTTATAGTTCGCGCCCGCCCTAAAAGCCTTAATTTAACTAATTATGAAAGGGTCGGTGTCAGATCACACCGGTATTATAGTGTGGGGTACTGTCCATTAGCTTATTTCGGTGCTCGCTTTACCTTTCATGATCCTATCTGTATATATATATTACATCTGTGTTTCTATTTGGACCGTACTCATTCCGATTTATAGTTGTACCATTTCAACCCTTTTCACGTTTTATCTCTATCTTATTACACAAATACCCAAAAAAGGATCGTTATGATTTCATGGTTAATGCATTATATGAGTATTGAGTATTTTTAGAATGCTTAGTTATTCTCGGGGAGTAATTCTTAACTAACCGTCATCAGGTAAGTTAAGATGACGATTTAAGAGACTTTAAAGTAAATTAATCACCAATTCAGTAATTAAAAAACTAATTCAGAGAAAACCCGAATTCGGCTGTTATTATCGAAGTTTGACATTTCTAAGCTTGAAAGTATTTAAAATTTAGATTTAGCGAAACTCAAACAGAATTGTCTCCATTAGGTAGTTACGGTGTACCTAAATTAATATAAGGACAATGTTTTATTTATTGTAAGACTTGTTAATATACTATCTTTCTTTATTTCTCTTTACCCGATAAATGGTTTTTTGAACTGAGTTCATTTTTCTGGAGTGTTTATTGATGGAAATAAAAAAAGCCTTGAATGGTTCTTTTTTACCCTATTTCGTTACATATTTTTCGTAGTGTTTGACAAATATCTGCGTTCTATAAGCCAAACATGTTTTTGCAGTGCCATAAAGCTATAAGCCAAACATGTTTTTGCAGTGCCATGTAGAGATCTTATTTCAATAGATTTGGCTCTGGTTTGTAAAAATGTCTGAGTTTATAGGCCAAGATCAATGATAAGTTTATTTATAAGATGCTTAGGAAAGTCATCAACCTCTTGGTTAGTCTGCTTGCTAAACATTGGAATTAACCAGCAAAAATACGTTATTTACCTAACACATAACTACCGAAAATAGAATAAATTCTTCCCAGCATCAAAAGTAAATGATTTCGATTGCTACACATCATTCACAAGCTCCGTAATACGTCGGGGGAAGTGATGGGTAGAGCATAAAAATAACACTTCGCGCCTAAGAAACATAATAAAAAACACAATTTCGCACGTCCCCACTTACGAGCTAGGAAATGGCGGTATTAAACCCGTGTTTAACTGTTTACGCTGCGCCGGGTTGCGGTCGAGCGTATGTATTAAGATGAGCAAGTATTTTGAAAGCTTTTAATATAAGGCTGTTTTTCCACCGTAGCTGGCCCCGGGATGTGTTCGAAAAAGGCGAATAATCAAGGGGTCACTATGGCCATGTATGGTCGCTTTTCCACCGTATACCCGTCATTTCATTCATTTAGATATCAAGCAGAAATAATTTCGGTATCGGTGACATCGTGACAGCTGCATTGGACGAACTGCCTTAAAATGAACAAATGTTTACTGTATAGGTACAACTTATTTCCTCCCTATCATATTCTGGTAAAACTATAGTCTTTTGATACAATTACTAGTTCTAATTTAGATTACTTTACGTGCCTGATAATTTAAGATTTACAAGTACGCTAGATGAAACATAAGTTTATTTAAGATCTTAGGCGTAAAACGTCCAAAACTAGTGACAATATTAATTTGTCTAACACTTTAGTGACTGTTACTTTGGAGGTTGGATTGACCTTAACATCTAAGTCAGAAGGTTTTGTTACTTCGTTTTAAAGCTGACTTTAATCTCGAAAAGGTACAGAGTGTACCCGGGAAGTTTTCTAAGGACTTACGTAAGAAAACCGAAATGTCAACTAGTTTGCTGGTATAAAACATTTAAAGATTTAACTGTCCTCTGTGTGTGTACCTATAATCAGGTGAGACCTTTAGTCAAGCATAAACCAACATCAACGGGAAAATAAACTCACTTATCCTAGAATCTACCAGCCGTGAACAAATTCGCTCAAAATTTACCTTGATAAATGATCAGAGAACCTAACGAAGGTAATTTTGTTGAATGATGCCACGCTTAGTCTTATTCGGTGGCGTATCTAAATCATCTGGCGTAGAAATATTTTATTAACGCTTGGTTGAATCGACAGGTCCGTTGAAGTTCGATTTTTAATAATATAAGGGGAACCATTGATATAAAAAAGTAACTCAAAAACCAAGATATCAACTAATTAAAAAGAGCATATGAACCAGAAGATGTTTACCACGGCACTGTCAATTATGCCATAGAACAACGGTAATTGCGATGCATTACTATATTTTAGCACATTTCGGTTAAAGGACAATGAAACCGGCATGATAAATTAAAGCTTTTGCGCGCAAATCTTCTGGAAGGACAAACATAACAGGCGGATGGAGGGACTTGGCGAAAGTATAAGGATTAGGGAACCTTGAAAATTAAGATTCCTATTCATATTGATGGCGACTTTGAAACGAAGTTGCCATTTGTAACTATCCAAAAACTGTTGCCAGAAACAGCAGCAATTTTTTCGCTGATGGTCGTTTAGTATCCTCAGATGTCTAATATTTTAAGTTTTCGTATATCAATGGCAAAGGGTCCGGCGATCTACCTAATACACACATTTCTACGCACAATGGAACGGATGCTTTCATCTTCAGAGTCCTTTTTTTCCAATACCATGCTTCTACGAAACTTACCTATAATAATATCATGATATACGTGTTTTATACTGAAAATTTTACCACTAAATAATGTCCCATCCATTCCACCTAGATTTCTGTCAATCCACGTCCACCCGGTATGCCAGATCCTTCTTTCTACGCACATGCAAACTATGGAAACAGCTACCAGCAACACTGTTCCCTCAAAACTATAACATGGGGTTATTCAAGGGCCGGATAAACAAATTTCTTAAGAGCCGGCAACGCATTTGCAGTTCCTCTGGTGCTGTAAATGTCCATGGGCGGCGGTCATCGCTTACTATCAGGTGAACCTCCTGCTCGTTTGCTCGCGTTGACTATAAAAAAACCTGTTACCTGGGTTTACATAGCTACATTATCTCTGAAAAATCTCTATTTACCGTAGGATAAACAATAAACCAGTATAGAAAACTTTCTTGAAAATAGGTAGGGAAACCTAATAATGAAAAAAGTTTTGCAATAATAACGCGTAATGAAAAGGTTCTTCGTATTAACTAATAAAAATAAAAGGAGAATGTTCAAAAACGCAGTCTCCAGACATGTCTTCTGATAATCTTAAGAATGTTTAGTTATAGGCGGCGGGAGAATGTTCAAGAGACATCATCAGTCATGTTTTCTCTTAATCGTTTGAATGCTTGTTTTAGGGGGCGGTTTCATGAGACTCTTCGGCACATACCTCTCCACCCACGGTTCGTCTCTGGGCACATACTTCAGACTGCTCAGACCGAGAGGGGTCACGCTGGACTTTCGTGAGATACTGAAGAGACTGAACACACCCTTCATGTTCTGCCTCAAGATACCAGGTTCTACGTCGCTGGCTGAGGTAAGTTTAACTTATAACTTTCTTTATGCTCTCCAACTTAGATTTACTGCGATCTCATCTAATTAAGTGATCATACAGCTGAAGATAATATCGTACTAACTTGGAAGGGGACAGAAACATACCCCTTACGGTTTCTATGTTTATTGTATGCAGTGTACCATAACTCATATTAATATGTATTTATATGTCACAAAAAATGGCAGATTGTTGATCTAAAAATTTAGATCAACCATAGAAAGACAATGGATTGTATTTTTTATATTGATTGTTGTCTATATAAAATACAATCTCCTTTCTTTCCAAAACACGACTTCGATTATGGGTGGCTTAGTAAAAAAGTCGTTTTTTTTACGCTATACAAGTTAGTACTTGACTGCGATCGCACCTGATGGTAAGTGATGATGCAGTCGAAGATGTTAGCGTACTAACTTTGAAGGGGTAAGTTATGTCACCCCAACGGTTTCTACACAGCATCGTACCGGAACGCTAAATCGCTTGGCGGTACGTCTTTGCTGGTAGGGTGGTAACTAGCCACAGCCAAAGCCTCCCACCAGACCAGACCTGAGCCAATTTAGAAATTATAAAATTCCAAAGTGGCCCGTGGCGGGAATCGAACCCGCGACCTCCCACTCGAATCCGAGCGTGCGTCCTCTGCGCCACGGAGGTCGTTACCACAATAATGATATTCAAATATCTTCGAGCATTATTTAGAATATTATGTTAATGTCATAAGGAAAGCCGTTGGAGGAAAATTCATAGCATTTTCACGGTGGCGTGATCGCCAGACCGAAAGTAATATAAAGCCCAGCGAGAGCAAACATAATACATCAAACCTTTAAAAATCCATTACATGAGACTTTTAATCTCAAAATAATAATAATATCCTCCAGACCGATCCCGTTACGGCGGTCATTCTCTGACGAGATTTTCCATCAACCCGGGACAGAAAATTACACAATACACAGTTTTATAATGCAATAGACATATACATAGGACCCGGCGGACCGCGTGGCATTTCACTGGTGTCAAAAATGTTTCTTTTGTCACCAAGGGCGTCAGTAGGTAACCGACCGCAGTATTGTCTATGGACCAAAGACGGAGTATTTCTTCTATAAAATTGCGGAGTTGCATTTGGCTCTATTATTATGTGAAATATGGGTAAGTAAATTTTATAAGTTTGATAATATTATTATCTCTGAAACGCATTTATTTATTCTACTCAACAATAACAAGATTTCAATTTACATTTTAACCGCATAAATAATAATTTCGTATCGAAGCAGTTCGGTAATAATATTATCATCAATTAGCGTTGATTCATTGAGACAAATTAATTAAATTATTTTCAGGGAATGAAATGATTAATGACGTATTTATTTATTGTATCCTTTTGACAAATTAAATTACTATTGAGCTATTTTGCAGGTAGGAACATTTAGAGCCTCGAACCTCAACCCCAGTCAAAGAAACCTCAGGGTGAGAAATCAACATCGAGCTATGCTGCGCTGTACTGCGCTGTACTGCGCTGTGCTATGTTTGGTCAACTCGCTCTTCTAATATTTTAATGAGAATATAAACAAATGCTGTGCTGCGCTGTGTGAGGCTACGCTCTGTTTAAAAACGCAGCAATCTCGAGCAAAGCGCGCTACGCGCCATGCTGAACCGCGCTGTGCCGAACTGTGCTATTTTCTTTAAGGAGCTTTCATCTTCACCGGATTCAACTACGTCATAATATTTACGTTTTTTTGAAAATAAAGTCATTTTTGACGAGATGTGACTACACGAGCTGCTGGTTACTTTTATACTGAGCTAAGCAAAGCGCAGCACAGCTTGATGTTGATTGTAAAAAAAAAAACGAAGTTTAAGAAACACAGCACAGCACAGTGCAGTACAGCGCAGCATAGCTCGATGTTGATTTGTCACCCTCACTGTCACTAGACACTAGCCAAGTGCTGGTTGCCAGGTTCACACATCTCCTTTGAGGACATTATCGAAAAATCCAGGCATAGGTACAGGTTACCTAAGTTAAGTAGATTATACACACACATTAATATTTTAAAGGCGAAAGTTTCTGTGCGTACTTATGTTTGTTAATCTTTTACGCCGTAACTAAGTTATAAAATTAATTTGGCTGGGAATAAAGATTTTTATCCTGAAAAAATCATAGTCTCGAAACCAAAAACTAATTTTAAGTATACAGTTTATAAAAACAGAAGTGCATGACTGTCATTTGTAGGTATATCCGAACCTTACAATCCCTAGAAAAGAGGGAATTTCGTTTCCGAAAATAGAATAAATTAAACGTTGTTTACCTACGTACAAATATTTGTCGCATAGCCTATACGTACCAATTTAAAAGGAAAATACCTATTATATTTTGTATAAGCCACAAAAACAGGCGGGCAGGAAACACGTGTAAGAATCCCAATAATAAATACTCCTACTCGAAGTATCAAAATATAATGTTTTTTTCTCTCTTTGTTGTCAAAGTTGAGCCCTGTCGTGTTTTACCCTTAAAATACCGAACATAATATATTACAACTTCTGTGTAGAAATACATATGTGGATATATCCCATGTCCTGTCGTCAAAAACTATTTAACTTACCAAACATAAAATTATTTTCTGGTGATTTTTCTATATAATATGATACTAAAAATACATACCAACGTGTTCATTGACTATAGGCGTCATAAGAAGGCTCAAGTTCACTCAGGGAAGTGTTGTCCAGGTATAAAATTAATAATAAATAAATAAATCAGGACATTACACACATCGTAATATAGCCTTAAAAATAAGCGATAGCTTATGTTATTGGTATTAGATAACTGATTAATTTATACTTAAAATAATTGCCTTCAACCTGGTGGTCTAATATAAAGAGAGCCCTCAAGCTAGCCCAATTGCCTGAACAGACAACCCAAGACCGTAAGACTTGGCGCAAAAATGTGAGGAGATCCGACCCCAAGTAACGGGAACAGGGAAAGACGAAGAAGAAGAAGAAGAGTATACTTAAAATAATATTTAATATACATATTATACGAGTAAATACAATATATTGAACATACAAATATTTTCCAGTTGTGGGAATATAACCCACTACCTACGACGCAGACTGCAGGATCGTTGCCTAGACACAATATTTATAATATTTAACTTGAATTCTGGACCACCATTATACCTATGACTCTATAAGCATTATAATACAGATCTTTGGAACTTACAAACTTTTCCATTTTAAGCAATGTTTCAGCAATGTTACGTTGCAACTTAACTATAACTTGGCACTTACGAATATCTGAATTCCAATAGATACCCGTACTTTTGTTCGCGACGACTGACCTACTTGTACGAAAATTGGCGCATTTTTTTCCACTTTCATATTATTTTCTCCGCAGCAATAAGCGTTACTTTTTGTAGTTATTATGTCGATTGAAATGCTAGTAATTTCTTCTCTATCTATAAGCCCTGACTTTTCACACGTGATTCTATAGAAAAATGTAAAATTTTATACCTATTTCGTAATTGACACCTATAATCCAATTACATTTCTCATGTAAAATAGTTGCCAGGAGTGCGACCTCACAGCCCTTTTATTAATTAATGCTAATAATCCAATATCCTACCTATCTTTGTCAACAATAATGGAAAAGTTCCAAAGATTTATATCGATGAAAAGTAATCATATAAAAAGTCAAATGACAATTCGCAATGAAAGACATGTTACAGCCATAATGAATCTTTGTTACGTTTTGCAATTACAAGCAAAAATACTTATTCTGTACAAACAAAAAACAGCCACTTTTAAAAAAGTATATACCTAGGTAAAAACTATTTTATGTGGTCTAGACTATATCCAAATATACTGTACAATGTACATAGACCTAGCCCAGGGCTCATACATTGATGAAACATCTCCTTTAAAAGTAGACAAGTTGTAACAAGGTTAAAACTAGAGTCCGACCGAAACTGGTTTTCCGGCCGAAACCGAAACCGAAACCGAATATTCGGCCCTGGCGTCAGCTTCGGCCGAAACCGAAACCGAAACCGAAACCGAAACTCATGTGGTCAAGTATAAAATTCTTTAAAATACTGAAATTTGATGCATTTTACACATTAGAATGTTTACGTCGGACGATAACGCACTAAGTTTTATTGCTACGGAGCTATCCGAACGGCGCACGACAATTCCCGAACAAGGTCGCCAGCGTCCGCCATAGTGTTGCCGCGAGAAACGAAGTTAGGCGAGCATGCACGACTACTTCCGAAATTAGTTTCGGTTTCGGCTAAAGTTTCGGCCAATTTAGGCCGAAACCGAAACTGCCGCCGAAACTTGATTTTTGGCCGAAACTCGGCCGAAACCGAAACCGAAAGCGAACTTTCGGTCGGACACTAGTTAAAACATATTATATACCACTTATGTACATTTTTAATTCTTACAGGATACCTTTAGTTCAGCTCTCAGGTTCAGCTAATAAGTAATGGCTTACTTTTGGTTGTATTTTTCTGTATAAATATGTGTGCCAATGTCACAGCACCATCATTTTTCATCAGCCTGTTTAATGAAAAATTTCGCAGTTGAGAAACGTTATTAAGAAATTCTATCCGCTGGAAATGTGGGGAAAAAAGTAATGAAACCCTCCTGGGGAAGCAATCATAATGGTTCACGCCCCAAAATCCCATTAAATCGGGGCCTTTAACCTTAAAATGGATTGAGATTAACCTATATTATTATTTGCAAAGCCGCAAAGGCAACTGGAAAATTTTCTAACCAACAAATGAATTGTTCTGTTTGAACGTAAATTGGGAAGGCTACAAACCTTTATCTATGTAGGTTATCTAGAATTTAAATTCATTATTTCTTCTCCCCTATAAACGACGTTATAAGGTTGATAGATATGTAAAACTACCTAGGAAAATAAATATCACGGCAAGCGTCTCGGGGTTTATCCATAGCATAGAGAGGCTTGACCGATTTTTATGAATTTTTCGTGTATCTATAATGTGCGGAAAGTCTAAGAATAGGACGCAAACTATTTTTCATACCCCTAAGTGAGAAATAATGTCTATGGTAAAACAATGTTTGCCATTCAGCTTATTTTAATATAAAATGTTATCCTTGTCTTCTATTATTTCAGACATAGCTAAGTACATAATTCAAAACACTTAAATAAAGCGCTACACAGAAATAATATTTGGACCAGTATGTACATTCTACATGATATCGTGGCAGACACAATGAATCCTACAGAAGCACTCAGACTCCATACCAATATAAGGGTCCATTTGCCACAGAAATTGCCAAATACCAATTCCTCGTGCTCGTAGTAGGTAATTGAAACAAAATATTTGCAGACACCTGCAAACGTTTTCAATGGAGATCTTACTTCGGTCGTCTATTGTCCCAAGTGTAGGACACACTTAAGCGTCCCCTTTGTGGTTGGAACTTGGAGTAGGCTCTGAAACGCCTTTATTTAGGCCGGCCCTTTGTGGTACACTTCATAATGGTTCCCAAATATCACGTTAGGTGTGACGCACGCTTTAAAATTCCGTTTGCAGAGAGAATGGCTACTAATTTATTTAAATGCTCATGTGTGAAAGCAGTTTAAATCCTTCTGCTGCCATTGTTTTGTTTTCTTTGTGCCAGTTTTCTTTGTTTTGCAGTTATTTCGCTTCAATTTATAACCATTAGAACTTTAGAAGCTATAAATTGATAATTGATTCTGTCCAACCTGAAATGTAAAAAGTGGTTTACAAGCATGGTTTATGCGGTCAATTTGGTTTTTGCATATTTTACAAGTCGTCTATAAGCTTGACGTTATACGCGGTCAATTTGGTTTTTGCATATTTTACAAGTCTTCTACAAACATACATAATAAAAGCGCTCAATTTGGATTTGCATATTTTACAAGTTGTCTACAAGCATAATATATGCGGTAAATATGTTTTTGCAAATTTTACAAGTCGTGTAGGTACTAGCATGGTTTATGCGGCCAATATAAAACCAAATCTTTTACTAGCATAGTTTTCTTGACATTAACAATAAGCCTCTACAAAAAGGTTAGTTTTTCTCTCTCTCTAACCAAAGTCACTCTTACCAGATAAGTACCATAAGTGTTGAGTAAACTCTTTGCGCAGAAGGGATCGTAAAAAGAGAGTGTTATTATGAAATCAATTACAACATTAACAGAGTTAACACAATTTAACTATCAGTTACTGGCAAAAACTGCTTGAAGATGCTTTAGCAGATTGTGAGTGTATTATAAAACCACATGCCTAGTACAATGATACTAAAGTCATATAGCGGCTTATTAAAAATGAGACAATGCGCTGTTTACAGCTGCGATGTGATCAAAGAAACTGCCTCCTGAGAGCTATTAGCATAAGTATAACATTATTTACTAGGTTATTACGTAAAAGCTAAATCCGGGAATTTCGTTATTACCAGCGAGAATGCCGTAAACGGAATGTGTGATCGAAATGGGCTCGTTACGGAGGATTTGTGGGAGGGCAAACAAGGGATGTTTGTCGGACCCCTAACTTTGTTTGCTGCGATCGTGCAAGTAATTCGGGTATTGGAATGAAAATGCATGTAATATTCATCTATTTCCCATGTTAAAAAAGTGTTTGATATACAAATACATACATAAACATTTTCAAATATTCGTGCTTTTAAGTGAGAAATATTATAGTGTAAAAAACATGCATTTATATGCAAAAAACGTCAGCTAGTAAGAGTTTAAAATTAAATATCTTTAAGTTAATGCTTAAGTTTGAAGTCAGTAAGTAAGTGTTTTGTCTAGAAGCAAATAATAGTTGAACTTTTAATCATTGTTTGTGAGAGACGCTGCTCCATGCAATCAGTCTTTGTAGAAACTATCTCACTTGTGTTTAAGTTTATTGTTCCTAAGTCTAGTTGTGTCTATTTATCATTCTATCAGCGCATATTGAATTACTTTTACAGACCTGCTTGCTATTAGGTATTCTAAGCATGTCCTATCCACCAGCCAGCCTGGCGTCTAGTCTCATTCGCTTTGAACTTGTAACATGAGACCTTGCAAGATTCAATTACTTAATTGTGGGTTGACTTGTTTATACGAGGCTATCCAAGACAAGGCTTTCTTAATTAGAATAAAATTACTCACCACAGTAATTAAGGAATATAATTACAAGGATATAATACCAGTTCAGCCTATGAACAGAGATGATGCGTAAACAATTTTCTTCACTTTCCCATTTATTATAATAACTAGCAGATACCCGCGGCTTCGCACGCGTAAATTTTAGTTTTAACTATTCTACGGGCACCATCCATTTTCCGGAATAAAAAGTACCCTTTGTGTTAATTTACATTCAGTAATTGTGCGTGAAGGAATAAATTTTCTCCCGCATGAATATCTGTTTTTCCCTATTATCACGAAAACAATGGATTTTCCCGAGAAAAAAGTAGTTGATTCTAGGATATAATCTATCTGCATTCCAAATTTCAACCCAATCGGTTCAGAAGTGATGGCACGATAGAGTATTTCTCCCGCATGAATATCTGCTATTTAACCATTTTCTTAGAAACCATGAATTTTCCCGGGATAAAAATTTGCCTATGTATTAATCCAGGATAAAAGCTATCCCCTTTTTGAATTTCAGTCATATCTGTTCAGTAATTACAGCGTAAAGTAGTATTTTTCCCACGTGCATATCTGTTTTTAAGTTTTCCCGCGGAAACCATGGATTTTTTTGGGACAAAAAGTAGCCAGGATAAAATCTAACTTCATTCCGAATTTCAGTATGATATCAGTTCAGTGATTACAGCGTGAAGTAGTGTTTTAACCGCGTGAATATCAGTTTTTCAGTTTTCCCGCGGACATCATAGATTTTTCCGGGATGAAAAGTAGCTTTTGTATTAATCCAGGATACAATCTATCTCGATTCCAAATTTCAGCTAAATTAGTTCAGTAATTACGGCATGAAGGAATATTTTTCACGCGTGGATTTCTGTTTTTCACTATTATCATAGAAACCACGGCATTTTCCTGGATGAAAAGTAGGCTTTGTAATAATCCGGGATAAAATCTATCTCCTTTCCGAATTTCAGTCATATCAGTTCAGTAATTACAGTGTAAAGTAGTATTTCTTGCGTGTGAACATCAATGTTTCAGGATTCCCGCGGAAACCATGGATTTTTCCGGGATAAAAAGTAGCCTTTATATTGATCCAGGATACAATCTATCTTTATTCCGAATTTCAGCCATATCAGTTCAGTAATTACGGCGGGAAGTAGTATTTTTCACGTATGAATATCTGTTTTTCCCTTCTCCTGCAAAACCCATGGATTTTTCCGGAATAAAAAGTACCCTGTTTATTAACCCAGGATATAATCTATCTCCATTCCAAATTTCAGCCAAATCGGTTCTGTACTTGCGGAATGAAGATTTTTTTTCCACGTGAATTTCGGTTTTTAACTAATCCCACGGGAACCATGAATTTTTGCGGATTGAAAAGTAGCCTTTGTGCGAATCCAAGATACAATCTACCTCCATTCCAAATTTTAGCCAAATCTGTTCAGTAGTTGCGGCGTGAAGACGTATTTTAACTTGATAAAATCCAAACTTCGGACCCCCGTTTCACCCCCTTAGAGGGTGAATTTTGAAAAATCCTTTCTTAGTGCACCCCTAGACCTCACAAGGAACATGTGTGCCAAATTTGGAGTTTCTAGACCCAGCGGTTGGGTTGTGCGTTGATATGTCAGTCAGTCAGTCAGTCAGTTTCTTCTTTTATATATTTAGATAGAAGATAGGTAGTTTTTTTCTTCAGTTAGCAACATAATAGGGTTTAAAAGGTTTTTTACAATTACGCTTTGTCCATTTTGATGCTATTCCAGTAAGAGTGAGTGAATCGAAGGAAGTTTTTTTCGAAAATTTTGTGTGGTACCTACCTAAGTATGAGCCCATCTGAACATTTTACGTAAACCTTTTTCATACAAGGCAAATGTAGCGCCATCTTTCAAAATTTCCGCTAATACGCCACAATATGGCGGTAACCGTCGATGGTAAAAACGTGCGTGCGGACTAGATAATAACAAATATCTGTGGCATGGACCGCGGTCCATAAACAATACTGCGGTCGGCTTACTACTGACGCCGCTGGTGTCAAAAGAAACACATTTGACACCAGTAAACTGGCGACACTTTTTCTCGCGGTCAGCTACGTCCAGGATATAGGCACAGTGTTAAGAGAATATCTTTAAACTGTGGTATAGATAGCTATTGTGGTACCACAAATAGTTGCTTATACTGTGAGATAGTAAACCGTTTCATTTTGTCATGCGACACAAAATAATTATGTAGTAATCCCAACACACTAGGTAATCATAGCTTGACATTTTGACACATTGCGTATATATTGTGACATCTGAGTCTTCCATGTTATTGTGATTGAATGAGAACCGCCGTAGTATCATGAGATGGCTCCCTTATTTTACTATGTAGACGTTATCTCCGTTATCTCGCACTATGAACTTAGAATCGTGAACGTCTTAAGCACGCGCCAACTTGGAAACTCACTCTGATTTAAAGCACCTCGTGTAGATTAGTTGGTCATGCCACCGCCGAGCTACCTACTAAACAGAAGTTCCCTTTATCCTCGTTTTCAAGTTTCTACAACTTATTCAATGTCAGAATTCTGAAAGAATACTCCACTCAGCGAAGAATACATAAATTTTTATTTCCGTTCGTTCGTTCGTTCCTTTCAGCCGACGGACGTCCACTGCCGGACAAAGGCCTCTTGCAATGATTTTCAGCCCACACGATCCTGCGCTACCTGTATCCAGTGCCTTCCCGCGACTATCTTCATTAAAAGAATCGCTGGATTTTATTTTTTCTTGAAGCCAATATCTACGATTTAGTCTTTCAGAGAAATTTCTAAGAAAACAAATCATTTTACTATTATCTAATCACTGATAAGAAACCTGAGCATATGGGCATCCGAACAATTTCGTACAAGCAAACAGTAGCGCCATCTGTCTTAATTCTATAGGCTGCTGAGCGAACTAACTGTAGTTCGCTCAGCAGCCAGTCTCAAAACAAGTATATTAGGCACCGGTAAACTGGCTACATTTTATGCACCATCCAAGGTATACGTCTATTCATCCAATTACCTAAATTCGCTTCACCGAAATAGGTCATCCCATAAATTTTGTCATCAGGTAACCTAACAACTTTCTTCTTTAGACTTATTGAAGACATAAAATTATAGGCTATAAGGTTTTATCTCGGAATAATTTAAGTTTTCCTCAGAACTTCCTGTAGGGTTCAATTTTTAAAAAATTCGATATCTCAACTTTTTGATTATATCAAGATAACAAGGAAAATTCTGTTCTAACAGGGTTTTCCCTTTTACGCGCCTAAGCATGAAACTACAATTACGGAATTCTTGGGGAAAAAGGCCAGTTTTCCAAGTCCTGTATCTGAAAACCTTTTCCGCACACATCGCAGACAGATATTTATAATTTAGTTATATGTAATGTATTTGTGTCTTTCCCCCAAATCATGGCTTATGTCCATGATGTTACGCAGTTCTTGAGAGTAGTTTTCTTTTTAAGTTTTACTAGCTACGAGTAACTAACTTAGTAGGTGTCTAAATACAAATACTTTTGGTTTATATATTAAGATGCCTACCTAACTAGTATAAGTAGAGATTACATTATTTATATAGAATTGTCACTGAGGCTTATTTTTCAGAATTAAGGAGCCTAAAAAAAGATTACGAATTATTTATTTATTGAAAACGCACCTAGACATTTAAGAACTTATAAGTAAGTTAATTGTATTAGGTACAGATTTAAAGATCGTAATATTCTTGTCGTCGGTACTTATAGGATTTTTTATTGATGATTTAACTGATTTTTAATCTATCTATTTTCCAAATTTTAGCCGAAGCGGTTTAGTAGTTGCGGCGTGAAGGAGTAACAAACATACACACATACAAACTTTCCCCTTTATACTCCTAGTGAAAAGATGTGATGTGATATTTATATCCTTTTGTTTACATGTACATGAACGTTCAACTAGCTAATAAGGCAAAAATAAATAAAAGCCAAGAGAATATTTTTCTTGTTAATGGCAGTGTCGTGTTACGTAATAAAATTATTTGGGCAAAATGATTGAATGACTTATTTTCATTGAAGCTTCCAAGTTGCAATGCGGTTACGTTCAAACAGCGCCCCATTTAGATTGACGTAAATGTCAGAAACACTTGCTGTATTCGGACGTCACTGGACGTTTGTTTATGGACATATTTTGACGTAACTGGACGTTTGGACACAAGTTTGGACGTACAATGTGCGCCTCGTCACTGTCCACTAATGGATAAAATTGGTAAATGGATTGTAAGAGTGAGTTGCAACTTATTCTTTTTAGAGATCTCTGATTTACGGGAGCTGACTCGAAACCTCTTTTTATTTCGTTACTTTTCCCAGTTGTTTTATTGGAAGAGAAAAATATCTCTACTTATAAATGGGAACTAGATCTAAGTCATGCATGCAGGGAAACAAAATAAAAAGGTTCAGCAGTGCTATTCTACAAAATGTCCATCTCTGAAACTGCTGCCAGACAGCTGCCAAGCCGAAGACGGCATGCAAAATTTTACTCTATTACAACTGAAAAATTCATAGATGCAGAGATGTACGCTCGTAGCTGCTTTAAGTATTTTTGCAGAATAGCACGGCAGTTCTTTTTGTCCTGAAAATTATGGACTAAACTTAAACTTAGCTAAACCTAGGTAATTTAAAAAACCGACTATAACAGCTATACTAAACAAAATCAGAGGATATCGATATTAGAAATAGGACAAATAAATAATATGTCCTGCTAATTATGGACCTCCGCAAAATTACGCCTGATTCCATTAAATATAATAGAAACAGATAAAGAGAAATTTTGTTTAATTAAGTACATTATCGAAAACATCCACTAAATACGGAAACCATGAGCCGAAATTCTCCAATAATACTTATAAACCAAAGACCTTACAAACTAAATAAGACGTGGCTTCCACCCTTTCCAAGCAGTATCTAAAAGGTCATCTTATCTCGTATCAAATATATAGCTAAACAACTTTAATTCTTATATCGTAACAGTAACGTATATTTTCGCTGAACTGTTCAGCTTTTCAATTAATTTTTCACACGAACTATTCTTTCCTTTAGGCTTTAGGGTATCGCTTTTGCATCGCCAAGCGCACTCGTTTCTTATATAGTAGAAACTCTATTATCCGGCCCTCAGTTATTTCCACCGAATATAATATACAGGGTTATATTAAAAATACCAAATCGCTCTCGGCTTGTATTTGTTTAAATTAAAACTAACAACTTTTGTGCTACGGCTTTTTTTAACTCGATATTTTGAGAAATATCAAATTTTCAATATTTTACAGAGATACTCTACTTGTTCCTACTCTGTAATGTAACATTAGCAAGTGTCTATGGCGCGAAACCTCAACAGTGTAATGTCCTTTTACAGAAATAACATTTTTTTATGAAATAAATTAAAATTAATACTGAATTGTGAAAAATCGTAGAACAAAAGTTGTTAGTGTTAATGTAAACAACTACAGGCCGAGAACGATTTCGTATTATTTATATTATTTATTTGGTTATACGGAGTCGAAATTATCCGGACTATTAAATCCGGATTCCGTTGGTAGATCGCGATTGTCCGGATTACTATATTTATTACTATTTATCCGAATTCGCTGGTATTTCGGATAATCGGTAGTCAACATCGCTAACTGATGGAGAAATCGAAAAATGAATTTAAAAGTCATTTTCTATTACCCGCTTTATGTAGGTATATATCTCATGTGTTAAAGTAAATAAACGATAGGACAGAGTATATAGGAGGAGTATATAGATAGAATAGACTGAAACACTGGATGGGCAGCATTTGGCCCTATAGGTATCATAATTTTATATTTTGAATCCTTTGACAGAATAGTCTGTCTGGGTTAATGGCATAACAAACAGTGTTGGGGTCGTGTTGTCCCTTCTCTAGTACAAATATAGACTAAGAAGGGTTCTTACGCATTATGAATAATCCGAAGTGGACATAAGAGATTATCTCTGGGTACGTTCTAGATAAACTTGTGATAGTATTTGATACTATACGGAGAAGTACCTACTGTAATACATTTATTTAGATTATAATATGTAAGAAGATTTTAAGGAAACAGTAGAATTGATTTCAAAATAAAAAAAGGCGTGTGGCACTCGGAGACTGCCGCGGTAAAGCTATTGCATAAAATTTAAAGTTATTTTTAGTTTTGCCATCAATCGAAAAGTAGAACTTTTGGTACCAGGCTGCCATGAAAGCAGGGAGTGCAACTTCACAAACTTTTTAGTTTTTAGTTTTTAGTGACTTTTTGAAATATCACGGTTTGTGAAGTTGCGCTCCCTGCTTTGATGGCAGCCTAGTACCAAAAGCTCTACTTTAGGAGTGCCAGGTTATTTTCGTTACGGAATTTCTAGATTCGGTCTGCACCGTCAAAGCCCGCGATAGAAGCTATGCAATAGCTTAAAAAAACCCCGCTTGTTATTCGTCATCTTACGCAAAAACATTTTGAAAAAGAATTCTTACACTGCTGGATCGATATTTACCAAACATGGCTAAGTAACACCGCAAGGAAACTGGCTTTCAAACGAAAAAACCTCATTAAAATCGGTTCAACCGTTTTAGAGCTACGATGCCACAGACAGACACAACACCCCTTTTTTGCATCGGGGGTAAGTAAAAATTTAGGTATGCATTTAGTATTTAGCTAAAATAAAAAATAAAATATTTTCTCCAAAAATGAAAATGTCACAAAAAGTTTTAAATCCTGTATGAAACGTTGACTTTATGCAAATTAAGGCCCATTCTTTGTAAAAACGTGTAATGGGGAAACATTTTTGTACGCTGAATTGACTTAATTAGGGATGTTTCTTTATAATTAAATCTTATCATGCACGTTGATGAAAAAAATATAACGTTGTAGTCAGGAATAGCAGATATTATTTTCCCTAATTATTTTTTGTGATTAAGAATAATATTATAAAATCGAAAATAATTGCGAGTTAATATTATACTTATAAATTAAACATAATAATAAATAACAATCGAAACACAATAATAAATATTAATCAATACTTGAATAATGCAAGACAATTGAATACATTAACGTATTCTGCTGCTTAAATTAACAATGGACAGTGGATACCAGATATGTGCGGTTAACCTACCCCAATTACGATGCCGCGCCTGATTGAATTGTGACGCTTCTAAATCACCAACCTAACTTATCTCTAAATCTCTAATACATAGCTAATTGTATTCACGGCGACTAACCATCGACACGATTTGTGCATTTTTAGTTTGTATTTTTTGTTTGTTGTGTATTTGTAGCAATTTGTAGTGTGTTGTTTTGTGCATTTTTTATTTGCGTACTCTTGTTCTAAGGGGTTGCAGGTTGCTACATAAACTGGTGAACAAATATTGTTACGACCTGGGTTCCAGGATTTCGAGTAAACCTGATGATACTTGCTTACATTTTATTCTGTACCTACTTTTGGTATACAAAATCCTTCTCTTCCACTGGTTCACTTACTCTTCTCCCCTGATCGCTTGAAGTTTCTGCGATCGTCTCTCAGAACTGACTGCCTTCACAGGCACTTCGGCCGGCAAAATGCCTCAAGGCAGGTTTGAGAACATTCCATATCCGTCGATGTTAAGCAGGATTTTCCAATTGTGTGAAATACCACTTATACTTGAAAGTTCACCATCTAAGGTTCTCAAGGGTAGCATAGCCCCCATAGATTTATGAAATAGGTCGTCGTTCGCGCTCCGACTAGATACAGCCCTTCCTAACAACTGCTTCATGTGTGCGGCAACTTTTTGTAGTGTGAGTGTGTCAATTTGAAATTTGTATGTTGCGCGGAATCTAATGTGCGTGAAAAATTATGTAGCGACGGCTCGGGTTTGCCAATTTAGGCAAAGTATTTTTTGCCGCACTTTTGAAGTCGAGGGCGGCCTCTTGGACTTTTTTGATAGCCTTATTCTTTCTGGTAGCGGTGGTATAAAAAAACATTGGTCGAACCTGCTCTAAGTCACAGTAAAAAATTACAACCGTTCTTTAAAGTAAACTCCAATATAAGCTAATATTTTATCATTTTTGTCAAACCTGAGAATCAAACTTACGATCTTGTTATCGTAATGTATAGGAATAATTTAACACAGCGTTACTCAAAATTATGAGGTACGAAGCATCGTTAAGTTAATTACACGTTTACGCGGTTGGCTAATAACGTTGAAGACTGAAGCTCTTCAGGTTACGATGAATATTAACGCTATTGTATTTCAACGTCAGAATTAAGCTGGAATTATCTCGAGTGATCTCCGCTCAACGTGCGAGTCATGAATAATCTGCGGAGCGAGATGATTGTGTAAGTTATGATTGGACTGGGGATACAATGTGCTGTGGCAATCAATGCGTCTATAGATTGTAATCTGATTTTTCTACCGACTTCAGAAAAGGAGGAAGTTCTCAATTCGACTATATGTTTGTTAGTTACCTCAGAACTATTGTCTGAGTGAACCTTAAATCATATAAACTCAAACACTATTGAGGTTAAATAAAAGCCTTCCCAAAGATCGTTCGTCTCTATACCTTTTGCATAGTAATAAACTTACCACCTAATAAAAACTAAATATTCTGACTTGATTTTATTCTACCCAATGGCCATAAAACCAACATAGTGGGAATTCACATTTTATACAATGGTTAATAAACCATAAACCTACCCCTAATAGAGTATTATGCCAACTTTCTACTGCTTTAAAGGTAAAAAATTATTACTAAATGTGTTGTCCACGTTATTCTTAAATCCACTATCTGTAATTTTTTTAAAACACCGTTAATGCATAGAAAGTTCACCAAAAGGAACGATTTTTCCCGATTGTGAACAATTCTTTACTGATGCTCTGCTCCTGTTGGTCATAGCGTGATTGAACAAATCGTTCCACCAATCTAATTGTATACATTTTTTTCACAGGGGCTCGAGATAAAGGGCCAAATGGTTTTCTGTTCGGAGTCGGACTCGCTGCTTTTCGTCGGGTCGCCGTTTCTGGATGGACTGGAGGGTTTAACTGGAAGAGGGCTTTTTATTTCCGACATCCCACTACACGATGCGACAAGAGATGTTATCCTGGTCAGCGAGCAAACCAGGGCGCAGGTTTGTATTAGCCATTTCGTAAATAAACTTTTTAATACGTTTATTAATTAACAAAAACCGATTTCAACCCTCATCAAACTACTGAAATGTACAGTGCGACAAGGCTATTTTGGCGCATGGCCAAAGTCTGAACTAATGCCGCTATCTTGTGCTACTGTTTGATTGTTCGCTCTGTCAGAATATCACTATTGTATGTTATGTTGTCTTTGCTTACTATTTACTATTTTAAACTAAATTGAAGTAAAATTGAGGAGATTTTATTTTATGGTAAGACAAAGGCGGTCTTGCAACAGCGCCCTCTTTCAAGTGCCAAGAGAGCCTTGTCGGACTGTAGGTGCTGTTTCGGTAAAGTGCATTGCCTATAGAAAACGAATCATCAAAATCTGTTGGTGTGATATAGAGTTATTCATCTATGTTTAAAATGCATGAATAAAGGCGGTTTTTTACCAAAAACTTTTGTGTAATAAAATCCAATCTTACAAAATTAGCATTTTCTTCCAAAAGATGTTTTGCTTACCCTCGCAGCATATAACCCATAACCCGTATCTAATTTTCATTAACACAAAAATAGTCAATACTCTTGGATTGACCTGGGATTTAAGACTATGCTAACACCTTGCTCAACACAATTCAAACATACTTACTTACCAAATAAACTAACGAGTCAGTCGTATTTATATTATAATAATCCATGAAAACGATTGTAATAACGCTGTAACAAGAAAGCAAAATGTTAATTAAAAAAATTACAATATCTCCCTGAAGGCAAATTCAAATGATAAAACGCCCAGAGGGTTGTGTAAGCGCTGAACAATTGGCTTGTTCAATTTGAATCTCAATTTAAATATTTTACTTCGAAAAGTATACTTTTAATCGCAAATATAGATTCAAAATAATTTATGATCACATTAAAATTTGAATTTTCGTCTACGTCATAACAACTTTCTCTATGTGAAGTTTTAGCCCGATACGAGCAGTGATTCGAGCATTCAACCATTCATTCATTCAGCCATTGAGTCAGTCAACCTTTCCCTCTTACCTTTATCTACAGATTGAACTTCTTAGAACCTGGTTAGGAACTGAGTAAATTAAAAATACATTAAAGTTTAATTTTATTGTATAACAGTAAATTGACTTTGATTTTCCACACAAACACCCTTGTGGTTTTGCGTATTTCAAGAGTCAGGATTATCCTAAAATAATATGACGAATGAATGAATGAATGAATCATATTTTATGCATAAAAATATAAGTAACTAATTATTATAATTAGCTACAATAATGATTATGGTGTATGAATAATTATGTCGTAATGTAGGAATTATAAAAAAGGAGATTTTCAAATTCGGCGCTTACGTATGTTTCTATTCATTAACATGCATATCCGGAATATATCCCATCTCAACATCAAAGAACTTAAACATTTCAAAACGTTAGTAATCCTGAAAAGAAGGATGCGTCATAAGGATTCTTAACACTACGGTACACGCGCCTCTTTTTTTTACTTGAGTACACGCGTGGCCTACTATAGTAGCCCATTTTAAAAAGTCAATAAATTGTATATTTATAACTATTTGATTAAAATAACAAATGGAATGGAGAAATTATTTATTTAAGTTAACATTACAACAATACAATTTAAATACAATATTTAAAATAGTGAACAATTAGTAATTTATTAAATATCTACGAAAAAGTAACAAAAATGGCAATACTGAGATCAACGTTTTTTTGTTTTTATTAAAACCACTCTCCATTACTTTTTTCTTCATTTTCGTAGCATTCAGGATATACTACTGCTTAGTGATCGTAAAAAATCTTCTAATAGTAAGTCTTTTACCACTTTTTTGTCGACCGATTTCGGGCCCTCGAGCAGAGTGCACATCGACCATCTAGTGCTGTCTTTGGTGTCAAATCATGATTTAGATACTTGGGAATCTTGAATTATGCTGCCGAAAAGTGCCCCAATCCTCAATTTAAGTTGTCGGGTTCGGATTGTTTGAAACTGGATAATGGATCCTTAGCATTTCTAGCTAGAGCTAGAGATAGATCTCCTTTTGGATTTGCTTATCAAATACTTAGGTTTTGGGTTCGAGTTCGCGTTGCCGATGGTATATTTTTGTGCCAAATGGTTCCGTTCATCAATTTGTAGATTAGACCGCGCCTTCCAGATAAAGTGGAGTGTTATACGAATCTGATGTTTCGTCAGACCTTTCATTTAACCTTTCCTCTTCATTTTCCTGAAGCTCTGACTCATGCAGAACTAGGACCTGTTGTAAGTCTGGTTCTGGCTCAACTTTATCATCTTCACTCTCTGTCACATCTTCATCATCAGTGTCTAGCTTAAGTAGCAACAAAGATTCACAAGTGAAAACACTTGTGAATCACTCATGACGTTAATGTTATAAATCTGTTAAAAATAAAAAATTGACATTTTCCCATTTTAAAATAACAATAATTAAACAAAGGTATAAGTATACATACAAAACATAACTGGAGAATATTATTTTAGCGTAATAATTCGATAATACACGAAAAGTTACTTACCTGATTTTGGTACATCAATACACGCGCGGACTACTTTAGTAGGCCTGCGCTTTTGGCGCCAAATATCTCGCACATGCATTTGCACAGGAATTGTGTTGGGTACTAAGGTTGCGTAGAATATACCAGACGAGGCTTATCTGGAATCGCAAGCTTCTAGCATGCAAAAATAAAAAGTTACGACCAAAAAACTAACCCTGGTCTACTATAGTAGGCCGCGCGTGTACTCTAGTGTTAAAAAACCCAAAGCAATCCCTGATATATCGAGTATCATAATACCTTTCGATCGAGTCGGACATAAAGCCTTTTATTACATAAACTCTTCAAAAGAAGAAAGTAATAGCAAACATTAATCTACAACTACAAAAGATACCTCGTATATTTGAAAGGCCGGGTGTCGAGGAAGGTTTCCGAGTTTCGGCAAAGCTATAAATCTTCTGATTCAATATTTCCTCTTTAATGAGAAATATAATCGGACGTGATCCGACTTCAATATTTGTAAAGCAATTAAGCTACTCTTAGAAAGGAGTAGGTAAGAATTAAGTTAGATATCTAGGATTAGGTATGGTATAAATTATTAAAGAGAAAAATTCTTTTTATGTAATTTTATTGGATCTACAAGATATATAGGTAGGTACATGATAAGTTCGTACTAATAATGGCCTACAAACAATTATTTTAAATAGTTTTAAGACTGACAGACTGGTAAACGACGTTCTCCTTTTTTTTTAATTAAAATCTATTCTTCCAAAGATATCCATTTTAAGACATTAGTCCTCGTATCGAGTTGGACGTGAGTAGTTCATATAAAGTGGATTTTCGGACAGATTTAAAACTCGTGAAATTTTATTTACATAAAAACTAGCTGACCGAGCAAACGTTGTTTTGCCATTAAGGATATAAAAAATAGTTTTCCGACCTATTCTCCCACCTACCGAATGTAGACAAAAGATTTCAAAGATATTGGTCGAGGTGTTTCGTAGGAGTTCGGACAAACACGAGAATAACATATATGTTGCATATATTAAAAAGATGTCAAGACGAATAATTAGCTTATATTGCCTGTCATACACCAACACTGAATAATTAATAATGAACTCTCGATTGTCAGTCTAACGTAGGGAATTTCAACTACGTGTATAGGCTGCAGTAAACCTTGTTTACTAACGCCAAGTGTGTTCCTCGGGCATGGAATTTGGTTACTTACTCGATCAGATAGGCAGGTGTAAACTATAGCACGGCCGTTAATCAAATGAGATTTGCATTCAATAACGATATACATACTCGTACAGTCATAGATTAATTATTAGTATAGTAATCAGCATGCTAATTGGAGACTACACAAAATGGCGCTGTCCTCTTAAGAGTCTGCTGACCCACGATGTCTCCATTCAAACAAAATACAAGATCATTTGTAATTCGTGCATATTTCGATCATGTTGTGGTGTTATTCGACTTCATATAGTAATAATCTATGCTCCTGGCCATATTTGATTCAGAAATACTTCTTTAAAACGAAATAATAATCAATTTTGATCAAAATTTTCATAACTTTGGTCGAGTTCCGCAATACCAAAAATTATGAAGGAAAACTTGTAACTTTCTTTATTAACTGCTGTTTTTCTTTAGCTGGATAGTAAAAACTGTGCTCCTGAACTAATGCGACGTAAGACAGGGTTGTTTTTATTACAAAACAAACCAGCAGAAACATGTCCTGTTTGACATAAAAATAAGCAAAACTAAATTCGTCTACAATTTCGTTTAACAAAAGTATTTCGGAACCAAATATGGCCAGGAGCATAGATTAATTACTATATGAATCCTAATAACACCACAACATGATCGAAATTTGCACGAATTACAAATGATTTTGGTATTACGAATGTATGGGAGACACCGTGTGTCAGCAGACTCTTAAGTTATAGTCGAAGCTTTTGGATGGAACTCTATTCCATATCCAAAGTGTAAAAACGGGACCCTATTACTAAGACTTCGCTGTCCGTCCGTCCGTCAAATATTTAAAGGTCGCTCCCATGCTACAAAAGTCATATAAATTAAACGATATATTACGTACCTAGGCGCAAAAAAACTGATGTAATACGTGAAAAAATCTTCCCAGGACGGGCTGCGAAAACGGATGGACAAACTAAAGAACTCTATAATGGAAACCAGCAAGTCAGTCGACAAGGAGCGAGAGAAGAACGTTAGTCTGCTGCACTTAATATTCCCTCCGCACATCGCCAAGCGATTGTGGCTCGGTGAGTTTACATTTGACCATAGAGTAAGTATGTACCCGATTTTACCTTAACGTTGGGTCTTGTAATAGTACCTAACGATACAGAAAGTTCACTCCACAAGATGATGATTTAAAGGAATAGCGACCCTAGCGCTGACACAAAAAGTACAATAATTCAGTTCACTATAGCGTCTGGTTCCTCCGCTATGCACCTAAAGATGTGGTCTCTTTCTATCCTGTAATTTTATCTCTTTCAACGTACTAAGATTGCCTCATAATCGGGCGCACGCAGCGCGTAAAAAAAAGACCGTACAAGAACTAACGCGTGCAACCTATCCGGCGCGCGGCGGCTGTCTGAAATCAATCCGTCGAGAATGCTATTAGTAGTTTCTTCGATCACGTGATAAGTGAACATGGCCTGGCTCTTCACTGACGAGCCCAGGACAAACGCAGCTGGGCATTGTTGTTTTTTAAGCCGCACCTGTGATGAGCAAACCTGTAACAGATGAACGTAATGCAGGTGAAGCCATCGAAGCGAAGAGCCACGATGACGTCACGATGCTGTTCAGCGACATCGTGGGTTTCACGTCGATCTGCGCGACCGCTACGCCGATGATGGTGATAGCCATGCTAGAGGACTTGTACAGCGTGTTCGATATTTTCTGTGAAGAGCTCGATGTTTACAAGGTAAGGACTACAGGACACGGATTTTGAGAAAAGTATGGAACGTGGCGAAGCGGTGTTTCCGCTGTTTACATAAGGCGCCGTCAGTTTATAAAATTCGCCGTAGGCAACCGTGTCATTTTACATATTTCCTACATGATGCATGATAA
This sequence comes from Coenonympha glycerion, assembly GCA_963855885.1. Lineage (NCBI taxonomy): Eukaryota > Metazoa > Arthropoda > Insecta > Lepidoptera > Nymphalidae > Coenonympha > Coenonympha glycerion. The sequence continues at coordinate 6,839,132 of OY979648.1, read as the reverse complement.
GTATACAGATATATGACACCTCTTAAACATGAACCAGTTTGGATCTGAAGTCTCCGGCGCTGCGGGAAGTGCTGCCCCTTCCTCAGCCTCTCCCTCCGCGCCTCCGGCTTAAAAAAACACTCTAGGGGTAGGACAAACAAGATTGCTTGGTGTCGCGGTGAGGCAATTCGGTTCTGTGACTATTTCTACCTAACATGCAACGTTGAAGTAATTTTGTTCGGCAAAATGGGAAATTCGGCAAATTAAAAAATAGCGAGCATTTCTAAACATGCATTTTGCCATCGGCAAATAGAAACGGCGAATTTTTATAAACTGACGGCGCCGTATGTAAACAGAGGAATATTCCGAAATTTCTGTTTTCTTCCATAGGTACTCAAATATCCACGTAACTAAATCGGTTCCCTGTAAAGATCCAAAAAGGACTGCTAAAATAAATAAAAAATCTATATGTAAAGAATAACCTTTACATCATATAATAGGTCGTCGCCCGCGCTCCTACTTTACATAGATCTAACTTACAGACACTAATGAAATGTCAGACTTTTCTGTCACGTCTAGATAGCTGTTTTGTATCGCTTCTGGTTATGCATTTAGAGTTGTATCCGTATCATTTTGAAAATAAGACACCAGGACATCCTCAGGAGATGATGACTTTATAATTCAAAATCGTGTAGTAATTGTAGAGTCAACAAAATGAGAGTTAGCTTAGCCCATAAAAGCTAAGCTATCTCTTGCACTTCTCGCAATATGGCGATCTTTTAATGGCAGATGATTATCAGGTGGAAACAATCGGTGACGCATACTGTGTGGCAAGCGGGCTGCATCGTAAGATAGACACGCATGCGCCGCAAATCGCCTGGATGGCGCTGCGCATGGTCGAGACTTGCGCACAACATCTGACGCACGAGGGGAACCCCATAAAGGTTAGTTATCCCTTATGAAGAGAAAACTTCAGCCCTACATTCAAGAGCTGTAGTGTAGGTCAAACCCCCATCAGGTTTCTGACTTTTCCGAGAAATTGTAATCATAATAACATGTTACAACAATTTGCGCACAATACTATTTATATATATCGAAAAATTGTATTGATTGAAACATTTGAATTTTGCCAAATGGTTAGGAAGCCTAAAAAATTAGACCCTAAAACTATTGGATTCTAGTATTTAAAAAGTAACAGAAATCAATGATCGAATGAACCCTACTAATGTGAATTATGATTTTAAAATGTTTTATTTTGATATTTTAATTTCAAGTTCAATACAATATTTATCGATACTGCTTCTTTCACAAGTTTGCATGTGACACAAATACTGTCTATAAATGGTTATGCGAACAAGTTTAATTTGTTTTCGCTCAAATTGGCCCCAATATCTAGCTCCAAACTATATTATTAACAATTTCTATAGGTATCTACAATGTTATTCTCAATGTTCTGCTTAGAAAACTATAGCTTAGTTATATTTATTTTCGTAAATTTAATAAGAAAAAGTAATTTTCTAAATCACCACAAGATAAAAGGTTAAAAATGCAAGTGTAAAGTTAAAAAAGGTTTCTGTACAACATCACACCAGAATCCCGCGAAAAATCAAGGAATTCCACGGTATATGCAAAAAAAATCGTAATTCACGCGGTCGGAGCCGCGGGCAACAGCTAGTCGGTGAATATAATTCTTTGTCCATAGATGCGAATAGGTCTTCACACGGGGACAGTCCTCGCGGGCGTGGTTGGAAAGACCATGCTGAAGTATTGCCTCTTCGGTCACAACGTCACACTGGCCAACAAGTTTGAATCCGGCTCCGAACCACTCATGATCAACGTCAGCCCTACTACATATGAGTAAGAACTATTATTATTAATTATTAATAGTAATAACCATGACATTCGTTTTGCTTAAATTATTATCACCAATTATCATTGTAACATAACATTTCTTCACAAGCTCATGCTCTGAACTTATCATGACCAACATCAGCTCTACCACTTATGAGTAAAAACTTTTGTGCATTATAAAAATTCTTATTATTTGAGCACTAACCCATGTTATGGTTATCACCAATATCATTACAACATTATACTTTCTTACAATGTTGTACCCGGGTTTGAACCTCTCACGAGCAACTGTTTCGACCACTTCTGAGTAAAAACTTTGGCGTATTATTATTATTTGAGCAAGAACTAATGCTATGATTATCACCAACTTACATTAACTTATCTTACAATTTTGTTCCATGATCAACTGACCCATATTATTAGTAACAACTTTTATGCGTTAATATTATCATCGACATCATTACAGTTTTTTACAAATGTGTACCAGGCTCTTAACCTTTCATGAAACAAACGTCAGCCGATTAGAATCTTTGATGTCAGCTCTAACATTTATGAGCTTTTGTATCCGTTCAGGATTTAATACTGATGATAAAGTTCATGATAGAACTTTACCATTAGAATTAAATCCTGAACCAATGGTCATTCTTATCGCTATTATATTCGACGTTACACTAGCTTACACACGTTAAACTGGCCAAACGACTCACGAAAAGCATAAAAATAACGATAATTTGTATTACTTCTGACACTGATCCATTTTTCCGATAAAATTGTTCCTTAACATCTCTAATATGGTTGATCCCTATTAGATCCAAATTAGCTATACTATGAGTTTGGAGCAATATAAAGAACATATGCCAGTATGTATATGTAAATATTATCATTCAATATATAATCTGATAACATTAATTGTAGGCCCAAGAATAAGGATATGGTTTGGGTACAAGATGTTCCTTCTGGTAGTAAATTGGATCGCACCATTAATTCTCATATCCATTGTGTCTGTCGTTAAATTTTATCGTGTGTACGAAATGATAATAATTGATGGATTTTATATGAAAAGCGATATTGGAATACAAGCTTATTGTATTGAGTACATCGATTCTTAACTAAGGAAATATATTTGAATGTATTGTTCACGTAAATTGGTTTTGAGAAAAGGTTATATTGTTTGAAGTCATGGAGAGTGATAAAAGCTTTTATTCAGGAAAATATTATGCCCGTTCACGTTTTAAAAAAAATCAGTGTTTTGTTTATTTGTATACTTACGAGTAACTTTATAATCGGCTAGCATATCTACGTAGTTTAAAAAAGTCCGTTTTCCATACGTTATATTGAGTGAGTTTATTGGTATTTTATTATCACATTAGGATGAAAAAAAAGGGTGTAATACCCCATTTAGGGTATCTCCATTGACCCAGCGAAAAGCCAATAAATAAACAAGTGAAGCGAAGTGAACATTGGCTGACTGATTGATTCACCAACGTCGACCATAAACCTCTAAAGCCGACGGAGACGAGATTTAGCTTGATATTTATGAGGCCGATGGAGAATTTAAGACCGCATTTCGTTTACCTAATCAAATAAATAAAGTAGGTACTAAAGAAAAGCGCAGAGATGAATGTGAAATATTTTTTATTCATTAAAAGTTCTTCACTGCGATCTCATTGGCCTATTAAGTAACAGTGACGATGAAGCAATATAATCTGTCGTAAACTTATGCAGAACCTTCTGTGACGTAAATTACGTAGGTGAAGACACAAATATCGTTCTTCAAGTAACCTATTATATGAATATAACACTGAAATAATTTATTAAATACGACACTTTCGGCGTAACCTAACCTAATCTAACCTCCGGCCATCAACCTACATCGTTGAATTAAAGAAACGACAATTATTATTATCATGAGACTCGAGCGACCGATCGTTCATCGGCTGAACTTTACGCAGGTGTATTCGGACACTTAGAGTATATTTCTCAGCCTTCCTCGAAATTGTCTCGTATCACTTTTTTATTAAAAGTCCTATAAAGGAGCGTTCATTATAAATCCAGATCTCATTGCAATAAATTCATCGACCTCCATTTTTCCATACTCCGTGTATCTAGCACCTACCCAGGGATAAGTTTGAGCCTACCTAACAAGCATAATTTTCTCGCAGGTGGCTAATAAAGTTCCCCGGATTTGAGATGGAGCCGCGCGACCGTTCCTGTTTGCCAAACTCGTTCCCCAAGGACATTCCCGGGACGTGTTACTTCCTCCACAGGTACCTGCATCCTGGGACGGATCCGAATGCGTCTCAGGTGAGTGATTGGATCCGAATGGATTAGCTTGGTTTATTTGATTAATAGTGAACATAAGACACTATACAGTCATATTCATGCTCTGGGGGGCTATTCACGTAACGTTTTCACTTAATGATGTGAATCAAGAAATGTAATAAAAAATTAACCTGTAAAATTAGCTTTATGTCTTTTTGTTTAAAGTGTAAAAGTGAATTTAATATATCATTAACAGTTAACACAGGAAATACTCGTATAAATAGTTCGAACTTTACGCGCAAGTAAATTTAAGTTTACGATTGTTAACCATGTTGTATTTTGAACTACATTCAATTCTACGCTCTATGTCAATAATAGTAAAATTAATTTTTCAGTGTTGGCAAAAAATGTTTTGGTTTCAATATTTTCTGCTTATATGCGTAAACGACATGACCTTTTTAAATATTCCATTTTACAACGCTTTATGTCAATCGCCTACCTGCATAGATTTGATTGAGACCCAAGTTCACCAAGCAATTATTTATGAACCATGGTTTACTTACACATTTTTGTATCTTGCCATTTTAGAAAATGTCATATAACGTTAAAGTTATAATGTTCCTGAAATGTCATTTAAATGTTTAATGCTATTTGAAATCGGGTCGATTGTGGTAACTTTCCTTCCATCATCGTTTGACTACAAGACACGTTAATTAATAAGTGACAACGTAAGACATAAATTCTCATTGTATATGTACCTCGTGCAAACAAACCTTTGATAAACTTAGCTTTGAAACGGGGTACACCGAGGTTTGCCCGCCTTACCTATCAAGTTCCGAATAATAAGGTACAAAATATCTGAGTGACAATACGCCATGCGACAACTGTATAATATTATAATAAATATAAGATAAGATTATTATCTTGTTGTGTATGACACTTATACCGTTGCGTTGCGTATGTTGGATTATTAAATTGTAGAAATACAGTGCGACAAGGCTATCTTGGCGCGTGGCGAAAATCGAAACTAACGCCGTTGTCTTGTGATACTGTTTGATAGTTCGCTCTATTGGTATATCGCTGTTGTGTGTTGTGTTGCTTTTGCTTAATATTAACTAAAATTTAAGTAAAATTGTGAAGATGTTATTTTCCGGCTGACTTTGTTTTATAACAACGCCACTTTACAATGTCATTCAAGTGCCAATAGAGCCTTGTCGGACTGTAAAGTAAATTATGTTACCAATATTCACTGAGTTTAATAGTAGCCATCATTATGTTTCGTTAAATTAATTATTATCATTAAATCCTAGTATGGTAAACATAATCCTTGTGCTATTACTAACACGCTAAATAGCGGCTTTAATAAAATTGTCATTTTTCTACAAGAATTATTAACGTCTATCATTAGACTGTACTAATAATTTAACCCAGGATTACCCAGGATTACTTTAACCCAGATAACTCGGAGTTACGCAAAACCAGGTTCACGCAAAATTCGCTGTTTTCCCAGTTACAATTTAACTATTGCCCGTGGTACCCCTGATGGTCCCCCCGGGGTACCACGGGTAATTGTTTTACCCGTGGTACCCCTGGAGCTTCTAGGGGTACCACGGGTAAAAAAAAATCACCCGTGGTACCTCTGCAAATCAAAAAATATAAAAAAAAGGAAAACGCAATTATAAACCGTTTAAAGACTATCCTTTAATTTTATTTTACTTATGAAGGAAAACTATTTCAGCTATTTCTTACAGACTAGTCTCACATCTAATAATAATTAACTAAAAGCTAATAATAAGTGCTGTTGCCAACTGGTGCACTTTTGTATTATTTCTTTCGACTATGTTAGGTTGACATTATTGATATTTTATAAGGATTTAATGATAAGTAAATATAAAAAGAAGGTCGCGGGTTCGAATCCTGGCATGCAACTCTGGCTTTTCTGAGTAATGTGCGTTTTTAAGAAACTAAATAATATCACTTGCTTAACGGTGAAGGAAAACATCGTGAGGAAACCTGCATGCCTGAGAGTGAGCCACAAAAATGTTCTCGAAGGTGTGTGAAGCCCGCCAACTCGCACTTGGCCAGCGTGGTGGGCTATGGCCAAACCCCTCTCAGTCTGAGAGGAGACCAGAAAATTCCTGCGAACAGGTTATACTCATTCATCTCCTATAAATCAGAGTTTTTAGTTTTATATCGTGTCGCAAGTATGTTCGAGCCCTTAGCTTACATGATTAGGGCCATATAGGACACGCAATCGTCTGTACAGGCGTTTATAGTTGAGAATCACTCCGTGTGGGTTGGCCGTTATAATATATGGGTTGGGCAGCCTTCATTAGTAAATTACGGTGGGTAGTTGTAAAAAATATGTAGATTGTGGGGTGTAATTTTGAAATTGCTTTTAGGTTTATTTACACACTCTATTTTTTTAACCCCGTTATGGCGCAAAATGACCTTGTTGATATAATAGATTGTGCTAATAATACGTGAGTGTTTTACCTGCCGCTTGATAAATAGTGATAGAAACATGTATAAACTTATTTGTCGATGTTTATATCGTAATACGTTATTTTACTTATTTTTTTATTTATCAGGTTAGAATTAAAGACGACTATTAAAAAAATTCTTATCCGACAAGGAAATCAAAAGTTACTAAAAGTCTTTGAATTTTTATTCTGTCTCTTTCTTGCAAAACGAAAATTTGTATGGAGTTACGTAGAGTTACTATGATATGAGTGATAGTGACGCCACGATTCGATATATAGCTATCTCTGTCCAATCAGGATTATTGAATTGCTTACTTATAACTTTTTCGTTACTTGCTCTTTTCATTTTTTTTAATATTTATTGTTGAATATTATTTCAAAAATGAGTTAAATAAATCAAAATTTTGTAAAATACCTTATTGACCAAGTAGCAGGTAAGATCGCGTATATGTCATCAAAGTTCGAAAATATTTATTCGTTCTTAGGACAGACTATAAGAAATTTGAGTATTTTATTTAGACCAGCATAGAATCCGTGGGACTTTAGAAATATTATTTTCATTATACGTTCTTTATTACAATGGTTTCTATATAAAATTTCCGTGTTATAGATCCCACAGCGTACAAAAAGCTATAATAACGCTATGTTAGTATATACTTATATAGCTTTTTTACAAATTTTGAGTCGACTCTCTTCGTGAGATTAAACGGATACGGAACCAGCGCCCCAAGTGGACAACCACGGAAAGCTTAGTTCACAATGTGTCCGCTTAAGGCGATATCAAGTCGAGTCTGCGCGCGAAATTCAAATTTTTCATGATTTTTTGCAATTTGTACGCTCATTACACACAATAGGCCTATGGCAGTCAATTTTCGGGAATGACAGTATTATCTTTACATGCTTATATTTTGAAAATCTTTGCATAAAAATGTCTATCCTAGAAAATTAGTTCGTCTATCGAGTTTTAAGTGAGTAACTCGCAAATTAGCTCGACACTTTCGAGCAGAGATTTTTATATAAACACGTCTATTAGGCTGAAAAATCGCGAAAAACCACCAATATTTTGAATTTCCCGGGCACACCTGTGGCATGCTCTTTAAAACGCTAATTGTAGATGTACGGTAAAATCCGTTCCGTTTATTCAGTGAGTCGACTTATGTGTACAAAACCCTGTTCTAATCCTACAACGTTGACGAGTCAATGAGTTCTTAGGTAAGGCGTTTTTCTTTTATATAGATTTTAAATGTTATCTCTTACACAGGTAAAGCACATAGAAGACGCACTAAAGGATTTCGGGATCGGACAGGGGAAAACCGATGAAGCGGACACTATAGATCCTACGTAGTGTTATAATAATTAATTATGATTATAATTATTTCACATAACCCAGCGTCACACGTTTACATTTTATGTTCTTACATTCACTGTTTAATGTATTCAGTTCAAATCCACACACACATCACACACAGCACAATACTGATCCGAAAAGGCTACGCCTGCGCTCAGAGGTGTCATTCAAATTAATTATCATAAAATCTCATACAATGTTTTTCGTAATGCTTGTCCATTCTGAGTGTATATAGTGATAAGTGCAGTGAATTCAGACATGGTGTAAAGTAATTTTCTTTTACTTTTTTATTTACATTTTAAATATATAGGTATATTATTATTTTTTATATTTTAAATTTAACTAAATGCAATATTGTATAACTGTACAGTATGTAAGCTTATAGGTGCGTGTATATTTAATTAATTATTATAATGACCACGTAATTATAAACTGTTATAATATTGTGATACTGCACCATTTTGTCTGTAACCTTGAAAAACTCAAAAGTAGAGAGAATTAGTATAAGGAAAATAGCGTATTTTTACTATGTCGTTAGCCCTTAATGAAAAAAAAGATCCGTGTATAAATTTTTAAGAATTCTTGCATTTTAAAATAATAAAAAAATCGTAAGCTTAGAAAAAATACACACCTAATAATAATTATCATATAGTCCTATTTCTGTCAAACACGAAGTTAAACTTATATGACCATTTAAATAACTGTTCATATTCTTGTAAGTAAACATCACATTTAAAAAAAAATATAGATCGTAATTTTAATAATCACTAAAAGCTTTACAATATTACATGTAAGGAAATGTAAATTAGGAATCTGGGATAATTACGACTTATTTAAAGATATAAACGCATTTCGCCGTTGCTGTATAAAGTGATAGTATTTTACGATTATGTAAAGACATCGGCTTTGTGTACAATGCTACGAATTGTATTTAGAACCTTAGATTAATATCTAATAATATGTATAATAGAATAATATGTAGTGTATATAACAGGTTGGAAAAATAGCCTTTATTTATATTAGAGACTACCTATAAGCTATGTTGAAAATAGGTACAATATTTTATTGGTGTAAATATTTATTGGAAAAAAAAAATATTTTCAAATATTTCTACAAAGTAGGTTTTTGGTAAAATAATTTTCCACACTCTAAATTATGACTTATTTTTTCTATAAATACCTATGTTTTTGAATAATATTAAGCAATTATTATTTTAATTTGTATTTTGAATCCTATTAATTACTCGAAAGGATGTATAGAACCTCAAGAAGAAAAGCGAAAAAATTAATGCTTTTATTTCAATAGCAAAGTAATATACATCGATTAAAAGATTATTTAAAACGTATAAACTGTAGATATTTATTATAATATTAAAATGTTTGGTACATAAAATATTAACGAAAAAGCGAATGTTCTAAAGTAGTTAGAAGCTTTAACGCAATAAGTATCTAATGTTTTTAGGCATAGTATTTAATGTTTTTAAAATATTAACTACACACCATAGTATTAAAAATATTTAATAATAACATTGTATTATGTCAAAAAACGAATGTACTTACATTACTAAAAAGATCTCTATGTAGAATAAAATACGATTATAGATTTATCTGTACATACTAATATAAAATGTTAAAATATCCTTCTCATATAGATTTCTGTCAATAAAATGATTGATTACTTATTTTTTTTTGTCAATTTCATTATTATTTCTCTGATTTAAAACTGAGTTTGGTTTTTGGGTAAAATACACAAAATATATTTAGTACCTGATTAAAATATTTTATACCACTTTTTTACGTTTTGCCGATTTCCCTAGGGTTAATTGCACATTACTAAACAATCTTGAAACGTCTGCAAGTCTCCCATTTTCACACTGCATGTGACGTCATCCGCAAAAAAAAAAATCTAAATGTGCGATCAGTAGAGTTAGTACAGGTTTCTGTACGAATTTCGAGTCGACTCGCGTCGCACAAACGAATCGAATTCCTCCATACATTTACAGCCAGCGCCATTGAAGCGGAATGCCAGCGATTGTCTGTATAGTTTGCACTTGATGTAAATGTATGGAGGGATTCAATTTGTTTGTGCAATGCGAGTCGACTCGAAATTCGTAGAAAACCTAAAGCTATGTTAGATTATTTGTCACATATCGTGAAAAGGATTGTCGGTGAAATATCTAGTCATAGTGGTAAAAGGGATTACAAAATAAGTATTTCACAAACATACTTGTTCGTAAAGCGTATCAGCGTATGTATCAGCGTTTTCAGAACTTCTAAGTAGATTTTTGTAGTCGACTCCCAAAACAGCATTATAAAGTATACTTTGTTGCACGAGTGCGTTTTACTTTGTAGTTGCTAGTAATTTATAGTTGTGGACAAAGTTACTTTAGAAATATCGGTGACGCCTTTTTATTTTTACAGGATTACCCAAAAAATGTATTTACTGTAGTAATTTGTAGACGTGTAATTGACTTATGTAATTGACAATTTTATCGTTCTTATTGAATTTTGAATCATAAATAAACTGTTGATTCGTTCATATTTTATTTCTTGAAATTATAAATAACAACCTTTTCCTATTAAAAATATAAAAATTAATTTTGTTAAATATTGGATGTAAAATACAACAGGAATGTAAAATTAGTAATTAATTATCTAAGCCATTAAAATTATTTTCAAGTAGGTAAATCAGCAAAGTAGAAATTTGTTAGTTGGCGTAGAGTTTCTTTAACCACACTTTCACATGCAATGAATGTTTTAAATGATATTAGATATATTCAAATTAAAATATAAGTGTGTCGATAGTAAATAACACTTTTAATTCGGAGTTCACATAAGCCGCTTTGTATGTATATACTTAATTGTACACTGTAGTTAACTTGTCCCTTGAATATAGTTATTTAAGCCTATAATTAAGCCCTAATTTATTATTAATTTATTTCCATAAAAACACACAAATTTTAATAATGTACTGAATATTAAATTATTATAATTGCAAATAATATGCCAATTTTATCGTTATATTGAGTTCCTGTTACTACACAAGTTGATTAGTCTTAAGTTTTCGATTGGCAATCATAAAATAAAATACTACTAATTCATTTCGTAGTGACCTCCAATTTCGTACAAAATTCACGTGTAATTGGCTCATAATATTTGGTGGGGAAAATAAATAATAATATTCGTGAAAACACGTATTTGTAACACCACTTGTGTGATAGACTGCAAAAATACACTGAAATTTGAGCAATGCGTAAAATATCTGTCTTTTTTGTAGTAAAAAAAACATACTTAAGCTTTTAAGTAGGTACTATTAATTTATTCAATCGCCTACGACTACGGCCTTCTTCTAGATATAGGTACATAGATCTATTTTATGGATTTCTTTTAAGGAAACATTTTGTTATAGAAAATATTCAAGATAGCATTGAAATTGCTAAAGGAGATTGTCGTTGGTTGATTGCTTTTTGTCTGATATCGATATGAAATTACGGGCGCGCAGTGGACACATGGCCCTAGTCAATTTAAGAGAGCTAGTTCGGCGCCGTCTGCTTGGGGTTAGTACAGGTTTCTGTACGAATTTCTAATCGACACGCGTCGCACAAACCAATCGAATTCCTCTATACATTTACAGCCAGCGCCATCTATGTACATGCGGCTGTAATAAATGACGCTGGCTATAAATGTGTGGAGGCATTCGATTCGTTTGTGCGATGCGAGTCGGCTCGAAATTCGTAAAAAAACCTGTACTAACCCCTCTGTCCTGTTGGTGACGGTTGCGATGTGGACAAACGACCACGTCATGTTCGATGACGTAAACTCACATGACGTCATTAACGTATCCGATTGACTTGAGACTGTAGGTCACACGCTGGTCATAATAATTTTTATAAATATCCAAGTATTTCCTATAACTAAAATGTTTAAATTACCTACTTGAATATTAGAAAAGACATCACTATTTAACGTAATCGTAAGCTATATAATAACTTCACGCTATTAATGAAAATGATATTGATGCGATATTAATTTCTCATAGAGTCTTGCCGTAAGAAAAATATAACTGTGAATGCACTGTTAGAAAAAAATGAACTATTAAATAAAAATGTTTCTTTCGTAATATTTGTTTTATTTTTTGAACCCGAAACGAAACGGAGAACCCAAAGCCGTTATACTTACATTTCCAGAAAAATACTAAAGCACTGAAAATATTGAAGTATGAAAAATATTAAATTTTGGTTTCCACCAAGACTGAAACGAGAAAACTGTAGTGCAGTTACGTAGAAAGTACCAAGTGAAGTTTCAGCACTTATAATTACTATATTTGGGTCACATTTAGGCAAATTACTTCAGCGACGGCTTATAATTTTCCACCCTCCATAAAAAACATGTCATAGCCAAACGATTTAACGATCCAATGCAGGCCTGGAACGCCTTAGCTATTGCGGCAGTCCCATGGCAGTCGCAAAACTTTACGCCCGTTAAGTTTTATGTACGTCCAGCCTCATGAATTTCTTTATTAGGCAATTCCATCGGAGCTTACGTATCTAAGTCTTCTGCTTATTGCAGCTGATTTTTATGTCTGTCTTTTTTATCTGTGGTTATTTCATGTTGAACTTGAAAAATCTACGGAGAGAAAATCAAAACGTGGATGCAATCACAGACCAAGAAATAACTTTATATTGACATGCACTTATTGTTTACACATGCGCAAACACATATTAGGAGGAGGTAGCTAAATGTACCTATTAAAAATTCAATGTCAAAAAATGTTAAGAAGTTATTTTATCACTACTTACATGACCACAATCTTACCCACAGGCATTTATTGATCGATTCAATAATTAAGTCGTCTATATGGAATGTAATAAAAAAAATGTATACGAATGATATTTGATAAGTTTGTTGAAATTGTCTAGTGGATATGTTATTTCCATGCATTTTGGATATAGAATGACAGTGATCGACACCTTTCTATACGGTCATAAATCAATGATATTGTTATCATAGCCAAGTAATAAGGGCGCTAATGGTAAGATGTGATGTATTGCAAAATACACATAATTACTCACAAAATACACATGTTCACTTCTGGACATAGGACTCCTGTAGGGATCTCCAACCTGCTGCTTATATAATATCAGATTTTGTTGATCGTCGCACACGCAGAATAATCGTCAAGAAATCGCTAACATGGAAAAAATTGCTCAGTTTACAAAACCGACGCAATGTTGCCTGTTTTGCGGTTTTTTTACAGGATATATAAGTATATATCTTCCAAAGTTGGAGAGTGTGCTGGTACTCTTCAACCTTTTACCAGTTACCTCCTTCACCTTCCTACCACAGAACTGCAAGTAGCCGAGAGAAGTGGCATTCTTACCTATGTGGTTGTCGTCCAGCGAACTCGAACGTTTTTTTTCCACGTTTCTTATATGAACCGCTAGGGTCTAGAACACTCTCCAGCTTCCGAGTTACCAGCCAAGACCTTCCTACTTATCTGGGTGCCTTCAATAGAAGAGTGAATAGGTACTTTCTTCACGAGTGAACTCCATCTTAGACCTCACCAATACTGTCCATCAGACGTGATTGTATTCAAACGCAAGTCTATCATTATGAAAAAGGTGGGATCAAAGTACACTTAGCTGGTAAGTATGGTGACAGAGCTGGTGGTAGTAGGTACTCTAACATGATCACTAAAATAATTAAAAAATTAAAATACGACTGCCCTGTGGTACAACGACTTTTTCAAAAAATATACCCTATTTTACTCGGGATGATGTAAGGATTCTAACGATACCCCATATGTCCAAATCTTTTCAGCCGTTCAGAAGTTATGGTGGAATAAATCACATACATACATACATACATGAACCCTAAAAACATTACACTCCTTTTTGGGCAGTCGTGTAATAAAGAAAAACATTAAACTAAAGAAAATACCTTTTAGCCAGACGCAATTTAAACTCGATTAGCATTAAATATCAATAAACACAACCGATATTGGATTCCGACCAAATGAGCCGTAAAAGTGGCGCCCTTCCTCCGATCCAACCATAACTTTATAACCACTCGTCCGGTTGAGTTTACGACCAAAACACGTCATTAAAGAGTTATTAAACGCTCGTGCCTACAAATACGAGATGGAAATACGAGATGACTTATAAGTTGATTTTCATTAAGTTTTATTAGGAAAGCAGGTACTTTTAGCCCCTACAGGTAATTAATAAGTTCGTGTACTGAAATTAATGGAAACTCGATTAAAGTTTTTTGATGTTTATTGGTATTGACGCGCAGTTTCTAAGAACTAGGTATTTTGTATTTCGCTTTAAATAAAGAACCTTCCGTCTTGTAAAACAAAATTCTAATCTTCTAATTAATAAAAATTTTAGGTAAGTACAATCTAGGCAATCATGTTTTAGTCTTTTTTGAAAACGAAAGAATGATGACACAAGCTTCTTTTTGTGAAATGACCAATGCTTATCATAGATGTACATAACACTGGACCGGACTGGTAACTTGATTAGAGACAAACAAAACGAATAGAGTACAACCATATTAGACTGGTACCCTAAAGATGGAAAGCGCAGTAGAGGACGTCAACAAGCGAGAAGAGCAGATGATCTGTATTCTGTAACTCACGTCTGGATTTCATTGGAGGAGGGTTGTGAGAGACAGAACTCAATGGAGGAGGCCTATGTCAGGAGACACACTGAATTGCGAGATATTCTCTAGTGAATCTCGTAACAATAAAAGGCAATTCAGGATAAAAAATCAATTTATTATTATTACACACTGTCATTATCCTGTAACGCTTGCTACACAGTCTAGCGGGAAAAGTCCTTGACCCTTCGCTCGTGTATATTTTATTACATAGAGTAATGGCACAATAGAGACTTTGAATGATTTTGTATGAATGAAAATAATAACGAAAATTAAAAGTCCCAAATTAAAGAGAGATTATTTTGGTATTTTTGTTTTATCCCGAATATCGCCTGAATATTTTATATTATAGATAAAAACGTCACCTTTATAACATATTCTGTCCTTAATTGCAGATAGAATTAACCCCCGAGATGCAGATACCTTCACAAAAGGTATTACGAACGACCCAGTTCTGAATGAATGGGGACACGCCTATCATTATCTTGGAGTCTGTAAAGGTTGCACACAAAGGGGTTAATTATCTAAGAACGTTAAAAAATGGAGAGCATTTATTTAAAAAAGACGAGGGAATAAACTGAGTGTTTTCTAGAATTCTTTCTATAAGAATGGAACTTTAGCCGATCTGACGAAATATAAGTAAAAGTTTGTATTTTTTCATGTATTGATAATAATAATTATTAGATGCTAACTGTACATTCGCTATAAATACGGCAACTAGGTATTAGGTACTTATAATTACGCTTAAATAATAAATGAAAGAGAATCGACAAAGAGGGTCGTGAAACATCAATGAAGATTGAGAACAATATATGTTTTATAAATAAATATTAACAACAATAATGTGAAGGGAAATACAATAATATTAAGATTTTAAGAATGGAAATGACCCAATTATAACGCGTAACGTTTTGGCATTCCTGTCTGCCACGTACCAGAGAAGTAAAATAGTGTTCTTTTCTTTGCCCTCGCCGATGTCGATTATTACATGACTGCCCAATAAAGGAGTGTAATGTTTTTAGGGTTGATGTATGCATTTATCTATGTATGTGAGTTTCTTTATGACACCGTAGCTTCTGAATGGCTGAATAGATTTGGACATTATGGGCTATCGTTAGAATCCTTACATCATTCCGAGTAACATAGGCTATATATTATATTATTATGGAAAAAGTCATATTACCACAGGGCAGTTGTGTTTTTTTTAATTTTAAACTAACTTTTGCCCGCGGCTCCGCCCGCGTTGAATTCGTTTTTTTACTAATCCCGAGAGAAACTTGAATTTCCTCAATGATCTTTACACCTAAGAAAGATTATTTATTATCAAAGTAATCTACCTTTATCTGTAGCTATAGATTGCCTTAGAAAATTTAGGTTATTTTAAAATCTATGTTTCAAGGTATGTACCTATGTGTGAAGGAGTATTTCCCCGCGTGAATTTCGTTTTCACAAATCCCACAGAAACCATGGCTTTTCCGAGATAAAAAGTAGCCTATGATATCCAGGATATCGTCTATCTTTATTCCAAATTTCAGCCAAATCGTTTCAGCAGTTGCGGCGTACAAGTGATTACGATTACTAGTTACAACATAAACATTGGAAATATTATTCAAGTGGTATAATATCAAGATAAGCTTCTAATAGTGGAACGCCACACAATTCCACTAACTATGCACTGATAAATAAGGGAGAATGAATATTCAGGAAGGACACAGAATTAATCTATTAAAGTGCACGACTTTAGTATAGGTACCGTGTGTGAATACTGTCCCTAATGAAATTGTCGTTTAATTATAACACGATTCAGGTCAATTAGTCTAATGAAATTGCGACTAAAATGTTGTTGTATCAAACCATTGATTAAATATATAAAGGATCAACACTAAGTGACGTCATGCATGTATTTATAAGCTGCCCTGAAACCGGATTTAGAATTTGTCAAAACTGTACAACGGCGCTAATGTAAACAATCGATAGTGGTATGTGCTGTCAGCGGTACCGAAATGTACATTGCGCGACGCCATATTTGAGAAATTTTGGTTTCAATATACGTCACATCTTTCCCGTCCTCTTAGCGTAGCGTATTTCGTCATTGTTTTAAACCCATACTCCTAGTCGATACACTGAAATAAAGTTTTATTTGCGTGGTTTCTTTCATTAATCTATAAGGTCTGTACATTATTTGTCCCACTGCTGGGTATGGTACTTGGGAAAGAATAAGAGGTAATAGCTCTGAACCAATCACTATTACTTAATGCTTGCTTCATTTGCAATTTAATTTTATAGAGAGCAACAACTAAGAAAGTTTTATTCACACTACAAATTAGTAGGTAGGTACTTGGCTGCAATCCCAATTCCCAACTGATGGCGAGTGACGATGCGGCCAAAGAGGATATGTACAGGCTACTCGTAAATGAAGTTTGGATCTCTTGACGACCTCCCTGGCGCAGTACCGCGCGCTCAGATGAGGTCGCGGGTTCGATTCCCGCCACGGGCTACTTTGGAATTTCATAATTTCTGAATTGACTCAGGTCTGGTCTGGTGGGAGGCTTTGGCCGTGGCTAGTAACCACACTACCAGCAAGGACGCACCGCCAAGCGATTTAGCGTTCCGGTGCGATGCTGTGTAGAAACTGTTGGGGGGTGAGTTCACTTACCCCTTCCAAGTTAGTATGTTCGGCTGCATCTCTTTTTAGCATAAATCACTAATTAAATAGATAGGTTTGAATTAATAACAAAGGTTTGCATCCGATTTTTTTTATCAATCTAATTAAAACTTAATGAAAGCGTCTAATTAATTTGTGGATACTTTAAATTCCAACTGTTTAATTAAAATTGTTCAAAATAATCAACAATTTCGATTTCGCTTCCGAATATTTTAAAAACATTTCATGTTTTTCTTCTTTTCCACCGGCGTGTTGTTGACGGGTTTGTGGAGTTTTAATTATTATCTGTAGCTTTAACAAGAAAAAGCCACAGCTTTCTGTGGTAATAGTAACTGATATTAAAGATGCCCTAACCTACTATGTCTCCCATACATTCGTAATACCAAAATCATTTGTAATTCGTGCAAATTTCGATCATGTTGTTGTATTCGGGTTCACATAGTAATAATCTACACTCCTACGAAATATAAATGAATTTTGATTTGCATATTTTTGCGTCAAAAAGAGCATGTTTTCTGCCTATTTGTTTTGTAATAAAAACAACACGTCACGTTACGTTGCATTAGTTTAGGAGCACAGTTTTTATTGTCCAGCTAAAGAAAAACACCATAAATAAAGTTTCAAGTTTTCATTCATATTTTTTGGTATTACGGAACTCGACCAAAGTTATAACAAACATTATCAAAATTGATTTATATTTCGTTTAAGAGAAGTCCGAACCAACTATGGTCAAGAGCATTATAGATTATTATTATTATTATATAAGTAGTAGAACCCGAATAACACCACAACATGATTGAAATATGCACGAATTAGAAATTATTTGGTATTTCGAAGTATGGAGACATTGTAGTTCATGGGACTCGCAGAGTTATTTTCAAATATAACAATAGAATTATTTCAGTCTGTTATTACGATGAAGCAAAAACAAAAATAAATTATTAAAATATTTATTCTGTGAAAATTTCACGTATCTATTACCAGTTATATAATATATTCGTTGCTATTAAAGCTCCAAGGAACAGCTCTGCATGCAAACGAAGCTTTCGCACTCTTTTCATAGAGTAGATATTTATTATAATAAAAGTTACCGTTCTCACTGCACCCCTACGAAACCCTAATTAAAACGAACCTACTCAAAATATTTGATACTAACGGACGCCCGCGGCCGCTCGCGTGAATTTCGTTATATCACTATAGTCCCATGGAAACAATAGATTTTTCTGGGATAAAAAGTGTTAATCCAGGAGATATAATATTATCTCCTTTACGAATATAAGCTAAAATTGATTCCGTAGCTGCGGAACAAAGATACACACACAAATACAAACGTTTGCCTTTTTAATATAAGTGCGAGTGTGATGTGCTAGTAACATCTAAATCTTGTAAACCCTGAAAAAGCGAGTAATAAGAAAGATAGAATACTTTCCGAGGACGACAAGAATCATCTCGTTTAAGCGAATGTCTTACTCATCACTTAAGAGTAGCCTAATTTATTTGATGTTCAAACTTCTCACTTATTTTCCCCCGCTTGGCGCCAATATCGCACTCTAGGGAGTTTAACATTTTTATACGATCCAAGACGTCTAGCGAATGAAATGCGTTCTGCGAAATATGTGAATTTTGCAGATTTTACTCTGCAAAATTCTTCAACGAATGTGAAATCATATAGTATGAAATAATTTGAAGTTAAAAAGAGCTCTTACTCATACTTCCATATTTCACCAGCCAACGCGTAATCTTTTTATTTTCCAAATTACAGCAAAGGCGTAAGAAAATTAATGTTTCTTTATATTTGCGAATATTGTAGAAATCAGTACCAATAGCAATTCCTATGCCTTGAAATTTTGATCCCAAAATCCACGGTTTCAGCGGGATTTGTGAAAAAAAATGATACCTTCCGCTCAATTATTGAGTCAACAAGAGTTTGCAAGTGAATCCCGTACTCCCACAAATGTAATCCGAAGTGGCATAAGATAGTTGTTAATGTGTACAAACTCCACATAACCCCTTCATTTACTTGACTTTATGCGTCAGACATTTCAACCTCAAAATATATTTATTTCACATGGGCCTAACATACAGGCTCTTGAAAAACGTCAATAATATGATATTTGTTGCATAAGTATGGTGATAACTACAAGTCGACTACAAGAAGGCTATAAGAAAAGGATGGTAACTCTCAACTTTTTTGTCTCAACTTTGTCTACCTCATGAGAAAATAGAACCATCGCCAGCTGTGGGATGGTTGGTACCTTAATGATGATTATCGTCATAAGAAGGGCTTTATGTTAAACAAAAATGCTTTGCATAATAGGGGATGGAAATGATCCTTCGGTCTGAGGTCGCCGCGCCGCCCGGATTAATATTCCCGACGGATAATTTGAGGCTTAAAACTAATAGCCTTGGAAGCTGAGCCTTTTGATTTTTAGATTTACTTTCATAAACCTTATCAGCGACCACTACTTTTAACTCAAGAATTTTTTCAATAATCTACAAGTTAGTTTTGACTTCCTGAGTATATGGAGTTGCTGCCGAGGATATTGTGGCAAGTATGTGTTGAAAGGGGTAAGTAAATCCTTAAGGTTCCTAGACAGCATCGCACCGGAATGCTCAATCGCTTGGCGGTGCCGCCTTCTATGAATCTGGTTCGTCTATGGTTCTCTTCATTTCCGATTTGATCACGTAGAGATTCTTTCAGCATAGCACTCTACATGATCTGCTGAGGCCTTCTTAAGAGGGGCCTTCCCGGATCATCCAAGTATAACGAATTCGTGGTGTACAGACTTGCTGTTTCATCTAACGCAATTCTAGAAAAAAAGCCACTACGAAAAAAAGAAATAACGTCTGTGTCGTCGGTAGGGCGTTCAGGAAAAGAAAAATAGCGGAAAAATTTCATGAAACTTGTTCCAGGAAATACGTGATTTTGAAAAAGCCTTAGAAGTATGTGTATTGTTATTTCGAATCTCCATTAGTTGTACGAGGTTGAGCGAAACGACCAAAGTTTGTATGTAAAATTTCTGCAAGAATGCAGGCTGGTACTGAATTCGTTGCTAATAGTTAAATTTTAATTTTTGTTTCTATACAAACCTAAATATAGTGTGCAAGGTACCTAAACATTAAAAATATTTCAAGAAATTTTTGTTAAAACGCCATAATCGCGTACGAACTTTTGTATGGAGAATCCAACCGGAAAGGCCCAAGTCAATGACAATGTCTGGGATCCTTATATTCGTATTAAAATTATGGGTAAGTATATTCAATTCTTGTTTCTTTACCTAAGTAATAGGGGTGTATCTACCTATAGATTGAAAAGGCAACTGTAATAGAACGAGTTACAGAAATGCGGGCTTGCGATATTTACGTCTTTATCCTCACTTACCAGATCCATACAATCTTGTTTTACGCGCGATAGCGTGTTGGATACACCATTTTATTCTTATTGACATCTTTGTATTCCTTTTTAGGGTTGCGTATCAAAATTATAAAATGGAACCCTTATCGTTGATTGATACTATGTCCGTTTGTCATGCCAAAAATCAGTCAGTACCTACTACTATATTAAAATTATATATTTGTAATATTTGTAATTAAAATACAAATGCAATAATACTATCTTTGGCCGACGGCTCCGGCCCGTAAAACTCGATTTTTCACAAATCTCGATGGAAATATGAATTTCTCGTTCCCGTTGCCGCCTTCCCTATTCCGACCTTTATACCTACTTTAGGGAAGTTTGCTAAAGGGAATCTACTCATAGCAGTTGCGATAGATTATTGTAGAAAATTCGGGTTTTAATATTCTTTCTATAACTTTTTTTTAATTAATATTTTGAGAAATATCAAATATATAAATAACAGAGATACTCTACTTGTTCCTACTCTGTATTTGCAACATCTGCAAGTGAACAACACTAAAATTGTCATTTTTTTTGTATGAAATAAATTAATACTAAATTTTGAAAAGTATAATTTAAAAGAAAATTAAGAAAAATAGAACAAAAGTTGTTAGTATTAATGTAAATACCTAGAGACCTAGAGCAATTTGGTATTTTTTATATAATTGGTATGTTTTATTTATTTGCTTGAAGTTTTTGATCTATCTTGAAAAATGACGAAAACTAGAGCAACTGCTGGAGTTGATATAATATTATGTACCTATTGTAAAATAAATTCCGTCTAGGTACATCCGCATACCGCCGTGGGAGCAATATATGGGTAGTATATCACACACCTCCACGCCACGAGTTATTATCTGAGAAAGAAATGTATCACTGCCTGATATATTTATGGGCCATACCGACTGTAACAATATCACGGTTTCAGCTTCAATAAAAGCTTACAGTAGATACTTTTGCACACAATGGGTAGGGTTATTTATTTGTTATCGTCCTCAAAAAAGGATTTTGTCTGTCTGGGATCACAGATTACGCATCCCTTTTTTTGAATTTCTACTAGTATTGAAGTAATAGAATGTGCAGGGCGCGTTGGAACCCTCGTAAACTTAGTTTTAAGTCGACTTGGAGTTATCGCCATACAAATGTGACAAATATCATACTGACCCGTTACAAGAGCCTGTATATTAGGCCTATGTGCAATAAAGATATTTTGAGTATTGAGTTTTTTTTTATTTAAATGATGAAGAAAGGCTGTGCATAGAAATAATAATATTATCATCATAGAGGTCCAAGAGGCCGCCCTCGACTTCAAAAATGCGGCAAAAAATACTTTCCCTAAATTGGCAAACCCGAGCCGTCGCTACACAATTTTTCACGCACACTAGCATCCACGCACCATACAAATTTCAAATGGACACTGTCTCACACTACAAGAAAAAGTTGCCGCACTCACGGAGCTGTGGTTGTTAGAAAGGGCTCTATCTAGTCGGAGCGCGAGCGAGGACGGGTATGATCCCGGCCATATCCCGGCACGAAAATTCAAATTTTAATTAGTTTTTCGCTAATAGTGGACCAATTATTAAGGAGAATTATACATCGGAGTCTAATGGCAATTAGTTTTGCGAGCATAATGTTTACGCATCTCATGTTTTTCATAAAAGCTTTGGTCAAAAATATTCATTTAGTTCATAATGGTTCCAGGTAGCTCCAAATCTGGGAAATTGCAGACAGTAAATATTCTTTCGGGAACCAATAGGTTAATAAATGAGCATATTTACGAAAAACTAAATAAAATTTGAATTTCGCGGGCTACTTGGGCCGAAACCCCTTAAATGCTTGGATTAAATTAAAAATTAGTTCCGATTCAAGCCATTAGCTAATAAAAGTGTTTTTTCTTTATGTCTACTAATTAATTAAATGATTCCTTACAAAAATTCTGCGTGTTCTTTGAAACAGATAGACTTGCACTGTAAGCCAAAGTCTTTTTGTTACCATTTGGATCACGTAACGTATTACGGTAAATGGGTCTCCTAACGATATTTGGGAGCACTCGTGCAAAAAGTGGAATCCTTCCTTAACCGATTGCACAAAAAAACTTGGCGATAGTGTAAGAAAAACTTATTCATCGTAATCGTAAACAAACTGCCACTGGATTAGCTGGAAATTATGTAAACAACAGATTCCACCAATCAGCAAGCAGTATTTTTTTACGATTACAAAAGCGCAAATTATTACAAATTCGACTACACAGTGAATGTTTTGTATAAAAAATTAAAACACGTTCTAAATGAACATATCTTACAACTTTGCACTCTAGTCTCTAACATTGTCCATTGTAACTTTGTTAACATAGTAGCTATTAGAAGTTCCATCGGATCGTTTCCTGAAATTCGCTTAGAAATGTTAAACTAAAATATACATAGTTTCATACCCTTAGTTCGAAAATACATTGGATTTAATATGATCTGACTAGTTTATGAAAGTGTTTGTGTAACTTTGGAGAAGATAACTCTGGCTTTATGATATTTTCGATTTGGTGAACTAATTAACTTACCATATTATATTTGGTTCTAAATTGTTCTAGGTATACTAAATTACTAACTTACGCCCAGACTTCAGAGGGAATTCATTAACTTACCAAAGTTACATCGTCATCAGAGATACGTTATTGCAACTAATATTCCAGAAGATTTTATATAAAACGTTAACAAAAAACTATAAACGCTATTGAGTAAAAGTGAGATTTGTTTAGCACAGTAAAAGTTTGTGTGGAGAAGGAGAGCAGAAAGCGCAAATTGATAATGGACGGGACCACTAATATCTCCTTATGGCACGGTAGTACCCAAGTCAGCAAGACGAATTAAAAACCCCCCTTCATACATTTGGGCGTTAAATGCATGTAAAACAAAGAAGTAGGTGCTAGTGCGGAAAAGAAGAACTTTCCGCACGGCAAACACATGGAAAAGTCTACTTTTGGAGCAAATTTAATAAAAAATATTACTTACTAATAGACACATAATTGAGCAGTCGCGAGTTCGAATCCTGGGCACCTCTGACTTTTCCGAGTTATATGCGTTTTTATAAGAAACCAAATATCATTTGCTTCGCGGTGAAAGAAAACATCGTGAGGAAACCTGCATGCCTGAGAGTTCACAAAAATGTTCTCGAGGGTGTAGGAAGCCCGCCAACCCGCACTTGGCCAGGCTATGGCCAAACCCCTCTTAGTCTGAGAGGATACCTATGCCCAGCAGTGGGACATAAAAAGGGGTTGAGATGATGATGATGATGAGACACATAATAATTATGCAAACCATAACGTAGATGTAATTGAACGGTACCGCAAATAGTATTTATCTTCAGAACTTCGGGTTAGAAAACTAGTAGTGGATTATGACCCTCGGCTTACCCTTGTTAAACCACGTTCAACTGTATTACACAGTCAAAGACGTTTTAAAAATGGCGGACATTACCTTGCTTAAAAAAAATATTTATGAAACTAATAAAATCTTAAACCACAATAACTTGTCAACAACACAATAGGCTCGGGCGCAGGAATGTGTGTGGATTCAGAAAGGTTGTCAAACAAATGAGTGACTTTCTTATTCCTTCTTTCAAGACATTTTCTTCACTTGAACTCTTCCGTTGTACGTGAAAGAGCTCCGAAAATTGCTGTCAATAATGGTAAGTTAAAAATTAAAATAATTAATAAACTCTAATAATCTATTTATACGTATTATCAACAGAGGTCTTAAATGTCTCTGTAATTTTCTTACACTACTTTCTTTTTCTTCTGCTCAAATGCTGCTCATAATAAAGAAATCATAGAAAAGTTACAATATAATACCTATGCTGCCTGTGATTTCAGTACCATTCTCGAAAAACATTTCTGTCAAAGACTTATTTACTGTCTAAATAATATGTGAATGTATGACAACTTACATGTGCGTTTATGAAGCAAAATTAATTCGACCTCTTTTAATAAGTTCACCCCGATTATTCGCAGAATTTCTTTATATTTATTCGTGTTTCAAGACTTTTGTTTTCTATCTAAAGTCCTTTGACTCAGCCTATGTTTGTTACTGACAGCTGTAGACGCCATTCAAGATTAGGTCCGCCTGTTTTTGCCCGACCATGTCACACAGTGTTCAGTTGTGTTCAGCTGTGTTCAACCGTGTTCAACCGCATTTTGTTCCTCATCCCATTTCCTTTGACCGTGTAGCCGACGTTTGTTCTCATAGAGACTACACGTTATACGGGCTGTTAGTTACTAATGGTCACAACTTGCCACGGCTAACTTATGGCTTTGGCTTTAAAGTTTTAGTGCTGCCTTTGCCTATGATTTCAGAACAGTGATAGACTTATCTCGACTGCATTTTATCAGAGAATCGGGGGTTCGAATTCCGAGCACACCTGTTTTGTAGCCTATAGGGTTAGTATAGGTTTTTGTGCTTCGAGTAGACTCGTTTCGAATAAACGGAACGGATTTCTCCATAAATGTAAAGCCAGCGATCGGAAACATTAAGAACTAAACTTTCACTGGTCGTCAGTGTTGGTGGTAGTTCAAAAACTGTTACTAACACTACTGAGATACGTGTATTTGTGGAAAATAAATACTTACCACTCTTTTAGCGGTGGATTTGGATTCCGAAGAGTTGAGTATGCGCCCACCCGCACTTGGCCATCGTATAGTGGGCTATACCCCTATCATTTTGGGAGGAGACCCGTGCAAAGTTGTGAGACGTAAAAAAGGGGTTGATGGTGATGATGATGATGATTCTGCAAACAATGAGCACAAGTGCACAAACTGAGTTTAGAGTATAGAGATGTCAAAATCATGCACTCGATATAATTATACTCCGTGATATTACTAAATACTCTTTTCTGTGGTTTGCCCTTAAGTTAAGGGGATTACATACTCGTAAGATATAGGACAAGAAACACCTGTGTGGTAATCCTATACCTTTAAATTCTATATAATCCGAATCTCGGAAACGGCTCGAACGATTTTCATGAAATTTAGTATACAGGGGGTTTTGGGGGCGATAAATCGATCTAGCTAGGATTCATTTTTAGAAAATGTCAAATTCTATTAAAAAAAGTGACTACTGCTGCCATCTATTGGCCGATAGATATACTACCGAGCAAAGCTCGGTCACCCAGATATTTGGTAATTATTACAGCATTGGAATCATCTACTTACCTCTCTCAAAACCTATTCAAAATATACCATGAAATAAGAAAAGTTATTTATGTAAAACTAGTTCGTAAGTTACTAACTGGTTTAACATAAACATTGTTATCGTGTTGAATATAGGTTGAATACAAAAATCTGTGAAATTAAGTCCGGTCCTTCTGTCTGTACCCGCTGTATTTAGCCGTTGTTTCTGATGAACGAAATACATTAACGGCCTAATCACTCCTAATTAACACCTAAACACGCCTAAACACGCAAAGAAGCGTTACTTCTTTGCGTGTTCCGCCAAATAAACGAAGGAGGATGTAGAATAAAAAAAATGTTCTCAGAAAATTCCCTTTCAGTTTATCACAATGGATATATCGATAGACGATATGATAGAAATCGGTCGAGCCGTTTTCGGGGAGTTAGGTTTCAGACACTATGTGGCACGAAAATTTAATGAATATTATACTGTCTGACCCGGCAAGCGTTGTTTTTACATATGGGGTTTAAAAAATAGTTTACAACCTACCGAACGCAGTCAAAAAATTTCATAAAAATCGGTCTAGCCTTTTCAGAGGAGTCTGATTTCAATCACTGCGACATGAGAATTTTATATAAATTAGATTTGAATAACTTGTTCATAATAAAGTGTACATTCAATATGTATGTATGTATGTCATGCTCTTAATAAAATTATTTCGGACTTGCTAAATACGTTTAATAAGCTTTACGTAGAGAACAATCACCATTCTCCATATCATGATATCACCGTAAAACACAGCTCCAACAAAAACTTAATTATAAAAGTTAGATTGCCCTACGAGGCTCCTGAAGTTAGCTATCATACGCTTTAATTAAAATTGTCGACATATTATTGAGTTATCTGAAAACTGAGTGAGCGGAGTTTTAATAGAGTCAAGTCAAATCACCGTGGCCATTGGGAGCAGATACTTTATCAGCAAGATTCGGAATACCTACTTTCTCGTTTCAACGCCTGGCCTTTTTTTACACTAGACAAGTTAGTACTGCGATCTCACCTAGGATGCCTCAGCCTGGGATGTTAACGTACTAACTTGGAAGGGGTAAGTCAAGTAGAGTCACCCCAGCGGTTGCTACACACCATCGCAACGGAACGCTAAATCGCTTGGCGGTACGTCTTTGCTGGTAGGGTGGTAACTAGCCACCAGCCGTGAATCAGACTAGACCCGAGCGAGCCAATTTTGAAATTATAAAATTCCAAAGTAGGCGGCCCACTGGCGGCCGTGACGGAAATCGAACCCGCGCGACCTCCCACTCGAATCCGAGCGCGCGCCCCCTGCGCCAGGGAGGTCGTCGTGATTTTAAGCTACCTGCAGTTTAAAAACTATAAAGACATAATAAAGATGTACATGGTTTCGGACCTCCATCCTCCTATTAACAGTTTTTAGTTAAAGAAACTAAATACTAATACATATTAGATAATTTGAGGAAAAATGTAATAAGGTAGCGGTCACACAATATAAGTAAGTATCATGGTCATGTGTCCCATGTGGCCAAGATCTGTCATGTACATCCTGTTTCTAGGGATTCTCGGTTTTCATTGACAGCTTTAACTGACAAGTATTCAGACCTTGTTCCTAGCTATTGAAAATATTTACATCGATTGTTCACACGATTCTTACATGCGATTGCAGCATCCCATACCAACAACAGTTCCCATCCCACTTTTTAGGGTGAGACGTGTTACCCATCCGCAACAGTTTAGCGTCTCTGTCACAACTTTGTCGCGATACTGTCGCTCTGTTTCGGCGGGATTACTCGAGGAGCTTCATTGATATATAAACTAAGGATTTCGGGTCAGCGCTAAAAAGTGTCCGAACCAAATGATATCCAAAATGCGAAAAGAGGTCCAATCGCACTTAAGCAAAATTAGGGTGTATAATAATGGTTTAAGACATAAATTACAATGTTTTAGTTTGTTTATAAAAATACACATGTACCCTCGTTTACATAGGTTTTCTCGGGACACTGTTTTCGAGGACTTTGTGTTGTCGTCCTTGACTGGCGACTGCCGTGCTTTGTCTGCGGTCGCGCAGATGGCAGCATTGGGCTGGCGGCGCCACTTGCGCGCTGTTTTCTGTCTACGGGTGGTAGGATTGCATGAAAAAAGATGGCGGCGGCAAAGTGGACGTAGCCGCTACTCTTGCGGACTATGGAGAAATCTTGATGGAGCAATGCAAGCAGCGATAGCTAAGTGAAAAACTCAAATAGTAATTAAGAAAGTGGTTATCATAAGCTATGAGTGATGGGTATTGTATAGGTCGCTTTACATTTGTATTACACCCGCGGTCCATAGATTTATATGCCAATGAGGAGCTTACGTGATTGGATTGCGATCGTATGTCGGTTTTATTTCCTTTAAGACATTGTGTTTTTTTCGTTAAACAAGATTCGATCTAACGCATGTCTTTTATGGGCCATCTTGATAAAACGAGATACCCGAAGCTTATTTAATGAGGGAGGGTAACCTTTTTCTGCGAAACGGTACAGAGAAATATTTATACAGTTTTCGTTGGGCTCAATACTATTATTATAAGAAATAAATCGGATTTTTGTGTGGCCTCTTATGCCCATTAGGCCGTCTTCGATTACGATAAAATGTTAAATAAAATGTTAAGGTTAGGTACTCACATTAACAATATTTTTTTCTTTTTCAATACATATTAAATACCGACTAACAGAATTAAACGATGTAAGTAATAGAATAAGTTAGTAAGCAATAAGTCTTATTGAAGTATTTTCAATAATAAACAAATTATCGTCCAAATTATTTGATTTACTGAATCTATCTTATTGATAGAATTATGTTTCACTATTTTACTAGATCAGGCCAATACTATTTAATTTTTTCATGAAATTATTTATCCCGAAAAGTAAGCGTCGC
Source organism: Coenonympha glycerion (assembly GCA_963855885.1). Lineage (NCBI taxonomy): Eukaryota > Metazoa > Arthropoda > Insecta > Lepidoptera > Nymphalidae > Coenonympha > Coenonympha glycerion. The sequence continues at coordinate 6,810,386 of OY979648.1, read as the reverse complement.
AAGTTTAATACAAATATATTTTGAGATAAAATCAGCGAAAGAAAAGGTCTTGCCTATATTTAAAAAAAACAACATATCGATCTACTACAACTATTAGTAGCTTTAAAAAAATAACTAACAAATATATACCTACCTACTTTTGTTTTGATGTGTTTATAACTTCGAATCATGGGTAGTAAAATTGTAATTGGAATCCAACCCGTAATCCAAATTTTAATGAAGTTACGTCTTTTAAAGCATCAGAAGTTGGAGATAGTTTTGTTGATACCGAATAGTAATAAAAGTGCAAATTTTTAGCCACTTACAAGTTGCATAAGATCCTACTCATCTATTTTAAAAATCTGCCCATGCATTATGAAAACATGGAATATTTTACGTAAAAGTCTCTCGCGTCGTCGCTTTGAGGTTTAATTACTTTTCCATGCCCACGGATAAGAACCCTCAGGACGCCCAAATCCGAAAGATTTACGTAAACCATTTTAGTTATACAGGCAAACAGTAGCGCCATCTGTCAAAATTCTACATAATATAAGTGGCTGCTGAGCGAACTACAGCGTGGCCTTAAAGCGGAACGGAGCAGAGCTGTGTTTGAGTAACCAATCAGATTTCGACATATCCTCTCCCCTCAGTCTCGGAGATGTCAAAATGACGAAATCTGTTGGTGGCAAAATAAGCAGTTTTGGCACCGATAAACTGACGACAATTATCGCGCCATCCGCCCTGTCTAGGGTATAATATGTATTATGCCTATTACCATACATACTGTATTTACAAGTATTATCGTATTTACCGTATTTCACAAGCTTTCTCCATACTAGGTGAACATGACATTAGTCTCAGAGAGGTGATGGACCCAAGCTATGTGAAACCGTTCCAGAGTATAGCGATTCGTGTAAAGTTTTCAGTGGAGTGAATATTAAATAAAATGAAAAAAAAAAAAACTTTACATCTATGAATATACCCAGAGAGTGAAATATAGGTACTGCTCGACTTTATCGAGTTAAACTTTGATTTCGCAATAATCGACTAAGTTTCATTGATGCTCTACGTGCAATCTAGTAATTTTATAAATAGAATAGGCTCTTTAAAATCCTCAAGGAATAAAATCACATAGAAAATGGAGAACAAAGAAAAATGACTGCGGTAGAGAGATATCTGCATTTGTGTCAAGGAGGCAAGAAACTTATGATAAGACTTACCGTTCGTCTCAAGTCCTTTTTTGTCTCCTCTTATAAAAGGATTCATCGCGAGTCGGCAGGCTTCACACACGTTTGAGAACATAGTGGTTAAATATATCTATAATAAATTGTGATAATATTTGGTGAGTTATGACGTAAGATCTATGAACCATAAAACTGTCGAGTAAGGTCACCACTCGCGACAGATAGTGGTTGCGGGTTCGAATCCCGTTGGCAGCGATAATTTTGATTCACTTATAATTATATGCTCATAATTATTGAATTATGATATTTACATATCCCATTATAATGATACCTTAAACCCATTTTAATTATAATTTAAAGATAAACGTGTGATGAAGATGTGATGTCGCAGCCTTTTGTTTGATAAGGACAATTTCATTGTACATGAATTTTCAGTAGCTTTGACCGTTAACGCAGCACACGCAACGAGACTTTCCAAAAGGAACAATTTCTACCGTATTTGCAACATTTGTCACTCATACTCTCCTCATGTACTATGTACGTATGTTTTTAGCTTTAAATATTTCGGATGAGTCGTAATATAGCATCTATCGAGCTTTAAAAAGAGCAAGTGCCGAGTTTCTGCAGGTTCTTCTCAGTGCAATACTGCTTTCCGAAAGTGGCGGTAGAGTCTGACATTTCGCAAGTGCTTGTAAGATGGCCTACGTGAAACATTTTGATTTTTTATCGAGTCGGAAGTTTCGTAACTCGTCGTACGGTAACATAAGTCGTAAAGTCCCCGATAGGAACTGGCTTCAGGGTTTAATATTCCCTCTACGTCTGCGGGGTCCTCTGCTGAGGCTTCGTTTTATTATTGCTTTCAAGGTGTACAACTAGTGTTAGAAATAGGACTACTATTGAATACTAACGTCATATTATTATAGGTATCAGATAAAATACTATTCGCTGTTACCGACACTATTCGCTGTCACCGAACACAAAATATTGCTAATGTAACAAAAAATACATAACACATACATACATAACGTAATCTACAGCAGATTATTATTACTGCTGTCTATTTGGGGTTCCATGCCAAAATGGTAAAAATGGAACCCATATGGTGAGACTTTCTCCGTCCGTCCGTCCGTCCGACCGTCATTTCAGGTCGATAGCTATTATACTTTTTTGATACCTATCAACAATACACAACAAAGAAAACAAAGTTAGGTTTGCGGCTCGCCAACAAATGTACCTACTTGAAAATTATACTTGTAAATTCAATGAACAATAGTGATTCTTTTTCCATTTAAGTACTTCTGTTATAGTATAGAGCCCTCGGTGCGCGAGTCCTACTCGCACTTGGCCAGTTTTTTTATCAGTCTTTTTTAAAAGAGTTAGCTCTTGACAGCGATCTCACCTGATGTTGCAGGCGAATATGTTATCGCACTAACTTGGAAGGGGTAATTAAACCTGACTCCTAACGGTTGCTACCCAGCATCGCGCCTGTACGCGCGAAATAAAGGATCATGACACACAGACAGACGGACAACAAAGTGATCTTATAAGAGCTCAGATTTTTTTTCCTTTGAGGTAGAGAACCGTAAAAAGGTAGGATTGAATAGATAAAAGATTTTTGATAGGTAAATAAAATATGGGATAAGATTAGCGAAGCCGCGGGCGTCTGCAACTAAATTATAAATAAATACTAAGTTCAGAAAAAATTGAAATTTAAAATTTCAAACGTGATTTGTTTGAAGCGACGTTGCGTCGGTGCCTCCCTCCGCGAAGTTTCGAATTGAAAACACGCTCCGAAGTAAATCGTAACTTTCCTGCAAAATGATAAACTTCTTGTATATTACAAATTATTCTGTAACTTATTATTAAAATGTAGTTAATTCTTGGAAGTAATCGTTTTCGCGCATGATGTAATAATTTTTTTAAACAATAATATTTTTTTTCTTCCATTCCGTTCCATCCTAGAATCGAAAGAGGTGTGTCAAACAGCTACGGCAGCCGATATTAAACGGAACAATGAAATGGTGGTATCGCTACAGCACTTCCACTATATAATGTGAAAAAAAGAAATAATAGCTGACTGACCTATAGACGCATAGTTTTTAAACCATTTAAGAGTATCGTCTAGCTGTAAGTTTTCAAACAAAAAGCGATAATGTTTTCCTATCCGTAAATGTAGTCCGATTTTCATAATTTTTAGTCATGTTGCAGATATAATAAGCAATTATGCCAGTATGTTTTAATTTTTAAGAAATATTGCTTACCTTTATTTTTTTATTTATTTAACTAAAATAAAATACAAAAAATAATAATACTTTGGTAATCTAGGCTGATTAAGGTATACTGAATCTAATGAGACAAAAAAATTGTCCCATTTGGGCGTTGTTTGGGGTGGTAAAAACGTTAACACCCTAAGCAATATTTCAAGAGCAAAATGTAGGCCTAGCTCTGGACTTGCAACTCATACCTACTCGCGTCGCGCTCTGTCTCTAGACGATAGTCTTAAAAGCATAATAATTACCCTTATTCTCTAATATCATCAACCTACGTATAGAAATTGCGTCGTGATCCATCAAAAGTACCTGTCGTTTCGGTGTATGTAAGCAAGTACACATTTTGGAAAGAGTGACACCCTGCTAGAGTTGTATGGAACTAGATATTAATTTCGCGTGTCACTGATGTGTTATATATGAGCTTAATTACTTATGCTTCTGCCGTCATGGTGTGACGTTAGGTTTATTATTAAATTTTGCTTTTCGTTTATTATTTAATTCCACTGTAAGAATATCAGGGTGACACATTATGGTTATGGTATTATGGTTAACTCTCAACTGTCAGACACTCAAGCTTTCTCACTATGTTTTTCCCTCTTTGCTAAGCTTAGATGGAATGCTCCATGAGCAATAGAGGACCCGGCGGACCGCCTGAAAAAATGTCGCCAGTTTGTAAACTTAGCTATTTTGACACCAGCTGTAGCTGGTGTCAAAAATGTTTGTTTTGACACCAACAGCGTCGGTTGTAAGCTGACCGCGAGTTTTTACAGGGACGATTTCCGCCATTACATGTTGCAGCGTTTTAGCAGAAATGTCAAATGGCGTCACTTTTTTTGCTGTGTGAAGAAAATTCATGTAAAATGTTCCGATGGGCTCATCCTCAAGTTCATATCGATGCCATGAGCTTGATAACGCAACTTTACTTCACATATTATATTATGCAGTGCTAAGTGCACTCTATCGTCAAACATATTATATTTCGTTATATCCTACTAAAGTAACGTAATTGTACGGTGTAGCTCTACACCGTACACATGGAACTTTGTTTTAGTAATATTGTATATTCGTTGGTTATAATGAGTCAGAGCTCAATTCATCTTAGTCAAGGAGACGAGGTACCACAACAAAAACAGTTTACATACATACTGACATTTCCATACATTCATACTGACATAACAGTAAGTATATAAAACAGCGCACAACGCTACTTAATTATTCATTATTTAATTTGAGGAGTATTATGTATGAGGTTTGGACATTAAATGCCGCATAAACCAAACACAAACCAAGAACTTTCAAAAACTGTATTTGATTTCACTAACCAGTACTTATGAAAAACTTTGTACTGTCAAAAACGGGCAAAATCTCAACACTTTAGAATACCGTAGAGACTGTATTGTGTGGTTGTTTACATTGGGGAGTACTCTGAAGGTTCCTCTGGTGCTGCAAATGTACCTACATGTCATGGGCGGCGGTGATCGCTTACCATCAGGTGACCTGCCCGCTCGTTTGCTCGCGTTGACAATATTAAAACAACTGGCTCTGATGATGCTCTGAAACGAAATAAAACTTGCTCTGAATAGACGATATACTACGTAACTAGCGCTATACTGCAAACATGCAATCTAAGATTTTGAACTAAGGACATAGATTCTACTTGGGCGGCGCTGGAAACAGCAGTGTAATGGTCTTAGTACTTAACTTACTTCGTGAACTAGACCAATAGGGCTTTAGGTATTATTCTAGTTTACGAAGGGACCTAAGTTTTGTTGTAAGTCACACAGTTCGATTTCTAGGTAAAATAGAAATTTTTAATAAGTTTTGCAGTCAAAAAATTCTTAATTATATTGGCGGTAATTTACCCCCAACTATGACCATTAATTTCAGTATTTACAAAATACTATGACTAAAAAAGACAAGCAAATCAAAAACTAATAATGTAGACTTTCGCATTTATTGTGCCAATAAATACAATTTAAATCTTTGAATAAATATCAGTTTTATTTCTAAATTCTAAGCTTTCTTTTCCTCGGCTAAATGATAAACAAAGGGCCATTATCAAATGACAAAGAATTTACTCCGGACATAATCCTGTCCTCAGCTTTTCCTTCAGGCCAAATGTCAAAAAGGTTTTGAAATGAAAACCATCATAATGAGATATTTTAGAAGCTACGACAACGAATATATAATATTAGCTACGGGCGGTTTTTATTTGCGTCGTGTGTTTGGAGTGACTTTTAATTAAACAAGAAAAACAGGAAAACTGAGATCGGCGGGGCCCTTTTCTTAATTTTAGAAACAAGTTATTATTTATGGTCTTAATACAACATCGGTGGAATATTTTATATTAAGGCGCTTGCGAGCTTTTATTTTATCAACGAGTCAGCCGGCAAAATAAAAAGGTTATGTGGTTTTTTGCAATTTGTAAGCTAAATGTCAGTACCACACTATAAAGCACAAAAAAATTAATTTAACACCCATCGAATTCCCCTTAAAACAACCGTAAACATTTTTTAAAACACACGTTTTTAAGGTTTTACATGAACATAATATTTTTTGCTGAGATAAATAAGCAAATTGTGTTATTTCAGGCTGTAATCTTTTGTAGTGTCCACAGTTGAAAAGTTTTATTGTAGTATTTTGTAGATATTATTCAAGAGTTAAGGCAAAAGATTTAAATCGCTAAATGAGCCTTAAACCACAAAATCGTTCACGTTTTTGTCTCGTGTGTCGTTGTCACTCTCTCTGTCACAAGTGAAACTGCAGTATGCAGAGAGCACTCACTCAACATAAGTATTTGTGGACGTTTTTGATGTGCGCAATGTAGGCTTACATTTAAATCTTTGGAACAGGCATCAAATATCTGACACGAATATTAATCCAGTAGAGGAACCCGACTACGACGGATCATTTCCCCCTGTTATGCAAATTCTCCATTGCCTCCTTGAAAATAGGTACTCTTCTCGGGTAAACAAATTATCTACCTTATTAGCGTTTGTGCTTTGATAAAAGAATAATAAAAGAGTATCTTCTCCACTCTCGCGAAGAAAATTTGATTTGCTTGTTTATATTAGTTGTATAATTTTTTACTCGACTGCCCAAAAAAGGAGTGTAATGTTTTTAGGGTTCATGTATCCGGGATCGAACTAGCGATAATTTAAGGGAGTATTCTATAGCTCATTACAAGCAAAAATCCCCTACTAAGGGGTGGCACTCCCCTTCACCCCCTCCCCGGGAGGACCATTTCAACTTTGGTTGCGTTTTTTTTGGGTATGTGCACACAAAATCAGTAATAACTTGAAAGTCTGTTGCTTCACATGTTGTCAAATGGTGTCATTCGACTGGGTACAATATTCTCCATCTCTGGATACTCAATAATAATGTGAAACGTTAAAATAACTCAACCAAAAATGCCTCGAATTAAAAAAATGCCAAAAAAATTAAATCGTGAAGTTCTTGGTAAATTTTGCAGAAACGGAGACGTTAACACCATATTTTTTGTAGTTAATCGATAGCTTAATAGGGGATTTTTTGCTTGTTATTACGAGTAGCTATAGAACACTCCCTTAAATTATCGGTAGTTCGATCCTGGACACACTGTATATGTATGTATGTGAGTTTCTTTATTCCACCATTACTTCTGAACGGATATAATAGGGTATCGTTAGAATCCTTAAATCATTCTGAGTAACATAGGCTCAATTTTTTTGGGAAAAGCCGTTTTAGCACAGAGCAGTCGTAGTTTTTAATTTTTTTTATGAATTATTTACTTGTTTCACTAGTTTAGTCCATGAGTAAGAAAGTATATGAAGAAGAGGCTACCCTACACATAGGATAAAAAATATTAATCATAAGGTTTTGTTGACGTTACTTTCACGTCAAAACATTGTGATTTACACGCTTGTTTGTTAGGCAAATCTGATAGTTCTTATGATAAGCCGCAGGAATATTATTTTTTGGTTATTCTTTCCTTTTATTTACTCGTAGGTAGAATGCTTATAGTTTCAGTATCTCTAATACAAAAATTCATTGGTTTGGTAATATTATGTTTGTATGGAATGAACTCAGAATACTAATCGGGTTAACACAACAGTTTATATCTCTGTCGCACCTGAAGGCCGTCAGGTGCTTTCCTTTTTCAACATTTTACTGCACAATATTGTGTCTGGTAATAAATGAATAATCAGGATATTCACACATCGCAAACTTGCCCCAAAGTAAGCAATAGCTTATGTAATGTTATGTAGAAAAACACCCAGACATTGGCAAAATATTTATGCTCATCCCTACATCAACATTTTCCAGTTGTGGCAATCGAACCCTCGATCACGACGACGAAGACAGCAGGATCGCTTCTGCTGCGCCATTCAATTGTTAATTCCTTGTGTACCGGACCGTACCTACTTGTATAAAATAAAGAAGTGTGGCACTCGGAGACTGCCGCGGTAAAGCTATTGCATAGCATTTTGTATCAACTTATTTTTTGTCAACTTATTTTGACTTATTTATGTCAAAGGTTATTTTCGTTACGGAATTTCTGGTTCGGTCTCCACGCTCAAGGCCCGCAATAGAAGCTATGGAAATGCAAAAGCTTAAAAAGACGTGTGGCGCTCAGAGACTGCCGCGGTAAAGCTATTGCATAGCATTTTGTATCAACTTCCTTAAGGTTATTTTCGTTACGGAATTTCTGATAGAATTTCTGAATTTCTGATAGATAGAAGCTATGCAATAGCTTAAAAAATACAGATTTTAGCTAAAGTAGTAATAATATCACAAATATATTCGTGGGTAGACAAAATCTCATATTAATGAACGCAACGAAGGTTGGTTATAAAGACTGCTAATCCTTCGGTAATTGGACGGATTACTTACCCGGTATTTGATGAGTAGGGTAAAGCGTACTTTACGGGTGCTCGATGATTAGATTTAGGGTCACATTTACACATGAAAGATAGACAGATTAGAAGGAAATTGCCGTCGTGAGCCTCTCAAAGCTTTTTTTTTATCCACTACAAGTTAGTACTGGACTGCTATCTCACCTGGGGCTATTTCGTATCTTTGACAGTTACAGTGATGTTCACTGGTATTGACAGAGGGGGGCGCGCGTCATCGTGGATTGAAACATCTATAGCTTTTTTAGTTTTTTTTTTTTTTATTTTTAACTTTAACTCACTAGGTAAAGCATATTGTACGGCAGTTACTTAACTCCGACTATTTGTTCAGGGTTTTTAATCATGAAAGTATATACCGCTACACCTGCTTTTAATAATATTAATATTATAATGAAACCATATCAGGCTATTTAATATTTATACATACCTAACGTGTTGGTACCAACATTCTTTTGTTATTTTTAGCACGTTTCTTGAATTTAGTTCTTTTATAAAGATTCCGACGAACCTCCTCCTTTTTTTGGGTCGGTTAGTATAATAGGAGCTAGGAATTTGATTCGCTTGTGCGATGCGAGTCGACCCGAAATTCGTAAAAACCTGTACTAACCCCTCTGTATGGCCTAACATGCACTATGCAATAACAAGCCAAGTACCGTTCGTCCTTCCACTTACTTTTTTTTTACGCTATACAAGTTATTACTTGACTGCGACCTCACTGATGGTAAGTGATGATGCAGCCGAATATGTTAGCGTACTAACTTGGAAGGGGTGGGTTAAGTCATCCCAACGGTTTCTACACGGCATCGTACCGGAACGCTAAATCGCTTGGCGGTACGTCTTTGCTGGTAGGGTGGTAACTACCACGGCCAAAGCCTCCCACCAGACCAGACCTGAGCCGATTTAGAAATTATAAAATTCCAAAGTGGCCCGTGGCGGGAATCGAACCCGCGACCTCTCGCGGCGCGACTCGAATCCGAGCGTACGTCCCCTGTGCCACGGAGGTCGTCAAAACTTGCACTTGTCTTCATGATTGACGGGGAGGGCAGGCTGTGCTTGGCTCATTACTGTATGTTAGACCATACAAATTATTTTCAAAAAGCAAAACAATTGAATCTTTCTTGCTTCTTATCTCACTAAATCTGTACTAATATTATAAAGCTGTTTATTTTTTTGTTTGGTTCAACGGGCTAATCTCAGGAATTTACAGGTCCAAATTATTTTTTTTTTTTGCGTTGGATAGTGCATTTACCGAGGAAGGCTTTAGGGTATATAACTTTACGCTATGACAAAGACCAAAAATGTTGCAAAACGGCAAATATTGTTGTTTTTAGATAGCTGCCATTGCGTAAGCTGAGTAAACGGTTAAAGATACGCAAATATTATGTATAACGGAATCGTTCTCTCTTAAAAGTTATAAAATAATTTGCACCATATGTCTGTCTTTTAAGGTGTTGCGGCCCTACCAGCCCGCGAAATTCAAATTTTATTTAGTTTTTCGCAAATATTAGACTAACTACACATTGTAGATTTATGCCTTTTATGGCAATGAGTTTTGCGGACCCGCAAAACTCATTAGCCTTCGATGTATAATTAGCCCACTATGAGCGAAAAACTAAATAAAATTTGAATTTTCGCGCCCGGATGGTACCCATCACCCTGGCTGGCTCATTTTAACGGGATATGTAGAAACCGAAATTCATGTGTGCGAAGCCGCGCGCAACAGCTAGTCTACCTATAAATTCACACAGATTTGAGTGAATATTTTCTACGTATAGTGACGTATAGCAAGTTCAAATCTTTTCAATTCACGATTTAACAACAGCATAATTGAAACTAATCTAGATGAAAAAGAATTAAGAATAATATTTCAAAGAGAAAACCAAATCGGATTTTTTCAAAGATCATTAAATAAAGGATATTTTGATGGATAGAAAAAAAGGAATGGATTTTGTTTCAACATTATTATAAGGACGACAACGGGGTAGCAAGAATAATTAATAATTTGGTTCGTTTTTTAGAGTTAATCAAAGGGTAAAAGGGTAAAATTTGGAAATCAGCTCCGTTTCAAACCGTTACGTAAGAATAGTATTTATTTTTTATTTTTTTATTTAAAGATACAGACCTATAACTATTACTAAGATTCCGCTGTCCGTATGTCACCAGGCTGTATATCATGAACCGTGATAGTTAGAAAGTTTAATGTTTCACAGATATTCAATGGAAGCAGACGTTATTTTTCGGAAATCCATAATGAGTCGGACAAATTGCTTTGTTTTGCTTTTAGAAAAGATTCCGTATGGTACCATATACAGGAATGGACAGGGCCGACGACGCGAAAAAATGTCGCCAGTTTATCGGTGCCAAAAAATGCTTGTTTTGTCACCAACAGTAAGGCGACGCTGTAGTTCTCTCAGCAGCCACATATAGAATTTTGACAGATGACGCTACTGTTTGTTTGTACGAAAAAGGGTTATGTAAATCGAAAGCCCATATCCTGAGGTTTCTAATCGGTGACTTTGTTTCTACCGAGTGTTTCAAGACACCCACATCTTTGTTTAAAAGTCAACGGTGTAATCTGAAAAACCAAACCCCCGACTTACTTAGAACTCGCTAAGGATTATTCTAAGCAGACATTTTAATCACTGAGCTGCTCTTTTTAGTAAAATTTTCAAGCCAACGTCTCCGAGATAAATTTTAAAGGCATATTTCCGGGGCGAAACTTCCTTTCAATTGGAAGCTACTTCCCTTATAATATCCCATATTAAATATTATAAAGCCAAGACGCTTCGTCACAGATCTTAATTAAAATCCGTGCATCAAGCGGGAAACTGGATTTTCCAAGCATTTCTATTTTCTATAAATAATCCTTCTAATAGTAATAATATCATCCCGTCTGAAAATCATAATATAGTTTGAAGCATTTAACAAAAACATTTTGTCGAGTCAACATCACTAGATACTCCTGTGTTTAGGCCACCGATATGAACCTGAGGGTGAGCCCAGCGGAACATTTTACGCCAACCTTCTTCATACGCCATTTGTCAAAATTTCCGCTAAAACGCCGCAACATGGCGGAAATCGTCCTTAGTGATCTGTCATCTGTAGCATGGACCGCAGTCCATATAGACAATACTGCAGTCGGCTTAAAACTGACGCTGTTCAAACATTTTTAACACCAGTTTTAATAATAAAATCTAAAAAGTACAACTAAACTCTAAAGTGAAAAATATTTACAAAAAGTATACACCGTCCAAATGCTCGGCATGGTGCCCAAAACACTGGCGCTATTGCCTCGCTGTATAGCCAGGCTTAGCCGTTGGGCGAAGTAAGCGCCAGCTCTTTGGTCACCTGACGCGTGAACCAACTTTTTGTGAAGCCTTTTTTTCGCGCGGTCCGGGGGGTCCTGTGTCATTTGTTTAGGGTGACAGTTTTTGGAAGTCTTTCAAAGTACTGTAAGTTGGTATTCATCCTATACTGTAGAAAACGGCTAAAACATTTAGTGGTTTATTTATTACTAGCCCATGACTTTACCCGTGTGGAAGAAATTCGGCTTAGAATAGATTCAAAACTTAGACTACATGCATTGTAATTTGTACAAGACGTACTTATGTTGCCTCCGGCTCCTAACTATCTCAGCATTTAGTTGAGAATATCTCAAAGTGAACATAAATCACTGTGAACGTCACAGCATCTTCCCTAGCTCTACCGTCTAATGCACCTACAATTTCCCCACTTATTTCCAGAGGTAGAAAATTCTCGTTTATTCTCATGCTCCGGATTTTTTGTCTTGTTTCTTGTAGTTGGTTTGTAGTTTCCTTCCTTTTGTAGGTTTGTAATACTTTATAATTTTTATTTTTCTCTTTTTGAAGCAGTTTATTATATTTCTCGGGTTTACAATAGCTAGAATGCTAATTTAGTACTTAATGTTACTTAGTGTAATTTTTTCTACTTGTTTAAATTTTGTCCTAACACAAATTTTACAGGGTAATAAAATATGTATGATATGTTTTTATTTGCTTCTCTTTAGTAAATATCAGAATTTATAGATAAAAGATCAGAATTTCTTCCAAGGATAGTCAGTTACTTCACTTTTAGGTTGATAAAAATTCACTCATTTATTTCTACAAAACAGGGTAAGTAAGTCTCCTCAGTTGATAAGGTTGTCGTTGATACCCCAAAATTGGTACCCTAAAAAATGGTAACCACATAAATTAAAACACTTTAATATAAAAAATGTAATACCAATCTTAATAATATCAACGTTACTATTTTATCGTTTTAGAAGCTAGACTTAGCTTAGCATGATATTTATAGCATGATATTAAAAGCGAGAAAATGAAAATTCTTACGGACTCCGAGATTCAAATTATGGCAGAATAAGCTTGTTGGGGATTACTTTGAAATTACATTTTAATATTGTTCAAGGAATATACATAACGGATTCATAAACAATTCTGTTTTATTCAAACTTCATATTGTAAAAATAGTTTTATTAGTTATTACGATGTGAACCTGGGTGGGTGAACTTTGATTGTTTACGATTTTGGATGTAAAGCGAATAAACTTAAAACACACTATACTTACCCCCTCAATATTTCATCAAAAGCGTTGAAGACGAGAATAAAATTTTATATTCGAGAATTATGCTGCGTTAATTTTTTTTTGATTCAGTCTTTTTATCCGTTGAGCTATTGAAACTCTAATTACCGATAAACTAAGAATTACTAATAAAACAAATCAACAAACACTTCTATTTCAAAATAGCATCAAACAACACTTGTATGAACACTGAAGTGACGTCCGGTGTAAACTGCAGCTTCATTTGTAAACAGAAAGAAGTACTTGTACTCTTCCGTTCTACGTATAAAAGATTGTTAGTTTTTCGAAGTAAAGTAAAGCTGTCTAATATTAAATCTCTCGAACGTTTCCAGTAAATAGGAAACGCAATTTTCTAAACTAAAACGAATCAGAAAAATAGTAAAATCGTGAAAGCGTGATTGTTTGTCATAATATAGATAAATATACATTCAAACCATAAGTGCTCTTACAACAAACTAGCTGACGCCCGCGGCTCCGCCCACATGTAAATCGGTTTTTTCACAAATTTCGCAGGAAACATGTTTTTTTTGTGATGAAAAAACAAGGACGAGGTTTTCATTCGTCGCATTTTTTTTAATTTATCAGGTTCTTGGATTTTCATGGTTCTTTTATCGTATAATTTTAAGTTTTCATAGTGTGGTAGTGGGGTATCTTTATTCCCTATTTAGTTTTGATATACAAAATCACTTATGAGCATACACAATTATCAAATTTACATATAGACAATAAAATATGATATATAAAATACAGAGAAAATTAAACTTCGAAAGAAATCGAAAGTCTAATTCTAAGAAATCTGCTACTAAACTTAGTTTGTTATCACTAATAATAAGCATAGTCATAATATTTTACTGACTATTCATAAGAGCCAAGCTTATATGAAATAAATAAATCATAGGAGTTTAATTTGAGTTTATTTGAGTTTTAGTTGATATGGTCAAGGCGTTTAACTGCTTTAAAGCTTAAAATTAATACCTAGTACGGCTGTATTATGTAAAAAAAATAAACAGAAGGTACATAAGATAACGTAAAAGCCTTTTTAACAAAGGCGAGGCTCCAGAAAGCGTTTCATTGCCATATAAAACTAGGCAATACATAGTTGTGAACAATTTTAACGAGTAATTATTTAAGAACTATGCAAGGCTAACTCTTTGTTAAATTCAAGGTAACACAAAAAGGAGGATTTCGTGAGGCTTTGCTAACTTCACTTTCATTTTTGTAACAAAAGGTTTTCGCATTTCAGTGAGACAGTAATTCACAATGGGAGAGGATGAAGTGGTCTTTCTACGTCTTACTTACCTACGAGGTTTTATCCGAAGAATTAAATCTAAGCACCTCTTCAGTCTTCTGTACTAGATAACCTAGATCCACGTAATATTATGTAGGTATAGAATAGACGGATATTTCTTTATAGCTTCCTCTCAAGAAATTTTCCTTCTTCCTTGGGAATCGAACCCGAGAGCTCTATATACAAACATTAGATACATTTACATTACATACATTTACACCCGGTTGTGCAAAAGGGCTAGCCGTGTGGCACCGGCAGAATAGAATAGTGCCACCCCTATTACCCAGTGGGTGTCGTAAGAGGCGACTAAGGGACATATGGTGAGTAGCTGGCTCACAAAAATGAAGACAGCCCCCTCGGGGACCTGAGTGGACCCCGAGTGGCGTACCGCCACTCAACCGACAAATGGCGGGATAACCATTTCGTGTTGGCCAAACTGGGTAAAAACACAGGCCGGTGTCGGGCAGCAGCGACACCGGTGCGACCAGTTGGGTCCTGCGGTGACCAACCCGTTTGCCCAGCGTGGTCACTGTGGGCAAATCTTCCGATGAATAGCGCCAAAACACAATGGCCCCCAGTTCCCGGTCGCCCTGCTATTCCCGACTTCGGTAGCAGTCGCGGTCACGGCGGGGCAGGGGGTGCAAAGAATCTCCGGGCGACGGCGAGCTACCACCACAACCGACTATTCTTGGCTACTTATAATACCAGGACTCTGAAGTCGGACGAAAGCCTCGCCGAGATCCTAGTAGAGTTAGGAAAGATTAAATGGCACATTCTGGGGTTGTCAGAAGTCCGTAGAGAGGGGGAGGATACTGTAACTTTAGAATCGGGTCATATACTCTACTACCGCGAAGGCGATAAAACGTCCCAAGGTGGAGTGGGGTTTCTGTTCAACAAAGTCCTCGCTAACAACATCGTGGAGATCAGCAGTGTGTCGACGAGGGTTGCGTATGCTGTTGTCAAACTAAATAAGAGATATTCTCTTAAAGTAATACAGGTCTACGCACCAACGTCGACATACTCTGATGAAGAGGTAGAAGCTCTATACGAAGACGTATCCAGAGCTATGGGCAATACGAACAAGTCCGTCTTCACGGTTGTTATGGGGGACTTCAACGCAAAGGTGGGAGTACAAGAACGCGACGAGTCGAAAATAGGGCCACATGGATTCGGTGATAGGAACTATAGGGGGCAAATGCTAGTCAACTTCTTAGAAAAACAAGGGTTGTTCTTGATGAATTCATTCTTCAAGAAGAGCGCCCAAAGGAAGTGGACTTGGCGGAGCCCCGATAACATCACCAGGAATGAGATACACTTCATCATGACGGATCGTAGGGATATATTCAGAGATGTCTCTGTGATCAACAGGTTTAATACCGGGAGTGATCACCGCCTTGTAAGGGGCTCTCTGAATATAAACCTTCAGTTAAATAGACGGCGCATGATGGGGTCTAATCTTCGTCCTCAATTCTGTCAATTCAAGGCGACACTACAGAAGTTCCAACTAGAACTTAAGAACCGATTCGATTTGCTGGAAACCACCGACGAAGTTGAACAGAAATACGGCGATTTGGTGAAGGTCATTCGTGAAGTGGGAGGTAAATATTGCAGAAAAGACGGGAGAAGTTCAACATCCAAAATCTCTAGCGAGACCCTGGATTTAATGAGGCAAAGACGGGAGAATTCCGCAGCTGTTGTAGATCGGCGTACTCTGAACAAGCTTATTAAAAAGCGGATACGCTCCGACTTGCGAGACGCGAGTACGCGTATGATCGAAGAAGCGATTGAACGCAACAAGGGGACCAAAGTATTTGCTAAAAGTCTTGGGAGGAGCCATCTTACAAAGCTGAGGACTTCAGACGGCAGAACCGTTACCTCGACTCCAGAGGTGTTAGCTGAGATCGAGAACTTCTATGGGCAACTATACTCTGCGCATGCCCCTAAACCCGTCCCTCACCAAATCACGAATGACAAGCGAGCGAGACTTGCTCGCCACTACACCGATGACCTCCCGGATATCGACGTTGGCGAGATTCGTATGGCCCTGGAACAGCTTCGTAATAATAAAGCACCGGGTGATGACGGTATCACAGCGGAGCTTCTGAAAGCAGGAGGAACTCCAATCCTGAATGAACTGAAGTGTCTCTTTAATGCCGTCATCACGACCGGTACAACGCCAAAAGAGTGGAGCAGGAGTGTTACCATACTCTTCTTCAAGAAAGGAGACAAGAACTTATTGAAGAATTATAGGCCCATCTCACTCTTGAGCCACATTTACAAGCTGTTCTCCAGGGTTATTACGAACCGACTTGCCCGGAGACTTGACGAGTTTCAACCTCCGGAACAAGCCGGGTTTCGAAAAGGCTACAGCACCGTAGACCACATCCACACTTTAAGGCAGATTATGCAGAAGACCCAGGAGTATAATATGCCTCTGTGTCTTGCGTTTGTGGACTACGAGAAAGCCTTCGACTCCATCGAAACCTGGGCGGTTTTGGACTCACTGCAGCGTAGCCAAGTCGATTGGCGATATATCGAAGTGTTGAGATGTCTATACGACGCCGCCACAATGACCGTTCAGGTGCAAAACCATGCAACGCATCCGATACCAATTCGTAGGGGAGTAAGACAGGGGGACGTTATTTCTCCGAAACTGTTTACTTCCGCTCTCGAGGATGTGTTCAAGGTTTTGGACTGGAAAGGGTGTGGCATAAACGTTAATGGCGAATACATCTCGCACTTACGGTTTGCAGACGACATAGTTATATTGGCAGAGACGCTGCAGGATCTTGAGCAAATGCTGACCGACCTTAGCACTTCTTCCAGACGGGTGGGTCTTAAGATGAACGTGGATAAAACCAAGATCATGTTCAATGAATATGTCATCACAAGGCCCATAGTTGTCGAAAATGTCAGCATCGAAGTTGTTCAAGAATATAACTACCTGGGACAGATTATACAGTTAGGTAGAAACAACTTCGACAAGGAAGCTGACAGAAGAATTCAGCTGGGATGGGCGGCATTTGGAAAACTGCGTCAAGTCTTCAACTCGCCGATACCCCAATGCCTAAAGACAAAAGTCTTCAACGCCTGCGTCTTACCGGTCATGACATACGGAGCAGAAACGTGGACACTCACAGTAGGCCTTGTCCACAAGTTCAAAGTCGCTCAGCGTGCTATGGAGAGGGCTATGTTGGGTGTTTCTCTGAAGGATAGAATCCGCAACGAGGACATCCGTAGGAGAACCAAGGTAACCGACATAGCACAACGGATTAGCATGCTGAAGTGGCAGTGGGCGGGCCATATCTGTCGCAGGACCGACGGCCGTTGGGGCAGACGTGTTCTGGAGTGGAGACCGCGTACCGGTAAGCGCAGCGTAGGACGACCTCCTGCCCGCTGGACCGACGACCTGAAAAAGGTCGCTGGTAGCGGGTGGATGAGGAAGGCGGAGGACCGTGTGTGGTGGCGCGCTCTCGGAAAGGCCTATGTCCAGCAGTGGACGACTATAGGTTGATTGATTGTGCAAAAGGGGTCGTGAAAGTAAAAGATGATGAGTGAGTAAGTTTTATCATTCAAATTTTTATTTTTAAACAAGCTTTTATACGCCAATTTTGTGCGTTTTCTTCTCTACAAACATATATCGCAGGAGCGCAGTAAAAGTAATTATAATTAATCCGCCATCTTTTGTAAATTTAACATGGTATGTTGTAGAATGATGTCACACAGCTAACCATAACTATGCATTATCATCCAAAATAAGCATATGAACAAAATTTTAGGTGAAAGGGTTATCTAGTCCAAAATTTCGTTGCAAGATTTCACCCGATGCAAGTTAAATACAAACGTGTAAAATTCCAAGAATATTTATATAAGCCCTCGCAAATGACGTTTCTTCCCACATAGAACCGCCTGCGTCAGTGGCCGTGGGCGATAAATAAACAGGCTTAGGAAAATTGACCTCCTTTTATTCACTACGTAACGAACAAGGGACCAGTGCATTTCTATTGAAGCAGACTTTAATCAAACGCAATCTGAAGCGTACTCTAAGTGTAATCCAGTGTTTATTCAAACGAAACGTTCCATTAGAGATGTGTACTTAGGTACATAGTGTTAAACGTTGGATGAGTGCCATTGCGTCTAAGGTCCTAACTCTGTGTTAAAACACTAACCCAGGCCGACGTAAGGGCCTAAGCTGCAAATGAATCGTTTCGAGCACTATTTTATGACCACTAAAAAAGGAAATATAGGTACCTGCTCCTAAATTGACCGAGTGCAGATTAGGTAAGTCTAGGATATACCTAAGCAGTATATCAAAAAAGATTAGAAAATTAGTGCTGCTGCTGTTTTACATACCTACTCAACTGCAATTCAAGTCATTTGGAAAAATTCAAATTTTCACGAACAGTATGCGTCTAATTACACGACATTAAAGACGTAAGTCATTATGAGTTTCACCCTTCTTAAGGCATTTTTGCCAAACCGTAAGCTTTCCTTCTCAGCTATATATATACCTTAGTCATATTTTGCCACAAGTACGTGTACAGTGTACACAAAGTTACGAAATGACAGAATTCATCATTCAAAAAAATAAGAATCAATTGAGTTTTTCTCAATAACAATTCGATTCGAGTCTCGAATTCGGTTCAAATCTCGAATCAGTTTCTCCATATTATTTCTATGCTGGGGAGTATTCGAAAACGTCTATCGAATGCTTTGATTTATTGCAACTTGCACTAGACTACACCAGCATATTTTTTATTTGGTAAGGCCCTTGAGTAAACATATTAATAAAGGATCAGCACTTTCTGACATCACGCATACAATTTTACGCTCCGCCCTGAAGCCAGATTTTAATTTGTCAAAACTGAAAAATGGCGCTAATGTATGCAACCGACAGTGGTATGTGCTGTCAGAGGTACCGAAATGTACGACGCGCGACGTCATATTTGAGACATTTTTGACTTCAACATACGTCATTTAAGTATCTTTCCCGTCCTCTTTGCGACTCGACTTACATTTGTCAAAGAAGCCATCAAAAATAAATCGGTCGATGGAGGCGGTAAAATAAAATATACTTACCGCCATCATAAACCCTATTGGGTGACTATAATTTCGTTATGGGTTCCGTGGACATGGCGCTATGAATATTTAGTGTCGCGATACTTGCAGAATAATGGCGTGATAAACATTCATCGCCTTATCGATCCATAAATTGAATACTGTTCATGGCACCAACAAAAAGCCGCTAGCCTTTATTTTCGTAATACATTCGCGAAATATTAGACATAGGATATTTCGTTGAACTAAATATGGAGCCGGTGAAAAGTTCATAAAATTGAGACCTATTTTAAGGTGCCAATCTTGGCTCTAGTCGAACGCTCACACGACCCTTCTGGGTAGGTATACTACACGGAGGACAACCTCGTTAACAAAACAGCGTAGAGGGAAATTCCGTTGTGTCATCCCTCTCACAGGAGACGCTCCGGTTGTTGAATGACGAACATTTTTCTTCGCCTTCCATGGGTGTTTTTATAACTACCGTGAACGGCCACGGCACAATGGCAACATACCGGAGTTAAATGTATGACATTGTAATGAAGGCGTTTTTAAATAAGGTGTGCTGTGGAAGTTGCACGGAATTCTGTTACCGGTGACGGTAAATTCGTGACAGTAAAAATTATAAAAGAGCCCATGAATGCTGACTGGAGTGACGTAAAGGGCTTTGGTTTGCGTTGCCCAGACTTTACAAATAAGTATTACGAGAAGTATACGTTTGAATAGACATTCCTGTCATGAAAAAATGCCATGTTTTGTTCCAATAATCGTGTTCTCAAAATGAAGATGCGCAAGACGAAGATTCTGTCCAATAACTAATGTCGGTACGATTAGTACTCACTAGTACTAGTAGTCAGTGACATGCGGCTGTCATTAGATGGCGCTGGCTGTAAATGTATGGAGGCATTCGAGTCGACTCGAAATTCGTATAAAAACCTATACTAACCCCTTTGCCCACATAAGCCTATAAGTACCTATTTGTTGAGAGCTATGTACTCAAAAATGTAGACAAGTACTGTAAGACCAGGTAACCATAGGATACGCAATACAGCTATTAGTCAATATTAATTTCCAAATACCTATTTTAATAGAAAATGTACGTATATTTTTGCTAAGTTTAATTTTCCCATGTTTCCCAACAAAAAAAACGTCTCCGTTAAGATAGCACTTTTAAAAGAACAACACCATGGCAGGTGAGGGAAATACTTATCGTTCCTGAGAGCATGATAAAAATTAAGACAATATTTAAAAGGAAAGCTTTTGTTTCAATTTTGCAAAAGAAGATTGTATTGTTCTTTTATTTTATTTAAAGTGAAATGCGCGCTTTCATAACTGTTTAACTTTCTATAATTTTGTGCTTCTTTCATGAAACAAATTTTTCAATCTTACAATATTAAACTTTCATGTACCTACTAGCTTACGCTCGCGGCTTTCCACTATTACACATCAGTAGTTGCGGCGTGAAGGAGTTACAAACAAACACACACACACACATACACACACACACACACACACACACACACACGCATACACACACACACACACACACACACACACACACACACACACACACACACACACACACACACACACAATTACGCACAAACATTCGCGTTTATAATATTATTGTGCCAAATCCTTACCAACTTACTTTATAAGCCACATTTCTCACGAAGGTGGTTAAGTGGTTTGCAGGCTTTATACACCTTTGAGATAAATAACGGGTGTTATACATCAGGGGGCACGGCAGTGCCCCCGCCAAAGTCAAAGCGCAAAACTGCCGTACCATCTTTACAGGAACCATTTCGCCGCATTTTCGGGCTCCTATTTGAGAACCTCTGGATAAGACCAGAACGCTGAAATTTTCGCTATCCAGTAAGCTATAATCACATACTTAAAACCCAAAATTTCAAGTCTGTAGGTCATATAGTTCCGAAGTTATGCGAAAGCAAAGTTTCGCATTTTCGACACTGACTGACTGACTGACTGACTGACTCATGATCATCAAAATAGAACTAGTACTTCCCATAAACTCAGAGAGCTGAAATTTGGTACAGAGTTAGGGTTTAATGGCCACATAAAGGGAAAACTATAAAAACTAGGATAATCGAAGATCTGGAGTACCTGGTGATCACTGCATTAATAACTTTGTAATTCCATATAAATTATATGAGATTACAAAGTTATTTATGCAGTTAATGTATCTAGAAAAACGGACAGAAATATTTTGTAATATTTTGAAGTTTCTACAAAAAGAAGTGAAATCCCACCAAAAACATTCTGTAAAAAACTAGCCAAAGTCAAAATGGAGCTGCTTGTTTATCTCTAAAAAGTACTGAAATCTAGACAAAGTCGTGCCAAGTCTAAGGTTCCTTACTGCGATTTCTTTATTATTATAGTTAATGTTGTGTGACTTGGCCGTTGAAGACCAAGAACCGCTACTCATTGACGATGAATTCTGGCGACAGATTGGTGCAATGGTGTCATGGAGCACCTGGTTTGAACCCTTGTGTACCCTTCAACGGCCAAGTCACGCGACATTAACTAAATATTATAATAAAGAAATCGCAGTAAGGAACCTTAGACTTGGCACGACTTTGTCTAGATTTCAGTACTTTTTAGAGTTAAACAAGCAGCTCCATTTTGACTTTGGCTAGTTTTTTACAGAATGTTTTTGGTGGGATTATGTATTCCTTGACCGTAGTTCAACTTGTTCTATAATTATAATTTGCATCTGATCCCGCCTCAATATTGTCAAGTATAAACTTTTTCCTGTGTTTGAAACTACGAGCAATTTAACGTGGAGGCCACGTAGAAGCAAAAGTTTTGAGTGTCTACTTCGATAAACAAAGTTCAACTTGTGTGCTTATCTTTGCCCGTGGTGGTTGTAAGCGAATGTTATTTTTGACATACTATAAGTAATAACTTAAATGGGGTAAGCCAACGTAAAGGTTTCTACAGAAGATCGCGCTGGATCGCTAAATTGCCTGGCGATATGTCATAACAGGTAAAGTGGTAACTAGCCACGGCCTAAGCCTTCAGCAATAAGCCAAATTAAAATGACCAGACTTGAGCCAATTTTAAAATTCTAAAATGGCCTGTGGCGGAATCGAAACCACGACCTCCCAGCCGAATCCAAATTCTCGCCACTGCGCCAGGGAAGCTTGTTTTTAGGGTTCTGTACCCAAAGGCCGTAAACATGCGACCCTATTACAAAGACTTCGCTGTCCGCCCGTCCGTCCGTCTGTTACCAGGCTGTATCTCTTGAACTGTGATAGCCTCAGACTTGAAATTTTCACAGATGATGTATTTCTGTAGCTACTTTAACAACAAATACTGAATAAGAGACTAAACTAAATATTCCAGGGGGCATACATACAACCAACATGATTTATATGCTTATTTTTGCTCGATATTGATAACGCTAACAGGTAGACGCTTCAATTGTTCATGGACTATTTGGTTACTTTAAGGCTTACGTTTGGTGTCACTAAATCTGACACGACACTTAATTACCTACGTAAGATGCAGAGACACATGCTGTCTGTTCAAAAGGATGCAATGTGACGTCAAATAACTATAATAAATAAATAAATAAATAAATAAAAAATTATTCATTAAAAAAGTTTCACAAAACATCGATACAGAAATAAAATAAGGATAACAACACAATTTTACATATATTTGATTAACAAATGTGTCTCTTATAGCGATCTTAGTATAGGAATATCGATATTTGCCTCTTTATGGATATTCTGTGGACCCCACACTAGGAAACCTGTATTTTGGGGTATGTACTATCAATAATAGTTAGAACTTCTAACAATAAGGAAGATCCCTCTTCCAATAATAAACTTTAAAAGAATGCGTGGAATTCAAGAGGGCAGCACTAGCGTCACTGGAGTCATCGATTGATCACGCCGCCGGCTGCAGTCCGCTGGGAATTTCATTAAACAAAATTCCCCTCCGCCATACGCGAGTCGCGTAGGCTTTTCATTATACTTCAGAACATTAAGTTTTTATTATTTTCATTCATATCAATACAACAAAATAAAGTATTTTACTGCGATCTTGACCGATAATAATAATTTACGATGGATAAATAATAACAAGACTTAGAAGCGTCATATGTAAGATCCTCCTAATTTCTAGGCGAGACGTCTTTCCAGGTTTGAAAGAAGATATAAACGAATAAATGAACTTTTTTATTTCTCATGCTTATAAAATTGCTGTTTAAGCAGCGTATAGAGTGCATAAAATGTTGCATAAACAAAAGTAGAGTTTGTGGTAAACATCTCAAAAAAATAACTGTTTAATGCCAGAAAATCTACTAAATCTAAATATATAGAATATTTCCACGAGGTAATTAGCAGATTTTAACAATTAAAAGTCATATTTTTTCCTTAGATAACCATCATCTGGCGATTGTAAAATCAGCCCTAAAAAACATAATGCTGTTGTGTAAATATACTCTCTGTTCTTCATAACACGACACAATACACTATACACAATCAATAGTAAATACATTAACTCGTACAATATACAATATTAAGTACAAGTATATACGTATACGTACATAGAATTACTACATAATTTTCAGTGACCGTGTTTGAGTACAAAGGAACCCTCAACGCATGATGTCAGGGAAACACCATCGGTGGTTTACGACACCATAAAAATTCTACATTGTGTGGAGAGTATCGAGCGTGAAAAGTTGGGTTGTGCATTTTCAGGGAACTGAATATTATGTCGTCATACGTAGATGTACGTACTTACCCCCAATTATTTATGGTTTGTGGTAGCTGTAGGTGAGTTTTGGTTACTAAAAAGTACTTGAAAACCATTTCTTTTTTAGGGTTCCGGGTATAAAAGGGACCATATTACTAAGACTTCGCTGCCCGTACGTCAGTCTGTCATCAGGCTGTATCTCTGGAACAGTGATAGTTACAGACTTGAAATTTTCGCAAATGATGTATTTCTGTTGCCGCTATAATTACAAATACTAAAAAGAATAGAATAAAATGAATATTTAAGGGGGCTCCCATACACTAAACTAACTGCATTTCAACAAAATGTAATGTTTTTGCTCGATATTGACAACAGTAACAGGTAAACGCTTAAAAAATTCACACTATTTTGTAATACATTCACTTTAAAAATAAATAATAGATTTTTATTACCTATAATAAATATTTAAGGGGGGTCTCCTGTACAAAAAACGTGATTTTTTGCCCGGTATTGCCAAATTATTACGATATTTTACTTTAAAAAAATCTGTCAATACTGCTTTTGCTTCTGAGCGAATTTAGATTAAAAACCCAAATATTTTATAATTTTAACTCGAAGGTTATTAAATAACCGTTAAGCCTTAAAGTTTTTACTTCCCTTGAAATAGGAATTTCTATATACATCATTCTTCAAAATCCTCCCAAGGGTTCAATTTCCAAAAAAAAAAATCTTATCTCGCAGGTGAATTCCCGTATCAATTTCATTGCTTTCTATTAAAAAGATTTATTATTCAATTTGCTGAGTCTACCTCGTAAAACGGGGTAATTAAAGCCAGGGGTAAAATGTTTTGGCGGCGACGTAACAGACTCAAAGTAGGCCAGTTCAAATAACCCATCAAAGGTGAGCCTCGTTAACTCTGACAATATTTACCTATTTATTTTGTGTGTAAAATATACCCACCTTTGTGGGGGGAAAAATACCTAAATAAGGCCATAATAATACTACGCATCTTACATAGTGCCAACCATTTATACCTACTAGCCATTGATTTATAAACCAAGGATTTGGGGTCTGCACTAAAAAGTGTCTGAACCGAATGACATACAAAACGCGAAAAGACATACAATCGCACTTCAGTCTCGTGTTTGAAAATAAGGCTGTATGTTAATGGTTTAAGACATAAATCACAATGTTTTAGTTTGTTTATAAAAATACTCATGTACCCTCGTTTATATAGGTTTTCTCGGGACACTTTTTTCGTGGATTTTGTATTACACCCATTTTGTATTACACCCATAGATTTATAAGCCTATGCTACTAGCCTACATTTTGAATGGAAGCAGGCGTTATTTTGCGGAAATCCATAATTAGGAGGACAGATTAATTGGTTTTGCTATAATCTCGATTACTTGAAAAGAATATGTAGGAACACCGGCCCACCCACATGAAACACCACACACAATTCTTCCAAAATTTTCTTTTTCGTAGTTCATTTCCTAAGGATGTCGCGTTGTCGAAGAAAGTGTTGGAAGAATTGTGTTTAATTGAATTGGACATACAGAAAATGCATGGATGGGATATAACATGACTATAAAAATGTTACTTATCATGTTGTACTCACTTGGAATTCCACAACAATAATAACTAAAGGCAATAACTTGCCTTTTTGAGCAAATTTCATCCACGAATTTTATTAGCTTCAAAGCTAGTGTAACAACGTTAAAAAACATTATTTATCTTTCAACATAATAATCTCTTTCTGAACATCGCCAGTTCCATTAAAGTTAGCGGGAGACAGCTTGTAGGTGCGGCCACTCCATTAAGGATGAATATCTTCGCGAGCTCCAAGTATGGAGTTTCATTAAAATTCATGAAGTTAACTTCCATCCTGACAGTTTTCTAGGGAGGAATGAAAAGTTCCTGCCATAAATTAATATTATCACACTTAAGTCTTAATAAACCTTTTTGGGATGACCTATATCAAAATCTAATGGTGGTAACAAAAAATAATACCTGGCTGAGTTAAGAGTTTGTAAGTTTTCTTATTTTTCTCAGTGGCAGGATACATCCGTTCCCACGTTAAACTTAGTTTAAAACTGGTAAATAATTATCACCATTTTATTTAGCAATTTATCGACTGAAAAACATAAGTGCCTGTAAGTTAGGCCTATAACGCCGAGTTGCACGAAACAAATTGAAAATTTAAGTAGAGATTAAACTAATTTAAAATATTGCTATCCTTTTCCATGGGGAGTATTTTGAAAAGGATAGCAATAATTTAAATTAGTTTAATCTCTACTTAAATTTTTAATTTGTTTCATGCAACTCAGCTTAAGTGAGATAAAGAATTTTGATATAGAGTATATACTCAGAATATAAATATAGAGTAGGTACCTAGTTTGAAATGGTCACCTATTCCTTATAGTGAAGCTTGAGGTATTTGCATGGTATGTATTTGTAATATAATAATTCTTTAATCGTATGTAAAATAAAAAACTAATCGATGTTAACCCACGGTTAAAATTAGACAGTAGAAAGTGACATAGGCATACTCGTCAAGAAATGCATTAAGTACTCATCAAGTCATTACGGATGTCGGATAAGTAACCTGAAGATATGGGCATCCGAACGATTTACGCACAAGCAAATAGTAGCTTTTTTGGCACCGGTAAACTGGTGACATTTTTTCGCGCCGTCCGCCCTATCCAGGGTAGGTATATGTCTATTGTAGTCATACAGGCAAAGATTTAAATCGCTGGATGAGCCCTAAACCTCCAAAAACGTCCACGTTTTTGTCGTCTTGTTTGCGCCACGTTGTCACTCTCTCTGTCACAAGTAAACTATAGAATTATGAGCGTACCCACTCAACATATTGCTGGACGTTTTTGATGCGCGCAATGTAGGCTTAGGGCCCATCTTGCGATTTAAATCTTTGCATACAGGATCACAAAAAGTATGCAGGTGAAGTTGCGAGCTACAACCAGCCCCAAACATTGTCAATTACTATGTGTATGGATGATTCCATAGATTTATAATAGGTTGTCGAACTCCAACTAGATAGAACCCTACCTAATAACGACAGCTCCGTGAGTGCGGCAACTTTTTTTGTAGTGTGAGTTTGTCAATTTAAAATTTGTGTGGTGCGCGGATTTGTATGATGCTAGAGTGCGTGAACGGCTCAGGTTTTCCAATTTAGGCAATGTATTATTGGCCGCACTTTTGGAGTCGAGGGTTCCCTCTTGGACTCTCTATATGTATGATTCCTATAATTTCTAAAACATAAGCAAAAACACTACATATTTCCTAAAGACGTGACTCTGAAGTTTGTTTCATATACATAGCTCGGGGACATGCGAAAAAGTAATTTGGGAAGGACCAAGTACAAAAGCCCAGTACATATAATTTCCGATATGAAATGATGTTTTTAAGGAAATTGAAAGATACCACATCTTTTTGAAACATCGTTTACGTATCCGTTCGGGAGTTTTGCGTTTCAATAAATAATATCTATCATTTAATTATATAAGTTAGTAAACAAACTGAAAATGGTTCCCTTTTACTCTTTAATTAATTTCAATTTGTAGAGCACAAATAGATATAAGTAATTGATTAAAGTATCTTGTGTTTACACTTGAAACAAATCAATCCTTTGGGATTGATTGGATGATTATTAAATTGGTAACAAGTTCATTATACCTAAGCAGTTTTAGGAAATCTTATTATTATTTAATTTATTGAACTGCTTACAAAGAAAATGCTACGTAATGAATCGTGAAAATGCATCTGCAACGCTGTCAATGGATAGGATTTTTCATGAAAAAGAACAAACAGCGACATCTATTGAGTAGTAGATTCAAACTTTTAGTTATGGAAAATTCTGCTAGATGTCGCTTGTACAGAAAAAGAAAATTATGGTGAAAATGAAGTTATAAAGAAATGGAATAAAATGGAAATACCTGTAAATTTTTGACAAATGCATAGATTCTAATGCGTGAAATTCAATTCTCGCTTACTGTAAAGGTATATTTTATATCATTATCTGTGGGCCATCACGGTGGAGTTTTCTTTTTTATACTCTTTGCGGCAGTTTGCGCCAAACGCCCGGTGCAGGCAGTCATATACAAGCTGTGAGTTTTTCGGCCTACATAAAAACAAAGCCTACGTAACCCTAAATATATGGCTTCACTGCGGAAAACTGTAAAAATTTCAAAATTAGTTTTTTGGTGAATATTCAACGGTAGTGAAACTTTTCCCGTTTTCCTCACGTATTTTATAAAAACTTTAAGGTAAACATAGTACTCTAAGATATTATTTTATTTTATATTCATGACATTATTTTATTAAATTATCTCTTAGTTGATTTATTATAATTGTCTATCAAATATTATGCATTATAAATAATAACTTCAATAAAATCTTTATATTTACTGATTTTTTTTTAATATTGTATTCATTGGTTTCTTATGAATTTTTATATTATTAATTTATTTTTCTCATTAATCTTCAAATCATAACAATTCGAACGGAAAATAGACTGTAATATTTTCAAAGTTTCGAATATTAAATGCATTCAAAGCCATTTAATACTTGTAACGCCATCTATCGTGAAGTAGATCTTAAAAGTTTCAGCCTACTTCTACTCCTAGTACCTACCTAGCTACCAAGACAAACCTCCATTTTTACTAAAGCTTTTTCAACAGTCTCTGAGATGGCGCTAGCTTCCAACTTTTTTAAGATTTTCCAAGCAGGATAATATTTATTCATTTTATTTTTTCACCCACAACTGGGCCAAAGTTAACTTTCGTAAAATAATTCTGAAATTAAAAATATTCCTAGTTACTATGTTATTTTTGCAGATTACATTCAACGCAGACAAAATTCACTAAAAATGGTAAGATCCGAGCATTAATGATAACAATGTTTTTCTGCACATATACTACATATATCAAAAAGTTTTCACCAGAATCAGAATTCAGGAATTGAAAATATAATCTTAATTATTAAATTATTTTACAGTACGGATTCGTCAACTACGCTTTGGAGTTGCTGGTAACAAAAACTTATGGCGAAGAAATATGGGAAAAAATAAAGTAAGTCCAAACTACAGGTGTCTACAGATCCAAGATTCAGCGTATCCAGTTTGGCCGTTGTTTATCCTTAATCGCCCTTTTTTCCCTCTTCCATCCTTTCAGAAGTAGGGATTAGGGTGCAAAGTTATGGCGAACCTTAGGTGTCTTTAGAATATGGAATTACGGAATCATGCGGTACCTACCTACCTAAATAATTTAAAAGCTTGTGAGTTTGAACGTTTGTCATCTCATCACGCCATTAACAACTGAACCAATATAGCCTTGTCACAGAATTTACGATGATCACAGAAAGCTGTCAATCGTTCAAACGGACCGACATTTAATTAGTACATTGTGATACAAGGGTGCAAAAACCTATACACCCGTGTATCACACGACGTTTTTCAATACAGTTGTGAGAATTAGTAAAAAAAAAAATCAAAGAGATATGTTTGCTCATCATTTTGGGGGCCAATTTTCATCTTGTTTGGTTTTTACCTTAAATAAAATATCGAAGATCGAAATCGAAGGCGACTTCGAATTCGCAATCGAAAAGATAAAAGATAAATAGATAAAAGATAAAAAAATAAAAAGATAAAAAAAAAACTGAAAAAGATAAAATAAAAAAGATTAAAAAAAGATATAAAATATAAAAGATAAAAAAGATAAAAGAAAACGTAAACTAAAAACTCCTTGCTATCAAACTTTTTATATAGTATATAAAATAATGATCGAGCTTGTAAAAGTAAGTTACGACCACGAAAAAGAAAGATGCCTGTGCGTAAGATTTAACTTTCGAATACTAATGACAGCCTCTGAAAGTGCGCCATACCATACAACTGTTTTGAAAACAAATCTATACTTCTTCTATATACTTATAATAAAACTGTAAAGGGTCGAATTCTGTACATTGGAGATATTTTGAAATTTTTTGTTGGAGGACACTATTTAGTCGATACTGAAGCCAAAACTGTAATTTGTTTCATTTTTGTCTGTCTGTCTGTCTGTCTGTCTGTCTGTCTGTCTGTCTGTCTGTCTGTCTGTTTCACGACCGCGCATCACGGCTAATCCGCTGGATGGATTTAAATGAAATTTGACATGATTATAGTTCATACTCCGAGGTAGGACATAGGATACTTTTTGTCTCGGAATTCATCATGGTTTCCCTGGAAGACGGCATCAAAGTCAAAATGTGTATTTAGTTATAATTCATTAACCCGTTGTCCAATTTCATTCATTCTTTTATTGTTAGAAAGGAGGTTCTTTAAAGATTATTCCGTATAAATTTTATCATTATCACTTTTGTAGTTCAGAAATTATAGACATTAGAACTTTTATCGATGAGTTCAAGTAGGTGACTTGAAACTCGGAATAGACAAGCACCTAGGGCTAGGACGTAAGGGCTCAAGTCAGACTGGAGTACCCTTACAGCCGTAAATAAATATGCTTAGCAGAAGATTTTGTATGGTTTAAGATTTTTCACTTTTAGGGTGAACAAAAATCATGAATTTATCACCACGTTATACCGTATCGCGCCATCTCTACAAATTATGTGGAACTTGAATGTAAAACTTGGAGATAGGTACTACCGAATTTTTGTTAATAATAATTAATTGTCAAGTAATGTACTGTTCCTGGACTTTATATTAAGATGGCACTGTTGAGAGATGAACAGATTAAAGTTTTCACTTTTGTGGACATTCCCAGAGTGCCACGTCTTTTTTATCATCCGCAACATGGAAAGAGTAAAATAATGGTTCACAAATATTTTTAACTCTCAGGTCTTAACTGGTCCTTACCGATTGACCGTCATAGGTCTTTTTATACGTAAAGAAATATATAGCCATTGCCCATTCTGATACTTGGGATTGTATTGAGATGAAGCAAAGATTTTTAACAGACTCTTACGTTGGGCTGGGGAATATTGTTAGTAGAGTATTTTATCCCAGTGGTACCTACCCGGCCGAACTCTGAAAGAAGATTTCTACCACCAGTACAACTTTTCACATGATTTAATATTTTGTGACATATTTCGTGGTTTCAGAATAAAAATCACAATGAAAAGTACGATTTTAACTGTCCTATGTATCGAAATATCGACAGTTAAAATCGTCCATTTGATCTTTCAACTATACGTATTAATGAAACTTTATATTTTTTATTAAAAAAAGGAGTTTTCAAAATCACCACAAGATAACTCGTGCGAAGTAAGGACAGGTTTCTGTACAACATCACACCAGAATCCCGCGAAAATCAAGGAATTCTACGGTATATGTAATAAAAAAAATCGTAATTAACGCGGGCGGAGCCGCGGGCAACAGCTAGTGTATAATAAAATTACATATTATCCGATCATTAAGTTGATCACGCGACCGCAGACATTTTTTTGATTTTTTAATATCTAAAATTATTTTTGGATTAATTGGATTAATATCTGTTTAGGTTAATTTTATCCCGGAAAAACTTTGTTTTCCATTAAGTAAGTCTAGCAGTTCATAATTAGGTAACTATTAGCTAACTTCCTCGACAGTAGGTAAGGTTGGGCAAGAGAACGGGTTTTTTATTTCGTGTAAAATTTCTGCGGGATTTATGGAAAAAATAACAATACAATATTATCTCTACCTTATTTCAGGAAGAAGGCAGAGGTCGCTATGGAGGGTTCATTCCTTGTGAGACAGATCTACGAAGACGAGATTACCTACAATCTAATAACAGCTGCAGTTGAGATTTTGGGTAAGTAGCGTTGTTATTATTTAAACTAAAATGAAACAAATGAAACCCGTGTCTTGTGAGTCAGTGTTTACTGTTTACAAATACGATGTTACAAGCATGGCAAACAAGAGAGTATGGCAAGCAAAAATAAAACTACAAACTAGAATCATGCAAAGAAAAGATTAATAAATATGTGTGTGTAAGAATGTATGTGTAGTGTATGAAAGTGTAAGCGTATGTGTAAATAAAAATGTTAAATTAAGAAAAAATAATTTCTTATAAATATGCGATCCCGTTGGTTTTTACACATTTCCGGTAACATATACACTTAGTTCGGAACCGCTGAGCAAAATTTCATCTTCCTAGGCCCAAAGGATCTAGGATATCAGAGGATATGTTTGATCTGGACAACCATCCTCGAATGAGTGAACAAATTACTGTGTAATAAGGATTTTAATTTTTGGAGGGAAAATTTATGTTTCTGCTTCGACTTCGACTTGGATTAATATCTATTTAATTTTCAATTCTAATATATAAAACTTTGATGTCTCATGTTTTTTACCAAACTGCTCCGGAACGTCTCAACGTGTCTCAGACCTATGCCGTTCGATATAGGTCTCAGAATAGGTCTTAAGCTATTTATCATACCCCTAAATGGCAAAACATATTTTGTCCGCTCAGCTAATGTATTACGAGTAGAATTAGAAAAATATTGTTTAATAATGTTCCAGAAAAGCCCGCAGACGCTATTCTAGAGCTCTTCGGAATGACGTTCTTCGAATTTTGCCAAGACTCAGGCTACGATAAGATTCTTCAGGTGCTCGGCGCAACTCCTCGAGATTTCTTACAGGTAAGTAGATTTTATGAATATCTAGGCTCGAAACTTAGATTCTATTACACCTGACAAATTCATAGATGCATAAATGTATGCTCGTCGCTGCTTTAAGTATTTTTGCAGAATAGCACGGCTGGTCATACGCTTCCTGAAATGACTGCCAAGCACCAAGATCTTGCGCCGCCTGGTGCTAACTACCACCGCGACTCTCTTTATGTTATTCATCCACCTGCGTTGAAGGTCTGCCGACACTGCACTTCCCGATGCGTGGCTGCTATTCTAGCACCTTCGGTCCCCAACGCCCATCAGTCCAACAAGCTATGTGTTCCGGCAATTGCAACTTCAGTTTTGAGCGTGACCCTGAGGCTTCTAATGAGGCCCATAGTCAGCGACCATGTCTCGGATCCGTCAGTCATCAAAACTGTCTTTGTACCTCAACAGAATCTAGATGGACTACATGACCATTTGGGCACGCTGTACCCTGGAATGCGCGCACCGTCCTTCCGCTGCACTGAGAGGCCTGAAGATGGGGCTCTGGTGCTGCATTACTATTCCGATAGGCCTGGCTTGGAGCATATTGTTATCGGAATCGTCAAGGTACTATCCATTTACAGAAGCTTTCTTTTCGATTAACATCTAGATAATATTTTTTTGGAAAAAGTCTTTTTACCACAAGGCAGTCGTGTTTTTTAATTCTTTAATTAATTATTTACTTGTTATCTCAATTAAATTATTATAGACTGTAACCAGCAAGCTCCATAAGACAGAGGTGAAAGTGGACATCTTGAAGACGAAAGAGGAGTGCGACCATGTCCAGTTCCTCATCACCGAAACATCCACCCCGGGGCGAGTGACCGTACCAGAAATTGCTGAGATTGAAACTTTGTCACTCGGTAAGATTTATTCTTATTTACCTGACCCTTGAGCGGCCGACCAATTCAATTCTTGAATGAATTGAATTTGGTTTCATTCCTCATATGCACTGCAAAGGTCTGACTATTCTCTCAGGCACTGTCTTCTCCGGTGGGAGTTGTATCTAGGTGGGCGTATATTTATAGGAATATAAAAAAACAATAAAAAGGAAAATTCGTTCTATTCTGTTCGATTCATCGAATCTAAATATGACTACGTCTGGTGGTGTTCCAAAATTTCATTAAAATGTTCCATTCTCCAGAACCGAAGGTGAGTCCGTCGACGTTCTGCCGAGTGTTCCCGTTCCACCTGATGTTCGACCGCGAGCTGAACATCGTGCAAGCCGGCCGCACCGTGTCGCGCCTGCTGCCCAGGGTAACACGCGCTGGCTGCAAGATCACAGATGTCCTGGAGACGGTAAGACCAGAAAACTGAAAGATGAAGATACATACAAATTCCATACAAAATGAATCTTTCACAATTATAAGCAATCCTAATTCTAACCTAACCTTACTATTTTTAATATATTATAAATCTGGAAGTGGGTTTGTTAGTTTGTTTATCATTCTCAAACGAGATTTTTTACACAGACATTAAAGAAAGAACGAGGTATAGGCAACTTTTAAAAAAGTCCATGATTCCCACGGGATTTATTAAAAACCGATAGTATACCGCGGGCGGGCAATAGCTAGTATTAAGTATTTAGATAGTATTAAGATCTTACTCCCGACATACTAGAGTCTCGAGAAAACCGATA
The DNA here is from genome assembly GCA_963855885.1 of Coenonympha glycerion. NCBI lineage: Eukaryota > Metazoa > Arthropoda > Insecta > Lepidoptera > Nymphalidae > Coenonympha > Coenonympha glycerion. Next base: position 6,776,106 of record OY979648.1, on the reverse strand, counting down.
TAAAGTTATTCCTTGGTCTGTGGGGAAAACTGAGAAGTACTCTTAATAATCGCATTTACATATGATAAGGAAGGATTAGTACATCAACTTACAATCAAATACGTAAATATACAATGCAATCATCAAAAATTTTAACAAAATTATAAAAACTAAATTCAAAATATAATAAATGAATTTACTATTAAAATAATGATTATATCACAAGTTTCTATTGAAATATAATAATTACTAATACGAGTTTCTTTTCAGGTCCGTCCCCATTTGGAGATGACATTTTCGAATGTTCTGGCACACATCAACACTGTGTATGTATTGAAGACCAAATCTGAAGAAATGGCTGCCACGGATCCTCATGAAGATATTGCCTCTTTGCGTTTGAAGGTTTTTAGTTCATTATTTTCCAATTAATAATACAACAGTATTCAGTTAAAGCAGTTACAATAATTTGCGTTCTTTTGTGTAATTTTTTTTACCCTCCGTTTTAGGGTCAAATGCTGTATATTCCAGAGACAGACGTGGTTGTCTTCCAATGTTACCCCAGTGTCACCAATCTTGATGATTTGACGCGGTAAGTAAACTATTGAATAAATAGTAATAGTTTCAAAAATGCCCAACGCGACCAAAGAAATTTTCACTTCAAAAATCGAAATGTCTTTTTCCCTTCCAGTCGTGGACTATGCATCTCCGATATTCCTCTCCACGACGCTACGAGGGACTTGGTGCTGATGTCCGAGCAGTTTGAGGCTGATTACAAACTGACGCAGAATCTGGAGGTGCTCACTGATAAGTTGCAGCAGACCTTTCGAGAGTTGGAGACGGAGAAACAGAAGACAGATCGGTGAGTTTTTAAACTTCAACGGTAAAGGTCTTAATTATGTTTTACTTACCAATAGTTAGTCGTATTTGATATTGTGGAATTTGACCATGTTATAACGATTTAATGGCAAGGACTCTTCTTCTAGAGTTCTCGCTGGGGTCTTCAACATTTTGTTTGCCCTGACCTTCTCCATTCTTTGTTTCCTTCTTCATTTTAGACCAACCTTCAATTGGAACTAATTTACGAGGGCCAGTAAATGTCGAATCTGATAAAAACAGTAGTTTATTACTGTGTTTCGAATTGAAAGGCATTTTAGCCGACGACATTGCTGGGCAAAATGACACCTAAGAACTGATGCCTCAGGATGATGAACGCAGTATGGCATATGATATTGCAATCGTAAGTTATGGGACGCTGCATCTGACACGGGTATGCATATCTGAGCTACCTAAAACTTACATGATGAAAAAATAGGTGGGTAATTTGAGAGACGATTTCGGCAGACGCAGTGCATCCCAATAGGTACATAGCACTACAAATTCATACAATGCATTGTATTGTGATCATCAGTCACCACCTTGCAATCTTATCATCAACCTGCGAAAAGAGATCTTAGGTCTCATTTTACCCAATAATGTCGTCAGCTACAGTGCCTTTCAAATACGGCAATACTTTACAGCTTTACGGTAGAATAGCCACAGCATTTACCTATCTATGCAGACTCCGCAAAAAGATGTCTTTCAAACACAGCAATACGCTACTTCTTCACCGTAAAATAACCACAGCATTGTTATCTACCTGTATGGACACCGCAAGAAGAGTCCTACTACCAGGAAATCATAAGGCCCTGGTGCCTTTTCAGACTCCTGTACTCAGTGCTGCCGATCAGCGTGGCAACCGAACTGCGCCACCGTCGTCCAGTGCCGGCGCGTCGCTACGATCCCGTCACGCTGCTCTTTAGCGGCATCGTGGGCTTCGCTAACTACTGCGCCAGGAACATCGACCACAAAGGCGCCATGAAGATTGTCAAGATGCTCAACGACCTGTACACAGCGTTCGATGTACTTACTGACCCGAAGAGAAACCCTGATGTCTACAAGGTTGGTAACAATGTATCTTCAGACTCCTTAACTCAGTGCTGCCGATCAGCGTGGCTACGGAACTACGCCACCGTCGTCCATTGCCGGCGCGTCGCTACGACCCCATCACGCTCCTCTTCAGCGGCATCGTGGGCTTCGCTAACTACTGCGCCAGGAACATCGACCACAAAGGCGCCATGAAGATCGTCAAGATGCTCAACGACCTGTATACGGCGTTCGATGTACTCACTGACCCGAAGAGAAACCCTGACGTCTACAAGGTTGGTACAATTTATATCCAGACTCCTGTACTTAATGCTGCTGATCAGTGTAGCTACCGAACTGCGCCACCGTCGCCCAATCTTGGTGGCATGCCTGTGGCGAATGCGTGCGAATAAACGGTGTACGGTACTGCTTCTAGTCACACAAGAGTATATCAAGAATTAAAGTCAATTAACCCTAGCAAGTGTTTTCATTCGGTAACTCCTTAGCTTATCAAAAGGCTTTTGATATACGACCCTCACCCACCCAGTTCCTATCAATTAAAGGGCAAATTAATAATTACGGAAATGATTTTTTATAGGTGGAAACGGTTGGAGACAAGTACATGGCGGTATCTGGCCTGCCGGAGTATAAGGTGGCGCACGCGAAACACATCTCGTTGCTGGCTCTCGAAATGATGGACCTCTCGCGGACTGTGACCGTTGATGATGAACCAGTGGTGAGTATGATACTTGTTATACACCTATCATCGTTTAATAATTAACAATTATTAATAAATAAAATATTTGTCCAATTTTTTTTGCTTTAGGTGATATACTTAGTAGATTGTGCAAGAGTAGGTTGTAAAAACAACCCTGTCCCAACGTTTTGTCATTGTTCATCCCCGAGCCAAAGGCAAGGGTTGATATTTTTAAGGATAATAGAGGATGGGGTTTGCATCTTTTCAGGGTATAACCATTGGCATACACTCCGGAGAAGTGGTGACAGGCGTGATAGGCCACCGCATGCCGCGCTACTGCCTGTTCGGCAACACCGTCAACCTGACCAGCCGTTGCGAGACCACTGGTGTCCCGGGGACTATCAATGTCAGCGAGGATACTTACAGGTGAAATAATAGTAGCTTATACCGATTGCCATACACTCCGTGGATGTGGTAACTGGTGTGATTGGTCACCGCATGCCGCGCTACTGCCTGTTCGGCAATACCGTCAACCTGACCAGCCGTTGCGAGACCACTGGTGTCCCGGGGACTATCAATGTCAGCGAGGATACTTACAGGTGAAATACTAGTAGCTTATACCGACTGCCATACACTCCGTGGATGTGGTAACTGGTGTGATTGGTCACCGCATGCCGCGCTACTGCCTGTTCGGCCACCGTCAATCTGACCAGCCGTTGCGACTTGCGAGACCACCATATCGGGTATGAAATGGCCGGTTTGCTGGGATCGAAACTAATAAACTATAAACGTTTTTATAATAATGTTTTTATTCATATTCTGAACAGGCTTACTTATTTCTTAAAAACTGTGATTGTACTGAAACAAAAACTTATTTTTACGTTGTGGGTACAACTAAACTTTAAAGTTACTATTACCTGAAATGAATATTACCAAAGCTTATTTATTTCAGTTACTTGATGAGAGAGGACAACTTCGACGAGCAGTTCGAGCTGACGTACCGCGGACATGTCTCCATGAAAGGGAAGGCGGAGCCTATGCAAACATGGTTCCTGACTCGGAAGAACGCTTAGACGACGCACTTAGTAGAACGCACTAATATTATTACTAAAAGTTAAGTTATTAATCAAAGCGATCCTATTACGGTTTCCTTTCACATGTAAAATAAGGATTAAGGAACCATTAAATGCAAAACTAGCTGTTGCCCGTGGCTACGCCCGCGTGTGAATTTTGGTTTTTCCTAACCCCAAGGGGATCGTGAATTTTCCCGGGATTAATAGTGTTCCCGTTCCCGTTCCCGCTCTCTTTCCTAACCTTTATACCTACTATCAAAGCTATAATAATCAAAAGATTTCAAAGAGTTTTAGATATTCCGTAATCCCACGGGAATTGTGGTATTTATCAGGATAACAAGTAGTCTATGTCCTTTCCCAAGCTCTTCTCTATCTATGATCCAAATTTCATCAAGATATAGGTTCAGTGGTTTAGTCATGAAAACGAAATAGACAGACACACAGACAGAGTTTCTTTCGCATTTATAACAGTAGTAGAGATTAGGGTAAACTTGAAAGTAGTTTCTCAAAAATCGATAAAAATTATAACGAAATTAATATGTTCGTAGATTTCCCTATTGTCAAAAGTGAATCTGAGTATTTACTATGCGTAATGTAATGCACAATTTTATACTAAAACTAGCTGACCCGGCAACACAGATAATTTTTATTTAAATTTTAGGTACCTACACCAATTCGAAGTCGGGCAATGTTTCATACAATCCCTAATAGTCCTTCTTACTTACTTGATGTGCGAAGAAATGACGAAGTCATAGACAATCGCCCGACTTCGAATTGGTGTAGGTACCTAAAATTTAAATAAAAATTATTTCACTCTTTGTAGTGGCATTTGAAGTTGGTTTTTTGGAAAGCATTTCCCATTTTTATTTTATACTTTTTAGTGGAAAACAATAAAATTCACAAGGCGTTGTAAAAATACCCAAATTGCTTGAGGTGTGTTCATAAAATCTGAAGAGATACTTCAAATTCACCAAGATCCCATCATCAGACCCTGACTTGATGACTTAAGTCATCAAATCAGTATCTGCTAGCAAATGCACCATTAACTATAAAAAATACCCAACTCGCTTCAAGTATACTAGCAAAATTTGAAGAGTTCCCTCGATTTCACCAAGATCCCATCATCAGACCCTGACTTAATGATTTTAGTCATCAAATCAGTATCTGCTAGCATATGCACCAGTAACTATAAAAAATACCCAACTCGCTTTAAGTATACTAGCAAAATTTGAAGAGTTCCCTCGATTTCACCAAGATTCCATGATCAGATCCTGACCTGATGACCATAGGACAACTTGGAAAATATTACTCTTTTTAATAATACTCAAATAGTTTCATGTGTCCATATAAAATTTGAAGAGTTCCCTCGATTTCTCCAGGATCCCATCATCAGATCCTAACCTGATTAAAATGGGACCATCTGGAAACAAAACCCTCTTAAACAAAAAAAGAATTTTTCAAATCGGTCCACGCGTCTTCGAGTAATCGGTGAACATACATAGATAAAAAAAAAAAAAAATAAAAAAAAAAGATTCCGACGAATTGAGAACCTCCTCCTTTTTTTGAAGTCGGTTAAAATTGCATAACAATCAGTCAAACCGTTTCGGAGGAATTCGGTAAAAATTGGTACGAGAATTTAATAAAGTATCTTAAAAATTTAATTTAATATTAAAATTATTCACTACCTCCCTATATTATGTAAAGATGAAATGATGAGTTATAGAATTTACAGAGCGTAGTAAAAAAATCACTCGTAATAAATAAACTTTGCGACTTACGAGCATGTACCTGCAATGCATATTCAAAAATTAACCCTTTTGCTACACTTATGTGTAAAAAGAATACAATTTTATTATTTTTAAACTTACATAACTTGTTACTGCTTAACCCTGTTAGCATACCAAATTTATGTACTTAATAGTAGATTTGTCACTATTTGATTGTATTTAAAAGTCGACAAATTTTTTGTGAAGTAAATAATAATTTATAAACTTTAGTGTTACGTTAAAAATAAATAATCATAATTATTATAGTTGTGACTTGTGGGCCTCTCAAATTGACTTGGGCCTAAATAATATTGATGTTAGCAAATTAGAATCTTTATTAGCGAAGTATATTTTACTAAAGTATACTGTAAGTATATTATATTCTTGTTATTGTTTTTCTAGTCATTTAAACATACCTACTCATATCTTGGAAAACGAATATTTTATTATTATCTTATGTATCAAAATATTAAAAAAAGTCTCTAGTCAAACTGAGATTAAAATAAATTATTTACCTATTTACCTATTTTGTCAAATTATCCGTGGTATTTAATAAATGAATGTCGTGTATTCTGTTGGATTTTATCTGTACCCAACCAACCAAGTATAATAAGTTCATTGTAACATTTCAATAAAAAAAAAACAATATTTTTAGATTATAAAACAAAAAATAACCCTGGGAGTAAGTGAGTTGCATTCTCAAAAGACGTACCTAATGATCTAAATAATTATAAAATACCCTGGATAATTTTTTTTTATGTCAGGGATGGGTAGAGTTATCGAATTTAAATAGATATCAAATAATAAAGCTTTTATGGTTTAATGGAACGCACGGATTTTTTTAATGCTTCTTAAAACATTCCTTGTCCAGTGGCCCAAACTGGAACTAAAGCAATGCAAGAAAACAAGGAACTATGGATAGAAAATGACATAAACGTAGAACCACTAGCGACACCCTCCTTGGACCAGAAAGGTTTATGGCATTGTACATAAGTTTAAAATTCTTTGCTTAGTCATAACTTATGAGTAAGAGCGTTTTAAGTGAAGTACTAAGTATGAGCAAGTGAAAAGAAGATGTCACCATAAAATCCTCAACAGAAAACCGTGTACGTAGATATACCTGTTAGTCACAAAGAGAAAGGCATTTTAGATTAATCTTGTATCGACTCAATCTTGGTTTTGGCGGTTTCTCGGAACGGCTGATATCAACCCAACCGGACGGTGGAGGTCGTTTGTCGACATTCCTTGCTGCTTATTTTTAGGTATTTATGTTTTTTTAAAGATGAATCTTTCGTTGTTTACAATTAAACAACGAAAGATTAATCTATTGACTAAAAACATTGGAATTTATTTGAAGTTAGAACCTATATTATATTGTTTATTCACAGAAGTTTAGTTTTCATTTCTGCATGCTTTTTATGAACTAGTGCATAAAATTACGTATAGCCGCTATGTTACGCTAGGTTCTAGATGTTTTGATCCTTTATGCGCGGAGGATATATTAATTGTTGCAATCAATTATTTATTCATTTTCACCTTGAGCGCGGGGGTTAAAAAGGATGGATTGTTTTATGCACTTGTTGCTAAATAAAAAAGAAAGATGCAACACACCGATTACTTTCTGTCTCTTTTTTTAAGTTATGAGTTATGTTTTAATATTATGTTAAATATATACGAATTACTTGCTTATCAGAACGTTAATTTTTACGGCGAATAAAATTTATTCAAAATAATTCTTACGGAAATCATTTCATAGTCAAAATATACAAGTACGTGACACAGATGAATCCACACACCGAGAGTAATAATAAATTACAGTTATGCAAATTGAAGACGAAGAGTACGGTGTACAAATAGTTAATATAGAATTCTAGTTAGGTATTGTATCTGAGGTCCGCTTAGCTGGTTTTAACACCGTGAACATGCTTAAATTACCCACCTATTTTTAGAACAAGTAATGAATAAATTATCATCAATCATTAATAATTATAATCATCGGCAAAAATCATCCTTCTAAAATTCCTGAAAAAACCGAAAACGCCTTTTTCCTTTAACTTATATTTTCTTTAATACATTGCAAGAACTTCACTACAATGTCGCCTGATCTGAATTTGACTGAAAAGTTTTTCCTTTTTAATGTGAAAATAAAAGGAATTACAGAAAAGTACTTCGCATATTCACTGATTTGCATTCAGTTACGTAATCATGTAAAGGTAGATGTTCTAATGTTAGATGGTTTTAAAGCCCTATGTTTAAGATTCGGAGTCAACTTTGAATTTTTTTGAGATTTTTTTATACGATCATTATACGTATCTACCGAAATCATGGATCCAAATGTTTTCGGTAAGTACGTATAATTACGTGAGATCGCAGTCAAGTACATACTAACTTGTATAGTGTAAAAAAAAGCTGAGGTAGTAATGCCTTTTGTAATGACATTAATTAGTCTTGGTAGTACGGAGTACTTGTGGTAGTACGGAACTTTCTTCACTTCTTGACCAATTATTTTTAAATTCTCGAATGGTGTTTTTTGAATCGAATGTGTAAGTATTCGACTGCATGATTTAGGACCGCAAGAATTTAAGGGCATAACCAGGATTACTTGAATGCGCTAGCCAAGACGTACCTAGTTTCTATACATTCATAAACCTTACCTGACACGGGATATAATCCTCAGCGATTGATATATTACTGAAGTTTAAAAATTATCGAGTATCATAATCAATATTTTTAAGAAGACGTAAAAAAAGACCATCCAACTCGTAACAAGCCAAGATCGACTCGTTTGGCCACTTTTTTTCTTATTAACAGTAATTCGAACCTGCGGTCAAAGTGTGTTTCTTCTGACCGATACTAATATGACACATTTTGCCACCCATTACGTCCATTGCTGGTTTCTTTAGCAACTCTACTATTTTTGTAAGAATAACAAGTGCAATGAATTTCAATTATTGCTTCTGTTTTCTGCTATTGAGTTTTAGTGTTCAATTAGTACACGGCTGTTTAGGTTCCAATGACATCACTGCTTTTTTAATCGTCCACGCTTATCTCATGTTATTTGCATGATGTTGTACGGATTTTTGTTTTATTGTTTCTGGTTTCGCGTTTCGATTGTCGACTAAAGTTCGAGAGTTTTCCATCCTAGTTTTGAATTCTGTTTTTATTTTTGGAATTCCGAAGAAGAACTTGATTGTTGGATCGTTGGTAGTTTTATTATTTTACTCTTACTTGACCATTTTATTAGGGTTTCTTTAGGTATCCATCGCACCAAAATGGTAAAAATGGAACCCTTATTGTAAGATTTTCTCGGTCCGTCTCTCCATTTTTCTGATACATTCGATTATTAGGTGCCTACTAGAGAATGCAATACCGGGATACCGGGATCCCGAAATACCGGGATCCCGCATACTTTTAGCGGGACTAATCCCGGTCTAAATTTTGGCGGGATTCCGCGGGACTGGCGGGATTGCAAAGAAGCGTGGTTCATGTGTGTTACTCTGCGCGAGGCGGCGCGTGAACTGGCTGGGCTAAACACAGCGATGCAAGGGTATGAGAGGACTAGTATGAACAGTTCTGGATTAACTGCCCAACAGGCTAGGTTTGGTAATATAAGCAACCTCGAGGTGATGATTAGAAAGAAATGAACTATTTCAAGTCCGGTGGATTAAAAGTCACGTACCTTCAATTCACCTATAATTCGTTAATGACTATTGTACCAACCAGTGTGGTTGAGCGGGCTTTTTCAGCCGCTGGATACCTTATGTCGAATATCAGAAGCTGTTTGGCAGCCGACACAATTAATACTTTAACTTTTCAACGTAGCCATATATGTGTAAGTCTAAAAGTCTATACCCTTAATATAAACCTTATAAAGTGTGCCATGAAGCTTGTTGAATTTGGGTAGTAATTTTTTTTTAAATTTCAAAAGTTTAAATCTACCCAGCGGGATTCCGCAAATACCGGGATCCAGCGGGATTAACATAGTTCAATCCCGCAAATACCGGGATTGAAATTATCTGGCGGGATTGCATTCACTAGTGCCTACATTTCTGAGGCATTTAGTTTCGGTTTTGATTCAGAGACTGATTGATACAAGAGCTTGCATTCGAATATTCAAATTTAAAATTTTTTAGCAGAAGATTTTTCATTAATTTAACTGACAAAAGTACGTCTTCTAAGCGTCTGCTTGCTCCAAGGTTTTAGATTTTTGGGATGCCATTTGGATCTTGAGATGGCTCTTTTGGGATATACATATTTGGAATTTAGCTCATTGTTGCTGATACCGCTTGCATGCTCCGCACCTCCAAAGTTTCAACAGCTCTTTGAAGTGCCACCATGGTTCTGAATCTGAATTATTCGAATAATTGATTATGTTCGAATATTGCTTAAAATTGTTTGAATATTTGCATGCCCTAGTTAATACTAACTCAAAAACTGAATTGCGCAATGTATATTTAATTCCACTTTACAGTAGATTAAGTAATTAAGCAATTATCAAAGCAACTTAATGCCATCATTCATATCTCTGGAGTCTCGTCATGAACTGATTAACTAATGCATTCTTAAAAACTTGGTAGCTAATAGCTATCTCTTATTTAAATACATTAGCTTAGGCGGCGTAAAAAAACTTAATCTTTAGGACCTTTCAGGTAGATATCAACGAAAAAATAAAACAGAACATTTATCGCAAAAAAATCAACTCGTGCGCATATGAAGGCGACCCAGGTGGCACTCAGTTTGCATGACTGAACGGCTCAAGGAGCGATTTTCTGCCCCGCATAATTGCGTGTTGTCACGAAGCACGAAGGTCGATAATTGGTTGCCGTGTCACAAAGCCACTTGTCGATTTGAATGGAGAAGGCACACGGGTCCAACTTAATCGTCACTTAAAGAAACCACCTCGACCAGTCAGTCTGCATCCGTCACCTGTGCATGGCGCACGCGCAGTGCTCCTATTGGCCGATTCGAAATTTCATTACGTGAAAAACCGCTCGGGGCGGCCAATTGCGTTCGATTTCTTATTCGCGACTTTTACATTACATATACAGAGTGTCCCGTTAGTGCTGTGAATGTGACATTGAAAACTGTTTATGACAAGTTGATTGTGATTTTAACATTCTATAGCAGAGGTTGGATGTTTTCTTTTATTTGGTAAGCTATTTTTAATTAAGCTTCTCTCTAATCATGAAACAATTATTATTATAAGAGTTTCTTTTTTATTCGTTTCACTGTCAAATATCACACAGGACACAGGTGATCCTAATCAGGTGATCAGGTGAGGTGGACAGGTGATCTGACTAAGAACTAGAATATTATATTAAAAATCAATTTAAGAAGAATCGATATTGTTAGCGATATTAGGAACCTATATGTTAATACGTAGATACGTTTGAGATTCATGAATTACCTACTCAATATTATAATAAACATCAAGTGGATTCGGTTGCTGGTATTTGCAAAAAAATAATTTTAAAATCAAAAGCATAATTTAACATAATATGAAGATTATTATATCAACCAGTGATGAAGAATTTTATTAAGAGATCAGCATGATAATTATCTTCTTCAACCACAAGCATGTAAATTGCATGAATGCCGAGAAATTCTTTGCATTTCTAAGTAGGCCTCACTTAAGTCACTTTAGTGGCACAAACATTTTAACATAAACTCAGCATGTTCTACTTCCAGTTATTTTCACTACCTGCCATCAGGCCACGCTCTGGTGGACACCAAAGATTCCATTTCATTATGGGAAATCATTATTCAGTCATAACAAACAAGACTGCCAGATCAAGTGTGAAGGAATCTATTAAGATCTTGTCGGCGATTATAGATCAATAATTCATCTTTCAAAGTTTCTTGTGTGTTATATGTTCTACTTTTATTATTATTAACACGCTTTAAAAAGTTATCTCTCTCAACGCAATCAAATTAATCGTCATAGAAAGTGATGTTTGGTTTTAGACTGATTTTATTACCTATCAGTTATAACACCGTTTTGCAGTGAAAGTTTGTGGATTTGAATTTTAGGTAGGTTAAAGAAAATAAATAATAACATGCTTGTCGTGGAAGGTTTATCCAATTTCTTCGAAAATAAACAATAAAAAAATTACGAAATGAAAAATTCTGGAAAGTATTTGATTTTTGAATACATAAAAATTTTTACATGTTCGAAGGTTGTTACTTGTTAATATAAGACAAGTAGCGGCAAGCGTGTATGAAGTATTTATCACGTTTTGTTGTGACATTATCACATATTCTATACATTGACACCAATATGCATGGTCATTTTACTTGTAAGCAATTGTTATTCCGTTAAAAACATGTAGCTGGCATAAATATCTACTCTGTGCCAATCACTGTTGCTAAACAAAGAACATTGCTATGTGTGACATAATTACTTTGACACAAAAAATAGTATGATAAGGCTGAGAAAAAATGAATCAACCTATATTTTATTTGAAAAAATGTTTTAATTTGAGAATGGAATTTTATTCACAACTATTTATATTGTTAGTAAATAGAAAATTTTATTTAAATACATAATATTATTATTTCTTTTCGCCAACCGACTATTGCATGTCCAATTTTAATATTTTTTAACCGACTTCAAAAAAAGAAAGAGGTTCTGTATTTAAGTAATCTGCTTAGGCGAACCCTTAAAGGTTCGCCTAAGCAGATTTTTGTACTAACTATAAAAATATACCTTGAAGCTTTGAGCTTGAAGAGCTATTTTGACTAATTTTATATTGAAACGTTATTTCCCTTAAAACAGTACAGTATGTACAAATAACTAAAGATCTAAATGGCTTTCATGCTAATGACCATAAAATATGTTATTAGTTAATTAAGATCAGGCAATTTTCAGCATAATCTAACGAGTTATCTAATAAGTTATTGTGTTAGATATCTAGCACTCATAGGTAGGTACTTTCAGATGTTTGAAGATCTATGTACGTCCATATACATAGAGTCAAACATATTGTGGTAAACTGTACCCTATTATAGCTCTCACAGTCCCCGGTGCATACGCATACTCAAGTGGAAAGTGTTATGGCCGCCATTTGAATAGTAATGAATAATATTAGTAATTATTTACTAACAACGAATTTTAACTAAATACCAATTTAACAGAGAAGGGAAATACTTATAGGAAGCCCGCATGTAAGAAAATTCTGTATGTTTTTTCAAAGGTGTGTTCCGTACAAAAAAAATCAATTTAATTCTGAAAACCAATTTTGGCTATCTTCCAAAACTTAAAAATAAAACCAAAAACTATTCAGTCTAAAATGGAATCCAGAAAAATACTATTTTTCTTGAACGATATGTGCATAATAATACAAGATGTGGGTTAATTCGTATAGTGTGCCCGCAGCTAATCTTTTAACTTGGTCCTAAAAACATATTAACATGCTAAGGAGTCTCAATTATTTTTATTTTATTTCCAATACTAGAAATATTATTCCATTTAGAAAAATAAAATTTAGCAACCCTAACTGTGATATCGACAAACCTCATAATATCATTTTCATTATTCCCAGTTCATTGAAATGAAATGAATGAAAATGAAAATTTTGTTCATTGATGTTGAACTAGCTGTTTTTAGGGATGTCACTTAAAATTTATGGTAGGTATATATGAACTCGCTATAGGTCCCTCAGGACATGCATTCCTTCTTGTGATATTTTTTCATATAATATCGTTCCCTACTTTAGGCTTCCGGCTAATTAGGATAAATAATAATCTACACGTTGTATAAATACATAGATGTATTTGCCGAGCGAAGCGAGGTTTCAAAGATTAGTTTGATGAAGCTTATTTCTCAGTCCATCCGTCCTTAGAGCGTAAGTGTGATAAACAGATGAATGAAAAACTAAACTGTTTAAAAATTTTGCTCACTTTTTCTTGTTTTCAAACATATTTTTTTATTAAAGTCGTAATATTTAGATGTTATCATTCTAGTGTAATATAAATGTGGGACAGCTAACAGCTTGCTTTCAGTTCTCGGTTTCGTTTTATTATGCTAGTGAGTAGTGAAATTTTATACTATCACGGAATTTCTTTTTGATGATTTAGCGAAAGTGTTTTGATATGCTGATTCCTAAGTTTTGATTTCTGTGAAATGTTCCGCGCGTCAGTATTTTTTTCTGTATGAAAAAATTTAACTTAAATATATATCGATGTTAGCTCACAAAACTACAATGACTTAAAAAAATATTATAAAAAAATATACACCGTCAAAATGATCATTTATAGGAATGCGGTGCCAAAGACTATTGCCTCTTTGTATGGCTAATACGTAATTAATTTATATAGTATATTTTTAAGAAATCTTGTTGGAAACCGTTCACAAAACTCTGTTTTATTACTTTCGTTACTGTTAATTTGTTTTTTTTTTTTTTTAATTTTAATATTTACTAACCATGCGTCGAATATAAAAACTTGTTTAAGTAAAATATAAATAAATGAATATAGAGAACATTACACAAGCATTAAAGTAAGCACAGCATAGTTTGTGTTATGGGAAAGAACGAAGTACGAAATAGCAAAAACTATTTTTGTTGAAAAAATTTTTAACGGAAAACGAGGAAAATATTCAAACCAAACCGTTATTCCTGTTACAGGATGGAAATCGGAACCTCCTGTATAATAACGTATCATCGTACAGCAATTAGCCCCTCGTCAATATTCCAGTTTAAGTAAGCTACAACGACATAGCTTTCAAAACGAGGTGAGACAGTAGCCTAGTTCATAATTGTAGTAATACTGGGTACGAAATCACTTGTATCTGGCACATAGTTAGTTATTCTATCAAACTAGGAATGTAGAAATGGAATATTAGGTCTCTCATTAGAATGTTGCGGTTGTTCCAGGAAATAACTTTAATGACAGTCACTGGTTAGACGCTCTGACTATTTTTTTAGTCTAATAATATGGCTAAGTGTTACTTACGAGTCTATTGCCTACTTGCTATGCTATTTCGCCCTCGTGAATTTCGGTTTTTCGCTAATCCCGTAGGAATTCCCGATAGATTTTTCCGGGATAAAAAGTAGTTAATCCGTCTTAAAAGCTATCTATGTTCCAAATTTAAGCCAAATCGTTTTAGTAGTTGCGGCGTGAAAGAGTAACTAAGATCCATCAATCAACACTTACAAACATTGGCGTTTATAATATAAGTACTCGTAGGATAAGATACGTATAAAATACCTAGTACAGTACCCGGCGATAAATATTGCACATCGATCTTTGGAAAGAGACAATCGGCTAATTTCGGCTTCGTCGGCTTCGTAGAGCGTTATCTCTGTCGCACGAAATACAAACAGTCCGGTATCTATCACGGTGACGTTTTGTCAGTCATATAGAAAGTGTGCGACAGAAATAACGCTCTACCAAGCCGAAATTGACCGAATGTCTCTTACTAAAGGTCAATGTGCAATATTTATTGCCGGGTACTGTACTGCATAGTCAGAACTTACTATAATTATTCAAATTTTATTGAAGTGACAACTTCTCTAACTATTTGATTTTAACCCATTATAGAGATAAAGCAGAAAAGAAGGTATTAAATAAACTCTATTCTATTATTCCGAACAGAAAGCCGTTGATGCGTAGTTTTCCGCAATAAAAAAATAAAATACCGCCCATTAGTATAATATTAACCTTTAGAATTTAAATTCGAAACGTGTAAAAACATCTATAATTTTAAATTCCTCAGCAAGGGATTATGGTAAGTTTCCAAGCCATAAACCGTATCGCTTGAGCCATTACGTGTAAGGTTTCGATGGGAACCCGAAGCAAAAAACAAAAAGAAATGTAGAAAGGATACGCGCCACCGACCTTGCTTGTTCTTTCAACGTGGAGTGAGATTTACGATGGACTTGGTATACCTACTATATACTACTCGATATATTTATCGATTTTTCAAATTTATTTAGAAGATTTTCATTTCAACGAATTCCAAATTTTATTCATATTATAATATTTATCATTGACAACATTAAGTATTATATATAAATTAATGAATTGGTACTCTTGAAAAATTAAAAAAAAAGTAGTTCATACTATTTTTATATTTTAATTTTACCGGCAGAATGAACAAAATGGGACCAAAATGATCGATCGTTGGCTGGCCTAAGTACGTACGAGTAGGTAATAATTTATTAAAACTCTTTCATTGATATCATTTAATACAAACATTATTAGATATACTCGGTCTCGTACATAATATTTCCACTTAGTTTACTTACATACGTTCATAAATATTTTTTACTGTGTATCTTGTGCTAACTGTGACTATTTTATTCCTGCAAATATAGAAATTGAATGAGGTTTCGAGTACCATAACAGTCACTGCAGGATCCGAGCTAAAATCGCACTTTATACGCAAGTGATGCTAGACATTGACCTTTGCAGATAAAATTTAATGCACTAGCAATGTAAGCAATTTGCATTCCGCTAAATATAAGACGCATCGTGTAATCAAGATGTCAGATAGAGCAGCCTGGCTAGAATATAATTCTAGCCAGGCTGCTGCCGGCATATCAACAACCTGAGTGTTTGAATATGATTATAGGATTACTGGTCCACTGTGCGCTTTGCTTAGTAAAGGTTGGTTTACATTGGAAATAACTTAACTAACAAGCACTAAAGAGAAACTTTAAACCAAGACATCAGTCAAAATTAACGATAAATTTTGAACCAAGACATCAGTCAAAGTTAGGAGAAATAGAAAAGGAATTTGGAACACATGTCAGCGTCAAAAAATTGTGTTTTATAGATTGAATTAAGGTAAATGTATTTTATATAGTAATTATAAATTATGCCTAGTGTGTGAAGCACTAAAACAAAAAAGTAAAATTATAAACTGGGCTTGACACGCTGCCGCGTGTCTGGATAATAATTATTATTGTCAAATTTCAACGCGCTCTGTACTAAAAGGAGCGGAGTTTTATATTGTTTTCATGCAAGTTTTAAGTACCTATTTTCATCGTCAATACACCGCAATCTCAAAGAATTGACACAGATTTAATTCAAAACCTAATTTATAAAATTCTAGTATCTCGTGTTTGTTACCAAACTCCTCCGAAACGGTTCAACCGATTATTATAAAATTCTGTGTATGTGCGGTAAGTCTGAGAGTAGGTCGTTAACTATTTTTAACATACCCCCAAGTGAGAAATAATTTATATGGCAAAACAACGTTTGCCGGGTAAGGTCTAGTAAAGAGTAAAAATGATTTAACTTAGGTACCACACCACACCTGTAAATGCATTATTACTTTGGTGGAGCGCGTCAGGTATGCAATTATCATATCCATCTTGGGCGGCAAATTTATGCATCGATGGAGGTTCAAATTTATGACTTCAGAACCTGTTTGGAGCTCCAGGGGCCGGCGGAATCAAGGACAACCATTTATTTCAACATTTCTCGAAGCGATTTGTGAATTTCAATCTGGTTTCTATAATCATATTTAACATGAATATTAAATCTCTACATAAAATACAGATCTGACTTATTCATTCAATCGTTCATTGAGTCTATGATATTCTTGTACAATACAGACAAGGGATAAGAAAGAATTTTGTGAAATTACCATAGGATGAGCAGAGTGAGACAAGGACAGGAAAATATCTGATTTTTCCCACGGTTTAACTATGAATCATTTCCGATGAGAGGCCCTAAGCGGTGAAATGGTTTTCCAGGAAAACTAATGAAGGGTTTTAGCCCTACTAACCTGCGAAATTCAATTTTTCCCGCAAAATTTAAATTTTATTTAGTTTTTCGTTAATATTGGACGACTAATTACTACACATTGTAGATTTATGGCAAAGAGTAATTTTACGAGCATATTTTTGCATCTACATGTTTTCAATAAAATTTTGCTCGAAAATTCTCATTTCCAAAGATCTTTTTTGCAATTAAGTACCGAGATTTGGTGCTATTCGGAACCATTATGAACTTAATGCGTATTTTCGAGCAAAGTTTTTATAAAAAACGTAGATAGATGCATAAACGTTATGCTCGCACAACTCATAAGGCTCTATAAGGCTACGATGTAGGTATAATTAGCCCACTATTAGCGAAAAACTTAATAAAATTAGAATTTTCGCGCCAGAATGGTACTCATCCACATTAAAGCAAATTAAACTTTACTTATGAGTATTTATTTTTTGACTTAGGAGTCTTTAAAATATTGTAGTAAGTAATATATGTTTAAAAATAAAATGTGCAGCTAATGGAAACTGTAAAGAATTATAATAATCGGCTTATGTCATACTTTTTAAAGCTTTTTAAAACAAGAAGTCACAGGAAACTGGTAGTTTAAATACATTGCGTTATAGCAAGAATTCGTTGGATTGTTATGAATAGAAGTCAAAGGTGAAAATGGTCATCAAAGTAACTTTACTAAAATCATATTAATATTGTTATGCCTCTTCGTAAACTGCTTACAGAATTCATAATTCTATTTTTAAGTACAATTACTTATCACAAATTATGTATTTCTTGCGTCTCTTATAAAAAATATTATCTGACCTCTCAATAATTTCAGGATTATTTTTTTTACATAATATTCAGTATGAAAAGTCAGAAAGGTATGTGATTAAAATCTTACAAACTTTTCATATATAATATACCTAATATCAACTCGATTAAAAACTTCTTTCTATACTTTTTCTGAAATAAAAGAGGAGCCTGGATAACCCTGAGCAAATGGCATAACTTTAATTCACCAGACCTCCAGACGATATCGCGTAATATGTCTGCAGCGGTATGGTTTATGTATAACTTGAACCCTTTACTAAAACAATGGATACTAAAACACGCCATTCTTCATACTGCGACAGCTCTGAAGGTTTTAGAAGCAATAAGTACCTATACCCTATATATAGAATATCTAAGTTATTCTGTTGTAGAGTTTAAGGGGTCCCTTTTCTTTTTTTTTAATATGTAGTTCAAAGATGTAGTTGAAGTTCGAAGTTCACTTTTATATTGAAACTTTGCTTTGAGCTACTTAGACTGTGTAAGAAACCGTACCGTAATCGTTTACAAATACTGCCCGCTGATTGGTTCACCAATTTACGTCACCCAATTGGGGGGCAGAACTCGCTAATGATCACGATGACCATGAATACGTTTTTCTAACGCAATCAGATCCCAGATTTATATAATTAAAAAAATTGAACTAAATCCTAATAATATTATAAAGGCGAAAGTTTGTGTGTGTGTATGTTTGTTACTCCTTCACGGCTCAACTACTGAACCAATTTAGCTGAAATTTGGAACATAGGTAGCTTATAACCCGTATTAAAACATAGGCTACTTTGTATCCCGGAAATCCATAGTTCCCATGGGATATTTAAAAAACCCTAATTTTCAACATTCTACCTATAGCTACACCTATAGGTATAGAATGTTTAGCAAACTTCCTTGAAGTAGGTATAAAGGTTTTGAGCGAGAACGGGAATAGGACGTTTCCCTCAGGATTTGTGAAAACCTGACTTTTACGCGGGCGGAGCCGCGGGCGAAAGCTAGTAGTTATATAAAATTGAAAAAAATTGCTGTCCTATTGATGAACTGGTAATGTTGTTGTTTTTATACCTAAGTAGAAAATGGGCAAGCAATGATGTAAAATTATAAACTTGCCCAAAAAGCAATATTGACGATTGAAAATGGTCGTTATACACTAGTTTGATTTCCCATTTCCTAAATTTGGTAAAAACAGATACCTACGTTTAGCAGCAACCACAAATTAACCTTACCTTACTGTTGCCTAACTAACCGCAAAATGGAACAGACAATAGGAAGAGAACACCATAGAAAATTTCTCTCGCTCCGGTCGATCGAGCGTGCGATTGTCGAAATTTTGTCCATCCTACCAACGACCGACCACACCTTTACCGAGTATTGTATCTGTTTCCCAAACCATTGCGTGTGTAAGTCTTTTGCAATAAAAATAACGTATTGTCGTATTTTAGTAAAAGCAGAACAGTTTTAATTGAATTGATAGTATACTCTTATACCTATCTTTGAAGTTCGATTAATTTTAATCTGTAAGAACAATGACTAAACAGAGCATGTAGATATGGACAGTTTGGTATAATTTTTTAAGACACATTAAGTAGTTGATCGCGATATCACCTACCTATGCACTATGCAGCATGCGCACTTAGAGATATTTCTCTCTATTTTTGTGGCTCTCTTTTCTCCGTTTATCAATATGAATCAGAAAGAGAAAAGAGAGCGACAGTAGTAAAGAGACGCGCATGCTAGCCCTGCAGATGATAAGCAACAATGTAGCCGAAGTTGTTATCGTACTAACTTAAAAAGGGTTGATGATATTCTCCATGTCTTACATGTCAACGGCGACACCTTATTGGCTTTAAGTTTTAGCGTTCGCACGGGTGCAGTGGCTGGCAAAACCAGATTTGGTTTTAAAACCCCTGTCGCACGAGCAGCAGTACTGCTGAACACTACTGTTATGTTATGTGTAGGAGAGTTTTGGCCTAGCTTTCCGGTCCCGACGCTTAGCGTCGAGATGGTTTTGAAGTAAAGTTTCAATTGTTTTACAATTTTTCGCCACTAAGTTCTGTGTAGAGCAACCTGCTCCCACGTGTCCGAAGATTTTGGAAGGGTTAAGTTACTTAGGGGCCACTTAAGTTAAGCAGCCCATGAGTAACTTAACATATTTATACATAGGGGCTACTTAACTCAAGTAGCCCCTGTTAAGTAGCCCAGTTAGGGTGGTAGGGGCTACTTATCTATTCGAACTATTGCTTCACACTGCAAGGCTAAATCACTTGCTAAGCGTCGTAGCCGTAAGCCGGTAGGAAAGGTAGCTATAGGCCCTGCCTCTTGCTCACTAGACCAGACCCGAGCCAATTTAGAAATTATATAATTACTGTGGAGTTAACGATTAGGTACCTACGGAACGCCAATTGAGCCAACAAAAGCTTACTATACTTTTAAAAATGTTTACAGACCAAAATATCTGAGTTACCATACCTGTTTTTGGTATAAGAAAATTTGAAAACGCCATACAACTTCTTACAGCATACAGTATACAACATAAAAGCTGGAATGGTCGCAACAGGTTCCCCAGGTTGTTGACCTTAGGCATCCTGGGCTTTCTTTTGCCTTCGTAACTTTAAATTAAGGGTCCGATGATAAAAACTGGTCATGTAACGAGTCACTGCGAACGCGCGATTTTGGATGCGGCATGAATTTAAGTCAGATGGTTTTTTTATGTTAGAGTCTATAATATCGGATTTATCACCATTATTACTTCAAACTATCACTAGTCTTTCTAACCAGATTATTTTGCAGGCTAAATGCAGATTGGTAGGTCTCTGAATTAAAAATATAGAGTGTGAAGTTAACAGTTCCATTTTTACCATTTTGTCATGAAACTCGAAAAACAGTAGCACTCCAGGTAAACCGAAAGAAGTGAAAAATTATTCACTATAGTTAGGTACTTTATACACACTAGATGTCGGTAACGGTGTTGCAAGTTCAAAGGTTTTTCCCATCTCAAAAATGCCCGTTTCACTTAAAATCTTTCAAGCATGCAAGATTTTTAAGACGTTTTAAATACTTACTTTTACTGTTCAAATACTTAGTAGTCACTAGTCGGATTGAAACATTCTGCATGATCTCCCAAGTTAAATTTTAAGCCGATTATTATTTAGGTTAATTATATCTGCAAGGAATAATGCCAAGAATGTTGTACCTCAATGCTAAATAGTTAATCGTTAAATCTTCCGAAATGGCTTTATCAGAGCGCAGTGTTCGTTGCAAAACCTGTCACACCGCATTATAGACTAAATTTTGGCTACTTAGGTGTTACAATAGCACTTACAAAGTAATACTAGATTGGCATTCAGAAATATTTCGGTTTTCTATACAAATAAATAAATCACAATATTATCTGTATCTACTCGTTTTATGTCTGTAAGGGTATAAACTCTTCGATTTTCGAAAACTTTGAAAACGTTTTTTAAATTGTTATTAATGTCACGGGAAATATGCTTTTTTTGGTTCAAAAAGTAGCCTGTATTTTCCCAAGTTCCAGTCCCCCTCCGTGCCAAGTTTCATCATTAATTGTATTAGTGGTTTAGGCAAGCGTAACAAATAAACTTACATTCACCATAATATTGTGGTAGGGACAGACAAATAATAGACAATAAAATATAAATTTTCAGTCAATGTTAAGAAGCTATATTTCTTAAATATATTAATATTAAACTCTACACACCTATTTTCTACCTTACATTATGGTCTACGAAGTTGAACAACCTAAGAAGAAAAAAAAAACAAAAAAAAAATAAGAACAAATTTGTGCCAAAACAATTTCGGAGTTATGACATCTATATTATCCGCGAAACGATAAATCGTTTTCAGCATATTACTGTTAACTAACATATAATACTAAGCCAGTTATTACGTTGTACGATACATTCACAATATTCGCAGCCTATTTGATGACTATTGTAAAGTAGAGTACACACAGATCGTGACAAAAATATTTCAATCCATTTTATACAGTCAATTTTCAGATCAGCTTGAAAAGTGTTTTCATTTGCACTAGTCATAAAATTTTGTAGGAAAAATTTAACAGATTATACTTACACACTCCTAAAATAAATCTTTCTCTACAGTAGTAAATTAATTTTTATTTAGTTGGTAATCAATCAAACATCAAGATTTCATATAATTTGATTTTGTTTACACTTATATCTAAAACAAATTTAACATTTTGTATGTTTATTATTTTATATACGCGGGTATGTAAGAGGGTTTTAACGCAAACATTTTGCGAGAAAGGGAAAGAAGACTTTCCAACTCCAAAATTTGAAATGCTTGTTACTTTGTTAATCATTGTTTACTGGACTTTTGATGTTGTTGTGTTGAATTTAATAGAATTGTAGGATTTTAATATATTTTCAATGTACGTTATAATATTTATTCTAGTATTATATAAAGACATTTTTTTTAATGTTAAATGTAGTCCAATTGCAGTCGAAAAGAACTTGCTATACGTGAGTCCTCAGCACAAACCATGTTTGACGTTACGCACCAGCTGGCCTAAGTAACTACTATAGTTACTCGTGGTTACCGCGAGTAAAAATTCTCTTTTATAATTCCTTTCTTCAGTGAAAGTACTGTGTTTGTCATTCTAAAACTTTGTTTACGTGTCTTCGTGTAACGTACGGTCACTTTTTGTCACCACAACTGCCATGTGAATATTCATAGAAGAAGGTTTTTCTATGGATTCTTGTTCGCTTGATACAATATCTGTTATAGCTTGGCATAACTAGGTATTAAGCGAGATGCTATAATTAGAGCTTGCGAGCAAAAAAATGTATGAATAATCAGGAAATTGTTGCTGTTCACATCTAGTTTACCTATAACAGAAACAAAGGCTAAGTCTGGTATTTAAATTGATTATGTAGGTAGTTTATTTTTCCTTAGAAAATCTAAGCAAGTGAGATAAGCATGTAACATTGCATAATCATAGTAGTTATAGCATTAATACTATGGAAGCATTGTATAAAATATAACTACCATTCAGTTATCGGTTAGTTAAGGGCAATGGGTAACATCCGGGCGCGAAAATTCAAATTTTATTTAGTTTTTTGCTCATAGTGAGCTAATTATACATCGAAGGTTAATGGCAATGTGTTTTGCGAGCACAGAATTTATGCATCTACATGTTTTTAATAAAAACTCTGCTCAACAATACTCATTTACTTCATATTGGTTCCCGATAGCTCGAAATCTGAGAAACTGCAAAAAGTTATCTTTCGGGAACCAATATGAGCTGAGTGGGAACTTTCGAGCAAAGTTTCTATTAAAAACATGTAGATGCATGAAAAGTAGGCCCGCAAAATGCATTTCCATAAATCTAAATTGTTTAGTTAGTCTAATATTTGCGAAAAACGAAATAAAATTTGAATTTCGCGGGCTGGTAGGGCCGCAACACCTTAAAGGGCTAGATTGCGATCTGTGTACCAGGTAAATATTGTAAATTAAAAAAAAACGCACTCTTACGGGCTTTACGGCATACGACAGCATGCAATAGGCGCTGTTCTTATTTCCCATTTTATTTCACCGCGTGCAGCGAGATATTACGCTACGAATTACGGTTGGTAGAATCAAGGGTGAGGATAGAGCATTGCAGTTATATCTACCGGTCTTACAGTTACGCAGGCACAACTAAAGTCCCAATTTATGATGTGCCAATGTTTGCGAAAAAGGTGTGAACGACCTGCCGTCGACCGACTGAGTCTGCGAAAATGAATGCCTCTTTGTCACGATACGATCTTATTGTCTCCGTTGTATTAGTACAGTTTAGTCTATGCTCCATCATTATTCTGAACTCCTTAGCCGAATACTGAGGTGGTTCTGAAGTCGACGCCAATATTTTTTTATGTAGGTATTCATAGATTTCCAATAGGTCGTCGCTCGCGCTCTGACTAGATAGAGCCCTTCCTAACAACGACAGCTCCGTGAGTGCGGCAACTTTTTATTCTAGTGTGAGTGTACAATTTTAAATTGTTATAGTGCACTGATGCTAGTATGCGTGAAAAATTGTGTAGCGACGGCTGGGGTATGCCAACTTAGACAAAGTATTTATAATTTTCGCACTTTAGAAGTCGCAGGCGGCCTCTTAGACCTCTATGTATAAACGCACATACATAGATACTTAACTGAAAAGTTTGAATTGCGTGCTTGAGAAACTGATCTCACAGCTATCTCTATCTTTCATCACAGAAAATAACTATGTCTTGTGAAAACAATTATTCTTAAATTAATTAATATTAACTAATATTTTAACAAAATTATTAATTAATTTAATTAGCTTAAATTAATTAATAATTTTGTTAAAATACTTATTCTCAATTACTCGTATTTATTAGTCAGCCTTATTTTAGAGGTTTATACTTTGAACTTAGCTTCGTAGGTACTTATTAAGTAGGTACCAAGCTGACATTGTTTACGAACATTTTGTTAATTTGTTTGTAATTATATCGCGTTTCAACAATTCTCAGAACAAAAAACTAGAACAGTAAATATGTATTACACAAACATTGCTAGTTTTTTGTCGACTCAATATCATGACAACATATCCGTAAATCGGTATCGTTTGATCACCCGTCGCTGCTCACGATTCTAGAAGGCCATTTTAATATAGTCGTGCATACGTTTATAATAAAAAATCTATTAAAGTTATGTATATTTATCATACAATGTGGTTTACGTGTCGATACATTATGCATTTTTAAGGTCCTCTTCCTTTGTTTTATTGATTGAATAAAAAAATAATTGTTAACACTATAACATATCTTCAGTACTTGACGATCTCCCTGGCGCAGGGGACGCACGCTCGGATTCGAATGGGAGGTCGCGGGTTCGATTCCCGCCACGGGAATCGAAATTATAAAATTCCAAAGTGGCCAACTTTGGAATTTTATAATTTCTAAATTGGCTTAGGTCTGGTCTGGCGGGAGGCTTTGGCCGTGGCTAGTTACCACCTTACCAGCAGAGACGTACCGCCAAGCGATTTAGCGTTCCGGTACGATGCTGTGTAGAAACCGTTGGGTTTTTACACAACTTTCCCCTTCCAAGTTAGTACTCTAACATCTTCGGCTGCATCATCACTTACCATCAGGTGAGATCGCAGTCAAGTACTAACTTGTATAGCGTAAAAAAAAACTTGTAGGTATATTATAGTATAGGAAGGTGTATTATAACGTGTTAATTAATTTCCCTAATTATCAAGAACGATGTATGATTTCATGCATCTTATGAAAAATATCACATGAAGTGTAGCTGTAGAAGTGTGGCAAATTTTAAGTGACATCCCTAAAAACAGCTGGTTCAACATCAATGAACTGGGAATAATGAAAATGATATTATGAGGTTTGTTGATATAACAGTTAGGGTTGCTAAATTTTATTTTTCTAAATGAAATAATATTTTTGTATTGAAAATAAAAAGAAATAATGGGGGGCAGGGGCAAAGCTATTCTCAGATGGCGCCACCCCCGCTGGTACCTGACAGATTGATCATTGCTTGCGCAGGGTTCGGGCCAGCTCTAGCGGCGTCCTGAGGGTATTGGCGGACAGGTTTGACTGTCAGTACCTGCGCCATTGCTGTATGGTGCACGTGCTGACAAATCAGGCCTATCACAGGGGGGGGAATTTTTATGAGTTTCAATGCAAGTAATAATGATTTGACTAACATTAGATTTAAGGTGTGTGTGATACTAACAATTAATGTATGATCCTAGTTGGTCGAATTAAATGATTTTTATTTTTTTTTTTATTTTATTGCTAGAGTCTGTCTAATGAAAGTAGACACTGAAATCGCCCGGCAAATTTAAAAAAATTTTGTAGGTCATCCCCAAAATTATACTTAGTGCAAATATTGGAATAACTCAGTTTGATACTTGCAATTTAATTATTTTTTTATATCGGTTTTCACACAAGTCTTTATTAAATTGCTTACCTATTTATTATTTCTACCTCTCATCAGGGGGTTGGCGGTTTGAGTCCCGGGTTCGCGCCTTTTAACTGTTTGGAGTAATGAGCGTCTTAGGACTAAATATTACTTGCGTAGCTATGAAGGAAAACATCATAAGGTAACCTACATGCCTGAGCACTATGTTTTCAAAGGTGTAAGAAGCCCACCAATCCACAATCACAAGACATAATGCACTAATTATTACTTGGGAGGATTTAAAACCAAGCATCAAACTGAACTGTTTTACTTACACAAGAAATCGACTACAACATGTAAACAATCTTGTTTTTGTGTAAACGCAGCCTGTTATTGTTGTTGTTTTTCTTTGAATTTTGATATGTAACAAAACAGTAACTCCCGCACTCCACTTTTAATTGTTTTATTAATTTTTTCACTCGATCACAGAAAATCCGGACTAAATAAGATCACAGAAAAATATCAACAACCGCCATCTTCCTTTTCCCGATCATTTCCGATTGACGTGTCAGGGTTGCCATTTAAAAAGTTTTGAAAAAACCCGAGTCTCTACTTTCATTAGACAGACTCTATCTAATATATTTGTGGTCAGGAACATTTGTGAACATCGGACTTCCAAAAAACACAGGTGAATTTTGAGGTTACAATTTGTCTTAACTTTATCGTAATAAAGCGCAATAATGTATTCCTTGATGACTGTGGCTATTTAAAAAACTGAATTAAGAAATGCGAAATGCATTATTAACTGAAAAAAATCGAAAAACCAGGGTTTCTATTTTTTATGCGTTAAGCTAGACCTATCTATGACCTATAATTTTTCTTCGCTGCTCATTCGCAGGAAAACAATGTGTGTCATTACTAAATTACAGTGGTAGGCCAAGATTTTAGGCAATTTATTGAGTTATATGAGATTATTCAAGTTTCGGAAAAAATATGTATGGATTTTGACATATGTACAACACCAGCGACGATGGGGCACCTAGCGGGATAAATCGGCAGCGTGCCTCCCCATTGGGGCTTCTTATCACGTTAATGTGTTTCTAGGATCAAGTATAACGATTAACGGTTAATTGCGGACACACTATACAAATTAACCCACACCTTGTATTGGATTTTTTTATAGTATGTATTTTGTATGTTGTTTTATCAAAACCTCATTAGCTTAATGCTGTTTGACATACCTAAATAAATGATATTGTGCTTTAAGAGTCCGCTTACCCACGATGTCTCCCATAGATTCGTTATACAAATTATATTGTAGTAATTGTAATTCTCGTGCAAATTTCGATCGTGTTGTTGTGTTATTCGGGTTCATATAGCAATAATCTATATGCTCCTATTATCTGGTTCCAAAATACTTTTGTTTAACGAAATTGTAAACGAATTTAGTTGTGCTAATTTTTTTGTAATAAAAACAACACTATCTCACGTCGCATTAGTTCAGAAGCACAGTTTGTATTGCCTAGCTAAAGAAAAACACCAGTTAATAAAGAAAGTTACAAGTTCTCATTTATAATTTTTGTTATGTTACGGAACTAAATTCGTTTACAATTTCGTTAAACAAAAGTATTTTGGAACCAGATATGGCCAGGAGCATATAGATTATTACTATATGAATCCGAATAACACCACAACATGATCGAAATATGCACGAATAACAAATGATTTGGTATTTTGAATGAATGGAGACATCGTCGTTCAGTGATGAGAGTAGTCAAATTACCTTCTTGGTCTCCTTCTTCACTTCATACATGAAAGAAAGTTAAATAATAATCATAAAATGTTTGCATTCGTATATTTGTAGATTTCTTTAATATAATCGTGGTTAATCAGTAAAAGCAAATATTGTGCCTTAACATACAATTTGCAATATAAATGTTACGAATTGGCGATACATATGCCAACATCTATCACTCTTTCAACATTAACAGGTAATAAGTTTCCATACAACTACATTTACCAATCATATCCCACTGTAACGCTGTTTCCATTGAGTAACACGTAACGCTAATGAGGTAAAATTACCGACTGTGTCATTAATGGCTCCCCGAACTTACGATGTTGTATAATCGATTTCTTTACCGCATATTCGGTCAGATTTTGAAGAGAAAGCTCGAGGTACTTACGGTGTTTCGGTTTATTGGGACATGGCACGCAAGGTTTTGAGAGATTTCAATTACTTTTCCATAGGAAAATTTTGACTACTTGCTGTTTATTCTATGTATTTAAGTACTAGAGGATGCCTTTACACGTATTACTTGCTGACCCGGCAAGCGTTGTTTTGACATAAAAAATATTTCTCAGCAGCTTTTAGGGAGCGTGAAGTTAACGTCCTCTTCAGACCTAACAATTATTCACAAAAAATTCATCAAAATTGGTCAAGACGTCTCAGAGGTGTTTGGTTACAAACAGCGACACGAGAATTTTCTATATTAGAGAAAGATATTTTATTTAATCATAAATTTTTAGGATTTCAATCATGAATCGATGGGTAACACTCATCAATTAATGCAGACAAAGGAGAATGCCAGAAAATGGGCTAGATTTGCGTCACTCTACGTCTGAAGCACGTATGCATGAAGAATCTTCTTTCAAATTTTAATATCGCATATATTTATTTAAGTGAAATGTGAACAGGGGTTCAAAAGTATTATAAAAAAAAAGTAATTAAACGTTTCGAAACATGTGGAACCGCCATGCCACTTATAAAACTTAGAAAATTAACCACTTAGATAATCAGATTATTAAAAATTCCCTGTTAATATCTTACTAATCTTTTTTTACATAATATTGAGAATATTTCTATTGTTTTACCGACGATTTGGGTAAGACGCAAGGTATAGCCCAATTTTCATACAAGAATCGTAATTCTCCTTTATTCACTAGCTTCCGCTTTAGTTATTATACAGCCAGGCACTAAAGACGAGAATAAATAATTTGAATATACCTAATAATATTGTTTTAGTTGAAGAAACTCTCCAACTGCGTGATTGTCAACTGCGGTCAAACTAAGCACCTTGGCTTGACTTGAAAGTAAACGTGCCTTCATTGACAAGTCTCCAGTGGTCGCCATTAAAAAATGCATCACGTATTGCTTTTATCGACTTCGGCCGATTTGAATTTATATTCATTTTAAAATCTAGTGTTTGCTTGTTTCTTCCTTAGATTTTATGATTTACACAAGCTAAAAAAAATTAAACCCCTAAAACAATAGACATGTACCCCCTGGATAGGTATATATCCCCTCTGGGACCTTTTGGTTACTTATAGGTTGATGACGATAATACCTAATAGGCTATAATATTCTTCCGGCCTGCGGTTGACGAGCGTAAAGCGTTAGGGGCCATCTGTCGCCAAAAACATAGACAGGCCAGGAGGTGATGTGAGGCCTACGGGCGCATCTTTGAGCACTGGCGGTTTTTCCATACAAGCCCAAAATCCTGGCTTGCCCTAACAAAATATCCTCATAGTACTAATACAACTTTTAGACATTTTTTCATTTGTTAGCAGTCAGAAGTATTTTTTTTTATTCTATCAAGTAATAACAATAAAAATGATATTTTAAAATTACGCGCTTTTTGGTTCAGTGACCTAACATCTAAGGACCTAACCGAGCGCAAACGAATAGCTGTCAACTTTGAGATGGTTTTGGCAGCGGCCAGGCTGCCGACCATGATACGACATGCCATTGCGATGGCTGGTCGAGACCTGGCGGGAGCGCGGTGAATACCACAGTGAATCCCGTACTCCCGCCAGCCAAAAAAATCCGACGAATTGAGAACCTCCTCCTTTTTTTGAAGTCGGTTAAAAAGGCTAATATTCTTTCTGTGTATAATTTTCAAGTCTGCTAATAAATAACAAGCCATATACCTGCGATTGCATAAAAAGTGTATTCACCCAAGCTATGAGTAATCGACCGGAAATGCTACCTGAGTCGATCCATGCTTTCCAGGACATTGTTATGAATACCACTGCACAAAATAAGTTCACGTTGCTATATAAGTCATCAAGGCAATATCATTCATATAACATTAGGGAGAAAAACTACAATTGCTTGTCTATTTTAAGTATAATAGCAATTATGTTGGGTGCACCGTGCGCGTACCCAACAAAAACATGGGACGCTGACAATAGATTCGAATCATCGATATTTTGGGATTTCAACTTTGATTTTTTTAACAAATATGGTTTTATAAGGATAAGGAAGCCAAAAATTAGTTTAAATTTTTAAACAGTTAATAATGCTGTCCGACTATGGGCCGGTTGTTTCAACACATTTTAACGAACACGTAACCGTTAAACATGGCGGCTCAGAACATTATGTCAATATAAAAAAAGTTAACGAATGTATGTAACGTTAACGAACGGTTTGAAACAACCGGCGCTATATCTAACTTTTAATAGTGAAATTACTTCAAAATAAAATGTTGATAATATTTATTTTAGTAGAGTAATACAAATAAAAAAAAATAAAGTATAAAGTGCATGGCGACCCCGCACGGGAAAGCGCAGTGTTGGCAGGCCTCCGTCCAGAAAGACTGACGACATTAAAAGAGTCGCGGGAAGGCGCTGGATATAGGTAGCGCAGGACCGTGTGGGCTGGAAGTCATTGCAGGAGGCCTTTGTCCAGCGGTGGACGTCCGTCGGCTGAAACGAACGAACGAAGAAATACAAAAAAGGAATCTTCGGTTGATTATGTTTTCCTTCATAGAGACTTAAAATAATAATTTATTTCATGTAAAATAATATTTTATCACGAGAATTTGAAAGTCCGATACATACGACTATCATGTTCACTACCATGTACAACATGTCCGATACATACGAAAATCCGAAAAAATTAAATAAAACACATAGGTATAACTTACTCGTACATCGCAAGATACTTTACGTTCGAACCGTCTAACGAACGGTACTTAGTTCGCGACAAATGCCTGATATAAATCGAATACGGTATAAAAATCTTCTTATGTTTTCATGTTGAGAAACGTCCCACACTTAACACCGTTATTTAAAATTATCAAGACCAGTGATAAACTTAGACAATGATCAAAAGTATGCTGAATCAAACATTGTAATTCTGTCCCTTTTTGGTTCGAGGTTCAAATTGTGGGCAAGTGCCTAAAAAATGGTTAAAACTATGATTGATTTTGCTACTTATTGCCATTTTTGAGTTACTTCATTTTTTTCCTCATTAATGATAACTTTTCAAAAACAAGTTCAATAAAAATGTTAATAAGTAAGATACGAGCCGAAAAGTGAATGTCAATAAAATATATAACCTTTTCATTAAAAAAACATGTTTATCGTGTCATTATGTTGCTCTCAGAAGTGGGTAAATAAGTATTTTCTTGGTAAACAAGATAATTAACAATATCTTAATATGTTTCAATTTACAATAACTCAATAACCAGATTAGATCATACCTAATAACGACTTGGCTCAGGTAGCAGACTCTGCAAAAATAAATAATTAATAATAGCGATGTAACTCAAAATTCAAAACATAAAATATCTTTATTTCACATAGGCCTAACATAAGTACAGGCTCTTGTAAAACGTCAATATGATATTTTTGCATAAGTATGGTGATAACTACAAGTCGACTTAAAACTAAATTTACGAGGGTTTACACACGTGCCCTGCCACTGAGAAGTTACTTTTGTGCTTTGTGGCACAGATTTCGGTTGTGCAGCCAAGGTGCCGATTGGCTGGTAATGGTACCGTTGCTATAGTTACTGGCGATGTTTGCTGGTCTATTGACAGATCCTTTTTGGACCCAGCTGATTCAGAAGGTGCAAAGATTATGGGCAGAGAGCGTGTGGGGCCGCCATGGACACAACAGACTCTGAGTTGGGACATGGGTAAAAACCAATGACGAAATACGCTACGCTAAGAGGACGAGAAAGATGTGACGTATGTTGAAGACAAAAATTTCTCAAATATGGCGTCGCGCGTCGTACATTTCGGTACCGCTGAAGCACATACCGCTATCAGTTACTTACATTAGCGCTATTTTACAGTTCTGACAAATTTAAAAATTATGCTTCAAGGTGGAGCCTAAATGTATGCGTGACGTCAGTAAATGCTGATCCTTTGATATGTTTACCCTATGGACCCAGCTGATTCGGAAGGTGCAAAGATTATGGACAGAGAGCGTGAATTTTACAGTTGTGACAAATTGAAAATCCGGCTTCAGGGCGGAGCCTAAAAATACATGCGTGACGTCACTAAGTGCTGATCCTTTATATTATCTTTAATCAATGGTAAAAAACACGAACTAAAATACAACGAAATTCATCCAAATATCACTTATTAGGTCTCGTAGCGAAGAACAATAAAAACCTGATGTAGCAAAAACACGTAAGCGTGAACTAGCAAATGGCGAGCTTATTAATTTACTCAAAACTGGTCGAAAGCCTTGCTCATAGCCTTCACAGCGCAAACTTGTTCTGTCGTTTGTCACAACTTACGGCTACGAACGCTAAAATTATTTTATTTTACCATTAAACACTCAACTAACAGAAGTGGAATAACGAGTGAAGCCAAGAACCCAGAGTGTCAGCTCGTCTTTCTACTCCAGTGCACTTATACTTCATGTGTTCTATGCAAGTCAGTATAGTTTAATTAATTGATTGAATCAAGTAAGATTCTAGGATGATGTAAGTGTCTAATAAAACGGTAAGACTCAAGAACCGCAAAACTAACTTTGCTTTTGTAGAGGTTTATTGTTAAAATCAAGCCTGTTTTAAGGTTCATTTACGATACCCAACTCGGTGTAGTTATCTTTAGTATTTGTACTGTCCGTATGATAGAAAAACTGATATTGAGGAGTAAAGAAAAATAGGTTTGTAGTTCATTGATTCAATCTTTAGTATGTGTATCTACTATCTGTATGATAGAGACACTGATCTTAAAACAATTAGTTCTTAATAAATCACAACGTTATTTTTTCATTGTTAGTGTTTCTTGAGCAAATTTAGATTAAAACCCAAAGTACATGATATATTTATAGTTTTTAACTTGCCGCCTTCAGGTCACTAAAAATTGCTATAACAATTTAACTCGTTAACATTACAAGTGAACACACAAAGTAACTTTTATCCGACTAATGCATCTCACGTTAAATTGTAGGCTTTGTTATTACAGAGCTAAGGTTTAAAACTTTAAGCGTTAGAACCAAAAACGACCATAAGTTACAAAGTCGTGACTATTTATTGTATCGGGTGGTTAACGGTGATTGGCAATCAATTTGTCCGTATGTCGCTTTCATTTAATCATTTCGCCTTTGCATGTATGTTGTATGGAACCATTAATTGATTGCGTTACATTATTATATACAGAGTTGTAGACGCCAGCGAACTACCATAATACTGGTATTATTTTAAGAAAATTATATACCTACATAATAGATTTTTGGTGTCGCGGACACTTTTTTAGAACTTTTAATGGAGAACAATGTCGTCATACATGATTTTTATGTAACTTTTACCATTAAAGCAGCGAAATTGAACGAAAGTTCCATTTTTTAACAAAGGGAAAAAAATCTCGTTTTTGCAAAAAATTTCGTCGATGCTCCGCTTAGGTATTGATCATACCTTGATGTTATCTAGCCTATAGCCTTCCTCGATAAATACACAAAAATATTTTTTATTGTAGTTAGTTGTATAGAAAAGTTTTTTTTAAAGCTCAGTGCATATCACTACATACTTAAAACTTAGCGGGTAGAGCCGTGCAAATGCGCCTTAAGCTGTATAATATGTAGGTCCCCAGTTCATGGATGGATTTAATAATTTGATCTAACTGGAGGGCGAAACATCTTCAGGGGCTGGTACCTTTTAAAACATTATTCCTTCATCTATAGCTAAATTACAGGAGTTGTTAGCTGTCTCTATATTTTCATAATTTACCATTAAATAATGGGTAATGAATAATAATGTACGGATAATAAATCACAGTCTTAACATTATCAGACGATCATAATAATTTATCTTTCTCTCACCTCGAGAGGTCAACAAACTACTGTCTATACCTTCGTAGCATGTGTAATATGAATATCGTTTTATATAATCGATTAATTCATTAAGATATACATTAGCCTATTTTCTTAATGACATTATTAGTATAATATAATATGCTACGTATGATAATAATAATTTAACTAATGTTTCCCTCTAAAGAATGCTTTAGGAATTTTGTAACTTCAAAAAAAAAAACATCTAAATAAAGTATGGTCATGGCTATCCGAATGAGATGAGATAAAAACACCTTAGGTAAGTAGGTACTAAAATATGGTCATTATAATCCGTGGAAAAATACAGAAACTAAAATACGCGGCATTTAATTTTTTGTGTTTGTCGTAGGTGCCTCCATTACCTAGTAAATATTTTTGTATAGTGTTGCGATATTATATATACCTACACTATCCAAGTTATTACGTTTAAATCTCTTAGCAATAAAACTTGCAGAAGTTGACTTCCGAAAACAATGTAAACAGAAGTTAACTTCTGTAAGTTTTGTTGCTAATTTAAGCCTCGCTTATTGTTAAACCTTACCCGACATTTCACTTGAGAAAAAATCTGAAACTGTATTTCAGTCGTTAAACACATATTTAAAATCCACTTTATAATTTTGATGGTTGTACGAAAATCTTAGAAATATATAAGGTACATACAATTATATTCAGTAGTTTAGAATTTGAATGTGCTTGTATGTGATTGTTTCAACAAAAAGTCAAACCTTAATAATTTTCCTTGATACTCGAAGCTTTGTATGACATCTCGCAATAATATATTGTACCTTTACGAAAACTGTCTTAGAAAAATTATTATGATCAATGTTGTCAAAAATTATAATATAATACTAGCTAATTCCCGCGACTTCGTCCACGTGGGATAAAAACTATTCTATCTTTTAAGTTGGACCAAATGACAGATATTCACGAAGTTTGAACTAAATCGGTTCAGTAGTTTAGGAGTCCATTGAGGACAAACATTGTGACACGAGATTTATATATATTAAGATATCCGATTTAAGGAAACATTCGTAAATGTCATGTATGAAGAACGCTGAAATTTATCCGTGTGAAGTGGCCTTTATTCCAAAAGATATAGTTAATAATACCACATTTTATTCCCATTGCGTGTCAAAGGATAATTAGGTACCTAATAGCAAATAGACTTCTATATGTCCTTGGCATTTTTGGAAGAGTCGCAACGTCCGTGTTTTAGGGGTAAGTACCTACCGCTAGGAGTTAGTATCGCTAAGACTATATTAAAATATTAAATTTCACTAAAACTCATCAGTTGATTAGTAAGTACACCACATAGTTCGCATACGAGGTATAAACCATCCCCCATCCAGTTACCAACTCTTCCAAACGTCGCTTAACTAGGTAAAAACAACCTTTCTAACTTACACTTTAAATCTAGGTGAAGGTTGAAAATCTGTTGCAGAAAATTTCACCAGCCGTTTTTCTAAATCGAGCAAAATTACTTTCCGTTATACCATTCATACAACTTTTCGTACAACTATGTTTTTTGAACCATAATATAAATAAAGGCAACTAATAGAAACTTGCACCATCCTTATACATAGAAACTGGTATAACTGCTTGATCCGTGTTTAGCGGTATGTTAAGGTCGACGCACATATCTGTAAGGTTTTTTTATTGGTTTTTGTTACTATATATATAGCTACTCGTGCTGATTCACTGACTGACTGACTGATTATCACCTCTCCTGAACAATTTTGTATGAAAAATTTTTTTTTCACGGATGGGGTCTTATAGAAGAAAATAAATCAATCTGAGGAAAAATACGAAGAGAGCTGATGATTGAGGATTTCGAAGACGGGTGAAGAGAACGGGGAGGGTATTAAAGATAGGTGGGGGGTGCTCGACCAAATGTCATTCGAAATGTCATGCAATTGCCAGTGAGCTGAAAAAAAGTTCAAAATGGCGGATTCAAGATGGCCGCCATTCGAATTTCGCCGATATCTCGGAAAGTATAAAAGATGGAAGAATAGTTTCTTGACAAGAGGTGATCAGGACTCGAAGGTCTATTCGATGGAAAGAAAAAAAATTCAAAATGGCGGATTTTTTTTACCATAGAAAATGTATGGGAACAATTATGACTGAGGGTTACAATACCTATATAGGCGGGACGACAGCCCGCGGGCCACATGTGGCCCGCGCCCCCACGCGCCCTACTAGTATTTTATAAAAGGACATTTTTATCACTACCATTCCCGCGATTTAAGCACAATAAGCCTATTTTTCCTTAGGGGCGATTGCGAAAAACCATATAAAATTGGAGTTTAGTTCAGCTTAACGGGCTAAATGCTTATTTTTAGTAGTCTTCACGTTAAAAACTTTTAAACAGCCGTAATATGTTGGGTCTTTGAACTAATTTCGCTCAGAAGCAGAAATACGATTTGTAAAAATTTTCTCGATGGAAAGTTTTCCCAAAAGTCGTCTAAAAATCTCTTCTCGTTTTAACTTTATCGGTAACTACAGTGGATATTTGTTATTTTTTTTTTTGATTTTTTGTCAGTGGTAATTTTTCAAAAACGCTCTTTTCTTTTGATAACAGTTTTTAGTAGCCGTCTAAGGCCTTAAGTTCACTTTAAGTATTATCTGTGGTATTATTATGCGCGGGCGCATCACGGCCTTGACTGTGTGACTTTTGAGGCACTAAAATGTCGGGATCGGCGCGTCATTCCAAAGGCCACGGTGATTATCATCTCATCATGCATAATGATGCTATGTATCATGATCTTGGACTAGATGCGACCACTGTAATTGGACACCTGATACAGTGTTGTTATGTTGAATAATATATTATATCATTCTCATTATATTGTTTAATTCCTATTGTTTTGTGGTATGAACCAAACAATTTTAAATAAAGTGGTACAGTGGTACAGTGGTACAGTCTCAACAAAGTGGTACAGTGGTTTGAGGCAAATAATTTACTTCTAAATAGTAAAAAGACCAAGTGCATTAAATTTACTCTGCCTAATGTTAAACAGGTCAAAACGACTGTACTACTTAACAATCAGGAACTGGAACTAGTAGATGCAACCATATTCTTAGGAATAACGTTGGATGCCAAACTTCAATGGGGCCCTCATATAACTAATCTGTCGAACAGACTTAGTTCTGCTGCATACGCGGTAAAAAAGATACGGCAGCTGACCGATATTCAGACTGCTAGACTGGTGTATTTTAGTTATTTTCACAGCATTATGTCATATGGTTTATTGTTATGGGGTAATGCTGCTGACATTGATACGATATTTGTGCTGCAGAAGAGGGCTGTTCGTGCTATTTATAGAATGGGTCCAAGAGAATCCCTCAGAGATAAATTTAAAGAATTTAATATTATGACGATACATGGTCAATATATTTATGAAAATATAATTTATGTACATAAGAATATTAATAAGTTTACTAAGA
Source organism: Coenonympha glycerion (assembly GCA_963855885.1). NCBI lineage: Eukaryota > Metazoa > Arthropoda > Insecta > Lepidoptera > Nymphalidae > Coenonympha > Coenonympha glycerion. The sequence goes on along the minus strand of OY979648.1, from coordinate 6,738,733 downwards.
AATGTGACCTGAATACCATTAATCTTAGGAACAAGCATAAGCTCGTGTTATAACAGCACAAGATTATCTAAAATTAGCAAATCATTTGCATGCAACTGTATAAGATTTTATAATAAGTTACCACATCATGTATCTGAAATGTCACTTAATAAATTCAAAGGGTTTGTCAAGCCTAAACTCATTCAAAAGGCATATTACAATATTAAGGACTATATTAGCGACACAAACCCTTGGAATTGACTGATAAGTGGTAGATTGCTCTGTTGTCGTTGCTAGCCTATTTTTAGTATTTATACTTATTTTGTTAAATGGTGATAACATAAAAAAAAAATACCCGGCTGAGTTTGTTGTGGGCTTCTTCTCAGCGGCAGGGCGCGTTTGGAACCCTCGTAAACTTAGTTTTAAGTCGACTTGTAGTTATCACCATTATTATGCAAGAAATGTCATGCCGACGTTCGCATGTGCCTGCATGCTAGGCCTATGTGAAATAAAGACTTTGACTATTGACTATTAAAACAACAATTTAGGTATATTGTCAAATATAAAAGTCGCATAAAGCTCTATAATAATCTGCAAATAGAAAATAATTTATAATAGAGTTTGATCTTCAGTTTTTTTGATGAATCAAATCAAACATAAGTAGCTAATGATCATGTCAGTAAAACCAGCTCAAATAATGAACCTTATATATCTTTAAACTGTGCTACTAGTAGGTATAGAAAATTTAAAATAATTTATAAGTATATCGTAACAACCCAGCAACCTAACATATGTGACAAAATATTTAGGGTATCTATCTAATGGATTATCTTACTGACCTACATTGCTCCAAGATTAGGATGCTAGAATCTAGGTCCAGCGAAAAATTCCTATCTCGTTTTATCTAGTTACATTCTTTTATTAAATAAACATTTCACATTATTCTCGTATATCAAGATAAGGTATTTGGCAAAAGTATCTCATGGTATTTACAAATTCTTCGTTTCATTCTGGATAAGTTTCAATTGTGATTTACTAAATGGGGTATGTTAGTATGTAATATGTATGTAACGGGTATATATTGAGACTAACTTCAAAACAAAAAAAAATATTCTTTAACACAACTGACAGGCATTTATGAAAATATGTTAATTCTACCACATTCGTAGATCAAATTGTACCGAGCACAACGGGCAAGACCTCGGCACTTGCTTTTCTTAAGAAATAATGTGTTTACAGTTTTGTTTTAAATAATTAAGAGTTTATTAAGAGAAGATTGTAATAGCATCTTATGAGCAGAATGAATACACTTCGCCCAGCCGTTTTCATCTAAAAATTTATTATTATGTAAGCGGTTAAGCAAGTAAAATGATTTAATTTAGCGATATCTGCTTTTAGGACGTATGGAAGGTATAGGTTTCAGAAATATGAATACCAGAGCGGATTGGAGCGGAGCTGTGTTTGAGAGTAACCAAACAGATTTCTTCATTTTGACATCTCCGAAATTGAGGGGAGAGGAGATGTCGAAATGACGAAATCTGATTGGCTGGTCGCCGGGCCTTAGACAAGCTTAACATAAATGACATTGAAATTCCGAACAGCATTCCTTATGCACGATAGTTATGATACCGATCATTTAGATGATTATTTTATTACTTGCATGTATAAATCGATACTTGACACAAATATATTAAATTAATCTAAGCCATAGATCTAAAGGAATGGTCAGTGCAAATTAAAAATTAAATATTAAGGATAGTTCTGTGCTTTATGAAACTCTATGCGTGTTTCCAAATATTACGAAGAAAAAAAGAACTAATAATAAGCACTCGTTGCCTCTGGTCTTGTTGACAGTAAAAAATTAGTATTTATTGTTCACATAGGCCTATTGTACAAGCTCTAATGTGAAAAGTTGAAACTCTAAAACAAGTTCGGAAACAGTTTTGCACCGAAAAGAACTGAGAAGAAGCTAGGCACCTGCTCTTTTCAAAATCTCGCGTACTTACATCGTATGAAAGTAAAATACATGATTAGTGAGTAGACGGAAGCAAATCCTTAACATTCCAAGAAGCCTTGTCATTAAGAAATTCTTTAATGGTATTGTAACCCTACTATAGTAGAGAGCATATAGTTACAGTTATACATAGTATTATGAATTCGGTGGTATAATATTAAAGTCGTAAACCAAACTAATATTTCCCAATAAATTCTACAAGTATACGAATTAACTTATTCCTTTCTATTTCTATAGTGTATAATTCTGTAATGTATTACTAAATCCCAAAAACCGCTTTTCTTTATTTATTTCAAAATAATAATAAAATCACTGCCGTGCTAGTGTTAGAAATTGTATGATAGAGTTTCTTAAAACATTTTCATGGACGATGAGGTTTGTATATCGTGTCGTTGGCTCATTATATCAACCATAATAAAATTATGTACATTCGTAATTGAGTCTTGGACATGTAGATATTTTATTGCTGTTTAGCATGTAGCTTGATTTTCCTAAGAGTGTATTTGGCTGTACAAGTGCATACCTACATCCATTCTTTACAAAGTATGAAATTACTGGGAGTCCTCAAATACATCTCACATAGTATCTTAAATATTTAAAAATATAAGTAAAATTCTCGTGTCGCAGTGTCTCGCAGTAAACAAACTCCTCCGAAACGGCTCTACCGATTTTGATGAAAAAACTTTCTGCCTTTGGTAGATCTCAGAATAGGTCTTCGTCTACTTATTTCACGAATGGCAAAACAACGTTTGCTTGGTCAGCTACTTAATTATGTAATATAATGTAGTAGGGAAGTTTAACTCTGAAAAATATACACTGCAGAAACTATGTGTCTAACTACTTCAATTTTCCTTTTGGTTGACTTTTCCAAACCTATCTTACTAGATTAAACTTTTGAAATTAGTTTCGTGTTAACTCTGCAAATTGTTTTAATATTTATGTAACATAAAGATGATACCGATTAATTTGAACTCATTAAAAGACAAGATTAGCAAGAATTCTAACGCAATTAGTTACAAAACCTATCTACAATTACGTCCGCAAAAGTGCGTCGCAAAGTACATTCGCCTTCACAAATACCACAAAAAAAGATCGGAGTTAAATACATTGATAGAATGAACTTCAATTCGTTGAATGAATGATAGTTTGGATAGGAAATGATAGGTTGAAATGGTGGAGATTTCAGTAATTTGTTGACATTACTTTCATTAAGTATAATGTAGTATGAATCAACAGCTTTTATCTTAATGTAGGTATTACATTTTTGTAAGAAATGGATTAATTTAGTGACTCGCAACTCAATGGTCAATGCAACTTTTAGTGTCGCATTTTGTACACGACGATACACCGGTTACAAATTTGGCAATAATGTTTTGGGCGTATCTGTTATAAATCGTATTGCATACTTCGATTGCTGGTCAATTAATTATAGCTTCAAGCGAATCTTCACACTACGTCATGTTGCAACGAACGCACCTGTGTACTTTATATTGAAGAAATATAACGTTATCGGTCGAGAGCTTTTTGATAGTTACTTTACTTCATGTTATGTATGGTCAAATGTCTCTATTCATTACATAAGAAATTGCGGCCTGAGGTATTTTCTATGTGCGTGCTGAAATTGCCTTATTGTCTATATCTTATTATTTACTCGTGAAGATTGCAGAACTTAAATACAATGAGACAATGATTCTAGCTTATCATTTGCCCAAATAATACCGTTATTTGCCTTGTGTTTGGTGACAAATTGTGTGAAAATAATTTAGTGTCTTCTTTCAACCTCAAATTTTTTTTGCAGGTAAACAATAATTAGTGCAGCAGAGAAACGTGGCAGGCGTGTGGATTGCTGACCTACTGCGCGCAGCGGCGACCGGCCACCGGAACCATTATGCCTTATACATCCACGGCAATCTAAGCGATAGGCCTGACTCGAATCACAACCGGAAGAACCGCTACTGAATTATGCCAATTTGTTAACAACATGATGGAGGAGGTGACCGCCCGCCCGAATGTCGAGTACATCCCCACCCTCCAGTCCAACGCGAAGCAGAGGACTGGATCGACCACTTTTACACAAATAACCAGCGATGATGCCAGCCTCCGAGTGAATGGATTCGATAGCCGATCGGACATGGACTCTCTGAGTTCGATGCACTCTCTTGTCCTTAATTCTAAGCCTCCGACGACAACGGTATTCGTAGCGGCGACCCAGCCAGAGCGATCCGTGAACACGCCCGGCGCAGACGCACTCGCGCCAAGCGGCCCGCACGTGGTCACGATCAGAATCAACACCGACGCCGATAAACCAAAAGCACCCAAGATATCGAGCGTCCATCTCAAAAGCGACGTCGAATTCGATACTTTAAAGGTGACGGAAAAGAAAAGCAGCTTGGTCAGAATAAACGTCGACGAAACAGACAGTCGACCGAAGATCTTAGATAATGAGGAGCTGTCTAGGGTGGATAAACCGCCTTACATTTACTGTAACTCGTACGTGAACACAATACCGAGCATGGTAATGTCGAGCGGGCAGTGCTCCCCGAGCGATACCTTAGATTCAGGGACGTGCAGCGACCTTGACGGTACGCCGCCGCCGCTCCCAAAAAAGAAGATTTCGAAATCCAGCTCCGGGAAGAAAGCCGTTTCCGTCACGGTAATTAGCTCGACACGGAATCAAAGCGAGGTCGATTTCGAAGATAACGACTCTAACATATCGTGTGACTCGCTAAATAGTAGCGAGCTAAATGGAAGCGTGCACGCCGACGAAAGTCACAGCGACGACGCGGGTAAAAAAGAAAAGAAACAGTCTTCCGAGGCAGCGCTGCGAGCGTCGGCCAAAGCGAACAATAAAGACGGTAGCTTTCTACCCCAAGGTCTGCTGCAAGACATTAGAGATCGCTCGGCGAAACTCAACACGGTCGAAACCGAGAGTGAGTCGCAGATTGAACGAACTCAGGAACCGAGCAAGGCCAATGAAAACGCAAATTTATCTAAAGAGAGCGCACAGCTAACGTCGTTCCGTTTAGTTTCCCAGCTGAATAGTGAGGTGAAGAAAAATAGTGCGGAATGTTTGAAAAGCAGTGTGGAGTCAATGAAAACTAGTGTCGTATCTATGAACAGCGGTTCAGTATCTCTGCCGGGGACTCTAAGCAAAGCGCCCCTTATTAGTGAGAGCACTTACGAGGAACGTAAGCAATTAGACAAAATGAAAGAGCAACAGCTGTGTTACAGCAGCCACTATTTCGATACGGACAAATTTTACGATTTCCACTTGAATGAAAAACAATTCGATGATGTGTCTGTGAAAAGTGTAAGTGAAAACAAAAGTGTGTGCAGTGAAGTATCCGAAATGGAGTATTTCGCGGGCGTGAAAGACTACAAAAACGAAGAGTTCCAGTCTACGATAAAAAGTTCAAAAGGGACAATTCGCGGAGTAAAAAACCGCGTCCGCGCAGGCATTGCGACATTCCTTCAGATACAAAGCACAACCAAGGTATTTATGCGTTTTTGTTCTTTTGATTTCCATAGTTTTAGAGATATTTTTATTATCTATAGTAAGTTCAGTAAGCCGAGGCGTTGCTACACAATTTTTCACGCACACTAGCATCAGTGCACCATACAAATTTCAAATTGACACACTCACACTACAAGAAAAGTTTCCGCACTCACGGAGCTGTCGTTGTTAGGAACTCTACCTATTCAGAGTGCGAGTGACGACCTATTGTAAATCTATAAATATCTAATAATATATAATATTTTTGTTCTTAATTTATTGACGAACCAAAATGACGTTCCGTATTAACTCTTGTTACTCCAAAAAATGTCCCAATGGGGGTAGTAGGTGATTTGACACAGATACTTGCTCTGTACTATCTCCTAATCAGGCAGGCCTGAATATTTTTATGAGTATTTTATTTAAGTTGATAGTATGTTTTCAATTAGATGATGTTGAATTTACGATTTCATCAACATAGAAACATGTAAAATTTAGGGATGCTAGGGGACCTAACGAGATTATTATTTATCATTAAAGTTGAAGATTTACTAAAATTTGTAATAAACTATGAAACTATAAACTTTTGGGTACCCAATAATGCAAAGTATATTAAAAACTCAGATGGAAAATAGATTATAGATGTTGAAAGACCAGATTATACATAAAAAGTATAAGAAGCAGCCCATCTATTAGAATCTCTTTCAATCCGTGAAGCAAGCAATTTCAGGTTTACTATAGCAAGAGATTACAAATCTGAAAGTCAAAGCAGTATCCACAATTCATAGCTCATTATACACGTGCTGATTTTAGAGGTCACAGTCAAGCCTTCGAAAGCGTTAGCACGTAGCAAATGTTTATTATGATGTAGACATTTTAATGACTTTCGGGCACAATAACTTTGTAGCGTACAAATCGTTTGATACAAATTATAATAGCTTAATAATGACACCGCGTACAACAATAACCCCCTTTTGGTTTGTTTCTTCTTTCTTCTTGACAAAGATAGTATTCAAAGATTCTTGATAGTATTCAAAAGAAAAGATTCTTTATGTTTGTGGCGACTTGGAAAGGCATTCCAATTTTGAACGTTGATCTTCTGTCAATGTCGCAGCATTTCCAGCCAGTCGCCACATATTCACTAGATGTGATGGTAGATTCGTTAAATATAATCTAAAAAAGCTTAAACCTAAGCTATTGTGGTTTTTACTTCAAGGCTGATCTAAATACCTGCTTATATAAAAGCTAGCAAACGTGCGAAAAACCTAAATATTTAACCCATGTTTGCAACCTTGCTACCGTTGTTCCCAGTTTTAAAACTGAGCTGTAAACCTTCATGGTTTGTCTAAAACAATGGTGCAAACAATGTTCTAATGACAAGAGTACGACGGCTAAATTACATTTATAATTATGAACGGGTGCTCTGGTTGCTACTATTGGCGGCAAAACAAAGGCCGATTGTTATTCTAAGAGCTGAAACTGATTACTTTATCCATTTTGATCAAATCATTGTAATTGATAGAAAAATTGTTATATATCAAACTTCATATATTGATCAAAAACTTTCATACTTAAGTTGAAATAATATTTACAATTAGATGCTTATTCCACTATTATTATTAATATAACGTAGTTTTCTGCAAAAATGTGGTAAAATTTCGTACTAGAAATTTTTATGTAACTTACTTTTGAATAATTTACCAATAATTATTTATTATTGATAACGTACTATTAAAATATCAAAATAATCTAGCATTACACAGGAGCATTAAGCGTAATTACGGCGTTTTACAGGCGTTTGATTAACAGACGACAATTTTCTATAGCTACTTCCGCAGTGTTTTTCCTTACAATCGATACTTGGCATCTTGTATTAAGCTCGAAAGCTTATAATCAGTTTAATTACAGATCCATCTCGAAGGAAGCTGGATTTTTCTCTTTTCCAAGTGCAGCAATTAAAGTAAAAGTGCCATTTCCTTAACTAAAGGTCTCACGACGAGTATCGGAAGAGACATCCAGTGTTCAATGGAGCTTACACACGGGAAAGTTGTGATAAAAAACGTTTGTCTTAGAAACCGTAGGGTATTATTAGTTTGCTCTATTTATGGGTATCGGATTGTGTTAGTAAACGTTTTGAATGGAGCAAAAAATCAATGACAATTTTATTTTTAGTTAGAGGCTCGAGTCATCGATATTCCAAAGTTTTCTGTAACGTAGCATTCTGTTTTATGCGTTTCTTACTACGCTCATCATCACCCTTATCTCATATATAAAAGAGACAGATATCAGTGTATGTTTATTCGTCTATTTTGCCACATGCCATACACAAATCACAATACAGATCTATAGACGGTAGACCCTTTAATGTGGTTGAAGTTCTATATTATTTATAATTATGACATAATTGATTTAAAACAAAACTTTAAATAATCGGCCAAGTGTGAGTCGGACTCGGCCACAAAGAGTTCCGTACTATTTATATTATCTTTATAACGTAATGAGAAGATGCCAGAGCCAGAACTCTCAATATCCTACTACTATTAGACAAGTAGAGTGGTATTGATAGTTCTGGACCATCGACCAAAAACGATCATAACATCACGTTTATTGTAGTTATTTGTTGTTTAGCAGCAACAGAAATCCATCATTGGTGAAAAAAAAATCTCGGGTATCGTTTTTTACCCTTTGGGCACGGAACCCTAAAAAGCAGCTTTGAGGAACAGTTAAAAAAGTGCGTACTTCAATTTCTGTAGTTTATAGTAGCTTCCCAAAATTCCTAAATACTATGATAGATAGCGTAAATAAAGTTATCTTACTTCAAAGCAACTTACACAGCGCTTCCTAAGTGTTTTGAATGATCCTAAGTTCTTACTCGTATAATCTTGTGTTGAGACTAGAGAAATAACACCAGCCTGCATCCATAGCCACGTTACCTTATCGGTTCTATTTTTATTTTAGAAATAGAATCGATAATAGCAGGTATATTTTTTCTGCGAAGCAATTTCCCGATTGCATTGCTAAAATCAGAAATGATTCATTTTAGCTATCTGCCAATCGAATTCATCGATAATCGAGAAACTAGATGTCGATATCAACATTGATGAGAATCGAGAAATCGCCTCGCCACGCATTCGAGCGCGCTCTCGTAGTTTCTACCACTTTATGACTTAATCTGTAACAAATGACGTGATCTTAGGGTTCCCTAACAGATATTGGTAGAACGGAGAAAATCTTTTTTAATAGTTACAGTACTTATGTTTATAGGTACACTTAAGTTTTTTGTTCGTTTGCCGTACTGGCATGTCTGAATAGTCATACAAAACGTTTTTTTCCAATTTAGGGGTTGTATTATTTTTTAAACATTCCTAACTTAGTGCAATTGCTAGGCATGTTTTTACTTTTTATCCCGCAACAGTCTATGGTAGATACCCATTTGTAGAAATCTGTAATATACGCGCGCAGCAATTTCTAATCTGAAAATACTAAATATTCCAAAATCGAATCGAAAAAAGTTTTCGATTCGATTTCTCTATGCAATCATAATTTGATCGTGACAGCAGAATAGTATTTATGCTTGATAGAGGAACGACTGTGAGAAATTATATTTTATAGTGCTTTACACACTTTTTTATTCCTTTATATAAAAACTTATTGTGTATCAAAATTATCACTGCCAACGGGATTTAAACCCGCCTAACAATATAGTCTGTAAGAAAATCCCTACGTAAATGATTAGTACGGAACCCTGGAGCCACGCGTTCTGCTCGCGCTTCGCGTCTTTTTTGCTTGTGACTCGGCTTATTATTGGCAATTTGTTATGTTTCGAGTTGATTGATGGTGTACATCTGTTTTCTAAAGCACCGCTATTGTAAGTTTCTTTGTCGAAATACGTATCCATTGATGTCTTATTTTATTTGTTACTAGCCGACCCGGTAAATGCTGTTTTGCCATATAAAATATCTTTCAGGTATGGGTATGGAAAATGATTAAAGTCCTATTCTCCGACCTTGTGAATTAACAGAAAAAACAATCATAAAGAATCGGTAAAGCTATTTCAGATAGTTTTGTTATATACACAGTTTCATGAGGATTTTTTAAAAGGTATGTATATTGTGATTTTTGTATGATGTTTAGATGTTTTACTTTTAACATCGATTTGCGAAAAAACTAAGGTTTTGCCTTCCATACGTCGACCTTGATACAAATACTCGCAGTTCGATTCTAAATAGCTAACCTGACATTTCGTCTATTATAAATTAATAACAGTTAAAAATATAAGTGTTATAACATATTTAATTGCTATAACTATTGTAAATTATAATAGTGTAAATTATTTAAGTGCTTTAGTGGTTGTAATAGTAAGGATATACGACAAGGTTATAACACCAAAAGGTTATTTTAGTTGCAGTAACACTAATACAAATAATATGAATTGTTCGGATGTCAATTCCATATTTCTTCACCTTTTGTACGACAATGTGAGTGTAAATACTACTAGTTATGTAAAAGTAGGATAAATAAATCCAAATTATTTATCGATCTACTACAATAATTTACACAATGTACAAATTGAACCACTCAGGATCCTGGGCGTCCAAAAGGATTTTAGCGCTGTTGATGAAATGTGTATCAACTATTTTTACATGGGGAATATATTGATGAAATACGTACTAATTACTAAATAATAAAGTCAGCAATAGTTTCTTTACACGAATGTGCACTTAGTCAATATTACACAGATGTAATGTTACAGATTTTTATCGGCCAAGGTGTCGATTTGCGCGAGATTGCGAAAATTATTCCGCTTCGTAATACACGTAACTTATAAAGGTAAACCGACTGACGATTAACATTTTTTTATTAATAATGGCGTCCCCTTTAATCGAAAGAAATCTTTTTAATCACATGAATTTCCGAGCTCCTAACAAACCCTATTCATAACAAATTAACAAATCCTATTAAACCGAAAACATAATTTGCGAACGTAGAAAAATTAATTTTACGACAATTGACAGCGTAAAAATGGATGTAGTTGAAAACAGAACACGGCCGAGAATCGTGAAATTAAATTTACTTTGCGCGATAAGGTTGAAGGATTGTATTTCCTCTGTTGAAATACATTCAACTTTCCACTCTAAACCAATAGATGTAAAGTTAATTTTACAGTGTTAAATTTTTATTTTATTTCTTAATCATTTGAAAACGTTATATTACCCAACAAACACCGATAAACTTAACCATGTTCCGTCTTTAGGTTTTTCTCATCCGATTTTCTTTACAAGCGTGCATCGACATTCGACATACCTAGACTGAATCTTCACTTTCCAAGTTTCCATGCAAAAAGTTCATTAGCATAAAATTAAAAATTTCCATAAAACTCCGTACATATTCAAATATATAAACTAAGGTGGGCAAATAAAAATTGTTATATCATATTTAAAGCTAAATTTCACTTTCTATTCAAACACAGAAACTCAGACATCATTATAACGTTTTAGCTCAGGAGTTTAGTTTGGAATTAAAATTAATGATTCAAGCTAGCTTGTTAGGTATCACAACCGGAACGAATAGAAGTGCTTCCGATAGGAATTTTATGATAATATCGGTCGTTGACTGTCATTATCACTTTGATAAGCCATTAATTTCTACTACTATTTGGTCCGGAAAGGATGTTTCGTTGTGAAAAATAGCAGGCTAATTTTTTCGCATCGCAGGTGCTTTCACTGGTATTTTAATAACAAACCTCTACCAGATTTCAATGGTACCAAAAGTACTACTACCAGTAAAGTTAGTCGAAACTCGAAGTTGTTGGACTTTCGACTCGAATTTCGATTTAGTTTCCCCTTGCAATCTATTCTGAGAATCAGAATTATTATATCTTTGTACTATGCCTGCTGGTAACATTGTACTTATTTCTAGTCATATCTTCTTCTACGCTTCACTAGATTGAAAACTCAATTAGACTTACTTTTTGACGTACCGAGTAAAATGTGATAATATTCAATGTGTTCCTGACTTCAAAATGCATAATGCAACAATAGCTATTGTTAGGTGTATTATCTTTTTACAGAACATAGCGTCCGAAGTTGGTTGCTGAGAAAAAAATTACAAAACCCTAAGTAACCACAGCCACAGTAAGACATAATATTTGCGGAACTTCAAGACAGGCCTTGATATTTACGCGTACTTTCGTTCGCAGAACAAAAAATGTCAATTTGCATAACGCATTCACGAAACTAACTTGTACGTTATTTTGACGACCTCCGTTTCGCAGGGGACGCACGCTCGGATTCGAGTGGGAGGTCGCGGGTTCGATTCCCGCCACGGGCCACTTTGGAATTTTATAATTTCTAAATTGGCTCAGGTCTGGTCTGGTGGGAAGCTTTGGCCGTGGCTAGTTACCACTACCTACCAGCAAAGACGTACCGCCAAGCGATTTAGCGTTCCGGTACGATGCTGTGTAGAAACCGTTGGGGTGACATAACTTACCCCTTCCAAGTTAGTACGCTAACATCTTCGACTGCATCATCACTTACCATCAGGTGAGATGGCAGTCAAGTACTAACTTGTATAGAGTAAAAAAAAAATACGAGTACCTACAACAGTGCTGATTGTACGTTTTCTTTTTCTTCTAAGAGCTCGGATAAATAATATAGCACGGAATACCTAATAGTACCTGACGGTACAGAAGGCTCACTTAACAAGATGATTTTAAAAAATAGCGACTCTAGCGCTGACTCAAAAATTGCAATTCAGTTCACAATAGCGCCTGGCAACGCCTCCGAATACAACTTCTCCTTCTATCGCGTAATTTAATCGCATTCGACGTACTAGGGCTACCTCGTCATCGGGCGCACGCCGCGTGAAATAGATCGTACCCGAACTTATGCGAGCAAAGTATCCGGCGCGTGGCGGCCGTCTGAAATTAGTACGTCGAGACGCCTACCTGTAATTTCTCGATCACGTGATAAGTGGACCTGGCCTGCTATAAGTTTATGATAAGTATAAGATAAGTATTATACAAACTTTAAACGTATTTCACTTTCCATAAATCTGTGACGCTGTTCAAGCGAAAAATTGTAATAAAATATTCGCTCTCACTATACTCAAGTGCAAAAAATAATAATCTACACGCCTCTTCAATGAACATGACTGTATTACGTACGAGATTAAATTCTCAACGGCAAGTTATCCAAAGTTAGTTAAACATTGACGTTTTACACACGTTGTAAATTACAAGAGGCAAGCAGCGTGACCATTCTACAATGATTCCACACTTGTTTTAATAATTCGAGAATCCCATCGATACGGTGACCATACCTACTAGGTTTTATAAACAAGTGCAAGTTGGCTACTAAAACCTTCTTAGGAAATACTTTCACAAACTAGTTTTATCTTCACTTGTCCCTGAGTGATAATTTCTAAACTTATTAACTCAACAGTTCAGATGTCCTCTAATATTTCGGTTGTTAATTTATAAGTACAAGCTTCAAAAAACAAATATATTTATTATGTATTAATAAGTGAAGTGCACACTGCACAGCACAGTGCACAGTGCTTTGATTCTAGTGGAGAATAAAGTCTTGTGAACAGTCCAGTTTTGCACATCCGGCACAGTAGAAAATTCTAGTAACAGACTGATGACTGCTCATCACTTCACTTCACTTCGGCTAAACCACTTCACCTAGCTACGTGCCAAACAATAATGTTACATCAGGCATATTGGAACCCTTTTGGAACCCTCGTAAACTTAGTTTTAAGACGACTTGGAGTTATCGCCATACAAATGTGACAAATATCATAAGGACCTTTTACAACAGCCTGTATATTAGGCCTATGTGAAATAAAGATATTTTGAATTTGAATTTTTTGAATATTTCCAACAAAAACAGGTCGCATGGTCATAATAATAATCTTAGGCATAAATAATTTCACCACTCTACGCCGCCGGAACAAATATGCGTATAAGCATGATACAGAGAAAAAATGTTGTAAAGTAATAGATTTAATTAATACGGAATTCAGACCGCGCTGCGCATTATGTATGGATGCAAATATAATTGTTGGCACGGTCACGTGACACGGTGCTTCAGGTTGGTTTGCATCGATGAAATATTGCGATCTCGTATCGTATATATTATCTTCGATATTTCGATTACGTGGTAAGTGAAAATAGAGAAACTGTGAAATATGATATTTTTGTGTTCGCGAATGAACTCACGAAGAGTCAACATCTCCTACTGCTCCTAGCCATTAAGGCAAACTCAACAGGTCTGCCCGCGAAATTCAAAATTTTCGTGGTTTTTTGCAATTTGTACGCTAATTACACATAATAGGCTTATGACAGTCATTTTTGCAAGAATGGCAGTTACTTCTTTACATGTTTATATCAAATTTTTTGCATAAAAATGTCTATCCTAGGAAATTAGTCCGAGTAAAGAGTTTTAAGTGAGCAACTCGCAAATCTCGGATTAATTTCTTTAACTCGACAATTTCAAGCAGAGATTTTTATATAAATACGTGAAGATGATCTTGGGATTATCGCAATTTGACCGCCAAAAGCCTATTACGTCTTATCAGCTTAAAAATCGCGAAAAACCACAATAAATTTGAATTTCGCGGGCACATCTGTGGTGTGCTCCTTAAAAATAGCACCGCGTGGGATCATTGGTCAAATAAATTATCTTTTCTGTAATTCATAATCACTCTGTGGGAGTGATATCCAGCAACCAAAAGGAAAGATGTTACCTACATAATATTATGTAAAAAAAAAGATTCCGACGAATTGAGAACCTCCTCCTTTTTTTGAAGTCGGTTAAAAATCGGCTAAGACTCGCGCACGAAGGGTTCCGTACCATTTAATTAACGTAGCGTGATAATTATGCAGAAGCCAGAACCCTCAATTTTACTCTACTCTTTCTAATGAATAATTATTGGGAGTTCTGGTTTATCGACCAAAAACGAACAAAAAATCACGTTTGTTGTAAGGGAGCCGAGCCCTTTGTCTTGTTCTATTTTTCAGTATTTGTTGTTATAGCAACTGAAATACATCATCTGTGAAGATTTCAAGTGTATATCATGGTTCAAGAGATTCCTGGTGACAGACGGATGAACAGACGGATGGACGGCGAAGTCTTAGTAATAGAGTCCCGTATTTTACCCTTCGGGTACGGAATCCTAAAAAGACGGTGAGTTGTTTGCAGCAACTCAGCTAGTATGAACCACGTTCGAACTCATCACTTTTTTGCACCAATAGGAAGAAGAAAATTATAGTCATTCGATACGCTTCCTCACACATTGTTCCATTGATCATCGGCTTGACACAGTACGTAGGCCGGTTGTAACTCGATTAACTTTCACCGATGCAGCGGTTTCTTTAGGTATTGTGACACTGAACAGGAAAACTGAGTTGTTACACGCTAACCTATAATTTGTCTATCTGTAATCGTCTATCGTTAACCTATTAATTAGGTTCTTAGTAAGATCAATTGTTCTACTAATTCGTGATTAATTCGACTTCATTTATAACGTTTTGTTGTAGAAGCGATACGTAGTTTAGTGGGAACGTCAAACAATTAGTTTGAAGTATCAAACGGATAGAGATGTGAACTATATAATATTATTTAAGAGTTAATATTTATTAACAATTAATTACCTATCTGGACTACAAGTAACTCCCTCAAAGTAGAGTGACCCTCATGCCCTTAGACAGGCGGTATCTAAAATTTGTCCTAATGACATCCCAAGTGTGTGAAGCACTAAAATAAAATAAAAGATAATTGTCTTCTATAACCTCAGTAACCAGTACCTTATCACTTATGTATGGGTTGACCTACTAGAGATAGAAATTTGACCTAACTTGTACAACCTATGGAACTAACGTAACATTGGCATCTCTTGTAGGGCAAATCGGAGATAGATTTCAGGTTAAAGGTTATTAGCAATAGCCTAGAGTTATAATAGTATATTGGGATATAATTATTAGTGACTTTTCTTGACTTCATACCTACTAATGATTGAAAAACTAAATACATACTCGTACTAGTAAAACTAGTAGTTAGTAGTTAGGTAAACGGGTACCTAATATAAGCTGAGCTTTCACAAAACCACAGTCTATTGGGGCCATTGGCTTTGTCACTGTTTTGTTTGAGGTAAATATTGTATGAAGTAAAAGCTTTTAGTTTTTACTACCAAATAAATAATATTTATAGTATTTACCACAGATCTTAGTATTTACCTAAACAAATACGTAATAACTAGTCTTTCACACTTGGCCTGTATGACGTGCAACTTTGCAAATACAAAATTATGGACACTTTTAATTCCAATATATTATGTAGTTAGATATCGATTCAAAAACCATAACTTACTTGTATGTTGTCTTTAACTTTGCTTGTACATACCAGTTCAGATACTAGGAGAGCATATCTTGTATATATGTGCTACCTATGGATGTATGTGTTGTAGGAGTGTGCAGTAGCTAAGTATGTGGCAAATGGCTAAAAACCATAACTTACTTGTGTGTTGTCTTAGTATCTTTGCTTGTACATACCTGCAGTTCAGATACCAGGAGAGCATAATATCTTGTATGTGCTACTTATGGATGTGTGTATGTATTTGTGGGAGAGTGCAGTAGCTAAGTATGTGGCAAATGGCTGAGACAATTAACGACCCTGGTGGCGGATTACCTAACGGTGACCATTCCATCTACGGAATGGTACCATTGACTGGGTCCATCGCTGTAGGCGGCTCAAGGTGAGCTCTTACATAACTAGCTCGCATTCTAGACCGACTTACAAGTTACACGTTATGTGAGAACAAAAAATTGTCCCCAACAATTACAAAGTATAAAATTACTTGTGATAACGAAATTTTGTTTTCTGTTTAAATTAATACGGTTATAATGACGCCACCAAAAACATTTTCAATGAAAACCAGTGTTGGTAAGTATTTACTGTCAAAAACTTACCAATCTTATCCATCTACGTACAGGTACGTTAGTAATATTATATATTCGTTGGTACAGTCAAGGTTCGTCAATTTTCAAATAGATTCGTTTGCACTAGTCCAGTCTTTCCCAAAGTGGGCGATAACGCCCCCTTGTGGGCGCTGCAGGTCTCAAGGGGGGCGGTAAGAGACCCAGAAAGAAAATGGGGGCGTTGTGTCGAGGCGGGGGGGTGATTTGTAATTTTATTTAGCTAGTAGGCCTCTTAAACAACCTCTTAACTGCAAGAGCTCTCGACTCTCAACAACAACTTGTGAACATCAACTAATATGAATTAAAAGATTGCTCAAACTCGATTCTATATTTCTCTCCGCGTAGTTCATATATCTGTCATATTTTATTGAATATAGAAAAAATGAATCATCATGTCAATCGGTCGCTCCGTTTCGTAATGAAAGTAGACACAAATAAAAAGGCAACAGACACACTTTCGCATTTTAATAGTTATTAGTACTCGTAGATATCTATCATGTTTTAACAAGTTTTTGTTAAATAACCCGAATTGTGCATTCCTGTAGCAGTCGGATGATTCATTGAATACTTGTTCGGACTTGTTGAGTACGATTGAGCGTCGAATGAGATTAACGAGTTTATGCATGTTTGTTTTATTCCTGTCGGTGCGTGCTGCTTAAGCATTTCTATATAAACAATGTAATATTTATTTTATTTTCATTTGTGGTCTCGCGCGTAATAGATGAGCACTACTTACACCTCCTCTACACTACTCGCGAAGTTGAACGTATTTCTCATTGCAAAACAATGTCGGAAGTAAAAAAGAAGAGACGGCAATACTGTGCGGAATATATTAAATTCGGATTTATTGAAAATCCCACAAACCCATCGTCGCCTTTGTGTCTTCTATGTCTAAAAACATTTTCGAATGAAGCAATGAAGCCTTCAAGGCTGCAAGATCATTTGAATAAAATGCATCCAGATAAGAAAGACAAGAATGTAGCATATTTTCAAGACCTAGAGAAGAAGCATAATACACAGCCAAGTGTAGCAAAACTATTTTCGGCGGCTGCTAAGCAAGATGACGACGGACTTCGAGCTTCGTACAATATCTCTTTGTTAATTGCTCAAAAAGGCAAACCACATAACATCGGAGAAGAGTTAATATTGCCAGCAATAAATGAAGTAATAACTACTGTGCTTCATAAACCGGCCGCAGATATTATCCGAAAAATTCCTTTGAGTAATAATTCTGTGCAAAGACGAATTGATGAAATGGCTGAAAACATTGAAGAATCATTGTGCGATCACGAGGACAAGTCAATTCTCAATTCAGCTCGATGAGTCCACTTTACCAACTAATGAAGCATTGTTGTTGTCTTACGTGAGGTTTATTAAAGATGAGAAAATATGTGAAGAACTATTATTTGCTAGAAATTTAGAGACCGATACAAAAGGTGAAACCATATTCAATACATTGGAAAAGTTTTGCGATGAGAAAGAGATTCCTTTGAAAAATATTATTTCAGTTGCTACGGATGGCGCTCCGGCTATGACAGGGTGCCATAAAGGCTTCATAGCGTACTTAAAAAATAAAATTCCAGATGTCCTTGGTGTACATTGCGTTATTCATAGACAACATTTAGTTGCTAGAAACTTAAGTGAAAAACTATTTCAATCACTGCAATATGTCATCAAAGCAGTCAATAAAATCCGCAACAGCTCTTTGAATGATAGATTATTTCATCAGCTTTGTGTTACTAATGACGAGGATTTCAACCGTTTGTTGTATCATACTGAAGTTCGTTGGCTATCAAGAGGCAATTGTCTGACTCGATTTTACAACCTGTTTGACTCTGTTATAGAGTTCTTGGAAACTAAAGATACAGAATTGCACGACAAGCTCATAACATCAAAAAATGATATAGCTTACATGACAGACCTGTATAAATTATTCAACGACATGAATCTCCAAATGCAAGGCGATAAACTAAATTTAATTAAAACAAAAAACGTCGTTGCTGCTTTCGCAGCCAAACTGCTTCTACACAAAAAGAATCTGGGCAGACGTGAGTTTCACAATTTTCCAAATTTATCAGTATCATGCAGTAACGACGAATTGTTTGCCTACTGCCAACATTTGGAAAACCTCCACATTGACTTCACCGAACGATACCAGGACATTTTGAACTTGGAAATACCAGACTGGGTGTTGGATCCGTTTTCAAATGTCAACACAGCAATGTCACCTCAGCTGGAAGAAGAACTTATAGAATTGACAACAAACGAGGAAATAAAAATCAAGTTCAAAAATGGTTACCAAGAATTTTGGCTACAAAAACCGATCCCGCAATTGTACCCTGGATTGTGGTCAATCGTTCAACGATTCTTGATAGCATTCCCATCGTCATATTTGTGTGAACGTGGATTTAGTGCTGTGACAACATTGCTTACTAAAAAGCGAAATCGTTTGCTTGTTACCGAACGTGGCGACTTGCGACTGTTCTTGAGTAAATTGGAACCTGATATCAACAAACTTATTAAACAGCATCAGATTCATCCTTCACATTAGTTTTTATATAAGGATTGATTATTTTAGTTATATTTTTAATAAAAGATACTCTGTTTTAATACTATAAAGTTGCGTTTCAATAATCATTCTTATTGGCAGGTGGAGCCCGTAAGAGTTAACTTGAGACCTTAAGCGCCGTTGTATGTTACCTACTGCGCTCAGGTTTCAAGTTGCGGGTTATAGTAAAAGTTTCGTTTAGAATTCTCCGTTAATATACATATATAGGTCACAATAATTAATTAATTCAATTTGTAGTTATAGTGGTTTTTAAATAGGTGAAAAAATGGGGGCGCTAAAAAAATATTTATTCTCAAAGTGGGCAGTAGACAAAATAAGTTTGGGAACCACTGCACTAGTCGATTGTTTTGGTCGGCTCCACACATTGGTCCCAACGTTGGCCCCAACGCCACTCGCCCAACTTGTGGATCTAGAAAATAGCGCGCTCCAACTTTGGGGCCAAGGCTATTTTCTAGATCCACACGTTGGGCGAGAGGCATTGGGGCCAACGTCGGGGCCAACGTGTCGAGCCGGGGTAATGGACTCTTGCAGTATCAGTGCAAGCGAAAATCAACACTAAGGTGACGAACCTTTTCTTTCCGCGACTATACTTACCTAATATATACGTATTGGTCAAAAATTATGTCCTATAGAAAAACTAGCTGACCCTGCAAACGTTGTTTTGTCATATACTCCTATCCTCTCTTAGAAGTATGAAAAAAATATATATGTGAAGAGCTGAAGAGAAAACCGGCCTCAAAACAGCCAAGCTGTATTTTCACGTGACTTATCGATGACAACCGTCATTGGAATAAAGTTTTTGAATTCTGTTCAATAATGAGCGATCAGCAGATTTCTGTGAATCGTAGATAGGTCTACGAGTGCTGTCGGTATCTGAATAAAATATAACTTATCTATCAAATACAGTAATTGAGATTCAATACAGTGCGGTGGCTGTCGCTAATAAATCCTCGCTAAGTTATCGCTCGGTATAAGTTATAACGACAAACAATGATCTAAAGGCCAGCCTTCCCACGCTCGCTCCCCTCGTTTGCATTGGTTATTGACGACTGTGATTTCAATATTGGATTATCATTAATAAGACATTTTTAAAACAAGCTTTTAGAGGTTCTATCTATATTCTTCTCAGCAACAGAGTCTGATTAACATCTAGCACCAGAGTACTCGTCAAGATGAATCAAACAAGCCCAAACTCGATGCGGTTATGTCGTTTAATTACAGAATTTCTATGGCCACCTTCCAGCTCCATTATAAGATCCTGGTACCAACTATCTAGTAAAAAACTACTCGTCAAGGCGAATGGAACTAGCCCAAACAAGATGGGATTATGTTGTTTAATTACAGAGTTCTTAAAACCGCCTGCCAGCTCCATCATCAAGTCCTGGTAACAATCTAGCACCTAAGTACTCATCAAGACAAATGAAACGAGCCCAAACAAGATGGGACTAGTATGTTGTTTAAATACAGAGTCTTAAAACCACCTGCCAGCTCCATCATCAAGTCCTGGTAACAATCTAGCACCTAAGTACTCATCAAGACAAATGAAACGAGCCCAAACAAGATGGGACTAGTATGTTGTTTAAATACAGAGTCTTAAAACCACCTGCCCGCTCCATCATCAAGTCCTGGTAACAATCTAGCACCTAAGTACTCATCAAGACAAATGAAACGAGCCCAAACAAGATGGGACTAGTATGTTGTTTAAATACAGAGTCTTAAAACCACCTGCCCGCTCCATCAACAAGTCCTGGTAACAATCTAGCACCTAAGTACTCATCAAGACAAATGAAACGAGCCCAAACAAGATGGGACTAGTATGTTGTTTAAATACAGAGTCTTAAAACCACCCGCCAGCTCCATCATCAAGTCCTGGTAACAATCTAGCACCTAAGTACTCATCAAGACAAATGAAACGAGCCCAAACAAGATGGGGTTATGTTGTTTAATTACAGAGCTCCTATTCACGAGCCACCTTTCGGTTCCACTGATCAGCTCCATGTTAAATTAGTTTTTCATCGTCGTTTTACATGTACATGCAAGTAAAACTACAGCTCAATCGGTTACCCTAATAACTAGATAAAATATAACATGCAAGATTTGATTACATACAAACTAACAATCATCAGAATAATATGTTTCACCTGTCCCGATGATTGTTAGTTTGTTTTTTTGTTTGATTAATTCATCGGCGTAGTGTAGAGCCTAAAAGCTCTATTTCTCTCATAGGTAAATGAGAAGGAAAATCGTGTTTAACCGTGACACAAAAGTGGATGTACAAAGAAAATAGGTCATACCAGTTGTAGGACAAGCCATGACAATAGCTCTAAAAATATCCGCACCTGTAGGAAATTACTACTTAAAATAACAAGAATAAAATATTTTTATAGGCATAGGTACCTACTAATTACGTGCATTAAATAATAAAAATTAAAATTCCTCAACACCAAGTGCTCTGAAAGCTTATTATCGAAAATTACCACTAATTACAAAATGCATTGCCGTTGAGCAATATAGCATTATAAAATGCCGCCTTCGAGATAATGTATCGCAACACATTTTATGTCCTTGCTGAATATTCAGATATACTATTAATGGTACCACTTCCTTTTAAGCTATGGTCACCTGGTAGCGAGGTTATACTGGTACCTAGGTACTGATGCTTTGTGTTCTCTATAAAGGTAGAACTTAACTAGATATTTTCTATAAACAGCAGCACCTAAAGTTAATAGCATTTTGTTGTTGTGACTGATATAAGTGATACAACTGCCGATGTTATTAAGTGCACTGCAATCAATAACATTTCATTGCACTGTCATAAAGGACGAACTGCACTTCGCTCGCTGTTTCGACATCAGATCTTTTAAGTTTCATTATGCCCATAGTAATGTTGCTAAATGTTCTTCATATAATGAATGTGATTGATGTTTTGCAAGAACCTTTTGCCACCGAATACAATTATAGGTACTGCGGGGATACTTGCCACAGTCTGTCTGTGGATGCTACCTACCATCCGCATAAAAAGAGTCTGGTATGGTTGTAAGTAAGAAATTATCACATCAGCCTGTTGATGTCCACTGTTGGATCTATGACCAACGTGTGGTGTGGTGGCCACCATGCCACACCCTGGCCTCATCCAGCTACTTCCCACCACTCGCTATATATCGTCAGTCCAACGAACTGGAGGATGCCCCACGCGACGCTTGCTTGTACGCTGTCTCACTCCATCGCCCTTACGGCATCCGTGATCTACCCACTGTTTTCATTGCAAGCTTGCTAACGGTTTGGGCTTTGTCAGTAACCTTGGTTCTCCTGTGGATCACCTATTTTCGGATTTTATCCCACAGGAAAACCAAACTCCTAACATATCCCCCTCCATGGCCCGCTAAGTACTTAACTTTGAGTCTGTATATATCAGATTGGTTGTGAGTGCCTCGTTTCAGCATAGTGAGGATAAGAAGGACGAACCGGCTAAATTAATCGATAGCAAAAGGCTACTAAAATGCCGCATTTAATTGATTAAATGCGTTAACAAGGAACCGTTTCAATTAAGCGCTTGGGGATATTTTATTTCTTTATTAAATACACAATTGCCGGGGTACGGTCGTTGTCTGGTCACGACGCTATTCGACCTTGTAAGGCTAGCAAGGCGCTCTAACCGGTTCCATACCTCTACAGCCTGAATCGATCTATAGACAGTACTTTATAACATACATAAACACTGTGAAACAGTCAGACAACCGATATAAATCACACTAGTATTTTAAAGGCGAAATTTTGTATACAAATGTGTTTCTTACCTATGCTTGTTATTTAATCCTTCTCACCGCAAACTTTTGACCGATTAAGTTGAAATTGAAATTGAAATAAATTATAGTTATTCAAGACATCTATATTATAATGAAATGGAATAGAGAGGCTGATCTTTCTATGCATAAGCATATTCTATGTTAGTCTTCTGGGTATTCCTAAGTAGTTTGATAGTTTTTTGACTCCTTTCTAAATGTTTATGTTGAGTCTTCTGACTGTAAATTGTCTTCTACGATAGCTATCTCTAAAACCCGCTCTTCACGTTGGCCAACATTGTGGGGAATGGTTATAGCCAATAGTTATAGCCGTTGGCAATCGTGTAGAGCGGGTGTTTGTGCATTTGCTAGGTACCTCAACTAGAAATATTGTAGTATCATGATATCATATCATTATTGCTAAAGGCTTAAGTCATCTTCAGCCTTTATTTTGTTTTGTCACCAACCTTTGTCTAAAAATACTAAAACCAATCAATTCCCTAACACTTAAATCGTAATTTGTAAATACGAAAGCGGAATGCAAGCGTGAATTTGAATAACTGTACTGCTGAATACCGTGGAAGCGATACTTCTTCGCAGTGATCAGTGTGATTTATAAGAAAAGAGTCCAATTAATATTTAATAACTTTTATTAAACTTTGCACAGCTAATTTCAATATCCGCCATCTATATCAGTGTGACCACAGACAACTAACAAGCATAGTGTGTAATTGTCATAAATGCACAGAGAGCATAAACAACAACATTGCAAGACTTTTTACAAGCAGCGATATCGAAACAATGGACGTTTTAGCATTTCGAGTTCAATCATTATTCAAATCATCAGTCAAGAGCATAGATTATACACTTATATCTGGTCAAGAGTATACTTTTTTTTTACTCCATAAACAGTTTGAGACCAGTGAAAAAAAAAATCTGGAGAGCAGGTATAATAATTTTATGTACACTTGAGCAGGTATAATGTGTTTTCAAGCCACCACTTCACTCCCAACTTTTTATCTAATTTGACCGGGCAGTATAGTACCTGAATTAATTGCACTAGAAAATAATATAGTGAATTAGAAATGATTGTAATTTGTAGGGAATATTTTGCACCAAAAAGAACGAATGGCCTCCGAAAAGCCGCAATATCAAATAGCTTTTTATCTCTTTGAGCCACGTGAGGTCATCAGGTCCTCCTCATTTGATAAGTTATCCAACTTTATCGGGCCTCAAGCAAAATTAGATGCGACACGACATCGTTTACAACGCGTGATGTAAAAGTCTTATTCCCTAATGACATAGTAAAGGCAAGGCATGGACCTACCTACATTGATTAGGAATAACTGGACTAGGCACGTTTTACGGTCAAGTGGCAAGCAATACCGCACAGGTGGTGGGAGTGGTGACCGCTGTTTAAGTGACCATTCTGATAATCTCACATATTATGTCTTTCAAGACCTCTTTTCCTACTCACTTAAGAGGCCCGTGACCTAACATGTCTCCATACACTCGAAATACCAAATCATTTGTAATTCGTGCATATTTCGGTCATGTTGTGGTGTTATTCGGATTCATATAACTAGTAATAATCTATGCTCTTGGCCATATTTGGTGGAAATACTTCTCTTAAACGAAATATAAATCAATAATTTTGATCAAAATTGTCGTTACATCGGTCGAGTTCCGTAATACCAAATAGGTATTATGAATGAAAACTTGTAATTTTTAGGGTTCCATACCAAAATGGTAAAAATAGAACCCTTATGGTAAGACTTTCTCCGTCCGTCCGTCCGTCCGTCCGTTAAACAATTTATGCAATATCCCAGAGTAGATACACAAACTAAGTAGGATCAAATAAGAAATTACGCAAATGTGTAAGTTTAGAGTGTACCTATACGACAGATCTGAGAAGTGTTTATAACTACGCAAGAGGTGCGAATTTGCGGTTTACGAGTGGCTTTGATTTGACGACAAATGCGTTACCCAGCACCGACTGACCCAGTAAGCATTATAGTGCTGTAATAGAGTGATATATAAGTGCTATGTTTACTTTCAATGTAAGTAATATAACTGGCCGCTTTAGTTTTGGACCAAATTGACCTGTGATATTGACAATTTCGGATGGAAATGGGAATTTCTTGAAGAATTATGTCAAAAATGGCCAAAGCTACTACAGACACACCTTTAGACACACTACAGACAAGACCTTTGCCACTTTAAAAGTAAAATAAACTGCAAAAACCATCTCATAAAGTCAATATTTAAAAAAGCTAATTTATATTTTTCTTAATCCCGTTGGAACTATGATTTTTTCCGGGATAAAAAGGAGTTTATCTGTCAACTCAGGGTACCTACCTATAAACTGTCTGCATTTCAAGTTTTACCCAAATCGGTTTAGTAGTTGCAGCGTGATAAAGTAACAATCATCCAAACGTACACTTCGACACTATGAACATAGAGTAATAAATAATGAATACAACGAAGTAATTTATAATGAAAAAATAGAATATTAGTTTGAAAAGTTTATTTGAGCGCCATCTAGATAAAAATTTTAAAAACAACTAAAATATTATTGTCTCCCAAGGTTCTAACACGCGAAGTGGTACTAAACCAGGTAACCCGTATACAGACTATAAAGTTGGCATTTCGCCTGGTTTTATACAGATGGCGTTACGAAACACAAATTTCAACTGACCCATGTCTTATGGCCTCAGGAATTTGGAGTTGGAACCAACTATTTTCGAACCAAATATTTCTTACTTCTAAGTAAGAATAAGCCAGAAAAAACCTGAGAGAGAAAAACCTTCCATAATAATATACGAAATTGTTTGAAGCTTGCCCAACTGCACTTATGCTCGTTTTCACCAACATTTTAAGAAACGCCTAAGCCGATAGGTGAGAGTTTTCACTTACAACAACTAAGGGCTTAGGTGTCTCTTAAAATGTTGGTGAAAACGAGCGTAAGTCAACCAGATACTGTAATGTCTACTCTTAGCTGTTCTCAATAATCGTTGTCGATCAGTAAAAATAATAATCGAAACAGCAACCAGCGCTTAGTTTTGCTTAGTTTTATGGAATGATCAAGGATTACTTATGTTCAAGTTACAAGTTTTACGTACAATTAGCCGAGTGCGGTTAGCCTCGGATATCGCCTTACGTCTTGGCTAATGGCCAATAAACCTGCAAAATGAACATAGTTTCATTCCATCGTCCTGAATATGAAATGGCTAGATGACATGAAAGTCTTACTAAATTTACATACCTTGTCTTTAGCATAATTTGAGAGATCCTTGGTAGTAATATAGTATTTTTGGTATAAGTATTTATTTTTTATTAGCTGTTGCGGGCGGCGCCGCCCACGTGAATAACAGTTTTTCGCTATTCCCGTAGGAACCGTTTATTTTTCCTGGATAAAAAGTAGTCTATGTGTTAATCCGGGTTATGAGCTATCTATGTTCCAAATTTCAGCCAAATCGGTTTAGTAGTTGCGGCGTGAAAGAGTAACAAAGACCCATCCATCCATCCATTCATACTTACAAACTTTCAAACAAGTAGGATAGGAATTAGGATAGTAGCCGTTCTCTCAACAACGCTCGGGGAATCTTAAAATTATCCCGAAAAAATTAAGTAGTTCAAAATCCAAAAATTAGCGCGTTCGAACAAAAAGACAAAGATAAGACAGACAAACACAGCCTTTATTCACTCACTTACCTACTAGGTATTATATTATGACCAAACTTGTACTTTTGCTGCAAATCAAAATTATTTTAATTCGCAAAGAATCTCCGATCGCAGCTCACTCAATTGCTTTGTGACTACATAAGCCAAGTTAGACTACAGAATACTTTTTGAAAAGAGGGCCTCTCCAAGAGGGCCTCTTGGCTTGGAGAGGCCCTCTTTTCAAAAAAGTATTCTGATACGCTGCAGAAACATTTTAAAACCTACAGTAACCTATGCCAATCATGCTTTAAATAATTTAATGATTTGCATAGGTTACCTACTTAAATTCCTTAGTCTTGGTCTATATTAAACAAACTCCTATAATAAGCGGGACAGGTTAATTTGTTTTGCCATAATCCGCTACTTGAAAAGTATCTGTATGGTACAATATGCTGGAACATCACCCAGATGAACCACACCACACACAATTCTTTCAAAACTTTCTTCGACGCACGTTTCGTCCCGACACCGGTACATCCGCAGAGTAACTCCTATAAAACCTAATTTCTTTTCCAGAGTTACAAAGAAAAAGACGCTGGCAAAGTGGTTCTGTACACCACGACGATGGGCGTCGTCCGCAGCACGTACCAGAGGTGCCTGCTCGTGAAGAAGATCCTCAGGAACCTGCTGGTGAAGTACGAGGAACGGGACGTCTTCATGAGCACCGAGTACCAGGACGAGATCAGGGACAGGATGAGGAGCGAGCAGATCCTGGTCCCACAGCTGTTCATCGATGGCCATCATGTTGGGGTAAGTTGACCTAAAGGTACTTGACTGCAAAATCATTACTCAGAAAGAGGTTTACACTAATATTATAAAGAGGAAAAATTTGTATTTTTGTGTGCGTATGTTTGTAATGAATGAACTCAAAAACTACTGTGCCGATTTCAAAAGAAATTGCACATTTAGTGAGCTACATTCACCCTGAGAGATATAGGCTATATTTGTTGCTAGAAAAGATAAGGAATCAAGCTTTATAGTAACGTAACTCAAGTAGATCATAAAAATCTTACGTCGCATGCGCTGCGGAAACTATTGATGACTAAAAAAAGGATGTTCTACAATATTAAAGAACCTATCAATAACTACAAAAACATCGGGATACTATATATCCAATTACATACGAGTTTAACCGTTTTTGTGCAAGCTGCATAGTAGCTGGCATAGGTCAGCCCCAAAATCCCCCGATATTTTAGGGGTCTGGGACTAATATCTATACGCCATCTGCGTAAGAAATCAGCCCTTGAGAAATTGTGTTATCTTTATCGTTTTTAAATTCTGCCAGAATGGTTCCCTGATTTCCTTCAGCCAATGGAGGGCAGAATTTGCAAATGGGTACGCAATCAGGCATAGATCTCTCTATCCCTCTTCGCAGCCTCCTTCTTTATCATAACAGCCTTATTATAAACACATAATTTGTGCCTAAGATATAATGTTTATTCGTAATGATCAAAGGTGTGTAAAACCTACCAACCCCCTTAGTTGTCTATGACCCTACTATATTTTGCCAGCCTCGGTAGTCAAACCCAAGCCTCAGTATCTTTAGTCGGTCATAATTTTACTTATCAGAATAATGACAGCAAGATATATAATTCATTGAAAATGTTATTATTCGATACAACTTGCAATATTCCGAGAAGGTATAATACTTGCTTGTTTATTAGAAAGCCCAGCAACTATTTGTTACAAATTCAAAGTAACAAGATTTAGTTGGAACCTACTTGAACGATATCTACGAGTAACTACTATTCCGTGTTTATTGCTTTCTACTTAATTGAAATTTCCATCGAAGTTCAGATAATTGGAACACGGTTCTGCAGTTGTAAATCCTGTAATTGTAATATTTTCTAAGAAGCATCGAAAGCAAAGGAATTTTCCGGGAAAAAATATTCTAGTTCTACGCAAGCGCGCTCCAACCTAAACTTCATTAGGTTAGGTTAGACTTCATTATGATTACTTTCCATTAGATTTGGTAGTCGTCAAGCGCAAGCCTATGTACAGGGTTAGGTATATAAAAATACCAAATTGCTCTCGGCTTGGATTTGTTTACATTAAACTATCAACTTAGGTTGTACCCTTTTTTTACTCGATTTTTTGAGAAATATCAAATATTCAATATTTTACAGAGATACTCTATACTTGTTCCTACTCTACTATAGTGTATAACATCGGCAAGTGGCAACGGCGCGAACTCAACAGTGTAATGTCGCTTTACAGAAATAACATTATTTTATATGAAATCAATTAGTACTGAATTTTGGAACAACTTTTTGGATTTTATTTAGTCGTACAACAAAAGTTGTAAGTTTTAATGTGAACAACTACAAGCTGAGAGCGATTTGGTATTTTTTTATATAGGCAAAGACTTCTATGTAGGTATACATGGAAGTCTTTGTATATAGGTAACCCTGTATAAGCTATAATTGAGGAGTCCCTTATATTATAGGTAGTTCGGTTAGTACACAATTTAAAAATATATCTGAAAATAAGTTCGCAATTGCATTTGCTAGTGAAATTGTACCAACCCGATAAATTCACTTACCTACATAAAGTAACGATACCAGCTTAATAAATTCACTTACCAAGAGTAGAGGTGTGCATTGGGATATAGAATTTTGTTACAAATATTTCGGAAGATGGATATGCTGATAAATAATGCAGATGCGGTATTTTTATCAGGAATTGTGGAAGAATTTTGCAATTTGCACCGGGTTTCTAAATCACTTGCCGCTAGGTAATCATGCAGCCACGACCGCAGACACCAACCGACTTGTAGCCTTATCGATATGAATTAGGTATCTACGATCATAATAACAACCTTTCCATAGGTCATTCCTATAAATATATTATGGAGCGAGAGAGTTGAATAGCGATATTCAAAAAAAATTTTTTTTTAATATCGCTATTCAAAAAAAAAAAATTTTTTTTAATATCGAAACGGCTTGACCGATTCTTATGACTTTTATTTATATATTCAGTAGGTCTAATATTATAGGACGTAAAAATGACGTAAATAATTAAATATCCCTATGTGTTTCATCCCTATGTATTTTTCATAACCTTATGTGAGAAATAATTTATATGGCAAAACAACGTAAGCCAGGTCAGCTGCACAAATGAGATTATTACCGATGAATGTAGAAAGGCGTTTTAAATGTCAAGTAGACATTACCAAGTAACATTAACTTACCTATAGTATAAACTATGTAATAAACTTTATCTCGATACACATAAGGTTAATAATCCAATGCATTAAAGTCTGTCCATCGTAAATGGTACATGCCGGTACTAAGGTTATAAAAGTTTGAGAAAAAGAAAAATAAAGTTGTCTTTGCAGCCTAGACTATCCTTTGTCCTAGAAGCCTGAAATATAATTTAAGTAATAATATTTGTAGTGTAGGTAGTGTCTTTTGTCCGTTCACAAATAGAATATATTCTAAGGAATTTCATTAATAACCTTTACCCCTTTTGATGAGGAGCAGCTGTTTATGAATTTAAGAAAAAATACGGTTACGAATTACGGAGTTTCAAATAACTGTTTTGACGTACAAACATAACTCCTACAAAATAAAAATAAAGTGATTAATTGATATTGCATGCATTTATTGATATTGGAAACGGAAATAGCAAAGTCAGCTTCCGTGAATTTTCTTGTATTTGTAATTATTCTGATAGGTTTTCTTCTTAGTTCTTACTTTTCTTTTTTTTTGTCGGGGAGTTTAAAAAAATTTAATCCTTTTTCAATTACAATGTTGTGGTCACTATTTATAGATACACATATACGTGAAAGTGTATAAATTATGTATATTTAAGAAAATACTTACAGTGCGACAAGGCTATTTTGGCGCGTGGGTAAAGTCTGAACTAACGCCGCTATCTTGTGCTTCTGTTTGATAGCTCGCTCTGTCAGTATATCACTATTCTATCTTATGTTGTTTTTGCTTACTATTAACTATTTTAAACTAAAATTAAAGTAATATTGAGGAGATTTTATTTTATGGCTGCCTTTGTTTTGCAACAGCGCCCTCCTTCAAGTGCCAAGAGAGCCTTGTCGGACTGTACGTAAGTAGTTAAGTTTTTCATAACTCTTAATGGCAAAACAACGCTTGCAGTGTCAGCTAGTTTCTTATCCAATAAAACTGTACTTGTACAAAGAAACTTCAGGACAATAAAGGCACCATTAATCCCGTCACAGCAATTATCTCAGCAGAAAGACTCCTGTTATTTTGCACCGCCCCCTATTGTCTTGTCGAGAAATTAACGAGGGCTGTCGACTATATAACATTTAATCGTCATCATCATTATCACTTTGCTCAATTTTTTTACACTATACAAGTTATTAGTTGACTGCGATCTCACCTGATGGTAAGTGAAGATGCAGCCGAAGATATAAACGTACTAACTTGGAGGGGGTAAGTAAACTCACCCCTAACGGTTTCTTAACAGCATCTCGCCGGCGGTCTCTCAACGCTAAATCGCTTGGCGGTGCGTCTTTGCTGGTAGGGTGGTAACTAACCTCGGCCGAAGCCTCCTACCAGACCAGACCTGAGCCAATAATTTAGAAATTACAAAATTTCAAAGTCCCTCCCACCTCCCACTCGAAAATCCGAGTACAATAATATACTTAGTTGTTAGTTTTATTAAACAAATACAGGCCAAGAGTGATTTGGTATTTTTATATAACCCTGTAATGGGGGAGGGCTGATAAAAGAATACGTACTTAATATATATTTTGTCATAAATATTTGTACACATTGATATAAATATAACACAGCCCTATCAAACTACTTTGTAGGAAGGCACCCGGCTAGCATTCCGGTCGCACGACGGTTCATCGCAATTTATTGGTCGGCTAAGCCAGGCTTTGTAGGAGACATCCTTTGACAATATTTTACTTTCTTATTAAGTCCAATGCCTACCTTGCTTTAGCTGTTCTATCCATATTCTGGTTTAACCGTTTAAAGTAACTCGTAACATGAACATTTTTAATTTGAATAGCAGATTAAACTTTTTTACCGACTTCAAAAAGAAGGAGGTTCTGTATTCCTATTCGACCAGTATTTTTGTATGTATGTATGTTAGCGATCTCACCTGATGGTAAGTGGTGATGCAGCCGAAAATGTTACCGTATACGAACTCGGTCGGGGTACAGAGTTCTGTGACGAGAATTGAACGCAACCCCTAGTCGAATCCGAGCGCACACCATTGCACCAGGTAGGTTTTGAAAACCTATTCCTCCTACAATTAGACAAAGTCAAATCAAGAATGAGTTTGTATTATCCGACCATTTTGTGAAGTGGGCTTATCTTATCCATAAACCATAGGGTTCACGACATCGTATGACGCAGGTTCACATCTGACCCAAGCTATTGTATACAGGGTAAAAAATACCAAATCACTCTCGGCCTCTGTGCCCTGGAAAAAAAATATTCATGGCCATTGACAAACAGTACGTCATATTAAAGCTTATAATTATGTCTTTACAATCGTTTAAGTGTTATGATCAGAAAACAGGCGAGAGACATATTATCAGCATAAGAACTTTCAACAAAATGCGTCTATATATTTTTAATAGCAATGATTTTTTATTAAAAAATAATGCGTATTGGTTATGAACTAATTATTTTTCTTATATTACAAAGCTTAGAAAATACGAGTAAACATTTTGAATAGCAATCAGAATTAAAAAAAACACACTATTATTTATAATTTTGAGTCTAGTTTCGGTTCACCAAAAGCTGCAAGTTGATAATGAAAATATTAATAAGTAATAAAAAAAAAACAAGCTGGTTGACGAAAACAAAAAGAAAATCGGTTAATCAGTCTGAACATGTTGACATTTTGATTTAATTTCACATAAAAAGTATTTGTTGTTGAGTATTTGTAGAGAGTAGAGACCCCTAATTGGAATATGCGAGCTCTGTAGAGGACAACAATAAAACAAATAACGTAGGTCTAGTACTTGTAGCTAGTCCAATTAGAGCTCTGCGATTTTATAAAAAGAAAATTTTATCTCTGGTTTATAAAAAGGTAAGTAAAGGTAAAGTAAGTTCTGCTATTATGAAATAATACACTAAATTGCGTTTTAGGTCGGTCTGCTCTATGATGAATATAGTCTTTAATACGTTTGCCCAAAAAGTATCTAGACATTTTCATGTAAGTTTTTCGTGCTGAAAGTTATTTTTTTCCGCACAAGTGCTTTAAAAAAAAAATTAAGCATTTTTAGTGGCATGTATAGGTTGAAACTTGAAAACTATGCCTAAAGATAATTAATTATTTTAAACTTCAAACGTCTAATAGTTTTCGCTCCGAAGCAGAAACACGACAGGATAAAATTTTCTCGATAGTAAGTTCTCACAAAAAAAAGTTGCTCCAAATGTCCATTTTTCTCAATTTTATCGGAAATTTCAAGCTACAATGGATGTAGGTAATTGTAATTTTTGTTTTATGTGGGTGAATAAAAATATCCAAAAACGTTTAGAGCGGACTTTTGAAAACCGGTTTAGTTTTTTAGTAATTAGGTAAAACGTTGTTTTTCTGTAATACCTATTCTTCCAAAACACTACCGACGCACCCACCAACCTATTTGTAAGGGTGAATATAACAAAAATAAAATCAGTGTCAGATCTTAACTAGCTGCAGACGATTCTAGAATCTTCAGAGCACACCAATATTATATCAACGCAAACAGGGCCTAGCCAGGTGGCGATACGACCAATCGATAGCCGGTGACCCCACCTGTTGATCCAAGCACGCGTCTACCCGCACAGAGCCGGCTCACTAACACAGACGAACATCACGTACATATACAGCAGTTAAGCCAGTGCAAACGGGCTACTTGGAAGAGATCCTACTAGATATCTCTAATACATAAAATTCTTGTGTGATTTTTTTTTGTGTACATTCGATAGGGCTGAGAAATTGACGTACACCATTTTTCATACTTCAAATTTAGAAATGGCAAAACAATGTTTGCTGTGTTAGCTATTTATAATTCATATAAATTGTGAAAGTTTGTATGTCTGCATGTTGTTGTATGTCTAAATCCCACCACAATTACTGAACTGATTTAGCTAAATTTGGCACGTAGACAGCTACATATCATGTTTGAAAATGTTCGTGCTCGTACTGCTCTCGTTGTATGCACGGATTACGCTACGCTTACGCTTACGAGCTGTGTCCGAAAGGGCTAAAAGATATTTGATCCAATATTTCTATATTGGATCAAAGAGATCTATAAGATCTAAGAGATGTACAAAAACAGAAGATATAGTATAGTACTATAGTAGGTATAAGTCTCGCGGGGCTAGAATAAGCGAGTAGAGATAATTTTGTCAATCTCTTTTCTCTTTATAATAATTCATATAGTTAGACAGAGAAAAGAGATGAACAAAAGTAGACAAACTGATGGGTATCGAAAGTGACGCGTGTTTCGCATTGCAAACAGCCGTGCTATTCTGCAAAACAGCGACGAGCGTACATATCTGCATCTATGAATTTGTCAGTTGTAATAGAGTACAATTTTGCATGCCATATTCGGGTTGGCAGCTGTCTGGCAACTATTTCATTTTGTAGAATAGCACGGCAGTAGTACTTACTTATTAGTCTGAGAAGACGCCCCGGCTACATAGTTGCATCTAGAAATTGCCGAAATAACTAGTTCGTCTAGGAGCACCTTCCACACATCTGGGTTCCCAGTTAAGTTGCCAATGTGATCGGACTTTAGACGATCGGAATATGTGATTTTCATGTTATATATTGGAAAAGCTAAAAAGTAGAAGTTTTATCAAAATTAGATGTTTTTTTCAAAGTTATTACATTTATAAACAGTAAAGTGTAACTGATTTATGTAAATCTAAACGGAATTCAATAAATGTTTCATCTAGTTAAAATATAAAGTCGAGTTGACTTCGGCTGTCCCTGATTTCCACCTAACGGGCAAGGCATACCATACCACCAACCGCTAGGGGTTACTTACTCCTTTCAAGCTAGTATACGATTACCTACATAATATTATTCATCATCACCTAAAACGTCTAATCTACGGACTTGAACAACATTAAAAGATAAATTAAGTTCAAAAGTAGGCACCAAACATTACATGCAATGTTTCTCAATATATTTTTTATTCTATACATTTTTATTCATAGACATTGCATTCCTGTAACGGAAGTTCAGTTTTAATTAGGAACTTGTCAACTGTTTGCTACAAAAGCTCTTTGTGAAGCCTTATTATAAATGTACATCTGTCTAATGAAGAACGGAAAAGCTGATACAAGATAAAAACTTATTGAGTTTTGTGCCGTATGTCACTGATAATAAGGGTTATAACATCGCACGTCTGTGTTTGGAGTGCAATAGTAAGTTAATGCAATATGAAAGTCATTACAGACGTCATCATACGTGTTTCGCATCTCTAAGTGAGAAGAGCAAAAACTGATCGCCATTTCCTACTTTGAATCTTTATCTATCTATATGGGACGATAGCGATCCGATTTCTACAAACCACTACAAAGAATGTAACAATCAATTATTCACTATCGGTCTGTATGTCGTAAAGTTTATACCGAATGAGTTTTGAAACAGATTAACGGGTTTAAAGTTTTATTTAGTACGAAAGAATGATGACACAAGGAAGATATTCACCTAAAGGACATGGCCGAAACTTGTATGGAGCTGTGCCCTGGAAAAAAAAAATTTATGGCGATCGACAAACAGTACGTCATATTAAAGCTTATAATTATGCCTTTACAATCGTTTAAATTTTATGATCTGAAAACTTGCGAGAGACATAATATCAGCATAACAACTTGCAACAAAATGCGCCTAAATAATTTTAAGAGCAATTATTTTTTATTAAAAAATTATGCGTATTGGTTATGAACTCATTATTTTTTCATATTAAAAAGCTTAGAAAATGCGAGTAAACATTTTGAACAGCATTTATTTAGTAAAAAAATCATTGCTATTAAATTATTTAGGCGCATTTTGTTGCAAGTTGTTATGCTGATATTATGTCTCTCGCAAGTTTTCTGATCATAAAAATTAAACGATCGTAAAGACATAATTATAAGCTTTAATATGACGTACTGTTTGTCAATGGCCATGAATATTTTTTTTCGAGGGCAGAATCCGGCCATGTATGTCATTTAAGTGGTATGCATGACCAATGGTATTTCTTGTCGTCACGATATCGTACGTCGCATGAGTCGTGTAGTGTAATGTAAAGCATCAGTTAGCAATCTGAGCACGCTTCACCTAGACACTCGGCATGGGTACCTTGCACACTAATAACTAAGGATGTTATGTCTATAATAATTCCTGATGACCTCCCTGGCGCAGTAAATCGCGCCAGAACTTTACGGCGTAGACGGCTATTTTAAGCGATTTTTAGGGACCTGCAGTTTACATTTGAAAGTAACTTAGTATCTTTCAATTACTTTCAGATTTAAACTTCATGTGTTTTAGAAATTGACATCTACTTACTCTAGACAGGGCGAACCGCGTGAAAAAAATGTCACCAGTTTATCGGTGTAATTAGTACCAACAGTATAAGACCACGCGGTAGTTAGCTCAGCGGCCACCTAGTTATAGTATTTTGACAGTTGGCGCTGCTGTTTGCTTGTATGAATACCCCAAACTTATGATGAATGTAAAAATTTTGAGATTCAGTTCTAAGTATGGAGAACCCCAAAAATTTATTGTTATTTCTTCTAGTTTTTTGTGAAAATCGTAATGCGGTTTACAGAATACATCTACTTACCAAGTTTCAACAGTAAAGTCCTTATAGTTTCGGAATAAAGTGGCTGTGACATACGGACGGACAGACAGACAGACAGAATTGACGAATCTATAAGGATTCCGTTTTTTGCCATTTGGCTACGGAACCCTAAAAAGGTTTACGTAAATCGTTCGGATGCCCATATCTTGAGGTTAGTAATCACTAATCAGTGATTTTGGGTCTCTAATCTCAAATCGATGTTAATCAAAAACACGAGTGCATAAACTTGCGAGCATTTTAATGAGTATACTAAGGTCTTGTAACATGTTACATCTAACTATATATTTTTTTATATATAGCATTTTCCAAAGCTCCTAGCTGCTCGGGTTTACATTGCGCTATTGAAGTACATACAATATTATGTTATGCTAGGTTGATTATAGTATTACAATCTATTACGGACAGAGGTCCGTTTGAAATAAATAAAACATAATTCTAACTCAAATTACTTTGATTAACCTATCTCTGTAACATTTCGCGTAAACAAACTCTCATTACCATTTAACTACTCGTAGCACTTGTGAGGTGCTAAAACCGTCTATACCAACCACAGCAGTAATTATCGACGTGTTTATGTTTACGCAGTTTGTCGGCTTCGCGGCCTCCGCAGAAACGATTAATTAGACCTTTGAATCACAGGTAAAGAAGTGTTATTTTATTAGTAAAGTGTGTATTAATGTAAACACTAAAGTTCTAGATGGTCTAGAGATGGTATAATTTCTAGATCCGTATTCGACGGCAGACGTCCGGGTTTAGTAAATTATAATTGGCTAAAGTACCTATAGCCTAAAAATTTAATGACTAACAGCACTTGTGAGGAGCTAAAAAAGTCTATGCTCTACCACAGTTATGTTTACATTTTTTTTATCGTACGTACTAAAGAACGATGGGTCGACGAAATAGAGAAAGTGGCAGGCAAAGACTGGTGTCTAAAAGCACAAAACAGGAAAGAGCAAGGAGGCCTTTACCCGCAAGCGGTCTTTGATTATCTATATATCTATATACTTATAATAAAACTGTAAAGAGTCGAATTCTGTACATTGAAGATATTTTGAAAATTTTTGTACGAGGACACTATTTAGTCGATACTGAAGCCAAAACTGTAATTTGTTTAATTTTTGTCTGTCTGTCTGTCTGTCTGTCTGTTTCACGACCGGGCATCACGGCTAATCCGCTTGATGGATTTAAATGAAACTTGACATGATTATAGTTCATACCCCGAGGTAGGACATAGGATACTTTTTGTCCCGAAATTCATCATGGTTTCCCTGGAAGACGGCATCAAAGTCCAAACGTTGTTTAGTTATAATTCATTAACGCGTTGTCCGATTCCATTCATTCTTTTTTTGTTAGAAAGGAGGTTCCTTAAAGATTATTCCATACAAATCTTATCATCATCACTTTTGTAGTTCAGACATTACAGACATCAGAACCTTTAGCGCTAAGTTCAAGTAGGTAGGTGACTTGAAACTCGGAATGCACAAAGAACCTAGGCCTAGGACGTAGGGCTCAAGTAAGACTGGAGTACCCTTACAGCCGTAAATACATAAGCTTAGCAGGAGATTTTGTATGGTTTCAAATTTTTCAATTTTAGGGTGAACAAAGATCATGTAACTGGCGTTATCGATACGTTATACCGTATACCGCCATCTCTACAATTTATGTGGAACTTGAATGTAAAACTCTGAGATAGGTACTACCGAATTTTTTAAATAAAAATTAGCTGTCATGTTATTTACTGTTTCCTGACTTTATATTAAGATGGCACTGTTGAGACAAGTTTTCACTTCTGTCGACATTCCCGGAGTGCCGCGTCTTTATCATCCGCAATAATATGGAAAGGGTAAGATAATGGTTCACAAATATTTTTAACTCTTAGGTCTTATCGATCCTAACCGACTGACTGTCATCTAAGGTCTTCTTATACGTAAAGAAATATATAGCCATTGCCCATTCTGATGTTTTGGATTGTATTGAGATGAAGCAAAGATTTTTAAGACTCTTATATTATGTTGGGCTGGGAAATATTGTTAGTAAAAAGAGTATTTTATCCCAGTGGTACCTACCCGGCCGAACTCTGAAAGAAGAGTTCTACCACCAGTACAACTTTTCACATGGTTTAATGATTTTTGACATATTTCGTGGTTTCAGAATAAAAATCACAATGAAAAGGGACGATTTTAACTGTCGATATTTCGATACATTGGTACATGTCGTGGTCACGTAGTGACCACGACCTGTGCCACTGGGTCGAAATATCGACAGTTAAAATCGTCCTTTTAATCTTTCAACTACGTATTAATGAAACTTTATATTATTAGTAAGAAAAAGGAGTTTTCAAAATCACCACAAGATAACCCGTGTAAAGTTAGAACAGGTTTCTGTACAACATCACACCAGAATCCCGCGAAAAATCAAGGAATTCAAGTAGGAAGGTATATTATGTAAAAAAACCGTAATTCACGCGGGCGGAGCCGCGGGCAACAGCTAGTCTTAATTTATATAAATCTCGTGTCACAATGTTTGTCCTCAATGGACTCCTAAACTACTGAACCGATTTAGTTCAAACTTCGTGAATATCTGTCATTTGGTCCAACTTGAAAGATAGAATAGTTTTTATCCCACGTGGACGAAGTCGCGGGCATCAGCTAGTTAATTAATATTTTGCATAAAATCAAATACACTGCTAACAGTCACTTTTAGGTTATAAAAATATTGTAATAGTTTCGTTTTATTGATTGTACCTGTTCTTTATTTTTTCATTTTGTTGTACTTAATACTACTGTTAAAAATTTAATCAAAGAATAGTAAAGGCTTTTTTATTTTTTATTTATTTTTATTTATTTATTATGTTTACGTAGTTAGGCGGCTTCGCGGCCTCAGCAGCACCGATTAATAAGACCTTTAAGACACTGGCAACGGTCAAGTCTGAGGTCTCTACTTCACTATAGTGCAGTTATTATCTCGCTGCAGACTCACCGTGTGTAAAGGTGCTTTTATTTCTACGAGTATCACTCATTAATAAAGATACAAAAAAAACAACTTAAAATAAATAGTTACGATGAGTGATATCGATAGTTTTTTTTTGTATTTTTATAAATGGGTGATAGAAATAAAAACATGTTTATTATGTTTTTTTGTTTGTCTTTTTTTGTCATTCATAATTTGTGAAAAAAATATTTTCTAAAATACTTATATCGTGTTTGTGTGTTTGTTAAAAGAACTCATTTAAAACGGCTTTACAGATTTTTTTTGTGTAACTATTTTTCAACTGCACTATAGTAACTTGTCTAAAGTAATCCCATTACAAATTAACGTGGAATAGCGGCGAAATAGTTGTACTCTGTTTTGTCTTTTTCTTTTACAGGGATACTTTACATAGTACCAGTAGTGTGAATTTCTTGATTTTTTTTGATTATGTACTAAAAAATACACGTGGATTTTTAGTAGGTAGTGGTTGTTCAATTTATCTTAGAGGTTACCCTTAACATCACCGCGTATCACCAAAGGGGAGGAGGGGAATATATAGGTAATTAAACATATTATATTACGCAATTATGGACTGTGAATCTAACGTTTGTTTGTTTTTCCTATCTAAAAACTCAAAATTCAAAAAAATCAGACAAAAAAATCAAATCGACAGTTTTGGGGTTTTCTCATCATCGTTACCTACATCTCAATATTTATTTCAAATCACTACTAATATAAACTAACTGTTAGCAAGTAAACCTTTAATAAAGAAACCTTTAAAAAAGATAAAAAAACACTTCAATTTATTATTGCACCGAAAACAATCTTCTCTTATGAAATCTCTGCAAATATTACAAACGATTGAGCACAACTTAAAGTAGGTACTGTACGCACGAAAAATATTTACCGAGATTCGACACGGCGAAATGTTCCCAGGCAAATATTTTGAAATTAGGGGACACACACAATAGAAAACCAGCCGAAATTGAACCTTCGTGCTCATCACAGGTGTTGTGTCATCAAAGGTCATTCATAATTGGCCATTTTTGTTATGACTATGTTGATTGTTGACCGTACATTACGAAATTACAAACTTAACTTTTGCATGCTTATTATGCAATAATATGCTCTACAGCTACA
The DNA here is from genome assembly GCA_963855885.1 of Coenonympha glycerion. NCBI lineage: Eukaryota > Metazoa > Arthropoda > Insecta > Lepidoptera > Nymphalidae > Coenonympha > Coenonympha glycerion. Next base: position 6,698,304 of record OY979648.1, on the reverse strand, counting down.
CAATAAGAGTGTCGATGTAGTTTTTTCTTTAAATAATTACATGGTATTTATGATGTCATACTTTTTGTATGGTAGCGGAATTTTACGTGAACTTTGAAAGGCGTGTCTCGCATTTTTCGCGGTTAATGTCACAGTTTAACAATCGTAAAGTTGGGTAATAAGTTTTGTTATTAGTTGGCCATCACCGTTGCTTATCTACCTTCAAACAGTTAGATTCGTCAGCATGTGTTAAGCTTCTATTATTTTCATAGTTACGTAAAAAGTAAAAAAAAATCAAGAAAAAAATAGCTAATCTTTGTGAAAAAAATATTTTCTAAAATACTTATAAAATTTTCGCGTCACAGTGTTTGTTAAAAGAACTCTTTTAAAACGGTTTTACAGTTTTTTTTTGTGTAAGTGTTTTTCATACGCTAACTGAGAAATATTTTAACGACAAAGTAACATTTGCATTTAACGTTAATTTTTTAAGCATTTTAATGTTTTCATTTCGAAGACATCTATTCCAAGAATTGAAATGCTTTTAAGTGAGTATTTTCGCGTCAGATTCGAGTTTTAGTCTCGAGGTTTTTTTACTAGCATTTCTATCCTGAATTACAATAAAGAAATAAATGAAAATGGAGTAAAATACCGTATTGTGAGTTCAAACAAGCTTTGCATCTAGCTCGAGTTAGCACGGGTTTTTGTACGAATTTCGAGTCGACTCGTGTCGCACAAACAAAATTAAAAATTCAAAAATTTTATTCTTTCACATAGGCCTAACTGACAGGCACTTGCGAAACGTTTAAACTCTTCCGCCTCATTCAGAATGTAGCACTGCACCGAGAAGAACGGGCAAGAAACTCGGCACTTGCTTTTTTTTTTAAATAATATTTTTTTACAATTTTGTTTTAAACAATATATCACATTATAATAAGCTTCTTGTGAGCAGACGGAATATACACTGAGATTCAAGGGTCTTTGTCATTTAAAAATTCATTTATTGTATAAGTAACCCTTACTTAGAAGATGATTTTTGACAGTTTGTTTGAATCTATGTATAGGACCTATATATAAACGAATTGAATTCCTCCATATCTACCATCTATCGACAGTCGCTGACATTCGGCCGTCATTAGAAGGTGTTAGCTGTAAATTTAATAAGGAGGAATTCGATTCGTTTGCGCGACGTGAGTCGACTCGAAATTCGTTAAAAAAACCTGTACTAGCCCCTTAGGGGTGGGATGTTTAACTTTTCCGACTTGTTTCACTAATGTACTACTCAGCACACAGAAAAGTAGCACAAATAAACCTAAGCATAATAACCTCACTGTACTAGTGTTTGTTTTTAACCCAGTTTTGCATTTTAAATGGGCTTCAGCTTCACACTGTTTACGCACTGCCCACTTGTAGAGCCAAATCCGTCTGTCTGAAAGGCCTTAACGTGGTATTTGAATTATAGTTCCTAATTTTTACTATAGGCTAGAATAGTTTATTACCTATTATAATCTTATACCTTTAAACGAGCAATTCTTGTATATATATTTCTATATAATCTGGATCTCGGAAACGGCTCGAACGATTTTCATGAAATTTAGTATACAGGGGGTTTTGGGGGCGATAAATTGATCTAGCTAGGGTTCATTTTTAGAAAATGTCGAATTAACCAAAAAAATAAAAATATGACTACTGCTGCCATCTATTGGCCACCGAGCGAAGCTTGGTCACCCAGATATGAAATAATTAATGAACGACGAGACGAACAAGACCTGTGAAACGCATGTCCATGTCATGCGTCCCATTTTGCATTACAATATTAGACGACTTTATCACTGCACTTATCATCCTGAGAAATCAGTTCTTAGGTCTCATAATTGGCCCAGTAAGCACATTCGTATACGGCGTACAGTGCCCTTCGTTCAAACCGAAAAACAGTACCTAATCACATCACGATCCCGAAGTCTATCTTGGACTTACCTTTGCACCGGTTTAAAGATACTGTCAAAAAACATCTAATAAATCAGGGTTACTACACCATTGAAGAATTTTTAAATAACAAAGATTCTTGGGACAATAGTGATATGCTTCCATCTCCTCACGGGATATCTTAAAAATATTGTTTCATACTATGTACTAAAATTGTATATTGAGACATTTTTGAAAAGAGCAAGTACCGAGTTTCTTGCCAGTTCTTCTCGGTGCAAACCTGCTTCCCGAACCTGGCGGCAGAGGCTTGACATTTCATGAGAGCTTATATCTAAGCTTATGTGAAATAAAGAATTTCATTTCTCACGTCTTCACGGTATAGAACAATTAACAGCTCGTCACATATTCTGCTGAACCGATTTGGAGAAAACATGGAAGTTAGACAGCTTATACTTCGGATTAACACATTGTTAACACAAACATGTGGAAAGTTCATAGCTGAAATAGTTCGTAAATGGTTAGCGGCATATTTTTTTGAGTTGCATGTGACAAATACCGATAGTGAAATTGTGTAAATTTTTCGCGTTTCGCGTTTTGGGTACGGAACTCTAAAAAGTGTAGGTAGGTACCTATAACAAGACGCGGAGGTCAGGTGACTAATTAAACGATCATTTATATTATCTATCAATTTCATACATTTTTAAATTTTGTTCCATTTTCATCTTTTTAGCATACTTCGCAAAATGCCATATGGCTAGATTAAAAATGTCATTTATTACTTGCATAGGAACCATTTAAAATTAACTTCAAAACGTTTGATATTATACTAATGACCTTTCAGTAAAGTTGCTCCATCAAACAGTTTTGATTCCATTTTCAAAGTTTAATTAGAGGACGCTGGCAAAGGTTAATCTAAAGCCGCTAACTCGGATTAAAAAACGTTCTATTTTAAACCAACAAAACGTTATAGAACTAACAAAGTTCATCTTCATGTCGAACTGAGATTAAAAAGGTCCCTAGTCATACTAATTCTTTATTTTCATGCAATAACAACTAAAACTAAGCGGAGCCGCGGGCAACAGTTGGTATTTGGTACCAAATATATACGCGCCCATCAAAAATAAAGAATTCTTATAATTTAACTAGCTGATGCCCGCGACTTCGTCCACGTGGGATAAAAACTATTCTAAGTATGTTTTAAGTTGGACCAAAAGACAGATATTCACGAAGTTTGAACTAAATCGGTTCAGTAGTTTAGGAGTCCATTGAGGACAAACATTGTGACACGACATTTATATATATTAAGATAATAAAAATAAAAAATAAAAACAAATCAATTAAGCCTGCCTATTCTGTAAGCTCGAACAAATAATAATAAAATAAAAAACAAATTAATACGAAGTTCCTACAAGGATATTATAATCAGTAGAAACCTTACGAGTATGATTTTACCTCGTCGAAAGAAAAATGAACGTTGAAATGCCGGTGAAACATGGATTTATTTAATTAGAGGGACAGCGTATGTATGACTTTACTTTTAAAAGGTATTTTCTTCATTAATGAGGTGTAAAATACATTTTTCTTTTTCAAAAATTCCCGATTAAAAGAAATTAAGAATCTATCAGTATGATTACAAAACCAAGAAAATCCGCCGTAACTGCCTTATATTTCCAAACTTTGCTTTGTTATACAATAACCACAGGATGATTTTTTAAACAACATTTCCACATTTTTATTTTCCCTCTTCGAGCTTACAGTATAGAAATATTAAACAAATTCCATGCATAGCTAGGTAACAAATTCCATACAAGGTATTGCGTATCTTACAAAACGCATCACAAAAACACAGTGACAAATTTCTACGTATCATAAACCTTCGGACAATAGGCTTGGGGATATGTGAGAAAGTTGCGGGATTTTTTCCCTTACATAAATACCATTATTATCGCCTAAGTGTTGGTTTAAATCATCAAACACATGCCAAGCGTAGCGGGAGCGTTTCGGAGTGAAAAAGAAACTTTTATTGTATAAATATAATTTTTTTATTTAAATTTTACAATAAACCTTATTATTAGCTTATTCTAATTACTATACAAATCTTTCCCGCGTGGAATGGTGCCATAATACTGGCTGCATTTCCGCGTTGAACAGCTAGGCTGATACGTTGCGCAAAAAATGAGCCAGCCCTTCTGTCACCAGTTGAGGCTATTAACCGCATTTTTATCATTGATATAATATATGCAGAAAGTATGAAAGAATATGGCCTGTTTTTATATTATGTTACAAGTTTTACCTAGTTCAAGCAAAGTATTCATTAAAATACCATATTTTCAATCAATCTCTGACACAGTAGGTCGAAGGTTATACATACAATTTTTTTCTTTTTATGATGTCACTGCATTTATCTTTAGCTACCTTAGACATAGAGCTCTTTCATTCCATCACGCCTCTTACTGTCCGTTTATATAAGATACCTAAAATTCGAGCCCCGTGGCTTGTTAGGTTTCGCACTTGAAAAACTAAACTATAACTTTATAACAAAGTGTAATATTCTTGCTATTTTCTCCCGCAACGCCCTCAATCCGCTCGCTGTGTATTCATGCGTTGTTTTCGTCTAAGCTTAGTATAAAGATAATTGCACATTGTTGAATCGTATCAGAGGCATTAAAGTAACAGTGATTCTGTAATCGCACACTGTACTTTTAAATATGGAACCGTTGTCTTTTTTATAATCTGTCATTGTATTATCAAGATAGTGAATTTTATGACTGTTTTTCTTGCTATTGTGACTCGTTTTGGCGTCTCATATAGTTGTTTTCAGAAATAATATATAAAACAAACAAAAATATATTTATAGTTAAAAAAAGAAGAAGTAGTAAAATAACAATTAATTATTATTTTAAAGCAATTGTAAAAAATATCAGTGAAAATTAATTAAGGTATCTTAATATATATGTATAATGTATGTTTATATCCTACTGAACTATCAAGCACACAGTCATAGGAAAAAGCTTTTGTAAACTAATTAAATGTAAATTTAATTAATAATTTGATATTTGCCGTCTAACAATACAACAGCCAGTCAATTTACTTCATTCCGCGGTACATACTCGTATAGCAATGCAGTATATTTAGGAAAGCAAAGTATAACGTTTAATTTCAACGACTAGTACAAAATAACTTTAAATTAAGACTAAATGACAGACAATAGAAAAATAGAATCGCCCTAAGTGAGACACTCAAAAATCACCTGCCCACGCAACAATAAGCCCTCATTTACACGTATCCAGTGCTGACTCAGCAGTGCTGACTCAGATACTTTCCTGCTAACAAAAATCGAATACAAAATAGTGCATTCGTAGACACCCATACCTTATTAGGAGAGTGCCAAAACTGGTTCACCCAGCAATCAAAAGCCTATAAAAACTGTTTGTAATTCGTAGCCACTTTCTTCTCTAGTTTACCAAAGTAGACAAGGAAGGGAGAGACAGAGTGAAGAGAGTTGCTTACTGATAAAAGCATGTCTTTACTTGTTTTAAATCATTATGTAACGTTTGTATTTGTACCTAAGTCAATAAATTAATAAGTTTCTACCTACTTTTTGTTTGTCAAAAATTGACTAAAACATGTAAGTTCATGTAAATATGTGTTTATGATTATTTATCACTATCCTATATCCTAGCTTCATGTGTATGAACCGTAAACCTTTATCGTCTTTCGTTACGTCACTCATCCTCCGCGTTTCTTATCGAATTTTGACTTTTATTATAGGCGGGGTATTATCTAAAAGGGCAGTAAGTGGTACGTGCTCTTTAGGGTATATAGGTTCGTTATTTTTGACTTATCTGATTAAGCGACTTTGGTTCACTTAGTTCTAAATTTGACTATCGACTTTGTCTGTGTAATATTTCTTGATCACCCCAGCGGTTTGCTGTATAATTAGTATAAGTACAAAAACTTTAGCAGTTTAGACCTGACCTTACCTGGATTTTATATCTGTTCGAGGGAACTTTTTATCGATAAAACTTGAAAACAGAACTTAAAACTTATTTTAAGAAGTTTTTGAAATTGAGAGGTTTTTTATGTTATTAAATGATTATTTTTTCTATTTTCCAGGACGCTGAGACTATTGAAAAGCTGAACGAGAGCGGGGAGCTTAGGAAAATGCTAAAACCGTACAAGGTAACTATCTGTTTCTTTCTTCGGACGTACAAGTATAATGTTACCATTGCAAGTCAAGGTTCACAAAATACTACCAGCAGTAGACGTAATATCCGGGTGACCGAGCTTTGCTCGGTATTTTCTCTACTCGCCAATAGATGGCAGCAGGAGTCATATTTTTTTGGTAAATTAAAATTTTTCTAAAAATGAATCCTAGCTAGATCGAATTATCGCCCCCAAAACCCCCTGTATACAAAATTTTATGAAAATCGTTCGAGTCGTTTCTGAGATTCAGATTATATAGAAATATATATCCATATTTACATATATGCAAGAATTGCTCGTTTAAAGGTATTATGATGATGATGAGATAATTTCTGGATCACGTCAGCGAAGTATTAGGTTTTAACCATGCTTTATTATTAAACCAGCTGTTGCCTAGCTCCCCCCGCGTGAATTTAGGTTTTTCACGAATCCCGTGGGAACGATGAATTTTCCGGAGTAAAAAGTAGCCTATCTGTTATTGCGGATTATAAGCTATCTATGTTCCAAACATCAGCCAAATAGGTTCAGTAGTTGTGGCATGAAAGAGTAACAAAGATCCATCCATCCATCCATTGATTACTTATAAACTTTCTCGTTTATAATATTAGTAGGAATATTGCTATACAAAAGTTCTTTCACCGTAGGCATAAACCTAATAATGATGGGAAGAGGAACAGAACCATGAACATGTATAATATGTGACAGTGTGAGGATATGGGATAATCTTAAATCCCGCAGTCACAGACTTGTATACTAAGGACAGGGCGAACAGCGCGAAAAAATGTCGCCAGCTTATGGGAGCAAGAATGACTATTTTGCACCCTCCCCGGTCAGTAGTCAGTATAGGTAGATAGGTAAAGACCAATTTCTTTTTTTTGAATTAATAATAATATTGCAGGCAAGGTGACTACAGACACATAGATTAAAAAAAAAACATGTATTTCGCAGGAGTTTCGACAGATGGCGCTAGATTTTCTTGTATGAAGACCGTTTACGTAAAATGTTCGGATGGGCCTATCTTGACTATTTTTATCTATTCCCGCAGTAAAAAAACTAAACGGCGAACCTGCGAGTAAGATCTGGCCTAGAATAAATTGAAAACAAAAACCACTTTCCTAATTTAAATAAGCTTATAACAACTTTTACTTTAAGTAAGAGTTGATATCGTTAAATGATTTATTACCCCATTATAATTTTACTATAATTGTTGTACTTAAAATTTTCAATTTCCTGTCAAGTTTCATATAAAAAAGGCTTTAATAACAAGCGTGTTGAGAGTAATGAGATATACTTAATGAGGTACCGTTAAAATACGCTTTTCAAATGGTTAAATATTTTCCGGAAAAGAAAATTCTTTGTAGCCGAAATATAGAAAATATTTCATTTCCTCTGACGGCCTTTACAGATGTATAACAAGTCAGTTAATGTTGACCTAATTTATGAATTAAATTGTAAACTTCACTCGAGTTAAACTGAAAAGTTTATAAAGCTTTGATTTGATGAATCGTTTTAGGATGACTAAAACGATTCGTCAAATTGAGTTAAGTTTTGAATGATCATTGAGAAGCTCTGTCATTTATCTTCAAAGTAATCGTTACATCTTCACCAAATTGAAATGGGATTAACTCAAGTCCAAAACTCTAAACAACTTTCAAAAACAGAACCATTGTAAATAACTAAGAAATGACGAAGACTGTTGAAAAGGTTACAAGAGACCTTTTAAAACTTCCTTCTTATTTTTTCTTTGAAGTAGTACAAAGTCCCGGATTTGACTTTACAACAACATTTACTTACATGCATCAATCGCTCTTTTAAACTGACTGAGCCTTAATATACTAATTAATACTGATTAAAACAAGGTAACCTAAAGAGCGGGCGTTCCCAAACTTTTGGTTCCATGTGCCCCCAGTGCCCTCATCAAAGTTGCTAGGTGACAGCGAACCCTCAACCCTCCCACTCCCTAAACACCATTGAGTTAAATATACTTTATATCAATGCTAAAAACGATCTATCTCTTTTATACAATGTGTAACGATAAGTTGAAATAATATTGAAGGGTACGTAAGTGTACTTGATAACTAATAACACTGTAACAATATTAAATAGAAATAAGCATATTTATTTTTCCATACATTATGGAAAAATAAATATGCTTATTTCGTATTAAATTTTTTACACCGCTATTCGTTATCAAGTACACTTATGTACCCTTCATATTATTTCAACTTTTCGTTACACGTTGTATATAAAATTCTCGTTTCTCGTGATTGTTGTCCTATGAAACGGCTTGACTGATTGTTATGAAATTTTCTGTGTATGTTCGGTAGGTCTTTAAGCTATTTTTTAACCGACTTCAAAAAAATGAGGAGGTTCTCAATTTGTCGGAATCTTTTTTTTTATCTATGTATGTTCACCGATTACTCGAAGACGCGTGGACCGATTTGTTATATTCCTAATGGCAAAACAACGTTTGCCGTATCAGCTAGTATATGTTTGTCTTTGTAATAATATTGTCACAGCCAACTTGACGGATATTTATGAAATTTTGTACGTGTATGTGGTAGGAATGAGAATTGAGAATAGATGGTAAAGTATTTTTCTTCCTTCTACCTTATCCTCAACATTATTTGCTGCATGTGCCAGTTAGTCACCATGCTGCCATTACGTAAAATTCGCTAACCCCCAATCGTCGAAAGCCGAACCCTAGGGGTTCACGAACTTTGAGTAACGCTGTAGAGCTTCCATCTATTTACATCAGCATCAGGTAAAATTCCAGTGTAGCGTAAACTTGTAGTAGGAAAACATAATAAAATCAGTCCAAACTTTACAAACGTGTCGGACTTTACACGGACATGTTTAGAGTTACAGTGATAGATTGAGTTAGTTCCATCGGAACAGAAACAATTACGTTTAGTAAACAAAGGCGGTACAGACAACTGTAACAGACGTCGTAGGTCGCGTCCGGCGTTACGCTGTAAGTACATGGCCTACGAATGCTTACTAAGGAAATGTACTCGAGTGATCTCTCTGACACGCCTGAGTCGGCGTTTGTTTTTCTGAAATTTCCATAGTAGCATTCATAGGCCGTGTGGTGTACTGCCTTTAGGCTGTACTAAGTACTGTGGAGTCGGACTAAGTGAGTTGAATCTTTTAGAGGACTACATAGTACCCACGACTACCCCCTAGCGGAGTAGTGGGGTACTTGTCTTTGACTACAGACTATGAGTGTACACTTAAGGCCGCGTACAGTCACGTCGGACGCGACCTAACGCGTCTGTTGCGGACCACCGCCCAAGGCGTCTACTCGCAATTTGATGTATCGTTTAATTTCTTGTTTACAGTTTCGCTAATCGCCTATCAATATGTTTCAATAAGTTAATAACTTACAGGGTTACTGATTGTTAAATGTAGAACACGGCTCTATAATGGAAGTTTGGTAAACTTGATCGGGGGTTTGTCGGCTTAATATATTACATAGATCATATTTACATTATACCGCATACAGGATGGAGATAGGTTGTTTGATACTTTACCGAAGTTTTAACGTCTTCTCTGGCGCAGGTAATGCGTCATCGGATTCAAAAGGGAGGCCCCAAAGTCGATGACAAAATTGTATAACTTCAAAATTTTCTCTAGTCTAGTCTCTTGGCTTGGGGTGCATGGTTACATATACTTTGGTTACCATCCTACTGATGAAGATGAACCACCAAGCGATTTAGAATTTTAGTACAATAAAATACAAGTTAGTAATCGTTAGGGGTTATTTACCCTTTGGGAAGTGAATGTTTAATCTTCAATTTCCTCAAATAAAAAATATTATCATCGGTCGAACATTGCATACATCCTGATCTATGTATAAGGCGATCCCGGACCCACTGTACATATATTTCTATATAATCTGAATCTCGGAAACGGCTCGAACGATTTTCATGATTTTGGGGGCGATAAATCGATCTAGCTAAGATCCATTTTTAGAAAATGTCAAATTTACTAAAAAAATATGACCCCTGCTGCCATCTATTGGTGGGTAGATATACTACCACCCAGATATCTAGTCACCCAGATATTCAAATTGTAAATGAAATCCTTATACTTCCATTCCAGAGTCCCGATGCATGCAACACGTGTCAAATCTGCGGCGGCTTCCGTCTTCTCCCGTGCCGCATCTGCAACGGGTCTAAGAAGAGCCTGCACAGGAATCACTTCACCGCAGAATTCGTCGCCCTGAAGTGCATGAACTGTGATGAAGTCGGCCTCGTGCGGTGTGAAGCGTGCTCTTGAAGATCTAATCGAATTGTCTTATCACTGATGTACATTTTTGGATTCCGTACCACAAAAGAAAAAAACGGCACCCTTATAAGATCACTTTGTTCTCCATCGGGCTGTCTGTCTGTGTGTCACGACCCTTTATTTCAGTAACTATTAAAGATACCGACTTGAAATTTTGAACATTTGTAGATAATAATAGCCTGCTGGTATTCCATTCATACATTTTGGTAATTGAAAATCAATTTTACTAAAAGTTTGCGGTTCGGTAAGAAAAGTGATTCTTGTGGTTCTCCCTTTTATATAGTAGTACGAAACCCTCGGTGCGCGAGTCCGACTCGCACTTGGCCGTATTTATTTATAATACGAGATCAATTTCGAAAATACGTCATGGGATACGAAGCCTTCCGATCCAATAGATGGAATGGGAAAAGAATGAAATTGGTCACATGACGTCCGCGCATTCTTATACACATGAAAATCTCCCCATTTCCATTCCTTCTTTGGATCGTAATGTACTCGTAGTATAGCTAGAGCTTGCTCTAACATCTTATTTGAACATTTTGAACAGCATTTATTTAATAAAAAAATCATTGCTATTAAAATTATTTAGGCGCATTTTGTTGCAAGTTGTTATGCTGATATTATGTCTCTCGCAACTTTTCAGATCATTAAAACTAAACGATTGTAAAGAAATAATTATAAGCTTTAATATGACGTACTGTTTGTCAATGGCCATGAATATTTTTTTTCGAGGGCAGAATCCGGCCATGTCATTTAGTTGTCGAAGTATATCGCTCACTGTATACTAAAATGCTATGAATGTGCGTATTCTCGGGGTGGTCCACCAGGTTCCTCTAGTCTGGATCCCCAGGAAATCCTGGTCGTAGTCTGCTTAGCGCATTGATACAGGTTACTTGAAAGATATTGCGAGCATATTGAGTTGCAACGCAGGTGTATCCCGACAGTAGTAGCTTAAAGTAGAGCTATTTTTGAGGATATCATTGATTTTAATATATCTAGTTCGGTGTTTTCTTAACTGTATTCTGCACTAGATTGTGTAAGTAGAACGTATTCATCGTAATCGTAATCGGAAACAAATATTTCTCGCTGATTGGTTCGCTGATTTACGTCAGCCAATCGAGGGCAGAATTCACAAACGATTATTATTGCGATTACGATTTAAGAATGCACTGACCTACGTTTTCTCCATACATTCAAAAAACCAAATCATTTGTAATTCGTGCATATTTTGATCATGTTGTAGTGTTATTCGGATTCATATAGTAATAATCTATGCTCCTGGCCATATTTGGTTTCGAAATACTTTTGTACATCGAGGGTTAGTGGACTCTTAATACGTTTTTTATACACCATCAGACCCAGATCAGTCATGAATTTTAAACACTGTGTTCATGAAAATCAGCGAATATTTGGCAATACATTTTCCACCATTATTTTAGTCAATAATTCAAGACTTTGAAATAAACAAAAACTATGTACTTAATTGTAGAAAGTTATTTTGTCTCTTCAGTACAGGAATATTCGTTCCATACAGGATGGATTAGGATAAATTACCTTAAGGTCTTCATGCATTATGAATAAGCTAAATATGTCAATGTAAATGTACATATTATTTACATTCAAATTAATTCATCACTGTTCATATTATATGTGGATTTCCGAAACAAATGGTAATTTATTGAAATAAATAATTTTTAAACATTCCAAATGAAAATACATGCATTTCTAAGGCTTGTCCATCAAATTCTTTATCAATAATAGAATGACATTTTTTTATTATTGAAACAAAATATTTTTGCTAAGACTTATCGAAAAATAGTATGCCATAAATTAGTTGCAATACCTTATGTTAGTTTACTTTTAGTAGTAAGTATGTAAGTTTTTTTAATTATTTCTATGTAAGTATTGTATTCGGTCATAATAAAAAAAATTACTGTTAAACAATTTATCTGAGGCTTTTGGGCATGCATAACTTTCGAAATCGATGATCGAAATATTTCGTTTTACGTTATTGAAAATCGTTTTGTAGTGCTGAAAGTATGCAGAGGTAGCTTCAGGGTCAAATCATCGTAAATGCAATTATTACATTTTTAAGTTGTTGAGTACCATATTTTAAGAAGGGTGCTATTTCATTTTATCTTAAGTAAGAATAAATAAAGCTCAATATTATTGAATACGAAAATAATTACTAGAAATAGGAAGTAGAATGAAATAATTTAGTACCTTTTTTAAATTTTAGAAATACCGCTTTATATATAAATTAAATGTGATACAAACTATTGTTAAAATAAGCTATATAAGTACTTAATGTGAATATTGAGATTAATTTTTAACTTTGGGATTTTAATTTAAGAGTATTAGTTTATGTAAACTTTATCTTTACAATTTAAGTTTCATTTTTACAACACGTACACTACTATAATTGTCAACTTTCGTAATATATTATGTTCTTAGGGCATTTGTAAATAACATTTTTTTATTCAATAACAATATTATCACAGAAATATTTGAAGTATTTTTTTTTAATAAAGCCCCACTCATTAATTAGCAAGCATTAAATAGATTAACTCACATTTTTTTACAAAATTTACGTCACAACTATTTATGTGAAACACTTGTAAATTACCTTACAGGATTTTTAACTGCAGAACATTCCTTAGAGTTAGACTTCAGACAAAACCTGTATTTATTTTCGTCCTTCTTAGTCTTACGAAAACGTTGGTGTGTGCGACATGAAGCATTGCGGAAGAATATAACCGAAAAACCATGTTATACCTAATTACTAAAAAACTTAGCCGGTTATTAAAAATCCGTTCTGACAGTCTTTGGATATTATTATTACAGACAAAATTACAATTATGATCATAAGTAGTAGTTTCCGATAAAAATTCGAAAAATGGAGATTTTGGAGCAACTTTTGGAAGAACTTTCTATCGAGAAAATTCACAGCGATTTTAGATTAAAGACCTAAAATACATGACGTTTAAATTTGAAAGAAATTGTCTTTATAGTTTTATAAACTATCACTAAAAATCGCTTATATCACCTTCTACACCGTTAAGAACTGATGTATCAGGTCTCAGGATGAAGACCTGCCGTGCTATTCTGCAAAAATACTTAAAGCAGCGACGAGCGTACATCTCTGCATCTATGAATTTGTCAGTTGTAATAGAGTACAATTTTGCATGACATCTTCGGTTTGGCAGCTGTCTGGCAGCTGTTTCAAAGATGGACATTTTCTAGAATAGCACTGCTGAGGCTTGCTCGTTTCTTCAGTTTATGTTATAAAAAAACTTTCTAGCTTAAATAGCTGACAGATAAATATTTTGTAAAAATAGATCTTACAAAGTCATCGGTTCATTTATTGAAAGTCTTTGTATTTACAAAATGCGAAGGTAAATAATATTACACGAAGCCGCCTGTTGCTATACGGGAAATCAATGTTGCATACACACACAGTCGCCTGTTGCATGTTGCGTACACACGGCGCGTAACGACTCACTCACACAGGCATGCGCAGTTTAATGTTCGGTATACGGAACACCATTACTGATACTTATAAATAGGAAGATACACAGTTGCGAGAATTATCTTTTTCACTAATTAATAGAGATTTACGGACAACCAATCAGAGACAGGATGTGGAAAGATAAACAAACATAATTATTGGAGAATGGAGAGGTAACGCACTAACCATCAAATAATAATAATAGCATAACATTTTAATCTATTGCAAAGCTTCTATCGTGAAGACCGAATCCAGAAATTCAGTAACGATAATAACCTAACACCCGGTCGGAGTGGCCCGCTCTATCGCGCGCCTTGAGCGTGGAGACCGAATCCGTGATAAGAGATAGGTATTACGCGTTTTAAAATAAGTAGTTTAGTTTTGAACCAGTGCCGTGTGTACGGCTTGACACAATATCTACACAAAATATCGTGCTCTATTCTAACCAAACCATTTTCAAGGAATTCCTAGAATCCAAAAATCTAATTTGCAAAAAACGGGAAAAATCAGCAACGTTTATTTGTTGCGTTTTCAAACTAATTATTTTTAACATCGTATCGATATCGGAAGGTATCGTAATATCTCTGGTTTTATACGTCTACGCCCCACGCACACCACCGCATTTCAGGGTCTGGATCACGCACTCACGCGAAGGGATGGGAGCTGCAGCTAGGTCGCGAATGACGTCACTACGCGCAAGGTCAATATCACCGCCGTCCTTCTCTAACGCACGGCGGATATCATCCGTCTCGCTCTAACTGGCTCGGTGCTGTCTGGGCTGCAAGGTACGCGTGTGTGCGTGTTCACGTGTACAGATGGCGCTCGTGAAACTTCCTCCTGAAAGTTTTGCACCTGAGGAGAGGTTAGTATACACTATACAATAATATGCTTTGACGACCTCCTTGGCGTAGTGGCGCGCGCTCGGATCCGAGTGGAAGGTTGCGGGTTCGATTCCCGTCACAGACCACTTTGGAATTTTATAATTTCTAAATTGGCTCAGGTCTAGTCTGGGAGGTTTCGGCCTTGGCTAGTTAATCCTACCAGCAAAGACGCACCGCCAAGCGATTTAGCGTTCCGGCGCGATGCTGTGTAGAAACTGTTAGGGGAGAGTTTACTTCAAGTTAGTACGCTGATATGTTCGGCTGTATCATCACTTACCATCAGGCAGATCGCAGTCATGTGCTAACTTGTATAGTGTAAAAAAATATTTCTCACTAATAATATTATGAAGGCAAAACTTTGTATTCGTGGCTGTGTGTCTATGGGATAGATTTAGTCCCTGTATTTTTATTCTGGAACATCCATGATTCCCGCGGGTTTGAGACTTTAACTCAAATCATTCGGGAATAGCCGTGGCAAGCATCGACTAGTGTTTGGAATATAAATAGTATGAGAATGACGCAGTTATCTGTGATCGAATGTGTTATTCTCAAACATTTTTAGGGTTCCACTCCCAAAGGGTAAAACGGGACACTATTACTAAGATTTCGCTACTAAATAATACTAATAACTAAGACTATAGTACTAAAAATTGGACAAGTGCGAGTTGGACTCTGTGCTGATTGTTCCGTACCATCAAGAATATATTCTCATTCTGTATAGTATAAAAGTAAATTAAATTACCCCTGCCTGCTAAACAAGCAAAAAATTACTTTTTCAATACAGTTGTATGGTATGGCGCACTTTCAGAGGCTGTCATTAGTATTCGACTTAAAACTATTTCTAGGTATAGGAGCCGAACGAGATTGTGATTCGCTGCAGCAGGATATTAATAATGTAGTTAGTTGGGCAAAGATGAATTTACTAGATTTCAATATTTCTAAGTGCAAGATCATGACGATAACCCGTAAGACAAACAACTTCACGGCGGATTATGCGATATCCGGTGAAAGCCTGGAAAGGGTTTCGCAAATAAAAGACTTAGGCCTTATAGTTGACGCAAAACTGACCTTTAATGATCACATCAATAAAATATGCAAGGAGGCCCATAAACTTTTAGGATTTGTAATGCGGCAGAGCAAGCGCTTCACCAATCCACTGGTGCTTACTACTTTATATAGTGCATATGTCCGAAGTAAGTTAGAGTACAACTCAGCAGTCTGGAGTCCACTCAGTGCTAGTCATATACTTGCAATCGAAAGGGTCCAGCGAAAATTCGCGCGTGGTTTATATAAAAAAATGTACGGCTATTATCCATACTTGTACCCTTCCATGTTTGTCTCGGGTATGGTGGGTTTAGACACTCTGCAGTTAAGGCGAAAGAGAGCTATTCTCATCCATTACTACCTACTACTGACCAACAAGGTGGATAATCCGGACACACTGTCGCGGTGTGGGTTGGCGGTGCGAGCGCCGGATAAGGTGCTCCGATCGTGTCGCAAGCGGCCTGGCCTATTCGCGCTCGAGTCGTTCCGTACACAGTATGCGGAAAGTGCCCCAACATTTCGCGCACTTTCCATTTTTAATGACCTAATTGCTCAGCACCAGAGCCTAGATCTGTTTAATATAAGTTTGTATAACTTTATTTCATTTCTAAAAAATAACGAATTGTAATTATGTAATTAATCTACGATTGTACTCAGACTCTGACTTGCTAAACGTTTTGGCGCAAGCTGTAAGTTTGGCAAGGATATTATGTAATAAATAAATAAATAAATTCGAAAGTTAAATCTTACGCACAGGCATCTTTCTTTTTCGTGGATCTTTTACCTTTTACCTTTTATCTTTTATCTTTTATTTTTTGTCTTTTATCTTTTATCTTTTATCTTTTATCTTTTATCATTTATCTTTTATCTTTTATCATTTATCTTTTATCTTTTATCTTTTATCTTTTATCTTTTATCTTTTATCTTTTATCTTTTATCTTTTATCTTTTATCTTTTATCTTTTATCTTTTATCTTTTATCTTTTATCTTTTATCTTTTATCTTTTATCTTTTATCTTTTATCTTTTATCTTTTATCTTTTATCTTTTATCTTTTATCTTTTATCTTTTATCTTTTATCTTTTATCTTTTATCTTTTATCTTTTATCTTTTATCTTTTATCTTTTATCTTTTATCTTTTATCTTTTATCTTTTATCTTTTATCTTTTATCTTTTATCTTTTATCTTTTATCTTTTATCTTTTATCTTTTATCTTTTATCTTTTCTTTTATCTTTTATCTTTTATCTTTTATCTTTTATCTTTTATCTTTTATCTTTTATCTTTTATCTTTTATCTTTTATCTTTTATCTTTTATCTTTTATCTTTTATCTTTTATCTTTTATCTTTTATTTTTTATCTTTTCGATTGCGAATTCGAAGTCGCCTTCGATTTCGAGTTGACGTCGTGTGATACACGGGTGTATAGGTTTTTGCAAACTCGTGACATTAAAAACCCGGCTCGGGCTTGTTAATGATAGCTCGTTTGCAAAAACCTACGTTCCACCCTTGTATCACAATGTACTGTTGTTGTATCGGAGCCCCCCTTTTTTTTATAAATATTTACTGAGCGATCGACTGGTTGCTGCGAGGATCGCTATGTCACATGGCTACGGCTGTAGAGCCCAGACGCTGCCCCCAGACGACCATCGATTGGATAATGTGTCTGAGGTAATAATATAGAGATAGCTAATATAGCAAGTAGCTGCTGTAAAGTACGGTTTTCCTGGTATCACAGGATACGAGGATCCTTTATCCTAACCGTGAATTTTACAAGTCTCATACATAGACGGATCGTTCCCGAATCTCAATTTTTAGGGTACCGTACCCGAAGGGTAAAAATGGGACACTGTTACTAAGACTTCGCTGTCCGTCCATCCGTCCGTATGTCACCAACCTGAATCTCTTGGACCATGATAGCTAGACATTTAAAACTTTCACATAATATTATGATATATTTCTTTTGCCGCTATAACAGCAAATACTAAAAAAAGAATAAATAAATATTTAAGGGGAGCTCCCATACGGTGGGATACAATATACGCGATTTTTAGGGTTACGTACCTCAAAAGAAAAATAAACGGAACCCTTGTAGGATCATTTTGTTATTTGTCTGTCGGCCTGTCAGTCTGTCTTTCTGTCTGTGTGTCACCAAAGTTTATTTCAGCAACTATTAAGGCTATTGACATTTAATTTAGAGTGGTTGTACTCATTGTAGGTAATAGTGGCCCACAGTCATTTCTATTAAAAATTGAAAATCGATTAAATTTATTTAAAAAGGGGGAAAACCTGGGCGTCAACATTTCAAAATAAGATAAACAATATTGAGTGGGGTATCATATAAACTTGCGTATTCTAAAACCATTTTCTATGTCTGATAGTTTTTGATTTATTGGGCAAAGTGTCGAAAAAGTATTATCTCCAAAGTTTACCACCGGAAAAATCTGAAATAATTATGATTAATAGGGATTTATTTATATTTAGTTATATTATATCCTCTTTAAAAATAAAGAGTTGAATTAAAAAAATAAGAGGGGCTCCAATAAAAAAACGTGGTTTTTGCTCATTTTTGATTTGGTGCGTATAGGTGTTTTAAGTGGAATTGGTCTTAATAATACGGAACACTCAATGTGCGAGCCTGACTCACGCTTGACCAATTACGTAAAATTATATTCATGACTATAATATTTAATTAAAAAATATCGGTTAGCCCACTTTATAATTAGCGTAAAGGAAAATGAACTAAGTGATCCAAGGAGACTTACTTAAGGAGGAGGACTTTACGCAACCTTTTGAGAAATATTGAGTAGGAAAAATATCAAATTACAAAATTTTGCTTTTATTCTTTGAACTTTAAAAACACTTCGCACTTTGTAGTTTTAGAGGAAGAAAAATAAAAGTCATTTTAAAACTGAGTATTATATTGGTCCGCTTCAAGTAAGGATAAAGCTTTTTTGAAATTTATAATGTCTGGACAGAAAGCGTTGAAGTGGAAAATTGACTAAAATTTTAGAGTTTTTGATACTTACCGTATACTTATGGGTAAATTTCGCAGTTATTAACAGATGCGACTGTGCGATTTGAAATAGTTTGGTTTTGAACGTATGCATGGGCGCAGCCAGGGTGGGGTTAGGGGGTTCTAACGTGCAGAATATTGGATAAATACTAGCAGACCGGCAAAAGTTGTTTTGTCATTGAGGGATATAAAATCCTTAGGACCTACTTACTGTTACACCTGCCGTAATTTTACATTTCTTTTCAAATTAATGTATATTTTCTTCAAATATTCATGTACTTTCTTGGAAACCAATCCAATAGGCTGGACATTTAGCGTCTCTTTTACTAAATATTTCCTATATTCAAATGGAAAGCCTTTTTTCCGTGTTGATTCGTTATCATGTACACTTATGTACCCTTCATTCTTCAATATTATTTCAACTTTCCGTTACACGTTGTATAATATATCATTGGGTAATAGGGTTTTTTTAGTCAAGCGCGGTCTAGCTACATCATCTCTCGTGTCTCTAACCATCAGGTGTGATAATTATAAAGAGCTTGCATAATATTTAAAAAATTGGACACATATTTTATATTATAAGTTCCATGAAAGATCATAATAATATTCTGGAGAGATTATGATTCCCCAATCACCACCAAACCTTCAGCAAACATAATTGCTTTAAGTATCATAATATTTTGGAAGGACCCAAGCTGTTCCCCATCTCCATACAAATGTTTGTATTGTTCGTTAATGATTAATGAATCCTTGGTATGATTATCTCTCTGAAATTTCAACCGTAATCATTTATCAACGTAAGTATCTATTAATTACGAGCAAATTAGCAGTAATATTCAAAAGAACCTAATGCAGCACTAAGAAATAAATGATAGCACTACACGTTGGCCGAGGCGAGGCGAGTGACTGCGAGTGAGAGGTTAGTACTAATCTTTCACTCGCACTCGTAGCCACTCGTCTCGCTTCGGCCAACGTGTAGAGCTAGAGTAACAATTGCAACAGTCTAAAGTGCTAAAGAGTACATATTTGTCACACTATTCAACGTATTCGTAAAAGTGAAGAAGACAAAAATAAAACCCGTCTACGGCCTTAAGGTGGATGGGTTAGATGGGTATTGGGTACCTATCATCTGGGCGCGAAAATTCAATTTTTATTTAGTTTTTCGCAAATAGTGTACCAATTATTATGCATCGTAGGCTCTTAGGCAATGTATATTGCGAGCATTACGTCTATGCATCTACGTGTTTTTCATAAAAACTTTGATTAAAAACACTCATTTACTACATAGCTCCAAATCTTCGGACAATATCGAACACTGCAGAAAATGATCTTTTGGGAACCAATATAAGGAGAATCGGAATTTTAGAGCAAAGTTTTTACTAAAAACATGTAAGTAGATGCATTAAACGTTATGGTCGCAAAACTCAATGCTATAAGCCTACGACATATCACATAATTAGCCAAGTATTTGCATGAGTCTTTGGTTTCGTATTGGGAGACAACCCAGAAAACTTCGAAGGGTATACCGTAGCAACGTAGCAACGTAGCACAGCTCCGGTGGAAGAGCTCGCTACTTCATATTGATCTCTGCAGCAAGAATAATAATGTCCTCCAGACCGATCCGGCCACACAGTCCATATTCCATCAGCGCGAGAATAGACATATTCACAGAACCCGGCGGACTGCGCGAAAAAAGGTCTCTAGTCTAGCTTCTGTTGTAAGCCGTTAGCCGACCGCAGTTTTATCTATGGACCGCTATCCCACACCTTAGATCACTTTTTATTAGTCCGCACGCGAGTTTTACAGGGACGATTTCCGCCATTACGCGGCGTATTAGCTGAAATGACAATTAATGGCGCTACTTTTTTGTATGAATAAGCTTATATTAACGTAATGTTCCAACGGGCTTATCTTCAGGTTCATATCGGTGTGAGTGATACATTTTTACGCGACGGAGATGACAAAGGTGGACAAACTACCACTGGGAATGGAGACCATGATCTGTCTGGCAATATTTTTAGACCCAGCATCTATCAATAGTGCGTAGTAAACCAATAGTTTACTATTTTCAGAGTACGCAGCATGGGTAGCGTGGCCGAGCGGTCTAAGGCGCTGGTTTAAGGCACCAGTCTCTTCGGAGGCGTGGGTTCGAATCCCACCGCTGCCAAGTGCTTTTTTGGCTTTTTTATTCAATATTTTAGTAATTTTCAATGGTTATATAAATCCCGAGCATTATATAAATTACTAGCGGCCGCCCGCGAATTTACCTTTTTTTTCCAAATTCAACGAACAATTTTCCGGGATAAGAATATACTATATAATTATAAAGTGGTCTATGTTTTAATCCAGGGTTATAATCTATGTCTAAGTATTTCAAATTTCAGCCAAATCAGTTGAGTAGTTGCGGCGTGAAGAAATAATGAACATACTCACAAACTCTTGTAATATTAATGTGATGTCTAATTTAAGTCTAATAAATTACCTACGGATAAAGTAGATAGTTTTAAGTGCCGTTTTACGATAGTAGGTATGATGCTGAGTAATCATTTAGCTGTCCCTCCCCACCCCCATCCTCCGTTCCGGTCAATTCGTAATTTTCGACAAGTCCTGTGGCAATCATTGATTTTTCCGGGATTTAAATGTCAAGGACAACTTGTTAGATATTGAACATTCATCATCATTGACTGATAATTAAAAGACAGAAATACTCGTCATTACACTAATTTTCAAGAAGATAGCTGTTAAGATTGTCGTGGATTTTTTTCAGAATTTTTAAAAGGGACCATTTTCGTCCTAACTGATTTTTAACCGACTTCAAAAAAAGGAGGAGGTTCTCAATTCGTCGGAATCTTTTTTTTTTTTTTTCTATGTATGTTCACCGATTACTCGAAGACGCGTGGACCGATTTGAAAAATTCTTTTTTTGTTTAAGAGGGTTTTGTTTCCAGATGGTCCCATTTTAATCAGGTCAGGATCTGATGATGGGATCCTGGAGAAATCGAGGGAACTCTTCAAATTTTATATGGACACATGAAACTATTTGAATATTATTAGAAAGAGTAATATTTTCCAAGTTGTCCTATGGTCATCAGGTCAGGATCTGATCATGGGATCTTGGTGAAATCGAGGGAACTCTTCAAATTTTGCTAGTATACTTGAAGCGAGTTGGGTATTTTTTATAGTTACTGGTGCATATGCTAGCAGATACTGATTTGATGACTAAAGTCATTAAGTCAGGGTCTGATGATGGGATCTTGGTGAAATCAAGGGAACTCTTCAAATTTTGCTAGTATACTTGAAGCGAGTTGGGTATTTTTTATAGTTACTGGTGCATTTGCTAGCAGATACTGATTTGATGACTAAAGTCATCAAGTCAGGGTCTGATGATGGGATCTTGGTGAATTTGAGGTATCTCTTCAGATTTACGAACACACCTCAAGCAATTTGGGTACTTTTACAACGCCTTGTGCATTTTATTGTTTTCCACTAAAAAGTATAAAATAAAAATGGGAAATGCTTTCCAAAAAACCCACTTCAAATGCCACTTCAAAGAGTGAAATAATTTTTATTTAAATTTTAGGTACCTACACCAATTCGAAGTCGGGCGATTGTCTATGACTTCGTCATTTCTTTGCACATCAAGTAAGTAAGAAGGACTATTAGGGATTTTATGAAACATTGCCCGACTTCGAATTGGTGTAGGTACCTAAAATTTACATAAAAATTATTTCACTCTTTGAAGTGGCATTTGAAGTGGGTTTTTTGGAAAGCATTTCCCATTTTTATAAGGAGTAATTTTATTTTGACGTACGCGAGTAGATTCCCGAGGAACGTTTGCTTCTTAAAAATAATATTTATTTTACATTAAAATTGCCAGCAGTCTCAATACCTAAAAGTATATTTATAGCAAGCCACGTGATCGGTTAATCGATCGGAAATTCATCTATAACACCCCGTCAACCACCGCCACCTCTGTCCTCAAGTTCGGCATTGTTCCGTGTAATTGCCCGCCCTAATTGGTGCGTAACACAATAATTTAATTGCCGTCAAATTGCCCCGAGTGGGAACACGGTCGCAGACAAACCGCGCGCCCGGGGAAATTGGTTTACGCACAGAGCAATGGGGACACAGAGCCTCAAAATTCTTCTAACCGACTTTAAAATAAAAAATTTGACCTCCTTCTTTTATAAACAGAAAATGCCTTACTCATATCTCTCCGACAGGGGAAACGAAGGTGTTATGTGGGGCTTGCACCCACTAAAAACTGTCTGTTTCTTCGACGAAACTGCTGGCGGGAGTACGGGAATCATTATCATATTCACCGCGCTTCCGCCAGGTTGACGACCATCCTGGTGTAATGGCGTGCACAGTGCACTCAGATTCAAGTGGGAGGTCACTGATTCGTTTCCCGCCACTGATCGAATTCTCAAGATGCGAGTCATTAGGTACATCGTATCGTGTATAGCCAAAGCCAATCGCACACCCGACCATGGGAGGGCCAAGTTTATAGCGGTCAAGCTATAGGATAGGATAATCACTGTTATCTATGGTTCTTATTATATTGCAGCTTTACTGAGTGAAACGAAAAAGGGTTTCATGACAAACTATCAATGGATAGATTCGACCGAATGCATTGGTTGCCATTACAATGTCACTCTTATCATCATATGCTTATATGTTTGTTACTCTATCACTCTACAACTAAAAACCGATTTGGCGGAAGGAGTATTATGATAGCTTTTAACTTTTATCACGGAAAGTTCTCGCTGGTTTGGTCGAAAACCGAATTTAACTGAAAGCCATGCTAGTTTCCTTATTACCTTTAATGTCTAATTTACAAAGAAAAATGTTTCTTTCTGAATATTTTTTTCTCTATATTTTAATCTAACCTGCCCTACCTTTCTTCTGCCACCTACGCGTTCACGACTCATTTAACATCTGAAATAGCGCGACATGTTTGCCAATCCCATTCACCATCGATCTGACTCTTATTGCTGAGGCAATAGAGCATAAAACACACGGTCTACTTTCGCAAATAACTTTGCCTAGCCACGTGGACACAATATTTATCCAAGAAATGCAATCGTTATGAGCATTGTTACACTTGCTATAAAGCTCATATTTGTTTGTTTGAATGCTATGTATTGGTATTTTCGCAGGTTTCCCTCGTTAGCCCGCTGGAGCAGATGACATTATCAGTCAATGTCAATTTCACATAAGCGTGGGTCACGTGACGGTCACGTGATCGTATGATTGTTCAAGATTGGTTGTACGGATTTGAATTCCGAATTATAGACCTTCAATTTATCTTGCCAAGTGCGAGTCAAACACGCCCATCGAATGTTTCCTTCTACAAAAGAAGTTAAATGTTTTTGTCAACAAACCACAAAACTAACTTTGCTTCTAGAGAACCAAACTACAACTAGATACTTACTACTAAAAAAATATAAAAAAAATACGATTTTTACTTAAAAATATACTTGAATAAGTACATAAATCGTAATTGATCATAAATAATTCAGATTTGTATGTAAACTTTGGAGATAAATTGGTATTTACTATTTTCCGACATTTTTTTCGATTTATCTAAAACTATTATGCATACAATTAAAAATCCACCAAGTAATAAGCCCTTTCATATTTTGATACTCCGCACGATAGGTATACCTCGTATCATGTTGAAATTTCAACCATACCAATTTTTCCGCTCTTTAAATAATTTTATTTTTTTAATTCTAGTGATGTGAGGCATAATTTAATAGACCTACAACTACCTACAACTACTCCAAATTTCATGTCAATAGCTGAAATACGGATGGACAATTGATAGACATTTTGATCTAAGTAAAATAGCATACACATAACACAAGGTTCCTTTCATAACAAACACAAGAAAAAAAGAAGTTCTTCGAAAATCCAACTGGATGGAATAGTACCTATATTGTAGCAGATACGATAAAATCTTATAAGATCTACTGCCTTTTTATTACGAAGTTCATAGAAACACACTGAGTAAAATAAATATTATTACTTTGATACTGTTTATTCGAATAAACGTATAAGCACAGATCACGGCAACAAGGTTAGTTTTGTTCCCAATAAAAACAAAACCCGAGATGAGCGGAGTGGTTCTATAAATCTAATGGAGCAAATACCGGACTCCATCCAAGCGCGGAACAATAACTTGCGGCGCTTCCAATTGTTGAAAGGTCAATTCAGATATATCACAGTTAACGGTAAAAACGGTTTAGTAAATTGAAAGATTGGAGAAATTTGTCTATTGAAAGTTTTCCCAAAAGTTGCTTCAAAATCTCCATGTTTTAATTTTTATCGGAAACTATACAATGGATGTATATGTAGTTTGATAATTGGCTTAGTCTTTTAGTAATTAGGTAAAACGTCGGCATATTTGCTTTCGGCAAATTCTAAACTTTGCCTTCGTCATGTTATAAAACGGCGAACGTTTATAAACTGACGACGCCATAATGTAAACGCCGGAATCTTACAAAATGGCTGCGACATATCCATAGTTACCTACAAGAAGTGGACGCTCGCGACTTCGCTGACGTGGCCTCCTATTTGCTCCCTTAGGGGATTTAAATATGTCCTAGGATTATTCTCTCGTTCTCTTATATTCGTTTTCACCAACATTTTAAGAGACACCTAAGCCACACAGGTAATAGGTGACAGTTGTTATAATTGAAAAGTGAGTGTCACCTATCGGCTTAGGCGTTTCTTAAAGTGTCGATGAAACCGTGCATTTAGCTCTTTCAATAGGCCAGAATTTAACCCGACTCGCCCAGTGGTTTGGGATACATCGGTCACTTTATTACGTAACTTTTTCTTATGTATGTAGATAACTAGATACAATACAAATTTGGGCATTCTAACTGTCTGATGTCGATGATTTCTTGACCTGACCCTAATATGTGGGAATGCACCTTAGGGTTGGATTTTCAACGATGAAAGTTTAACAATAACACACCTACCGCTGCACCGGGGACGTTTTATGTGAGAAAGTTTTATCGGTGCTCTACAGTGTGACAAGGCTATCTTTGCGCGTGGCCAAAATCGGTACTAACGCCGCTATCTTGTGATACTGTTTGATAGTCGCTCTGTCGGTATATCGCTATTGTATGTTGAGTTATTTTGCTTACTTTTAACTATTAAACTCAAATTGAAGTGAAATTGAGGAGATTTTATTTTCTCGATGCCTTTGTTCTATAACAGCGCCCTCATGTCAATGTCATTCAAGTGTCAAGAGAGCCTTGTCGGACTGTAATTCCCTTTAGTCTCCGCCATTTTGCGTTCAATGTTGCTAGTTATCGCCATTAAAAAGTAATATTTGGCACTTAATAATTACGGTCGAGGGAGGAAAATTATATAATTATCTAAATACTATAAAAGGGGCATTTATAACTTGACATTCTCAATACAATAATAATTATTAATGGTCGGTACTTACATAACACCCCAAACAAGTAATTTTTTAAAGTTGTGTTTTTCTATACATTATACCTACCTACAAGGTACTTAACTGCGATCTCACCTGATGTTAAGTGGTGATGCAGTATATGTTATCGTACCAACTTGCAAGGGTTAAGTAAACCCACCCCTAACGTTTTCTACACTGCGTCGCGCCGGAACGCTAAATCGCTTTGCGGTGTATCTTTGCAGACAGTTTTTTAAATATCTATGAATGCAGAATATGCAGTAAGCGTTTTTGAACTTGATATGATGTCTTCTGTCAGTAAATGCTCTATCTACAATATTTGGGACATAGATTTTAGTCGCTCGCGCTCCGACTAGGTAGAGCCCTTCCTAACGACAGCTCCGTGAGTGTGGCAACTTTTTCTTGTAGTGTGAGTGTGTCAATTTAAAATTTATATGGTGCACGGATGCTAGTGTGCGTGAAAAATTGTCTAGCGACGACTCGAGTTTTCCAACTTAGGCAAAGTATTTATTGCCGCACTTCTGAAGTCGAGGGCGGCCTCTATAATTTAAAATAAATAGTTCCCCTCCACGTGGCATCGCCGTGGAATGCTATTAAAAAACTCGCCGTTTTAATACCCCCCATTATGCATCCGTTTCATAAACTACTATTTTTAATTTAAAAATATGGTGGTTTTATTTTTCCTTGATTAATCGTCAGGTTTGAGTTTTCTATAAACCGAGCCTCAAGACGACGCTGAAAGACGAACTTTCCGTAATCATTCAATCCGGGAAAAGGTCGGGAAAGGTGAAAATGCTCAACAATTCCTAACTAGCGGAGCGTGGCGGCGAGAAATGATGGACGTTTCAGAATGTAATAAAGGAAATTGAAATGTATCGCTGGATGACGGAAGAGCTAATGCCGGGATTCCTCTTGGCGGTTCGCTTTATATTTTCAATAACTGCGTGCTATTTAACTGAAACGGTTATTTAAGCGATTTCTAGCGACTGGCAAGTTAAATTTTTTTATATAAAGACAATTACTTTCTGAACATTATGTATTTTAGGTTTTTAACTAGATAGACAAGGAAAACAAATCTCGATAGAAAGTTAATAAAATCTTAATTTATTTTATTTCATCCGAATATTTTTAAAATAATAATTTCTATAAATCAATGATTAACAAATCGCCTCTTTACAAGAACAACGTGATATTTTTTAAACCACAGTTTTACAGGAGAGCAATTTTAAACATTTATGCGTTGATAAATGGTAAAATATTGGTAATTTTACTGTCGGAAAACAATTAAATTGTTGCGGTAATTAATGTGATTTCTGAAAATAACCAAAAAAAACTCACTTCAATATGAAATATGTGAAAAAAGGTGATTAAAAAAAACACAGACACACATGTCACGTTTTTAATGAAAATATGTCACAAAATGCTTATAACATATTGATATATCACATTGAAGCTGTTAAATTTAGGTGTTATGTGGTGTGATAAGTTAAATAAAACCCACTATTAAAATAAAGGTCTTGTATTTAAAAATACCAAATTTACAAAAAGATTGTCTTACTTACACCATTAAATTAGTTTAAGGCACAATATTCAACCAGAGATCTATCTATCACATAGTACTTGGTACTCGCTGTAATTAAAATTATAAGGTAACTAAAAAATAAATACTTTCATGCAAATAATAAAATAATAAAAATGGGAAATGCTTTCCAAAAAACCAACTTCAAATGCCACTAGAAAGAGTGAAATAATTTTTATTGTAGGTACACCAATTCGAAGTCGGACAATGTTTCATACAATCCCTAATAGTCCTTCTTACTTACTTGATGTGCAAAGAAATTGAAATTGCGAAGTTATAGACAATCGCCCGACTTCGAATTGGTGTACCTACATTAAAAATTATTTCACTCTTTGTAGTGGCATTTGAAGTTGGTTTTTTGGAAAGCATTTCCCATTTTTATTTTTTACTTTTTAGTGGAAAACAATAAAATGCACAAGGCGTTGTAAAAATACCCAAATCGCTTGAGGTGTGTTTATAAAATCTGAAGAGATCCCTCAATTTCACCAAGATCCCATCATCAGACCCTGACTTGATGACTTTAGTCATCAAATCAGTATCTGCTAGCAAATGCACCAGTAACTATAAAAAATACCCAACTCACTTCAAGTATACTAGCAAAATTTGAAGAGTTCTCTCGATTTCACCAAGATCCCATGATCAGATCCTGACCTGATGACCATAGGACAACTTGGAAAATATTACTCTTTCAAATAATAATCAAATTGTTTCAAGTGTCCATATAAAATTTGAAGAGTTCCCTCGATTTCTCCAGGATCCCATCATCAGATCCTGACCTGATTAAAATGGGACCATCTGAAAACAAAAAAAGAATTTTTCAAATCGGTCCACGCGTCTTCGAGTAATAGATAAAAAAAAGATTCCGACGAATTGAGTACCTCCTCTTTTTTTTGAAGTCAGTTAAAAAGTAACATGTGAACAGAAGTTTTGATGTTAGCAGTAAATAATTTTTCATCTCACCCTCTCGGAAAAGCGATCTTTAATTCCCGAAACGCGGGCGGGAAATGCTGTTATATTCCCTAGGCCGTCAACGCATTTTCATTTTTCCCAAGGGAGACAAAGTAGTATGAAAATCCTTTACGGCCCTAGGGCCGGAAAGCAAGTAGAAAGAAAGTTTCTCTTTTTTTCTGATCTAGTGTTAGTTGTCTATGTTTCCAACCGTGATTAAATGATAATACCTAATACTTTTTTTTGCTTTATTCATATTTTTTTTGTTTCAACTTTAAAATAAGGTGAGTGATGATTGAAGGTGGTTTCAGTAAGTGAAATTATTCAGATTTCAGAGTTACTAAAAACAAAATTTAATATAACTCGCAATGCCGATCTAAAGTGTTCTTCTGGTGATTTTCGTCGATGTGTTGAAATGAAAAATTTTGTGTTACGTACGGGCGCAAATTTTTTTGGGTCTCGTGTCTTTGACACTCGGCCCAAAAATCCACTTTGCGCCCTTGAATAACAAATACCTATATATGCCTCTGCATTTAAATTTGATATACCTTGATACTTAGATGGGCCACTGCTTGAAGAACTGCTAGAACTAGAGGAACCGCTGCTACTAGTCAATTTACGACGAGGTCGGATGGACTCTACTGCGATGTCTTTGTCTACAAAAAGGATTGAAAAAATGAAATTATAGGAACACAACTGGAAAAAAATCAGTACAGGCTAAAAAATACCTTCCGTTGATGTCTGCAATGACGAGCTTTTGGCATTTTCATTCTCGTCCTTTGTTAAAATATCTATCTGAGAGTTTGAATCACTTAGTTGTGCTGCTTGTACACTTGAAATATTTTTAACACCTGTAGCTTATTGAACTAACATCCTAGATCGCGATGCCATCTGAAAAACAATTTCGTAAAAGTTACTTTATTTTATCATGTATAATGTATCATTTTAGCATAATTGTAAACGCAAACTTAAGGGTTTTCAAAAGTAATGATGTAAAGTAAAATAACCCATAGTATTTGTAAACGATTCATCAACAAAATCGTTACATTCAAAAATAACACAACGAAAACTCATAACTTTTTCATCAATAATGTGACAATATGCATTATCTCATTCTCAATACTCACGAGTTTTACAACAAAAACGATTTTAGTAACTAATATCACAATATTCAAGTTAAAGTAAATAACAACAAGAAACATACCTTTGCACAAAAACGTGGTATACTCTAAATGCCACGTTTTTTGAGAAAAGCAGGAGCACTTCACTCGTTGCGCATGCGGGACAAACTAACGCGTCGCGTTGTCGAAGTCTTGCGCCACACCGAAAGAGACAACGTGATAACGCCATTTGCCACGGTGGCGTTGTCTCTTTCACTCATAGCTCCTCGAACATTCACTTTTAAAATGCCGCGTTTTTGTAGAAAATAAAATTCGACATCGCGGTTTTGAATATCAAATAATAAAAAAATACGTTTTTATGAGATGTCACGTTGCTCTTGTAAAGAGGCGAAATGGTTATTTGTGAATTCTTAGGAAGAAGGTTTATTGCCTTTAAAGTTAAAACCATAGGTATCTACTTATTTACAAAGTATACGCTTGTTTATGGTATTTTGGTACGGAATCCTAAAAAAGGAGCACGATGTTTTAAGTTACTGCCCACAAAATCCCAGGCAAGAATAAATTCATAGTACGCTCACGTTGCCTCGTTATTGGAATGCATTTAGTACTCATCTAACTGGAAAGGAATCTATTGACTAAAGGAATCAATTGATTGTAGGAATCTAAGCAAATTCCCAAAAATCTTTCTAGATAATATGCATTATAGGTATACACGTAAAAAGGCGAGTTGCGCGAAAAAATGTCGCAGTTTACTGGCGTAAAAATGTTCTTTTTGACACCAGCAGTAAGAACACCATGTAGTTCTCTCAGTAGCCACTAGAATTTAGGCTGATGGTTAGTATTTGCTTATGCGAAAAAGTTCCTGGTAAAGACATACAAACATTAGGGACAATTTACATCTTCGATGTTAAAAGATAACATCATCGGTTGCATCGTCACTTACAATCATCAATATACATAATATAATAAATCTGTTGTTTGTCTGTTTGTCGGTTTGTCTGTCTGTTTGTACGGGCTAATCTTTGGAACGGCTGGACCGATTCCAATGAAATTTTGTGTGGTGGTAGCCTGTGTCCCTGGTCAACATATAGGATACTTTTCATCCCGGTAAAATAAAGAGTTCCCGTGGGATAGTTAAAAAACTGCAATTAATTTAACAGCTTTGTAAACAACAACTAATGAACTTAATTTAGTAAAATTGGTTATGCTGATACCTTATGTTGCCTTTTTAACAAAATATATATATAGTAAAACTTATTAATCCAATCGAGTTCCCGCGGGAAAGAAAACATTACAAAAACAGTTAGCAGGCGTCTTTCAAGTAACGGATTTTAATGAAATTTTATGATCCTACTTTATATATATGCCCGGTCAACATTTAAGATACTTTTCATCCTGAAAAATTTGAGAGCACCCGTGGGATGTTTAAAAAAACCTATAGCTACTTATCTCCGTAGTACAATCAAAGCGGGGTCGAAATATCGACAGTTTAAATCGTCCTTTTGATCGTGCAACTTGGTATAACTATACAAGATAACCCGTACGTAGCAGGAACGGGTTGCTACGTACACAGTAGCGCATCAGAATGCTTAATTACAATATCTGGGCGTTGGTATCATCTCAGAATAAGATAAGTTTGGTTAGTATAGATATTACAATCCACGATGACACTCCCCACTCTATCTTACTCCATGCGAATTGAGTAACATAAGCGATTTCGACAGAGTGTATAAGTAGAGGAAGACCAAAAGAGATTGGAAGAAGACTCCTTTACGGGTCCATCGAACCCAAGGACCACTCATTTTGTACGGGAAATCTTGGGAAAAATTAAGAAATTCCACGGGAAACATTTTTGTAAAAAAAACGAACTGCACGCGGGCGGAGCCGCGGGCAACAGCTAGTATCAAATACTAATGTTTAGGGAATAAAAAGAACTCATCTTTTCCACTCACCTTTGCTTGCTACTTAATGATTGAAGGTGATAGACGATTACGACCCACTGTAATGGGATATCAGCCCTAAAACCTGAGATACCTTGAGGTGAAACGGCCCAACTTTTTAATTGGGTTTTTCAATGCCTTTTAATGGAAGATTTTGGTTTAATGGAAAATTGTTTCATGTCAACCAATCCCGAAGTCTGAAATGCTATCAAAATACCAGAGGCAAACCACATCAAACGCTCTCTGCTATATACACAAGATAGTACACGGGAAAATCAAAAGCTTTCAACATAAAAGCAAAGAAAAAAAATCGCAACGGAGAAAAAAATAAAACGAGTAAAAATGGTGTTTTATAGCGGACATATTGTTTGCGGGACAAAGACTCAATCGTCGGAGAGGTTGCTCCCTAGTCCCTATTGTATCGAAACTACAAGTCATCTTTGCGCAAGGACTTATGTGTGCGTATGCCTGTACATGATATGTACCTTTCATCTGTGTGTGTCGACGTCCCATCAACACGCGTGTGTGCGTGATTCTGTTACACTTCACGCACACATAAAGACTCAAGCTAAGATGAGTTGAACTCTTTATACACGTCTTATGATCCTACGGAGTCTTCCTGTGCGGATCCGCCGCTATTTAAGGTAAATACTGCGTATTCCGGTACAATCAATAGGATCTTTTCTTTGAGTCGCTGAAGGTTTCTATGCCTATTGTTTTGTGGAATCTATAAAGATGTTTGTCAATAGGAGGTTCAATTAATGTATTAGTGTAGTATAGTGAGTATTGTTGGTTAGCTTTGCAGATAGCTAATCTGAGAGAAGATAATATACTTATCTATACGCGAGATCATAAGAAGAGTCTGAGTCTTTGACGTAGCCTACTTCCATTTGATCGTATCATGTAAGTATTAGTAACTAACAACGATGTGAACTTGAGGATGAGCCCATCAGAACTTTTCATATAACTAAAAAGGTAGCGCCAGTCCGTAAAGGACCGTAGTCAATACTGCGGTCGGTTTATAACTCACTCTGTTGGTGTCAGAACTGGCGCTCGTTTGCTAGCGTTCACTATAAAATAAAAACCGGCCATGTGCGAGTCGGACTCGCGCACCGAGGGTTCCATACCATAAAAGAAGTAAAACATTGAAAGAATCACTTTTGTTCATGAATTTACGAGTATAATTTACATGTAGATACTTCTGTTGCCAAACCGCAAATGTAACTTTGTTTTTGGCGGATTATTGTTGTTATCAAAAAAAGTATGTTAGTCAGCGAGTTGATTTTATTTTTTCTGTAAGATATACGTTAATTTCTATTGATCATAATTATTTCAGATTTTTCGATTGGTAAACTTCGGAGATAAGGGGGGGAACGGTATTTTTTTCGACAGTTTGCTCAATAAATCAAAAACTATGAGGCATAAAAATAAATAAAAATTATTTTTAGTATACACAAGTAACGCCCTTTCAAATGATACCCCACTCAATATTATTATCTCATTTTGAAAATTGGTCGACCCGGTTTTCCCCCCTTTTTAAATAAAAATAAAAACAATTTTCAAATTTTTACGATTGTTATGACGTCGAGTCACTATTACTCATAACTATTCTAAATTTCAAGTCGATAGCTTGAATAGTTACTGAAATAATCGAGTGTGACAGACGGACGGACGGACGGACGGACGGACGGAGAAAGTGTCATCATAAGGGTTCCATTTTTACCATTTTGGTATGGAACCCTAAAAATAAAACTTTCTGAATAATATCTCCAACACTGGACGTAATCGGCTGACACGATAGTGACGATAATTTTGAGACGGTGATGGTTTAAGTAAGAGGTAAACAAAAAAATAAATCTGGGGGATTTCATTATATTAAAGATATTTCTACAGGATGTCGACAATTTAATAAGGTTAGAACGTATAAGCCAAGCTCGATTGCCGTGTTTTCAGTCCTGATAATCTCCACAGAATCGGCCCTTGGGGGATCGTTAATGAGGTCACGCGCCCCGTTCAAGGTTACGCCGGTTGTCAGGGTCCATGAGCGAGCGATTACAAAGGTGACAAAAGTTGGTATGGACGTAAAGTCGCTAGTCGAATCGCTAGTAGTCTCTGCCGCTCTGTTTGCTTTCTCTATAAAAATTATATTTTACATGTAATAAACTAGGCCAGGGTCTCTAAACTTTGAAGCACGAGGACCATAATAATTTTGGAAGTATGTTTTTTCTTTTTAAATTTTTCTGTCGTTCTAGCTAGACGTTATTTCTAGCTGGACTAGTCGAAAAGTGCGCGACCTAAGCAAACACTTTTTTCTTGTATTTTATATTCTCTTCACTGGGTTTCAATTACTATTCTGAATTGTGACACTTAATGACATCTAGTGGCGGATATATTATTATCATCAGGTGTTAACTTCATCAGACTGGGCTGCATGGCCACTGCACGGTGAGGGTCTTCCTCGACATCGAAAAGGCGTTCGACCGTGTGTGCCACGATGGTCTACTGGCGAAACTCCTGACACCCGCCATGGTGCGATTGGTGTTGTAACGGTCTTCGATAGTTGACGATAGATGGCGTCACCAGCGCAATAGCACACGCTGACAGAGCATTCGACGAGCGTTCTATAAATACAACTTCTGACGTCACACGCTCGGATCACAAGCGGTCCCCAGGCACAAAACCTGGCTGGAGGGAAATTTCCCTATTGCCCTCTGCACCGCCAAAATGTCTTCTTTCCTAGAAGGTCGGTCCTTCTACGTTTCCGTGGGGCGCCAATTCCCAGCCGCACCCAATTCGCGCTGGATACACCGGGAAGCGCTGTGTCGGCAGACCCTCCCACCAGGTGAACGGACGACATAAAATTAGTCGCGGGGAGTTGATATCGCCAGGGGGCACAAGATCGTGGAGCTTGGCGGTCATTTCAAGAGGCCTATATCCAGCTGTGGACATCCATCGAATGAAACGACGACGACGATAAAAATAATTGTTTTATGCAATAAATGTCGGTGAAATATTGTAAACACATTGAACGGTGAAATAGCGACCGTTCGCACCTCGCGCATTGAGGCGTTTTTTGTAACGTGATTTTTCATCACCTTTTATTTGATTATATTTTTAATTAGAAAAAAAAAATCAAGAATTGATCCTCATCCCCATTTGACGTAACACCCGGCCCTGGCCCGGTTGTAATTCGACATTCGACATACTTGGGACGATACAATAAAAGTAAGTAAAGGGATGAAGAGTGAGCGCATTTATTTGCGAATTCATCTCTTTTGCAAGGATTGCGGAATATGAGTAATTCAGGGGCTTAGTTACCGCGTACCGAGCGTGTGTGTCTTTTGGGTATGTAAATAGGTTGTTAGTAACATCTGTGAACGTTGATAGTCATTTATCTTACGTTTGTTTTAAAGGTTTTACTCACAATTTTGTAGCATTTTGCTTCCATAACGATTTTAATTAATTAGTTAAATAATTCATTAAAAATTTTAAATATTTTTTTGGTAGACCGCTGAAGGTACCTACGTTGTTTTTAGTTCTTAAAAGAGAATGTAAAAATGTATTTTAGTCGCTTCTCAGTTTGCAAATCACCACGTAAATCTAGATAAAATATTATTAGTAAAAAGAAAAGCCTTAAGCTTGACTCATCTATTCACTCACTAGCTCATCCATCGCCAAACTCAAGCCCTTGGACTTAACAAGGGTGAGTACCCTTTGATTAAAAACAGATAAGGGATTATGAAGAATTGGAAATTCAAAAATGGAACTTTTGAATCCCCATGCGATCACTTGGATGCAGCAGGGTGGGAATTGGGATGCTTGTATCAAATATAGGTCATCATTTTTGTAGTACGTTAGATGCATGATTTCCTTGGAGTATAGAAATGCCAAGAAAAGTTCAAGAAAAATAATGCACTTTACTTAAACATATTATTTCCTGAAGGGAACTGCTTCAAATGTATTTCAAGTAGGTATTAGGTGCATTTACCCTTCAAAACTCTAATATTCAATTTAAAACTTGAAATAGGTACCTATTCAAAATACATACGGGAAAACCGCACCGGGTATCAGTTTCGGCGGACAGCAAAATCTAAAAAAAACCATTTAACTATTATTTAATATTATTATGCAAGTTTGATGGGTACCTTTGGCCCAGCGGCAACCAGGGGTGGTCTTTTGATTAGTGTTTTTTGTTAGTAGGTATTTAAGGATTTGTTTTAAAATTAGATTTATTTAGTTTTTAATGTTTCATTTACTGCGTGAAATATACCATGTTATTAAATTAAAAAAAAAAATTTATTTAATTATACTTTCTAAACGTCTTGTAGGTATTTTGGGTATTTTTAATCTGAATTCTCTGTCAAGCAGAAACACGATTGAATAAAATTTACTCGATTGAAACTTGCCCCAAAACTTGCACTACAATCTCCAGTTTTAATGGATAATACAATGAGTGTAATTAAATTTTTGTTTTAAAGTGTCGGTTATAATAAAATTTAAAAAGCTCAGAACGGATTTTTTAATAATTGGCTTAGTTTTTTAGTAAATAGGTAAAACGTTGTTTTTCTGCGATATTTTTGTGCAACTTACCTATTATTCCTCTTAAGGTGGTTTGGCAAAATTAGACCTCTAAATAGAAATTTTATTTAGTTTTCTTAAATAGTACATAGACTCATTTGCGAAAACAATCACAGCTACATCTTTTACCAAACGAAAAAATCCGTTCACCTCATTTTGGTTCCCGCACGTTTATGCAGTTGCCCATATTTCGCAACCTCAAAAACGTGAAGATGTGTAACTGTTAGTTATGCGATTTCCATTCGGTATATTCCATTTACCATTAAACCATAATGTGTAAGTTACCACTTTACTTTAACTTGAAAACACTCGAAAACACTCGGAAAAGAAAACCTTATGTTTCACTCGAGTACATCACATACTACAAAGTATTCCCAGAAGATGCTTTACACAAAGTATCGACTTCTCAGTTGCAAGTTCAATAGCAACCTCGGAATCTCCGGGTGACCTACATCCACCCAAGGTCGTCTCCTTGCCCTATTTATAGCAACACGTATAAATAGAAACAGGGAAATATTCGAGCGGACAGCACTTCTCTGCGTGGGTGAGATGGTTAAAGCAGACGGTTATAGGTAGAAGTTATTTATAGAAGTTAATTTCAAGTTGAGCCAACAAAATACGCTTCTACACTAATCTAACCTTTATAAGTTCGCTCATGCATGGAGTACAGTTATAAGATAGCTCTGCTAAGTATTAATGATGATGCATTGGATTCGGTGGATCGCCGTTCTAGAAGACTCATCGGCAACCCTGATCAGCAAAAAACTCCAAAGCCTCGAACATCGTCGTAAGGTTAAAACGTTTTAGAGAAGTATTTCCGAACCAAATATGGCCAGGAGCATAGATTATTATTATTATTTTACCCCAATTAACATCACAACATGATCGAAAAATTCATGATTTTGGTATTACGAATGTATGGAGAAAACGTAGGTTCAGGCGCATTCTGACCGTAGACGGATTTTATTTTGTGCCCCTCACTATTATAAATACGTTGGTGGGTGCGATAGGTGCAGCCGAAAGGGTACATCGCGCGCATAAAGATGTTTTTCGTAATTACTTACAAAAGTAATTACGAAAAGTTTACGAGTTAAAGTGCTGTAGACGTAATATTAATTTTTGTAATCACAAATCCAGGCCATAATGCTGTCAAGGTCAATCTTATCAAATTTCAATATCTTTCAGTAAATTATATCAGAAAAAAGAAAGTAGAACAATCTTTTCTATTTTTGTAGCACCTCAGATATTATTATCAAAGGCATAGTTTTTCTAAGGGGAAAAAGGTGGGCTAGAGTCTTGTTAGCCAAAGTTACAAAACTGCTATGTATCAAGTTTCCGAAGTAACAAGAAACTTTAAGTTCAGCACAGAGGCTACAAAACGTTGGCACGTGTCTGAAAATAACTAAATAATTTAAACAAATGTCTAAGGAGCAATAATTATTTTACTGTACACGTATTTTAGGTTTTTCTACTTAAATTACCAAATGGTTAAGAAAAATATAAAACATGGAAAACACTTATCATATCAAATAATTAATTAATTTTAAAAATTTACATAACCTCTGTAACAATAATGACACTGTTTACTCCTAT
Source organism: Coenonympha glycerion (assembly GCA_963855885.1). NCBI lineage: Eukaryota > Metazoa > Arthropoda > Insecta > Lepidoptera > Nymphalidae > Coenonympha > Coenonympha glycerion. Next base: position 6,660,251 of record OY979648.1, on the reverse strand, counting down.
TTTTTAACTTTATTTCTATAACATTGTTAGTACCAAAAGTTTATTATATAAGTAAAATATTTTAAAATCTGAACCAAAAGTCGAGAAGCTAAGTAACCGTAATTGTACACTCATTATGCTTAATATATACAAAGTACTAACAAAATCTTATAGAATTTGATCTTTTGTCGGTCGATCGAACGCACTTAGAAACAAATTTCAAAAGATTTTTTTGCGTTAATTTATCCTCAAACGAGTTAAAAATCCAAGCCACTCAAGAAAATAGTTGGACACCCCTGCTTTAATCAGTTTTCCAAATACAGGGTAAAGTCAAACATTTTGGAGAAAATTACAAGAAAATAAATCTACGCCAAGATATTCGTTTTAATGTTCCTAACCGACTTTCAGGAGAAACATCAAAACATATACCTATATTGAGGTTACGAAAATAAGATTTTCTATAAAGATACAATACATAGATATAGAATAGATATAGGATAGAAGGACATAAAATATTGAATTTTGCATGAGTACTTTGCACGAGTACATTAAAAGTTTTTGTTTTTCAGTTTAAAAAAAAGTATCTTCTGACTTATTTCATCACTCATTCGCTAAGCATTGAAATTAAATTTACCTATGTACATTTATTAATAATATAATATTTTATTCTCACATCTTCCTTCTAATTACAGTTAAGGCGCGCGTCCTAGCTCCTAGGTAGTAATTAGAAGGTATTCATTAGTGCAACTCTCGAATCTCTCTAAGAGCTCAAGTTCAAGCAACTAAATGACTTTTCGGTCCTTTGATAGGTGAACCAATCTCGGATGACAGTTATTTCCTAGCAAGATGGATGTTCTACCCACGCTCAAAGTTTATATAACACCGCAATACTGGGAATGACGTGCGCTAGTATCCGTACTAATCATAGATGTAACATAAAGGATGAGCACTTAGTGACGTCACGCATACATTTTTAGGCTCCGCTCTAAAACTTCTTTTTAATGTAACATAAGCGTATTTCGTCATTGCTACTAATATAAATTATTTAAAAATATAAAAGGTAAAGGTACTAGTACCTACTGACTGACTGATTGCTTGGGTGACTGATCTTTTAAGGGGTTGGCCCGCGAAAATGAAAATTTATTTAGTTTTTCGCAAATAGTAAGATGATCATACTTCCTAGGCTTATTGGCAATATGTTTTGCGAGCATGACGTTTATGCATCTACATGTTTTTCATTAAAACTCTAAAATATTATGGTGATACCCGATAGCTACAAATCTGGAAAACTGAAGAAAATAATGATTCGGAAACCAATATGAGGTTATTGGGAATTTTCGAGCAAAGATTCTATTAAAAAACATGTAGATGCATAAATAATATTAGGTCCGCATAATTCATTGCCATAAACCTACAATGTGTAGTTAGTCTATTATTTGCGAAAAACTGAATAAAATTTGAATTTTGCGGACTAGTAGTATAGGACCGAAACATTTTAATTTCACATCTATAAGGGCTACAAGTATGAAGTAAGTACTTGACGGACTATTTAACTGATCTCATTGATAGTAATAGTCAAGATAGGCCCATCCGAACATTTTACGTAAACCTTCTTCATACAAGAAAATGTAGAGCCATGTGTCGAAACTCCTACGAAATACTACGTAGGCTTACAGCTTACTACCGACGCCGGAGGGGGTTTTGCTCCCATAAACTGGCGACATTTTTTCGCGCGGTCCGCCCCGTCTAGAGTATACGTCAATGACTGATCTATTTAATTGAGTACCTACTGATGATATGTGACGAAGTTGAATATCGATGATTTAAATCGCAAGATGGGCCCTATAAACCTATACATTGCGCACATCAAAAACGTCCACAAACATGCTGAGTGCTCTCAGTAAGCTGTAGTTTCACTTGTGACAACGTGGTGCACACAAGACAAAAACGCGGACGTTTTTGGAAGTCTAAATTTAAATCCTTGTTATTGAATTAATTAATATCCTTGTTGTTGAAGATGTTATCGTACTGTTGCGAGCGGGGCTCAGTATTGAAATGACAACTCGATGTCGCTTCGTTGGTACCTTTATTCGATGTCGATACCTTGTCGATACTCACTCCTCCTCACTTCTTGTCGTCACAGGCCAGGGAGTTAACGCGCCCGTGAACTTCGGCCGTATGTAGAGGTACCCGTAGTACTATGACGAGGACGAACCCTGGTCCCTCTTCAGTTATTCAGACCGCACCGCTTCGGTGCGCCTTTTAACCACATAATTCTGTACCAGTTCTAACACTACAATTAAATTATTCTACGTAGGTAATAAGTAACTAAATCATTCGCATACCTAGGTATCCTATGTGTCATGCCAGTATGAACTAGTGTTTGCTGAGTGAAAACAAACATTAACATTATGTGATCAATATTGTTATCTTTTAGTTTCCTAAGGAGATACTACCTTCAGGCTAACTATAACTATATTATAGTTATTGTATAATAATTTATTCCTGGCAAACCCCGAATTCCGAATTTTAAATATTTACGACAAGTATAGACTATGATTGTTTCGATCCTTTGACGTCTCATTAAGGGGTTTCAACCAAAGTACTTTTATTTTGTTTACAGGGTTATTATAATAAATACCAAATCGCTCTAGGTCTGTATTTGTTAACGTTAAAACTAACTTTTGTTCTACGACTTTTTTACTCGATATTTTGAGAAATATCAAATATTCACTATTTTACAGAGATAGGTGTACAAATGGCAACGGCGCGGACAACGGCGCGGCGGCGGGCGAACTTGCGGCTCCAAACAGCAACAGAGTATCACTACTCACTTTAGAGAAATAACATTTTTTGTGTATGAAATAAATTAATATTGAATTTTGGTGAAAAAAAGTCGTAGAAGAAAAGTTGTTAGTATTCATGTAAACAACTACTTACAGTTCAATATTTTACAGAGATAGGTGTACAAATGGCAACGGCGCGGACAACGGCGCGGCGGCAAGCGAACTCGCGGCTCGAAACAGCAACAGAGTAAGTATCACTACTCACTTTACAGAAATATTTTTTGTTGTGTATGAAATGAATTAATACTGAATTTTAAGTCGTAGAACAAAATTTGTTAGTGTTTATGTAAACAACTACAGGCAGAGAGCGATTCGGTATTTTTTATATAAGTAACCCTGTATATTCTAGCTGCCTATCTACCAGATGTTCCCCCCCCTTCCCTCCTCTTCACTTCCCGGTGTAGGATGCGTAAATGCATATACACACATACATACCTGCTGCCAGAATATAATATAAACCTACCTACACGATCGACGAATTACTAACTGCATGGATAATCGTGTCAATAATATTGTTAACGAACTTGTAAAACGCGGTTTTTACACAAATGAAATTCATAATACTCAATACGTCATATACCTACGTTGCTACGAGTATATCAGGCACATTCATGAATTATTCACGTTTGCAGAATATTGTAAATAACAATTTGCATTGCAATTCCGCTCTGATGAATAATTTGTTACAAAATTTGTGTTACGTGTTTTGCTGACGGATATAAGCATATTTTGTACCTAAACCAATAATAATTTTGGTGTTAATAAATTGGTATATTACATACATAATACCTTTGTAATCAATTGCAAAATCATACATAATATGTATGTAATTTATATGTAAACACCCTAACAAACAACGTAAACAAGAACGCTACTCCACGTGTTTACGCTTACAAGTTGAAAGAACAACGTAGTGGACAGGCGTTCATTCTTAAGTTTCCGTACCCAAAAGGGTAAAAAACGGGACCCTATTACTAAGACTTCGCCGTCCGTCTGTCCGTCTGTCAACAGCCTGTATCTCTGGAACCATCATAGCTACAGACTTGTCACTGATAATGTTGCCGCTTTAACGAAAATACTAAAAAATAGAATAAATGAATATTTTAAGGGGGCTCCCATCAACAAACGTGATTTTTTGCTTGTTTTTGCTCGATTTTGTTACAGAATATATAGTTATATATTTACTGTAGAAATAAAAATGAAAAAATTAAGGGTGGCTCTCACTGCTCACACAAGAAACGTGATTTTTTTTCTCGTTTTAAATTTGGTTAGCAGGGGTGTCTAGTGCACTTTAACACTATATGGGTCTCGAGGGAACCCTCAGAATGCGAGTCCGACTCGCACTTGTTTTTAATTTGAGGTGTTTTGTTTGGATTGGTCTTGATGGTACGGAACCTTTAGTGCGCGAGCCCGACTCGCACTTAACTAATTTTTAGTAAAGGTATATCAACTGATTTAAAGAAAGTTTCCGTTCCTACGAGATATTGTTTCCATTACGTAATATACCGTATCCCGAGGCGGGTCTGCCGTCCGTTGTTTGACAAATTACCAGCTGGCTTAATCAAGTTAACAGCTGCTCCGTTACCAAGTGGATGTTAGCTTTATGTTATTAAACATTATACCTATTACGAATATTATGTTACCAACCAATGTTTATATAACGCGTAAGTTTTACCCTCTAGTTACGCCTAGGAACTAACAATTAATATGTAACAATTTTCGCCACTCTACAGACAGATTTTTGTGGGACGTCCCGATTTTTAAATCAGTTATAAACACTGGCTCAGTCCCGCTTTTCGAGGATAACAATTCGGGGATTCATAATTAACAATTTGTAACACTCTCACTTCACAGACTATTGTTTGAAAGTTTCAACTTCAAGTATTTCTAAAATAACTGAAACTTTCTTGATTTTGATTTCTGTTTATTTTTTATTCTGAGGACCAAATAAATCAATAAATCTGTTTTTTTTTTTAAATACCTTTTCTAGAGCTATTTTTGCTATCTATTGTGACTATTGTCAAAATCCCCACTGGTCTACTGTTAGGCACCACAGCCGCGATAGCTTTGGGCTCAAATCCCGCTGAGTACGACAATTAGTTTAATTAGTATCCAAAAACTTAATAAATAAGCACTGATTATTAACCTCAAGATATGGGCATCTGAACGATTTACGTAAACCTTTTTCATACAAGCAAACAGTAGCGCCAACTGTCAAAATACTATAGGTGGCCGCTGAGCGAATTACCGCGTGGCCTTGTACTGTTGGTACTAATGACACCGATAAACTTGCGACATTTTTTCGCGCGGTTCGCCCTGTCTAGAGAGTAGATGTCAATTTAAATAAGTTATTGTTTCGTCCGTCCGCACGCTGCAGATTAGCTCAGTGAATATTAGTACTAGAAAACTGTAATGGGCCAGGCACTAAACACTAACAGGCTATTACTGCCTTGAAATTTAGTTATTGCCACGTGATTTTTGTTTTTGAAAATTGTGCTCTAAATATTATTGATTTGAAAAATACTGACTTCTCGTAGTCGTAGGTTAATTCTTAGTGGTTCCTACGTCGTCCATATATTCCTGCTTAGTTAAAAGTTATACTTACATATTTCTGATTAGATCACGTGGTGATACTCGCTTTCCATTGCTCAATATCTGATGATGCCCGTGTAGTAATGGATGAAATTACTCATTACATTCTCATGTAAAAGGTTTCCAAGACTCTATCAAAAAGACTCCATATGTATATCCATGGCAAACTCTATCAAAAAGACATCATATGTGAAACCATGTTTCTTACTCTACCCACCCTCCTCACTTTACAATACCTGATATATACCTTATACCCCCTTAGGTATTCTGTGTCGTAGCTTTACATAATTTTTAGTCAAAATATGCGGTTTTGCCTATGATAATAACATCAAGATGAGCCCATCCGAACATTTTACGTAAACCTTCTTCATACAAGAAAATGTAGAGCCTTGTGTGGAAACTCCTACGTCGTTGTGTACGTACGAAATACTGCGTAGTCTTACAGCAGCTAGGGGGGGATTGAAAATCTATTTTCTTTTTATTTAAAAAGGGGGGAAAACCGGGTCGTCAAAATTTCAAAATGAGATAACAATATTGAGTGGGGTATCATATTATGAAAGGGCGTTACTTGTGTATTCTAAAACCAATTTTTATTTATTTTTATGCCTAATAGTTTTTGAGTTATTGAGCAAACTGTCGAAAAAAATACCGTCCCCCCCCTTATCTCCGAAGTTTACCAATTGAAAAATCGGAAATAATTATGATCAATAGACATTAATTTATATTTTACAGGAAAAATAAAATCAACTCTCTAACTATTATACTCTTTTTGATAATAACAATAAACCGCCAAAAACAAAGTTACGTTTGCGGTTTGCTAACAAAAGTATCTACATGTAAATTATACTCGTAAATTTATGAACAAAAGTGATTCTTTGAATGTTTTACTTCTTTTATGGTATGGAACCCTCGGTGCGCGAGTCCGACTCGCATTTGGCCGGTTTTTTTTATATTAAGTTTAAAATACTATGTACGAAATAAAATCACCATTGAAAAATGTCAACATTTTATTAATAGAACCAGTACAAGAACTTAAATTAGCACACAGATTTACAGTATAAAGACTAGGGTGTTAAATACGAAGTTTTCATACAAAAATAATCTCTCATTCATGCAAATTGTATACTCTCTCTGATCATAATATACAAGTTAGGAAATAGGAAAAACACATTTCTAAACATTGATTCGAATTATCAATAAACATATAAATGAAAACAAATTTTATTAGCCTACAAAATGTTACAATTTTTAAAAAATCCCTAACTCCCTAATTAGACAACAACCCGTGTCTTGAGAGTGTATGTTTATCATTTGATTTAGCTTGTTACGCTCTGCTTTTAAAATAAATATAGCGGAGTTTATATTGTTTTACAATAAATAACCACACACAAGCATACAATGTTGTCTTGAAATGATAAAAATATATTTATATTTATCGTCTTATTATAGTTTCAAAACGATAGTAGTGTTTTATCATTAACTTGATATTTATCTATAACTTTATTATAATACCATACTTTCTTAACATTATGATTCTGAAAAAAGAACCAGAAAAAACTTCAAGCTGAGTGTATAATTTTTCAAGAATTAGAATAGAAAAATAAATTTAAAAAAGGACCTAATAGTTCTTGAATACAACTTCAATATACCTTGTAGATATAATAATAATTTTAGTTTTAGTTCATTCTTGTACGAGAAATCACTTGAAATACTCACTGTTACTGCATGCAATATCTGTCAGCTATAAACACAGACTTATTGATTTCAAAGCAAATCATGGCATTTACTGTCTTCCCAGTTACAATACTCCCTAGAATGGGGGTTGAGGACAATTTTAATACTCTATGGGGAGAGGATAAAATGTTTTTCCCTCCTACAGTTTCATTAATTCTCTAGCATTAGCGCACGGGTCACCGGGTGATCAAATGCACAAAACGCTACTGTTTTGACCAGCGGCAATGAAAATAATTTTACCCCCTGTCATCAGAGGATAAAAACGGGGAAAAATATTCTTGTACCTTGTCAATGCTAGGATGGTTACCATCAGTAAAATATCTTCAAGAAAATATTATGTGCTTCAAGAAAATAATTATTAGTTGTCAATAATATTGTTTTAAGAATTTCAGTTTATTTATATTTCTGAACAAACGATACAGTTTCCAAGCCATGAAATTTTGTCAACAATAAAGTGTCATTAAATATGCTATCATCTCACGCTCGTAAATTACACTTTTATGTCCGGACATAAATTCCTCCATCCTCGTGTCAAATTCTTTCCAGGTTAATAAAAAACATGAACGCAATAAAACATTAATTGAAATAAAATAAATTTTGTCTATTATTCCATTTTAGGCTGTTTGATACTAGCACTAAAATGTAAAATATAAATTAAAGACCATATAATATAAATTAAATAATATTCAATATCACTAATTATTTGCAAATAATATTATTAAGTACACAATTTTTCCAAATCCAAAGAAAGTCTTCGAAGCACTTTTCGTCCCCACACCAGGACATCTTCATGTTGACTTTACAATGAGAAATCGTAGTGATCTCTACGTCGAAGCGTCGAAAAAAGTGTTGGAAGAATTGTGTGCGATGTTTCATGTGGGCAATGTTTCTGCATATTTGAATCTGTATGGTTATACTTATAATACGCGACTTTAAAAGACTCTGTATGTAAATCAAAATAATTAATTATGGATTTCCGCAAAATAACGCCTGCTCGATTCAGTAATATTATAAGTTCTAATGTTAACATAGTGTACAAAAAAACATTTTCATAAAAAGAACAAATAAAAATGAATCATTCATTTTTGAATCTAGGTCTTAGTTGGAATCCATAATTATAGGTACAAATAAAATCTGGTTACCAACATCAGTCCTATATTATTTCTTCGTGCATTATATTCGCGCCTAAAATGTATTGTTTACTTGAAACCGTTGAAATATTCACTAACTTTGCTAATGGTTAACAAATATTGCTAAACGGTGACTCGTGGTAAGTCAAACTGAATTCATGAAACAGTGTTATAATATTTGATTAGAACCAATTGTAGAATGGAAATATTATTATTAGCACTACTAAATTCTACTAACAGTTGTTAAATAAAATAATAGTAAAAATAATGTATCAATTAAGTAATAATTAAAATAATGTATGTGGTAATCTTAGTTATGATAATGAGCAATCACGACATCCCCGAATCGTTAAAAATTATAGATGACCACAGAAAATTTAAAAAGGAACTGCAAGAAATACTCACGAAAAGATGTATATACAAAGTAAATGACTTTCTTCATAGCCCAAATTAACCTCAATCTCACTTTTGAAAACATTTAATTATAAACTTATACTTAACTTTTTAACTTATACTTCTAATAACTATTTTGAATGATTTTACAAAATGACTTTATAACATTGAAACTGACATCCATTATTTAATGTAATTTTATAATCCAAGATTGTTTAGCTAATAAAAATTCATATTATTTTCATTGTACGAGTACCTATATGAGAAAAATGATTTAGATTAAGGATAACCTGCTACGCCCTAACAGTGCAATATGACTGTAACTATTTGGTCATGTATGCAAGGAAATAAATAAATAAATAAAATAAATAAATAAATCTAGTGTTAATTTTTTAAGCCTTTTTCAATTATAAAGTCTATTAAATATTGGAATTTTGCAAATAATATGAGAAAGAAGTAGTTCCTTACATACCTTACACATTTTATAAAATCTTCTAAAATAAGCAGACACATAATACTATAGTAGGTACATAATGTATTTTATAAATACTTAACATAGATTCAATTATTGAGTATTGATCAATACATAATATTATAAATTACAATATTTATTTTAACACGATTTAAAGCTTCAATTTCCACTTATATAGATATGAACTTTATAAATGATATTATTTTGAGTTCAAAAAAAACTTGCATATTTCAATTTTTGTGCAAAATCCAACTACTTATTGTCAGACACGTAAAGGAATGTTTGTAACATTCGACATCTCTAACAAAAATTACACGTCTTGCCATACATATTTGTATAATATTTATTTATTTTAGTAAAATCTCGTTTAATTTTACATTAAATTCTTGTACACTGTCAAGTGACGTTTGATATTGAGATATGTGTAAATTGCAAGTTTGATAATTTACATTTTATTATGTACTTTAAAATATCTATTTGTGTAAAAGACAACAACTTTACAACATTAATTTTTAATGATAGCTTACAATTATTATGTACATGATACGATCAAGTCTTGAATTTGAAATGTGCGTTTTTTTGTAAAAAGATTTAATTTAACATATATATATTTAAACTTTAAAGTGTATATTATATAATAATATATGTATAGGGAAAAAGAGGGTTATCGTACAAGTAAGGGATATGTATTGATAAAAGTTAAACAACTTAAAAAGGTTAGTTATGAGTGTACGACTAAGGGGTTATAGAAAAATGGCGATAATGATTTTTAAACTACGAATAACTAATTAATCTCCATTGAATTTAACCACTAAATCTACTTTAAATTATACGGGTATACATTTTCAAATTACTTAATTATGTTTTAGTTAAACAATCAGAATCTAAGGACTAGCTAACAAATTCCTTCTTACATGTTTGAGATTTGACTCGCAAAACACGTTTTGAAAAGCATAAGTACCATCTATTTTATTATTTTTATGTCATAGAAATATCATGCTAGTATAATATCATGAAAGAAATCGAAAAAGAGGGCTTTTATGAAATTAAATTATCTGGGATATATTCATACCACTACTTCAACAGCTTTTGCTTGAAAAATATCCTTTACAATCTCTGATATCACGTATTAATCATTATAATATCTTCTCTACAGTAAATGGACATACAACCATTAACCCCTAATCACATTGACCTACTTCTAAATTTTTGGCATCTCGAGAAAATCCGGTAGATCCTCTTAAACGTTACCTTCACGTGATATTTTTTGAAGATAGTCTTTGTTTCCACCGTAATTAGTCCCTTCATCTGTGAAAATAATAAATTATTAGTAAATTTTACTAATATATTTTAATCAAGAACAAATTGTCATACACATAATTATCAGACGCAGTGCATTTCAGATATCACATTGCACTGTACTTAGTTGCACAGTGCACTGCCCTGAACCCTTCAAGTTGTACCATCTTATCTCAAGCCCCATTATGCCCAGTAATGTTGCCGAAGGCATTGTTGAATCGAATGACAAATTGTTATGTCCATGTCAGATGCAGTGCAAATGTCAGACATCGCATTGCACTGTCATTAATTGCACTGCCCTGAACCCTTCAAGTTGTACCATCTTATCAAAGTTATTCCCTGGTCTGTGATCTTATCTCAAGCCCCATTACGCCCACTAATGTCGCCGAAGGTCATTGTTAAATCGAATGACAAATTGTTATGCCCATGACAGATGCAGTGCATATGTCAGATGTCGCATTGCAATGTCTTTAGGTGCACTGCACTGAACCCGTCAAGTTGTACCATCTTATCTCAAGCCCCATTATGCCCAGTAATGTCGCCGAAGGCATTGTTGAATCGAATGACAAATTGTTATGTCCATGTCAGATGCAGTACAAATGTCAGACATCGCATTGCACTGTCATTAATTGCACTGCACTGAACCCGTCAAGTTGTACCATCAGATCTCAAGCCTCATTATGCCTAGTAATGTTATCGGGTACAGTGCACGGACACACTTTATTAAGGCACCCTGCACGGAGAGTCCTAGAACCTGGTAGTAAGTTCAATAATGATGACAACACTAAGAACTCCAAAATCAAAAAAAGAAAGGAGCTTTTTATTTGCAAGGATTTTCTCCCTGCTGAGATTCTCGTAGTATTTACGCAAACACAGGAGACAAAGAAATCTATGGTCTGACTTGGGCGCTAAACCCGGTACCTTGCATTGATTAAACGCGACCGGCTTCCTGGCATTGTCCAACATCTCCAGCCAGTGGTCGCTGTCGAACACATTCACCAGTTCTACGAAGCAGTCAATAAAGCAGTTACCTTGTGTTCAAGCAGTTCAGCGGCGTGTTATGTTGGTCGTGGCTCTTGTTCAGCGGGTACCACTGCGCGACCGGCTTCCTGGCGTTGTCCAACATCTCCAGCCAGTGGTCGCTGTCGAACACATTCACCAGTATCTACGAAGCAGTCAATAAGGCAGTTACCTCGTGTTCAAGCAGTTCAGCGGCGTGTTCTGTTGGTCCGTGGTCTGGCTGGTCACGTTGACGTTGGTGGGCGGGCTCTTGTTCAGCGGGTACCACTGCGCGACCGGCTTCCTGGCATTGTCCAACATCTCCAGCCAGTGGTCGCTGTCGAACACATTCACCAGTTCTACGAAGCAGTCAATAAAGCAGTTACCTCGTGTTCAAGCAGTTCAGCGGCGTGTTTTGTTGGTCCGTGGTCTTGCTGGTCACGTTGACGTTGGTGGGCGGGCTCTTGTTCAGCGGGTACCACTGCGCGACCGGCTTCCTGGCGTTGTCCAACATCTCCAGCCAATGGTCGCGGCCGATGCCAATCAGCGTGGATCCGATGGCCGTGCAACCAATGAGCTCGTTCGGGCCGATCCTGGGAAAGATGTCACGAATGGTAGTGATTCGGTTTTATACTACCACCTATTCCTTTCACAATGGTATGTATGAAAAGGGATAGCATTACTTCTAGTGACGGGATAGTAGAACCCGGGACGGGTTTAGCCTTGCTTTTAGCCCTACTGCTGAGCAAGAGTCTTCTCTCAGAACAAAAAGTTTGGCCATATAGCCTTTTGCACCGTTTTGAATTTATTGTATAATATTTTCTTCTAATCTTACTTTACTAATTAATCTTCTTCTTCTTATCGACGCCAGGTCCTGCCTCATTTTTGCTATGTGAATTCTATAGTTTTAAAAGTTCTACAATTTTACAGTACATATTATAGGGCTAAACCATTGCACGAAGTTTATTCTTCTATTAGCAATCAACTCAATTTGAATGGGCAAAAAATCAAACAATATTCAACCCATAAACCTAGGACTTACAGGTCGTAATCGATGACCTTGACGAGAAGTGTGACGTCATACACGTTTTCCGCTGGCAAGTCGAAGACCAACGCTTCGTTATAGACGGGACTCAGCGTGTTCTTTTTGACCGTTGTCTTCTTCTTCTTTATTCGTTTGCCTTGGCAGATCAGGCAAACTTTAACGTAGGGATCTGTAAATAAAAACTTGTTGAGGGAAAAGCTCGATGAATAATTTCTTGCTAACTCTATTTTTCCAACCTGCACTCCTTCATTTTTCTATTTTTTTACATTAATACAACAAATACATTGTTAATTAATTGTTAATTAATTGTTGTTGTTGTTGTAATACATTCAAATAATATTGTTAACGAATTATTATAGCCATTAATATTATCACTTATATTCTGATTCTATATATTTCTGATTTCACAAACTGAAAAATGAATGAGAATGACATATTATAGCAGACTTGGGGTCGATAAGTTAGTTGATCGCGACTCGCATGACTTATTTGATGTCGTTGACATAATTATGTTCCTACCTATGTTTTAAATTGGCTTGCATTTATTATATTTTTTCCCGGTGGCTTGAGTTAAGCCTTGATAGATCAGTCAGTCAACTTTTCCTTTTATATATACAGAAGATTTGATACCTGCAACATAAATGTTTACTAACCTGAAGATCCATTAATATCCATCGCCTTGAGGTTCCTTCCCTTGATTACTGTCACAGTAAGTCGCCCAGCCGTGGGCAAGTAGCAGAGCGACAGCATCAACTCTCCTAAATCTTTCTTCTCCTGTATAAAAATAAGGATTTATTGAATTTATTTTTGTCTTTGTCACTCTCACGAATACGTTGATGGGTGGCGACATGCGACGTCGCGGAAGAATATAACAGAAAAACGACCTTTTACCTAATTTCTCTAAAACTAAGCTAGCTATTAAAAATTTGTTTCTCAACGTTTTTAGATATTATTATTACCGACACATTAAAACAAAAATTACAATTACATCCATTGTAGTTTTGGAAAAAAGGAGAAAAACTGAGATTTTGGAGCAACTTTTGGGAGAAATTACTATGGAGACAATTTTATCTAATCGTGTTTCTGCTTCTCAACGATTTTAAATTAAAGACCCAAAATACATGACGTATACATTTAAAAGTAATTGTCTTTATCGTTTTTAAAATAAACTTCACTAAAGATCGCTTAAATACGGCTTCTACGCCGTTAAGTAGTTTTTGATTGACCTCTCTGAAATAATTGTAGTACTCTCGGATTTGAAGGGTCCAGTTCGATGTCCACGATGACGCGCCCCACTCACCAATCGAATGAAACCGATTTTGAAAAAGTGGGGCGCGTCTTCGTGTATTGAAATATCTATATACTCGGCACAAGCTTTATTTGGACCGTAGGTACAATATACATCGGTGCTTTATTTACACTCTACAAGTTAGTACTTCACTGCGATCTCACCCAGCTCGCGAAATTCAAATTTTTATTTAGTTTTTCACAAATATTAAACACATTATTACAGGTTTATGACAATGAATTTTGCGGGCATAATATTTATGCATCTACATGTTTTTTATGGAAACTTTGCTCCAAAATTCCCACTCACCTCATTTGATGACATTTGAAGATGATTTTTTGCAGTTTCCCAGATTTAGAGCTATCGGGAACCAGTAAATGAGTTTTTATTAAATTATGTAGATGTATAAATGTTGTGCCCGCAAAACTCATAAGCCTATACTAACTTGTAGGCCTGTAAATAGCCCACTATCAGCGAAAACTAAATAAAATTTGAATTTCCGCGCCCGGATGGTACCCGTCCCCCTTAAAGCTTTCTGGTAGGGTGGTAATTAAACACGGCCGAAGATTCCACCCAAACCACCCAGAGCCAGTTTAGAGATACTCATAATTCGTATATCTACTATTTCTTTAAAATGTTCAATTTTTGAAAACTGAAATCTAAGCGAACAATACATCAGCTTGTCTTTTAAAAAAAACCGGCCAAGTGCGAGTCGGACTCGCGCACCGACGGTTCCATACCATAAAAGAAGTAAAACATTGAAAGTATCACTTTTGTTCATGAATTTACGAGTATAATTTACATGTAGGTACTTTTGTTGGCGAACCGCAAACGTAACTTTGTTTTTGGTGGTTTATTGTTATTATCAAAAAAAGTATAATAGTTAGGGAGTTGATTTTATTTTTCCTGTAAAATATACATTAATGTCTATTAATCATAATTATTTCAGATTTTTCGATTGATAAACTTCGGAGATAAGGGGGGGGGAACGGTATTTTTTTCGACAGTTTGCTCAATAAATCCAAAACTATCAGGCATAAAAATAAATAAAAATCGGTTTAAGAATACAAAAGTAACGCCCTTTTATATGATACCCCACTCAATATTGTTAACTCATTTTGAAAATTCGAAGTCCCGGTTTTCCCCCCTTTTTAAATATAAATAAAAACATTTTTCAATATTTTATGAGTGCAATGGCGTTGGGTCACTATTACCTAAAACTATTCCAAATTTCAAGTCGATAGCATTGATAGTTACTGAAATATTTGAGTGTGACAGACGGACGGACGGACGGACGGACGGACGGATGGACGGACGGACGGACGGACGGATGGACTGACGGACGGACGGACGGACGGAGAAAGTCTCACCATAAGGGTTCCATTTTTACCAAATTGGTATGGAACCCTAAAGGCAGTTGTGCAAAAATATAAACCACGGGTTAATCTAGAAATTCCACGTAGAACAATAGTGTCAAGGCTATCTCGAATGAAATTTAGTTTTGTGTATCACTCTGAGATATTACCGTAGTGTGTCACAGACAAATCTGATAAAAGCTAAGATATGGGAGAGCGGCAGACGTGGATGGGTCTCGTGTAAAATTGGTGATCCAATCTACATAGTTTATCTTTTCCAACTCGGTTTGAAGGCTGAAAAACTTTACCAACGTATAACATGGTATAAGATCCGAAATATATGGTGTTATGTAATACACATAAAGCAGCATTAAAAACTATAAATTCCATAAGAAATTAAAGAAGAATGACCAAAGGTGGTATCAAATTTTCTCATGAACGCAAACAAAGATATTCTAGGCAAATAAGCTAGTATTTCATTTTGAATTTTTTTTTCATATCCGGAATATAATTTTGCATACAAAATTTTACTTTCTTTTCAATGCACATTTCCTGTCATACAGATTTTATTAAGAAGTACAACTTGTTTATTTGCTCTATAGCTTTGGAATCAGAATGTTAATTAAAAAAATAATAATTGTAGTAGTTAATGTGGGGACCTTAGTCTATAAAAAATAAAGTTTGGATTTGATTCAGCTTGATACGAGAATCATATTCAGTCATGTAGCAAAGACGCACCGCCAAGCGATTTAGCGTTCCGGTGCGATGCTGTGAACAAACCGTTAGGGGTGAGTAAGTGAACTCAGCCCCCCCTTCAAGTTCCTTAATCTTTGATTGTATCATCACTTACCATCAGATGGTATCGCAGTTAAGTTTACAAAAAAGGTAGGTACACCTGCTTCTTTCTTTCTGGCTATAAGGTAGCAGGTAGAAAGTATATTATTATGATAGTATATTGAAAAAGATAGGTATTAAAATACGCTTGTTCACTTAAATGATATTGAATTTTTTTATGATGGCCGAGCCCGGGTCGGCATTATTGAGCCTTAGATTAATGATCAGAACCTGATTTTCTTCATTTTTACGAGATGAAAACAAGATAAAATTCGTGTTAAATAAGCATTTTTATGCCTGCCCATCATGATTAATATTATTATTTTTGCTAGGTTCAGCCCGCGTTTTGATCGCGTGAATTTCGATATTTTTGAAATTTCGGATGAAAAATTAATTACCGTAAAAACTTACACACTTTTAAAAATGATAGGGTCCAATCATAGGCTTATATAAATCTATAGACGACGGGTGCAATACAAAATTTACGAAAAAAGTGTTCCTGGAAAACCTATATTTAAACGAGGATACATCAGTATTTTTATAAACAAACTAAAACATTGTAATTTATGTCTTAAACCATTAATATACATCCTAATTTTCAAACACGAGACTGAAGGGCGATTGTATGTCTTTTCGCGTTTTGTATGTCATTCGGTTCGGACACTTTTTAGAGCTGACCCCAAATCCTTAGTATATAAATCAATGGGTCCAATAGTACAAGTTGAAATATAATCTCATTAAAGCCTTCTATTGACTTTATATTTAAGTTGAACAAACTGCAAGATAGATCCTTAACATCCAAATATACAACACGGACCAAAAATTTTACTTCTAAACTTTTTGTTATTTTCGTACATTAGAATTTGATTTGGAAGAATTTTCTACCACACTTTGGGGGATGAGAAAAGCATATAAAATGTTTAGGGAAAGCTATACCGCCTATCTCGTATCTTAAAGAAGGTTTAACAGGGCTTATTGTGTTCGTAAAAGGATTCCCTTATGTTAGTACGTAGCCCTAAAAGGGATACCCTGTAAGATGGTTCTCGTAAAAGAGATGTGGTTAATAGATTGGTAGACACCGATAAGAAACCAAAGATATGGGCAACCGAACGATTTAAGTAACCCTTTTCGTACAAGCAAACAGTAGCGCCATCTTTCAAAATTCTATAGATGGCTGATGACACCGTGGCCTTACTGTTGGTGGCAAAACAAGCATTTTTGGCACCGATAAACTGGCGACATTTTTTGCGCCGTCCGCCGTCCTGTATTTTGGTAGATGACCTTGGTTTCGCTGAACTGAACGGACGCTTACTAACCCAGTACATACTTAACCCAGGATCACGATGTTAGTCTGTCCGCCACATAAGCCCTTTGTCTCAGGTACTACCAAATTGAAATTCATATCACATACTAAAGGTCAATTTACACCGCAGCGGAATATAATGGAAGCAACTTTTAGCAACGAAACTGTACATAGAATAATGAACTTTAGCTATGTCAACTGTATAGGTACATACAAATATAAATATCTGGGTGACCGAGCTTTGCTCGGTAGTATATCTACCCGCCAATAGATGGCAGCAGGACTATTTTTTTTTTTTAATTCGACATTTTCTAGAAATGAATCCTAGCTAGATCGATTTATCGCTCCCTCAACCCCCTGTATACTAAATTTCATGAAAATCGTTCGAGCCGTTTCCGAGATTCGGATTATATAGAAATATATGTATACACAAGAATTGCTCGTTTAGGATAAGAGCAAAAAAGGTCGCGCGTCTTCCGGGGAATCCTCGCGCATTCAGAGATTCCTCGAGAATTCCCCAAGCTACTGTCGCCGCCATCTGTGGAATCCACGGGAAGTGGCGCGAACAAGGAGTCAGTTGAGTCGGTCACAGCAGTACAGTGCCAAGAATTTACGACACAATTCGCTCGAATACTCGAGAGTTCCAGGGAATTCGTGCGCATTCTCGCGTCATAAGGCGAAATTGACCTTTCCATTCCATTCCCTCGTGGAAATTGACCCTTATATACTCCTTAAACAGATATCCTCAAAAGCCTCAACTACGATATCAAGTGTCTTAGCTATATAATATGTCTGTAGATACTACAATCCTATTACGAAACCATTTATCCCTTCTAATATATATTTGATAAAAGAAAATCTTCTCGCTAAACTCACATAAAGTTCGCAACAGTTTTATAATATAAGAACTTGAAGAGCGCTTAACTTGGAAACACTTTTTTACTGCCAATCTCCAAGAATAAATAGATCGTGTTAAAATGTTACCTTATTTTATTTAGTAAAACAGTTAGAATAGTAAAACTAGTCAATAAATAATCTAGCTGACCATTTTATTTATTTCATGTCACGTGCTTTTACCGCTGAGTAAGTAAGTTGATGCACCATGGGAAGAAACACCGTTTTAAGAAACACAAAGTCTGTATTAAATATGAAAAAAATGAGTTTCCTCCTGATTTTCCCAAAAATGTAAAAAAAATAACAAATTTATTTTTTTGTTACAGTGTTGTACACACAAGGTATTGTTATAAATTATTTAATAGTGTATCAAAATTATCGCTGCCAACGGGACTTGAACCCGCATCTCCCAGCTATCGCGGCTGGATGCTCTGCCAATTGAGCTATGGGAGCAACTACCGCTGACATGATAATTTCGATACACATTGTTTTCAGTCATAGACAGACTGCGGAGGCATCTATTGGGAAACTGCGGTTTCTCAATCCAGTTTCAAAGGCTCACCTGCGGCGGCGCTAGGATGTTCATGGTGTACTCGATCTCCTGGTGAAGGTCTGCAGACTCCAATAGGCCCTTAAGCACCACGTGGCCGATCAGGTCGTGGCGGCTGAAGCGGTCGAAGTCGTACACCGAGAACTGCAGGTAGCGCTGCCGAAGCTCTTCGTATGGGACGCTGTAGACCAAATAAATAAATAAATAAATAAATAAATAAATAGTGGACAACATCACATACATTGCTCCAATCCCTTAGTAAGTAGCTTATGCACTTGTGTTATGGAAATCGGGAACAACGAAGGTACCACAACACCCCGACCCGAGACAATGTAGAAAACTTATTTTTCTACTTTGCCTCGACCGGGGATCGAACCCGGAACCTCAGAGATGGCGGCGCCTTGAAAACCGGCACGCTAAAAATGACACTTGAGTAGGTACCCTCCAATACCGCTATCAAACGAAAGCTCGAAAGCTCATTAATAAGGCTATTAGTTTTAAGGATTATTCACATGAATCAAATCCTTGGGAGTAAATGAACTGATATAATTATACTAGCTCAATTAGTTTTTAGGGTTCCGTACCCAAAGGGTAATAGGGAACCCTATTACGGGGACTTCGCTGTCTGTCCGTCCGTCTGTCACCAGGCTGTATGTATCTCTTGAACCGTGATAGTTACAGACTTGAAATTTTCACAGATGATGTATTTCTGTTGCCGCTATAACAACAAATACTAAAAATTAGAATAAAATAAATATTTAAGTGGGCATACAACAGATGTGATTTTTTTGCTTATTTTTGCTATATATTGATATTTGATAAAGGTAACAGGTAGATGCTTAAAATTTTTATTTACTGTAGAAATAAATAGTAAAATAAACGGTTGAAAATATTTTTTCACAAGCGACTTTTTGTGACTCAATTCCAAGAGCAAGTACCTACCAAATATACAAACAGGAATGTGAACGTAGCCAAGTTTCTATACAAAATCGCTTCGAGTAAACTATTACCGGAGAAAACTTGCGTCTCTAAAGAAGGTGTTCTAATTGCTACAAAACATAAAACCATTTCCATCTTTCAAAAAGACTTCTCGCAAAGTGCAGATCTTGCGAAGAACTAACTTCGACATTTCTTAGTTAAGATTTTAATTGTAGATTAAAGTTTCCGACTCTGTCTTGCTTTTAATCTTGATTATTCTTGGAAAATATGCTGCTTTCAAGAGGGCTTAACTTTTTGTAATAAACAAACCGTTGCACGCGAATCGCAGCTTGATTTGCTCGGGTTTGATTTGTACAACATTAATACAAGCAATTAGAAAATAAACTTTGTTTCAAAAAATTATGGGTTTTTCACCTACGCTGCAAGATCACTGATTAAAAAAATTAGATAACAACTGATTAATTATTATTATTGACCTGATGGATTGACGCTGGTTCCCTGGGAACGGGGTCGGGCGCTGATGTGGGACGCAACATGCGTTGACACATTGGCTTCGATTCATATCAGGGAGACAGAATCAAAGCCGGGAGCCGCAGCTCAGACTGCTGAATCCGGTAAGCGTCGCAAGTATGCCTCTCTTTTAGAGAGTTACATATTTGTCCCGTTTGCCGTGGAGACCCTGGGGCCATGGAGTCATAGTGCCAAAAAATTCCTTCGAGAGCTTTCCCCGCGGTTAATAGCCTCAACTGGTGACAGAAGGGCTGGCTCATTTTTTGCGCAACGTATCAGCCTAGCTGTTCAACGCGGAAATGCAGCCAGTATTCTTGGCACCATTCCACGCGGGCAAGATTTGTATAGTAATTAGAATAAGCTATTAATAAGTTTTATTGTAACATTTTAATAAAAATTATTGAATAAATATCAAAATCAAACACTGGTTGGCAAGCCAACCATTTTATCCGATACTCTTCATCCCCTAACAAGTTTTTGGATATTAAATTTCAGGCACCCTTAAACAGAAGCTTCTTCAGAATCAACAATGATTCTGTATGGTGTACCTGTACAAAGGTACGGATATTTATGTCCTTAGAAGATATTCCAAGGTTAACATAGATATTATTTCGTTCCTTACATACACGAGTATGTATTGAGTGACACATAACAATTGATTTCTGATTGTTCTGGCGTACAATGAAAATATTATTGAGAACTACGTAAACACTGTGTTCCAGAGGCACATAGAAAAATGGAAATTTTTTAATATCTTCTACTACTTTAATAAATATACCACAGGACAGTGGTAGTGTTACAGTATTAGTCTCTAAATTTAGAGCGTCTAAAAATCTTCTATCCCTTTACACACTTGGACTTTATCTTTGTTGGAAATTGATAGAACTTTTCTTTATTAGAATCTCTTTTGAACCATACCGTTGTGAAAGGTAGATTTCTAGATGCGTTAAATTTGTAAACTCAAAAAAAATCACTACCAGTGAAAATTAACCAGTAATTTCTTCGGCTATAAATTATAATGCTCTAAAAAACGAAACACTGTAAAACATCGCAATTACTGCTTAACGGCAGAATATCTGCCACTCAGTGTGATACCCATTTGGCAAGGAAAATGGGGTCTGATTAAATAAATAAACATATCCATCACAAAGGATAATGCCGATTTTTGTGGGAAAATTGGGCTATACCTTGCGTCTTAACCAAATCATCGCTAAAAAACATTAGAAATATACTCAATATTATGTAAAAAAAAAGATGAGTAAGATATTAACAGGGAAACTGTAATAATCTGATTTTCTAGGTGGTTCATTTTCTAAGTTTTATAATTGGCATGGCGGTTCCACATGTTTCGAAACGTTTAATTACTTTTTTTTATGATACTTTTGAGTTCCTTTTCACATTTCACTAGCATATGCATTATTAAAATTTAAAAGAAGATTCTTCATTCGTACGTGCTTGAGACGCAGAGTGACGCAAATCTAGCCCATTTTCTGTCATTCTCCTTTAGCGGGTAGAATTTCGAATATGATTACGATGAATATGTTTTTCTTACACAATCTAGGGGCTGGTATGGGTCAAGGATGATATCGTACCTGAATAAGAAGGTCTCATTGAAAACTGGATTAAGGTTCTTCCGATGCACCTTGGTCTGGAATTTCTTTTTGCGATCCGGAAGTAAGAACACCTTGATGTAAGGATCGCTGCTGCCTGATACATCCTTTATGGGCAAGTCACGAGCTTCGAAGATCTAGGAACAAAAATTAAATAAATAAATAAACAAACCAAAAATAAAAATAAATTACATACATGTGACTTAAAAATATAATTTTTCATATTTCATTAACAAGCCATTCTGTTAAAATTAATACTATACTCGTACTAAGCACCTACATTAATATTCAAGACTAAAAGAAAAACATAATAACACAGACACCCGCGGTTCCGCACTCATGAATTTTGGTTTTTCACAAATACCGCTGGAACTTTTCCGGGATAAAATTTAACCTATGCTTTAATTAATCCAGGGTAATTTTCTCTGCATTCGGAAATTCAACCAAACCAGTATATAAAGTAAATTTTTCGTAAAGGAGTAATAAACTTCAATGCATTTAAACAAACTTTCGAGTTTTTAATATTCGTAAGGACTATAAAGGATGAAAAAAAAATGTTTACTACAATAGATATAGATATCCATTTAACGTAAGTAACAAATACGAGTATTTGTTACTTACGTTAAATGGATATCTAAAGCGAGTTTTTTCCAAACTTAATCGCTTTCTTCGATTCATTTCGATAAAAACTTCGATATCATTTATTAGCCCAGGAAAATTCCCCTTTAAATATTTTTATCTTATTTGTACTATAATGTTGTTTTTCTCGTTTACACTAAAGAGATTGAAGTAATATCAAATAAGTTTCAAAAAACAACTTAAAAGAGACACGAATACGGAATAATATCGACATCATGATGCCTGATTACTTCATGTTCCATTCAATACCTCTGTTTCCAATACATAATTCATTTTTGAGGCACCAAAAGTAGGGAATGTAAATGCCTAACCCGCCCACGCAGTTGACACCTACACAGGGTTATTTATAACTCGAATAAAAGTTCCCTGAATAAAAATAAAGAACATCTTGTTCACAGTTCATCCCAATTCATTCAACTTCAAAAGAATTGATAATGATCTTTAAATAATGGGCTACCTTTTATTTATGAGAAATGGGTTCTAGAGATTGTGTTCTACGAGTACCTACTTTAAAAATTGTATGTAGCGTAAAGGCCTATCCTATCCTTCTAAGGTTTTAGAGCTTTTGCATAGGACAATAGAATTAGTTCTACTCTCCTATACAAAGAAGAATAGGCTTCTGGTTAAGAGTGGGACAATAATGTTCCGCCGAGTGGGGAGTGAAGATGATATAGTGTTGATAAGGATTTTACCTTCACAACTAGTGCCTCCACTTCTTGGTCATACTTCAAAGCAAAGTGCAGCTTTCCACAGAACTCTAGGTCGCCGCTATCGGTTGAAGATTGGCGCACCAACTCGTTCTTGTACAGTTCCGGCTGTGGACAAAACACCTCAATTAATTAAGTTGTAACCATAGAGGTCCAAGAGACCATCTTCAAAAGTGCGGCAAAAAATACTTTTTAATACAGTTGCTCAAAAAGTGGCGTATTGCAGGGACGTATAGCGTTCGGGATGTGGGCTATTACATACTCGTGCTTTTTTTTACCTTTCCCGAACTCGTGCGTTATCTTTCCCAACTGTCAAAATAATGTCTATTAAAAAGAAAAACCAACCATGAAGTTTTTACTAAAAAAATTCATAGAAGTTTTTATGATTCATGCAAATACGAATATTTCTAAAAAGAAGCTACTAATTTGTTTCAATATCAGATTTGATTGAATGAGTTTGGTTAGGTTTCATTTCATCTCATTAAATTTCATTTTCATTTCATATCAATAAAAAAAATGCTACTGAAGACTTGGCTGTATGGGCATAGTTCCCTTTGCGTACCAGAATATTATTTAGTCTATGACCAAATTTTTTTTTCTAATTTTTTTTTTAAATCACCAGAATGGGTGAAGAAAAAAAACTGCTTATATTCTACGGTTGGCGCCATTTTTCAGAAATTTTCTTTGCGAGTTTAGTTGTTTGTTGCACAAAATGAGTAATTTCGACCCTAGTTTTTTTGAATTAACACCACCGGAACTCAGTATAATTGCACAAAATGCTTCGGAGAACATTTTACCGGAAAAGTCAAAAAGTCGCTACATATCGCGAATACGCGAATTTATTGTCAACCCTCGCTTTCGGCTGCGCCTCGGCTCGGGTAGACATTTGTCATATTGTCTTTGCAATAACAGCCTTTCCGCACTTGTAATGAAACATACTATTGCCTAAATGTGCAAACCCGAGCCTCGCTACACAACTTTTCACGCACACTAGCATCCGCACACCATACAAATTTCAAATTGACACACTCACACTACAAGAAAAAGTTGCCGCACTCACGGAGTTGTCGTTATAAGGCAAGTCAGCGACGCAAATCTGAATTCCCAACAAATTGATAATAAATAATTGGTCAAGTGCGAGTCGAGCTCGCGCACTGTGGGTTCCGTACTATCTAGACTAATTCTCAATAGTATTAAAATAAAGTAAACACCTTTGCACACCATCTCTCTGTATGTAAGCCCTCCTTAAATTTCGTTTTATTTTAATTTAACTATTTATTTTTAAAGTTCATTCCAGTTTTAATATTTTTGGTAATAAAGTGGCAAAAAAAATACATCTTCTGTGTTCATCAGCAGTCTATCATGGTTCAAGAGATATCATGGTGTAAGGGGCAGACGGTGAACTATTAGTAATATAGGTCCCGTTTTTACAATTTGGGTACGGAACTCTAAAAAGAACGCGGAACTCGAGACTTGTAGGCACCGATTTTCCAATAAAAATGGCCGCCGAGACCTCTTTACAAGCTTGTTAGGGGCTTATTAAATAAAATGTTTTCTAGAGATTATCTCCTTATTAGTCCTGTTATGTATATTATGGTTTTATATATTATTATGGTTATGTATACTACTACAAACTGACCCAGCAGACGTTGTTTTGCCATATAAGTTATATTATCTCACTTAGGTGTTTAAAATAGTTTTCGTCCTACTATACCTTTTTATACCTTTTGTATATTCGGTAGGTCTGAGACCTTAAAGGTTTTTAAAGTTTTTTTTTCATTTTTTACACTTTTTTTTTTATTCTATCCCCCTAACATGGTTAGTCTTTTTAACAGGTTACTTTTATTTGATATTGTACAACATTAAGCTTCCTCCTACTTTTAATTATTAATTCTACTTCTTTCTTTCATGCAACGCCTGTAACACTTGTGTGACTTTAACCTTTCCTACTTTTTTATAAAGCTTTTCGCATCTCTGCTTTCACTTTTATCAATTAATACTACTTTATTCTCTTTCTCTTGTGCTTGTGCCTTAAACACTATGGGTGGGTTCCCTCCCTTCCTACTAACTACGCCCACTATATCAGTTGTGTCCATTTTAAAGATGTGAAAAGCAGTAGATAAACCATTGAGTTACTATGTACTAAAGATAAACAGAACTAAGCAATTTTGTCAATTAAGCAGCGTGAGCTAAATTTCACAACAGCGATAACATTTCCTAATAATACGCGACCTATAAAAGCTCATTTTATTGTTTACTTTCGTGAGTGAATTTCCATTATGAGTGGGTTGGTAAGAACCTAAAACCATAACCGAGGGCGGTGTCATGCTTTGTCAAATAGGGTAGGTATTTGACTCAAATTAAAATAGTGATTTATTTAACTCCTTTTTGAAACAATCTATACTTATAATAAAACTGTAAAGGGTCGAATTCTGTACATTGAAGATATTTTGAAAATTTTTGTTGGAGGACACTATTTAGTCGATACTGAAGCTAAAACTGTAATTTGTTTCATTTTTGTCTGTCTGTCTGTCTGTCTGTTTCACGACCGGGCATCACGGCTAATCCGCTGGATGGATTTAAATGAAACTTGACATGATTATAGTTCATACCCCGAGGTAGGACATAGGATACTTTTTGTCCCGAAATTCATCATGGTTTCCCTGGAAGACGGCATCAAAGTCCAAACGTTTTTTAGTTATAATTCATTAACGCGTTGTCCGATTCCATTCATTCTTTTTTTTGTTAGAAAGGAGGTTCTTTAAAGATTATTCCATAAAAATCTTATCATCATCACTTTTGTAGTTCAGAAATTACAGACATCAAAACCTTTAAGTTCAAGTAGGTAGGTGACTTGAAACTCGGAATGCACAAAGAACCTAGGGCTAGGACGTAGGGCTCAAGTAAGACTGGAGTTCCCTTACAGCCGTAAATAAATAGGCTTAGCAGGAGATTTTGTATGGTTTAAAATTTTTCACTTTTAGGGTGAACAAAAATCATGTAACTGGCGTTATCCCTACGTTATACCGTATAGCGCCATCTCTACAATTTATGTGGAACTTGAATGTAAAACTCTGAGATAGGTACTACCGAATTTTTTTAAATAAAAATTATCTGTCATGTTATTTACTGTTTCCTGACTTTATATTAAGATGGCACTGTTAACAGATTTAAACTTTATCATCCGCAATATGGAAAGGGTAAGATAATGGTTCACAAATATTTTTAACTCTTAGGTCTTATCGATCCTAAACGACTGACTGTCATCTAAGGTCTTTTTATACGTAAGGAAATATATAGCCATTGCCCATTCTGATGTTTTGGATTGTATTGAGATGAAGCAAAGATTTTTAAAAGACTCTTATATTATGATGGGCTGGGGAATATTGTTAGTAGAGTAATTTATCCCAGTGGTACCTACCCGGTCGAACTCTGAAAGAAGAGTTCTACCACCAGTACAACTTTTCACATGGTTTAATAATTTTTGACATATTTCGTGGTTTCAGAATAAAAATCACAATGAAAAGGACGATTTTAACTGTGCCACTGGGTCGAAATATTGACAGTTAAAATCGTCCTTTTGATCTTTCAACTACGTATTAATGAAACTTTATATTATTATTAAGGAAAAGGAGTTTTCAAAATCACCACAAGATAACCCGTGCAAAGTTAGAACAGGTTTCTGTACAACATCACACCAGAATCCCGCGAAAAATCAAGGAATTCCAGTAGGAAGGTATATTATGTAAAAAAATCGTAATTCACGCGGGCGGAGCCGCGGGCAACAGCTAGTAGTAAATAAATTTTTGAAAAAAAAAACACAATTATTTAATCGAGTAGAGCCCAGTTTCCACCAAAGGAGCGGAGCTGTGTTTGAGTAAACAATCAGATTTCATCATTTTGACATCTCCGAAACTGAGGGGAAAGGAGCTGAGCTTCGCTTTAAGTTACGTTACGAAAAAGTTATAAGCGATTAAATAATCCTGATTAGACACAGATAGCTATATCGGATAGTGACGTCACTATCACTCACGCTATAGTAACTCGCTAGCTTTATACAAATTTTAATTTTATTTCCTAGTCGGATAAGCATTTTATTTTCAACTAGCAGTGCCCGCGGACTCCGTTCCGGGTTAGAAATATTTTTGTCGCGGCCCGTTTGTCCCGCGTAAAATTTCAGGTTACAAAGTTCGGGATGTGTAAAATTATGATGATGAAGATTTTTTTTATTATGGTTTTATTTCATTATTTCGTAGACACGGTAGACCACGGCCCTTCCTCCACAGCGCTGGGCGCGACGCAACCGGGTAGATACTATGGTTTTACTGTTCCTATAGTAGTACGGAACCCTCGGTCGCGGTGCACAAGACCAACTCGCACTTGGCCGGTTTTATTTAAATTTCATTCGAAAACGTTGCTAAATTAATCTTAAAAATCGCAACGATTCGACATATGGCTAGACTCGCTAGAGCTTCTGAACAAACTCAATAGTAACTCAGTAGTTGCTTCTGAACAAACTCAATAGTAACTCAGTAGTTGCTTCTATACCTAAGTAACCAAAGCAAGCTTCATCATTTTCTAGAATTATACATGAAAATGTACATTTTGATAAACAAATCTCATGTTTTTCAATAAAAGGAAAACCCTACAGCGAGACGTCGAGCTAGTTACGAGCTTATTATATTAGATGTATCCTTATTACTGCTGTCGTTCCAAAATGTTATTCGATAAAGCCGAGCTTTATTTTACTACGTACTGGGAAAAAGTGCTAAATAAAGTAAAACCTTCTTACTGACGGTTTAAGCATGATTTCTTAGTATAAACTCTATTACGCTGATGGTCTATAATTCTGGTTATGGTATTAATAATAATATTATAGTATTAATAACTATTTATTATCATTTCTTTAGGGTTTCATACCAAAATAGTAAAAAATCGTGTCTAAATCAAAATATTATACTATTAAGAGGATCGTCTGTAAGCTTTCATACAGTGCGACAAGGCTATCTTGGCGCGTGGCCAAAATCGGTACTAACACCGCTATCTTGTGATACTGTTTGATAGTCCGCTCTGTCAGTATATCGCTATTGTATGTTGTGTTGTATTTTAAACTAAAATTTAAGTAAAATTGAGGAGATATTATTTTCTGGATGCCTTTGTTCTATAACAGCACCCTCATTCAAGTGCCAAGAGACCCTTGTTGGACTGTACAAAAAGCGATAACGTGATCCTATCCTTAAATTTAGTCCGATTAAAGAAATATTGCGTAGGTTAAAGAATAAAATGTAGGCCTAGCTCTGGACTTGCAATTCTCTCAATACGCATAACACAGCGTTTTGAAAGCGCCTATTCGCGATCGCGTCGCGCTTAGTCACTAGATGATAGTCTTAACATCAACGCTAGCTACTACCCTGCGATGAAAAAGATTTCTAGAAGACTTGATACCATAATATACCTATCCAATGATAATTAATAATATGATTGTTTCCTTTACTTCAAGTTGTGTTTTAGCTTTAGGTTTCATTTCAGTTAATCAATACGAAACAATAAATAAATAAATATAATATACGAGTATATCAGGACATTACACACATCGCCATCTAGCCCCAAAGTAAGCGATAGATTGTGTTATGGTTACTAGATGACTGATAAATAGATATATACATATTAATATACATAAATATAATATATTGAAAAACACCCAGACACTGGAAAATATTAATGTTCATCACACAAACATTTACCAGTAGTGGGAATCGAACCCACGACCTCCGATGCAGACGGCAGGGTCGCTACCGCTACGCCATTCGGTCGTCAATTCACAAACAATCTTATTTTCATGAAGAAATAAAGAAAAAATGTTTAAAAGACTAAAAGCCTAACGTTTTTTAATATTTTATATCGTTAAAATCTAACTCAATATTTTGAATATCTCAATACTTTGATCCTTACAGGTAAGCGGTTTAACGATACATCGAACATTACCTTTGTTACGGCCGGATTACAGCTTAACTGCTTAAATATCGACTGGCGCATTGGCAAAGGATTAACAGAGATTTACATATGTGTCCACCAATTTGTTGACCGATTTGAGTGGAGCTCAAACTAAAATGTCATTAAGGTTCATAAAGGTAACTATTCATACTAGGTATACACTACTCTTAATAAGTACGTGAAGATGATAACGAATCAATATAATTACACATTAGTATACTCGTATTGAGACAGAAAACCCTAGCAGTAAATTGAGTCACTGGACTGAAAACTATTATTCGATTTGTAAAAAAAAAACTAAAAGTTACAAATAATGCAAGGAGATTATTCAAAATTTACATTTCAATATTGAGGACGTCTTTTTTAATCAAATCAATTGGCCATGTAACCCTTATATTATAACCCTTAGTTTTTTTGACATTGACAAATTAATTTTAACTACAACTCAGTAAAATGTAATTAAAATCTTATTGGTTTCGAAATTAAAATAAGTTTAATTTCTTTCCTTTCCTTCCTTTCCAGCCTTCATTGTGAAATTAAGCACAATTAAGATATCGGAGAATTAAATTGAGACCACGCCTTGAAACATCTGTTGAAAACTTTAACTTATGGTAAGGGTAAATATCTTATGGTAAGGTATCTGAGAAGTATCGAGTAACAGAAGGAGTTCAGGTAACTGGTAAAGACTTTCTTGCGCCTTCTTCTTTTGAAATTCTCGTAATTCAAAAGTTAACAAATAACAAAAGTATGTACACCTATTTTTTTACATAGACCCTTAAAAATAAATATATATTGACCAATCAAATTTTACAAATGAACTAATTTAAAAATACGGATACGGAGAAGAATCCCTTAAATAATATTCCTTGAATCGTGTACAGTGTACACGACTTTGTATTTGTGTTGGGAATTAAAATCACGTACCAAGAATCGACCGATGCCTTTTGAAGTACGAGTATATAGTTTAGGCAGAAAGAAAATAATTCATTTTCCTTGTAGGTTCAAGCAAGCTCACTAGGGGTTCACAAGTCCTTCACTGACATTGGCTCTGTTTATGATGTAACGCAATTGTTTTGTCTTCGAAATATGACGTCATAATATTCCATCAGTAAAGTAATTTTCGGACTAATAACCCAGAAGTATCAGAATATTGGTAGCAATCGAGATGCGAGTCTGTAAATTTAGCGTGTCTAAATTTTTATTTTTATCTTATATGCTTTTGGAAACTTTATTTGTAGAAAGGAATAAACCTATGGTCTTAGAAATAGTGCTATATCTGCGTGCTTGTAAGTGCGTTGTGGGTGCGTTGTAAGTGCGTTATGGGTACAATGTGAGTGCGTTGTGGGTGCGTTGTGGGTGCATTGTGGATGCGTTGTGGGAGCGTGTAAGGTTGCGTTGTGGACTGGTCATTTCACAGTTGAAGACATACCTTGATGAGTCCGATGGAAGAATCAGCTCGCTCCAGGCTGCAGATGCTGAACTGGATGGAAGGCAGGTCTAGACGATGGGAAAGTTGACGCTGGAAAGTCTGGTGGCGGTCGGGCACTATGGGAAGAGTCGTTTGCCGGAGAACCTGCACAGAAAATATTTTTATTGCAAAGTAGGTATAACATAAAGAAAAATCCAAAGCTAACATTCACCAGGCCAAGTAAGTATACCTATTTTAAATAAATAAAAATAGAAATATTTAAATTGTTTACGGTCTATATTATTATTATTTTTATGATATTACGTTTAGAGATTATGTTTAAATTTAATTGGTTCGATCGGATTTTTTGAAATTGTAAATTATCACATTTGATACTTGAACTATTCGTGGAATATATATTTTTTAAAAGTACTAATCTAACTACAACTAACTTGTAATTTAAGCATTCTCTCAAGCATAGGAAACTTTTTTCAATGATTTTAATAAATACTTATTTCCCCTAACGAGTCGCCGGAAAACTGCCGTGAAAAATATTTCGTTTCAAGACCGCATGACTCTAAGTAATAAAATAAAGAAGGCTTAAAATTAAGCCTTTCTAAATTAGGCTCAAAATTAAGTAGAAGCCGACGGGTAAGACTATCGTCTAGTGACGAAGCGCGACGCAAGTAGGTATTTTCATAAATGATATCTGTGCCTATATAGAGTTACAAGTCAATAGCAGCCTACTTTTCGTCCTTGAAATATTGCTTCGGGTGATAAAGTTTTATATATGTAAATATGGCTTTTTTCATTTGGAAGCTATGTTGTAGAGTTGAGATGTCTCTATGTTGTGATATATTTATATATTTTATTTTTAATTAAAACTTAATTTTATTTGGTGTTGGTGAATTGTTACTATTATTGTGTTTATATCACGGAATACAATAACAGTACCTAACGCTACGGAAGTGCAATTCAGTTCGCAACAGCGTCTGGCACCGCCTCCACTATGCACCTGAGTTGTGCTCTCTTTCTATCGCGTAACTTTATCTATTTCGAAGTATTAAGGCTGCCCCGTAATCGGCCGAACGCAGCTCGTGAAATGGACCGTACAAGAACTAACGAATGGACGTACAACCTAGCCGGCGCGCGACAGCCGTCTGCAATCATTTCGTATTGACGGCGCTTCCCATTTAATTGAATACTCGCTAGTCGCTGTGTCGTCCAATATTTGACGCCAGTAATGTATTCTCTGATCAGCGCTACATTGTTTGTCGAAGCACGTTCCCTGTACGGCAAATATTTGTCGCACAAACTCACTGATACGATTGGCTGGATGCTTAGGTTCATTAATAAACTTTATATAGCATAATGAACTTTATTTCAATTGTATAAGATACAAAATAAATAATTCTTGAGAATGCGCGAGGATCTCCCAGAAGACGCACGACCTTTTTTGGCTAGATCCTATTTAGTTTTGTTTATGATCCGATTTATGTTCATAGATGATAATTCCCTTTAATAAATAATAAACTCCAAAATTTTAAAAATACCTTGAACGTTGTAATAATTTATCGATGAATTTTGTAGCAGCTTCCTAGGATTGTAACGATAGATATCACTTACATCAAATTCGGATCAGACATAATTAAAGTGAATAGAGTATGAAATAATTTATTAACTTATGTTATTTTTAAGTGACTGAGCTAATATCAGTATTTTTTTAATATTTTACCAGAAAATGTTATATTCAAATTACCAGCAAATGACATGTTTTCATTGTTAGATACTCGTACTATTTATGTTTTTATGTTCTGTGTACGCTGTTCAATCAGACAATAATTACGACTTAGCAAATAAGCACGTTTTACGCGCGAAAATTTTCACGTTTCAAAAATCGAAATCTGCGCAAACCAAGCCTAGGTCAAACTGTTCGTGTCTATGCCAGCAGTCTATGGAGTGTGGTCACATGTAAGACTAAAACACCCACAAAGAAAAATGTAAAGCTACAACAGCAGCTACGTAGGGACACAATATTTCATTTAACTTTGCTCCTTTGATACTGAATCATCAAAGCGCGCTCCCGAGGCTATTTGTACTTTTACTTTCTCCACAGAAGGGATAGGATGAAATAAGTAACAAACAAAGCGAATCGAAACACCGTCGTTTAAATGAAAGTTTAAAAGTATAATCTTATTCAGATAAATTAGTATAATACTAAATACTTGATGAAAACACCAACTGTACATGGAGCAAAAGTTCATTAAATATTGCAGACGATATTATCAAATAACTGAACTGAAAGAAAACATTGTTTTGTTTTTAAAAGTAA
Source organism: Coenonympha glycerion (assembly GCA_963855885.1). NCBI lineage: Eukaryota > Metazoa > Arthropoda > Insecta > Lepidoptera > Nymphalidae > Coenonympha > Coenonympha glycerion. Next base: position 6,627,399 of record OY979648.1, on the reverse strand, counting down.
GAATAACTGTGTACAAAGATTTTCGAAAAATAAACTTACCTATGCCGGGAATCTAACCTACTAAAAGGTTTAAATTTGTAAAATTTTGTCGTTTATTTTACGGTTAAATATAATGTTTTTGGATAAATTTTATTCTCAACATAAACCCCATTCTTTCGATCTACCTTCTGGTATCAACATAAGCCGATTACTGACTTGGCTTAAAATTTTGAAAAAACCTTAAATGCTTTTACTACTTTAATATTTAGAAATATTAATATGCCCTTGTTATTATTTTAAATACTTTTCAACCATGTCACATAAATTTCATACACCCTGTATATCTACTCTATTTGAAGGGTACTGTAACCGACGCACTAATCTCTATTATATGGATCGCTGACTGCATGTCAACGTAAAAATGAAGACACAAGATTTTCGTCATTCTGGTCCTGATTGTAACGTAATCTGGCGTGAGCGTCCATGGAACTAAAAAAAAAGATTCCGAAGAATTGAGAACCTCCTCCTTTTTTTTGAAGTTAGTTAATAAAATGACATTCAAAACGGCGGTCTCTACCACGTCCACGATACTAAATTGACAGATCAATTTAGTATCGAGGGGGCGCATCAAATCGGCACAAAAAATTAACTGTCAATTGTATAGAATGTTTAATCCATAAAATAGAGATCAGTGTTTTACAGGTATTTTCCTATCACAGTGTTAGTAAAAACATCTCCGAAATATCCTAACCGATTTTCATGAAATTCTTCGTATAAGTATATCCGGTAGGCCTTGAATAAGACGTAAACTTTTTTCATACGCCTCATTAAGAAAAAAATGTAAATGGCAAAACAATGTTTACCGGGTCAGCTAGTAAATATTATCATACTTTCGACACGAGAACATTTATTTTGTCAATAGTCCATAGAGTTCACTGACACCGTGAAAGTAATATTTGCTGCAATCAATCAGTCTGGCCGACCGACTGGCTAATGGTGTGACCGAATTGTGTAATTTAACCGGTCACCTTCAGTGGTGTTACTTGGGATTTTTTTTGGCATCGCAAGCAAATTGATGGTCATCTGATGTTAAGCGATCATCGCTATCCATGGACATTTGCAGCACCTGAGGAACTGCAAATGCGTTGCCAGCTCTTAAGGAATTTGTTTATCCGCCCCTTAAATAACCTTACGTTATAGCTATGAACTCTGCTGCTAGTAGCTGGTTCTATAGTTGGCACCTGCAGAAGGACCTGGCATACCGGGTGGATTACCAGACATCCAACTATTTTTTTAAATAATTGAGGTCTAGGATGGAGCGCGCTTGCCTAAAAATGTCTATTCACTCTTCTCTTGAAGGCACCCAGATTGTAAATACTTTGCTGGGAGCTGCAAGGTGTTCCACACCTTAGCGGTTCGTATCAGACACGTGGAAGCAAAGAAATTTTTAAAATAGGTGGATAATGGATGGAACATGTTTATACGCTAGAATGTGCGCACAGAGAAAATACTTGGGATGAAGGATCACTTAACTTTTTTTTATTTTGCAGTTTTCAAACACTCTTTATATCCCACTGCTGGGTATGGCTTCCTCTCAGAATGTGCAGAATGTGAGGGATTTGCCCAGAAACTCCACATCTTCCCTCACTATGATTTCCTTACCATTACCTACCCATTATCCTACCTTTCTAAACATGTTGACTCTCAACGTTGAGTCAACGTTAAAGAAACGCTAATGCTCGTTTAGCGCCAGTGGGATAGGGGCCTAAGACCTTTGGTAGCTTATCGGTAGTCACTAAGTCTAGCTTTCAAAGAATTAAGCCCTTGTTTAAACAGTTTATCTTGACTTAACTTGAATTTTTAATTAAAAAATATTAAGCCCTTAAATGAAGAAACTTTCCGAAGCATCTTGATTAAAGTACTCCGAGGGGACAGTAGAGTAGGAACAAAATAAAAAATACCACGAGGACGCTTCCTTTCAAGAAATGTCTTCTTTCGATTTCAAGGTAAAGGTGCTTTTGAAATAAATATTTATCGTTCACTTTTCTCAACTGAGTTTTTCGCAGCCATTTTTCAGTGCACAGAATTAAATCCATTTTATTGTATTTTTGCAGATAAGATAAATTGGGTATCGTATATCCGATTTATCTTATTTAAGTATACTTTAGGTATAATATACCCAATATTGTATTCATAATAATATATTATATCCATAGTAGATTTTTCAGTGTCGATGAAATTAAATGACTGATCACGTATAAGAAAAGCTGTTAATTTTAAGACATAAATATTCAATTCAGAAAACACACGAGACTTGCGTGTTTTAAAATCGTCTGAGTGTTTTTTTCTAGTTCTGAGAAAAACTCACTTAGAGTTTTTACTTTACAAATTCATCTCTCTTATGGTACCTACCACCAAGATATTATTTGGTATTTGCAAAATATTTTTTGCTGATTCTACATCTCATGATTCGGAGCCCAGGATAAATAGAGCAAAAATTTATAAAAAAAAAAGTTTACAAAGTAAAAAGTAAAAATAACTTTTTTTTTTTGAAAATAAAATAAAATAATTTTGGACTTCTTATCTCCGTTTACGTTACTGTATTGTGTTATATATATGTTCTAAGATCAAGTTAAACGGTTAGCTGCGGTCACAAAATAACCCCCACCCACACATTGTATAAGTATAGTCTTCTTAAGGTAGGTATGATACTATAAGGGATATAGGTAAGTAGTAAGCTATAGAGGTACAGAATGTTTTCATAAGTGAGGGGATATTCCAGTTACTGATCGTAAACAATTTTCACGTATGTAGCCTGTACTCCCAAGTATTGTATTTGTCATAAAAGCTTTTTGTTGTTACGTCGTTCACTTTGGCACTAAGTGGTCTAATGTTTTCCTTCCATAAATGTTTGTTCTATTGACGCGTGTCGTTAAGCGAAGTCTTCATCATCATCATCAAAATATGTATGTATTATATACAGGACATACGAGTATTTTGACTTATCTGTACATTTCATGTACAAAACAGATTTATTCCAGTTACCTTTTTCCCCGCATCCTTATGCTCTTGCACGTACTCCTGCTTCAGCGGCTCGGTCTGGAGGTCGGGGAGGGAGTGGCTGATGCGGATAGCAGCTTGCCGGGAGAGGGAGTCACAGTTGCTGTCCTCAGAGTCGCGGCGTGTCCTGGTAAGTAAAGAAATTAAGTAAAACGTTGAGAAATATAAGTTGGACCGGACCCGGCAAACAGCAAAAAATGTCCCCAGTTTACTTTTTAAATCTTTGTTTTGACACCAACGGCCACTGTAGTAAGCTGACCGTATTGTTTATGGACCGCGGGCAAAGATATTAATAGTCAAGATAGGCCCATCCGAACATTTTACGTAACCGTTCTTCATACAAGAAAATGTAGCGCCATCTGTCGTAACTCCTGCGAAATACATGTTTATTTTTTTATATATTTTTTGTATTTATGTGTCTGTGGTCACCTAGCCTGCAATATTATTAATAATTAAAAAAAAAAAGAAATAGATCTTCACCTATCTACCTATACTGACTACTGCCGTGCAAAATAGTCATTCTTGCTCCCTTAAACTGGCGACATTTTTTCGCGGTGTTCGCCCTGTCTTTAGTATACAAGTCTGTGACCGCGGGTCACGCTAATGATCGCTATACTTGTTACTAGTCCACACACGCGTTTTCAATGTCATGGTTTCCGGAATATCGCAAATCAGCGGGAAATTCGACAGATGGCGAAACTTTTTTCTTGTATGAAGAAAGTTTACGTAAAATGTTCAGATGGGCTTATCCTTGGGTTCATTTACCGAAATAAATTTGAAAGGTTTGTAATTATGACCAAATAGCAGAGAATAGCATAGAAAGCATAGCTGTTAGACTATGCTTTCTATGCTATTCTCTGCTATTTGGTATGACTGACTATTATAATATCATTCTGTGTTTAGTATTACCGTCTGTGTCATACCGTGGCGTAATTTATTGTTAAAGAGATGACGGAGGTCCAGACGAGATTATTTCTCTGTTATTGTAAACAATGAATTTTAGCCACTTAAGCCTTAAAATCAAATCCGTTTAATCTTGTTGCCGTCGCCAAGGACAGGAGCGAGGTCCCAAGGATTTAAACCTTAGGTGTTTAAAGGAAATAACCTTCGAATAATAGGGCCAAAGGGCGCGCCGAGACGTATGAAGTACAGTTTCGATAAAAGCCTTCGAGGGCTTAGCCCGGATTATATTCAGAGGGGAACAATGGAGCTTTATTGGAGAACTATGTTGGAAATTAAACATTTCGCTTGGTTACCTGTTTTACATTTAAGTTTACAACTTGAAATTGATTAAGTTACTACCCTTTATGATACTAGTAGCTAGTAGGTACTGTCAACATTTTGATCCATTTCACTAGCTCCCACAGCTTTCCAAAAGTCTTAGCAATACTTACTTAATCAGCCTATAGACGTCCACTGCTGGCGAAATAGGCGTTTCCGAGAGCGCGCCGCCACACATGGTTCTCCGCATTCCTCTAACACCCGCTACCAGCGGCCTTTTTCAGGTCGTCGGTCTAGCGGGCAGGAGGTCGTCCTACGCTGCGCTTACTGGTATACGGTCTTGACTCCAGAACACGTCTTCCCAAACGGCCGTCCGCAAAAGTCGTGGCATAATTTAATGGGCTGGAACCTTCACGAACAAGCCCATCCAGCAGTACACACGGAGGTTTTCGACGCTAATACAGTGCGTGACCAATGATCAAACTGCCCATTATCCTAGGCCGCGAGCAAGCACAGCTAACAGTTCGCTTCGGAGGTTCTCAGTGCTAATAAAGTGCATAAACAATGACCAACCTGCCCATGATCCAGCGCCACGTGGCAGCGCACTAGTAGCCGACGGCAGCGAGCAGCACGGCCGCCATCGCCGCCAGCATCAACGCCGCCGCGTAGTCAACGGAGCTGCCTCGGATTCTCGTCGTCGCTTCCTAGCCTTCCCCAAGCTATCCAGCAGTATTCACAGGAGGTCCTCGACGCTAGTACAGTGATAACCAATGACCAACCTGCCCATGATCCAGCGCCACGTGGCAGCGCACTGGTAGCCGACGGCAGCGAGTAGCACGGCCGCCATCGCCGCCAGCATCAACGCCGCCGCGTAGTCAACGGAGCTGCCTCGGATTCTCGTCGTCGCTTCCTAGCCTTCCCCAGGCTATCCAGCAGTATTCACAAGAGGTCCTCGACGCTAGTACAGTGATAACAAATGACCAACCTGCCCATGATCCAGCGCCACGTGGCAGCGCACTGGTAGCCGACGGCAGCGAGCAGCACGGCCGCCATCGCCGCCAGCATCAACGCCGCCGCGTAGTCAACGGAGCTGCCTCGGATTCTCGTCGTCGCTTCCAAGCCTTCCCCAAGCTATCCAGCAGTATTCAAAGGAGGTCCTCGACGCTAGTACAGTGATAACCAATGACCAACCTGCCCATGATCCAGCGCCACGTGGCAGCGCACTGGTAGCTGACGGCAGCGAGTAGCACGGCCGCCATCGCCGCCAGCATCAACGCCGCCGCGTAGTCAACGGAGCTGCCTCGGATTCTCGTCGTCGCTTCCTAGCCTTCCCCAAGCTATCCAGCAGTATTCACAGGAGGTCCTCGACGCTAGTACAGTGATAACCAATGACCAACCTGCCCACGATCCAGCGCCACGTGGCAGCGCACTGGTAGCCGACGGCAGCGAGCAGCACGGCCGCCATCGCCGCCAGCATCAACGCCGCCGCGTAGTCAACGGAGCTGCCTCGGACACTCGTCGTCGCTTCCAGCCCTTCAGGAGGCCAGATTGCTGTGGGCGAATGGAATCGCATTAGTAAGAGCCAAGAAGGTTTTTAATTTTGTCCTCTACGCTCTTACGAATAAGTTGGTGGATGCGTTTACCCAATGGCGAAGAACGCCACGCTTAGAAGACAAGAAATATGTGGCATATGTTGAAGCCAAAAATTTCGTCGTTAACGCCCTCAACAATACGGTACCGCTGACAGCACATAATTTTGTCGCTTACATTAGTGCCATTTTTATTTACAATTGTGAAAAATTTAAAAGTATGCTTCAGGGCGGAGCCTAAAAATACGTAAAACGTACGTACCTAAGAGGAGGTCAGTAAGTGCTTATCATTTATACTACTTACTAACTTTAACAGAAACGTGATCCTTAGGTCTAAAGATATTATTGCACCACCAATAGAATTGCTTTATTTTGAAAGCTTTTTAAAATCAAGTGACTCTATTGGTGATTTGCCAAATAAATAAGGCAACGTAGCACTTAGCTGGTGAACAAACAGCGTTACTATGATAATGAAATATCGACACATTTGATTTGCGACCCGGAGGCATTCAACGGTAAATTATTCTCTTTCAGCCAACAATCATTAGAGTTTAATCAATTATACCCGTCGGTAAGTCGGGGTAAGACAGGGAAGTTCCGTTAAGTTGATTAATATGTAAATTTTTGGAGCTCCGCATAAGGTAAAATGAGCCCCTATTACAAAGACTTCGCCGTCTGTCTGTCCGTCCATCTATCACCAGCATATATTTCTTGGACCGTGATAGTTGGACAGTTGAAATTTTCACAGATGATGTATTTCTGTTGCCTCTATAATAATAAATACTATGGTATTAATTTCTATTTGATATTTCTACCTGTGCCGAAGAAAAAAAGGTCATACCTAAATGGACTATCTGAAAACGGATCAAAATTGATCCTGTAAAGGTTCCGTTTTATCATTTGAGATACGGTTTAGGGGTCTAAACCTATAAAAACGGCTAAGCTTAAGTAATTTTATCATATTTCTATATGATCTTTTGCCCAATACCTAGTAAAAGGGATCCTGATTAGTGGGATGGGATAGTACATAATTGAAAACGATTTTTTTCTCTAAACCTTTTTATGTTAGGTATATGCCATGAGGAAAATAAATTGGCCTCTTTCATTTGCACGTCTTATCTTTGATGTTATAGATGGGTGAAAGTTATTTTGTGTTAGATCTTCATAAAAGATTTGGTCTAGGTTTTTCAATTTAATAATATGTTATTTAAATCTGTGCTTGTAAGTTACCTAATGAAGTTGGTTATTCGAGTTTGCTACGGTATATACATAATGATAAGAAAGGAACCCTTTGAGCGCGAGCCGACTCGCACTTAGCATTCATAAATATCAACCCAAAATCAAGTTAAAATATACGAGTATGATTCTCCATCCAACATCTGTCAATCTTCGCGCATTTAATAGCGATTTAAGAACGAAATTGAAACGTTCAAATATCTTGAAATATTGACGAGCAAAGGCACATATTATTATCACTTCATACCTTGAACCCAGTTTGATTTCAATTCTGATTCAATTTTATCACGGATTTATCGGCAAAAATCAAACGACTTATATCGTAGTACGTACTCGGTAAATATTATTACTTAACATTTTCTTGACGGAAAATAAACATAAAATTACGAATAAATACAATTAATACAAATTGGGGTACATTTTATAAATTTCTGACATGATGTCAGGATTCTTATTTCCATCATCATCCTCACAAACTATTTCCAGCTCATTACTTACCGCGATTATTCCTTGGGTTTTCTCTCGGAAACATAAGAGTTTTACTGACAAAGGTTTTGCAAAGTCAGGCAGGTAGTTTTCATTAAGTACATATTGGTAAACACTAAACACAATTGCCCATTTTACTAGATGAATATACAAAGACGAATGACAAGAATCGAAAAAAATATTATGATCTGCAAAGTATTATGTTTGAAACCACCATTGTACTTAAAGCCACAAAAGAAAAATAATTTTCCAAATCCCGGTCAAAACATTCAATCATCCCTGACCTCAAATCGTCGAAAACAAGTCGCCGTCGATAAAAGAGATAAAAGGACTCTTCTATCATTTTCCAAATGGTCGACCACAAAAAAGAGACCTCCATTTTCCTCCAAAAACACCCATATTTCAGAAAAGTTTCTTAACTGAAACATAAATTTCTATGCAAAATAAAATCGAAGGACAATAAACGTGCCGTTTACAATATCCAGTGAAATTATTCACATTTATATCCGAAAACGTCTGGGATATTAAATTATGGAGACTGGGGACGGCGTTTAACAAAGTTGGACAGTTTGAGGTTGGTCACACACTTGGCGGTGATACCGTTGCGGTGGAGTAGATACTTTTACAACTTTCTAAATTCTAAACATTAGTCTAGACTCTAAACGACGGATATATTATTTGAGAATTAAGGGAATTTAAACGTGATAAAACCTACGGTGGCAGCGTTTTCGTTTTCAAGTTATTTTTTGCTGCTATAATTAATAAGTTATCACAAAATTTTCCTCATAAATATTTTAATCATACAAAATATACTAATTTCGTCTTATATGACCAAGTTCAACATAAATCGGCCAGTTGTTTCATAGAAACCAATAAAAAAATCTACACATAGCAAAAAATTGATACAAAAATAATTTTTAATATTTTTAAAAGCTTTTTTTTTTTTTTTTATCGTGGGGAATCCTCATGGATACCCAGTCGCCCGGGGGAGCGGCTGGGTTATGCCGGACTCTTACCGGCTAAACCCCACGGTGTTTCCTCCTCGCACCGTATGACGGGAACACGGGAACGCTTGCGCAAACCTCCGCGAACCCGCCGGTGCCCGGCCGCTTGCGCAGCCCCTCCACGAGGTGGAGCATGGAGCCCCCCTCCAACAGCAAGGCCCGCCAGAAACACCTAAGCCGGCCTTACCTCCTCGGCGCCCATCCGTAAGGCGACGGACCCCCCCGGGACCGCCACCCAGGGGCCGTGGACACGGGTAAGCCGATACCTGCGAAGCTTGCTCCTGCACTTCGCAGGCATCGACCTCCCATGCCCCGCGGCGGATCTGATCTTTGGCTCCGCCGCAAACCACCAAACGGCCGCAGAGGACAGGGAGAACGGCAACGACACACCGACACTCCTCTTCCCCTGCGGCCCCGCCGCCGACGCATCTAACGGTGCGCCACAGTCTGGTCGCGGGAGATAGGGCGAGCGGCAACGACACACCGACACGCCTCTCCTCCCGCGACCCCTCCTGGCTGCAGGAGACAGAAAACTCTGTCCCCCGCACCCCTCTTGGACGCATCCAGAGCGGGCCCATCTCCAGGCCCACTCCGAGCGTCCCCTCCTGGATTCCTTTTGGCTTCACCGTGGGGCCCAACCACGGCTACTGAGCCCCCCCATCGCGACAAGATTGGAATCCATCGGGGGGGAATATTTTTAAAAGCTATTTTTAATTCTAAAATTTTCGAAATTAAATGAGTGTGTAATAAACAATTTTAATATTTAAACTTTAAATAGAAAAATAATAATTCGACTAACTTTTACAGTGTTTCGTATGTTCTGCGGTTAGGAAACGTCTGACACCGCCCTAACATAAGGTCGTAGAAAGATCATTCAACCGAAACTTAGCCAGTTTTGCACTAACTACGGTCGGTTTAGATACTTAGCGAGATTAAAGTAATATTTGTCTTGGGGTTTACTTTGTCAGTGTAAGCGATGGGAGATGCATTTTAAAGCAATCAGACTGCCATTAAGTACTGGTGGCCACATGGTTCCGGGTTAAATGTTTTATCCTTTGTTATTTTGGACAGGTTATAAACGTGACATTATAAACGTACCTATTTTATTTTTTCATACACTATGGAAAAATAAACCAATTTCATCCATAATGTGTAGAGCTGACTCTACTCCTACTGGCTAGGCGATTTGCGTAACGATTTTATACACTACTTTATGTCTAGTGATATAGAGCACAAAATTGAATGTAATGCATAGGTAATACAATGCTTGCCTTTATTAGTAATATTATATATTCGTTGCCTTTATTGAGTTAAACTTAATTTTAATTTCACAATTTCCGATCATGTAGCGTTTTGAAGAACATTCAATTTTTCGCTCTATGTCAATAGTCGTAAAATATTTTTTTCAGTGTTCACAGAAAATGTTTTGGTCTCTTTTACATAGACCTATATAATCTTGTCTGTTTATATACCCATAACATACCTGAATGCACTACCGTTTTATGTTCATTTTACAACCGTAGCGTTTAGAAATAGCCTAGCTGATAAATCAAAGCCGAAACGAGTTCTTAGTAGTTAAGTAATATTATGCAAGAATCCACTGTTAAGTTTAATGCTTGACTGAAACGCAACCTCTTTGTAGTAGATTCTAGGAAACCCGATAGTTCGATTCTATGCTCTCTTGCCACTCCATCTCAATATTATATAGAGGAACATAATATAATAATTCTCTTTCCATTGAGAGAAGGGTTTGTGGGTTGTTAAATCGATAATAATGAAGATAATAACAGGGAAAAGCAGCGTCTCATTTCATGAGCCCGCTTTATTTATTTAGTCAGTGTTTATTTTGGGTACACATTTTCGGATCCATCTATCCATCGTACCTCCTCCATAGTGCTCCATCGTTCCCTCTCGCTGGTTAGCCTCCTCGCCTATCTTTTGCCTTAGACCAGACTAAAGCTGAGTGCCAATTCATATGCGAACATTTCCCAGAGTTTGTTGACGCGGGCAACGCGTTCCGATTTCCGGCCAACGATCTATGAAGCGGGGAAAACTTTCTCCCTGATGAAAACAGTTTATAGCCCTCAAGGTACTCTTTTACGAGGACTGGCTTAATATTTTTCGGCGTTTCCATTGTCTTTTTTTATTTATGAATAGGTCGCAAAAGGAATAATAAAATTATACCGGCCCGTATACATCATAATTTTATGGATAACCTCTCTGGAGCAATGGGAAGTGATTTGCAATACGAGTACGGTAGTTTGATTCCTGGTACAAACTTTATTGAATTTTTTTAATAAATATATCAGGACGGTATACACATCGAAATCTAGCCCCAAAGTAAGCGATAGCTTATGTTATGGGTACTAGATTGACGATATATAAACATAAATATTATATGTAGGAAAACACCCAGACACTGGAAAACATTCATGCTCATCACACAAACATTTACCAGTAGTGGGAATCGAACCCACGACCTCCGACGCCGATGGCAGGTTCACTACCGCTACGCTATTCGAGTTGTTAAATTGACTTAAGTCTGGTCTATTGGAGGCTACTGCCTTATCTGGATATAAGGAAAAACGAACTTATAACGATTTAGCTTTCCTGTGTAATACTTATCAATCGTTTGGGATTATTTACAAAATTGATAACAATGAATTTAGATGCTCATCAGTCATCATTTACAACTTTTACAAGGTAAAACAGCATTTAAGTACTAATTTGTAAGAAATAAAAAATACTATTCTAAGAAAAACTAGCTACAAAGCTTCCTCATTTTTATAGTTTTTTTCTTAATAGCAAAAATGCTTAACAGCAATTACCGGTTGCTTTTTTACCTTGACTTCAATAAATTATTATAGAGCCAATTTACATACTGCGCATTGCTCAATGCTCATGGAACTTAGTAAGTTTGTGCGCGCGAGCGACGACCAATAAGAAAAGTATGGTTCGTGCCTTGAAAAATCTTCAGTGTAACAAAAGCATAAAATTAAAATAGCTACTTGAATTTTTTCTCTCACTATCTTCTGAAGCCAATTTTCGTTTTACAAATACGTATAAAATTATGAAAATGTAATTTTGCAGGAATTTACTCATAAAAAATTTCAATATTCAATTTTCCTATATTAAAGTACGGAAAACTTTTACTGAGACCTTTATCACTTCATCTACTACTCCAATATATAACATACAAAGTTATATAAAGAGCATTCATAATATGTCGATATTTTCATTACGCGTGGATTAATAATAATTATTATTATTTTCATACGCCTCCAATATTACCTTGCAATCGTTAAATTAATGCTTTTATGAAATATTAATGAGACACCGAAAACGCAGTTTTGTAACTATATTATGAACTTTAATATGTTAATTGAACAGATAATTATATTCGCGTTACATTTAAATTTCACAACGACGACGATGTATTGAATAATGCAAATTACGTCATTGTAATGAGATGTAAACTGCTTACCTACAGTTTACAGTTTGATGTTGTGCTTTGGGGTTACAATAATCCATTCCATGATGGTTTTATCACCCAGTTGATTACAATTTACATAATATATTATGGTGTGAGCGCTAGTGTATGAATTTCCAAAATGTTTACCTTAATAAAATTAATATTTGTATAAGTGCGATTTTTGTTTTTTCTTTATGTTACAAATTTTTCAAATTCGCACAACTTTCAGGCCCACCCTTTACTCTTTTTTACTTTTACTTTTTTCTTTTTACTCTAAACTTGATTTAATTCTACTGTTATATCACGCCAAAATGAGGTCTTTCTAGTAAGCTCTTTGTCCTAAATTTTATTCAAATGAATATTAATTTCATTTTGATTTGAATATATTATTCGAATTTATTCTAGAAATATTAATAACGTTGTATGAATATGAAACACCGTTGTTGTTGAACTAACCTAACCTAACATGATACTGTGTTAATTAAAAAGCTCTTTGGGCGGGCGTGGCTCAGAGGCGTATTATGATACCAAGAAGGAGCGAGTTGTTTTGACGGGGCGTTGTAACGTGATTCTTCTGTGTTACCAGAGTAATAGTTTATTTATAGTGAATCACCAAACAATGATTTTTGAGGAATAAACATGTCAAGTAGTTCATTCGCCACCAGATAATATTAAATTACATTTGTCAGTTGGGTAAGTCTTAAAAAAAATTATTTTTACATATGCTATGGTGAGCAGATAACAGAAATCTCTGAAAAATAACTTCGTTAATTCATAATTAACCATAATATAACATACATTGAGACTTCAGGGTCCTTACAGAATTACTACGTATTTCTGATTTTCCATATTACAGACATATTACATTAATACATTAGTTACATTTATTTTAGACAGTAAGTTTACGTTCAAATATAAAATGTATTTTTAAGCACCCCCTACATATTGCCCACAATCCCTTACAGTAATATAAATGGCACTATGGAGTTTAATCATAATAAATCCATTTAATAGTTGCCGGTAACTTCATGAAAACAATATTAGCATAATGGTACACCATTAATGTTATTGCCGTAACGATTTTTTATTGTAAAGATAAACCGTTTTCTACGCAAGCGCGTCCTACCTTAGATTGTATTGTAACATCATTTTCCATCGGGTGTAATCATAGTCAAGCGCTAGCCTTTATTATTAAAAAAAGGTAAATGTGGTTGTAACCGGTGCGTATATATTGAATAAATGTATTTTATGTTTACTTGGCGTCAATAAAATAATAATTCAAAGTATACAGGGTTATATAAAATAAATCAAATCGCTCTCGGCCTATATTTGTTTACATTAAAACTATTTTTACTCAATATTTTGAGAGATATCAAATATTCATTATTTTATAGAGATACTCTACTTGTTCCTACTCTGTAATGTTATCGGCAAGTGGCATTGACACGGCGCGCGGTGTGGCGGCTCCCGAACTCTAAGCGCGAATCCGCAGCAGTGTAATGTCACTTAACAGAAATAACATTTTTTTGGACGAAATAAATAATACTAAATTTTGAAAAGTCGTAGAACAAAAGTTTTTAGTGTTAATGTAAACAGGCCCAGAGCGATTTGGTATTTTTTACATAACCCTGTATAAATATTTATATAGGTAGGTGAACAAGCTTAGAAATCTAGTTAGTAATAAGTGTTTTCGTGCTATATTGTATAACATATTTCAACTTACAAAGACCTTCAAAAATATGAAAAAAATATCCTAAAGAATCCGCATATTAGATAGAAACATCGGACCCAGCCGGGTGACCGTGACACGGAAGTGGGTCAAATGCAAAAAGGAAGACCCGACACCCGGCGAGCGTAAGATGATAAAGAATTTAATAAAAGCAAAGTCAAGCCGGCGTAATTACACCCGCAATGTGGTCAGACGGGATAATTAAGTCACGAAAAAATTAATCATTTTTAAGTTTCAAGAGACCTGATTAAGGTCGAGTTTCTAAACCCATAACGTAGAGCCAAGATGCTATTTTGTATTCTATCGTTTCGAATACTTCAGCTTACGAGAGATTGCATTGGACACACTTTAGTTATTATTACTATTACTAACAGCTTCCTTCCCTTGAGAAGTTCCCTGGCGTGCGTTAGGATTCGGGTGGGAGGTCGTGGGATCGACGCCACAGGCTTTTTCCGTAACTAAATAATTGCGTAGCAAAAGCAATTATTATTATCTATAAATAAATAAATAAATAATAAAAATAAAAAAATTAAAAATTAAAAAAGCCTTTTATTTTTTCTTTTTCAATACACATAAATAGGTAATTAAAGAAAGTGAAATCTTAATATTAACTTATTACTAATAAAATAATATAATCTTAAAATAATATTTATTGGTTATTATTGGAAAACCCCTCGCGGGTCAAGGCCTCCCCCAGAGATGTCCATCGTGGCCTGCCTTTTCTACCACCAGCCAGTTTTGTCCTGCTCTACGTTTAATATCGTCCTCCCAACGGCTATAAGGTCTGCCTCTAGCGCGTGTGCCACTCGGTCCTGGCCACTTTGTCAACCTTATAGTCCAACGACCATCGGAAAGCCTAGCTATTATTATCTATACACGTATATAAATTGTTGTATAAGTTACTTCGTTAGTACTTTGTGAAATTGTATATTCGACACTTTCACAGTTTCTAAATTAAAGGAAACTTTCTTTGGAATAGACTTAAGATTAGGTCGTGTAAACAATAGGGTATTTGACTCCAATTTTTTTATTACTTTATTATAAAGTAGAATTAAAATAATTACGTGCACTGAAAGAACTAATTAAATCGATCAAATAACAAAAAAGTTATAAGCATTTAAAGATTTGTGATTAGACAGAGATAGCAACATGAAATTGTGACGTCACACCTTACCAATGCCATAGTAGCTTCGTGCGGCTTCATACAAATTTTCGTTTTGCGAGAAAGGGATAGAAGATCCCCCCACTCCAAAGTTTAAACGCCTGTAACTTTGTAAATCTTCGTTGGATTTTAATATTTCTTTCACTGCACGTTATTATTTTTATCCTAGTTTATAATAAAGTAATATTTTTTATCAAATTCAAAAGTAGTGTAAGACCCCATTAATGAACAATTTGTTAATCAACGAAGCCTTGATAGTAACTCATAAACTTCAATTGTAAATCTCATTGTACTCGAATGATTGGTTTTTCTGATAGTACTTTGTCATCTTTACTATCTAGCCAAATAAAGTAAGATCATATTCTTCGTAAACAAAAACCGCACATTTATATTAATGTTATGAAAATGCACTTTATCCTTGCTTTAATACAAGGTCCTAAAGTTGACCGTGAGTGCTGTGACCCGGATGCTCAGGGTGAGCGTGACCCGGCCGCTCCCAGATCTTGACCTGGTAAGTGCCGGTTCGCGAATGGTAGGAACACGAACATTGTTACGTTCGGAACACGCTATGACGTCATCAGCTCGTAGCACCGTAGAGCAACGTGGACTGTTATAACAGGCGTAGCACTACGCATAATCTTATATCTTTAATCAAGCAAAAATAACGCTTACGCCGTGTGCGAAGGGGTTTACTATATAATTATAATATACACCTTAGCCTGTATGAAACAAAGCTCATAAGCGTAAGCGTATCGTTATGACGCTACGCAAAAAAATATGACAATTACGCCTCCTACGATTCGCTGCAACACCGCTTCGTCTGCGGACATGATTGAAAATGTTCTTGCTCGTACTGCTCACGTCGTACGGGAGGATTACGCTACGTGTGCAAAGGGGCTAATCTGAATCTCGGAAACGGCTCCAACGATTTTCATGACATTTGATGATTAAACGAACTTACCTTAAGTGAAGTTCTATCATAATTTTGTGAATTCCTGTATGAAGATATTAACATGAACACTAATTAGGTATTTACGCCAAGTGATAGCCATTCAGACACTAAAGTTGAGAGAAAAAATAAAAAATTTCAACATTTTTCATTACGATATCTCACGCTAGCAACACTGTGTCTGTCCTTTCATTTAGTTCAGAGTAATTATTATAAGAGTGCCTTTGTGCTTCGATAAGCTCGGCTTGGTAGGAGCACTACAGAGCACCCAAATATGTATCATATACCTAATATATACATAACTACACAATATTATACATAACCACACAATATTATATATGTAAATATAATAATATATATATATATATATATATATATAGATCCGTTCACGGTAAATGTTGCTCCAGTGGGATGTTGGAACAAATGTTGATCCCCCTATTTCACGTGTTTACTCAGCTCTTCATCAGCCAAACTGATATACTTTGATCCGCCCCTAATGCGCGTGTGACGTCAGTGGATCTGCACGAACAGATTTTCGACATACTCGTCAGCGATTTGACCAATATTTGTTGATCCAAAAACGGCCGAAAAAATCATACTGAAAAGGATTTCTTAGATCCAGAATATATTTAACTCATATGCGACATTTACTTAAAATATGTGGATCCGGAGCCAAAACTGACGAATAGGCATCTTACGCAGAGCGGCAACGTCGCGTTCTACGTGTGACAAAGAACCCACTAGACTACTTCGTTAGAGAAATAAGGTAAGAAAAATGCGTTAGCTACTGCGTTTGTGAATCGAACTTTGTTTACAAAAGCAACAACACAAGCTTTCAATTATTGCTTGACAGATTTTATTGCGGGAAGACGTTTGCGCAGGTTTTTTGTTTGTGAATTTGTTCAATGACTATTTTTGACTATTTCAAAAAATCTTCAGCCGCAAGTACAAACCAATTTGGCTGAAATTTGGAATGGAGATAAGTTATATCCTGGATGAATACATAGACTACTTTTATCCCGGAAGAGTTAATGGTTTCTGCAGGAAAAGTGAAAAATAGATATTCACGTGGAAAAAATACTACTTCACGCTGTAATTACCGAACTGATATGGCCGAAATTCGGAAATGAGATAGATTTTATCCTGGATTAATACATAGGCTACTTTTTATCCGGGAAAATTACATGGTTTCTATAATAATAGGGAAAAACAAAAAATTGATATTCACGCGGGAAAAATATTCCTTCACGCCGCAATTACTGAACTGTTTGGCTGAACTTCGCTATGGAGATAGACTATGTCCTGGATTAATACATCGGCTACATTTTAACCTGCGGAAATCCATGGTTTCTATGATAATATTAACAATACGTAGTGTCCTATAATAATACATTGGCTACATTTAACCGAATTCAAAAAAAGAGGTTCTGTATTCAACCCGTATGTTTGTATGTTTGTATGGATGTATGTATGTTTGTCCGCGATTATTTCGCGTTTGGCTGAACCGATTTTGATGTGGTTTTCGGGAAAGTGTTTGTTATATTTTGGGGAAGGTTTTAGTATATTAACCGACTTAAAATAACGACGATTCTTTTTTTGTTAGGTAGGCCATACATCTGAGATAGTCTCATTTCAAATTGGTCAAGATCTAATCAATGTCTTCGGCGATGGAGAGTGGAACTCCTTAACGGAAAAGAGTAAATCGCTTGCAATCAGTATAATAGTTTACAGTGTAGATTTTAACGGACTTCAAAAAAGAAGGAGATTCTCAAACTGATTATAATATGGTTTTATTTAACCCACCTCAAAAAAGGTTCTCAGTTTAATTTCTGCGTGGGTATTTTGGGTTTGTCCGCGATTAGCTCGCGTTTGGCTGAAGCGATCTATTTGATCCATCGCGAAAGAACATTTCTCATCCTCGTCATTAGGCATACAGAATAATAGTAGGTATGTTATAGTTATTTATTATGCAGTTATTTATTATTTGTTATGCAACAAATAAATATATATGCAACAATAATAGGGTAAATAGAATCCTGAGCCTAGCGAGGCATTCAAAGACACGAGAACCAAAAAAAAATTGCGCCCGTAAATAACACAAAATTTTTTATCTCACCACAGCGACGAAAGTTACTAGAAGAACACTTTAGATCGGCATTGCGAGTCATACCAACATTTTAGTTTAGTTCGGAGAATGTGTAAACAGCATGCTTAAAATGATTTGCGAATTTTGATTTGGCGCCGACTTCAAAAACTAAGTAGGTGTCACATCATCATCATCATCACATCAGCCTGCGGACGTCCACTGTTGAACATAGGACGTCCACTGTTCAACATAGGCCTTCCCAAGCGAGCGCCACTACACCCTGTCCTCAGCCTTCCTCATCCAGCCGCTTCGCGCCACCCGCTTAATGTCGTCGGTCCAACGAGCTGGAGGGCGCCCCACGCTACGTTTACTTGTACGCGGTCTCCACTCTAGGACTTTTCGGCTCCACCGGCCATCGCCCCTACGACACGCGTGACCTGCCCTCTGCCACTTCAGCTTGCTTATGGTTTGGCCTATGTCAGTGACCTTATTTCTCCTGCGGATCTCCTCATTTCGGATTCTGTCCCTCAGGGAAACTCCTAACATAGCCCTCTCCATGGCCCGCTACGTGACTTTAAATTTGTGGATCAGGCCGTGTGTGAGTGTCCACGTTTCAGCACCATAGGTGAGGACGGGAAGGATGCACTGGTTAAAAACTTTTGTTTTCAGGCATTGAGGAATTAAGTAGGTGTACCCAAATTTATTAGAAAATTATTTTGTGCTTTTCAGTGGGTTGATTTTTTAAGGCGGTTCCCTTTTTTAAAAAAACAAATTGAAATATCGTTATTTTGATGGCTTTTTATTATTTTTTATTCCGGGAAAATCAATGGTTTCCGCGGAAATAGTGAAAAATGGTTATTGACGCGGAAAAACGTTACTTCAAACCTCAACTAAGAAAATTTATTGCTGAAAGTTGGAATGGAGATACGAGTAAATGAACACAAAGGCTACTTTTTATTCCGAGAAATTCATGGTTTCCCGTGAGAATAGGAAAATCTGAAATTTACGCGAGCGAAGCCGCGGGTATCTGCTAGTAATCCATATTTGATTATTTACCTATCTATTTAGAAACTCGATATTATTTAGGTATTATGTTAAAAGGTAAAATGGGTTGTTGAAATTTCAAAATGAGATAACAATATTAAGTGGGGTATCACATGAAAAGGCGTTACTTGTGTATTCGAAAACCGATTTTTATTTATTTTTGTAGCCGATAGTTTTTTTAATTGGGCAAACTTTTAATTGGGCAAACTGTCGAAAAAAATACCGCCCCCCCCCCCCTTTTCTCCGAAGTTTATCGTTCCAGAAATCTGAAATAATTATGATCAATAGGAACATACGTATATTTTACGCTTCCTCTTCGAATTTATCTATACTTAATATTAAGTAATATAACATAAGTAGTAGTATAATATTAAGTATAGATAACAATAAACCACCAAAAACAAAGTTAGGTTTGCAGTTCGCCAGCAAAAGTACCTACTCGTAAATAATACTCCTAAATTCATTAACAAAAGTGACGTTTTACTTCTTTTATGGTATGGAACCCTCAGTGCGCGAGTCCGACTCGCACTTGGCCGGTTTTTTTATTTATAGACAGAAAATGCCTAAAGCATACCACTCCGGCAGGGGGAAACACATGGGTTAAGTTTCACCCACTAAAACTGTCTGTGTCCACAACGGACCCGCTGGCGGGAGTACGGGATTCACTTTTGTATGCACCGCGCTCCCGCCAGGTCATAACCCACCGGTTTTGACGGCGGACCGCTCCTATAGTCGAAAAAGTGCAACTTAGGGAATTAGTCGCAAAGTTACACCAAGCTCTATACTCAAACTATTTTTTTAAACTGGAGATATGCTGGATACTTTCAAATAAAGATCTTTGTATAAACCTACGTAGCGGCAACGTCGCGAATGCTTTCAGCCAATCCGATCGTTTGCCGTGCTCTGATTGGCTCATTTGAATGGGATCAACATTTTGCGTAACCATCGCAAGGTGGATTTGTATATCGGATCAACTTTTGCGAACGCTAGTAAAAAGTTCCATGAGTGTAGATGTTGATCTGGTTGGAGCCACATTAGTTACCAGAGATGCATATTGGATCAACAAAAGGCGTCGGATCAACATGTGTTTTCGGATCAACAAAGTACTCGCGTGACGTCGCGAATGATCAACATTTAGCGGGAAGAGATCTCTATATATATATATATATATATATATATATATATGGGTTATGTTGTCTTCAATAAATATTTATTATTATTGTAATATGTACATTTTTTATTTACAAATTCATACATGGGTTTTTCCACAAAACAGGGGCGGGAGGGTGTTAATATCTTCATACAGGAATTCACAAAATTATGATAGAACTTCACTTAAGGTAAGTTCGTTTAATCATCAATTTTGATTCATTCCTGTATTCGACATTAACATGAACACTAATTAGGTAGATGTTTAGAGCCATGACATTTGTAAATAAGAAATGCTTTTAAAATAATAGAATAATAAGCATAATCGCTTAATATTGAGCAAAAAAAATAAAAATAACAACTTAAGTTGATATTCAAAGCAAATTAATAATTAATGGCATAATTTTGTAGAAATATTAAAACTGTAATAGATAGTAAATCAATATTATTAGTATAATATATTAATAATAATATATGTACAAAAACATATATTTTTATATGTGCGAATACCAAGGGTATATTAAGACTATATTCTAGCAATACTGCTCGTATGTAGTCTTGACGATTAAAAGAGGTTTTAAACCTCTTTCAACAAGCTTGAAAATATTTGTATCAGTTAAAACTTTTAAATGCAACACTTGATTAATCGTAATAAATTGAGCTGTTAATATGCAACCATGAAATATATATTTTAAACAGTAAATTGATCACGAATATATTTTTATAAACTTGAGTAGAATAAATATTACCGAGACATATTTTTGGAAAGAAAAAAAATAAGATCAATTTATTAATATATAAGATTAATAAATCTATGGGTTGCCGAGAACTAGTAGTTCGTAAATTTTTGTTCATCTTGACTTCACTTTACGAAAATACAGGAGTAGGCATTAGTATTTTCGTAAAGTGTTGTTTAATTTTATTCATAGCTTTTTAGAGTTATTTCTATTAAAGGAGTTAACAATGATATTTTTATGTAATTTCCATAATAATATTGTTATTTGGGTTTTGGTGTAGGTACAGCTTTAATAAGGTCATTAAGATTTAAAGTGACCTTAAATTATATTTTTAACTGAATAGGGTGAAGTAAGAATATTCTCAAGAGATTTTAAAAAAGCCATAGAGAAATCATCTTATAAGCCTATTTTAAAGTTGATTCTGATACAAAGGCTGATGAAGTAACTGTATCTACTGTTTATTCCTGAGTTCTAATAAAGTGATAACAATAGAAACTTAAGATAGTCTGAAAAAAGCATGTTTTCTAATATTGTCAGACAGTTAACATCTTATACAATATTATAGTATGTAAAACCGTGGTGAGTTTCTCATTTCACATAATATTAAAATTTTAACTGAAGGCATAATTGTTATTCTTTTTCATGTTATAATAATGTTGTTTAATATCATTAATTGTTATTTTAACAGTCACCCCAACACTACTATCGCTGTTGTACTGGTTAGTTGTAAACAAAAAACCACATATACAATTGGAATACAAATATTAAGTAGACAATACTTTTTAAGTTCTTCAGTTTCTGCATCAAGACCATTTTTTAATTTAGCAGTGTTTCAGTTTAAAAATGTGATCAGATTTTTCCAAGTTGATAATCGCAAAAATCAACGAGCAAATATAACATGTAAATAGGTAGACATGTCGAAATGTTATTCGCGATTGTTTGCGATTAATGCTTTGTTGACTTGTTGCGACGTTGAAAAAAAATTTTTTTTTTTGTCACTTACCCAATAATTCCACTGTCATCACAGGAGATAAAAGTCTCTAATCTTCGTTTAATAATAATCAGTTAATTACATACCACAGCTGAAGTACTACTGTACTGGTATTCAAGTTCCTAGTGAAGCAGTGATGACCCAATTTTCAATTATCATTTGACCTTGGTCAGTCATCATCGAGAGCTAAATCCTTGCAGCGGCGTCATCCATCGGCATGAAAGTTAAACAAAATATTAGACTTATTTAATAATGATTAAATACAGAAAACATAAAATGTAGGCTATGTATCAACTCTAAAAGATCAAAAAAAATTATGATACATGCAAGCCAAAATTATGAACCATCATTGTTCATATTATCATAAATCCAATGAAGTATTTAATGATTCTATGATCTTATATATATATATATATTGGTAATTTCCAAATCCTTTAACATTTTTGATGCATAGATAACCATTAGTTAATTAGCGGCGCGATCGCCTGAAAATAAAAATATTTGGTCTTTAAATATATTTTCCATTGCGTTACGTTATTCCTAGGTATGGATACCGATATTCTTGTAGATACAGGTACAAGGATACCTTAAATAAATTTAAATAAACATATCATCGATTGTTTTATAAGGACTCTACATTTTCCATATTTAATATTCATTTAAGAAATTTAAGAAATAGTCAATTATAGAAACTATAAATAACTTTGATATTAAAAAATATTGCATTCTTTTAAAAGCATGCATCCTAACTCAGTTAAAGCATTGATAAATTTGATGTAATATCTAATACATCGAGTTACGATGAAAGAATGGTTGTATTAAAAACATGTATTTGTAATGGAATAACAAAAAAAAAATTAAGTATGTTATCGAATAGGTTGTCTCATATTCAATTGTATGTGAACAGAATATAATAACCGAGTTTTTTGCCAGATCTTCTCAGCGCAAACCCGTTTTTCAGATTCAAGCTTTCATAAAAGCCTGTAAATCAAGCCCATTTGAAAAAAAAATCATTTTCATTTTTAATTACTTAAACATGAAAACTAACTGTAATGTTAGTGGTTCAATAGTTTATAAATCTTCATAATATAAAACCTTTTGTATAAAAGTAAATTATTATGAATGAAACTAGGATAGTACCTAGATATCTAAAGTGTCATTGCACTACATGCGAACTAAAGAAGAGAAAAAAAATACACATTAAATTCTGTTCATAGTTTTGAGAACATAAAGAGAGAAAAAAATAAATTTTCCACTCATATTTAAGCACGATAAAATAATATCATCAGGCTCGAATATTTTATGAATGCGGTTATTCTATAAGCTAAGCGGCAAACGTACGAGTAGTAGGTGTCGTTTATTGCCCGTGGTACCCCCGATGGTCCCTCCGGGGTACCACGGGTTGCCTTTTACCCCGACCCGACTATATGCAAACATGCGCGAGTCCGCACGAGGTTCGAAACAGCGCAACGCTCCGCCAGCACTCCGATCGGCGGCCGCGCGGCGCCTGACATGACAGGTCGACGGAAATGTCAAAAGAGGACATCGATAAGTACTTGCAAGGCTGTTTTGCTCCTGGTGCTTTTCTTGTGGGGAAATCAAGACTCTTCTGTCCTGGGTAAATCTTCGAGAAAAGTCGTCGCAAGAGACGAGTGCTGTCCTGCGATTTGGCCCGTGGGTCCACCATGGACCGACAGGTGGATTGCTCAGATATTCCTCCAGTGCCAGTTAATATTGGATCTTGATTAACTGTATTTCATATTATTGATAAAAGACATAATATACACAGAAGTTATTAGAATATTATATTATCAAATAAAATTTTTGTGTCTCACTCGTACATTTCAAATTTTGAGTAGTATTACTAGTTGATTTTGTAAGACGTTGTCAATGGACTTTTTATTGATGTATCTATAAATAATGACCACAACAAGAAACGATTCGTGCGGAAGACTAAAATAATTGTAAATAGTGCATTTGATTGCGGGTACTTTTCAGACCTGGTCTAGTAAAGTAATCTTGGTTCATTTAAATTAGCAGACAGTAAAAGAAAATATTGATATGAGGGTATATCGAAATAGTTTCTAAAGGTAATCGTTTTGATCCTTTATATCATTCCAATACAGTTGGTGATAAAAAAAACAGCATCGCGCGGTGTTCCCAGGTGGTCACCCATCCAAGTATTAACTGCGCCCGATGTTGCTTAATTTCGGTGATCGGACGAGAACCGTCAACCGGTGTTTTGAACATGGTATGGGGGCGTTTAAGCACCAATTTGCTATTTTGGAAGTTGCTTACAAGATAATCTTGTCATTTTTGGGAATGATTAATCCATAGGCGTTGTCCCAATAACCATCCTCAATGTATATTGTCGTGAAGGTCACACTCTCTAATGAAGTGTACCCAACACTGAAGCATAGACTGCAGAATATATTATGTTGATTGACTCTTTTGCAATTATTACCTAATATAGAGATGATAATCTTATTAACTCACCCTCATGTATGTCGTCGTGATGATCACATCCTTTTATGCAGTGTCCTCAACATAGATGCTTTGCAATTATTTTTTGCAATTATTAATACAAAGGCGATAGTCCTCAGGTTTTTCACCTACCAACTACCCTCAATGTATGTTGTCGTGAAGGTCACACCCTCTTAATGAAGTGTACCCATCACCGAAGAATGCATCTTGATTAGCTCCTCTTGCAGTAATTAAAACAAAGGCGATAGTCCTTCCAACTACCCTCAATGTATAGTGCTGTGAACGTAACACCCTCTAAGAGGTGTACCCAACACTGGAGCAATATGGATTTTCTGAACCAATAATAACAATTCCGTAGATTTCACAATTCGTTTTGACGATGAATCCGATTATTTTGAATATTTCTTTTCGGATACTTTGATTTCCGCAAGAAATACTTATAATCACTCACTTTTTTATACGAGTTTAATAATGTTGTGTTGAACGGCCGAGCACTAGAACGCTAATGAAAGGACAGACACAGTGTTGCTAGCGTGAGATATCGTAATGAAAAATGTTGAAATTTTTTATTTTTTCTCTCAACTTTAGTGTCTGAATGGCTATCACTTGGCGTAAATACCTAATTAGTGTTCATGTTAATGTCGAATACAGGAATGAATCAAAATTAGTATACAGAGGGTTTCGGGGGCGACAAATCGATTAATTTTTAGAAAATGTTATATTTACTAAAAAAAATACTGGGTCATCCAGATATTTTTTTATTTACATGTATATTCGCAGCAGGGCAATGATAAAACCCCAGATTTAATAAAATCTCAAACGAATTTTTGGAAAAGACAATTCAAAAGGGTTATTTTATATATCCAATACAAAAATATTTTTTTCAATTCTGATCAAATACCTAGTTCCTGAAATTAGCGCGTTCAAATAAACAAACACTTCAGCTCATTAATAAAATTAGTATAGATTTCATGGATGATTTATGACCCTTATCTATCCTTTGTATAACAACGTATAGAGGAAATGTCCATATTAAATTCTTCGCCATCTTTATTACTTTATACCAGCAGCGGTAAGGTGTGCTGTATGACCTACTTTGGTTTCACAGTCTGCATCTAAACGCATCCTCAGTAAACTACATTTCTAATGTAACCTCAACTATTCGGTTCCTTTATCTAAAGAATTTGACAACCGATTGGCGTAGCGGCAACTACTTAGCCTGCCGTCTGCGTCGGAGGTTGTGGGTTCGATTCCCACAACTACCTATATCGCTTACTTTAGGGCTAGATTTCAATGTGTGTAATGTCCAAAAAAACCACAATCAAAGTTTTCAATACAAACTCACACAAATACAGCCTCTGATTGCTAAAAGGATTTGGCAAACCAAGATTACCAACATTAATAAAATTCAAACTCATTATCCAGTGTTTTCTCAAAAATTATGTAGATATAATGTAGAATCAAAAATTCCTAAAACATTAATAATTAAGTGGCTTCAAATGCTTTGAACTTTCACCAACGAAAAGAAATCGCCTCAAACAACAGAAAGAACTTTTATATACCCCTTAATAACACGGCAGCAAGATGTTTATTACGAGGTTAGATATAAAAACTGTACCGCCACAAGCAGTTTAGGAGCAAGTGGTGTTTTTTTACTATAAATTAAAGCACGAACATACGTTTCGTTTTTTAACCCCCCACTCACATAAAATCTTGCTTTTATCAAATATTACAACAGATTAAATAAAAGCAAGATTTGGAACTCAATAGCTGCAGCAATTTCAGAGGAGATATTCACTTAAAGTTTTTTCACACTGAGCGATGTGAATCAAGAAATAAACACACATAATTACCACTGAAAAATTGAATTTATTTTAATATAGAAAATACATTCAACGTTAACGAGCGAAGTAAATGTAATTTTACAACTCTCGACTATAGTGCGTATTGAAGTAGGTATATTTAATTCCCCCCCCCCACCCCCCCCGATGGATTCCAATCTTGTCGCAATGGGGGGGCTCAGTAGCCGTGGTTGGGCCCCACGGTGAAGCCAAAAGGAATCCAGGAGGGGACGCTCGGAGTGGGCCTGGAGATGGGCCCGCTCTGGATGCGTCCAAGAGGGGTGCGGGGGACAGAGTTTTCTGTCTCCTGCAGCCAGGAGGGGTCACGGGAGAAGAGGCGTGTCGGTGTGTCGTTGCCGCTCGCCCTATCTCCCGCGACCAAACGGTGGCGCACCGTTAGATGCGTCGGCGGCGGGGCCGCAGGGGAAGAGGAGTGTCGGTGTGTCGTTGCCGTTCTCCCTGTCCTCTGCGGCCGTTTGTTGGTTTGCGGCGGAGCCAAAGATCAGATCCGCCGCGGGGTATGGGAGGTCGATGCCTGCGAAATGCAGGAGCAAGCTTCGCAGGTATCGGCTTACCCGTGCCCACGGCCCCTGGGTGGCGGTTCCGGGGGGGTCCGTCGCCTTACGGATGGGCGCGGCAGGAGGTAAGGCCGGCTTAGGTGTTTCTGGCGGGCCTTGCTGTTGGAGGGGAGCTCCATGCTCCACCTCGTGGAGGGGCTGCGCAAGCGGCCGGGCACCGGCGGGTTCGGGGAGGTTTGCGCAAGCGTTCCCGTGTTCCCGTCATACTGTGCGAGGAGGAAACACCGTGGGGTTTAGCCGGTAAGAGTCCGGCATAACCCAGCCGCTCCCCCGGGCGACTGGATATCCATGAGGATTCCCCACGATAAAAAGGTATATTTAATTTATCATCTTAAGGTATATCTTATATCTTATCTAGGTATATTTAATTTATCTTCATGTTAATTAATTTTTCTTTGTTCTCAGAATAGGTAGTAGGTAGATATGACGCTTTGGTATGAATCTAGTCTGTTTATATTATACCTAAATACCATGACGTTTTCATTCAAGTTACTAATATAGGTATTTATTTAAAAACCGTTGAGTTTTCGCTACCCTGTAAGCTAATTAAAAATGAGTCAGTGATTGACTCAGAACTGTTCTTTCATACAGATAAGATGAAGAAAATATGTCTAATGAGTAATGCCCGTTTGCACTAACATTTTAAGTGACACCTAAGCATTTAGGTGACAGTTGTTGTATGTGAAAACTGTCACCTAAGGGCTTAGGTGTCACTTAAAATGTTAGTGCAAACGGGCTTTAATATTATATTCAATTCAATTCAAAGAAAACTTTAGATAAATCTACCACCAGCTCTTATCTCTTTGCTACTAAACAAACTGTGCAACAAGAAATTTCCCCTCTCCAACTAAGTGCCCTTCGCAAGAACGCTAAAGACTTTTACATTCTAAACGTACTTGTATTAAAACCTCGCTCCTACAATTTGCTTATTTCTCTTGCGGTTCATGAGTCGTTAACTCCGCAAAGTACATTTATTTTTCGAGATTAAGTAAAGGTTTTGACTGAATTGAAACATTTTATTACCGAGCTCTTTACCTTTGTGTTTAATGGTTATCTTTTAAAAACCCTCCCATGGGTTTGCATCGAATTAGTCATTCCATCTAATCTAAAAAATCATGAAAACAAAAGTGACGGACTGACTGACTGACTGAGCTATTGTACAGCGCACATCTTATACCATTGGACGGACTGGGCTGGGTATACTTAGACTGTG
This sequence comes from Coenonympha glycerion, assembly GCA_963855885.1. Lineage (NCBI taxonomy): Eukaryota > Metazoa > Arthropoda > Insecta > Lepidoptera > Nymphalidae > Coenonympha > Coenonympha glycerion. Next base: position 6,599,389 of record OY979648.1, on the reverse strand, counting down.
TAGTGTGTACCTACAGTTCTTATTTTTAGTTTCTTACCTCTTTAACTTAGTACTTGTCTGCGATCTCACCTGATGGTAAGTGATGATTATGTTATTGTACTAAGTTAGTACTAACTTAGACGGGCTAAGTAATCTCACCTCTTACGGTTTCTACGGTGACTCTAAGTCGTCTACGGATTACCTCTGATCACGCAGAGAAACTTCGAGCATAGCTCTCTCCATCCCTTCTGAGTGACTTTGAGCCTTTTTATGAGGTCCTTAGTAAACGACCATGTCTCGGATCCGTATGTCATCTCTGGTAACATGCAGTATTCAAAAATCATTGTCTTCAGGCTCTGAGTGATATTGGACGAGAAGTCATCACGAAGCTTCGGCTACCCAATCAAGCTAAATTCGTCGGTTCACTTAGAATTTAAAAGTTATAAAATTCTAAACTACTCCGTCACAGGAATCGAACCATCAACCTCCCTTCTGAATAGTGGTTCGCACCACTGCGCCATCGTGGTCTCTTTGGACCGTGGTAACTTTCATCATCAAAATCCCTTTCTCTTCTAATGCGGTAAAATAGAGCCATTAGATCAAAACCGCGAGCACTCTTTAGTAGATTATAAATATCGCATATTTGCCAGACATCTTAAAGCTTACGCTAGACGTATCTGGCATTATTCGGATTAGACCCCATTCCGTCAAAACCTATCATCGGCCCTATTAGTCCATTGTCACAGCTCATCGGCTCGTGAGATCGCGGCATTTGTCACTGTCAATACGAAGACGCCTGAAGTCTTGAGAATGGAATACTAAATGATAAATTATCTTGGATATAAGATATTCAAAAGATGTTTTCTTCATTGAAACGGTGATAAAATATTACGTATCTAGCGACATGTTTGCGACAGGCGTAAACTTGCGATCGTTGCTGTCAACCATCACTTTTTGTTAGAAAACATATTATTATAAAAATAATCGTTCCCTGATTTAATCACCAATCTCCAATCGGGGGGGCAGAATTTGGTAACGATTACGCTAACGATGAATACGTTTTCCTTCCTACTACCGAGTTCCAATGGTCAACTTCTAGCTCCATCATCAGATCAGCTCAATGTCATAATAATAATTTTTCAATGTCATTATCAGGTATGCAAAATTTCAACTCCATCGGTAAATTGAAAACAAAAATCGGGAAGTGGTTCTTCACCTTGCAAGATTTTATTACAAACAACCATTTGGACAAGTGAAACTAAATACAAGCTTGTAAAAAGTGATGTTTGAGAGCAACAATCGCGATATTTACTTACGACTGTCGCAAACCTTTCGCGAGTTTCACAATAAGGGATATAAAATTTGATGAAAATATAACAGGAGATATTATATATAAATGTAATGAAATGAGTGACATTTCATTCATTTGAATTTGCCGCGCTTCGCGTATCTATGCTGTCTGTCGCGTACCTATGATATAGTGATTAGTGATCTGTGTCTATGATTCAATGGCGTGTGACGCGCAGATTGTTTTGTGCATTTTATTGTTATAAAAACTTATAGAAAGAATGTGATTGAGGACTCGATATTTAGTGAACTTTAAATGTCGTTTCTTTGTATTTTCAGGTGAGATAGAAGTGTGATTGTCGTAACTTGATAATAACTTGATAATTGTAAAGACTTGTTAATAAAACAAACCTTTGTATTTTCAGAGAAACAATTTGTGGTTTGTTTTGGAGATCCTCAATTCCTTATATAAATTATGTCAAAACAATATTATTTTGCGGGCAATAAATCGCACTAGGTTTAACATACAAAACCTTTATGTATCAAAGCATGTAGTATACAGTGATTTTCAGGACATTTTAGCATAGATTTTAGTTTTCAGAACCAAACACTGTCAATTCAATAGTAGTGCCCTACTTTAAAGCTGGTTGCCCACCAAAGAGAGACATAAAGAGACGCGATGCTATACTTTGACAAAGACAGCGGTATGAAAGAATGCGGCTGCTCCAACTAATGCTATAAGCTGTAACGGAGTTGGTAAAATGCGATATAAAAAGTTATCTGTGCAGAGCAAAGTAAATGCGCTACTTAAGGATGCCCTGAACTACGATGTCTCCCATACATTCATAATACCAAAATTATTTGTAATTCGTGCAAATTTCGATCATGTTGTGGTGTTATTCGGGTACATAATCTATGCTCCTGGTAATAATATTTGGTTAGGAAATACTTCTCCAATGAAAAATATCTCAGTGCCGTGGGACGCTCGGTCGAAGGTTGAAATAAACCACCTCCTTTTTTTGATTTTTGAAGATTTTCGTAGGTACTTGCGGATGCACCTTCGTACCGTTAGGTACTACTATTGTTTTCCGTGTCTCTGCGCGTTACCATCGGAAAAGCTTTGTTTCAATACCATAACAAACGTGTAGTGGAAAAGCAGCCTAAAATGAGCCTAAACCCCTATAGAGAGTGGCTCTCTATTGAAACTATTCCTTTGACGTCCGCGCTTTAACATGCCTTTTGTCTCCGACGTGACAAACGTGACACGTTCGAACAGACAATCTGATTGTGTCACACAAATGTCACGTAAGCTCGCCGGGATGAATAGGTACGAGTATAGTACGCGTCCCTGAACAAGGTGATCTCTGTTAAACGAGACGTAGAAGTTCATTAAATACCACTTTATATTAATTATCCGAGGAAACTGGCATGTTTCTTGTATATTGTGAACCTAATTAAAATGAGAGCTTTTAGGATTCTTCGCAGAAACATTCTAGCTTGATTTTACGTGCTAGTAAATAAACGAAGTAAACAATGTTTCGTTATCGTTTAGTATCAAGATAAGCGTGAAATATATCTTATTAGTATTATAAAGACGAATTTATATATACGGTATAAAATTGACTTGATAAACATATACTTATACTCAGACTTTTAATTCGATGCAGTAAAATGAAATTAATAAACCGATAAAATAGCCAATTAACATTCTGATGTTTTTTTATATGACCTAATTATTTAGAATATTTATTCGCCTAAAAACAAAAACGGTTTCCGCTGGACAAAGTTAAAAGCCGATATTATACACCCAAACCAGGTTTCGGGTATCATATACCATGTAAATTAATAAACTTATATAATACACACTACACAAAACATTAAATATATCTAACAAGCGGGGAGAGACCCAACATTTGGGACCATTCCTATTATGATTAATATTGTTTCGGCTCTTTCATTACGGTTATTATAATATAAGGTGTTAGTAACTCGAAACTTTGCTCATTAAAATTTGCTCGAAAATATAAGTATAATAATATATAATCGGTAAAATGCGCGCGCATCGAATCCGTTCACCCCCGTTGACCGTGACACGTAACTAGGTCACAAGTCACAACTTATCCCAGCACACACAGACATTGATATTAATAAACTGACCTCGCTATCTCCTGGAGTCACGTTGCAAAAATTCTTAATACACAACCCAAAAAAAAACTTTCACCTACCTACGGTATACAAAATATTGTATTTTAAGTATATAAAGGACCCTAGACCATAATTCTCCGTTTAAATCAGAATATTGAAGACATGTCTGTTATTATTAACATATATGTTGCCTCTTTTATTAAGTGCTAGTAACTTGACTTGCTCTTTTAAATGGACGTTTATTCGAAATAAAAAAAATCTGTGGAATTCGCGCGTATGGAATTGGTCATCCCGTTGACCGTGACACGTTACTGGGTCACACTTGGGTATTTTTCTATAATATGTTGTTTGTATAAAATATTATGTATATAATATATCAGTTACCCATAACACAAGCTATCGCTTACTTTGGGGCTAGATGCGTGTAATGTCCTGATATGTTTATATTTATTTATTTACTTTTCCCGACGCACACAGTTGACAGTCATAAACAGTATTAAATCAAACTCGCTATACTGGACTCTTGTAGCGAAAATTCTTAATAAAAACGCTTCAAAATTATTTATCAATAAAGAAACATGTACCCAAACTATATAAAACAATATATTTTACCCAAGAAAAGAGCGATCGCCCTTAATTCACCGTTGAAAACAGACAACTGAAACGAGTTCTAATTATCAACATTAATTTCAGCGCGTTCATTAAGTGATAGTAATTTGACTTGATCATTAAAATTGCTGTTTCCTCGAATAATGGCAATAATCGGTAAACTGCGCGCGCATCGAACCCGGTCACCCCGTTGACCGTGACACGTAATTGGGTCACACCTTATCCCAGCACACAGTCATAATAAATAATGATAAACGAACTGCGCTGTCCCCAGGAAGCTCACTACAAAAATTCTTTATATACTTAGATACAATTAACAATTAAAAAATCGTTCAAGTGCGAGTCGACATTTCATATTTACTTTATTCTATTTTATTATGAAGTATTTGTTGTTATATCAGCAACGGAAATGCAAAATCTGTAAAAATTTCAATTGTGTAACTAAGGAGATACAGCCTGGTGGCAGACGTATGGACGGACGGCGAAGTCTCAGTAATAGGGTCCCGTTTTTGGTTATTGGTTCCCTTTGGGCACGGAACTCGAAAAACTTACAAATACCTAAAGCTAAATGAAACAATTACTTATGTAAAGGGCTCTCGCCCTTAATTATCTGATGAAACAAGACGGCTGAGACCATTCTTGGTATAATTAATGGTCTTAATTAATAAATTAGTTAACATATTTTATTTCGGGTTCCTAATGAACGGTCAATTGAAAGACTTGTTAAAAGTTTCTTTGGAATTATAAGGATGATCAGTAAAAGGCGCTTTCTGAAGTTTGTTGTAGGCTTCTACTCGGATGTAGGATGTGCTTTGGAATCAAAGACACCTATACTATAGACCCGGCGGACCGCGCGAAAAAATGTCGCCAGTTTATGGGAGCAAACCCCCCCCCTCATCTGCCATATGTAGGTCCATAGACATACTACGGTCGGCTTACAACTGACGCCGTTGGTGTCAAAACAAACATTTTTGACTCCAGTAAATTTTCGAAAATTTTCGGGCGATCCACCGGGTCCTGTGTCTATTGATCCACGCAGAGGAATTTGCTCCAGATTCCTATTATAAGTCCCACAATTTTTTCAGCATTGTGAATTTCTATTATATTTAAGTCACATGCAATACTAATTTGATTTAAACAACAATATCAATAATAATTAAATTTGAAATATAAATATAGTCCCAAAATAAAAATGTTCACGTGATTTGCACGGGTCAAGACCACGTTGAGGGTCAGTTAGACCAAATCGACAGGCTAAAGGAAGGTCACGTTAATAAAACAATTCCTTATAAAAACAATTACGTCTAAAAGCTTCCACTGTAACGAGTACATACAATTCGCAAAATCAATCTAAGCACGAGGAGCTCCGCCGACCCTTTGGCAAATACCATGAAAAAATAACTACTTCGTGAAACGACCTGTTGCTATGTAGTTTGTGACTCGAGTCGACGCTTTTCCGCCGTTGTCACCCGGCCAAACCGACGTGACAACTTATTATTTTTTATATCAACACTTTTGCTTATTTAGGGCAGACGTTCTTTTTTTACACTATACAAGTTAGTACTTGACTGCGACTCATCTGATGGTAAGTGATGAATGATGATGCAGCCGAAGATGTTAACGTACTAACTTGGAAGGGGTAAGTAAAGTCACCCCAACGGTTTCTACACAGCTACCGGAACGCTAAATCGCTTGGCGGCACGTCTTTGCTAGAAGGGTGGTAACTTGTCACGGCCGAAGCCTCCCACCAGACCAGACCTGAGCCAATTTAGAAATTATATAATTCCAAACTGAGCCCCGTGGTGGGAATCGATCCCGGGATCTCCCACTCGAATCCGAGCGCGCGTCCCCTGCGCCAGGGAGGTCGTCAAAACACACGGAAATTCACACGAAGCCACGTTATACGAATCTTATTTTTATCGGATCTCGAAAAACCGAATGTTTTATTCACACAGAATATCTTGCATTGCCATATCCGACGGGCTCGTACCGAAATCCCGTGTGAACACACCATCCGGCTTTTTTTAGCGAGAGTGCGCACAGTTCCTTGGTCTTGCTATAATGTACTCGTATTATCGCTGTCAGGATCGTGGAAAAAGATTGTGGTTAAACCAAATAGTACCAAGACGATCAACATTTCGTGCCTTTAAAACTCTTATGCAAAAGTTAAGAAATGATGACTCCCGCTTCATTCCCCGCTAGGGCGACGCGACGGCGTAATCGGTTTCAAGATCCGCAAAAAACCGAATGTACCCCTGCGTGTATCGTATGAACGCATGTATTGAATGCGCTATACCACTGCACCGGATGAAATGAAATGAAATGAAATGAAATATCTTTATTTCACATAGGCCTATTATATAGGCGCTTGTAAATGGTCCTTATGATATTTGTCACATTTGTATGGCGATAACTCCAAGTCGACTTAAAACTAAGTTTACGAGGGTTCCAACGCGCCCTGCACTGAGAAGAAGCCCACAACAAACTCAGCCGGGTTTTGTTTTCTGTTATCACCACTTCACAAAAGCTTTTAAAACTAATTGAGCTAGTATAATTACAGCAGTTCATTCATCCCCAAGGATTTGATTCATGTAAGTAATCCTTAATACTATAGTAAGCTTTATTAATGAGCTTTCGTTTTACAGCGACTTTGAACTTATTGAGGGATAAGTTTAATATTTCATTAGGGAGTTTGTTATAAAAGCGTATCCCATTGCCTTTAAATGATTTATTTATTTTCTCTAGTCTTGTTTTATGAACTATAAGTTTATTTTTACTTCTAAGGTTGATAGCATGGAGATCGCTTTTCTTAACAAAGTTATTAATATTTTTATGCACATATATCAAGTTATCGAATATATACTGTGCATGTACCGTCATTATATTAAATTCTTTGAATTTTTCTCTTAAAGACTCTCTTGGGCCCATTTTATAAATGGCACGAACAGCCTTCTTCAGGATCATACATTTTGCAGTACGGCCGGATTGGTTTGTAGGCGCAAAATCGGATGTCAACCTCAGCAAGATTCGGTTTTATGCCGTAGGTATCTTGAAACTTAATGCATGTGTGAACTCATTTATTGAAATACTCTTGCCACTAAACCGAATCCTGCAAAAACTGATTCGGTAGAGAAAAACTCGACGCCGTGTGAACTTGTCCCAGACGGTTTAAGATAAAACCGTCTAACTAAACCGTAAATTTTCATGCGGATGGAGCCCCGGTCAATGTGTTTATTTATTTTTGACACATGAGACAGATCTTAGCGATAGCCAGGGACCAGCCGTGCAATTCTGCAAAACAGCGACGAGCGTACATCTTTGCATGTATGAATTTGTCAGTTGTAATAGAGTACAATTTTGCATGCCATCTTCGGCTTGGCAGCTGTCTGGCAGCTGTTTCAGAGATGGACATTCAAACTTAGATTTCAGCGGTTACCGGGCGGTGTAACGGGGAAGGGGACACTTCTCTGCATGTATGCGTTCCCCCGTCTCCCGGCCGTCTGTCACCCCGCAGGTCGCGCACGAAGTTGGCAAACTATACGGTAGTCAAACTTTAAACGATTGCACTGCACTATAACTTTATGGTTAGTACAAGATGGCATAAATGCTAAAGAATTCGATACCGCTATTTGTTCTCTGTAACTCCCCGCATATTGCAATTGTTTATCGAACCTTGCTCCGGACAGGTCACGGTCAAAATTCGATACATCGATGGAAGTACGAATAGATATATATTTATTACGTAAATATAGCGTACTAATACTACCTAAAAACTGCGTATCACATCATATTTGACTGCGTATCACAGTATCGATTCCCAAATCGGACAGCTTCTGGGGTTGTGTGTCTAACCTTCAGTTGTTCCAACGAAATAAATACTCGTAATTGGTAAAGTGCGCACTGAGAGTTCCATACTCAATAGTAGGTAAACTATATATCAGTTTTTAGGGATCCGTACCCAAAAGGTAAAAAAGGGCCCTATTACTAAGGCACAGACTTCGCCGTCCGTCTGTTACCAGGCTGTATCTCTATAACTGTGATAGTTAGGTTAGACACTTGAAATTATCATAGGTGATGTATTTCTGTGGCCGTTATAACGACAAAATATACTAAAAAATCCCTTACAGCAAACGCGATTTTTTTACTTTTTATGCTCGGCGGCAACAGACCTTTTTAGAAAATGTTTAAAGAACTTTTAGTTATAAATTACTTTAAAAAATAGTGAAATTAAAATAAACTCAATTTTTTGGATTTGGTGAGCAGAGGTGTTTTGGTTGGAATTGGTTTTGATATTACGGAACCCTCAGTGCGCGAGCCCGACTTCATCAATTGTTCTCATTTTAAGTACGGAACCCTAAAAACAATATTTTCATATTTTCTTCAGGACAGGAACAAATGAGATGTATTCACCAAAAACCCAACATATCTCCGGGCGTGGTTCGCTACGTCTTGCTAGCGTGTGGCGGATAATATATTATTTTTTTCTTTTGTCCCGATAATTTATTGTGAGGCCGTCATTTTCGGTTATCCACCCCGAGGGTTTCGTGTAGATCTGACATAATTTATAACGTTTTTCACAATCAATTTGCTGGAATTTATTGCAATATTTTACGACATTTTGTTGAATACGTACATAAGTATTAATAAACTCGATTTTAATAAAAAGAAATAATAACTTTGCGGTATTTTGTGATCGATGTTGTACAAAATCCCTTAACTAAACTAATTTAAAATAGTGATATTATTTTCAAAGCTCCCTATGGCAAAGAAAGCACGATATAAAATTATTTTGGTTTAAATATTTTCACAATCGAATCGACCACAATGTCTCAAGTGAGAAGGGATTGGCCATAGCACATTATGTTGGCAGACTTCGAACAGTTTTGAATGGATTCATGGATAACACTCAGGCATGTTTCCCTACGATAATATTGTATAATCCAGCAAAATGACGTTTTATACTAAGTTAAGTAGGTATACAAACATATTACTTATTATATTATAGGCCTATTAAAAATCAATGTAGACAACTTAAATACTATCAATATAACACTGGTAAATCTCTGCAACTCAAAACACAAACTCAAAATATCTATATTTCACATAGGCCTAACTTACAGGATCTTGTAAAATGATATTTGTCGCACATTCTCGTATATGCAGGTAATAACTACAAATCGATATCGTTTACGAGAGTTCGACGGGTTTACTTAAATATTCATTTCGTTATAGTTATACTGAAATAAGTTAGCGAACTAACATTGGTTTTGAAATAATTAGCTAACTAACTTTAGTTTTGACAAATTAATAGCTATAAATACACTAGCTGACCCGTCCCTGTTTCACTCAGTAGAATAGGAATTTATTTATATATATCCTACCTCTTATGCCTAGCCTCCATTTCAAACGCAAGTTGCTTCTTTTGAGAGGATAAGTTTCAATTACACAACTAATCCACCATTACTGACGTCACCAAATACAAAGAGAATTTAAAGTAATACCAGTGTTAAAAGAATATCTTTAAACTGTGCTAATACATTAGAAAAACTAGCTCGCTATGAATTCATAATGCTGCGCAAACTTAATATCGAGGTAAATCAACATTTCTTGAAGAAAGGTTCTTTCCAGAGACGTACCTACCTATTTGAGTGAAATTAAATTATTATAAATTCATTACACGGTACTTACTTATGATTACGTCCATCGTGTACTTACTCTAGTTTTCTTTGCTGTAAAGTAAAGTCACTTGACTACGACGACCGACTGCCAAAACAAAGAGAAGTAACATTTTCAGGATTAACGAATGTATGTCTTATGTGAGTTTATTCTGTAGCTTTTTTAATGTAAATTCCTTTGATTAGGTATTAATCAAAGGTAAATTCTCAACGCCTGTACCGAATTTGATGTTATATGTGGTAGCTAGTAAGTAGAATCGGTTATTAACCCTTGACACCTAAGGTTACAGTGTAATTCATCATCACATTTTTTTATTCCCGAACAACAAACGAATTATTTAAATATTTTTTTGAGGGCAACATCTCCTGAGGATGTCCCGGTGTCGGGACGAAAAGTGCGTCGGAAGAAAGTGTTGTAAAGTTGAGTGTAGTTTTTCATATGGCAGTGTTCCTGCATATTGTACGATGCAGAATCTTTTCAAGTACTTAGCGGATTATAGCAAAATAAATTAATCTGTTCTGCTAATTATGGATTTCCACAAAATAACGCCTCCTTCCATTAAATAATTGAATGATTCTCTGATTATTTTTAACCCCATTCCTATTTTTTTGCCAAAAAATTGATAACCCACGAAACGTGTATAGTAATTAAAAGCCGGGGTATAGTATAGTCAACGGGCAATTCCTGCCAAGAAAACAACTAACAAACGACGTTTAATTAAAAAACGTTTGATTAAGTATCGCGTTACTTGACCCACGACGTCTTTCCGAGTCGTTATCCTCATTCCAAAAGAAACTGGAAAATATTATCTTCCTTATTCCTTTCAAGTGTCAAATTTGCATAAAAATTTTGAACTTTCTTGAAGCGCGTAAATTATGTCATAGATTTGCAGAAATTTGATAATGTCTACCTTGGTTCCTGATAATTTCCTGTCGGCAACCTTGAATAGAAGAAAAGGTTTGGTACAATAAAGTTAGGATTTTTTCTGTTTCCGGTTAGGGAAAAAATTGCACATAAATGGTTTCCAATTATACTGAATCAAGATTCAGTATACTGAGAAGCCATTGATGTATTTGGATAATTGATCTTCTATACGACTATAAAATTATTGAAACTTATGAAACTGATTCTAATTATAAGTCAAATGAAATTAAAAAACATAAGTATAGCTAAGTAATAAAATGAAATATGTTAATCATGAGTCTTTGAAAAAAGCACGAAGTTGACTTTTCTTGATATAAAATAGGTTGATCTATTCCTTGTTATCCCGTGGGAATTTTGAAAAATCCCTCCTTATCTCGTGTCCTAAAATAAAGGGAATCTTCGGCACAAACTTCTATGATAATGGGTTTTATTGTTTTCAATCACATTTGCTTCTTACGAATCATTGATTTTTTCTATAGGTAATTCTAAACAAAAAGTCGAATACCAAATGAATTATAAATGAGTTTCAAAGGGATGGAAAAATAAATGTTTTCTTCGAACCTCATAATATTACACTTTCAAGCCAACAATAACATAACTGGGCCTGAACAAAAGCTTATTTCAAGAAAAATAAATTATTCCAGCCTCAATTCGATGAATATATCAATGTTAAATAATTATTACAAAAGATAATAATTTACGGATATTTGAAGTGAATATTGTGGCATTTTGTCATATATTTTAGATTAGCTCCTCAACCCGAGTACCTAACCTTCTATTTCACCTGATGGTAAGTGATCACGCAACCGAAGATGCAGTTATCGTACTAACTTGAAAAGGGGTAAGCAACATACATTATAGCGGTTTCTACACAGAATTGCACCGAAACGCATTATCGCTTGGCGGAGCGTCTATGTTGGTAGAGTGGTTAGGTTACTAGTCGCGACCGAGCCCTCCCAAGTCCCAACAGATCAGACTTCAGCCATTTTAGTAATTTTCAAATTCTGATTCTGAATACTCGTATTTCGCATTGTGAAGTCAACATCTCCTGAGGATGTCCCGGTGTCCGGACGAAAAGTGCGTCGAAGAAAGTGTTGGATGGGTTGTGTTTGGTGTTTCATGTGGTCGGTTCCATTCTTGCATATTGGACCGTAAAGATTATTTTCAAGTAGTGGATTATAGCAAAACAAATTAATCTGTCCTGTTGACATTAATATATTATAGTCAGCAAATACTGAGTATCATTCTAATTGACTCCGAATATTCATGAACAATAAAATTGCAGTCAATTATTATAATGGAATTTTAGCGCACAAGTATTCGCCCTTTCATTTCGCAATCGTGGAAAAGTATGGAATGTCAATTATATTTTTATGAAAGAATTTTCGTCGAATATTTAAACGAGAGCATAATATACGACTAGCAATTTCAGGTATTTCAGATTTCTATGAATTACAAGCCTACACGTAAAATATCAAAATAGCTTGTCGCTTTGGCAATATAGCTATGATTTTATAGATGTAGGTACAGTGTTTAAGTACAACAATTACGCTACCATGATTTACAATGATATTATTGCAATGGGGGCCTTTTCGTTCAAACATCGTCAGGGAATCGGAGGTTCGAATCCCGAATTTACCTAATCGACTTAGTAAGTCGTTTAGGAATTATGTTGGCCATTTAAAATAAAAAATATTAATTAATTATTAAAAAATAGTGAAGAAAGCTGCATATCAGCGCATAAACTAGTTTTAAGACATCAAAATATTTGTCTCTACATCTCTTACCAGGTAAAAATTAAAAACTAACTACTGACTCTTACAAGAGCAGTAAATGTTCACATGTGCTTTTAAGGCCTACATTTTTAAGCAGTCTCTGAAAATTATTGCTGAGATTTAATTCGTTAGATGATTTTTGAAAAAAAAAAGTTCCGCCTAAAAATAATTCAAATTATTAACAATTTATTAACTACACAAAAAGAAGTTTAGTTTCTTACAAATATCTCAAACCTAATGAAGATTTTGGAATTTTAAAAAAGATTAAAGAAGAGGAATTTCCTGAAAAAAAGTCTCGCCCAATATTAATACTTCTCCGAGAGGGATAGAAAAAAATTTTCGGAGACCACGGAAAAAAAGTTGACCTTGTGATAGTAATTCAGGCCTATGAAAATTTTTATACGAATTTTAGCAATTATTGAATTTCCAAATTCACGCAGACGCAGTTATTTAAAGATGAACAACCGCAGATAAGTCGAAGGGCAAAATAAGATTACAAAACCCGATGTAATTAAGATTTCGTACAGTTTTAGAAGACACTTGAAAGACACTTTTTAAATTAAAGAGTGTATTTGTATGACTTGACAAATAAACTATAATTATGAAAGTTCGAACAAATTAAATTTGAAACCCGATTGGAAACCAAATGAGATTTTTGATCGTGATTTATCGATCGATCGATCGGATTTTGATATAAACATGTGAAGATGATACACACTCGTTGATTTCACGTTAAAGAGTTTTAGCCACAGTGTATCCATTCACTCGCCCGTCATCGTTCATGAAATCCATTGAGCTGGTGCTGGCTTCGCGCACGCGTGTGACGTCACTTCCCGGTGATCTTGACACGGAAGTGGGTCACGATCGAGTCCCGCGCAGCCTGCTGACCTTGGACCGGGCGTGGAACGTTCTGGATCGTACCGAAACAGATGAGGATCTAGTGAAGGTCGCCTTTGTCTTATTGCTCAGTTCAACATTATGTGCCCCAGTTTTCAGTTAGAAATGTTGTTTTCTCGAACATGCTTGGAAAAAAGATTGACCAAAGGTGGTATCAAGTATATGTATGTATGTACCAAAACCAAAATAGTGTAGGAAAATAAAATATTGTTTTTTAAGAACTTGAGACTTTAACAATCGAAATTGCTGTACTGGCCAAGCAGCAGTTGGCAAAAGTTGTATGAAAACTCATATCTCGCGTCTAATTTAGACATGTGACGTACTTTCAATCTGACACATAGAACCAAGGAGGTAACTTGTCATAGGTTTTATTTAAATTTCGAACTGGCTTGCAAATACAAAGCTGTTTATTGAAAAAAATAAACAAATGAACACTCATAACTCGATAAAAGTATTGTTGTTTATTGTTCGTGATTGATTTTTCTGCCTAGATACTACTTAGTTTAAATTTCCGCGCATTGTTTGAGAAAAGTCCTATACAAGCCTTGGCCACAACTAGACATTGACGCACGTATGTGTGCCTCGGCTCTGCCTTGGCCCACATTAACACGTTCGTCCATTAATGCCTCTTTAGCCACTGCAGTAATGAATTATTCCACGATCCTTTTAAAAACAACCAATGATTTTAATTTAACCGCAAACATTTTTGTGGGAATCTAAATGTTTTCGTAGGCAAGCATTAAAATGTTTTTATTAAATTGGACGTTAAAAAAATAGTTATAGTATTAAATATTGTGTACAGGCGTTTTCCCGTGCCTTTGATCGCTTTGTTCTGTTGTTAAACTTTTTTTACTACGTGACAGCGATTAATACGTAAATATTGTATAAAGATTGTGTACGAGTACGCACGAGTATACTTATACATCTGCCAAAAATGTATGTCCTTTACAGAGTGTGTATAAAATATCCTTTAGGCCCTTTGCCTAAAAAAATATGGTATGATAGTTAAAAGGAGACTAAAATAACGATGGATCTACTATTTATTTATTATAAGAAACTTTTTCAAAAATTACATTCACCAACAAAGCTTTTAAAACTTACCAAACTAACCGTTTTTAAACTTAAATCATATATTTTCGGGGCACTATTAAGAGCATAATTTATCAATGTCTCTACGAAGTTGAGTTTGAGTGATTTGACCCTAGACAAAGAACGTCCCGGGCTAGCCATTGTACTTAAAGGATTCGGCAACTCATTTTAGGCCAAATGTCTATGAATTATGCGAGTTCAAAGAAAATAGAACCTTTCAACTTTCAGTCAAATCAATTTCAAAAGTGTGACACGTTGGATTAGAAATATGAAATGGCGAAAGAAAGGCTTTCATCTCAAAAGGGGCATGTAAGAACGTGGATAATATAGAAAAGGTACATTATCTACCTGTCATCTGAAATGTAGCGAAGGAAGATTATATGAGAGATTACTTCCAAAAGAAAGTCTTTCAAACGAACGTAATAAAAGGGCTTTTGTGGATATTTTAATAGCCTAAGCTGTAAATGCCAAGTGGCATAATTATCTTTATGAGTTAAAAAAGTCTTTGGAATCGGGAATATTTTACAGAATTATTTTAGTATGACTTCTAAATCTTATTTCCTAAAGATGTCGCAGTGTTCTATATTGGGAACCTTGTAGAATTAGACGTAAATATTAACCAAATATAACTAAGAACCACCGCAAGGAAACTGGCTTTCAAATGACAAAATTGCATGGAAATCTTCCATCCATTTGAGAGCTATGATGCCACAGACAGACACATACATAGACAGACAGACATAGACGTCAAATTTATAATAAGACTCTCCTTATTGTGGTCGGGGGTTAAAAACTTATAAAGTACCAATGGTTTTTTCAGCTATCAACTTAAATAATGCAAAAAGATGTTTTTGAATAGATTTTCTGAGATGGAAATTCTTTTTTCAAATAAATGAAGGTAGATAACAAAAAGCTTTTTATTTTACACAGCCAAGTGAAAGGTACTCACTCGTGGTAATTTTTCTTTTCTCAGATAATGGCTTTCAGGTACGCAGCCTGCTCAAGTATATATGTAGAGAAAGTTTAAAATATTACATTACCTACGAAACAAGTGAACCCATACCCGATGTAGATGACCTTCTTAGGAGGCCTCTGAACACAGAAACCGCGTGCACGATTAGGGTTGCAAAAATTAAAAAAAAGTCTGAAGGAAAGGTCTGATTTCTATTGAAAAATCCTAAAATTTACATTCTGATAATTTTCTATGAAACGTATTTAACAATGTAAGAATGATGAAATATTATCATTTCTACACGTTGCGAATCTCGCTCACGCGTCGCACATATGGGGTGTTTGCATTGTGTTAATAAATAATATTCAAATCAAAGAAAGATTTGATATTCTTTACAATGTAAGCTGTATTTTATTGAAAATTTATTGGAAATTCTAAAAACCTGAGTATTCATGAGATTTGCAAAATCCAGCCGCAATCCTTAGATGAGTCACAAAAACTTGATATCTCAGGATAAATCCTAAGATATGGTAAACATATGCAAGATCCCTTTACAGACACCCTGTACCGTCCCGCGGACTGCTACAGTAGACCATAAAGTTTGTTGTTATTGTCAGTGATAATTGTGTAAAAGAGTAAAATGGTCTTAAAGGAAACATACGAAAACAGATTATTTCTAGCATAATCAAGTATGTGCCAAGCGATAACAGCAAGGATGGTCCATCAACATTCTGACTTCTTAAAAGTAGCTTCATATTTATCGGGCATAAAAAAATTAATCTTTGTCAATCGTTTACAAACTTTATAGTGCAATAATGATGAATTATCAAGCATGATGTTTTCCTTCGCTGCTTCACGGCTATTTAGTTTTCACAAAGGGATTATACCTACAATAATATTTTAATTAATATATTTCAAGTAGAGCAACGTTGGGGAACCCGCTACGCTAGCCACGCCCACGCGTCGCGAGCACTCTCTGTATCAGAATATAATCTGTATTTACTTTATTTATATTACAGCTTACCAGCCCACCTGCCTGCCACATCGATAACAGAATCAGGCGGGAAATCCGTTAGGACGCGTATATAGAACTAAAAACATTCAATATTTTTTTTTATATAAGCGTTCCCAAACTCGTAAATTGAAAGTAACTTTTTGTAGTCTTCTGCCAAACTGTAGGGTTAGTACACCAGCGCCTACTATGAAGAGTTGGTGACATTCGGCTGTCATAACCTCATAAGATGGCAGTGGCTGTAAATGTATGGAGTAATTTGATTCGTTTGTGCGATGCGAGTCGACTCCAAATTCGTAAAAAACCTATACTAACCCTGCCCTTGCGTTACCTATATCTTTCATAAATCATAACGATACAAGTGTGATTCACTTTAGTTTCAGTACTTAAACTACAGTCAATCGTATAATTTAACAAAAATATTGGATTCACATTTTGAATTTCAAAATTTTTTTCATATTCATTTAATATTCTTTCTTTGTTTTCATTTCTTTACATCACAATAGCAATATAATGTCATAATAATATAATCTATGCCAGTAGCTCTCTTGTCGTGTTTACAATTTTGTGAGGTTTTCGTAAAGCTGCTCATAATCTCTTTGTTTCACAACACTATCACTCATTCAACCTCTATCCTACAGACCCATTTAGGGATATTATAAATAACAACTGCTCTGACAAATTATTATGGATCCCAGAGGACAGATGTGACTCTGTAAACATTAGTCCACATACTGATTTTTTTACAAATGCGTTGAGTTCAAAAGTAACTTTTTCTTCATTAGTGTACGAGTACCTACTAGTCAATACGCTCAGAATATTCTCATTCCTCTGTATTTGATCATAACTCACAGTCTACCATACATTCAAAACGAAGATTCCCATCAAAATATCTCTGTTCATGAAACGTAAGAAACGAACTGGCTTGCAAATAGAAAGCTGTATATATAAATAAAATAAAAATTGAACACTCGAAAAAAATTGTTGTAGTTCGGTGTTCATGATTGATTTTGAAAATTTCTGTGTAGGCACTACTTAGTTTAAATATCGCATTGTTTGAGAAAAGTCCTATACAGGCCTTGACTCACGTATATGAGCCTACACTTACACATTTATTATATTTATATTTATATTTTACAATATACTGTTTTAAAATTTTCTTAGTTACTTGCATACAAATTGAAAGTTTAGTTATATGTACATACTAACTCTACTCTACTAATGACTGTTTTCGTTTATAATATAAAGTAACAATATGAACGCGGGTTCAGGACAAGCCCGTCGCCCCACTCGAGTGAGCAGTGACGAAGGCTTTCGATCGTGACGGATTATAGAATTCACACAAAAAACTATACTCGAAAAAACAGCCTGAAGTTATAATATACTGTTGTATTTTATTACAATAAATATAAGTCAAGTATGAGTCGGGCTCGCGCACTGAGGGTTCCGTACCTACTAAGACAAACTTCAAACTCAAACTCAAAATATCTTTATTTCACATAGGCCTAACATATAGGCACTTGTAAAAAGTCGGAATGATATTTATTGCATAAGTACCTATGGTGTTAACTACAATCGACTTAAAACTGAGTTTACGAGGGTTCGCAAACGCGCCCTGCCGCTGAGAAGAAGCCCACAACAAACTCAGCCGGGTATTTTTATATGTTATCACCATTTAACAAAATAAATATGAAATATGAATACTAATACTAAATAGGCTAGTAACACAATATTTAATAATATTTCCTCTTCAAATTGAAGAGAAAATATCCAGCCATATTGGTAGATATCCGTCTGCCAATCAGAACACGACAGATTGTGCGCCGATGTGACGCACACGACACGCGGGAACACAAAATGATGCACCTATGTGGTGCTGGTAGACTGGTTAACGGGATTACTAAGAAAACGGAGGTAAAATCCAATTTTAAGCTATTGCATAGCTTCTATCGCGGGCTTTGACGGTGCAGACCGAATCTAGAAATTCCGTAACGAAAATAACCTGGCACTCCTAAAGTAGAGCTTTTGGTACTAGGCTAGCATGGCAGGGAGCGCAACTCCACAACTTTTTAGTTTTTAGTTTGCCATCTATCGAAAATAGCAGAACTTTTTAATGACTTTTTGAAATATCACGCCTGCACGAGTTACCGATCTAGATTGGTATAGGATTATGTCAACATATCATAGGAAACAGACTAGAGAATTTTTCACTTATAAGTACACTAAAATTAAACTAGTTTTACCTTTTTAAACGGTCATCTCCAACTCAATAAACTTTTAAATTCAAACACTATAAACACAAACGTCTGACTTATACGGGATTCGCAATAAAATTAAATATTAAGTATGCATATTTCATAGAACGAAGGTTATTAAACGGAGGAAGCTCATATCCGTAGGACAAACGCTATCATGCCGCGATGTGTTTTCAATATAAACAATTCAAATAGCTTTGTACGTAAACATAATATTCGCAAAAGTTTGTTTTGTTTTTCAAAACAAAGTTTATTTTCGGACGGTATTCGCAAGCGAAAGAAAAGGGACATTTGCGTGAAGAAAATCCCATTATGAAGAATATTATCTACGAAAATCTTTAAAAATCTAGAATGAGAGTTTCTCTAAAGAACCAATAGAATTGGCGATTAGGTATCACGATCTCGTTAGCGCGAGCTAACTGTAGGCTAAAACTGTAGAGGTAAGAAAATAGAAATAATAAAATGAAGCATAACTAACGAAAGAAAACATGAAAAAAAAATATGTTAGTACAAGGAAAAATATATAATGTGCTATAGGAGACAATGCCTTAAATGATAATGATACAATGTAGAGACACGTTAAATAGAAAATCCATTTTCTTTGGCCCTTTGCGTGATATAGTACTCAGAAAAGAAACTTTGTTTCAAAAAAATAGCATCAAAAACACATACTTTAATAATTTTAGCTACCTTAGCGTAAACCGGGACTTGGGGCCTAATATGCTAACTACATAATATGAGATCCTCGGTAAGGCAGTTTCAAAATTAGAGCAGCTAAATTACAGACACGGACCTAGGATACAAAATTAAGTTAAATGTTCAGTTTCAACAAATCCAGATAGAGTTTGGGGTTTAATTTGAGTATTTCACAAACTCAACTATAAACTAATGTTATTAGAATTATGTAGCGTGAATATTATGAAATAACTTTTATAAGGGTGAATGAAATGTGAAAGCAAATTTTTACCCACGACGGAACGGAGTACGAGTATAAATGCGTTTAGGATGATAGACCGTTTGTACATTAGTTTCTTGGTGTGGTTTTTTCAAATCAAATCAAATCAAACTTGTATTTGCATACAATATGATAACAGTTAAAGACAAAAGATGTTATCCCCATAAAAGTTAAGTTTTCATCCCCTTAAACGAATGTTTGTAAAATTACGTTCTTCAAAGCAAATCAATTTTCATTTCATGTATGTATACTTAAACCTACAAAAGCTACGTGATTAATGCTACGAAGTCCTCGTAGCAAGAATAAAGATGTACACACAATTACAATATTATAGAGCGTAGATAGGTTATTAATTAATTAATTACTAATACAACAAATATGACGTACTTTTCTTTATAAATGCTACTAAGAAGATGTTATAAAAACTTCGTAGCAAATAACGCAAGAGTATAGTACGTGTACTCCAATTTAGGTGCTACGAAATCATTGTAGCGTATAACGATACGTATTGACTAAGTGTTTTTTTACTTTGTTTAGTTCATTTTTTAAAAAGAAGCCTTCAATATTATATTCAAAAAACAGAAGTTGTTCATTATTATTGAAGTTTTTAATTTATTTAAACTAATTAACAAAAGCACACTTTACATTTTTGTACAGCAAAATACACTGTATACACTTAACAAAATTATGATAATATTATGAAAATGATATGCAATATAATAGCGTAAAGGTCTCATTATCTCATTATTGCAAATATGTATTGAAATCTCGAACATCAGTCGAATTATTTTGATGACCACTTTAGCATAGTTAACGCCCTCAGATTCGCTGGTTTTATTCTCACCACGGGATACCTTGGAGTTTTATCATTTCTTTCACTATCAGCCTATGGACGTCCACTGTTGGACATAGGCCTTTCCGAGAGCGCACCACCACACACGGTCCTCCGCCTTCCTCATCCACCCGCTACCAGCGACCTTTTTCAGGTCGTCGGTCCAGCGGGCAGGAGTCGTCCCACGCTGCGCTTACCGGTACGCGGTCTCCACTCCAGAACACGTCTTCGTGGAAGAGGTTATGTCACCCCAACGGTTTCTACACAGCATCGTACCGGAACGCTAAATCGCTTGGCGGTACGTCTTTGCTGGTAGGGTGGTAACTAGCCACGGCCAAAGCCTCCCACCAGACCTGACCTGAGCCAATTTAGAAATGATAAAATTCCAAAGTTGCCCATGGCGGTAATCGAACCCACGACCTCCCACTCGAATCCGAGCGTGCGTCCCCTGCGCTACGGAGGTCGTCAAAACATAAAATTTTGAAAAAAAAAATGAAAACGAGCAAAAAAGCAAAAGTTGGACAGATTAATTTGATTTGCTATAATCCACTATAGAATAGAAAGTCACTCTTTACGATTTCGCATTGTGAAGTCAACATCTCCTGAGGATGTGCCGGACGAAACTTGCGACGAAGAAAGTGTTGGAAAATTGTGTGGTGGTGTTCGAAAAAGTTCTAAGCAATTTAATAATACTGATTAGACAGAGATATCAGATAGCTATATTGAATAGTGACATCACCGTCACTAATGCCATAGTAACTCCATACAATTTTAAGTTTTACGTAAAAGAAACAGAAGACAAGCACACCAAAAATTGAAAGGTTTGTAACTTTCGTTTTTCTGATTTAAATTAGTTGCACAGATTTCTATTCGCATTTGTCCAGTTATGTTTTTTATTTACAAAACATTATTTATTATTTTGTTTCATTTCTGTGCTCAGGTATAAACGTCAAGTAAACTAAGTAGTAGACGCCAAGTGGTAGCCATTCAACACTAAAGTTAGGAGATAAAAAAAATAATAGTTATTTTCATTACATAGACAAGACTGTCACCCTAGCAACACTGAGTACCTGTCACCTCATTTCGCGTTTTAGTGCTCGGCCGTTCAACAACATTATTAAACTCTTTTTAAAAATTGAGTGATAATAGTGCCAAAACGCACAATATAATATAGTGCCATATATATGTGATAGTGAAATCTACGGATTTGTTATTGATTCAGAAAATCCTGAATGCTCCAGTGTTGGGTCCACTTCTTTGAGGGTGTGACGTTCACAGCAGTATACATTGAGGGTAGTTCGAGGGGCTATCGCCTTTGTATTAATTACTGCAAAAGGAGCTAATCAAGATGCATTCTTCAGTGATGGGTACACTTCATTTAGAGGGTGTGACCTTCACGACAACATACATTGAGGATAGTTGAAAGGTGAAAAGCCTGAGGACTATCGCCTTTGTATTAATAATTGCTAAAACATCGTCAGTGTTGAGCACAATGCATTAAAGGATGTGATCATTACGACGACATACGAGTACATGAGGGTGAGTTATTGAGACTGTTCATTTTTGTATTAATAATTGCAAAAGAATTGAATCAATACGACATTAGTCTGTGCTTCAGTGTTGGGTACACTTCATTAGAGAGTGTGACCTTCACGAAAATTATATAGTTACTGAAGGTGGTTGTTAAGACTTAACGCCTATGCATTAATCTTACAAAAGAATGTCGAAATTATCTTGTAAGTAACCTTCAAATTACGAATTTGTTCTCAAACCCTCATACCATATTGAATACATCGGTTCTCGTCCGATCATCGAGGTTAATGAACATCGGGTACGGTCAGTACTTAGATGGGTGATCGTCGCATGATATTGGTTTTTTATTACCAACTCCATTGCAATTCAAAAAAGAACCGAAATGCATTGAAGAACCTAATTTTTTGAAATACCCTCAACTTTTTTTAACTGAACCTGAAAGATTGCTTTAAATATTGCAATTTACTAGAACAGGTCTGAAAAAAACGCTCAAATAAATACACTGTTATATGATCATAGACATAGATACACATAAATATAGTCTAGTGACTGGGATAGCTGGCTCTAGGAGGCTCGGGTTCGATTCCCGGTATCGGAAAAAGAATATTTCTACTATTTTTACACATAGTCGTCGTTTCCTCGATATGAGTCGTTTTTTTGTTGTGCTCGTCGTATATAATTTACTTATTATACGTCAATGAAAATTTAAAAACCCACAACCAACGACTGTAACTTGCATAATATATTATATTAAAATAGCAATACCTAATATTTGCATTTTGAAATGTAGGAGAAACACAAACAACTTATTTGATAATATTATGTGGTTTGATACTAATAACTTCTATTTATTATAACAAATATCAAATAGCTGAAATACAGCAGTTTTCAATCAATCTCTAATCTTCTAAAGAGGATATCTGAGCAATCTACCTATCTGACCATCGTGGACTCGCGGGCCATGGGACAGCGCTCGTTTCTTGCAACGACTTCTCTCGATGATTTACGCACGAAATAGTCTTTATTTCGCCATAAGAACTAATCGATTTCCTAATTTTTTTTTTCGCATTGCTGTCGAATCTCAGATCAGATGATCAGAGTGTCGACCAGTCGCGTCAGCCGGTGCGCGCTGACTCGAGGTAAGACGTACATACCTTCGTGATATCTACTCGTCTGCCGCTGATAGCTGCAGAGTGCGGGATGATCCGCACTTACATTATGTAGTAACAACTAACATGCAATAAAATTTGAAATTGGAATCTAGGTACTATCCTAGTTCCTTCCTATTTATTTTTATAATGATAATGAAGATCTTTATTTTTTTTTCTCAAGTGGTCCTGATTCACAGGTTCCTATGAAAAGTCAAAAAATCTACTGCTAGATTCGGAGAGCGGGTTTGCACCTAGAAAAACTGGCAAAAAACTCTGCTATTTTTTGGTCGCATACTATTGAATATAATGACATCCCATTCGATAACATACATATTTGTTTATTTGTTTTTATTTTTATTACAAACTAGCTGATGCCCGCGACTTCGTCCACGTGGGATAAAAACTATTCTATCTTTTAAGTTGGACCAAATGACAGATATTCACGAAGTTTGAACTAAATCGGTTCAGTAGTTTAGGAATCCATTGAGGACAAACATTGTGACACGAGATTTATATATATTAAGACTAGCTGACCTGGCAAACGTTGTTTTGCCCTTGGGGATTTAAAAAATAGTTGAATTGAGATTTAAACTATCCTATCTCTCAAGTTGGATCGAACTGCACATGGTGTGCGAATTTTATTATAATCGGTTAAGTGGTTTAGGAGTCCATTGAGGACAAACATTGTGACACGAGATTTATATATATTAAGATATATATTAAGAATTAATTAATAGCTGTTAAGTGGTGGTAACATAAAAGAATACCCGGCTGAGTTTATTGTGTGTGTGGGTGAAAATGGTTTCAAGTAATGAAATATGAAATAAGGTATATTCGTCCATCGAATCTGAAACCCGTTATTTAAGAAAAAACGTATTCATCGTCACCATAGTATAATTGGCATTTATTGTTCAAGCTTCAGAATTAGCTCAAAAGTTTTATACGCTGATTTCTGAAACAATGTCACGAATTTTGCAGTGAGTCTTCTACTTTTGAAATCTTATGATACAACTAGCTGTTGCCCGCGGCTCCGCCCGCGTGAATTTCGATTTTTTTACATAATATACCTTCCTACTGGAATTCCTTGATTTTTCGCGGGATTCTGGTGTGATGTTGTACAGAAACCTGTTCTTACTTTGCACGGGTTATCTTGTGGTGATTTTGAAAACTCCTTTTTCTTAATAATAATATAAAGTTTCATTAATACGTAGTTGAAATATCTAAACTAAACGTACATTGGTACAAGTCGTGGTCACTACGTGACCACGACCTGTGCCACTGGGTCGAAATATCGACAGTTAAAATCGTCCTTTTCATTGTGATTTTTATTCTGAAACCACGAAATATGTCAAAAATTATTAAACCATGTGAAAAGTTGTACTGGTGGTAGAACTCTTCTTTCAGAGTTCGGCCGGGCAGGTACCACTGGGATAAATTAACTCTACTAACAATATTCCCCAGCCCAACATAATATAAGAGTCTTTTAAAAATCTTTGCTTCATCTCAATACAATCCAAAACATCAGAATGGACAATGGCTATCTCGGAGCAATTAATTGCTCCGAGATGGCTATATATTTCTTTACGTATAAAAAGACCTTAGATGACAGTCAGTCGGTTAGGATCGATAAGACCTAAGAGTAAAAAATATTTGTGAACCATTATCTTACCCTTTCCATATTGCGGATGATAAAGTTTAAATCTGTTCATGTCTTAACAGTGCCATCTTAATATAAAGTCAGGTAACAGTAAATAACATGACAGTAAATTTTTATTAAAAAAAATTCGGTAGTACCTATCTCAGAGTTTTACATTCAAGTTCCACATAAATTGTAGAGATGGCGCTATACGGTATAACGTAGCGATAACGCCAGTTACATGATTTTTGTTCACCCTAAAAGTGAAAAATTTTAAACCATACAAAATCTCCTGCTAAGCCTATTTATTTACGGCTGTAAGGGTACTCCAGTCTTACTTGAGCCCTACGTCCTAGCCCTAGGTTCTTTGTGCATTCCGAGTTTCAAGTCACCTACCTACTTGAAGTTAAAGGTTCTGATGTCTGTAATTTCTGAACTACAAACGTGATGATGATAAGATTTGTATGGAATAATCTCTAAAGAACCTTCTTTCTAACAAAAAAAGAATGAATGGAATCGGACAACGCGTTAATGAATTATAACTAAAAAACGTTTGGACTTTGATGCCGTCTTCCAGGGAAACCATGATGAATTTCGGGACAAAAAGTATCCTATGTCCTACCTCGGGGTATGAACTATAATCATTTCAAGTTTCATTTAAATCCATCCAGCGGATTAGCCGTGATGGCCGGTCGTGAAACAGACAGACAGACAGACAGACAGACAGACAGACAGACAGACAGACAGACAAAAATTAAACAAATTACAGTTTTGGCTTCAGTATCGACTAAATAGTGTCCTCCAACAAAAATTTTCAAAATATCTTCAATGTACAGAATTCGACCCTTTACAGTTTTATTATAAGTATATAGATACGTGTATTTTATAAAACGTATATATTTTCTTGTAACTCCATGTTTTGGATATAACATAAATATTATCGTCATTGATTTTACTGGGATGCTGATGCTTACGCTGATTTTTTTAATCATGAGAATAAAAAATTTATTTAATATTTACGAGTACCAAAGTTATTAAGTACCCTATTGAAGTGAAATTTTTTGGTATATGGAAAAGATCGAGCCGATATATACCAAGCAATCATATTTTTAAAGTTATTTGTAGGTATTATTATATCTGTATGGCAGTTATACCGCAGGAATAAAGATATGCAATGGAAAATATATTTCAAGGTTTAAGATGAAAGTTCAAATCTTTTTATTCTATTGCTATTAACCGCTATTTAATTAATCAAAAACCACCTTTATATCAAAAATGTTGAAGGATATGGAAATTAATAATAGATAATAAATAATATATAAGATCAGAATGATTAAATACCTGATTGGATTGGAACTCGTTACTCGTATGATATAAAAAATCAATGCTGGTTCATAATTTTTGTCTAGCATGTATTACAATTTCATGCAATTCTATTAGAGTTGATTCATAGCCTACATTTTTTTCATACATCTCTTTGTGTTTAATCATTATTAAATAAATCTTATAATTTGTTTAACTTTCATGCTGTGAATTGGTGCTGCACGGATTTAGCTCTCGGTGATGAGGTCAGATGATAGTACCAACTGTGACCATTGCTTCACTAGTGACTTCAAACCTTGAATAACATACACGTATTTTTGAGGTACGTAATTAACTTTATTACTAAGCGGAGAACTGGATGTTTGGACACTGTGATGACAGCGGAACTATGGAGTAAGCGACAATTTTTTTTTTTATAGTGTTAGTAAGTACACAAAACAAAAAAGCCGTTATCGCGAGCAATCGCGAATAATACACCTGGATATCGTGTTGATATTTATTTGAAAATAGCCGATCAATTTCAATTTTCAATAAGTAACTGGAAAATTTCTCGATTTTCCAATTAAAAATGGTTTTTGGAACCCAAGAGTTTACAAATTATTGTGTTATAGTTAACTCCAATTTTTTCATTAAATACATTGATAAATTCTTCACAGCTAAGTTCTGCAACAGCGATAGTAATTTGCGTTGTGGTGACTGTTAAAAATAACAATTATTGAGTAGGTCTTCAGTTATAATTTTTATAACAATAAGAAGAATCTCAACATGGTTCTTGAGTATTATGTTGTACAATAGTAATAATTTAACGTGTACTGTTTATCAATATTTGAAAATAAAATAATTATTTTTAGATATGTTGATGCCATTAATTTATGGAATTTTAAGAAATAATAAAATTATAATATTGAGGCGTTGTTAAACTTAACAGTATTAGCTTTTATGAAACATAAGTTTCTTATTTTATTAATTTCTTATCTGAAATATTAACACAGGAATTACATATAGATATATCATTCCGTATACAACGATTTTTAAGTCATCATTATTATTAACTTAGAAATAGTTATAGAAAATGGGTTCTCTTATATTTAAAGGTTTAAGAATATTCGGGTGTCATCCTATTCAGTCATAAATATAACTTAAGGTTATTTAAAATCTGAGTGACCTTATTAAAGAGCTTGCATCAAAATTCCATAGTACAATATTGGTATGGAAATAAAATAAAAAAAAAACATCTCCTTTAAGCTAATTTATATTAAACTATGAATGAATTTAACGAGAATGAAAATACTAAAACTGACAGTCAAAATGACGAACTGATTCTATGCTACCTTGCTTAATTGATCTTAATTTTATTTATATTTTGTACTAAGATATTTTCCGGTAATATTTGTCTTTTAACTCAGGTTAATAAAAGCAACCATGAACAACTGTAAAAACCTTCATAATTGAATATTATAAACCAACTTACTCCGTTGATTAAAAAATATTGGATTAAAAAGTTTTGAATACAAACAATACAGGTTTATAATATCTGTAAATGTTTTGTCAAATACCAATTAGACCACATAAACGCAGAGCTGCTAGAAATTATTATGTATTTGATTGTTGATGTATCACTTTTGTATCTTCGCATATATTGAAATATATATGTTTATGTTTACTTAAACCTATATTATTTAATATAGGTAAATAATTAGAAGGTGCAAAAACACATAATATGTGTTATTATTATTATTAACATATTATGTTAATAATAATATACATACGTATATTATATAACTAAAGCTTATTTTTATAATAGTTTTTTTTATGCAATGAAATATTTGCTTTAGATTGTAGTTCTTAAAAGTATAATAATATTTTTTTAATATTCTTTAGATATACACTTAAGACTATTTTTTCTTTTTGCTTAATATTAAGCGATTATGCTTATCGTTCTATTCATTCGTAAGCATTCTTTATTTACAAATATCACGGCTCTAAACGTCTACTTAGTTTACTTGACGTTTATACCTGAGCACAGAAATGAAACAAAATTGATGATTAAACGAACTTACCTTAAGTGAAGTTCTATCATAATTTTGTGATTTTCTGTGTGAAGGTATAAACTCCCTCCCACCCCACTGTTTTGATAAAAAACCCATGTGTGAATTTGTAAATAAAACTTTATTATTTACATAATACTTATGTATTATGTATATGCTTGTGGTGGTGCTTAAGCACCACAGTCCTTCTACCTAGCCGATGCCCTTGTGCTTTATGAAGCACAAGGACACCGTCTTATAATTACTCTAAACTAAATGAGGTGACAGGTACTCAGTGTTGCTAGGGTGACAGTCTTGTCTATGTAATGAAAATAACTATTATTTTTTTTATCTCCTAACTTTAGTGTTGAATGGCTACCACTTGGCGTCTACTACTTAGTTTACTTGACGTTTATACCTTCACACAGAAAATCACAAAATTATGATAGAACTTCACTTAAGGTAAGTTCGTTTAATCATCAATTATCAGACAATATTGTTTTATGACTATCATTCAATCTAAGCTAAGCGTTTAGTTGACGTTAAAGGGATTTAACGGGATTTTAACGTCAATCTATATTTATTTTTCGTCTTTATATTCTTTTAACAGCATTCCGGGTCACCGACCTTAAGCCCATCAGCTTATTGACACCTCAGCAGAGTTTCTAAAGTATATTTAAATAAATCACCCTTTGAATTTTAAGTATTAGGAGACGTCGTTCATTAATTGTGTACCTACTCAAATATATAAAATTTATATGTAAATGCAGTTATTTACTAAACAAAACCATAAAATAAACGATTTCTGTTTTAATTAACTATTGAATATTGTTTTCAATTCTTTCAAATCTGTTTGTTGTCTTTTGTTGTTTTCATACTGTTTTCACACTCTAAGTAAAGTAGATCATGAAATTAAATGAAAAATTTCCTTTACTGATTTTGTTGTTGTTTGGTAATGTCTATTGATAAACTCGTAGAGCGTGAAGTTGAATGTTCTCAGAAAATGTTTTGGCACAACACAGATTTTATGGCACTAAATGTCTACACAAATGCAATACCGTTTTTAGGGTTCATTCATCATACACAGGGGGGAATATACTCTTGATGGTACGGAACCCTCAGTGCGCGAGCCCGACTTGCACTTGACCAATTTATGAATAGCCTAGCTGTACATAATTGTGATTGTTCTCCTGATGAGCCACTGTTACAATAGCCATTGCAACCAAACATACAAATATCTCCACTTTGCGACATTGTTAGTAAATTAGGTACCTGAGTGGTACTAAAAAGCTTTCGTAGCTATCATTGTTACTCCACCTTCAAATAAGTATTGCAGGCGAATAAATTACCTACCCAATAATAAATAAACAAGAGGCTCTGGGGCATTACATTATCTGCCATCTCTCTGTGGAGTAGCTCTCAAAACCAATAACGAAAGCATCATACGAAACATTAGCCTGAACTAATTACATTCCGAAGTGATGCTCGCTCCAATTTATCTGTACGTATACAACTAATTAAACTTCAAAAGAAAGGAAATATACACGGGCTAAGTGCGAATCGGAATCACCCAATAAATTTTCCGTACCAACGTAGCAAAATTATTAAATAACACTATGCTACGATACAGAGTTCGTATTAATTTCACTGTCAAAAAACATTTAATAAATAAAAATTGAAGAATTTTTAAATGAAAAGGATTCTTGGAATGATATGGATATGCTTTCATCACCTCACGAGATACCTTAAAACTATGTAATTATATTTAATACTGTATGAGAAAATTTGTTTACAGTGACATATTTGTAAAGAGTAAGTGCCGAGTTTCTCTCCAGTTCTTCTTGGTGCAACCCTGCCTTCTGAATCTTGCGGTAGATTTTTAATTTTCATAAGAGCCTATAATTTAGGCCTATGTGAAAAATATTTTCTTTTCATTAATTGTTGTGATAGATGCAGCTCAATAACAGATTGATGCACAATGGATGCTAAATAAAAGAGTCCCATCTCCCATTGGCACCCTTTATATATGTAACCCTTTAATATATGAAGCAGCTTAAATAATAACTTCAAATAAAGCGTACCCCTCATTAATTCTATGTCGACATAGCCACAGTAATAACGAATGCGAGAACATTTTTTGGAACATAATTAATGTGAAAATGGAATGCTTATTCTAATGAATAGGTTTTAAAAATTAATCTATTCATTTTATTATTTTCATAACGAGCTTAGAGAATTTTAGGAATAGAGAGTATAAGCTGAAATTCATTAACTTTATTTATTTTGATACCCTACCACCAATCAATAAAAGTAAACGCAAAAAACTCATTTTTAACATTTTATTTTATTGAAAAAAAATGTTTCATATTTTGAAACACAAAAATTAAACAATTGTATTTCAGTTATTATTTAATTATTGAAAATGGGAAATACTTCCCATAAAACACAAAATAAAGAAATTATAATTACAACCACAAAACCAATATTTTTGAAACAAGAGTTAAATTCAGTAGAATAATATATGTAGGTATATAGTAATACTTATTAACGGACCTAAAATTTTATATTTAGTTAAATATTTTTTCTAGAATACCTAAATCGCACTTAAAATAGTACTAGTAAAACAGTTCTCTTAAAAAGAAAATAAATATCTGCAAAATAAAGAATATAAAGCCCACAACACAACCCTCGTTAGATTTTATTAAAAGCGATAATATCCGGCTGATTCTTATTGCATATTTCATGAAAGTAAAAAGACTTTACGAAATTTCTCATTACAAAACACTATTATTTTAACTCAAAAAGAAAAAAAATAGCTCATTATATTAACAAATAAAGAAAACAAAGCACCACAACAAAACCATTACCTATTTTAAAAAGAGACTAAAATCCAGCAGACTATTGTAAATATTTACAGACACTTAAAATTTGTATTTCACTAAAACTTACTTATATAAATTTTACAATTTTTTTAATCTTTTACTGTTAAATTTATCTATTTGTTTCACTAAAATAAATAAATTGCTCAATTTGTCACATAAAGGAACTTGAAATTATACTCAATGCTGATTGCTACATATTAATAATTTATTTTCAGCAGATATTTACGGATACTTATTTTATATTTCCCTAGTTGAACTGACACAAACATTTTATATATAAGTAAAAGAGAAATAGAATGAATTTCACAATTTTTGCCACATAAGAAAAAAACAAAGAACGCAGTTGTTTCGTGATAAAAGCCACAGCTTTAAAAGCGAAAGTGAGAACAGTTCGCGAGTTTTGTTCAATTTGAAGATGGAACGCATAAAAGGGGCACTAACCTTCGCTCGCGCGCGCCTCGCGGGAGTCGTCGACGATCAACAGGTGCCCAGCTCGACCGAGCTCGAGCTCGGCTGGCGCGGTGCTGCTGACTCGCGGCACGCCCATCACTGTCGGCAGTCAGGGCGCGAATGAACCAGAGCCGCCGAGCAGACTAGACCTACCCCGTCCGACGCCACCCGGCAGGTGGGACCTTGGATGGTATAAGTTCCTTGGGCAAGACAAAAAAATCTGTTCATTATGACGTAACACAACCTGGCGGAAAATGTATTTGAAAATGGAATTGTAATTTCTTTGTAATAGAGCCAGTGATACAGATACTCGTATAAATACAAGTGCTTTTGCTGAAAACTACCCTGTCTGCACCGTATGCCACCCGGCAGGTGGGACCTTGGATGGTATATCAGTGACATAACTTACTTGATGAACATAGCAACTAGTAAAGTTGATTGTGTGCCACTCCTTGATAAGTTGTTCTTCAATGTCCCCACAAATTCACACCCTCGATTTCATTCTGCTTTCTGTGCTTCATTTGCGAAAACTAATTTTAGAAAAAACTCATTTTTCCCGAGATCCTGCATATCCATTAATAAGATCATCAAAGTGAGTAACAAAATTGACATATTCTGCACCACCGCCACCTCTGCACGCAAAACCCTGGCTGGTGAATTCTTTGGTTCGTTCAGCTCGGGCCGATGAATTTACTCACCAGTTTCTGACAAAGTATTTCTAGTAAAACCTTTATTATATTATAAAGAAGTTGACCTTCTTCTTCTTTTTTTATATAACTTCAACTAAGTATATGTACCTATATCGTCCATGTGAGTTTTGTTTCCTTTTATTGTAATTTTTAGTTGTGAAAACTTGTAATTGGCTTTATTTATTTTATGTATTTTCTCTGCTAATTTGTTCTAATAAGCTGTAAGTTTTCCTATTAAATAAAATAAAAATAAAATAAAATAAAATAAGTTCCCTGGGCAAGACAAAAAAAATCTGTTCATTATGACGTAATACAACCCGGCGGAAAATGGAATTGTAATTTTTTTGTAATAGACCCAGTGATAAAGATACTCTTACAAGCTCTTGCTGAAAACGCTTACACTTTCCGCACCGTATGCAACCCGGCAGGTGGGACCTTGGATGGTATAAGTTCCCTGGGCAAGACAAAAAAAAGTATCTGATCATTATGACGTAACACAACCCGGCGGAAAATGAATTTGAAAATAGAATTGTAATTTCTTTTTAACCGACTTCAAAAAAAGGAGGAGGTTCTCAATTCGTCGGAATCTTTTTTTTTTAATAGAGCCAGTGATAGAGATACTCGTACAAACTGAAAAATCTTTTGCAAAACGACTGAGATGAAACTTTACTTTACAAGGTAAAATTTAGTTTGTATTAGAAGCAAAATTTTATGTTCTCGTAAGATTTATTAGAAACTGGCTATTCTTATTTAGTCATAGTCAATAAATAGTAATTACAAAGATTTATTTATCTGTATGTCGGTGTCAGACCAAGGATATTTACCACTCCACGGTTGACAATATTATAAAAAAATATTACCAGTATACATTTTACCATGTCAAACCATAACCTAACCAAGCTCTAGTTTTCGGGAAAATTTTCGAATTATATTCGATCTTCTTTCTTTGACGCAGTCCAATACTTTCTTTGAAGCACGTTTCGTCCAGACACCCGGACATCCTCAGGAGATGTTGACTTCACAGTGCGAAATCGAAGAATACATTTTTATCAATCAATAATCTTTAACCGCACTAACACGAGAAAGTATAAAGAGCTTAATCCTGGTAATGCCTTTAATTGACCTTTACAAGGAATCCCCTCGATATCTGTACTCTGTAGCCACGGGTAAGCTTTTCATTGGATTCGTGTTCTTTGAAAGGCATTTATTGGCTTGCGGAAGCCTATTGGCAGGTGCCTGCCAACGATTTTCATATATTTTCAACGCTGCATTTTCAGATTCAGATGGTTGCTTGGAAGAGATCGCTGTGTAGTGATAAGGCCGCCATATTTGTATATTTGTTTAGTTACCTATTTATTTTATTTGTTTTTAATTCTCTTTGATTTTGTGTACAGTAAATCTATTTATCTATTCAATTCTATCTATCTATTCAATTTGATTCGAATTTCAATGGAACTACACACGGCCAGCACACTAATATAATAAAGCGAAAGTTTGTGCGTGTCTTCGTTTGTTACTCCTTCACAACCTATTTGGATGAAATTTGGAGTGGAGATAGATTATGGTCTGGATTAACACTAAGGTTATGTGCTCATTTTTTATTACTTAATATATTTTCAAAAAATAATTAAATAGATCATTATTTTGATTTGAATAAACTACCCAATGAAGAACTACAGGCTTAATACGTCCGAGAGGACTCTGCTAGAATCCTATATCCTGCCAACAAGTTCAATAACCGTCCAAAACTGTGACACCAAATATATTTTAAACTATCCATGTCATCCCTCTAGTCATTTGTCACAATTACTGATGGTATACCTACTAAATTATTATGATTGCTAATTAGATGAGTAGAAAACCAACAGTAAAACTCATTTGTCATTGCTTAGCTGTACAGTATACACCCAATTAATCTTGTACTCACAATCGTCGGTGATAATCTTCAGTCTTGATTAATTACTGGAGCATTGAACCTCCATGAAACCTTAAGAAGTATTTTCTTGGTAGAAGTATTATTTTATCAAAGTATCTGTTTCTTTGGTTATTCAGAGATATCTTTGTGGAGCTGCAAAGCCATGTTGTCTCTGTAATCAAACTTCAATCAATCGGTGTTCGATCTCTCTATTTTTTGACGATAATATCTCTAACATTTGCGTAGTGGTGTCAAGGTGGGAAGTCTCATTTTCGAGATCTTTATTTTACATAGGCCCATGGGCCTAACATCAGATATTTGACAAACTTTTTGCATTTGACACTGTAGGTCCATGGTCATCAGATAAAAAAAATTGTTAATGTCGTGCCCAAGAAATTGGTTCACGTATCAAGTGCCTAAAGAACTAGCTGGCGCTTACTTCGCCCAACGGCTAACTTTACAGCGAGGCATTAGTATTTTGGGCACCATACCATTAAGCGATCATTTGGATGGTGTATACCAGAGTTATTGTTATATACAGTGCTCAGTGCATACTGACTATCGACTTTATTCTGAATTTAAAAGATTTCTAGAATTTTAACCCAACTTTCTACATCGCAGGATGCAGTTCCATGGTGACTACAACGTGTCCAACGATATTAAAGGATTTATTAACATGATGGGACTAGCTAGCCTGGTAAACGTTGGTTTGTCATACAAATCTTCTCACTTCTCACTTTGCGATATAAAAAATATGTATTTTACGGCCTATTCTCAGACAACAAATTTTATAAAAATGGGTTAAGCCATTTCGCAGGAGTTTTGTTACAAATATTATAATAATTTCATATATTAGAAGATTGTAAAATATTTTATCGAGATGAAGTTGTTGTAACTAACAATCTTGATCATTTTGCTTAAGTTTACAGCTTGTAACCAACTATGACAAAACTTTGCTTAGCTCGAGTTAGGAAGAAGCTGACAAGCATACTCCCGTGCAGCCGTGCTTAGTATTTCACGTACTCTGAATTATTTCAGACTTTAGACTTCACATATTTTATACTACCTTATCACATATTTTATATAATCTCGAATGCCTGAGACTCCCTCGTGAATTTCGAGTTTTTTACAAATCCCGCAAAAAGTTTCCGAGATAAAAAGTAGCCAAAAAATACCAGCAGTGCTATTCTATAAAATTTCCATCTCTGAAACAGCTGTCAGACAGCTGCCAAGCCGAAGATGGCATGCAAAATTGTACTCTATTACAACTGACAAATACATAGATGCAGAGATGTACGCTCGTCGCTGCTTTTAGTATTTTTGCATCAGAATAGCACGGCAGGACGTAATATTTCATCTGCATTCTAAATAGCGAAATCGGTGTAGAAGTTAGGGCGTGAAGGAGTATTAATTCTCCATACAAAGTTTGAACCCCCTTGTCATCCCCTTAGGAAGTGAGTATTGCAAACTCCTTTCTTACAGCACTCCTAGACTTTATAAGGGAGCTTTGTGCTTAATTTGGAGTCTCTAAGCCCAGCGGTTAGGGCTATGCGTAGATCACTTATCAGTCAGTCAGTTTCTTCTTTTATATATTATCGAAAAGCGAAAGTTTGTATGTGTATGTGCTTGTTACGCCGCGCCGTCACATCACAACCTCTAAAACAAGAAACTTTGGCAGAAATTTACAATTTGTATTATTATTTCTCCCACTCTGGCCAATCTCTGAGGAGTTTAGCCATGATATCAAAAAATACATTTTATTATAATTTTTAAATCATATTTATCTCCGGAAGGTCTAATTGTTACTGAAACTGAAAATGGGCCAAGGTTAGTTATATTGCAAAAGTTTTCGCCACTGCGCTTTGTGCTGCCTAATGCATTTCGTGTGTTCGTATTTTACAATCGAGTTACACGTGCAGTTATCAGAGTAGGCCGAGAGGGTGCGAGCTATTTGCAGGGAGTGTTTGAATTCAGCAACAAGCTCGTGAAATCGATCAACTTGTACTACCTTTTGTAAGTAGCAAACAGGATGCGCTAACACGTTGAGAGTCCGAAATACCTACGTCACGTTTTGAAACGATCCTATCGGTGTTAAATTCATTTTTTAACAGGTAATAAATATTTTTTCCTTAGAAGAAGACACCTTCAAATTAACGTTTGTAAAAATAAGAATCACTAGCAAGTTGCAAAAGTGATATTTTGTTAATAAGACAAACGCTTTAAAGTAAAATTGACTAGGTATCTACTGAAAGGAAATAATGACACAGTGACAACTAACAACTCTGTAGTGATATAAACATTTCTTTTTTTTAATTGTTATAGTTCAAAATCATCGATTCAAAGTGACATTTTTGTTTCATTTCCATATTTCTTTATCATAGTTTATGATAAAATTTGGACCTGCCACCTCAACCCGCAAAAACAACTTGGTTGGTCAAAAGTATGCATAGCAGTCCCTAAATATGTAAGTTACATGCACTATGCAGGTTATCCCAAAATTGCTGAAAATTAGCAAATACCTAAACGAGATTTTATTCACGTAAATTACTCATTCAAGTAAAATCACGTTAACAACCTACTCATTCATTCATTCATAAAGAATTCAACAAATAGGACAGAACACTAAGTATTGTGAAAGGTATATAATGTGTATATGATACATGTGTTTGTGTGTATATATATGTATACATATTGCATACAACATGGTATGTGTATATATATATATAATACATATATATATTCTTAATTTCTCGTATTTATTTTTCAGTTTCATGTATAGATTTAGTTTAAATAGGAGTTTTTAATTTTTAGTATTAATTAATCTACAATAAGAAATGTGTAGCAAATTATGTATAGAGAATAAGTGCAAAATTGTGAAGCCTTTCGCCACATTACTGACGTATCAAATAGCGGAAGTAATGTGGCGATACAAAGATTCATGTTGTGAAGTAACTTTGATATATTTCTTGTGGAACAAAATAAAATTAATAAAAAAAAACCTACTCATTCAAGTTGCCTGAGTGGGAACACAGTGGTCACTTAAATGAAGAAACAATTAATAAAGTTTCAGCTCGATTAAACATCCCCTAAAAACTAGTCACGTCCTCTTAAACATACTGTATATTATTCCTAGTGGCAGTAGTAACTCTATCATAAGCCCGCTTTATAGTGAATAATTGCAGGTAAACTCAGTTTCTCGTTTAATTTACGCCACAGAGTTGTAGGACACCCAATTCCCCTGCATTCATAGTTAGTAACACGGAAGCTCCGTTTATACGGAAACTATTAAATATTTAGTACTAAGTTTTGCCCCGCGTGAATTTCGGGAATTTACTCTCAATAAAAAAAATATGTTCCCGATTATTCTTAATTTACCAGAGGGGTTAGTCTTAGTACAGGCTTTTGTACGAATTTCGAGTCGACTCACATTATCACACAAAGTTCCATTATCCACTTTCTGATGGTATCAGAAAGTGGATAATGGAAATAGCGTTACCTCGCGACGTATAGAAATGGAACAAATTTGAAAAAAATGTATGCGAACTATCGTACTTTTGACACACTGAACGTTAAATCGCATACATTTTTTTAGGGTTCCATACCAAAATGGTAAAAATGGAACCCTTATTTTAATTTTGTTCCATTTCTATACGTCAGCACTCGGGACGTAACGCTATTTGTCACTTGGCTCACGTGACAGGTCATTAACAATTATTATTATCAACATATTTTCAGTGGTTTTGTCAGAGGATTAGCATTGGCATTCAACGTGGCAATGCTGCCATGAGTCTCCTGCGCACTTTTGCAGTTAAAACCAAAAAAAATATTATAAAATCTTAATTAAAACATCCCATATGGGTACCAGGTCCATTTCTTATTAATTTTACTGCATATGAATTACACATACATAGATTTTAATATAGTTTATTTCCATTAACCACTCTGGTTAAAGGAAATAATCTATATTAAAGTTTAGATAATTAATCATCTCAATAAAAGTAACAGTTCCTATTTTTATTTTAAATTTTTTTATCTATAATTTCTATAAATTATAGTTTCTACGGAAGTGTTGGTTGTCTCTTTACTACCTCTTAGCTTAGTGGTTACAAGGTAAGCCAATAACAGTGTCAATGAAAATTTATAGTTCTTAAAATAACTAATTACTAAGTGTTTTGGGATCCTGGATTAAGTTTATCTTAATCGTATCTCGAGATCCCTCGACTTAGGGTAGTGACGACGTAGCCCACTATTGGTAAACAAGTGGCTTACAGACTCAAGGGACCGGATGGAAAGAAAAACATTTCTTATTTTGATTATGACCGACTGAATAATATGATATAAAAATAACATTGATTATTATGTTATAGACTCTTCCATTTTATATGTGCTCAAACTAGCTTTTACCTGCGGCTTCAACCACAACATTCAAGGAAAAGTTAAGTATTGAAAACCTAAACTCCGTTGAATTCAAAACGGCGTACATTAGAATTGTATGTATGAGATCCTGGAAACTTGTAAGTACATATTAATAATATGGCTAGCAAACTAAGCACGTATTTTACTTACACACGCACGTATTTTAAAGTACTTGCTGTTTTTACCATGATAAACGAATATATATAATCTACAAATAAGCATTTTATGACCAGCCAGTATTTACTATTTGAACATTTATATCTTAGATGCGCATTGCGCACCCACACGTTATCTGTTGTAAACATTGCGTCGTAGAACTTCGTAGGCGTTCGTAGCAGCGGCGTAGGCATTACGTAGCAAAATAAGTGTAGACTAAGGACTCGATTACATTATACAATAGAGGACTTACTATACCAATAGAAAAGCATTTCAATCTCTTGATTTATGTTAACTATTCCTATTCCATAAGTGACCCGCACTTCCACGCATTTAGTCTTCTATTCTATATACATAAAACATAATAATATTACTTATAATAGTAAAGCTAGCTCAACCTCATTAATTTATAATGTACATCACTATGTCTTATCCCTTTGACCAAGAAAGCTAAAATTTTGCACGCATGATTCTTTGACAATTTGGACAATGAAAACAAGGGATAAGATTTTTTTTAATCTCACCAGCTCGGAAAAGTGATCTTTGAGCCTAAAATGCGGACGGGAAATGCTAATATATTCCCCAGGGTGCAAGAGCATTTTCATATCTCCTAGGGCAAGAAAGCATTATTAAAATTCATTTTCGCCCTGGGGCAGTAAAGCATTTATATCATATTATTATCTCTAGCCATATGATGGAATGATGATGGAATAGAATGAGAATGAATAGTATGAGAATCCGCAAAAGTCACGTGATCAATTTAGGGATGATTTTCATTTTTTTTAATTTCATCCCATTTCCTTTACATATACCACGTTGCAATATATCATATGGCTAGAACCGCAGTTTCGGCAACTAAATATCGTACTTACGTTATGTGTTCGAATTCGAGTGGAAGGTCGCGGGTTTGATTCCTCAGATTCGTCTCAGGTCAGCCCCTGGATTGTCTAAGAGAAACGTATACATCATTATTGTAATCGTTTAAGTTTGCCAAGTATAGACGACAGGATTTTTGACTGCATCATCACTTACCATCAGGTGACATCGCAGGCAAGCTTGTAGCTGATCAAAAAAAAATCTTGACTCCAGTATAGTCTGTATAAATGAATCTTCGACTGTCCAAGGTAAAAAACAACACCGACAGAAGATTGAATCTTGCCGCATCACTGGCGCTGCTCACGTCCAACCGCCCGCTCGCAGGAAATAGAACCTGTCCGCTCACGACTACGTATAACGTACGACAACCTTGTGACAGAAAAAGAATGAACACCTTTTTATTTCCGTACATCGATAAAAAGCCTGAGGATATGGGAATCAGAACGATTTACTTAAAACTTTGTAGCACCATCTGCCATAATTCTTTAGATGACTGCTGAGTGATCTACATCGCAGCCTTACTGCTGGTGACAGAACAAGCATTTTTGGCACCGGTAAACTAGCGACATTTTTGTGTCGCTGTAACGGGACCTACTTTAGAAGCTTCAAACAGCCGTAGCCAAACGAAAAATTCCATTTGCGCGGGAGTCCGACAACACTTGGCTGGTTTTATTTATATTTGGATGGATTGGAATCAAAATATTATATTATTTGGCCACGACTGCTTATCTGTGAAAGATCGGGGTGCGTGTCCTGCCGTGCTATTCTGCAAAACAGCGACGAGCGTACATCTCAGCATCTATGAATTTGTCAGTTGTAATAGGGTACAATTTTGCATGCCATATGCGGGTTGGCAGCTGTCTGGCAACTATTTCATTTTGAAGAATAGCACAGCTGGATTAGAACTCCAACAGTTCTTAGCCAGCCACGATTATCTGATTTACGCAGACTATCAACCAACCAACTGCCACACCTCACCCTGGACCACAGGCGCTATTTACGCCAGGGTGGAATTTCAATGGGTTCATGGCTGCCATATTATAAGTCTGCCTGCAAAATTGAAATGGAAAGTTAGGAAACTTTCCATTTCAATTTTGCAGGCAAACTTCTAGTCAAAATCAAACAAACTCCAAAGTTATTCAAACCATTTAGTTTAACGATGTTAAACAAATAGCTTCTGGGAATCACTATCCCACCTAATTGAGATAGGTTTAGTTTAATTTCGAGAACACTCCATTAGACAAGGTCAAGATAATATCAATTAGATCCAGTTTAACTATCTTGGAACCTACTCATTATATTTTATCTATGACTTTGACGTCAGATTTCTCTTCACCATTATTCCCCACTATGTGTAGATATTTCAGTCCACGACGACGCGCCTCACTTTGTCAAACGTCATACGAATCGAATGAAACAATAGCGATTTTGATAGAGTGGGGCGCGTCTTCGTGGATTGAAATATCTATACCGCGGGATTCTCTTCCCATAGGTGACAAGTGGAGACGTTTGGCTTTTCGATTTGCTCCAATGTGGGTAGCCGGGCTTTACGTGCTCTCCGAGGCAAAGGGTGAGACACAAGCTCTTTAGAGTGAAACTTTTATTACATCGTCTCAAACTTTTTCGTCTGTGTGTTGCATGTCGCGTGACGGTCGGCCGCGGAGTAGTGATAAAGTGAAAGGCGCTCGTCGGAGCAGCCAAGACCGCAAAAGTTTTACTTTTACCGTAGTTTCATAAACCCATTACAATCCTTTTTTTAATGTATAATTTTTTTTAAAGATTTAAAATGCAGGAATGTGATTTGATGTCAATCTTCTTTAGACTATTGTCTGGTGTACTTAGTTTTAAGTGATAGTTAAGAGAAATTAGAAGCAGTGATAGCCCATCAACGACTTTTTATAATCGAATACACACTACGTAACTACAAAATTATACCAATATAATGAACTACCAAACTAAACTAATAAAGTAAGTACTTTCTCATACCTATTTCTTGAATAAAGGAATAATAAATAATAATAATACTATTCCTGTACCAGCACAACCTCATTCAATTCACTAGGTAGGTAGTATACGTCTCTTGGGAATTTATTATCAATGCTCTGTATTGAGATCATATGAAAGAAAAGGTCAACTCGTAGAGTGACTTCAGTATTGATAAAATCCGAACAAATCGTAGGATTCATATGTAATAACTAATAGGTATTACATTGAGGATAAAAGACCATTTTATGATAGGGTTTTAATAAACATAAGAGGCCGTCCTCGACTTCAAATGTGCGGCAAAAAATACTTTGCTTAAATTGGCAAACGAGAGCGAAGCGAGAGAAGATGTCGAAATGACGAAATCTGATTGGTTACCTACTCGAACAAAGATCCGCACCGCTCTGCTTTGGTGGAAACCGGGCCTTAGGTAGGGCTCCTAGAGGAGAGTTGATTAAATTGGTATGAGCCTACGAACTGATTGACGGTTTTGGAAAAAGTTTTAAAATTAGAAAAATCATAATGAAGTTCTATATTTATTTTATCTGTTTTCCATGTAGAATAA
This sequence comes from Coenonympha glycerion, assembly GCA_963855885.1. Classification (NCBI taxonomy): domain Eukaryota; kingdom Metazoa; phylum Arthropoda; class Insecta; order Lepidoptera; family Nymphalidae; genus Coenonympha; species Coenonympha glycerion. Next base: position 6,557,400 of record OY979648.1, on the reverse strand, counting down.
CCATGTGTGTCTGTGTTCGTTAAATGTAACCTGATAACAATGATTTTAAAGTGATGTGTGGAAGCTCAGTCAACAGTCGCCAAAAAACTAATTGGTATCCTGATCAAGGTTAAGCAGCCTTCACAGTCGAACAGCACTTTTAATTAATTAGTTTGGTGTGGCGTTATAGAAGCTGTACCCATGACTTATTATCTTAAGTTCTATTTCTATAAGATTGCTTCTGTTACGCTTATAGGACTAATTTCAATAAATGTATTGGGAATGACTCAATGTATCGCAAAATAGATTACGGAACTTTTGCAGAGAAAACTGTTATTTTCGTATGGCTCAATTTCAAACTCGTGGTTGATTTAAATACCTAAAAAGGCATCTATGCAATTGCTTTTAAACTGTTTGTGTTTTTAGTAATGTGAAAGCTTGACACTTTATTCCACTTTAAAATGTTAGCACCTCCAGTGCACCTAACATTCAAATTTCAAACAAATCCCTGTTGCCTTTCAAACTTAATTGCCCCATTCGGAATCCCGCGAAACAAATGTAAAATAGCAATAAAACCAACTGATATTGATGTTCCGAAATTAACGGCCCATTATCCCGGTTTTTAGCGACTACGCCACTTTTCAAAGCAATTCAAAGTCATGAAAAAGTTGTTTTTTTTCACTGTTAAAAATACATATTAAAGATACATGCTTTATCTCTATAATGGCCTCATGAAAACACGATAAGTTAAACTTGCCTCGATCATAAAAATTTTTGAAAACAGGTCGTTTTTGTTCATTTTTTTAATGGTATTTCCAAAGCTTTAGACTAAATTTCATAAAAATTATACGTAAAGTAAGCTCATTGTATTGCCTATCCATTGAGCAGGCAGATATTAAATAAAAAAATTGCTGCAAAATTTCGCCTAACAGAAGTCATAAAATGGTCTAACGCATCGAATAAACGATGTACTCAGTGGCTCACGAGCCTCCATACGAGACGGACCTGCGCAAGTTTTCACGACTCACGCTCCTTTCGCGCTAAAATTATTTATTTTTTAAATGCGCTGGAAAAAAAAACTATCTGACAGGAAGCGAAGGAGAATTTAAAAAAATTATATAGTAAGTGTTTCTTGAGTTTATCAAAATACCTAGTCCTCAAAAGCTCCGAAGAAACTCTGATACGAACTAAGAAAATTATGGTAGGTAGTGTAAATTCCACCACGTGCAAATAACATCACGCGTACCTAACCACAGTCTAAATACCACCAGTGTGTCCGGGATCGAACTAACGATAATTTAGGGGGGTGTTCTATACCTCATTACAAACAAAAAAAAACCCCCACAAAGGGGGGCGCCCCCTCTCCCCCTCCCCTGTAGAGCCATTTCAATTTTGTATGCGTTTTTTGGGTATGTGCACACAAAATCAGTAATAACTTTAGTCTGTTGCTTCACATGTCCTTAAATGGTCTTATTCGACTGGATACAATACTCTCCATTGCTGGATACCTAATAATAGTGTAAAACGTAAAAATAAAAATAAGTAATTAAAAAACACGATTGCCCTGTTATAAAACGAACTAAAACGTAAAAAACGAGATATTTTAGTTGAATAGATAAATTCATATGGCAGTCGGGGGACCTCTTAGAATAGAACTTGTTCCTTAGAACAGCCCCCCGACTGCCATATGAATTTATCTGTTCAACTAAAATAACTAGTTTTTTACTTTTTACACGACTGCCCATAAAAAGGAGTGTAATGTTTTTAGGGTTCATGTATGTATGTATGTATGTATGTTTGTATGTATGTAATGAAATGAGTGACATTTCATTCATTTGAATTTGCCACGCTTCGCGTATCTATGCTGTCTGTCGCGTGCCTGTGATATAGTGATTGGTGATCTGTGTCTATGATTTAATGGCGTGTGACGCTCGGATTGTTTTGTGCATTTTATCGTTATAATAACTTGTAGAAGAATGTGATTGAGGACTCGATATATAGTGAACTTTAAATGTCGTTTCTTTGTAATTTCAGGTGAGATAGAAGTGTAATTGTCGTAACTTGATAATAACTTGATGATTGTAAAGACTTGTTAAATAAAACAAAACTTTGTAATTTCAGAGAAACAATTTGTGGTTTGTTTTGGAGATCCTCAATACCTTATAAAACGACATTTTTGTGAACTAAAAGAAGATGGACCGGCTTCAATTTGAGTTTACAATGATAGCCTCAAATGATGGCAAATCAAATGTATTAGCCATAACCTCAATATCTACTGAAGAAGGAAAATGTTATGTTTTACCCGAGGAACTGAAGCCGGTGAGTCATCATACATATATTGTTAAAACGAACACTTTCACAAAAGTAAAAAATAGCATTAAAAAAAGACACCAGAGTAGAAAAGTATGGATAAAGTTGGATGAAAATCTAAAGAAGACATATGTAGATGAGGAAGGTAATATGCAATTTTTAGATCAATATTTAGATGAAATGAGCACAACACAAGCAAAGGACAAAAATGACACTTTGCAACAAATCTTGGAACAATTAATAGAAACTACAACTAAGAAAGAAAGTCAACATAACTTAAAACATATCTCAGAAAAATTTATTATTGAAAAATTCACAAGCAAAAATCCTAATGCGATGCAATGGATAGAAATTTTTGAAAAAGAGTGTGCGCGCTTTAATATAACAAAAGATGAGACAAAAATAGATATTTTGAGGTTATTTTTAGATAAACCTTGTTTGGATTGGTATAGCTCGATGATCATAAAACTAACAATAAATTCTGAATGGAGTGAATGGAAAGACAAGTTTTTAGAAACTTTTAAAAACCAAGGATGGGACATAGTCACATATGCTCTCGCATTTAGGTATAAAGAAGGACAGTTAATTGATTATGCCATAAAAAAAGAACGGCTTTTATTAGATATAAACAAATCTATAGATTCCAAAACAATGATAGATCTTATTGCAACTGGTTTACCTGGATTTATCTTAAATAAGTTAAACAGGGATGAACTCAACAACACTACTGACTTGTTCAACGAGATAAGAAAATATGAAGGCACGATGTATAAGAAAAACAGAATCAACATTATTTCATATAACAAAATTGCAACCTGTCATAACAGAGGCTGAAGAAGATGAAGGAGATGATAATGAATATGAAGATGACTTATAAGTACATTTTACAGATATATTGCTTAGAATTTTCGCTCTTAGGGGGGAGATGTAATGAAATGAGTGACATTTCATTCATTTGAATTTGCCGCGCTTCGCGTATCTATGCTGTCTGTCGCGTGCCTGTGATATAGTGATTGGTGATCTGTGTCTATGATTTAATGGCGTGTGACGCTCGGATTGTTTTGTGCATTTTATCGTTATAATAACTTGTAGAAGAATGTGATTGAGGACTCGATATATAGTGAACTTTAAATGTCGTTTCTTTGTAATTTCAGGTGAGATAGAAGTGTAATTGTCGTAACTTGATAATAACTTGATGATTGTAAAGACTTGTTAAATAAAACAAAACTTTGTAATTTCAGAGAAACAATTTGTGGTTTGTTTTGGAGATCCTCAATACCTTATATGTATATATGTATGTTTGTGTGTATGTGTGTATTTGCAAAGTATGTAACTATGTATGTATGTATGTATGTATTTATGTATGTATTTATGTATGTATGAGATGTTTCTTTATTCCTCCGTAACTTCTGAACGGCTTAACAGATTTAGATATATGGGATATCGTTAGAATCCTTGGATCCTCCCGAGTAACATAGACTATAATTTTTTGGGAAAAATCAATATGGCGGATGTGAGGCGCCATTTTCAAAAGTGGAAAAAAATTTTTTTCATCAACTATCATAATATGGGTATCAAAATGAAGGTATTGGAGAATAGTAACAGAAAATACCTTCACCTAACTGCTGACCATCACTAAAAACATAAAATAAAAATAAGTAATTAAAAAAATTTAAAAAAAACAGCCAAGTGCGAGTCGGACTCGCGCACCGAGGGTTCCATACTATAAAAGAAGTAAAACGTTAAAAGAATCACTTTTGTTCAAGAATTCACGAGTATAATTTACATGTAGGTACTTTGTTGGCGAACCGCAAACCTAACTTTGTTTTCGGCGGTTTATAGTTATTATCAAAACAAAAGTATAAAATTAAGGGAGTTGATTTTATTTTTCCTGTAAAATATACGTTAACTTCTATTGATCATAATTATTTCAGATTTTTCGATTGATAAACTTCGGAGATAAGGGGGGGGGGGAACGGTATTTTTTTCGACAGTTGGCCCAATAAATGCAAAAGTATCGGGCATAAAAATAAATAAAAATTGGTTTTAGAATACACAAGTAACGCCCTTTCATATGATACCCCACTCATCACTCACGGATTTATGATAATAGCGTAGATAAAGTAGTGTATGAAACTCTACATAATTTGGTATTAAAACACTCGTGTGATACTATTAAAAAACTCACACTCATGTTTTAATACCCCCCATTATGCATCCGTTTCATAAACTACTATTTAGTTCGTTTTATAACAGGGCAGTCGTGTTTTTTAATTGTTGAAACTGAAATTATTTTAGAAGGATTCAAGGCTTCTATTTCTATGAACGGTCTCATTTACAACAGAATGATTGGAGATGGTGATGCGTCGACATATGTAAGGATACTCAATGCCAAACCATATGAAAATCAAAATGTGGCCGTTGAAAAAAATTGAGTGTCGCAATCACATATTACGCAACTTTTGTAAATAACTACGCGGACTGGCAGCAGAAACAAATGCCCTGAGACATCGAAAAACACTTACCAATATAAGAATTATGATAATGAGATAAGCTATCGTGAAATATATATATATATGTAATGAAATGAGTGACATTTCATTCATTTGAATTTGCCGCGCTTCGCGTATCTATGCTGTCTGTCGCGTACCTATGATATAGTGATTAGTGATCTGTGTCTATGATTTAATGGCGTGTGACGCTCAGAATGTTTTGTGCATTTTATCGTTATAAAAACTTATAGAAAGAATGTGATTGAGGACTCGATAAATAGTGAACTTTAAATGTCGTTGTTGTATTTTCAGAGAAACAATTTGTGGTTTGTTTTGGAGATCCTCAATACCTTATATATATATATATATATATATATATATATATATATATATATATATATAATATCACAAAACATCTCAGAACCCTAAAAACGTTGCCATATCAGTTCTGCACAACGATATTCAATGCCACACTCTTATGGTGATCACAGAATGTGTCAGAACTACCTACTACTATGAAAAGAAAAATGCGGACGGTAGCAAAGAAGATGTAAAAAAAATACAAAACTCTTCATTTCCCTAATATGTAAAAGAAAAATTTCTACAAATCCTGCTAAAGTAATACATAATTATTATAAATAAATACCTCGGTTGAGATATCGATTACCATAAAAAAGTCAAAATATAGGTAAAAAACGCAACTTCCAGCATATATTTCGTGAAGCGAATTATAATGACTAATAGTCCAACTGCAACAGTTCATACTGTGACGCAAATATTTTTATGATATAGGTTAACGGAGTTCATTCTCACGGCAATGATCGCTAGGTATCGTAGCGCGAGTCTGAGTGAGCGACAAATACCTAAAGTGCTGGGATATAGTCGCCTTAAACGATAAAAGTTTCCCACCCGGAATGGTGTAACGGCGTAGCGAGCAGAGCCACGTTTGAAACTCAGCGGACCGTGAAGCCTGAATGCGGGCGCCTAAATACTACCTGCGTTAATGGTCACAACTTTACCGCTGAATAATACCTACCTCTAACTTTTCGGACATAAAAATTGAGTTATTAGAAAGTGGATAAATATTTGTATTTTGTAATTACCTACCCGGATTTAAATATACCCAACCTTAATCAAAACCAGCCGCCATATTACGTACCTAAAACTTTGCAATACCGACAGCCAGCAGCGCGACAATCATCGGACGCATAATGTCATTATTACATATATTTAGTACGTAATTATTTATTATCTCTATCGTATTACGTAAGTCGATGTCAATATTTCACGCTTAGGCACACTAATCATATAAAATTTACAATTCTAGTGTTTATTTATCTTACGTAATTGATTGATTGCTAAAATTCCATGTTTATTTTGCGACATGCGAGCAGTAAATGTGCGATCGGCTTACGTAAACACATGTAAATGACAATTTGCGACCGGTCTCTGTCGTACTGTTGTCGCTACTGCAACGGTTTTGAATGTTAAAAACTTTCGTGCACAGATCTCATGGGAAATAGTTGGCCCACCCACATATAGCCTACCAGGCTGGGCAAGTCATGGTTGGCAGGTTTCCCACACTTTTAAACCTAAAAAAAAAAAATACACAAAAGAGTATTTTTGAAGGTATTAAGGCGAAATCAACGACTCTGCCCGCGAAACTCAAACAGTATCATCTTTACAAGATTATATCAATGAAACTGAAAAATCGCGAAAAAACACAAAAAATTTGAATTTCGCGGGCACACCCGTGGTGTGCTCCTTAAATAGGTTTCAGCCGACGGATGTCTACAGCTGGACAAAGGCCTGCAATACTTTCAAACCTCAACGGTTTTGCGCCATTTGTATCCAGCTATTTCCTACAACTTTAGTTCATCTGCAGAGGTCTGCCAACACTGCTCTTTACTGTACGGGGTCGCCATTCCAGCACTTTGGGTCCTCAAATCCTTCGTTTCTATGACCTACGAGTATGTGTGTCTAGTGATACGTTTGGTTATGTTGGTGACGCGTCGGATTACTCATATCCTATTTGATCAAGTAGAGGTACTGTGATCATACCTAGCTATTTCCATCGCTTTGAGTCCAGTAAAAAAGCGCAGTGTTCTGTGTTGGCAGGCCTCCGACCAGGTGGACTGACGACATTAAAGTTGCGGGAAGGCGCTGGATAGGTACAGGTAGCGCAGGATCGTGTGGGCTGGAAATCATTGCAGGAGGCCTTTGTCCAGCAGTGGAAGTCAGCCAGCAAAAACGAACAAACAAATAATGAATCGCTACATAATATAAAATATTTTATTTCAAAAAAGTAATAAGTAGGTACCTATCGAGGTGTATAAAAATAATTCAAAAAATTCAAAATTCAAAAATTTTATTCTTTCACATAGGCCTAACTTAGAGGCTCTTGCGAAACGTTAAGACTCTACCGCCTCGTTCGGAAAGTAGCACTGCACCGAGAAGAACGGGCAAGAAACTCGGCACTTGCTTTTTTTAAAAATAATATTTTTTACAATTTTGTTTTAAACAATATAATCACATTATAATAAGCCTCTTGTGAGCAGACGGAATATACACTTAGATCCAAGGGTCTTTGTCATTTAAAAATTCATTTATTGTATAGTAACCCTTACTTAGAAGATGATTTTTGACAGTTTGTTTGAACCTATGTATAGGTAGGTCCAAAACTGCCTTCGGGATCACGTTATAAAAGCGTATACTCAACCCCACAAAGGATTTTTGTACTCTGCGCAAGCGGTGTGATAATTCAACCAGTTTATGCCCTCCGTGTCTGATTGGTCTATGACTTATGTCAATTCTTCGCTTATAAGTATTAATATTTTGATGAACAAATATAACATTACTGTATATGTACTGTGAAGCTACTGTAAGGATACCAATCTCCTTAAATTTGTCACGGAGAGATTCTCTAGACTTTAGTTTGTATATAGCCCTGACAGCCCTTTTCTGCAAAACGAAGATCGATTGAATGTCAGCAGCATTTCCCCATAGTAAGATCCCATAGGACATAATACTGTGGAAATATGCGAAATAAACAAGCCTAGCTGTTTCTACATCGGTAAACTGCCTGATTTTTCTGACTGCATACGCAGCAGAGCTAAGTTTATCTGCCAGTGTCTTTATTTGAGCGGCCCACTGGAGTTTACAATCAAGGGTAACTCCTAGAAAAACTGTGGAGTTTTCTATTTTTAGTGTTTCACCATTTACTATGATATTTTTATCAACGACTTTCTTTACATTTGGTAACGAAAAATCTATACATTTGGTTTTTTTTGCATTTAAAAGCAGGTTGTTTACCGTGAACCAGTGTGATACCTGCGAGATAGCTCTATTCACATCGTCAAAGTCATTTTTATGTTTGTCAGTTTTAAAAATCAGAGAGGTGTCGTCAGCAAACAGTACTATGTCGCAAGTGCCACTTACATGGAATGGTAAGTCATTTATATACACTAAGAAAAGAAAAGGACCCAGAATTGAACCCTGAGGAACACCCATTATGGTAGTGGAGCTCTGTGACTTTACATCATTTATGCAGACCATTTGACTTCTATCACTCAGATAAGAGGCAATGAGATCAAGTGCTCTGTCTTTGATACCATAGTGATCAAGCTTGAGTAATAGTGTCTTATGCTCAACGCAATCAAAAGCTTTAGATAAGTCACAAAATACACCTATGGCATTCTGAGATTTACCCCAGGCATCATAAATATGCTTAAGGAGTTTTGCACCGGCATCTGTTGTATTTCTACCTTTAGTGAAACCATACTGTTCGGAATGGAGTAATTTATTTGAGTTAAAATGATCCAAAAGTTGGTTTAGTATGATTTTTTCAAAAATTTTACTTAAACACGGCAGGATTGAAATCGGTCTAAAGTTATTGAGATCCTGTTTATTTCCGGATTTGAATAGTGGAATTAGTTTGCCATGTTTCATCAAATTTGGAAAAGTTCCTAAATCGACACACTGGTTAAAAATTATTGCCAAATAAGGTCCTATAATGTCGATTATGTTAGACATTACTTGTACAGACATGCCCCATAGATCACCAGTTCTTTTGATTTTTAACGATCTAAAGGCCTTTTTGATGTCCCACGCAGTAATGTGTTTAAAATCAAATAAGACATTGCACTCATTCACACTGCCCCTCAGTAGAATCTGAGCTGATGTGGGTGATGACTTAAGTGAATCTGTCAACAATATAGGAACACTCTGAAAGAAGTTTACGAAAGTATCTGCTACCTCCTTATCTGATGTAATTTTATTGCCATTTGAGATTATTTCAAATTTAGAATCGCGGGGTTTAGATTTGCCCACTTCTCTATTGACTATATTCCAGGTTGTTCTTATCTTGTTGTCAGATTTCATAATTTGTTCTTTAATATGAAGCGCTTTCGCTTGAACGCAGACTTTCTTAAATATTTTTGAATATGCTTTTACACGCTCAAGAAAGCTTGGCGCCTGATTAATTTTTTTTTCATCATAGAGCTCATATAACCTGTTTCTGCTTTTTCTGATACCAACAGTAGCCCAGTCACTAAATTTAATTGTTTTGTTTAAATCGACACGTTTAAGTTTAAATTTGTTATTAAATTCGTTGTCTATCATTGTAAAGAGAGTACCATAGATGCTGTCAGGATTTTCGTGTTCAAAGACAAGGGCAGGAACCTTAGCAGAAATTTCATCTTTAAATTCCGCCAGTTTCTTTTTGGTTATTTGTCTACAGTGCACAATTTGTTTATTTTCAAAATTATTATTTACAACAGTAACTTTTTGACCGCAGTGATCTGATCTTAACTTATTTATTATCGCCTTGTCTAAAATATTGCCGTTGTAAAAAATGTTATCTAGGCAGGAAGCAGAAGTTAGCGTGATTCTCGTTGGTTCTATTGTAGCGGGGATGAGCGGGGACAGTGATATTCTGTTTGGTACTTACGCTTGACCTGGAACCCTTACCCGGTTTCTATCCGCCGCTCGGTCCTCGTACAAAAAATATGTAATAATAACTACCTATATATAATCAAATTTAAATATTTTTCTTTTATTTAAGGTAAGATAATATTTGGAAAATTTTTGGGATAAAAAAATAACATACGACACGTACTCGGTTATGATTTAATATAGTCGGTGGAATCTCATTTAATCGGTTACTACAATCATACAATATCCAACAAAATAAATCTTTAGTGACGAAAACAAGGTTATGATTTAATATAGTCGGTGGAATCTCATTTAATCGGTTACTACAATCACACAATATCCGACAAAATAAATCTTTAGTGACGAAAACAATTTGTTGCACAATGTTTATATAAAAAAAAATGTTAATTACACAAGGTTAAGTATCCAGATTAGAAAAATACAAATTAAATTAACTTGCTTAAAGTGTCTGGTTTAATAAATACAATGTATTTAACTTGCCAATCTAAATTTTACTTAATAACGTGATAACTTCAAGTGTCCAGGTTAATAAACACAATGTATTTAAAAATACAATTCGTTTAACTTAATTACAAGGTTCTTTAATAGCTCAGCACGGAAGGCGAAGGTTCGATATTTACTAGTTATTAGTTGTCATTCATGGTTTGTACATACCTACTTAAATACATCACATTACACTAGTTTCATTTGATAATCCTAGATGTTATGTGCACATAATTCTACAGGTCTTATCCGTTATTTATCTAATTACTATTGACCCTATCCTAGGCAAGGATTCAATAATACACATTTGCTATTTGGATCCTGGTATATAGAAAAATAATAAATTAAGATACCTTGAATAAATCCGAATCTCGCAAGGCTTGCTCCTACCAGCGAACAGTCCCCTGCCGAAGGCCTCGGCCACTCAGCGGTGCTCTGTTGTCAACGATTCCGCTAGCACGAAATGGGTCTCAATGTCATCCAGCTTCACACGTCACCGCGAGAGAAGACCTCAACAGTGTCCTACGCCTAGCAGAACATTCCCAACGAGCGGATGCCTTTTCTTCAGAATAATTTGGATTACAACAGGCGGTGAACCCGTCGTAATTATTAAGTAGTAGCTCCCAGGATTACTGCGACATTTAACACTGGAGCACTGGGAGTTTATTGGCTCATTACAATACGTTACATGGACATTTCACGTCGAGATATTCCACACCAAAGTAAATTTTCCATCAAAGTGATTTTTCATCAAGGCGATATTTCATCCTAGTGATATTCAATCATAGTGATATTTATTTTTCCCACATCGATCTGTAAAGAATAACCTATCGTTAACCTCTCAGAAGGAACAAAATCACTAAGCTTGTCTAACAATAACTTCTAACAAAAGAAAACTCTGTACGTACCAGATATAACTGACGATTTCCACGCCTCACCCAAAACAAGAAACTAATTTCAACACATTATTTTAACCACCACTAACTTTTTTTCATAACCGAAGACTACTTAATTACTTTACTCCAGCGCCAGGAGCATGCTTCCAAAATTTTTTAAGATCAGAGAATGCGCGCACTTTGTCGCGCGCAGCGTATTTATTATCTCAGCGCAGTTCCGGAAATCTAATCGAGAGGATTCCAGAATCTTCGAGAGTTCTAATAAAACCCGTGAACAAATATGCACTCAGCCGCTTGGCGGCGAGTGGAGAAACTCCTACCAGCGACGTTTACGTTAAGTCGGGTCTTCGAGATAATTTCCCGATGCACTCGATAGATGTCGCCTAACTATCCTGACTTCATGTCTCTAAAATATCTAGAAAAGACGTCTAGCGATATTCTAAGGTTTCCATCACGAGATGAATTACTTGTATTATTTTTTAGGAGAGTGATTATAATATTCCTCGTGCAGTTTTACGAAACAAGATGCGAACCTTGTCGGCGCATTGCCACGCTAACGACACATAAAGTAGTGTTGAAGGATCTACGCTACTTCTCCAGAGATGGCGCCACAATCACGTTACCAAATTTTCCTTAACATAAGACTCCCTCTTGTGGCTGGCGGCTGTAGCATAGCTTTAATATGAATGATAGAAATTAACCGGAAACGACAATACTGTACACAGAAACTTCCAGAGGTTACAGTCAATTCCCTGAATCTGGACATTTCATTCTTTGTCCACAAATACTAGCAATTCCACAAATTTCCTAAAAAATGCCACGTTACAATACCCTCCCCCATGGGAAAAGGTTCAACCACGGTGAACCTTACGCAGTCCCTGCGTACTAGTACACCAAAAAAAATAATATAAGCAATGCGAAGGAAAAAAAAAAGAAGAAACTCCGGAAATTAGTGGAGAGAAAAATGTAATAACTGTATTTCCGCTTAACTAATAAAAATTTTCTCATATTGATTCAAAACAATTTTCTATTTTTAACCGTCTTCTTTCATCCATCACCTACATTCTTCTTCTTACAAACTGGAGTAAATCAATAAAGTATTTTTTGACTACTCTTACTAACACTTATGTGTAGAAATAATTTCTTTATTTTTACACTTGTAAAATTGATTTATTTGAGAAAATTTTAATGTTTTTTCAAGTCTTTAATGTGCCACGACCCTATAGGTTGATTATCTCTTACGCGTTCTAGCTCGTAAACTAAAGGAGATAGAACTCGCGTTACCCTGCATTTTTCATATTTTGGGGCTAATTTTGCCGTTTTGTATTTTTGTGCATCGCTAAGAGCATATGTTGATTTCCAAACTAAATCTCCTACTGAAAATCTAGCGTCACGACGTCTTGCATTGTAATTATTTGCATTTTTAGCATGTGCCTTTAGTATTTGATCTCTCACTTTATCAAAGATCCCTTTTAACGTTCCGAATTCACCCGCATATTCTTCCCTTGGCATAGTTGGGATGTAATCCGCGTTAGTGTCTTTGTAGAAATTTCCGTTTATAATTGGTTCGCGCGCGTGTACCAAGAAGAATGGCGAAAATCCCGTTGATTCGTTAATTGCACTATTTATTGCAAATTGAATTTTTGGTAGTTGTTCATCCCACGCGCGGTGGTTTTCCTCAACGTATGATGCTATCGCGGTTATTATTGTTTTGTTATATCTTTCTACTAGGTTCACTTGTGGTGTATATTTTGGGCAGTAATATAACTTGGGAATATTGTATCGAGAAATAAGTTGACGGAATTCTGATCCTATCATTTGCGGGCCTTGATCCAGAATTACGCACTCAGGTACCCCGTGAGCTAGAATTACTGAATTTTCAAAATGTTTTGCTACCGTAGCGGACGTCGCGCGTCGCAACGGGAATAACAACGTAAATTTTGAAAAACAGCAGGTAATTACCAAAAGATAAGTATTTCCAGACCTAGAACGTGGTAAAGGTCCGACCAGGTCTAAAGATACCAGCTGAAATGGTTTGTAGCATCTTTTTGGCTGACCCATGAGACCTGGCGTTGCTTGTGTCGAATGCTTGTAAGCTTTGCAAACGTCACAGTTTTTAATAAATTCAACAACATCTTTGTACATTCCTGGCCAATAATATCTTAAGCATAATCGCCTATGCGTTTTGAACACCCCAAAATGTGCTGCTGTGGACTCGCAATGATTTTCCCGAATAATATTTAATCTTTTATCTTTTTCAATTACTTCTTTCCAATCAAATTCACTTAGTAAATTGTATTTACTTTTACTGTATCTATATAATATTTTATCTTTTACGATATAATTTGGAAAGTTAGTTGGATTCGATTGACAGCCTTCAAAAATATTTTTGAACCATACATCGGTACTGTTAGTAGTAATTATCTGATTAATTGCCTCCACCGCGATTAGTCTGGACAACGCGTCTGGGACTACATTTGTTGTTCCTTTTCTGTGTTCTATTTCAAAATTAAATTGTGACAGACGGCAACCCCAACGTGCTAATCGACCAGATGGGTTTTCTAATTTTAAAAACCACTTTAGTGATGAATGGTCCGTAATAATTTTAAATTTTTTCGATCCTAAATAGGCTTGGAATTTTTCTATGGAATAAATTACCGCTAGCGCCTCTCTTTCTGTCACGCTGTAATTTTTTTCTTGTTTATTTAAAGATCTAGACACATAAGCAATTGGATGTTCAACCCCATTAATCACTTGAGAAAGCATCCCTCCAATTCCTGTTGACGAGGCATCACAATGAACTAAAAATTCTTTTTCAAAATTTGGTACTGCTAAAATAGGTGCTGAGACTAATGCATTCTTTAATGTTTTAAATGATTCTTCTGCCTCTGGAGACCATTGAAATTTTGGAGCGTCTTTACCGGTTCTTGTTAATTGATTCAGTGGAGCAGCTATAGTGGAGAAATTTCTTATAAAACGTCTATACCATGAACACGTACCTAAAAATATTTTTACTTCTTTAGCTGAAGTTGGTGTTGGAAAGTTAACAATTGCAGAAATTTTTTCTGGATCTGTGCGTAGACCATGTTCATCAACCACGTATCCTAGGTATTTAATTGAGTTTCGAAAGAATTTACATTTCTCGAAAGATACTGTTAGGTTTGCTGATTTAAGTTTATCAAGTACACGATTTAATAATAACAAGTGGGTTGAAAAGTCTGATGAACAGATTACTATGTCATCAATGTAACAAAAAACGTATCCTTTTTCGACGTCACTACAGAAATTTTGATTTATTAATGTGTCCATAAGCCGTTGTTGACGTGCAGGAGCACTACATAAACCAAATGGCATAACTTTAAACTTAAATAATCCTCTTCCCGGTACGGTGAAGCTAGTTTTTTCTTGTGATGATTTTGATAAGGGAATTTGCCAAAAAGAAGAAGATAAATCTATCGTTGATAAGAATCTGGCCTCTTTTAAACTATCTAATATTTGTGGAATATAAGGAATTGAGTATGAATCCCCTTTAGTTATACTGTTTAATTTTCTACAATCTAAACAAAATCTCCAATCTCCGTTTGATTTTTTTACTAAAATGGCTGGATTATTCCAGGGGCTTTCACTGGTTGTTACGACATCTAACGCTAACATTCTGTCAAGTTCTTTTTGAAGTGCAAATTTCTTTTCAGGGGATAGTGGGTATTGTTTTACACGAATTGGTGGAGCATCACCTGTTTCAATAGTGTGTTCCGTCAGTGATGTTCGACCTAAGCCCTTCTGTTCAAATGAAATTTCTTTATATTTTTCAATAATGGCAGTTGCTAATTCTCTTTGATCAAAAGTTAAAGAATCGTATGACTGGATGGTATGAATTGATTCGTTATTGATTGAACTGCACATATTGCAAAAACTTTGAGGGGGATTTCTATAATCTATGTTTTTAAATATTTCTGGAGCAATGTTGAAAGTTTTCCAGAAATCACAGCCTAAAATTAAATCTGATGTGATTTCTGGTATAATGTAAAATTTTACTATATATGTTTTGTCTTTAAGTGTAATTGGAATGTACATATATCCTGTAGACTCCAACGTTAATCCATTTGCGACAGTACATGAAGTGTCTAATAGATTATTTACTGAATATCCTAGTGCAACCAGATGTATGTGTGAGTTATTCCCTAAGATCGACACACTAGCGCCGCTATCTAAAAGTCCGAATATTTCCAAGTCATTTATTTTTACTTTCATGTATGGTCTAACATCGTCCTTTTGTGTAGTAAAGCGAACTGTAGCGATTGAATCTAGTTCTAAGAAATTTTTGTAGTTGTCATTGAAGTCATCTGTTTTCGGCACACTACAGTTCGCCTTCATGCGTTTTTTGGTTCTTCTTTTTTCCTAGCATCTTCTTTTTTGTTACAATTTGGGCAGTTTGACTTTGATGACTGAGGCTTATTTTTACAGTTTGGACAATTATTAACTGTGAAACCTTGAGTGCCACAGGAAAAACATTTTATTTGTCTTCTATAATTATTGAAATGAGAATTGTGATTGTTAAATCCGTATTCAAAACGAGGTTGTCCTCTGTCCTGGTTATTTTTTTGAGTTTGATAATTTTTGTAGTTTTTATTGTAGAATTGTCTAGTATAATTTTGCGTATTTGTGTCATTTTTATTAATCCTTTGCGGCGTATAATATTGAGAATTTTTATTGGGAAAACTTCTATAATTGTTTTGTATTGTAGAGTAATGTTTATTATCACCCTGATTATTGTAATTTTTTGAAATATTTTCAATGTTTTGTTTAGTTGGTTGAGTAACTGTAGCTATTTGTTTCGTTTTTTGTTTGTAAGCAAATTCTTGACTCAAAACGCTCTGATTAGCTTTTGTTGGTTCTGTAAATAAATTTGCTCGATTATTTGCGGCTTCTAATTTTTTGCATTTTTCTTTGAGTTCCGATACTGTATTAATCTCTATTAGCGCTAATTGCTGTGAAAATTTAGGGCGAATATTGTGAAGCATTATTTCTAATTTTGCTTGTTCTGAAAGTGCTACTTTAAGCCTATTGAATAGACTGGACATAATTGAGAAATATATATGGACTGGTTCATCGACGCCTTGAGTTCTCGCTCGAATCTCACCTAGCAATCTGTAATCGAAATCTACCGGATCAAATTCTGATAGGATTAACTCCTTCAATTCTTTCCAACTCGAGACCTGGTTGCGGACACCCCTAAACCACAAAAGAGCCTGTTCTGAAAATAACTGAGCTGCAGAGTTAAATAATTTTTCTTCGGAAACCCCAAAACAACTACGCAATTCTTCCACACGTTCGATAAAAGAACGTGTATCAGTAGTTCCGTTGAATTTAACATTCCACTTCGCAATATTCCTATCACCAACACATTCTACTACGGTGGGTGTACTTGTTTCCTCAGCCTGCTGAGTGACCGAGACCGAGGGCTGTGGTGACTCAATGATCGGTAAGTATTTTTCTAATTTTCGGTATAATTCTGATTTGAATAATTTTTGTTTAGCATCAGAAGGCTGAACCCTAAATAGTCTAAAATACAAGTGGTAAGCTAAGGCTTTTGCCCTATGGAACAACATTCGTTCTTTACCCTTTTCCCATTTCTCAACAATAGAAGCTACGTCATTTAGTTTTTCAGATATAATTGTTAGTTCGCTGTCAGTGGGCAGCTCTGTTTCTAAGATTGCGTCTGATGGACATTCTAACATTAATTTTCGCATTTGCTTCCGAAGGCCATCGGTTGTTGTGGCTGGTGATTCTGAACGAATAGTCACCTCATATATTAATTCATCTTTCCTCAAGCAATGAAATTGTATAAACCTATGTTCCATTTTGAATAAAATAAAAGAACAAATCACAACCTAGGATTTAAAAAAATTGAAAAAAATAAAGCAAAAAAATAAATATAAGAGACTGTACCTTATCCTGTGTGCAATTGAATCCCCGCAATTGTAGTAATAAGCTGTGTAATATGTTTGCTAAATGGTAAAACACATGAAATGGTTAATTAACAGAAAAAAAATTTTACAACTTAAAAAAAAATCCTTAAAAAGCCAAAAATTTTCCAAAATCCATACAAAAAAACCAAAATTACATTAATCTAAACAGTTGGGCGCCATTTTTGTAGCGGGGATGAGCGGGGACAGTGATATTCTGTTTGGTACTTACGCTTGACCTGGAACCCTTACCCGGTTTCTATCCGCCGCTCGGTCCTCGTACAAAAAATATGTAATAATAACTACCTATATATAATCAAATTTAAATATTTTTCTTTTATTTAAGGTAAGATAATATTTGGAAAATTTTTGGGATAAAAAAATAACATACGACACGTACTCGGTTATGATTTAATATAGTCGGTGGAATCTCATTTAATCGGTTACTACAATCATACAATATCCAACAAAATAAATCTTTAGTGACGAAAACAAGGTTATGATTTAATATAGTCGGTGGAATCTCATTTAATCGGTTACTACAATCACACAATATCCGACAAAATAAATCTTTAGTGACGAAAACAATTTGTTGCACAATGTTTATATAAAAAAAAATGTTAATTACACAAGGTTAAGTATCCAGATTAGAAAAATACAAATTAAATTAACTTGCTTAAAGTGTCTGGTTTAATAAATACAATGTATTTAACTTGCCAATCTAAATTTTACTTAATAACGTGATAACTTCAAGTGTCCAGGTTAATAAACACAATGTATTTAAAAATACAATTCGTTTAACTTAATTACAAGGTTCTTTAATAGCTCAGCACGGAAGGCGAAGGTTCGATATTTACTAGTTATTAGTTGTCATTCATGGTTTGTACATACCTACTTAAATACATCACATTACACTAGTTTCATTTGATAATCCTAGATGTTATGTGCACATAATTCTACAGGTCTTATCCGTTATTTATCTAATTACTATTGACCCTATCCTAGGCAAGGATTCAATAATACACATTTGCTATTTGGATCCTGGTATATAGAAAAATAATAAATTAAGATACCTTGAATAAATCCGAATCTCGCAAGGCTTGCTCCTACCAGCGAACAGTCCCCTGCCGAAGGCCTCGGCCACTCAGCGGTGCTCTGTTGTCAACGATTCCGCTAGCACGAAATGGGTCTCAATGTCATCCAGCTTCACACGTCACCGCGAGAGAAGACCTCAACAGTGTCCTACGCCTAGCAGAACATTCCCAACGAGCGGATGCCTTTTCTTCAGAATAATTTGGATTACAACAGGCGGTGAACCCGTCGTAATTATTAAGTAGTAGCTCCCAGGATTACTGCGACATTTAACACTGGAGCACTGGGAGTTTATTGGCTCATTACAATACGTTACATGGACATTTCACGTCGAGATATTCCACACCAAAGTAAATTTTCCATCAAAGTGATTTTTCATCAAGGCGATATTTCATCCTAGTGATATTCAATCATAGTGATATTTATTTTTCCCACATCGATCTGTAAAGAATAACCTATCGTTAACCTCTCAGAAGGAACAAAATCACTAAGCTTGTCTAACAATAACTTCTAACAAAAGAAAACTCTGTACGTACCAGATATAACTGACGATTTCCACGCCTCACCCAAAACAAGAAACTAATTTCAACACATTATTTTAACCACCACTAACTTTTTTTCATAACCGAAGACTACTTAATTACTTTACTCCAGCGCCAGGAGCATGCTTCCAAAATTTTTTAAGATCAGAGAATGCGCGCACTTTGTCGCGCGCAGCGTATTTATTATCTCAGCGCAGTTCCGGAAATCTAATCGAGAGGATTCCAGAATCTTCGAGAGTTCTAATAAAACCCGTGAACAAATATGCACTCAGCCGCTTGGCGGCGAGTGGAGAAACTCCTACCAGCGACGTTTACGTTAAGTCGGGTCTTCGAGATAATTTCCCGATGCACTCGATAGATGTCGCCTAACTATCCTGACTTCATGTCTCTAAAATATCTAGAAAAGACGTCTAGCGATATTCTAAGGTTTCCATCACGAGATGAATTACTTGTATTATTTTTTAGGAGAGTGATTATAATATTCCTCGTGCAGTTTTACGAAACAAGATGCGAACCTTGTCGGCGCATTGCCACGCTAACGACACATAAAGTAGTGTTGAAGGATCTACGCTACTTCTCCAGAGATGGCGCCACAATCACGTTACCAAATTTTCCTTAACATAAGACTCCCTCTTGTGGCTGGCGGCTGTAGCATAGCTTTAATATGAATGATAGAAATTAACCGGAAACGACAATACTGTACACAGAAACTTCCAGAGGTTACAGTCAATTCCCTGAATCTGGACATTTCATTCTTTGTCCACAAATACTAGCAATTCCACAAATTTCCTAAAAAATGCCACGTTACACTATAAACGCATTACATAGGTCGAAACATTTGAATAAGTTTAGAAACCTATCCGTTGTTGAGTTTTCTAACAAAATATCCACATTGAAGTCCCCACAAACTATAATTTTTTTATTCGAAGCAGACAACCGCTTGAGTACATCCTCCATTATATCTTCAAAATGTTTAAATTCACCTGAGGGGGGTCGGTAAACACAAACTACATTGTAATTTTCCGTCTCCACACAAGATAACTCGATGGTGCGCTCGATAGAAAGATTAACTATATCTTTACGTTCCTTGCAATTAATATTATTTCGAGTTAATATCATAGATCCACCTCGAATGGCCGTCTTTCTTGAGAACGCACTTGACAATAAAAAATTGTTAAAATTTATGAGCAATTGGCTCTTGTTCAGCCAATGCTCTGTAATACATAAAATATCAACCGTACAATTATTAACAAATAACTCTATTTCATGTTCCTTGCCGGATAGGCCCTGTATATTCTGATGGACTAAACAAATTTTACAGAGCTTACCCTTTGTCGTAATATTTAGTTTAAATTTTTATTTTGGTCACAGTTTACAATAGTAGTATTACTATTAGATGAAGTAAAAATAGGTACATTAGTATTGTTACTAATTTTGTCAATAATATTACTTGTACAACATGTACTGAAGTCGATTGGCTTCGTGCTACATATAGCCGAGTCTACAATATTACAAGCTACAAGAGTAGCTATTCATTTTTTATAAGTAAAAGGTAAGTACATCGTACCTTCTCTCATTGGCATTCTGTTCACAAATTTATTTAGGTCAAAAATATGGAAAAAGTCTCTATGGCTCAATGCTAAATTATACAAAGCTGCATTGAGTTTGTATGCCTGCTCATTTTGCTTTTGAGTCAAATGGTCTGAGTAGGGAAATGTACATATAACGAATTTGCACCCAGACTTCTTTTGCAAAGTAACCAAATGCTCAAAGCTTTTTATAATTGATTTCTTGGTTATATTTATACTGTCTCCTATCATTAAGACAATAGTCGAAAAAGAGTTTACAGAGTCAGCTGGAATGTGTTCAATTAAGTATTCATAAGAGGCCCCGGGGTAACATAAGTTAATTACTTTTTGGTTTAAATGATTACTCAATAAGTGACCAAATTTTTTGCCTAAGTTATCTGATACAATAAAAGTATTCCTCTTCAGAGTGTGAGATATATTACAACTATCAGTGTTGTTACTTAAAAATTTAATACTACTTAAACGCTCTGAAGGACTGCTGAGGCATTGATCTTCTGCCGAGTCCACCATTGGTAGTTTATTTGAGCACTGACACTTGCCCACCATAGAGTCAAATCTCTCTATGTTGTCATTACCAATGGCAAACAAGTCATCAGCAGCTTGTATGTGATCCTGGATCCGATTTTGAGAAAGCTCATACTGAGCTGACAGGAATTCAAGCGATTTTTGAAGGTTTTCAATTTGGTTGTTGAGGCTGCTCACATGATATTCATATTTTTGCTTATTTTCATTAGACAAAATCTGAAATTTGTTTAATTTTTTCAGCAACTGGCGACGCTGGTTTCTGAAGGTGCTTTCATTCTTTTTTAATTTTAAAGTTTTTCTAATAAATTTATTTATCTTGACATATTTCTTAAGTTTATTGCCGCTAAGATGAATTTTACAAAAATTACTGTCCGGATTTAAGAGGGTGGAGCTTTCACATTTCGGATCCAAGTTCACAACAGGTGGGGGAGTGGAGGGTAAATCTAGTAATTCATAATCACACTCCACATATTCATATGCATATGTACTCGTACATAGTTCGTTGTATAGGCAGTCGGTTTGTTGAAATGCACAATTGTCTAGCTGCACCTGCAATTCATCAATCAAAACTTGAGCATTGATCAGTTCATTCTCCAGCTGGGATATTTTCGACAGCGCCTCCTCATATGTTCCGAGACATTCATTGAAAGATGCTACAGCTTCCCGCAGTTGATCTCTTTCCAGCAGCACTGCGGAGTGGGTGGAGTGCAGTTCGGCGAGCTCTGCCTTAAGCTGAGTGTTCTTGTCGATAGCTTGTTTGATCTCCAGCTCACTGTGTTCATGTTCAAGCAGTAATTGGCTGCAGTGTTCCCTTGATGCCTTCAGTTCTTCGAGGGCATTTTGCAGTTTCAATTGCAATTCCACACCGGCTGCTCTGCGGGTCTTCATTGTATTAAATCAATATCTGTAACATGCAAGAAGCAGTGTCAGTGTGGGAATGACAACAAGCACACAGATATTATAGCCTATACACAGTACCTGCAGCACAGCACTAGTAACAGTAACAGTACCCACTGAATTACTTATGAATAATAAAAGTATATTGTACTTAGATTTTATTAAAATCAGTTCAATTTATAAAAGTGTGGTGTCTGGTGGTACCGAGTGGCAGTTCATAAACTACTGGTAGTAATTCAGTGCAGGTACCCGACACATGCACTAGTTATGCTTAAGGTACTAGTACACCTAAATTGTGTTATGTTAATCTGTGTGTTTGAAAAATATTTGTGTTGTGAATGTGTGGACGTTCGTGCTGTCTGAGGTAGTTATTGTTATTCATCAAGCTTACTTCCACAATTTAGTCAAGTAAGCTGAGAAAGGTTCTACCTAGTGTTGAGGTCAGTGACGTATCTCGAGTTTATCGAGGCTGTGAGAGTAAATAAGTTATAAAAACTAGTTATTTACAAGGATCTGAATAAAAGTGTTGTTTGAAACCTAGTAAAATAGGAATTTAAGATTAGATAAGTAAAACAGAAGCAATACTCCCCGGGTTAGGCCGTTGACATTTGAAATTCGCATTAATAAAAAGCTTGTAAAGTTAAGATAAAGATCATAAAATTAAAAGGGCGGAGATGGACAGAGAGGACAATTTAAGATCTCAGCGGCTGATAGACTCATTATTATCGGAGGGTATTTTATGTCCCTCACCAATAAATGTCCCCTGAAAAATTTACAGTTACTTACCTATTTTGAATTTTGCATGAAGGCGGGTGATTTTACGATAGCTCTATTACCTTTGGAAAGGAAATTAAATTAAGTTGTACCTACCTATACCCTTAGTACTATTATGTATTCCGTGTCTATACCTACATCATGTTTTTTTGATTACCTACTTAAGAAACTTGTAAAACCTAGATACTACTTACTGCTTACTTGACGCTATTTGCTTGACGCAGATAATGTGGTACTTTACCAACTTAATACTAAAATAAAAATGATACTAAAAATGACTTCGTAACTGAAGTCATTTTTAGTATTAAGTTGGTAAAGGTGTGGTAGGTACTTACCAATTTATGCCACCAAAGTCCAAAGGAATCAAAACCCCCCGTATCCTTTGGATCCTATCAGAAACCGTAACTGTAACTCAATAGTTAGCATCTAGAAAAGCTGCAAAAATATTGTAACCGTCGTGATACAGCCGAAGGACGTCCGCTGCTGGATATAGGCCTCCAGGAATAACCAACAAACACCAAGATCTAGAGCCGCCTAGCGCCAGACTTCCCGCGACTCTCTTATTTGTCGTCCGTCCACCTGGTGGCCACTTTTCTAGCACCTTGGGACCCCAACATTCATCGGTCCTACGAGGTACGAGCTTTGTGCCCATTGTCATTTCAGTTTTGCGACACGTCGAGCTATCGGTCAGTTTGGTTCTTTTGCGGATCTCCTTATCTCCGACTTGAGGTCTCCATCACTCGTTGAGTGATCCTGAGCCGTCTGGAGCCCCATAAATAGCTTTTTTTTTGTTTTTCATCGATATAGTCAGATTAGTTAGGTCTAGGTTAGATTATTTTGGTTTTTTTAATATTAGAGAATCGAAAATAAAACAACATTGAGATTAAAAATAAATCAATCCATTTTATTCAGAATGGTACAAGTCAGTGTATGGAACACTTCCATACGAGAATTCCTCCTTAAAAACTATCATCCAACTACATAATATTTACCAAACTCGTATTATAATTAATACAAAGATAATCAAATAAAAGATTCCCATAACGTTATAACTTTTCTTTTAACACAAATAACATATTTGGTGTTAAGGTTAGAAATACAATAATATAATGATTAGGTTAAATTAAACCCAAAAAGCTGGAATGTTGAACATTCATTCATAACAATTTTTTTTTTTTTGCATTACAGCATGAAAACTTTCTACTCATCAAAGGGCAGACATTTTGTCGATTTTTTGGTACATAATATTCATATTATACATACAACTACTTTTGAAACTCCACACAATAATAATAATTAAAACTACTGACTATTGACAGTATTGAGACAAAGAGATAATCGGATTGACTGAATATAAAAAAATGCGTTGAGACATGCGTTGTTAAAGTACGTTAAAAGATAATAATTGTTTAATTATATAGTACTATCTTATGATATGACAAAAACAGCTTTGTATTCCCTTCTAACAAACTAAATGAGAAATAATTATGTTGCTAATCTTTTTTTGTACATCTTACTTCTAAATAATAAACATTTTCCTCAAATGAAATTCGTCTTAGAGGAAGCCGGTTTTATTTTCTCGGTTACGCATTGGTAGTACAGGTTTTTGTACGAATTTCGAGTTCACTCGCATCCCACTAACGAATCGAATTCCTCCATATATTTACAACCAACGCCATCTGTGGACAGTCGCTGACATGTGGCTGTCAATAGATGTCGCTGGCTGTAAATGTGTGGTGGAATTCCGATTCGTTTGTGCGAAGCGAGTCGACTCGAAATTTGTACAAAAACATGTGCTAACCCCTCAGTACGTCGGGCGCTAGTGCCTGGCCTCGCGACGGTGCTCGCGGTCGCGCTCGCGGTCGCGGTCGGCGGGCGGCGGGTCGCGGTCGCGCCCTCGCTCGCGGTAGCGCTCGTCGTAGTAAGGCGCAGCCGCGGTCCGACTCTTACTGGTGCTGGTTTCCACGGCGCCGCTCTCAACCGCCGGTTCCACGGGCGACTTGCGGGGCCTGGACAAGATATACATATAGATATTATTTATACTGAGATTATAAAACTGACGAGTTTTGTTTTGTTTATTTATTTGAACACGCTAATTTCAGGAACTACAAGTTAGTATAATAAATTTCTTTATTTATGACAACAAAGGCCCAAATTGGTTAGTAACAGGTGGTTTGATTGTATGAATGGTATTCTAACTAAAATATAATATAATATTTAAGACAAATTAAACTTTCGTATGTTCTATTATTTCAAAATACCTATAATATTAAGTTGAAGTTATGTTTTCTGATGAGTACTTTAATTCAACGCACTTTAAAAATCATAATAAAATCAATCAAGTATTGATACTATCTTGAATCGATTCATCGTGAGTATCGAGTGGCGAGTCATATGGTTCATTACTAGTCTCGTCGCAATGACATATTATGCCAAAAAGGGCTTTTAAAATTTTTACAACTATAGTATTTGGATGGGTCAAACAATGTGATAGTGCCAATGATATATAATATATAAAAAGGAGAATGATATATAATATATAGAAAGGAGGAAGAGGAGGAGGAGGGAGAGGAGAAGGAGGAGGAGGAGGAGGAAGGAGAGGAGAAGGAGGAGGAGGAGGAGGAGGAAGAGGAGAGGAGGGAGGAAGTGATCTATGGATAGTGTAACTTACCGCTCCTCGGTGCGGCTGTGCCCCCTGTTGTAGTGCTCTGCGCGCTCGCGCTCCCTCGAGCGAGACCTGTCGCGCTCGCGGTAGTCGCGGTAGTACCTGCGGACAAGATAACACCACTTTCTAGCATACGAATATACGATACATATTGTTTTTCAGTTTATCATCAAATTGTAAGGCTTACGACCGCTTTTCGCGAATATCATGCGGGAGTTTGAAACACAAAAATTAAATGTATTATATTAGCTTAATATATGATATTAGTTTTTATTATTATTTTGATGTCAGCCAACTACCCAATAGGGTATTTTACTCCAATTTTTTTTATTACTTTATTATAAAGTAGAATTAAAATAATGACGTGCACTGAAAGAACTAATTAAATCGATCAAATAACAAAAAAGTTATAAGCATTTAAAGATTTGTGATTAGACAGAGATAGCAACATGAAATTGTGACGTCACAAAGTACCAATGCCATAGTAGATTCGTGCGGCTTCATACAAATTTTCGTTTTGCGAGAAAGGGATAGAAGATCCCCCCACTCCAAAGTTTAAACGCCTGTAACTTTGTAAATCTTCGTTGGATTTTAATATTTCTTTCACTGCACGTTATTATTTTTATCCTAGTTTATAATAAAGTAATATTTTTTATCAAATTCAAAAGTAGTGTAAGGGTCAATTTATACTAGCGCAGAGTCGAAGCGCATCGAAGCGTCTACCCAAAACTGAACATAACAAATTCAACCTTAACTCCACAGCGTAACGCTCACATTACTTCTGAGATTTTAAAAAGACGCGCGCATTCTTCGGAATTCGCGCGTCTGCGCGTGACCAACGCTGATTGGTGCGCGTGCATTCTCGCGTATTCGTGCGCCCGCTAGCGAACCTACGCGTCATCAGCCGGAAATTGGCCTGCGTCGGTGTTGAATCCATCGTGATCGACATCACGATGGACTCGGACGAAAAATTAATTTACCTGGTGCAAAAATATGAATGCCTATTTAATCCAAAAGCCAAAAATTATAGTGACAAACATTCCAAAAATAATGCTTGGGAAAAAGTTAAAAGCGAATTCTGGCGAATACGCGCGCACTCGTGCGGCTTCGCTTTAGTTATAAAGAATTTGACGCTTCGATGCGCTTCGACTCTGCGCTAGTATAAATTGACCCTAAGACCCCATTGCAATACAAATTGATATTCGTGGGTAGGCCCATCTAATTTGTTATAACGCTTTTCTCCACCCGTGTGCCCACTGCCCATGCTAGAGGGGATAAACAGAAACGTGGAAAGGGATAAAATTGTGTCCTTCCCCCGGGGACAAAAAGTCCCCTGTCCATGTTAGCATCGCTGGGATGCGAGGGGGCTGGTTTTCCCCGATTCACCTAATTTTTCCTCTATTCCGGCTCATCGTATTCCCCTGATTTTATCCTCTGGCAGGTGAGAGAGCCCAGATTTTAGGAGAGAGTGACTGCATGCATAGCATGGCCAAAGGGTAAACGGAAAAATTTATCCCTGTTTGACATTTCACATTAAACATAATCCCCCGAGACATCAGTCGTAAAGTTTAAAACCATAGTCAAACTTCCACTTCAATTGTTATTATTGCATTGTGAATAGTGTATTGTGAATTTTATTCCTGCATTTTTGCGTTGTGAATACTATAGTGTATTGTGAATTTTATCCCTGACATAACTAAGGGAATTTTACGTATCTCCACCCATGCGCCCATGCTCTGGGAGAGTGATAACATCGTAAAAGAAAATACAATTTTGAACGTATCCCTGAGAAGAAAATATTAGCCTTTCCATGCAGTTTTCACGATAATTCAGCATTAAGCAGCAATTACGCAAAACCAAAAAATTACAAAAAAAAGTTAAAAAAGGGAAGAAGGAACGGAGGGATTTTAAATGTTACAGCCAGATAGGCTCTTTAATAAAAATATATACTATGTAAATATATAGATTGAGTGTACAAAGGTATTGATAAAAAACACATCTAAATAGCTGTAACATTGTAATACATTGACGCCGATTCAGTTGTTTAAATCTATGTTTGACATAAGTGCACTTCACTTGCCGATTTGGCGTAGTTAAAAGATTTCACACAACCGAATAGGCGCCATTAAAGGCTTATTTTATGTAAATAAGTCTTACGTATCGCGGTCGCGTTCACGGTCGCGTTCACGGTCCCTCGACCTTTCCCTGTACCTGTAACCAAAGTGATAACATTCACTTCAGCTCATCACTTCACTTAACCACCAGTGAATTTCCAGATATCTCATTATGTTCCATGGAACAAAATAAGTCTATCTCATTATGTTCCATATGGAACAAAATAAGTATATCTCATTCTGTTCCATGGAACAACATTCACTTCAGCTCATCACTTCACTTAACCACCAGTGAATTTCCAGATATCTCATTATGTTCCATATGGAACAAAATAAGTATATCTCATTCTGTTCCATGGAACAAAATAAGTCTGTCTAATACTGTACCATGGAAAAAATAAGTCTATCTCATTCTGTTCCATTGAACAAAATAAGTTTATCTCATTCTGTTCCATGGAACGAAATAAGTCTATCTCATTCCGTTCCATAGAACAAAACGATGGTAATGTAACGAGTTCCGTCAAACTTTATTGTACAATCCATTCAGAATAAGAATGGACTATCATTCCATACGTTAACCGCTCAAATTCTGCAAAACAACAATAGAGCGTGAGGCTAACAGAATGACAATCCTGTTTTATACTGATTATTGTACATGTTTTTCCTAGCAAAGACAATAACTAACAATACTAACATTAACTCGCTTGTTATCATGAATTCAGGGAATAACCTCTTTTTCTTAAACTGTAAAGACCTGTAGGCAATGGACATCAATACCATTGAAGAACAAAAATATACAAAACGTTAACGTTTGATCATTTTTAATTAACACATTATTGTAACCTTTAACCTAAGTTTTGATCTTTTGATAGATTGTAACATCAACCCTAGGGAAATATCCTTTGACTACCAGGCCTTTAGAGTTATAGAGTTGGAGATGGGTTGTAGTCGCATTTCGTACACAGCACAAGAAGAGTCGCTCGTACTGACACTCACCTGTCCCTTTCTTCGCGGTCACGTGGCTTCTTCGGCGCGCGGTGCTGCAGCGCCCTTTCGTCGCCCTCTCTATCGAACAACAGGTACAGACCATAGACAGAGAAACCATAAAAGGCCAATAAAGAACAAGGTATCTCTTTTACTTTGAGAAGCAATTTTTATATGTTACAGCATAAAGAGGTAGGAAATTTTAAAACACAAACGCCTGTGTTTCAGCAGGTTTTGTGCTAGAACACATACGGTTCCTAGAGTTAAAGATCTGGCCTTAACGCATTAACAAATTCTTCTTTGGTCTAGTGGTAAGGGTGTTTGACTGCAGACCATGAGGTACTGGGTTCGATCCCGGGGTAGGGCCTGTAAATACTATTAGGTTATTTTTCAGCAAATACTAATAAGCCTGACCGCCTGGAGTCAGGCCATGTTTCCTTATCACGTGACCGGTCAAGCTACAAGTAGGCGTCTCGAAGTACTGACTTCAGAAGGCCGCCGCGCGTCGGCTAGTTTGCACGCGTTAATCCTTGTGCGGTCTATTTAACGCGCTGCGTGCGCGCGATAACGATGGAACCTTAGTACGCCAAAAGATATACAGTTACGCGATGGTAAGAGACCACAACTTCAGATGCATAGCGGGGCGGAGCCAGGCGCTATTGCGAACTGAATTGCACTTTTTCGTGTCAGCGCTAGGGTCGCTATTTCTTTAAATTATCGTGCGGAGTGAGCCTTCTAAGTTGAGGGAATAGAGAATGCACTTGTGTTTGCGCACACACTTTTCTACTACGAGGTGGTAGGAATTTTCTGGCAGAGTCCGCCCAAATGTAATGCCAAAGTGAGATATTCTGCTCTAAAGCTAGCTTAGCATTACTATGCAACCGAATATTACAGAGCATAGTTTCAGTATGTCTGATCTTCTCTGACATACTTCTTAAATTCTCGTCTCAGTGTTTGGAACAATACTCCTCTGAGAAGGTTTTAACTAATTTTTTTTTTGTGTATATTCATACCCCTGAGTGAGAAATATTTATATGGCAAAACGTTTGCCGGATCAGCTGTTGCTATATCGTTTGCTGCGACTACATAGTTGATATCACATCATCATACTATCATATACATAGTTGATATCATATACATCGGTCTATTAAATCAAATCGGTCGATCTAGCAAATCCTGTACTTACTTTTCATACAATTTTGATCGTTCATTTTTGATTTTGTAAACTTAAAATTTCTAGTTAATAGCTCATTATTATTAACAATTTGAAATGTATATCATCAAATGGGAAGGCACTGGCCCCTAAGATACGGGCTTTCCTAGTTAAGGGGTCAGGAGTCCAACGAACAATGTAATTTGATTTAATTTCAAATAAATGTTTATTTATTGGTTTCTCTGTCTACAGACCTGTCTGACCTTGCTGAACCCCGCTCTTGTATACGCCGGCAAAGACGTACCGCCAAGAGATTTAGCGCTTCGCTGCGATGCTGTGTTGTGACCGCTAGGGTTTATAACCCTTCTAGGTATGATAATATTTTCGGCTGCATCGTCACTTTATCATCAAGTGAAATTGTAGTCAAATACTAACTTAGTAATAAGTGTGTAAGAAATTAACCAAAAACGTACATAGATGTTTCTAACAATTTTCAGCCTCAGAACACATATAAATATAGTGAAACCTGGTAATTGGGACCTCAATAAAAGGGAACAAGACATATGTACCAATTATGAGGGTTTCCAATAATCCAGTTTTCCAATTAAGCTGGTTTAAAATTATAGTTATCTCATTTACAGAGGCCCCCGCTTACAGAGGTCGAAATGTGCTGTTATTTCATTTTTAGAGGTGGAAATGTTAATAAAAATTGCCTATTTTTGGTGTACTGTTATTAAAAAATATACATAAAAACGTGTTAAAACTTAAATAATTTGGCTCACTTATACATTTAATTGAGCTACATAGATTCAAACAATGGTAAACATCAAAAAAGTCTTAGAATTCAGATCTCATTTAAGCAGGTTCAAAAAGTCCCATTAACTGAGGTATTTTAATAAAAAAGAACCGGAAGCTCATTGCAACTCCCAATAATAGAGGTTTCTTCCATAACTAGGTCCCATTTAACCGATTTCACTGTATATACATACATACATCATAATGATACATAAAATAGACAATGTGAAGGCTTTGGTCCTTTTGTGCACTGCATGCGTACCTAATACGTACGTTAATTAGGTAGCAAATAATGTCACTGCTCGACACTCACCTGTCCCGCTCCTCCCTGTCGCGTGACCTGTCCCGGTAGCGGGACGCGGAGCGCTCGCGGCGGCGCGGCGCGCGGTGGTGCGCGCGCGCGTCCCGCTCCCGGGAGCGCGAGCGGCGCCTCTCGCCGCCGTACGACTTGGTCTCGACGCCGTGCAGCGTGTCTTGGAGCGACGAGATCAGGATTTTGCATCTATCGTCGTGTGCCACCTGATGGTTGAATAAAGTTACTATATAATTTAAAATATCAACCATACACGACTCGCGTGACCTTTGTTTTATTCCCTTATGGGTTTGTTTCCTCTCTGGTGATGTGAGAATCCCAACTTTTTATTTATGAAAGTATCTTCTACTAGTAAGTCTCTCGGATTTTCGCCTGACTACGTTCTTACAGTTCGTTCCAAACATAAAATTTTTGAAAGCTTTTACAGCCGTGTGCCAACTGTCATATTTGGATGTCAGTGTCAGGAAGGTTGCCGACAATGGTAACTCTGGAGAACAGGGCCACAGATCTCCTCGGTGCTGACGAATCTGTGGTCTGTGACCTGGCGGCTATCATAGCAGTACCTTGCTCTGCTTGATGAGCGAGATGGCTGTGACGAGCGTCTCGATGGCGGACGCGTACTCGCCCGCGGCGGCGTCGCTGACGGCGCGCGCGATGGCGCTGGACGACACGGTGCGGTTGCGGCTCATGACCTCCTCGAACTGCGGCTCGCTGATGACGGGGTGCGGCGGGTGCGCGGCGTGCGCGGGGTGCGCAGCGTGCGCCGCGTGCGGGGGCGCGTGCGGGCCCAGCGGCGACGGGTGGTGGGCCGGCCGCGCCTCCGCCGCTCCGGGGTAGCTCTGTTGTACAAAATCAAATTTAGATAAATCAATCTATGAATATAAAATGAAAATTCTTCACTAATTATATCATTGCCCAGCTACCCTTGATCATAGAAATTTTGCACAGGGTAGCCATTCACGTAAAGTTTTCACTGTGTGATGTAAAACCAGAAATAGAAGATAATTAACACTGAAAAATTAACTTACGTTTATTGGTTTAGGGTGCAAAATTGAATGTATTTCATCATAGGAAATACAATTTTCGAAAAGCGACTACATTTAATTTTACGCTCTATGACAATATTCGTACAATTAATTTTTCAGTGTTCACAAAATTTTTATTTATTTCAATATCGTCTGCTTATATACGTAAATGCCTTCTTAAACATTTCACATGAAGAAATGTGGCCGACGTGTTACGTGAATAGTTCCCCCAGATTCCCTTTATGTTACATATTGATTTTTTGATTTCTTAGCGACATTTTTGGGTCAGATGCTTATGATGTAAAAGGGTGATGCTCAGCTTCTAAAGTGAATCGGAAAAAGTTATACCATAGCACTTAGCAATTATGTACAAAAAATTAAACGACTCCGAAGGCGGTAGCGGCGGAAAGCCAGTTTGTGGCAATATACATACCGCTGGTGGTCTACCATACGGCTGTCGTGCGCCCGGCGGCGGGCCCTGCGCAGGCGGCGGGCCTCCGTGCGCTGGGTGGCCGTAGGGGGCGCCTGGTCCTGGCGGGAAACCAGTTAAGTTTAATCATTGTCCATAGTCATAGTTCAAATAAAACTCTCAAGCATAAAAATAAACATACAACTGATGTTCTGGTAGCTTTTACTTGTTGTAAAAGAAACTAAAGTTTTCAGGTCTAAACCATCCAGATATTAGTCAGATAAATGTTGAGTGTTTTCTACCTAAAATGAAATGCGTGAAAAGCTTTTACTACATTGTTTACATTTTGCGGAATCAACAGTCACTTCTTCAAAAAAATTCCAAATTACACTTGACTTTAAATCGGATATCCGATAGTTTCGGTTACTGTTACAGAGCTCCCTTAAATTCTCTGATTAACTAACAAGAGAGACGGACAACAAAGCGATCTTACAAGGGTTTAGTTTTTGTTTAGGTTTAAAGACGTTTATTCTCAAAAGAAATACAATAATTTCATTTGATGAGAAATAAACAATGAATACATAAGGTAAACTCCTAAATAAATTGTGTGAACACATTGAAAAACAAAGTGGCATGCATGATTAAATATCAAAACAATGTTTTTTTAGTTTTTTTTTTAAAGATACAAATGATTTGTCACATATTACATCCTTTGGTAAGCTATTATATAACAGTGCTCTCTCAACTTGTATGGTCTTAGTTCCGTAATTTGTTCTTCGTAACGGTATTTGAAGTTTCTTGAGGTATGAAACCCTAATATTAAAAAAAAATATACCGGGCGGCGCGGGCTGCGGCGGCGGCTGCGCGGCGGGCGCGGGCTGCACGGGCGGCTGCTGGCTAAAGAAAGCTGGGTTCACGTGCGGCGCTGGAGCCCCGCCCACGCCTGCGAAATACAGAAATTACATAGCTGGCAAAAAATCCGACACCGGAGCATCACTAGAGGTTGCCTCATCAAAGTTCAAGTTTTCATCAGGGGGTTTTCAGTAGGGAGTTTAAATCCCGAGCATGCATCACTGGTCAAAGTTATGTACATTTTGTGGTGACAGTCGTTTTGGATTTGAAATGTATCTTTGTGATTAGTATTCCACTAGTCAAGCCCTTTCATTTGATACAAATATGAGCGAGTTGTTAAAAAATATGTAATCCGCCATTTGTGGCAGCGGCCATCTTGGACCTTTTCAATCTGCTTCAAAAAAGGAGGAAGTTCTGAATTCGACTGAACGTTATTTTTATTGTTTGTTTTACTCATTACTCTCAGACAGAGTGAATCAATTTTGATGATTATTTTTTTATTACAAAGCTGACGCTTCCCGTGTGGCCCCATTTTCAAATTAGTCCAATTCTGATAATGGTATCCATGAGAAAACCATATAGTCTTAATTTATTAATTGGAAAGGAGCAACATTGAACAGTAGTTTGATGAGATTTAACGAGATAATATTATATTATTATTATTATTCATCAAACAGCAACACATCTCAAACAATAAAAATCGGGACATTCGTTCGGGAGCTACGATCCCACAGACTGAAACCTCAAACTTACGACACTGTGTTTGCGTCGAGGATTAAAAAATTTTTGAGAGGACATTCCTTACCTGGATGCTGAGGCATAGGAGCGGGTCCTCTCGGCGGGCCTTGCTGGTGGGGTGGCATCTGATGATGGGGCGGCGGCATGCCCTGCCCGGGCGGCTACAAATAAAAAATACTGTTCAAATTACGCGCCCAATGTTGCGGATATGAGGGTATCAAGTACAGTAGGGTTAGTTCAGGTTGTTCAGGTTTTCTATGGACAGTCACTGACATGCCGTTGTCAATAGATGGCGCTGGCTGTAAATGTATGGAGCCATTCGATTCGTTTGTGCGATGCGAGTCGATTCGAACTTCGTACAAACGAATCGAATTCCTCCAAACATTTACAGCCAACGCCTGTAATCAGAGCACAGCAAACGAAATTCGTATAAAAACCTGTACTAACTCAGCTTCACGGAGGCGGAGACGGGAGGCCTGGCGAGAGTGACCAGCGGTCAGGACTCATAGGAGTGACGGACTGCTCCGTGGCTGTCTGTCAGTCTGTCGTGCGTGTGACCAGATGCCCTACCACCATCTCTTATAGCAGTAATGCTTTGACATTTTCATACTATGTTTGTATGAAAATGTCAAAAAAATACTCCAGCATTATTACTATAAGAGATGGTGGTAGGGTCCCCAGCTGTCTAAACCAAGTGACAAATAGGGTTACGTCGCAACGTATAGAAATGGAACAAAATAAAAAAAAAAATGTATGCAAACTATCACTATTTTGACACTTCAGCACTCAGCTGAGCATCACTGAACGGCAAATCGTATACATTTTTTTATTTTTTTTTCATATCTATACGTCGCGACGTAACGCTATTTGTCACTTGGCTTTGGAACAGGAGGTCACGCGAAAAAGCGCGTCCATCGCGTATGGTGTGGCGCGATACGGGGATGTCGGGAAGCGGAGGAAGTGACTGTCGGGAATGTCGTGGTACGCAAAGGCCATTGGCATATAAATCTATGGACCACGGGTGTAATACAAAATTCACGAAAAAAAGTGTCCCGATAAAACCTATATAAACGAGGGTATATGTGTATTTTTAGAAACCATTATTATGTACACAGTACAGCCTAATGGAAATCTTTTCGCGTTTTGGTTTTCGTTAGGTTCGAACACTTTTTATCGCTGACCCGAAATCCATAGTCTTATATATCAATGGCAGAGGCAGTCTTACCGCGCGCGGCGACAGCGGCGGCAAGTGGTGCGGGTGGTGCGGCGGGGGCGCGTGCGCGTGCGGCGGCATGTGCGGCCGGTGCGGGTCCGCCTCCCACTCGCCGGGGCCCGGCCGCCCGGCCGCGTTCTGCATTCGCAATAAGTGTCAGGCTCCACTAGCGACGTGGCAACTTAAGGCACTTCAAATACTAGTGCACAATAGTTAAAGGATAATGCCGATTCTTGTATGAAAATTGGCCTATACCTTGCGTCTCAACCAAATCATCGGTAAAACAGTAGAAATATTCTCAATATTATGTAAACAAAAAGATTATTAATATAATAACAGGGAATTTCTAATAATCTGATTTTCTAAGTGGTTAATTTTCTAAGTTTTATAAGTGGCTTGGCGGTTCCACATGTTTCGAAACGTTTGATTACTATTTTTAAAATACTTTTAAACCCCTGTTCACATTTCACTAAAATAAATATATGCGATATTAAAATTTGAAAGAAGATTTTTCATGCATACGTGCTTCAGACGCAGAGTGACGCAAATATAGACCATTTTCTGGCATTCTCCTTTAAAAACGTTCTAAATTTCAGCCGAAAATGGTCAACAGTTGTGCTTGTGACGTAATTGGGTAACAAACATCCAAACAACACGATACACAACAACTTTAACGTGAGCATAAGCTCGCATTAGACAGCAGCATTGTCGCCTGACACACAACGACGAGGTAAAATTTAGAACGCGCGGCCGACTATAAATTACATAATATATTCAGTCTTAGAAGACACCCAGAAATTATTTCCTGGGGTCTGATTTGAGTAAGAAAAACGTATCCATCGTTATAGTAATCGTTAGCAAATTCTGCCCCCCGATTGGCTGACGTAAATCAAGGTACCAATCAGCGGCAAAACCCGTAATCGATTACGATAATGATGAATACCTAGCTGTTGTTAAATGATTTTATTATTCTCCTTCGGCTTCATCTTCTGAACTGCAGTCCAAAAAGATGGAACTTAGTCGTTAGTGGAGCCACACACAAGCAGAGGGCAAGTCCTAAGTCCACGATCATTGGCAACTGGCACAGACAGAAAACACCACAGACTATTTTTGTCAAAACAGTTCAGTATACCTACCCTATTCTTCTAGGTTTACACACGAACTTCCTAATTCTCCAGGGTTTAAGAACCAGGTCCTCGCAACGCCTGATAAGTGCTAATATAATACCTACCCTTGAGTAATCACTTAATTGGGTTCTAATCCCGCAGTTCCCCCATCTCCCAGCAGTTGTTCTGCACTAATACGTTCCCAATAACAATTGGATGAGTAATAGAAATGAAGGTAGAAACACAATGTTCAACACCCCCACACTACGCGACTTGATCTATCAGTCAACACAACAACACCATCAGCTGAAGCCATTTGTCTTATCGTCGATAGGTGCGGAATCGCTCATTCTATAGCTTGTGTTGAAAGAAACCATTAATTGTCTATGGTTACCGATACCTAATGTCAAAATAATGTCAATGTCACATCGACTCATATACATATAGTATACATTATTGGATAATTCCTTTATCGAGGAAGACTATGGGCTATATACTCGTAACATTACGATATGACTAATAGGAGCGGAACATCGATGAAAAATGTTGGAAAAATGGGAGCGACGAGCTATTTATGATCTGTACATCGACAATTATAATAGTTAACGCCTGTCAACATTGGATCTTGGCTACCATTTAGCAACTTTCTTGAGAGAAACGTTATTTTTTTAACTAAGCCTTCAGTTCTATCGCGGGCCTTGAGCGTGGAGACCGAATCCAGAAATTCCGTAACGAAAACAACGTAACACCCCCCACGGAGTGGGAAGTGTTAGAAGTTGATAAAAAATGCTATGCAATAGCTTTACCGCGGCAGTCCGAGTGACGTCTTTTTTTTTAATTTTGTTCCATTTCTATATGTCGCGCCGCAACACAATTTTGTTCCATTTCTATATGTCAGCTCAGCCTGCTGGTGTTGGTAATGTGTTTCTGACTTTTCATATTATGTTTGTATGAAAATGTTAAAACAATACTGCAGCATTTCTGCTATAAGATATGGTGGTAGGTCCCCTGATCAGGGATCACACAGAAAGAGTGCGTCACGTGGTGTGGGGTGCCGCCAGTGCCTCTACCCGCGCATACGTACCGCGTGCGGCGACGGCGGCGGCATCTGGTGCGGCATCTGGTGCTGCGGCGGACCGTACTGCGGCGCGGGGCCCGGCATGTGGTGGCGCGGCCAGTCGCCGCGCGGGCCCGGGGGACCGCCGGGCGCGCGTTGCATCTGAGGAGGCGCATGGCCTTGGAACTGAGAACAAAGTTACAACTGACTTAATTACAGTGGGAGAGGGATAGCACCATGTTTGAAGGCTATACCTGTCATTATTAGAAGAAAAACGCCTAAACTCACGCACCGTTTTGCCAAGGTCCTCCCGACCAGTTTCGGACCCGTCCGGAGGCCTTCTTCATGGAGCGTTTTCAGTATGGTGTTTTTTTGTAATACGATCGTTCGAGCGTTAAAAACGCTCCATAAAGGACTCCGGACGGGTCCGAAACTGGTCGGGAGGACCTTGGCGAAACGATGCGTGAGTTTAGCTGTTTTTCCTCTTATAATGTGGTTCCACTCACGAAAGTCTTACAGCCGTTTTCACTAAACCTAGGAAACGCCTAAATCGAATGCTTAGCCCTAAGGTGACAGTTGTTGTAGGTGAAAACTGACACTTATCGGCTAAGCATTCAATTTAGGCGTGTCCTAGGTTTAGTGAAAACGGCTGTTAATGCTATACCTGTCGCTGCACGTAGGGTAATAAAAAGGAGAAAACAGACCACCTTGTTGCGATCTCTGTCGCCCTTTAATTCCCCCTGGGCAGCATTAAAAGCCTTTCCACAGGTGCCGTTGTGACAGGGACAGTAGATATTTGGACGCGCTAATTACATAAAGATAGCACGATTGCAGTGGGGTAGGTATACATGCATGCAAAGAATCTTGTTTGCAAATTCTATATCGAATTTTGACGCTGACTGTACAGCATGGGGGCCACCATAAAATTAATAACCTTAAGACGGACGTAAAGATGTTGTCCGCCAAAGCTTCGTTTCCTGGATGGTGTGCAAAGGCCGTAGGAATAAAAAAAATGGCAACCGAAAGTAATGGAACTTGGAAGTGCAATCTTTTGGAGCAGACCCGGGCTTACAAAGCGCTGTTACTTTGTTGACGATGATGATGAGAGACTTAAACCGAAAAAATACCAATATTATGATAAAAAGAAATTTGAATGCTTACGAATGAAAGATTTATTTATCTACTCGAGCATCGAAGTAAGTGTAATGTGAAATCGCCATCCTCTCATAAACTTCTTGAATTTAAAGAGGATGGCAAAATGTATAAAAATAAAAATGGCAAAATGTCAAGTGATTTTGAACAACAAACTAAAAAAAACTTCCAATTTCGAATTTGACAGCTAATCGAAATGAACCCTCTCCCGGTTTAGCTTCTCATTTCGATGCAGCTCGTTGTAAATGAGCTGCTGCATCGGCCCTTAAATTAATTTTACCTGCATCGGCGGTCTGTGCTGCGGCGGGCCCTGATGCGGCGGCGGGCCCTGGTGCGGAGGCATGTGGTGCGGCGGCGGGCCCTGGTGCTGCTGCATGTGGTGCGGCGGGGGGCCGTGCGGGCCGGGCGGCGGGCCCCGCAGCTGGTGGTGGGGGCCCGGACCGGGCATCATCATCCGCGGGCCGTTCGGTCCCGGCCCGTTTGGTCCACCGAAGAACTCTGTACATAGATGGATAGCTGAAGTATAGCAACTTTTACAGTCTCAAGCATTGATTTATAAACTAAGGATTTCGGGTCAGCGCTAAAAAGTGTCCGAACTAAACGAAATCCAAAACGCGAAAAGAGTTGAAACTCTTTTGATTTGGAGTGATTGGAATCACACTTTCAAAATTAGGCTGTATAATAATGGTTTAAGACATAAATTACAATGTCTTAGTTTGTTTATAAAAATACACATGTAGATAGATGATAGATAGAAAATACTTTATTGTACACCATTACAAAAAGAAAGAAAAAAAAGCAAATAAAATAATCAGAAAAACAAATGTGCAATATGTACATGTACCCTCGTTTATATAAGTTTTCTCGGGACACTTGTTTCGTGAATTTTATATTACAGCCGCGGTCCATAGATTTACATGCCAATGGTCTCAAGGATAAACATGCCGAAGATGCTCAATTTTGATACATCGCGGTATGTGCGTGGATGTCTGGTACCATGCAGGTTTACATGGCTTTAAAGCTAGCACCATTTACCTACTTTTTGATAAATATCTAATATTTTTCTTACTGATCATCATTTAAAACATACATAACATAATGTGTTAAAAATGGTATTGATACTAAAACGCACATAACATAATGATATTATACTGACGCAAAATATGATTGGAATCAATACTCTCAAACAAAGATTTAAATCGCTAGATGAGCCCTAAGCCTACATTGGGCACATCGAAAATTTTCCACAAACATGCTGAGTGAGTGCTTTTAGCAAGCTGTAGTACCTACTGTGATTGTGTGACGGAGAACGTGAGTGCAAATTTCGTTTAAGAGTAAATGAGACGCCACTAAATCACCATTTCGCCATTTTTTGTGTCGCTGTGTGTGTAAGATGACAACGTGTCACATACAAGACAAAAACGTGGACGTTTTTGGAGGCTTTAGCCTTTAGGGCTCATCTAGCGATTTAAATCTTTGCTCTCAATGGCGTTGTATTTTTGATGCAAATAAATAAATAAATTAGAAGCTATACCTCCAGGATGTGGCCCGGGCGGACCGCCAGGGTGCGGTCCTCTCATGCCGGGATTACCGGGACCGGGTGGTGTTGACCTGGTCTTGGACTGGCTCTCGAACTGGTTCAATGCCTGCAACGTACACCTCGGATTACCTCCCTGACACACCCCAAATGATCCACAGCAGGCCTCGCTAACTTATCACGTGATCGAACAAGATGCAAGTAGCCATCAAGATGGGTCGATTTTAGACGGCTGCCGCGAGTCGGCTAGGTTGAACGCGTTGGTCGTTGTACGGGATACATTTCACGCGCTACATGCGCCCGATTACGAGGTAGCCCTAGTACGTCGAAAGAGATAAAGTTACGCGATAGAAAGAGAGCACATACTGTAGGTGCTTAGCGGAAGCGGAGTCAGGCGCTTTTGCGAACTGAATTGCACTTTTTTGTGTCAGCGCTAGGGTCGCTATTTCTTTAAATCATCTTGCGGAGTGAGCATTCCGTACCGTTAGTATTGTTAACCGTGTCCATAGTGAAATTGAATTTCATATGCGTGCTTTTTAGAAATTATGTTTATTAGTGATGTATTTGTTAAGCGATCCATGCATGTGTGTGTGTAATTGTAAATAAACCAGTGTGATCTGAGCAGCCGCCTGGTTCACTTTGTCTGCCCGATGTAACAATTACTTAGGTATTAAATCTCGTTTCCTAAAAACCTCAGGTTACGTTAGGTTTATATTTCTTACGTAGACCTCATGTCTTAGCAATATCTCAAGCGCTCCATTATATTTCGGCTTATACTCAGGCTGCATATTGTTCAATTTTACCAAATACTTCTTCCAAATCACTACAAGTATGAGTAGGTTGCAAAATCTACCCGGTTAAGTGTAG
The DNA here is from genome assembly GCA_963855885.1 of Coenonympha glycerion. Classification (NCBI taxonomy): domain Eukaryota; kingdom Metazoa; phylum Arthropoda; class Insecta; order Lepidoptera; family Nymphalidae; genus Coenonympha; species Coenonympha glycerion. The sequence continues at coordinate 6,516,922 of OY979648.1, read as the reverse complement.
GTACCTTATTTTGCTTCTAATCGATGGTATTTCTAAAGATATTTCTAATTTATGGTCATGAATACTGATCATTCTGCATCATTAAGTTGTTACTAAGTATCCATATATTATGTGACGTATGGGAGCAACAGTAATTACAATATTACCTACCTACATGGTGCAAAATTGGACTATGGACATTCAAACGACATAGCAATATGTCAAAAATTGGTATTGCTATATAATGGAAACCATAAGGAAAATAAGCTTTTAAACGTTTCAAAAACATTTCGTGATTTAGAAGAAATCGAAATCCCAAAAATGTGTTGTTGAAAGACTATTATGATGGAAACTGTCCAAATAACTTAAATAAAATAAAATAAAAATAAAAAGAGCCTTTATTCAAACTTGGTTTACACAATTATTGACGCTAAACTTGCAATTTTCTAAGATACTAACATACAGAGTAACAAAGAACAATATTTGAACAGTATAAAGTACATTTTTAAACAATATAAGTATTATATAGTATTGTAACAATTTCTCTGCCTCGACAACCTAGTTTGTTTGCCCATTTAAGGCAAAGGCCTCCTCCAATTTCCTCCACATCTGTCTGTCACAAGCTTTTCTTGTCCAAGTGTTGCCACCTGCCATAGACTTGATTTCATCTACCCATCTCTGAAACGGTCTACCCCTTTTTCTTTTCATATGACCTGTGTACCAGTACATTATTGATTTGCTCCATTTATCTTGGCCCCTGACTGTATGCCCAGCCCATTTCCACTTGAGTTTCTTTATGACGATGTTAACATTCTTAGTTTTTGTGAAGTTCTTAATTGTTGAGGTTCTTATTTTGTCTGACAGTTTTTTCCCCATCATTGTTCTATTCATGGCATTCTGGCAAGTTTCAAACTTCTTTCTGTGAGCTTTGGTCAAGGACCAAGTTTGGCAACCGTATGTAAGCACTGGTACAATGCAGGTGTTGAATAGTTTTCTCTTAATGGCCATGCTTATTTCTTTATTTTTAAATATTTCCTTTAGGCTCCAGAATCTCTTCCAAGCATTTCCTATGCGTCTTTCCACTTCTTTCGGTGTAAGATCTTCTTTGGATATAATTTGGCCCAGATATATATATTCGTTGACATATTCAATTTCATTTCCCATGATGTAAATAGGTTCTTCTATCCCGTTTGTCATGACTTTGGTTTTTTGAGTGTTCATAATCAATCCAGCTTTACGACTTTCTCTATCCAAGTCGTTTAGCATTCCTTCGAGATCATCCTTTGTTTGAGAGAAGATTATAATGTCATCTGCGAATCGCAAATGCGATAATTTTTCTCCGTTTATTGTTATACCTTTTAGTTCCCAGTTTAGGTTCCGAAAGATATCTTCCAAAACTGCTGTAAAGAGTTTAGGTGACAGAGGGTCACCCTGACGAACACCTCTTCCCAGCTTGATTTCTTTCCCTTCTTTTTCAAGCCTTATCTTCGCTTTACTATTTGTATAAAGGTTTCTCAGTATTTTTATGTACTTATTTTCTACTCCTTGATTCTTAAGTGCTTTCCAGATAGCTTCGTGTTCTAGTGAGTCAAATGCCTTACTGTAGTCTACAAAACCACAATAAAAAATGGTGTTGAATTCTTTGCTCTTTTCGAAGACTTGTTTTACTACATAGATGTGGTCTAGAGTTGAGAAGCCACTTCTGAATCCCGCCTGCTCCTTTGGTTGGTTCTCGTCTAACACTCTTGTTATTCGGTTGAGAATTACTTTGGCAAAGATCTTGTAAATATTCGTTATAAGACTTATGGGTCTGTAATTATTTATGTCATCTTTGCTCCCTTTTTTGTGCAGTAAGATTATTGTTGATGATGTCCATTGCTCTGGGATCAGCTCGCTCTCTAATACATCGTTAAATATATATGTAAGGATAGGTGCTATTACACTCTTGTTTGCTATTAGATATTCATTGGTAATATTATCGGAGCCAGGGGTCTTATCCTTTTTTTGTGATGTTATGGCTTTCTCCACTTCAGTGAGCATTATATTTGGTACCATGTCCATGTCCAGAGGTAGATCTAGGTCTGTTGGTTGAATATTGCATTGGCTTGTATATAAGTTTTTAAAGAAATTTGTCGCTAATGTGTTAATGTCTGGTCGTTTGGTCAAACTATTTCCACTAATGACTTTCATCTTAGGTATCCAATCTCGCTTTTCTGCCAACTGCTTGAGAGCTTTTTTGGCTCCTCCTGTTTTTTGGATGCAGTTTTCTAGCGTTTGTAACCTATATTTCTCTCTGTCCTTTCGCATGCTTAAATTGATTTCTTTACTTCTTTGGGCTATACTCTTTCTTATGTCTTTTGTTTTGTTATGCTCACAAAGTAATTTAACTCTGTCTTCTAAGAGGTTCCTTGTTTTTTCTGATAGCCATGGTAATCGTTTGTTCCGCTCACCAGGTGTTTCTGTCATTGTTAGAGCTTCTAATAATTTATCGTATTTAGTCTGGGTACTGAGTTCCTTTGTATTTTCAATGAAGTCGTTCATTTTCTCCTTTAAAGTTGTTCCTAACAGCATACATTTGTTTTTTGGTCTTACTTTGAATGGTCTTCTTTTATTTGATTTCATTACTAGTTTAGCTCTGAGTGCTCTGTGGTTGCTGTTGAAGTTGAGATTGTTTATTACCCCACAGTCATTGAAATCTTTTCCTCTATTGGAGAGAATATAATCAATCTCGTTTTTGTATTTTCCATCTGGTGATACCCATGTCCATCGGTTTCCAGAACGTTTTTTATAATAGCTATTTAGTATTTTGAGATTGAACTCATACGCCAATTGAATTAATTTCTCTCCATTTCTTGTCCTTTTCCCTAAGATGTAAGGACCTAGCACCATTTCTTCTCCATTTCTTCTATTACCAGTTTGCGCATTGAAATCTCCCATAACTATTAAGTTTTTGCCTGTGTGATTTCTAATAGCATCTGTAAGAGTTGAGTAAAAGGAGTCAATGTCTGTGATGGCCGATTGTTCTGTTGGGGAGTAGACTTGGACAATAGACCACATTTCTTCCGATGGTGGCAGTTTTATGTTTAGTATTGCTATACGCTCTGATATGCCTATAAATTCATTGATGTAATCCTTCAGTTCCTTACGTATTAAAAAACCTACGCCATATTTTCCTGGTGTATCTACTTTATAGTACAGGATACTTTCTCCATAGTCTTCAATATTTTCTCCCAGACGCCTTACTTCACTCATACCAATAATGGACCATTTTATATTTTCCAGCGCCATCCTGAGCTCTGCTAGTTTTTCATTTGTTCGTAACGAAAGTGTATTGTATGTAATAATATGCAGAATATCCTTGTGAAGTGATTTTTGAAGTAGCTTTGTTTTTACATTTGGAGGGTAGTAGTCAGCTTTCCCCACGGTGACTAACCGGCTTGGGGTGATATTTTCATGTGTTTGTTTTAGTATGGAGTTAGTATTATAAATGTTTAGGTTGTCGAGGGCACTTAGTTGTTTTTTGACATTTCTGATAATGACGATGATCTCCCTCGTACCATGTATTGAAGTATACCAGGTTTAATTACATCCTTAGCACTATTTGCAGTTAATGTTTTTGCAATTTGGGAGTTTGATCTCTTTTGCGTAGGCGACTTCGGTGAACCCGTCGTTTCCCTCTTCCTCTTCTCACGGCCTGGGTCATTTGACTTCGTAACTATCAATTTGTCATATTTTATAAATGCAATGTTTCCTTTTTTTCTTTCCTCTTGCACTTTAGGTTGTAGCTGTTTCCGGATTTCAAGAACATTTTTAGGGAAATCTTCTTTTATATAGATGCCATGTGGAAGTAAGGATTTGCTTTTAAGTATGAGATGTTTTTTCCAGATAGTAGTCAAAGTAACAACTACTGGGCGGTTTTTATTTGCTTGTGCTCCTATTCTATAAACATTACTTATTTCCTCACTTGTTAAATGTATTCCTACTTCTTCAATGATTTCCTTTATGTAGTCCACTAGTTCAGTTTCTCTCTTCCCCTTCTCTTCCATCCCAAAGAAAATTAAGTTATTCTTTCTTTTCTCCATTTCCATTTGATCCAATTTTCGTTCGAGTTTTACTATTTGAGTTTTCAAATTTTTATTTTCCTGTATGATTGAATCCATCTTTTCGCTTAGGGCCTCCATTACGTTTGCAGTAACAGTTTTCGTTATTGTTAAAGTCTGTTCATTCAGCCTTTCGTCCAATCTCGCAAACCACTGCTCCATAGTATTTTTGTCCATTTTTAGGGAGTTTTTTTTTTTTTTTTTTTAGGGAAAATTGAAAATAGAGCAGTGCCACACTTTTTGGTAGTTTTTGGTTTTTATCTTCTGGCAATACTTCGGGAATAATGTCATTCGGTTTAAGTTTTTTAGGTTGGCACTATTGACTCGTGAAGTATGAACTGTGAAGCTAGTGGTTTTGTTTGTGGTCTTTGCTATGAAGTATGAACGGGTGCCGCGAAATAGGTATGGCGGCGTTAGTGGCTTGTCCCTTGTGTTTACCGTTATGTCTTGTCCTTAATTTTGCGATTTATACAACGCTTGTCTTTATTATTTACTTATAACATCCGTTCGCTTCCGATTTAGTATTAGGAAAAGCAAATTGGTTCACTGTATGCCACCAAATCTTGTGTTTATGCCGTGTTTACGCCCAACTTAAGCACGGATATTTTGAATGTTTTTTCACTCTTATAGCGCGAGTTAGTTCTGGACAACGTTCTCACTTTAATTTTGCGCACTTTTAAACACACTGTAACAGTTATTTAGCTTTTACTAAGCGGTGTACTATTTATTTACAATATTTAACGCGGAGTTAGTGTTTATACTGCCAGCGCCCTCTGACAACTCCTCCTCCAAATAACTTAGGAACTTTTTAATATTTTATGTCAAGGAAGCCCGAAATAACTCCACTAACAAAACACACGTTGTTTTGTAGAATAGTAGGTACAGTTAGATATACATTTGAAAGGAAAGGGCTTTCACCCCTACATAGTACACGTACCAAAGACACTTACGAAGCGGTTTGATTCCTCGTTCCTGATACGCACTGTAAAAGTCTGCGGAATACCCTACCAAGCACTGTCTTTCCCGCCTCCTTCAAAAAGGCATCTCCTAGGCAAGCGCGCAACACCTTAGGCTGTATCATCACTTTACATCAAATGTGAGCACAGTCTAGCGCTAGCCTATATAGTTAAAAAAAATAGTAGAGCATCTACATCTATCTTGCGAGTGCACGAGGAATGACAATTCCTTCCCATGTCAACGGTGGAATGAGTTGAATGGTAAGAGGAGGAAGCTTCATTTTTAGGCGATATGGTATGGCATTCTGTACCTACCCACTTAGGGTCAATTTTACGCAGCCGCGAATTGGAATGGAAGCGTCAAAGCGTCAATAGGAGAATTCGCTGGAATGCTCGAAAACGCTTGGTAGGTACCGCATTGCTGTGACCGACCCAACCGACTATCTGTTCGAGACACTTCTCGCAGATTCCACAGATGGCGCCACAGTAGTAAGGGGAATACTCGACAACGGCAGTCAGGGGAATACCCGAGAATGCGCTAGGATTCCCCAGAGACGCACCCCTTTTTTTTGCTCTTATTTAAATTGTACGTTGTCGCTTCGATTCCATTTCGTAGCGGTGTAAATTGGCCCTTAGGTCTGCCAAAATATAGTTTTTGATAGTAGGGGAGCACCTAGGTTTTCTCTCGTTTTTATGTAACTACCTACCAAATTTTCTAAATTTTCACGGTGCTAATGTTTACCTGTTTAGTGGGCAGCGTAACGACAGGGTGCTGCCCGTGAATCTCCTTCTTGCCCAGGCGATCGAGCACCATCCGCAGGGACTGGTCAGAGCCCAGCGATATGACGCAGAAGCCCTTGGACTGTCCATTCGCCCTGTTCTCGAAGAACTTCACGTCTTGAAAGTCAGTGACGCCGATATCGGCGATCGCGTTTGCTATGTCTTGGTCGGTCGCCCACTGGAAAACACACGCATCCAAAACTCAAGGAAATGCCAACTAATGGAACGCGAAGCGTAATAAGGAAATACATACTTTACTTGTACCTTGCTTTTTTCAGTGTCTCGAATACCCTCAATTTATAACGAGCTAAAAGACACAAACTATACAAAAACCCGAAGTCTCAATGCACCCACGAAAAACTTTTTTCTTTTTTAAATGTCCTTACAGATTATAATCTTCCATCACTAAAATCTTTCATCTGCCACACTCTCACCATTCGTTCCGAAACAAGAACTATGCCGATATCGTTATCCTCGATATAAAGTGATGGGTGGAAAGGAAACAGTTTTCATTTTAACCATTCTTTTATTTCATTATCACATTTGTATTGCAATTTTAATAAATATATTATTTCGCAGAGGATTATGCAGTGACATACTGCGGTTAATGTCAATTAAGTATTGGTTCTGACGCTTTTCTAGAATTTCAGAGTATAAATTATCAACAAATCTAAAATTTTCTTAGTAATATTACCACAATTTGACTCAAATACCAGCCAAATTAAGTAAAAATTAAGATTTTACTGCGAGATCAACAATATTATTATTTACGTATCTACCATTTAACAAGAGCATTTTATATTATTAGATAAATTAAAACCCAAGCACCAGTTAATTAATAGCATTGTTCTATACAACAAGTGTCCGAATTTAACAAAGCAATTTTCTAATTTTTTTTTTTTATTGGTACAATTAATATCGGTTACTTTTAATACTATAAATATATTTCTTGTTAACAAAAGTATTTGCGAGTTTTGCGCGAAACATAAGCCAATGTCATCATAATATACCGCATTTCATTACCGAAGTAGAACCGTACAATACGGAATACACTATTAATAAGTATGTATGTTTATGGTAAAAAATAGCAATTTTTAAACTAATCCCCATGGTACGAATAGACAATCATGGCGGCAAAAGACAAATGGTAAACTACGCATAATCGAGGACAAGTCAGTGGCAATGAGGGCATCCAGGTTTTGTCACCGGTAGGGCTAAGACATGCGCCACGAGAGTCTATTTGTTTTATCGTTCTATCATTATTGAATAAGACAAGAGATCGACAAAATTCTACAATATGTAGGATCGAAAAAATTCTAAAAATCACATGGCGCAAATCTTAGGCCCCTTGTCACACTGTAGTGTGCCGACTTTCGTACCTAACCCTAACAAAACATTCGTAAGGGTCAATTTACGCCGCGGCGGAATGGAATGCAAGTGGCTTTTTTACATAGCATAATGAACTTTATGTCAATTGTATAAAATACAAACTAAAAAGGAGCCAAAAAAAACGTCGTGCGTGTTACAGAATTCTCTGTAACACGCACGACGTTTTCCTTGCGCATTCTCAAGAATTCTTTATTTTATTTGTTATACAATTGACATGTTAATTATGCTGTGTAATACAGTCTCTTCCATTCCATTCCGCCGCAGTGTAAATTGACCCTTGGACAATTACATGGGTGCTTCAACAGCACTGAAATGTCTGGTCAACATCACGTCAGCCTAGTCCAATCAAGCGACAATATAAATAAATAAATGTGTTTTGCCCTCTTTCGAACAAAACGGTCACCATAAAGATAAAAACAAAATTAATCAGTACACAAGTTCAGTACTACAGTAAGGTACAAGCATTTTCTTACCTTGTTGACAACCTGTTATAAGAAAATAGTTAAACATAGTAATTGTAATGTAATCAGAATTTTGGTTGACAATAATATTATTGTTATTTGTCCACCAACCAATACCCTGACTTAAAATAAAGAGCTAATTAAAAAAATAAAGCACATTATCTACCTTATAATTATAATGTGGTTTAAAATTATCAAATATAAATATTAATATTTTAATAAATAATTATGTTTCATGTCATCAAAAAATAAATCAATAATAAAATCACACATCCCAAACAAACATATGTAGGTTCTGTTTCACAATCACCAGATAAACTTTATCGAGCGAATTATCTTGTGACAATTTTTGTATTGGGAATATGGCAAAACGTCAAGTTTATTCGTTAGATAAAGTTTATCTTGCGGTTATGAAACAGGCTCTTATTATGTCAAAACCTCTTTAAGTCGACAGGTGTAAAAATAGGGTGTTGCGGCCATACAATCAGCGCTCGCGCCGGGGGGGGCGCGCGCGCGGGGGAGCGGGGAAAGGCCGCCCGTTTTTGTGAGCCGGCGCGTACCAACGGTCACCGATTGGAAGCTCGGTGAGAGCGCGCGTGCCGTTCGTGCAATATTTGCAATATATCGCGAGATCGATTCAGGTCCTTTTTGTTCGTGAGACGGTGTAATATTGTAAACCTGGACATTACTTTGAGTTGTGTGTGAATTAGTGAGTGCGCCGTGATCTGGGACAACAGTCGAGAGCCGCCAGACCGGTTCCCTGCTCATCGTTGCTGCGTGTTGGAGGAAGTTTCTGGGGTGAACCTGCCTACACATCTATTACACACGCTATCTACACGTACACTATCCACAGCCGAGACTTCAGGCGGGTTCCCCTTACGCTAAGCTCCGGGCGCGTGGGGCGTCGGTTCGACGACGGCGCTGGAAATCGGAGGTAGGTACGAACCTTTGATAGGTCTAGCCACATATTGATCTAAAAATTATATGATCGCCTCTGGCCTGCTCGATCCGGGACCACGTATGGGCCCTGGTTCCGTATCCCTTTGAGGGCAGCCCTGTTGGCTAAAACACTTGGTAGCAGAAGCGCGGTTTCCACACCTCGCTGGCGACTTGTATTGTGTACCTACCTGCGGTTTGTGTGCGCCGCGTACCGCGTTTGTTTGGCGTTCGATTATTGCGTGTATACCAGTGAATAGTTCTATTCCGCGTTAATTTGCTGCGTATTGTCTGAATTTGAAACGCCTTGTTGGCGCGCACGCTCGGTTTTGGGTACCACGACCGCGGTTACGGCCCGCGTTTTATTGAACTACCGCGTACTTACCGACGCGGCAGTGTACCGACTTTGATTCGCGTATCGCAGTTAATCGAATGGATAGTTACCTACCCATTATTGGTTATCGCTCATAGTGTTTCGGCGGGTGATTGCTTACCCGAGCGATAAGTAGGTACCTATTTACTTATTTAATTTGAGATCCGCATTAGGGTTGTCACATCGCGTTAGTGCATTGTGCGAATTAATTTCTTAGCTTATTTATTATTCTTTAATTTTATTATTCATTAGTAGGTAGTATTGTTGTTCGGCTAGGGTTGTCGCGAGGCGCTAGATTATTTTATTATTAATCTTACTTAGTTAGCTAGTCTTGGGGATTATTATTATATATTTTTTCCTTTTGACTTACATTGTTTATTAATTAATTATTAGTTGCTGGTTATATTATTTATCAGTTCCCTATTGGCCTTTCGTCATGCCAAATAATAAGTCGCCGGCCGTCCGCATGCAGGCCGAACTGCGGTGGGCCTCGAGTGCTCACAGCCTTATCGCGCGGCCTGACAGAGTGTCCAGTCTGCTTCACAGACTGGAACAACTACCCACCAGGCGCGCGAATTTTGAGGAGGCCTGCGCAGAATATTTTGAAGCCGCTGAGACGGAAGAGGCACGCGACTCGGCGCAGCGGGACTATGACCAGTTCTTTGAACTGACTGACGAGCTCTTTGAGGCGGGGGCTAAGATCAAAAGAGAGGCCCGCCTGAGTTGTTCTCCATGCGTATCTCCTCGGCAGCCGACGCAGCCGGCCTTGATGGGTCGACTCCCTACCCTGGACCTGCCCAAGTTTCAGGGAAGGTTACAGGACTGGATGGGATTCAGTGCTATATTTGATAGCCTGGTCGACAAGCGTCTTGACCTGACCCCCAGTCAGAAATTGGCGTACCTGCTTTCCTCCCTGGAGGGGGAGGCGTTGAGCGTCGTCGGTCATTTGGACTTGTCCGACGACAGCTACCCTACTGCCAGGGATCTACTTGCTAGGCGGTACGCCAATACACGCAGGCTAGCGGATGCGCACATGGCGCAGCTGATGTCCCTTCCGGCCCTGAAAAACCGGGCACGGCTCCGGGAGGAGATCATCGACCCGGTTGTGGTGGCCTGCAACGCGCTGCGTCGCCTGGACTTCCCAGTGGACGAATGGTCCTTTTGGCTGCTGCACCTGGTCCTGTCCCGCCTGCCTCTCGATCTACGGATCCATTTTGAGGAGAGGTTCGGCGGTGACGGAGCGGACTACATTCCGCCCTTCAAGGACCTGCTAAAGTTCTTGGAGCAGCAGAGCCGTCAGGTAGACAACGCCGTTGGTACCACCACAACCGCGCGGTCCGATCGGCCCACGCCGGCGGGGAAAGCTCCCAGTCCCAAAGCGAAGACGGCGCCTAAGCCGAGTGCCGAGGCAGGGCGCCGGGTCATACCGCACTACAGCGGTCTTGCTGCCACTGAAGCGGCCCCTTGTGCCTATTGCCACACACCTACGCATCGAACGGTGGCTTGCCCGAAGTTTCTCAGCAAGCCCGTTAGGGTACGCCGAGACATCGCCCGCGAGCGTCGCTGGTGCTATTCTTGTCTGGACAAGCACCGTCAAGCTGACTGTCCGCACCAGCGGCCTTGCCCCAATTGCCGCGGCAACCACATTGGCATTTTGTGCAGCAATCGAAATGGGGTTGGCCGTCAGGAGGGGAGTGAGAGCACGCCCCGTACGGGCGGGGGCGCTCATCAGGATCACCCCCTCGGTGACTCAGGTCGACTACGACCTGACCAGCGCACAACGGAGCGGGCCCAAGGTTTAGAGCCTCGAATGGTCGGGGGTTACCCCTCCAGGGGCGGGGGGTTTCACCCCCCCTCAGCGTACGGATGGGGGTGTTGCAGCAGCAGCGCGGGAGCCTCGCGTATTGTACTCGCCTCCTTTGGCTGAGTGGCCCCGGCTTGCACGCCACCCCCTCCCTACCTAGGTCGCTACCACAGGTATCAGGTCCCGGCATCGGCGTTCGTGTCGAGAGCCGCCAGACCGGTGAGACCGGACGCCCTCTACCCGTGGATGTACCCGAACGGGTACCCTCCTTCCCAGGTGGTGGAGGTACCTCAGGAGGCTTCCTTTGAGGATCCCCGGCACGGGGATCAGCCCGATGAGGACAGATCCCCTTAGGTAGTTGCCGCCCTAGCTCCCACTACAGCCACTTCCCCGGACGATTTTGATAATACCGTGAAGGTATGTCAGACGGTCCTTTTGCCGACAGCGTCAGTAAAGGTCATTAACCCAAATGGTGACTCGTTGATGGTGCGCACCTTATTGGACCTCGGGTCCCAGCGCTCCATCGCGTCGTCGTGGCTGGTGGGAAGGCTAGGGCTCCCTTGGAGTCCTGATTCTAATCGGATGATAGGTATTGGAGGTGTGGAGCCACCGACTCCAAGGGGACAAGCTGAGCTGATGTTTGCTCCAGCTAAGGGTCACCTTCGCATTTTAGTTAAGGTAAATGTTCTTGATGATATTGTGGGCTCGCTTCCGAGCGTTCCAATAAATAACTCAGCGGTTCATTGCACGTCGGGTTTATCCCCGGCGGACCCACAGTGGTCGGAACCTGGCCCAACGGATTTACTCCTTGGTGCCGACGTGCTGGGTCTAATTATGACAGGTGATGTTAGAACCCTACAAAGGAACGGGTTGACCGCTATGTCCACAATTTTCGGATATAGCTTCTTTGGCCCTGTTTTGTGGTCAACCCCTTCACCTGCGGAGGATCAACTGCAGAAAATAGGTGTGTCACTCTCTGACATGGTCCAACGTTTCTGGGAGATTGAGGAGCCGCATCACGTGGCCCCGGTAGACCCTCTTCACCACGAGTGTGAGCGATTCTACCAAGATAATACCGGCCGCCGTGTCGACGGCCGTTTTGTCACTCGCTTGCCCTTTTTGGCTTCACGCCCCCTTCTTGGTCATTCAAGAACCTTAGCTGAAAAGAGGCTATTATCCATGGAACGCCGTATGCGGAGAGACCCCATCTTCCGTAAGAAATATATTGAGTTCATGAGGGAGTACGAAGATTTGGGTCATATGTCCCTCTCCAATTGCGATTGGCGCTCGCATGAGCATTACTTTCTTCCCCATCATGCAGTCTTAAAGTCCCCAGGGGGTAAGATACGAGTGGTTTTTGATGGATCAGCGCCCTCCTCCAACGGAGTGTCCTTGAACCAATGTCTTCACACTGGGCCCAAGTTGCTCAAGGACATATCCGACATCCTCACTCATTTTCGAAGGCACCAAGTAGTTTTCGTAGCCGATATCCGCATGATGTTCAGACAATCGGTGGTGCATCGTGATGACCGTCGATATCAACTAATATTATGGCGCGAGGATCCCAGAGACCCGATACGGGTGTTTGAATTGAACACGACGACCTATGGTCTTAAATCTAGCCCGTATATCGCCATGAGGACCTTACTGGAGCTAGCGGATCGAGAGCGAATAAATTTCCCACGAGCCGCTGAAGTGTTGGAAACCTCCGTCTATATGGATGACATTTGCACCGGAGCTTCAACCGTGGAGGAGGCTCTTATATTGAAAGAAGAATTAATTGGTATCCTGAAGTCTGGGGGTTACGAGCTGCGGAAGTGGTTGTCCAACTCCCCTGATATTTTGAGAGACTTACCAGGAGAGGATCAACAAGATCCTCATCTTTTTGAACACCCAGAGAATCCTAATTTGTTGACGGTGCTCGGTATTCAATACCAGCCTGTTCAAGATTCGTTCACGTATCGAGTGAAGCTTGAACCTCCTTCTAAGGACTGGACCAAAAGGGCTGTCTTGTCCACGGTCGCTCGTACCTTCGATCCAAATGGATGGATAGCTCCTGTTATATTCCTGGCCAAGTGCTATTTACAAAGGCTCTGGGTTTCCGGGTTAGGTTGGGACGAGCCTCTTCATGGGACTCTGTTAAGAGAGTGGCTCTCCTTTGTGTCATCCCTTCCTGACATCAACCAAGTTTCCATGCCTAGATGCTTTTTGCCGGCGGGAAAATGCCGGGTCGCCTTACACGGGTTCTGTGATGCCTCTGAGAAGGGTTATGCCGCTGCAGTATACCTGCGAACCGTAAGCGCTTCTGGGCATGTTTCTGTCCATCTCGTTCTAGCTAAGAGCAAGGTAGCTCCCCTTAAGTCTCGTTTGACGATTCCCAAATTGGAACTGTCTGGAGCCGCGCTTTTGACTCGCCTCCTAAATCATGTACACTCTTCTTTGAACTCTGTTGTTGACATTGGGGACGTGTACGCCTGGTCAGACAGTGAGATCGTACTTTGTTGGCTACGAGCCTCGGCTCACAATTTAGAAGTTTTTGTTGCAAATCGAGTGTCGCAAATCCAGAATTCGGGGACACCCCTAAATTGGAGACATGTTCCTGGAGAATTGAACCCTGCAGACTGCGCTTCACGCGGCTGCGAGGCCCCTTTGCTGGTTGACCATCCCCTCTGGTGGGGTCCTGGTTGGTTGACCGGACCGGAGTCGTCTTGGCCTCAGAACAAATTCTCTGTCCCGGAAGAATTACCAGGCCTTCGATTGCGAGTTGGAGTAGTCAATGAGCAGCCCACTTACGACCACTCACTTCTAGAACGGTATAGCTCTCTTGACAAGCTCATAGGCGTAACCGCCTGGCTGCGTCGATTCACTCGCAACGCGAGGAATCCCCTTGATAAAAAATTGGACACAGTGCTCTCACCTCTTGAACGTCGAGAAGCACTGATGCATTGGGTACGTATGGTCCAAACGGAGCACTTTGCGTCCGCCTTTGAATCCTTGAAGCGAGGCTCAGTTTTGAAGGGTGCTCTCGCCCGCCTCACTCCTTTCTTGGATGACGCTGGTATGTTACGCGTCGGCGGACGTCTTAGGAACTCCGACTTGCCCTACGGGGCTCGTCACCCATTGTTACTCCCCAAGGATGGCCCTTTTGTCAGATTGCTGGTGACTCATCACCATCTGAAAAATGCTCATGCGGGTTGCAACGCCCTCTCGGCAATCTTGCAACGGGAGTTCTGGATTTTAGCTGGACGACGTACCATCCGGAACGTAATATTTAAATGCATACCTTGTTACCGTTTGAAGGCCTCCCTCACGCAACCCATCATGGGAGACTTGCCACCTGACCGTGTCACGGCTGCGCGCCCGTTTTTGGGGGTGGGAACAGACTTTGCGGGCCCCTTTTTTGTGAAGAGCTCAAATCTACGGAACGCTCGGTCCTTCAAAGCTTACCTGTGCGTCTTCGTTTGCCTCTCCACCAAAGCGGTTCATTTGGAACTTGTAAGTGCGCTCAGCACTGAGGCATTTGTAGCTACTCTCGGTCGGTTTGTGAGCCGCCGCGGCCTGCCTGACCTGGTTCGAACTGATTGTGGCACTAATTACAGGGGAACTGATAGATATTTAAAGGAAATTGTTGAATTTTTGTCCAGTAACAAGGATCACATAGGCTCCACTCTGTCCAAAATGGGCATTACATGGAAATTTGACCCCCCAGCTTGCCCCCACTGGGGTGGGATCTTCGAATCTGTCGTAAAGGTTGCAAAAACGCATCTCCGTCGCGTCATTGGCGAAACTATATTGACATTTGAGGAGCTGACTACTGTCTTTTGTAAAATTGAAGCTGTCCTCAATTCTCGGCCCCTCTGCCCGATATCCTCCGACCCAAATGATTTAGAGGCGTTGACACCAGGTCACTTCTTGATTGGCCAGCCCCTTAACGCGCTGCCCGAGTACCCCTTCCGGGACGTGAAGTCTTCACGGTTGTCAAGATTTGAATTGCTACAACAGATGACCCAAAGTTTTTGGCATCGTTGGTCACTGGAATACTTGCATCTTTTGCAGCAGCGCGTTAAGTGGACTGATAAATCTGACCCGCCTAAGACAGGCGATCTGGTGTTGCTTAAAGAATCGAATTTGCTGCCTTTATACTGGCGTCGGGGACGCATCACTAAACTTTTGTATGGATCGGACGGTGTACCTAGAGTGGCCGAGGTATTTGTTGGAGATGCGGTTTTGCAGCGTGCCGTGGCCACCTTATCTCGTCTTCCCATTGAATGACGAACCTACATCCGTAAGGTTCGTGGACGGGGGTGTTGCGGCCATACAATCAGCGCTCGCGCCGGGGGGGGCGCGCGCGCGGGGGAGCGGGGAAAGGCCGCCCGTTTTTGTGAGCCGGCGCGTACCAACGGTCACCGATTGGAAGCTCGGTGAGAGCGCGCGTGCCGTTCGTGCAATATTTGCAATATATCGCGAGATCGATTCAGGTCCTTTTTGTTCGTGAGACGGTGTAATATTGTAAACCTGGACATTACTTTGAGTTGTGTGTGAATTAGTGAGTGCGCCGTGATCTGGGACAACAGTCGAGAGCCGCCAGACCGGTTCCCTGCTCATCGTTGCTGCGTGTTGGAGGAAGTTTCTGGGGTGAACCTGCCTACACATCTATTACACACGCTATCTACACGTACACTATCCACAGCCGAGACTTCAGGCGGGTTCCCCTTACGCTAAGCTCCGGGCGCGTGGGGCGTCGGTTCGACGACGGCGCTGGAAATCGGAGGTAGGTACGAACCTTTGATAGGTCTAGCCACATATTGATCTAAAAATTATATGATCGCCTCTGGCCTGCTCGATCCGGGACCACGTATGGGCCCTGGTTCCGTATCCCTTTGAGGGCAGCCCTGTTGGCTAAAACATAGGGCTTCCACCTCAACCAGTGTCCATGAAAGATTTTTTCCATGAGAAGACATGAGGAGGTACAGTAATGTACTAAAGTGTAATTAATTAATAGAACATCTTCCAGTCAACGTGGCAAGACAAGGAATAACAATTATTTCAAATGGAATGGAATAAGCTGGTGGAATGACGAGGAGGAAGCCAAAAATAGTGATATTCTATCATTGTATATTGCATCTCACTCTGTAATACGAGGATTATAAATCTTTAAAAACCGACATTTTATTTCCATGTTTTGTTATGAACCAAACATTTTAACCCGCAAGTTTCGACCTCAATTTGGGTTAGCTGCAATTTATTTATGATTTAAATACATTTAATTAAACATTTGTTATGATACAAATAAACGCAAGACCGAAATTTGTTTCTTTAGAATCGGTCACTAATTTGTTATGCATAGTGTGTTGTTATAAAATCAAAAAAATAAATAATGAAGGTCGAATTTATTCACGTACTACTTAATCTTAATTAATAAAAATAAATACCTAATAAATTAGTATAAAATACAAATTATTAAGTGCCTGTTTCACAATCACCAGATAAACTTTATTTAGCGAATATATTTGATGTTGTGACAATTTTTGTATTGGGAATCGGTCAAAACATCATGTTTATTCATAGATAAAGTTTATCTGGTGATTGTGAAAGAGGCCCTTAGACTGTTATCACCACTTTTAACCGCATTGTACCACACATTCATTCATGCACACACAATCATAAATATCATTCATAATTAATATTCTTTAAAGTATAACGGCATTTAAATGAGATTTTGAAATATTTACATATTCTTGTCATTGAAAATAAAAACATTCATCAAAATTAAAAAAAAATAGAACACAATAAAAATGTAAAACAAAATGTTATTTCTCACCTTCTTATCTAATTGTTAAGATTTTCAAACACACAAATTTTGAAATGTTATTCAATTTGAAGAATTTGTGTAAACATATTGGCAAAGAAACATGTAAATACCTCAGTCTCGAATATCTAAACCATAATTTGTCACTTTCATGTATGTCAAGTTGGAATATTTGAATGACAGCATTACTGTGTCAACTTTCAAACTGTATATATTTGAGATTTTAATTCTATGTGTCATATTTTATGTATAAGTATTTTTTCATGTATATTTTTGTATAATATAATTTATAATTAATTTATATAAGCAAAAACAAGTTATTCCAAGTAGTTTAAACGCTACAGTTAATAATGTGTAAATAGTAACAGTAGTTAGTATGAAACAACATCAGTGTAACACTGAAACTAATCATGATAGGCGCATTATAGTAGAAGGCCCTTATAAAGACTTCCTTTTATTTTGTTTTAAACTTTTTAACTTGAACAGTTAATAAAAGATAGCTGATAACTATCCCTAATGCAGGTTTCTAATATTCTATCTTCTATTTGCCCTACTAGAGATATCAATGTGACATAAGCTCCATACAAGTTATGTCATATTTCTATCTCTAGTTAGGCAAACTATGGGTAGATGGGTAGGTTATTGGGAACCGCCATAAACCTGATTTAATACAATATACTAACCACTATTTAAAAGTGTTTTAAACTATAATATTTGGTCAGTTGCTGACTATATGGCTAGCTAACCATTTCATAAAATATTATATTTTATGAAATGGTTACCTAGTCATTTCATGAAATATTATCATTCACTGATAAATTCTAAGGACTGGCAAAAACTGATTTTGAAAATAACCATCAATTGTCAATTTATTAATGAAAATGGTAAAATAGTTTCATAATACATAATTTGTTAGAATACTTGTTTTTGCTTAAAATCTGATATAGCTACAACGAAATTCATCCGCATGATTTAAGATCCAAAATTAAAACAAAAAAAATGTATGTATTCATTATGTGGCTATATCAATATAATTGTGGGAAATGTCATCCTTAAGCATAATTATTTCATTAATGTAAATATATAGGCAAACACATTAGAATTGTAACTGTAAAAGCTAGTAAGCAGGGAAATCTGTGTTATGACAGTTAATTCTTAACCCAACAGAAAAATATCTGGATAGTAAAGTAAAAATCAAAGTAACTTTACTGCATACATTTACAAGACATCTTAATACAAAACATGCCATAATGCATAGTGTCAAGTTCATTTATCATTATATTTAATACTGTCTCGGAACCTCTTTAACTCAAAAAATACTGTGTTTTACAACATATGAGAATTATGCAAAGAAAGCTTTTTGGAATTATACAAGCAACATTTTGGTATATGTATACATACATATGATTCTTAATGATCATAGAATTTTTCTGTTCTCACCCCCTTCTTTCAGCTTTACCAGTTACAAAAATTAGAATTTGTTAGAGCCATCATACATTGTTTTAAATATGATGGCTCGAACAATACTCTATTCAAATTTCATATTTTTGCCATCACTTCACTCCATTTGTAACAAAATGTTACAGTTATTAAACCGCAAATCTCAGTATAAAATAACCAAATGAATAAAGTCCTAGTCAACATATTATCATAAGCTGTAATGTAACATATTTTCGTTGTTATAAGTTTAATGCCTTGTTATTTTTAAGTTTCTAAGCATAATATTATACATTAAAATAATAATTGTATTTTTACGAAATCAACTTTCTTACATCAATGTGATCACTTCAGTGATAAAATAAAATATTTGAAAACAGTTACTACTGATACCTTCCTACTCACTAACAAGAAAAAAACATGTAAAGTTAGAGACAAACGTCCATTAATTTCGAATTTAGATGAACAAGAGATAAATATTCTCATAACTTACATTTTATACATACCAAGTCAACAAATTGTTATCTATATATCTTAATACTTTATGTATAATTAATTACAATTAGAGATCGAGAGAAAGTAATTCTCACTACAAATGTTTATATATTATATATTATACAAGTTTTTTTTTATTTAGAAGTAACGATTCTATGAGGTTTACAAAAAAAGAATTGTACCAAGCAAGTCATAATGCTAGATTGCATTATAATATTATTCAGTTAAGGTATTGATATAAATATATAAATAACACCAACTTCCTTTCTTTATTAAATCTGGATGTGCAAACTCTCTTGTTATTATTTTATTAAAGATTGTTATTTTACAAACTTTGGTGCTTGTATACAAAACCCTAAAATAATAGGCACCATTGAAAGACTGATGTACATAAAATTTGAGCTCTTTTAACCCAACTAAAACGTGTCTAAGGTCACATTTCAACCAAATAAAGTGGAACAAAATAAACAGAGTAAGGCCAATCATACTAATTATGATGCTATGATGAAAAGTCATCAATTTTCAATCTTAATGGGCTAGTCCTGATAATCTTAGTTCTGTTATACTTAGAAATATATTGCAATATTAATTAATTGGAACCAGAATATTTTTAAATTTAAAAACATTGTAGGCTTATATGAGCTAATTTTATAAATATAACAAATTAAAAATGTAAGCACAATGTAGGCCTAAAATTATTGGTTGTTACAAGGTTTGGTTTTTGTATCACTAATGCTTTAATGAAGTTAACTATTGCGGACATTTAAGGTGAGTTTTTGAAAAATATGTTACAGAACAACTAGATAACGCACACCTAAACCTAATTTTCAAAAAAAGGAACAAACAACATCAACTACATAGCTATCAGTATCATATAGGGTTCATTTGGTTACTTTAATTAGAAATGAAACAGATAGTAGTTTGGCCGTACACAGGATATTCAGCAATTTTAGACTTTTCTGATGGCATGATAGATCTTGTAGCATCACACGTCACAAAAAATTGATAGAAATAATTGAATTGATAGCAAGATCATGAAATACCTACTTAATATTCAGTATACAGCCAGATAGTAGGTTACCATCTAGTATCTGAATCTGACAGACTGACCAGATGATGGAGAGCTGCCAGATATCCATTTCATCTCTAATATTAATATTAGGACAGCTATCTTTGTTATATTATTATTTTCTCTAATATATAAGAATTTGGTGCAAATTCCAAGTGACTCAACTGATATATGAAGGTTGTAATCTATTTTTAACCGACTTCAAAAACAAGAGGAGGTTCTCAATTCGTCGGAATCTTTATTTATAATATCTCTAAGTGAGAAATAATTTATAAAGCAAGGCTAACTTAACCCAGCAAACATTTGCTGTGTCAGCTAGTATGATAAAATAAAGATGGACAGTCTTTTTTTCAAAAATAAAAATAATTCAGAACTGGGACTAAGATATATGGCATTTAAAAATGAATGCAAAGTAGAGATGGGCGTTTTTAAAAGAACGTTGTTGACCAACGATGTCACTATATGATGATGGCATCCGTTGCCAAAATGTAGAACAACGGATGGGACTCCCATCCGTTGGACACTGAAATTCAATGTGACAATAACCGACAACGACCGATGTCGTACGAACGTGGCAGCCGAACGTTGGCCGAACGTTATAGTTGTTTCAAAGGTTTCAAAGTCACGTTTGTTTTGATTTTTTCATTACGAACACAAAGTTTATAGTTCGCGCTCAATCGTTTAAATTTTTAACACATATTTTTTATCTAAATAAATAATTTCTCTTTATGAACATATTAAGTATAATTAAAATTAACTACAAAAAATATTTTGTCCATTTAGTTGCATCAACACTTTTATTATTATTTCCTTAAATATCTTCCATTACGTTGAAGTTCGATGGCATCGCATTTCAATATAACAAGTTTAACAACGTTTATGACAACGTCAACAGAACATGTTATAATACTAATACGCTAGCTGGACGTCCAACACCGTTGTCAGAAACAACGATGTTAACAACGGGTGACGGTATCGAAACAACGTTGCGCAACGATGGTGAAAAATAACAAAAACGCCCATCTCTAATGCAAAGTAAGGTCAAAACGGTAAATACAAAATAGAGCGAACTACGTGTTTGGTATTTTATTCATATAAAATCGATAGGCCGAACATGGCCGCCGGCGACGCGTTCAGTACCTACTTGCATCAATGTAAAAGATAGCAGTCCTAACATAGTCCATACTAACTTAACAAATGTTTAAAAATAATAATTATAGTAACATCCTATATTTACATATAATAATATAATTAGAGAGAAAATCGAGTACAAACCCAGGTGAGGTTGCCGACGTAAAGTTGAAAGCGGCGGCCATGATGCCCGTGGCTCGGTGCATTGTTGTGATGATACGGTACGGAGCCGTTGGTTTCCTCCGGTGGGTGCTGGTGCTGCGGCGGTACGGCGTTGGGCGGCCCCTCGCCGTCCTCGGGCTTCGACGACGGCGCCGCGATCACATCGTCGTACAAATCCACATTCTCACCTCCGAAGTCATCCTGTAATCCACGCCAATATCAAAATTAAAAATACGACGATCGCAAACCGAACACCACAAACACCTGTAAAACTTAATGATATGCAATTTATTTGCTCACCTGTCTATTAAAATCCGATTCAATATCGTCAGCGTACAAATCTATATCCACGCCTCCATCCGCCATTTTGCGAATTGAAAGCGCTTTTCGTAAAACGTAGTGATTATATACTCTTTGGCTTTTCGATTTTGAGTTTTGACACGGGCAGCGGCAGCGGCAAATAGAAACTCAGTGTTGCCAACTACTATCGTAAGAAAGTCGATTCTGGGCTCATAATAGTAGCTCTGGATTCATAAAAGTTTATGCAAAGATAAAATCAATCAATCAATCAATCAATCAATTTTTATTAAAAGAATTTATTAACAAATTTTAGTGCCATGCCCATAAGACTACCATGTGAGCAAATTGCAAAAAACCAGCAATAAATTATTATTAAAAGAATTTATTAACAAATTTTAGTGCCATGCCCATAAGACTACCAATATACCATCTGAGCAAATTGCAAAAAAACAGCAATAAATTACAGTTTTTTAAAGACGTGAGTTTCTGGCCTCGTGGGACACTCGGTAGTACTAAACAGAGTTTGGAATAAGGCTAATACTTTTCCATCAGAAATGTGTCTATGCTACGTTTCTATGGACGAATTTGAAATCCACCAATCATATTCATTGGTGCATAGCACTGGTGGAAACGTATTCATCTAAGGTATGTTTTTATATGGAGGGATATGCGTGCTATGGATGCCTGCTATGAGTAATCGCTACTGGTGTAGCTATGTGCAGAGCAGAGTTCCTACAGTTTATCCCTACTATCAATACAACGCATAGCTTGAACTGCGCATCTTTCTCGCGCAGCTACTTTGCGTGGCGCATCTTCATAGCGCATCTTCTTCGTACAGCTACAAAGCTCAGTATTGGTGAAAACGGTCATTATATCTTCGTAGGTAGCGTAAATTTAACTTCTTTATAGCAAAGCTGCGTAATACATCTGTGATGGAAGGGCACCCTTCATATATTCTACATATTCATAGCTGCAAAATACACTACCTTGTCAGCAGATTAAGCTAAAACTTAAGCTTATTAACTTAACTTAGCTTAACTTAAGTTAACTGAAGTTTTATGACTTCGCTAATAGATTCTTTTGTTTTACGGACATACGGTCTGTGGATTTTCCAAAACAAATACTTTCAATTACTTTACATCGAGTATCAACTTTCCATTTTACGGTTTGCTATAAAATATGATAGGGGGAATTTGTACGCGTATGATTAGGTCTGGTAACACTGAACGCGACTGCTGCTGCGTTCCGATTTACACCGATTCGATACACACCGATTGATTTCGAAAACCGATATTTTTATTTTAGCACATTGATTATTGAAAAACGTTCAGATTTTTAAAATAAAATTTTCGTTTTTAGTAATAACAAGGTATAATAAGATTAAAAATAAATACATACTTCACATACATACTACATATTAAACGCCATCTATCCAACTTTCCTAAAAAATAATTCGGTAGAGCTGCCATCTAGTAAGGAGTAGAAAAGTATCGAGATCGGATCTGGCATGCGCGGGTCGAGAGGGGCGACAGCAACCATCCCTCGCCATTTTCCGTCAACCTCAATCAAGTTAGCTTGAAGCTTCTGTCAGTCGCAGTGTGTTTGTGTGTTGTGATATGAAAAATTATTAGTACCGATTATAATGAATCTCAATGGGAAATCGTGTTGATTACGGCGCCAGACGATGGCTCGTTTATTGTGTTTGTGGCTCTAATGCAGTACGGTCAGTGGCAATGGCCAAGTGATTGGGTAAAGTGAAGTGATTTGTGTCGTATGCTGGGGCACTGCAACCGCAGCATTGAGCTCCTTTCTTTGGATAACTCGTCCTCACGACGACGTCAGGCAGAGGGACTGGAAGGCGACGCACCATGTCGGCAAAAAACATTCCAGGAGACAAGGTAACTGTGAACATTGCAACGTTCAACGAAAGGTCACAACACAACTCACTTTTTGTTTGTTACCGTTGGCTCCTTTCTCTTATAGGCTGGGACGGTCACCGTAAAAAGCTCGAATGTTGTACATTCTTCAACTCTATGATACTGTAAATATAAAAAGTAACATTTGTATGTACTTAATTTGTTTCTTGATACCAAAATAATAAATGAAAACAAAGAGAGGTTTGTTTTCATTTATTGCACTTAATTATTTTAATTTTTAAAAATTTAAGACGGCTTGAATAGGGCTCCCAAAAGCCTGAAAAAATAAAGTACAAATTCTAATAGCAATAATTCAAAAAAATCATTTCATTCAAAAGCAAATAAAATGTTCACTGAATGAACAAAAAAAAACATTAAAATTAATGTGAAGAATACACAACAAAAGAAAACCAGTTACATTATTATTAGATTACAAAATAAAGTAACATTTACACCAGAGATTTAATTGTTATCTTTTTTTAATAACTTTGTGTTGGCCATGGCCGTCTTCCCTTGGCAATAGACCTTGTGAAGTGTGAAAAATAGATTTAAGTGTTTACAATAACTTATTATCAGGGTTTCTCTGATATTTTTCATAAAGAGTTTAACAACTAGTTACTTTTATCTCCATCTTTTAATATATTTGACCAATTAACTAACAATGAGCTAAAGCGAAGCAAATTACATCACACTGTGCTCCATACTTGACTGTGATCACACCAGACGAAAAGTGATGATGGAGAGTGTTTCAACTTTAGTTGAAGGTGGAATGCCCTTCAGTTTTTTTTTTTAATATAATAATGATAATATAATTTATTTATTAAGGCACAAGAACCCAAATACAAAAAGTCAGTCAGTTGTATTTATAACTAAATATTTAAAGTAAAACGTTTTAAAACTTACGTGACAGCCTAAAACTGAGTATTGGATTGGACATGCTGTCACAAACTACTCTGAGTATTGCATTGCTAGAGTTCTGCAGCCTCTCCCAGATGGATGCTAAACGAGCTCTAACAATCCAATAGAATTCTGTGATTAGGGATTAGGGTAAAATTTCACTAATTATAAGAGGGTTAAGTCTCACTAATGCGTTAAGTACTGCTGCCTGCAAAGTGCCCTTAGAATTGACCAGTTAAATTAAGCTTGAACGATAGAATGGGTGGTCTATGGCTGGTGCTATATTAGAATTATAGTAAAAAACCTTAATAAATGTCTATCATTTAAGCGAAATTACTTAGTTGATTACAGTAAAGTAAAATTACGACATTTCCACTTGCGGTCATTATTAAGATACTACATAATATCAATAACTACATAATATTTTAATAGTAACCAGGCCAAGGCAATTCCGGCGGACAGATTTAAATAGGAGTGTTAGTATTACAAAGTTAAAATTGAAACGAAACAATTAACAAATACGTTTTAATTTCGAATCCTCTGCTTCGAGTCTTCTCAAACCTCAACATCTGACTACTATGGACTGTGAACAGACAACACACGGAGTATGGCTTTTATCCGGTGAGGCGTACCTGGCTAAGGTCTCTTGGTAAGGTCACATGAGGTGAGGATGGATAAAATGTGGAGGCAGTGCAGAAAACTGATAACAGTAGGAGTATCTACAATCTAGGGATACAGTCCAGTGTTGCAACAGTTTAACACATAGAGTAGGGCTCTTCTCCGGTGAGGTCGTACCAGGCTAAGGTCTCTTGGTGAGATCACATGAGGTGAGGATGGATAAAATGTGGAGGCAGTTCAGAAAATTGAAAATTGTAGGGGTATCTACAATCTAGGGATACAGTCCAGTGTTGCAAACACATAGAGTAGGGCTCTTCTCCGGTGAGGTCGTACCTGGCTAAGGTCTCTTGGTGAGATCACATGAGGTGAGGATGGATAAAATGTGGAGGCAGTGCAGTAAAACTGATAACAGTAGGGGTATCTACAATCTAGGGATACAGTCCAGTGTTGCAACAGTTTAACACATAGAGTAGGGCTCTTCTCCGGTGAGGTCATACCTGGCTAAGGTCTCTTGGTGAGATCACATGAGGTGAGGATGGATAAAATGTGGAGGCAGTTCAGAAAACTGAAAATAGTAGGAGTAGAATCTAGGGATTACAGATCAGTGTTGCAGCAGTTTATGAAATATGTATCGTCTTCATCTGAAAAATATGAGTAACACTTAATAACTATTGACTAGGGTCAATTTACACAGCGGCCGAATGCAATCTTAGGTAAATAGGAGCCAAAAAAAGGTTGTGCGTCTTCCGGGCAATCCTCGCGCATTCTCAAGAATTATTTGTTTTGTATCTTAAACGATTGACATAAAGTTCATTATGCCATATAAAAAAGTCGCCTGTACTTACACATTATGTACAGCTGTGTCTAAATGGCGTATTGCGATTCGTAAGTAGTTAGGATGGAGGTAAGGTCTTCGTGGATTGAACACACTATCTATAGTATGTACCTACCAACCTGGGTGGACTCTATGCAAAAAGCTCCTATCAACTTGTATAAACCTTATAGGTTTCCTAGTTAGGGAAATAAAGGTGGCGCGTAACCGCGTTGCAAAATCACGCAAATGTTTGCCAATTACCGCTCATTAGTCCGCTCCGGTCTCGCCACCCGGTCGGTACGCGGTCCGGTCTCCTCCGGGTTGTCGAGGCGCTGGGGTCTGAGGTTATCAATCTTCAATGGGATCGTCTAAAATCTACATCCAATCATTCTACCGCGAGCAGGTTAAGCGTTTTGTCTCTTTGTTTGCTTACATGGATAGTGGACGGGATTTCTAGGATATAGTATCGAGTTTGGTGACTTTACGCACAACAGCTTCGTGTTGGATTAATAATATTATAATGGTCGTTTCATACTTAGTTTGTAATAAATTAATTTCACTCCTTACTGCCTTACTGAAAATTAAGTTTTCATCTGTGTCGTGTATTTTGTTATGCAATCTGTTTCACTTCACCTACTGTGTAATCTATGTCAATATCTTGTTTATCTTTAATGCTAAGTCAATAGTTACTTCTTTGGATAAATCTAGATTATACGAGGTGTCTAAATATTAGTACATACATAACAATAATTACATATCTTAATATATATAAATCTCGTGTCACAATGTTTGTCCTCAATGGACTCCTAAACCACTTAACCGATTTAGTTCAAACTTCGTGAATATCTGTCATTTGGTCCAACTTAAAAGATAGAATAGTTTTTATCCCACGTGGACGAAGTCGCGGGCATCAGCTAGTCTATATTATATATATATAGATATCTAATTATTATTATGATTGTTAAAATTGACTTAGATGCATATTATAGTCGTAAGTAATACAAAAGAAAACCTATTGTAGGTACTTTTTCTTAAAACGAATTGCCAACTACAAGTTCTAACTAATATCTTTCTTATGTATAGAATTCTTGTATTTTCATGTTTTTAATAAATCTCCTCCGAAACGGCTAGCTTGACCGTATTTTATGATTTTTTTTGTGTATTATTCGGTAGATCTGACAAAAGGACTTTAAACTGTCTTTCATAAGTGAGAACTTATTTCTAAGTTAGCTGGGTGATCTAGTAGACGTAGAGTATAAAAAGTATCATACAAAAGTGGAGCTTAAAGATCTTTTGTGCGTGTAAATAATGGGATTGGTCGATAGTAGCCTCCACACAATGGAGAGCCGCGATCCAAGCCGAGAGCGGTTCCATCAGGCCACACTGTTTGAGCGTTTAATCTAGGTCAATGGCTATAAGTTAACCGTGGTGATTTCAAGCACGTTAAAACGCTGGATCTATGTACACTGGAAAGTAGTTGTTCTATATAAAATTTACGAAGCCCCCTGACCCCTGACGAAGGTCTCATAAGTATAGAAAACTAGTTTTACTAGATTCGTCGTAAATTTTATTCCTGGTTAAGGCGAACTCAACAGGTCTGCCCGCGAAATTCAAAATTTTCGTGGTTTTTTGCAATTTGTACGCTAATTACACACAATAGGCTTATGGCAGTCATTTTGCGAGAATGGCAATTACTTATTTACATGTTTATATCAAAAATTTTGCATAAAAATGTCTATCCTAGGAAATTAGTCCGAGTAAAGAGTTTTAAGTGAGTAACTCGCAAATCTCGAACTAATTTCTTTGACTCGACACTTTCGAGCAGAGATTTTTATATAAACACGTGAAGATGATATTGGGATTTTCGCAATTTGACTGTCATAAGCCTATTACGTCTAATCAGCTAAAAAATCGGGAAAAACCACAAAAAATTTGAATTTCGCGGGCACAGCCGTAGTGTGCTCCTTAATCAACGTTCTATGAATTTAGGATAATATTAAGTGCTACGTTCATGGTTAATCTTCGATATACTTATATAACTACATAAAATTCCCGTGCCCATTTTTCTTTACTAAACTCCTCAGAAACGGCTCGACCGATATTTATGAAATTTTCTGTGTATATTCGGTAGGTCTGAGAGTATGTTAGCTAGTAAATAGTATAAACCAATATATTGCTAAGAGTATGTAATGTAACTAGGTAACAATATGTATACATATAATTTAACAGTTTTTTTTTAATTTTTTTACGATATCACGAATGACAATCTTCTCTGTCATTTACAATCTTATTAGTATCCTTGCTCGTAACAAATTATAATAATTTGCTGTGTGTGTGTGTATAATACCTTTATAGGCCAAGTCTATAGGTGCATTGTTTTGTTTAGTGCTCTCTTGCGGCCAAGTTTTTTTTTTTTAAGAAATGGAAGTCGGCAAAGAAACAAAGGACCAAGTGTTAGAACAATGGAAAAAGGTCAAACGACACGGAAGAGAGAGAGATTGCGTTTTTCTTTGTTAGAGTTCATTATAATCATATACCAAGCCATGTTCACTTGTCACGTGATCGAGAAAGCTACAGGTAGCCGTCACGACGCGGACGGACTACTTTCAGACGGCCGCCGCGCGCTGGCTAGTTTTCACGAGTTAGTTTCCTACTTATTGGAACTCTTAGTTTAATTACGCGTACATATTACTTTGTTTACTCGTATGAAAAGCTATTTAAATATAATAATAATTAATAGGTCAAGGCTGACCTGCGTTCAAAAACCGGCAACCTGCTTCAATTTCTGTTTTAATTTAATGCTTCCACGATCCACATGTTTCGCAGTTGCGTGTTTATCACTATTATTTGTTATTATTACTTATTACGTATTAATTTATTATTATGTTTGGTACCTACCTACTTCTGATCATTACTTTGTACTGTACCGCTGTAGATACTGCTTTCGAAGTGTATGGGTAGGTTTCTTGAAGTTGAAAACCGTCCGCCCGGGTACCGTCCGGGCGCGAAAATTCGAATTTTATTTAGTTTTTAGCTCATAGTGGGCTAATTATACATCGAAGGCTAATGGCAATTAGTTTTGCGGGCACAACGTTGTATGCATCTAGATGTTTTTAATAAAAACTCTGCTGAACAATACTCATTTACTTCATATTGGTTCCCGATAGCTCGAAATCTGGAAAACTGCAAAAAATTATCTTTCGGGAACCAATATGAGATGAGTGGGAACTTTCGAGCAAAGTTTCTATTAAAAACATGTAGATGCATAAAAAGTAGGCCCGCAAAATACATTGCCATAAATCTACAATGTGTAGTAAGTCTAATATTTGCGAAAAACTAAATAAAATTTGAATTTCGCGGGCTGGTAAGGCCGGTGTTTACCAGCGCCCGCGAAATTGAAATTTTATTGAGTTTTTTGCAAATACTTATTAGGTTTTTCGCAAATATTAGAATAACTACCCATTGTAGTTTTATGGCAATGAATTTTGCGGGCAATAATATATTTTATGCGTCTACATGTTTTGTAGACAGGACCGAAGAAACTAAACCGACTAAATTAAAGTACCTAAGGCGGTAAAAGCTAAGTATCTACAGGATAACGTATTTCGCATACATTTACGATAAATATTGATCATTGTACAAAATATCAAATTACAATTTAAGTCATAGAACCAAAGTTGTTAGTTTTAATGTGAGGAACTAAGATCCGGGAGGTTTCCGGTATATTTTTTTATATAACTCTGTATACAGTTACAGGGTTAAATATAAATTCCACAAACACCCCGGCCTTGTGGTTCCTATCATTAAAACTAACAACTTTTGTTCCTACGCAACGGTTAATAGTTATAAATTGTTTTCATTTAAAATATCACAACTTACGTATCTCCAATCCAAAATATATTTCAATAGGCATAACGATGTAGAGAAATAAGAAATCAAGACTCATAAAGGTAGGTACTTTCTCGTCAAGAGGACAGTGATAAGCTGTGTGGGTGTGTTCTGTGTTGTCAGATTGATGGTAAGCTTCGTATGTACACCGACGCGGTGGTGAATACCTGTTTAGAAACCGATACCTTTTGAAAACAACTTCGTTTTAAATACTTTCACATTACTGAATGACAGTGATCTTTAAGTTGTTTCGGCCCTACCAACCCGCGAAATTCAAATTTTGTATTTTGCGCGCCAATATTAGACTACTTAACTATATACACATAGTAGGTTTATGACAATGAATTTTTCGGGCATAATATTTATGCATCGACATGTTTTTAAGGCTGTTCAAGCGTTAGAATTGTGGTTTAGTCAAAATTTACGATTTCCGACGGCACATAAAACAGTAATGTGTTCAATTACTGATTTGATGATTGACATCACATTATTTGGAATTTCATGATATAGTTTTTGTCTAGAAAACATTTGAAAATATGTGTATAATTTTCTCATTAGAACAGTTCTGGTACAGGCTGTTTGCTAAAATAGCGGTCGACGCTCTACGCAGACTCAAGATATTAGCCAAGTTTCATATCCCAAACTTATAAAATAGTCATATTTAGAAAATTCATAACATTTATGAGAGTGTCTAGAAAAAAAAAAAACGATTTACTTAAATTTTCATTCAAAAACAGTATAACCAAAAGTGACATTTTAAGTATTTTTTCGAGATATTAAACGGGTTATTTCAGGATTTAATCCGAGATTTTTTGTTACTTCTTAGGTCTAATCATTTAATTTAATTAATATTCAAAGTCACTGTACATTTACTTTTTTAATAAGTTCTGTATTTATTTTACTATAAAATATTTAATAATACTATAAATCCGCGCAAAATTGCGTCAGCGCTACAGAATACGTTAATAGTATGGGCCGAAACGCGATGCGCGCGAATTTGCGGGAACCCTCTTAATAGAAACTTCGCTCGCTAAAATTCACTCACCTCAGTTTCCCAGATTTGGAGTTATGGGGAACCAATGTGAATTAAATGAGTATTGTAAGGCAGAGTGAGGGCAGAGTTTTTATCAACAACATGTAGATGCATTAATGTTGTGCTCGCAAAACTCATTGCCATAAAGCCTACGATGCATTATTAGCCCACTATTAGCGAAAAACTAAATCTCGCAACTCTTTTGTTTCTTCGGGTTCTGATAGGAACTATTTTAAAAGTTATAACGTTTAAATCTTCTACTGGCACTTATCTGAGGTAAGAACACTCTGATCTTTGAATTAAACGAACACAACTAACCAAGCTTGCAGGTGTTTGTCTTAATCTTAAAGCGACTTTTGCCCTCGGCTCGCCCTCCTGAAATTCGGTGATTCATAAGTTGCCCGAGATAAAAAGTAGACTATGTGAGTATCTATATGCTACATTAATAGTGTTTCTCCATTAATTTAAGCCAAATCGGTTCATTAGTTGTGGCATGATTGAGTGACAAACAACCCAACTCACAAACTGATTAGTAGGATAACTATAAACAGGAAATGACATTAATATTTGCCCTTTAGTGCAATTCTGATATCTTGAACAATGCGGCTGCATCATTAGTTTTGCTTGTTATCGATAATTGCAACTTCAGCACTTCAAGTGCAATGCCAAGGTATTACAACGAAGGTTATTTTGTTGTTATCATTATTATTCATGCAAGGCTCAAACTCTATTTGGTTTTCTATACTTATCTCTTTACATGAATATTTACTCCAACATCATTATCTGGTAAGTACTAGTTACACAATACACATTAAGAGTCCTGTGAACTACGATATCTCCGTACATTCAAAATACCAAATCATTTGTAATTCGTGCATATTTCGATCATGTTGTGGTGTTATTCGGATTCATATAGTATTTCGGAACCAAATATGGCCAGGAGCATAGATTATTACTATATGAACCCGAATAACACCATAACATGATCGAAATTTGCACGAATTACAAATGATTTTGGTATTACGAATGTATGGGTCAGCGAATGTATGTATGTAATGTGAGTACGCGGACTCTTAAGAGAAGTGACGTACTGACTGATCTATAGATAGTTCAATCCTTGACAATCGCTTTGTTTCAAGCGATACTGCAGGAGTAAACGGAAAAGCATAATTAGGATTTTTGAGTGGGTGGGATGGAGTAGGGCGCGTCTTCTTGGATTGAACTACCTATACCTGATATGAAACTCACAGCTCAAACCACTTTAAAAAGAAAAAAACATTTTTGAAAGAAAGAAAAAACGTTATTCGGAATCACAACGCAGTTATGGACCGACAGAATACATCATAATTATGAGTGAAATTATGTGATTCATAAATGGAGTCCACGCAGCGTTTGCTACGTCCGTGGAGCCTGGATTTGCCCCACGGTCGTAGCGCTGGTTGGCACTTACGGAATAGCACTACGGATCAGGCTACATTTTGGCATGCATTAGCTCCAATTAAACATTTTTTTGAAAAATTCATTTCAAGGGGATAAAAGGGGGTAAAAAATACGAACGTTAGTTTTTTTGTTATTCGAAATCCTCATGGACATCTTATTGGTAGTGGCAGACTCTACCGGCTAAAACCCCTCCATCTCAAATGTTACGAAAGTTAGTTGCATTTAAGGAGCACAACACGGGTGTGCCCGCGAAATTCAAATTTTTCGTGGTTTTTCGCGATTTTTAAGCTAATAAGACATAATAGGCTTATGGCCGTCAAATTGCGATAATCCCAATATCTTCTTCACGTGTTTATATAAAAATCTCTGCTCGAAAGTGTCGAGTTAAAGAAATTAGTCCAAGATTTGCGATTTACTCACATAAAACTCGATACTCGGACTAATTTCCTAGGATACACATTTTTATGCAAAGATTTTGATATAATCATATAAAGATGATACTGCCATTCTCGCAAATTGATTGCCATAAGCTTATCATGTCTAATTAGCGTACAAATTGCAAAAAACCACGAAAATTTTGAATTTCGCGGGCAGACCCGTTGATTTCACGTTAGCCAAAATAATATGTCGACAATAAACATTCAACACGCGATAGCAACACAGAACAGCAATTCGCAATCTTTTGTCTTTCAAAAAGCAGCCAATTTATTGCGTTGCCAGTTGCCACAAGGCGTGGGCGGCGGAGCCCGGGCCCCCCTCTCTGGGGAGAAACTCTCATTCTGTAGAAGGTTTCCCTTAGAAAACACTTTAATATAGCACCGAGCAATTCGTCCGTCGCCTATTCCAGAAAAAAAGGATGCGAACAAACATGGGGCATTTGAAGAAACTCTTTACATTAGGAAGATATTATGTACGAGTAGGTAGAGGCTTACATCGGCGGCGCAAGCGATGCAAATGGGCGAATGTTGATTCTTTACTAATATTGTCTGTCTACCTTGTTGCAACCCAGGATAGTAAAATAAGGCGAATTCTCGTGTCCATTCTTAGTCATAATATGTTAGTTAGTTTATGCACATATTTTTATGGGGGTGAGATTCTCAAAAATATAAAATTGTACATCAGCCATTCATCGCCAGGAACCATAGCAACGCATCCATCACCAGCCAATTGGCGCCTTAGCTGCATAATTGACGCAAGCATTAACCAATCAGCTGCATGGATGTAAACTCGTCGCTGCTATAAGTATTTTTGCAGAATCAAAAAAAAAATAACTAAGGCGTTTAATTTTAGGGCAAGAAACTGGTAATCATTGTTAATTTTACTGCAAAACCTGCTCAGAAATAACTTTACTTTCTTTCATGTTTACCTAGTTACACACTTTGTAAAATTATAAAAAATAAATTAGTCAGAATATATGTTTTTTTAAAGGCAATTCAAGAATAAATTGTAAAAAAAATCTATCAATACTTAGTTACCCTTGTATCTTATCAGAATTTAACGATTTAGATCCGATATAAGTGCGAGTAAGGACTCGTAGTCAGCAAATGGGGTCCGAGCTCGAACACGTTCGATGGCATTAGTGAACACATAACTTAGGCTTAGAGGGTAACGTTTTTGACAGGCCGTTAATACGAGCATTGCACCCTTGTTTTACACCCACCCTCTGCCTGTGGTGCACGAATCGAACGTGTAAATACGTTATTGTCGTGTTTGCTTAGTGATATAATTACAGTATACTTATAAACGGACAGAGAAAAAAGGTAAATTAGTGCTACTTTTTATCCAAACCCATTGTCACGGAATACCTTATCAGCCATTGATCTAAAGATATGACGTACTTGTTTACTTCTATTCAAAAGAACTGTTTAATCTTAACATGCGAATGAGTCCTAGAAATCTAAAATACCTGATCTATCACCTCTAGGATTTTCTCAAATGTAAATGCTCACTTAATCAAAAGTCACATCATGAATAGCTACTGGAGTCTGGAATCTTTATGCCTTTTAGTCCGATCTTTAGCTTTGGCAGATCAGTCAGTCAGTTACCTTCCTTTTACATAATATAATAATCAGTGCAGATAATTGTATATATAAGACATGATTACTGTCTACTGGACAGTCATGGAATAAATTAAATTGAGATATTCACAAAAAAAATTAAATACGATATTTACAATTGATCCTTTAAAGTTAAAACCGCTACAGAGTTTTTAAACTAAGTACAAGGTGTTATTACCCACTTAACATTAAATATTGCCACTTACGTAATTAAAAGGATGTTCGGTGTACCTAATTGGTAGTTTTACGAAGGTTGGAACGAAAACCTTTTAACTTTGTAAAATGTCAGGATTTTTTAAATTCCTACTATCAGAGTGGTAATTTCTCATATATAATAATCTTTCACTTACTAAAAACTAATATGATCTTGGACTTGAATCGTACTTAAGAGCACAGGGTCATCACTTTTAAACAAAAATATCAAAATCGGTGCAGCCATTTAGGAGGTACGATGTAACAGCATTTACACAGATATGATAATATATATACTTACTTACATATTTCAATCCACGATGACGCGCCCAACTCTATCAAACTCCATACGAATCGAATATAACAAGCGATTTTGACAAAGTGGTGCGCGTCCTCGTGGATTGAAATATATAATATCTATGATCTATGAGTATACTATAATAGCCTGCTTTTTGCGTCAGGTGTGGTTATAAATTATTCCACACCTCAGATGACGATACCGATAAATATAGAAACATGCTATTGTGGCAATGGTTAAAACTCATAACTAAACCATTCCGCCCCATTTAGAGCACCTTTTTTTCAGGTCGGTTAAAATGGCGTAGGTATAATTCGCCGATAAACAAAGGAGCTGATGGCATTGAGGCGTAGTCTTTCAGAGCCCAACCTTGTTCCAAATCTAGATATTATACGTAATGCGTATTTGAATCATAAGACACTTTTCTACAAGTAGAATCACGGTGCTACTACCTCCCCACCGCCGTGAAAAGGGCTTTGTTGACTGTCATTGAATATGTCATCATCAGCATCATCATCATCATGATGATGATGATGATGATGATAATGACATATTCATTTCAACCTGCGGACGTCCACTGCTGGACATAGACCTTCCCAAGCGCACGCCACCACACCCTGTCCTCAGCCTTCCTCATCCAGCCGCTTCCCGCCACCCGCTTGACATCGGTCCAGTGGGCTGGAGGTCGCCCCACTCTACGCTTATTTGTACGCGGTCTCCACTCTCCACTCCAGGACTTTCCGGCTCCAACGGCCATCGCCTCTACGACAAGCGTGGCCTGCCACTTCAGCTTGTTAATGGTTTTTCCTATGTCGGTGACTTTGGTTCTCCTGCGGATCTCGTCATTTCTGATTTTATCACCGAGGGAAACCTAACATAGCCTTTTCCATAGCACGCTGAGCGACCTTGAATTTGTGGACCAGGCCGCTTGTTAGTGTCCACGTTTCAGCGCCATAGGTGAGGACCGGCAGGACGCACTGGTTAAATACTTTCGTTTTCAGACGTTTATGAATATGTAGTTATTAATATTCCTCAGAACATTTGGAGTAGGTATAATACTAAGTGTGTAATATACTAAAATATAGTTGAGTAATGAGTATGATAATATAGTGTATAACTTTGGTACAAATTCTGTTTCATTCATCTCACGTACCTACATAATGAAATCATAATAAATGAGGTATTATACTTCAGTTCATATTTTGAGAATTACCCTGTGTCCTATTTATCAGAGTCAAGCAGTTAATGTCGTAAATGTAAAAAAATCGTAATATTCTCTTCATGTAATTTTCTTCCGAGTACTTACTTTATCTTATTTAGCGTATAATTCGTCGATAAATAAAAGAGCTAATGTCACTGAAGTGAATGTTTTACCAACTCAGCCTTGTTCTAAATCCAGAATACGTTGCTGAACCATGATTCACGGGACACATAATTTACAAAAAAAAAGTAGATATAATGATCTTTAAGGCTTTATTACAATTGCATTTCGGTCTCAAATAATATAAGCTTCCTTGTTGGATGCTAAATAAATACGTATAATAACGTGATTATCACTACTGGTGATTATAGCTAATACTCTAGATACTCTAGATCTCATTTGGTTAAATTTTTTTTTGAAAAAGGACTAGTTAATTTTTAGTTTGGTCTTCGAATGAAATTATAAGAATTATCAACAACGTGGTGGGTATTACTCATTTTAATACTTTCGTTGATAAAGTGTAAATACATATGTGTAAAGTATGTTACATATATTTAGTTTTGACTTCCCTAGCGCAGTGTCGAACGAGTGGGAGGTCGCTTATTCGATATCCGCCACGGGCCTCTTTTTAATTTGGAGGCTTCGGCCGTGGCTGTTGTTGCCATCCTACCAGTAAAGATATATCTTTGTATCTGTTGTGTATAAACTTTAGGGGTGAGTCTAATTTACCCCTCCAAGCTTTTACGATAACATCTTCGGCTGCATCACTTACCATCAGGTGTAAATCCAGTCATGTACCTAACCAAAGATTATTAATATATTGGTAGACCTAACTAATAACTTGTTACATAATTAAAGTAAAAAAAATCGCTCTGTTTTACAGATCAATCGTCTTTAGTGTACTACGTCTATTGGCTATGATCCCTATGGTTTTGCAAAGCTGGCTCTAGCGTTTCATTGTAGACGAGTAATCGGATTATTGCATATTATTGGCGGAACCGTATTTTCCAATATGATCAGATAAGACCTTTATTAGGAAGTATGTGTACCCTCTTTATTGAATACGATGAACAGTTTTAGATTACTGTTTGGTACTTGGGTTTAGGATTATTCAGAGGAAACAAAAAACTATACAACAGTAACAAAGTTTAGAAAGTACCTTACTAACTATACCATAAAGACGCAGCATCTCCTCTGTCGGGTATCCCTGGCGTAGTAATAAGTAAAAAGCGAGATACGGCAGAGTAAAGTGCGATTCAGGTTGCTAGTGCGTATTACACCTAGAGTTTGGTTACCTTCCTCTCTTTTTGCCTTTTGGCCACCGCAGCCGTCATTCACCTGGGGGGCATATCACGTAAGTAACGCGTTGGTTACATTTCGTGAGGTGAAATGATTAAAAAAGTTATTGTATTTATATATAAAAGTTACGTAAATATACACACATTTGCCTTTAGGCAAAAACACGCCATTTGGATAACCTGCTGCCAGGTCGAGCCATATACAACATTATAGACGTACTTATTTGCTACTTTTAGCTTGCTTAGAGCTTTCTAGCTCAAAGCTTGTCAATGACAGCTTGTTTGTAAAAACCTACTTTCCACCTTTGTATCCCAATGTACTATCCCTTGATACCGTAATATCCCCTACAGACTCACGGTGAGAAAGTTCGCCGAGAAGTTTCGCAGACACTTCTCAGAAAACCATACAAATTGTACACACTCTTAATTTCCTCGCTTGTGATCAGAGTAATCCTTTGTTTCGGGTCAAAATACCGACGCCACCGATCGGTGAACAGGCGAGCGCGAGAACGAAACTGTGAGAAACTCCTCACATTCACGCTTCTCAGATGTTCACGGGTATTCTCGGTGTGAGTCTGTAGCTTTTGAGTAGTCTCGCTGTAGGCAGCATAAGAACGATTTTCAATACAGTTGTTAAACAAGGCGTACTTTCAGAGGCTTATGTTAATACCTAAAATTCTAAATGCGCCAGGCCTGACGGGGGAAAATTGACCGCAAGCAGACCCGTCTGTCTGATCATGAAAACCGACATGAAACTAATTGACATGGGGTTCAACTTTAACGTAATGCAAAGTCATTTGTCTATCCTGGTGACTCATCGGAAAAGGGGTTGCGTCTGAATAGTATATTATGAGCACTTCAAATGACTGTGACGGAATGGACAGTTCTATTTTTAAATTCAAAACGTTGCCAACCAATAGCAATTTTACATAATTATGACGTGATTGTGTTATAGCTTGTGTCTTCTTCTTCTTCGTCCTTTCATGTGTGGTCGTGGTCATCTCATTTGGAAACACTGTTTGAAGTACATGTACTCTTCACGAGCATACGCCACTTCTCCCTGCTTGTCGAGATTCTGGTGCACTTATGCAAACCACCACCAAAATTATCCACTAAACATCTATGCCGCATATGAATATTTATTAATTAGTATGCCTTATGGCTTGTAGTTACCGTTAATCTATTGAAGCTTATCAAATAGATTGCTTGATCAAATAGCACAAAATATAGACATGCCATTAACAATACACATAATAGGAGTCGTAAATATTATGGCGGCTTATCAGGAAACCTAACGCTTTGTAAAGAGATATACCAATAATCCCCAGCAATACCAAGGGGCTCCGCGCCCCCTCTTTTCAATGTGTGCCTTCTTTCCATCTCGTTGATAACTTTCCGGGAAATGTCATCCTTATAACTGAAACCGTAAAGTTGAGATTAACTTTTTTTGAATATCGGCAGGGGTGCATTTTCAAGTGCAAGCACAATAATCCTTTATAACCAGACAGTCTCGGGCCTTACGCGGTCTTGCGTAATTTCATTTACATCGCCTTCTTATTTTTAGTTTATTATTATATCACTTTCTATTTAAATACACGAAAAACGCAACATACCCATAACACAACCTATCGCTTTTATGATTTGTTTAAAAAGCATACCTCGTACGATCAAATTTTCGTAATGAATAGTAGTTCAAGAATGTAGCAACTTTCGTACCAAGTTGGATTTCAATTACGCATGATTTGTTTTAAGCCTTCTAAAATGACCATAGTTTACTATATCAAGTGCTCTAAAGTGTTTAATAATAATAAAAATCCGCTATGGCACTTCTATTTTGATACAAATTTATGCATGTTAACAAGAAATATTACAACAAAGCCTTTGTTCTGCGGTTTGAATATATTTTATCATTTAAGTAATAATTTAATTAAGTTTGGCTTAAGTATGTTTTTGTCATGTTTGAATAGGAAGAAGGCAGAAGCGTAGGTAGGTACATGTTTTAATGTAGTCTGAGCATGTTATAAGCCATTCAAAAACAAAGCACCTTAATAAAATACAAGTTTTTCTTCACAAAAATATGTTCTATTAGCTTTGGACACATTTACTCCAGGAAGTCGCTGTTTGCCAAAATGACTTAATAAACAATCACAAATGACGATTAGCATTAGCAATGTTTCTACAATACTTCATTCCATCATTACATTACTCACATTACAATTTAATCAGAATGATATTTATAATTTTAATGTAATGTAATAAAATATCAATATTCGATTTTCCGTTTCTTAACAAATTGAGCTGATGTTGTCGAATAAAATCTTTTAATATCTGAGATGTTATCAAGTAGACTCACCACTTGATAAATTGGCGTTGATCGTGATATCTTAACACATAAACCATTATTTAACCATATGGCATTTTAATATAATATTGTCAAAGTTGTAAAATGAGTACAAAAAGGTTACATATTCTTTTTGTTTAATAATATAAAATCTGATATGAAAGTATTTGCTGATAACATTGCATCCAGCTAAGCGAATATTCAAACCTCCGATAAAAATGCAAGCCGCTGCAAATTAAATTGAACAATGGCTCAGTGGAATTTTATCAGATTCGCAGAACGTCGTCCCTACGGGTGTAATGGCTACATAATTCGCGTCCGGCGTGCACCGCTGACGGCGTAAGACTACGGCCGAGATGGGCCGATAGCGATCGACGATAAAATGCGGGTAGTTTTATGGGCTGGTAGGAGCCTGTTTCCCGTTATCGCCGGCAGGGGGCATTAAATCAGGTGCCTCTATTCGTTCGGGGGTTTTTAGCCCGAAGGCGTGCTGATATGAAGCTTTTGTTACGTGTTCAGCTAGTTTTAGTTTTAAATTACAACTTCTTGTTTGTGTTCTTATCTTATTGAGAATTCTTTGCTTGTTTTTCTACGAGTTTTTTCCTTGCGTGTTCCCTTACGTCAAAGGGTAATCTTTACAAAAAGGCCAAAAATGTTTCGAGCACATTATGTTAGAATTAGCTAGTGATAGTGGATTAGTTTTGAAAATCTTTTGCTTGAAGTAATCCGCGGTTTGCTGAGCCCGTTAGATATCAAGATTCCTTTGAGACTCGAACGAAATTATCTGCCTTTGTAGCTGGCGTCCACTTCGTTAAACTTAAATTGAAAGTGACGCCTTCTGAAACTGATTAATGCGATGGGACTTAATGTGAAGATTTTAGTTGAATCTAATTTTGGCGCCGTTTTCGTCTTAGTTCTATTCTAAATTTTGGATGTTATACTTAGTGTATCTCTACGCAATTAAGTCAGAAATTAAGAGGTGCGTAGATGAATTATTGTAGTCACCCATGTATACATATATATATCTGTGTTCCAAAAAAGTTTGTGGCTCTATAATTCTTTTACAGATGTCTATTGCGCTTTCATTTGAAAAATAATAATAATCTAGGGGGGGTTTTGAAGACAGATTAGACAGAGAAGACAGATGGACAAGATTATATTTATGCCCTCACCGTATGTTTTCAATCATGAAGATTTGTAACTCTATCCGGGGAGACAAGATAGGAGCAGGACCACTGAAAAGCAGTTTTAGTAACCGTCTAAACTACTTCTCAGAACTGGTTAAGTGCCGCTCTCCTGAAATAGTTTAAAAGCTTTTGTGTTTTTCGACTCTTCCGCGTTGTTTCCGTTCATCTAGGATACTCAAATATGTTATCTATTTGCGCGTCAAATTCTGTCTGTACTTCATTCGTGCGATCCGCTTATACCTGACTTTCATTATTTTTGGAATGAATGGTACATTGAACTGTTATATCTGCAAGCGCATCGCCTTTCAGATTAGGTGAACGTGAATCAGCTCAAATCACAACATTAACATAATCCCGGGCGAAATCAGGATCTCCCCTTGAGACTCCCCCCTTACACGGTTCAACCTCAGCTTCTTAATTATCTTTTTCTGCATTCTGTACATGCACGCTGCTTTGTTTAATAGCTTTTCTTAGTTCAGTAAAAGCATGGTTAATTTCGTTTGAATATACTAGATAAAACATCTGAATATTATATTATATCTTCAAAGTACATGATTATAAACAAAAACTACCACATTTACAAAAAAAGTTAGATGCAAATGTAATTTAAACTCTCTGGAATTTTGTTAGGCTTACCTACTTTGAGCAAGTTATATTTCTATAATTGGAATCTCAATGAAAATATCTAACGTTATTTGCTAATAAACTTCAAATCAACCTTCTTCAAACTCAAACTTCAAAATCTTGATATCAAATAACAACTACTTAATTATAACACAAATCGGCTAACGTATTTGACTTAAACTTAGATATCTACAGGTAGGTACAAAGATGAAAGATGTTTCTAAAGGCAATGGTTCTTTGTAAAGTAAAAAGATGAAAAGTTGTAGAAAAAGCCATTCCCCTATGAACGTGATTCACCCGAAGCCCGGAGGGACGGCATGTGGGTTTATGAACGATAAAACTTCCAGGGGCGTCTATTTATGGTGATTTTTTCACATTTTCAATGCGATGATGTGTTTTATTGTTAAAATATGTAACAACATACGTAGTATATTATGATGTTAAGAAACACAACTTACAAAATCACACATACTGAAGTTATTTTAATGTGAAAGTGTGTCTGTTTGTTTGTTACCTATCAAAGATCAATTACAGCACCAATATTGTAAATTAGTACCTATAAAGCTAATAAACACGATCTATAGTCAATATATATACCTACTGAAAACACAAAAATATTCTAATGTAGGTACTTTTTGTACCGAAAGATATCCTTTCTTCCTTTCTATAATATTTCTTCTTCAGCTGCTTTAGCTAGGACCATAAAAGTAAGTGTACATTATTCTGTAATTTGATTTGCTATTTTTATTCTGGGGAAAATACAGGGTTACGATTTGCTACTGTGCTGCTTTTGTACTGTGTGTTTATACTTACTGGTTCTTTTATCTACATGCAGTCTTCTACAATACAACATGTAGAACCAAAACTAAATAGGTACTTTCTTATGGACTAAATTATTTCCTTTGTTTGCTCTATCTTACTCCCATTTTATGTCACATTCAGTGCCAGACAAAAGGATATAACCATCAGGTGTGTAACGGATACTGTTAAGAATGCTTCAACTAACAAAGACTGGCTAGTTAATTTGGAATGTCTTTTATTTGTTCTCGCCGGCCGCTAAGCGAGGAGTAAGTTCACACATGTGTCACTCATTACTTGTCTCTTACTTACGCTCCCCAGCTAGGCCCTTACTTCACACTTTTTTCTTTCGTTTTGTTAATGTGAAAAGATATTTTTAGAAATCTTTGAATAGCTACGCTACGCTACTTTAAGTGCGCACCTACTTAAAACTATAATTTGAAGTGACTAACTTGTATATAAATTAGAGACAGACCAGTCTTCCTATACAATAAATTAGGTACTTGATTCCATTTCAATAAAACCAAAAGAAAAGTTAAAGGGCCAAGGTTACGCCGTATCAAGATTAGATAATTTTTAATGTGTTATTACAGAATTTATCTGTCTGTCTGAAAGTTTTTCATGAATATAAGTAAGTTACGATTCAACAATTTTAGTGAAAATTATATGTATACTTGATCAATATATTGTACTTAAGTACTTAAGTGACATATTTTTATGGCCTTTATAAACCAAACCCAGTGTTTTGTACAAAACATAACAAGAAATTGCTTCAAATTAAGCAACGTCTGCATTCTACAAGAGTTCAATTCAATTTCAATTTACGAATGCAACTAAGTACCTACCTACCTAAGTTGTGTTTAGTTCATTGACCGTTTTACGTCTGTAGCTTTATTTAGCTTTTTTATGTTGTATATATTTTACGCTCGCTAGTTTAAGCAATTTTAGAATATTGTTAGACATGAGTTGAGTTACTAAGACTTAATAAAGAATAGTTTACCGACGAGATGGCTATATTTAGTACGGAGTAAATAACACGAAACGAAGTAATATTATCCTTTTAAAAGGTTCTTACCCCCAGGCCCCAGACCAGACTAGCTTGATATTAATATTCAATTTAATATAACAATAGGTGTAAATACTTGGATGTTGCGAATACGAAATAGAATACATAATATATTGTATTGAATACACAGACGAAAATTCTGATAGGTACTGATGATAAAAATTCCGCATGGTTCGGTTTAAAGATATTTATTTGTCAAAAAAGAACACAATAGTTCACTTAATATTATTGAGAAACTAAAGTTAGATTAGTAGGTACTAAAGGTACATGGTTATGTAGGGTTAGTGTAACACAAATTATGATAGTCAAACATAGTTTAAAACATAGTTAGTAACAGCACGTAACAGAAGAAAAGGTACAAGGACAATATTATTTTAGTAAAAAGATTGCTTTCGCCTTCTTAAATATTTAGTGTACATAACGGTTGTATTAAAATATTTCTTTACTGTTAGTGAAGAAATTTAATTTTTGTTTTACGTAGTAAATAGTGTGAAATTTCTTCACTGTGTACTTACTTAGTACTTTTTTGCGAAACAGCCTAGACATAATATATTTTTGCTAAAGTGTAGAGTTTGTGAAGTTAGGGCTTGTAGAGTTTGGGCGTGTAAAGTAAGAAGTCTTGCTCTATATGAGATCTGATAACTTTTTGACAGTGTGAGCCGTATGCTCTCTTCTTGGCAACATTTTACATGAAAATGTTTTTGGTGGGAAACTATTTTCACGCTAGTTTTTCAATATTGATTAAGTGACAATCGTGAAAATTCAGAACAAAACAAATGCAAAAAAGATGAATGACACGGCAGCGGACCACTAAGAAAAAGAGAGAAAGCGAAAACTTACCATAAGAACAATTTTCGTCGTTCGTTCTCTGCTGCCAATTTTCGTTCCATAGGTGTAACATATTATTATGATGAAGTAAAGATAAAGAGTTACAGAAACCCCTCGTGAGCATCCGCCATACCAGGGGAGGTACAATTCCAGTATTGTTTCGACATTTTCATATTATGTTTGTATGAAAATATTAAAACAGTACGTACTGTAGCGTTACTGCTTTATGAGATGGTGGTAGAATGCTCGCAATTTCCTTTAGTTGGTATCCGTTTGTTTGTAATCGAGAATCGAGACATTCCTTCGATTGTCTCGATTGTTTTGAGTTCTCCTTAATTCTGATATAGTTTATTGTTTCGCCCTTTGAGTCCGGGAGTTAATGGTTTGTAAACATCCAACGTCGACGACGAACGCGTCAGGAAATGCCACGGATTGTATATTGGTTTAGGTCCAACGAACACTATATTTCTTCCACGAAAATGGACAGCTATGTAGACAATGATTGTAAAATAAAACCGGCCGAGTGCGAGTCGGACTTGCGCACCTACTGCTATAGAAAAAGTAAAACAAGAATATTTTTTCTTACCGAACCGCAAACTTAACTTTGTTTTTTGAAGTTTCTTAATACCAAAAGAATGTATAGGTAATAGATACAGAGTTACTTTTTTTTACCATAAAATACATATATACATTAATCCAAT
Source organism: Coenonympha glycerion (assembly GCA_963855885.1). Lineage (NCBI taxonomy): Eukaryota > Metazoa > Arthropoda > Insecta > Lepidoptera > Nymphalidae > Coenonympha > Coenonympha glycerion. Next base: position 6,472,544 of record OY979648.1, on the reverse strand, counting down.
GATATATATAATATATTAAAAGGAGGATATATGATCTATGCATTAATCCCTATTTATTATAATTATTTAAGGTTTTTTTTAATTGGTTAAGGAGCGACCGGTATTTTTTCCACATTTTTCGCAATATGTCTAAAACAACAATAGGCTCAAAAATAAATTAAATTTGGTTTCAAAATACACACGTAACGTCCTTTAATATGATACCCCACTCAATATTTTCACTCATTCTGAAATTTGATAAAAATATTGCAGGTACTCCAAGTAGGTACACATCTTTTATAACAAGTAAAAAAAAGACGAGCAAAGTTCACCAAATGTTATAAATCCCACCTCTACAAACCTGAAAACTATGGTAATGTGAAGGAGTACAGCATGATTTAAATCTCCACCGCCCTAGATTAAGGTAACCTACTTAAATAACTCACGGAAACGGCTCACACCATATATCTTACCCCAACACGTTATGCACCTACCCGTTCGTACAAGTGCCATATTGTCGGCCTGAATAATCTCTGACAAGATCTTACACCGTTCTCTATTTTCAGACACACATTTTTAATTTGAAAGTGTGACTTGAAGTACCTAAAAGTGTATCTTCTCATTTACGTCAAATAATACAACGATTTCGCGTTTATTAAATAGAATAAAATTAAAAAGTTAAGTAGAAATTTAACTATTCTTACAATATTAGTAGTTTCACTTTCGTTTCATTTTTAACGACTCAGAGACTATGGTGAAATAAAATTAGAATTTATCATCTCACTCACCGAACGTAGACTACGTTTACTATAGTTTAAATAAAAAATTCGAAAATAGGTCATTAGGAATGAAGCATTCCAATAGATTATTAGAATTAGAATAAGCATTTACACTTTTGGCATTAACATACAAGTAGAATGCAAGTAATTTGCCCTGTTTATCTAAATATATAAAAGAAGAAACTGACTGACTGACATATCAGCGCACAGCCCAAACCGCTGGGTCTAGAGACTCCAAATTTGGCATACATGTTCCTTGTGAGGCCTAGGGGTGCACTAAGAAAGGATTTTTCAAAATTCACCCTCTAAGGGGGTGAAACGGGGGTCCGAAGTTTGGATTTTATCAAGTTAAAATACGTCTTCACGCCGCAACTACTGTACCGATTTGGCTAAAATTTTGAATGGAGGTATATTATATCTTGCATTACCATATAGGCTACTTTTCATCCCGAAAAAATTCATTGTTCCCGTGGGATAAGTTAAAAACCGAAATTCTCGCGGAAAAAAAATCTCACGCCGCAAGTACACAACCGATTTGGATGAAATTTGGAATGAAGATAGATTATATCCTGGGTTAATAAATAAGGTACTTTTTATCCCGGAGAAATCCATGGATTTTGCAGGAGAAGGGAAAAACAGATATTCACGTGGGAAAAATACTACTTCCCGCCGTAATTACTGAACTGATATGGCTGAAATTATGAATAAAGACAGATTATATATTGGATTAATACGAAGGCTACTTTTCATCGCGAAAAAATTCATGGTTCCCGTGGGATTAGTAAAAAACCGAAATTAACGTGGAAAAAAAATCTTAATGCCGCAAATGCACAACCGATTTGGCTGGAATTTGAAACGGAGATAGATTATATCTTGGGTTAATAAATAGGCTAATTTTCATCCCGGAAAAATCCATGGTTTTTGTAGGAAAAAAGAAAAACAGATATTCATACGTGAAAAATATTACTTCACGCCGTAATTACTGAACTGATATGGCTTAAATTCGGAATAAAGATAGATTGTATCCTGGATTAATATAAAGGCTACTTTTCATCCCGGAAAAATCCATGGTTTCCGCGGGAAACCTGAAACATTGATGTTCACACGCGAGAAATACTACTTTACACTGTAATTACAGAATTTATATGACTGAAAATCGGAAATGAGATAGATTTTATCCCGGATTATTACAAAGCCTACTTTTCATCCAGGAAAATTCCGTGGTTTCTATGATAATAGTGAAAAACAGAAATCCACGCGTGAAAAATATTCCTTCATGCCGTAATTACTGAACTGATTTGGCTGTAATTTGGAATCGACATAGATTATATCCTAGATTTATACAAAAGCTACTTTTCATCCCGGAAAAATCTATGGTGTCCGCGGGAAAACTGAAACACTGATATTCACGCGGTAAAAATACTACTTCACGCTGTAATTACTGATATGACTGAAATTCGGAAAAAAGATAGAATAAATACGTAGGCTACTTTTCTTCTCGGAAAATTTCATTACTTCTACGAGTATGATCATAGTGAAAAACAGAAATCCACGCGGGAAAAATATTCGTTCACGCCGCAACTACTGAACCGATTTAGCTCAAATTTGAAATGGAGATAAATTATATCCTGGATTAACACATAAGCTACATTTTAAGTCGAAAAATTCAAGGTTCCCGTGGGATTAGTTAAAAACCGAAATTCACGCGCAAAAAATTGAGATAGATTATATCCTAGAATCAACTACTTTTTTCTCTGGAAAATCCGTTGTTTTCGTGATAATAGGGAAAAAGAGATATTCATGCGGGAGAGAATTTTTTGTTCACACCGCAATTACTGAAAATTTTTGGTTTAGAGTTGAAATGAAGATAGATTTCATGTAAATTAACACAAAGGGTTCCCGTAGAGAACTAAATTTTTTTAAGTTTAAACTATTTTTTTTTAAGTTAAAACTAAAATTTACGCGTGCGAAGCCGCGGGTTTCTGCTAGTGCCGTATATGGACAAAAGTTACGCCACTATGAATGGTTAAAATAACTTGAATTATTTTATTTGTGTGTACGTACTAGCCATTCTAGTATAATGGATGCATAATAATAATAACTGGGTGACCGAGCTTCGCTCGGTGGCCAATAGATGGCAGCAGTAATCATATTTTTATTTTTTTTGGTAAATTCGACATTTTCTAAAAATGAATCCTAGCTAGATCGATTTATCGCCCCCAAAACCCACTGTATACTAAATTTCATAAAAATCGGATCCGTTTCCGAGATCCAGATTATATAGAAATATATATACAAGAATTGCTCGTTTAAAGGTATAAGATATACAATAATACAGAGATGTAAGATTATGCTTCTGTTTACAAAAGAAAAACTTACATAAGATAAACTCCCACACTAGATATAATTGAAGATTATCACATGCGTGCTATTGTATGCCTGAGAAAGTTTGCAATTTCGCAGCGTTGGGATGCGCGAACTTTGTTATTATCAGAGTTACATATATATAAAATCATCTCACCAAAGCTATTACAGTCAACTATGTCATAACAATAGCAACTAAAGAGCTAGGTATTATTCTATACTGAGACAGTACTAGCTTTAGACTGGACTGGGGGGGGTCATAAAATCAACATTCTTTTAGCACGGGACACTTAAGAATCCACCCAATAGGCGATGTATCATTTTATTGCGTTAGTGTCAAGAGACACTGAAACCTGTAAGTCAGAACATAAATTGTATGAAGTAAGTAGTAAGCTTATTTAACTGATGACGGACACACAAATGATAACTTCAGAATTAAAATGAAATTATGGTTTCTAATATAAAAGTTCCGTGTTATCACAGGACTTATTAGCATTACTTCGTCGGAACCAGATCGAAAGTTAAGCGAGCTGAAAGCATTACTCCGTTTTGCATATTTAATGATCTGGCCAACGTGAAATGAACGGAACTTTTCGCTTAAAAACATCGGGCCTTTGGCGGAAACTCCAGCCATTGGAACAAAAACAATGAAGGTGAAACAAACAATTTGAGCGACCTCTCTAGCTCAGCGGTGCATTCAGGCATTAGTTGCCTTTTGAGGTACACAGTAGTAAAGTAAGCGCCGTATCTTCGGGGCGTACGTCCGTTCTCACCTAACGTATGCGGATCCCTGGTACGCTTTATGTTAAGAACTACGAGGTACGTAAAGAAATGACGTCATTCATCGGGGCACAACGCCCCAATGACGCGGAGCCTGTTCTCTCGCGCGGACAACGGGCCATACGAACACCTTAACGGGATCGCACCACATCAAGATCGACCACCAACGGGTACCTTGCGACCACCTGCTCCTGTCTCCGTCACCACGCAAAAGCGCAGAGGGGCGCTTTTGCGTGGTGACGGAAATAAAGACGACGAAGGCGAGACCTTACCCCCATTACCGGGGTTAGAGGTATAATACCGGGGAAACGCGAGGCCTAGATCTGGGTCCTATAGCATCCCCTATTGTGTCTAGGCCTCTACCTCCGTGAGGACTTGTTCTCCAAGGAGACAGACCTGCTAAAGTAATAAATATTTCTTATATGATAAGGCCGCCCATTATGCTCCTTGTGTTTGTGTATTGTTGTGTGTCTTTTTTACCGACTTCAAAAAAAAGAGGTTCTGTATTCGACCCGTATGTTTGTATGTATGTTTGTCCGCGATTATTTCGCGTTTGGCTGAACCGTTTTTGATGCGGTTTTCAGGGAAGTAAGTATTTGTTACATTCTGGAGAAGGTTTTAGTATATTAACCGGTACCCAAGTTATTCTAGAGACAGGAAAATTCGAAACTCGGAATGGAGGGCTAATTCAATCAGAGGCGATAACAAGCTATATGTATGTTTGCCAACTTTTGTGCAGACGTCTGCGAGTGTCTTAATGGTAAACTCAAGTAAATAGTTCTGACTTTTGATGTAAGTAGTATGTATACTACGAGTAAGTTGGTCTTTACTTTCAGCAAAGCTGGTTTCAGCCTATTTCTATAACTAAGGTCCAGCATTTAGCTCTTTAACATTTTTTTTTAATTAATATTAATAAAAATACTTGGCACCATTTCACCGTAATAAATAGGTACCTTATACCTATGATAAGAATAAGGTATCCATAAGTTTCATTGTAACATTTCAATTAAGTAAAAACTTGGCCAATAAATAATCACGCAATATTGTTATCTCATTTCGAAATTTCGACGCCCCGGTTCTCCCCCATCTACTATATAAAAGCAAGTCGGGTTTTCCTTCCTGACGCTATAACTCCAGAACGGACGAACCGATTTCCACGGTTTTGCATTCGTTGGGAAGGTCTCGGGCTCCGTGAGGTTTATAGCAAAGAAAATTCAGGAAAAATTTCAACAGAAAAGCGGGAAAATCTTTTTAGCGGGAAAGCCATCTGGTGGCGAAACGGAGTTCGCCGGGTTTGCTAGTTTTTAAATAAAAATAAAAATGATTTTCAATTTTTTATGATTGCATAGTCGGACCATTATTACTTACAATTATTCCAAATTTTATGTCGATATCTTTAATAGTTACTGAAAAAAAGGGACGTGACGTGACATATAGACAGACAGACGGACAACAAAGTGATCTTATAAGGGTTCATTTTTTATTTTGAGGTAGGCACTGAACCCTAAAAAGAAATTACATGAGGCGAATTATGCACTAATTTACGAAAATCTTTCACCTTACAATGTCAACTCGCTCGAACAAATGCTTCGACAGTGTAGAAGAAGTGGGTGGGTCGGATGGGATTTAAGTTTCTGCGTTGCTTGGAGCGAAAACCCCTTTCCTAAAACCGGTCCGCTTGTCCCGAACAGGTTTCATGTTTGTAACATTATTTTACTTTACTTTTATGGTTACGTTAGTTTTTTAAAGAGTTTTAGTTACCCAGCAGGTTTTCGAAGCGAAGGTTTACTTAAATGGGCAAGGAAGCCACGAAAAATCGTAGATGGTTAGGTATCAAATTACTAACAAACTATTTATTATATTATAGTATTTCTAACAAACTAGACAAAGCTATGAAACGTTAGTCTGAATGGTTATTTGGAGTAAAATTCAATGTTCTGGCTTCAATGAAGTTTTGTTATGCAAAGTAACTGTCAGATTAATATTATAATAGTAATAATAATAGTGTGAATCCGTATGTGTGTATTGTGTGTGTGAATCCGTATGTGTGTATTTGTAAGTTTTTGACGTCGCAACTACTAAACCTATTTGGTTGCGACTGTAAATAAGCGTATATAGTCTCGATTATAAAGTGGATTCCAAAAACAAATTTGAAAAATCCATGATTTCAGCGGATTTGGTGAAGAACTGAATTTCACCAGGATGGAGCCGCGTAAGAAAACTAGTAGTGGTACAAATTTAATAGCCTTAATGTAATTTTGAAGTCATTAATTGCAGGATGCAGCAATACCAGGCTGCAAATAGCCAAGATCTTAATGATCACTAACTCATATCGTATGGCCGGCCGGGTTGTAAAATTAGATGCAGCAATTGATATATTGGTTGTGTAATTGTAGCTGCAGTATGGGCTGTATGTAGTATATCTACCTATTACAACTAGACTACGAGACGACTGGAATTAATACAATTGATCGCGTATATTTTATTGCGATAATTCCAGAATTGGGAAAACCCCGGTACTTTGCTCGATGGACAATGGATAACCATTTTAGAAAATATAAAGGAACCTGTAAAACTTTTCAGTCTTAAAAAACGTAATGATTTCTTCATCACACTATTCGTTATATTGTACTGGCGACCGTTTGTTTTTAAGAGTGTGGTTGTTTGTTATACTTTCTCGCCGCAACTACGGAACCGATTTGGCTGTAATTTGGAATGGAGATAAATTATACCCTGCATTAAAACATACATTTTTATCTCGGAAAAAAAACACGGTTCTCGTGATAGTTGTGAAAAACTGAAAATAACTTCGGCGCGGGCGGGCGGAGCGCTAGACTTTCAAATAATAGTGTAAAAGAGTAGTAAGAGCACATAAATTTTAAACTCACGTACTTACGTTGGGTCATCATATCCTGAGTAATTGATACTAATGTATTTGGGTTTATTTTTTTACGATTATATTATGTTCACTAGATACATAGAGATAGGAAACACCATATTAAATGTCTCTACCGTCTCTTAGCTTAATGCACCAACATCCGTCAGTCTGTTCGATATACATGGCAATATCCGCTATTGCAATGTTTATAATAAAAACTGATCGACTGTAGCAAGATTAAGTTTCTACCTAATAAGACTACTAATTAAATATATTAGTTTGATCATAATATATACCTAATAACATGTGCTGAAGTTAATCGGGTGATAAACCATTGACGAATTAAGAGTTAAGAGTAAGTCCAGTGACCTCCCTCATTCTGAGAGAAAACCCATGCCTAGAAGTGGGACATGAAAAGAGGTTGAGCTAAAGACGAAAGAAAGACCCTGATGGATAATACTGAAAATCTTCGAAATAATGACGTAATACTTAATTTACTACTATTCTATTTTGAACATAGGTAGGTATAATATTTTTGTCGCAACACACCACGATTCTTGTATCTCCTTTGTCTGTGCTTGTATCGATACCACCTACTCACAAATACATTGTGAAATTATTTTGTGTTGCTCTTCATCAGAGGAAAAATAATTACAGGTAACTTATTTTTTCTTTTATTTCAGGTATAGATCAAGACCACGTCCAACACTGGATATGTACACGTACTACGACTTATGAGTGTAATGAGTATGTAGAAATAACATTAAGGTATAGGTATTTGATGACTTGATGAGTTAGCGCAGAGATATGGATTATGGATATCAAGTTTCAGACAACGAGAACTATAATTCTGTGGTAATATTTTTCTTTCACCTTTTTAACAAATTGTGATAAATGATAGTCAAGGACGATAACACAAATTTTCTAAGACGAAAGTACATATCGAATCCGAGGGTCATTGGTGTGTGTGTATTTATTTGAACCCTAGACTTCCTGTATAGAATGCAGAAGCTTTAACCACTAAGCTGACCCTGACACAAAAAAATAACATAATTTTTCACGCAAGCGATCTTTTGTGGAAACCATATAGCTATAACGGTCTATGCTAGTAATTTCAACCGTGATGGTAGGTGTTGGTACTACTCGTATATTATCACGGTTAAAATTACCCATTCGTAATAGCAAACAATGGGATTCACCGCTACACATTTACTAGAGCGACAAATTACGTAGCCCACCTACCTATCTCGACAGTAGTAAACGCATGAGGTCGTCCAATGACCCGATGACAGATTAACCGTTAGCTAAGCCATACAGCCAGATCTTTTTCCATTCTATTCAAATGATACATATTGATTATATCTTAATATATATAAATCTCGTGTCACAATGTTTGTCCTCAATGGACTCCTAAACCACTTGACCGATTTTAATAAAATTCACACACAGGGTGCAGTTTGCTCTAACTTAAAAGATAGGATAGCTTAGATCTCAATTTATCTATTTTTTTATATCCTTAAGGGCAAAACAACGTTTGCCAGGTCAGCTAGTTATGATATATATTACATGCCGCAAATGTGAATTATTAGGTAATTTTACGGTATTTCATTGTCTGATGTTGTTGAAAACTGTAATTACCGTAAATAAGTACACCGACAACATATTATTATTGTTTCGTACATACATATTTGCATCACATGCATAATGAACGTACGGAATGTGTACGGTATCAATTTGTCATCACTATTACGTCATTGTTCTGATTATTTTTGCGCCGGGCACAGATTTGCTTTGTCGTGATATACAGGGTGGAAAAAAATTAAAACCGGGACTGTTAATTTTTGAGTCATACATCATTAGTATTTTAAATGGTGAATTTTAGTAGTCTTGATCGCCGGTTTCGGCATTTAAGTATTTTTTCTAGGAAAGTTTAAAATGCCCTTCTCAAAGGCCCTTTGTCCGCCGCAGCCGTCATATGGAACGTCACTGAGTGAGCAGACATCAGCGGTACCGAAGTAGCGATCATACTTTAGTATTGTCGTGTATCGGTCCTGTGATCAAATGGCGGATTATAGCAAAGCAAATTGATCTATCCTGCTGGTCCTGTGTCCATCTCGCGTACGTCACTTCATATTGAACTCAGCTAAAAATACATAATCTAGTTTGCGATGTCTGCAGTGGACAAACTTTTAAAAACAAAAGAATGTTGAGTGAATGAATCGTACCAAAATCATTGTAGAAATAAGGCCGTTGTTCTCGTGAGTCGTATGTACATTGTACAATATTAGAGGTTTCCTTGGTGTAAAGTGTGGACCCGCTATTAGACCAACCTCTAGCACTTATAAAATAAATTTTACTATGAATTTCATGTCACGTACTGTTTACGAGTAGGTGCCTTTATTTAGTAGGTCGCAAATAAAATGAAAAGCTTGTATGTCACCAGGTAGCGATTGTTTTGCAAATTGCAAGTAAGTTGAAAGAGATCGCTGACACGTATTTCAGCACTTGATACAATACCTTTATTGTCTTGTTATCTGTGTCATCTGCAATTCTTTTGTCATACCAAAAATGCAAGTCTAGGTAGTGATACCTAAGTTTTATTGTATAGTTTGTATATTACATTTTGTTGTTTGAATACAATCTAGGACGAAGTTTTAATTATAGTTACCTTTATCAGTTTAAGGCCTGTTTCACCAACTTCTGATAAATGTCGGATAGTTTATAGTACGAGATACCGCTGCAAAATTAGTGGACTCAACAACAAGCTAAAAACCAAATTGTGAAGCATATTTTTTGATTACGAGAATATACTTACAACTTTCGAGTGCTTCCAGATTGATCAAAATGTGGCTGTATATATTTTTTATAAATTTTTTTTGGTAAGCATTTTTAAGAATGAACCCTATTATACTTAAGCGGAATAAGGTACATACCTACAATTCTCAGACTGAAAAAATCTCAGGACTTTTCAGTGAAAATTGGGCTTTTCTCCGAACTTTTCATTTTTGCATCTGGTAGCCCTAAGTACGCCAGACTAATTAATGTAAAGGTTGTAAAACATGGATATTTTCATGGTAGATCACGTGGTACAGTTTTACCCCTAACAGCACGGTACTGGAAATGGTTAGTAAAAAGAGAGAACTCATGACCACCATTTTACGCAGAAAGCTGGCATTCTGTTTCCATTAACAACAACGAGAACAATATTCCTTTCCAAAGTTAGCGTCATGACGTAAGAGGGTGGACGTGTCTATGCTACCCGCAATTGACAAAGGCGATAAAAGATGTCTATCTTTTTATCTATATTTTAGGCTTTTCGAATGTTGACCGCCAAACTTCAATTTGAAGACGGCACTGGATGATGATGATGATTTTCTAAATACACGTGTAGTTGAATTCTCTGATCCCTGACAGAGTGTAACAAATTATCCGCTAAGCTTTGTAATAAACTTACGTCTTACGGTACACATTATTATGAAATTTTCCAACTCCGTTTCGCAATATACAACTGTGTCTAATAAAGAATGATGTAGGCAGTTTTACTTTCCATGAGGATGACCTAAAAACGTGTGGGGAGAGGGTTCAAGTTAATCAATTATTTCCTTGCCCTAACAGATTCCCGACTCGAGTATTAGATTAAACGTATGAACTGGAAACATTTACTCGGATTTAATTAATGTTTTCCAATTTTCATTGTCTCTGTTTCGTATGGTGAAAATCTGCGGGTAATTCAATTATAGAACTTTTAAGTTTTGAAGTATTATATTTATGTTTAGTTAGTTCCCGCAGCAACTAGACAAATGTCATCTGCAAACTGATATATTTTACACTGTTTCATTATACGCTAGGCAGACTGTTAACGTAAGTTAAATAGTGCAAAGGGCCTAGAACGTAGGTGGTAGGTAGTAGCTCTTATAGTTGCGATGGGGAGTATTTGTACAGATTACAGAATTCCGCATGCGATGTGGCTGTAACGTCCACGCTGCCATGCGCTCCGTGCTCCGTGTGTTTGCGGAGCGGTAAATCTCCAGCGCAGGCGACCGCGCCACGTCTATGTCATCACGACGTGTTGGCGCAAGTAATAGCTTTCTATTTTCTCCCGCTGAAGCCTCATAAAAAATGGCCGCACATGAAATTAAATGTTTTGAATGAGCTAGGTTTGAACCACAGATAACTTGAGTTATCTGTGGTTTGAACTGTGAACTCGTGAATAGTGTTGAAGGTTTCGGATCGGTGTTATGTCGGAAGCTTGGAACTTTTTCTGGACGGAACATGAAACTACGGATAAACAAATTACGGATTAAAACAGAAGAATATAATCCTCGAAAACTTTCATTAACCCGCAACTTAGCGTTAGCCGCACCTACTTAAAATTACAAAAAATGACAACCAGATGGTTAATTAAAGCACTCCAATTAAAATCAAAAATTAAAGTGATATTAAAACTCGGATGTTTATTTATTATGGATTCCATTTCGTGCTGTGCGAATGGTATTATAGCAATCTTCGTCGTGCAAATTAAGTGGATTACCAATGCAAGTCGACACCCGGGCCCCAAGTCTGCTATGACAATTTTATCTCGATCGTCCAATAATTACACAATTATTACAGATTTTTGCGATTTTGGTAGTCTGCTAGGTCGATCGTTTACTAACTGTGTAAAAATTACACGACTCACCTACAATATACATCTCAATGAACTTTTGCTAGTCTGTTAACACAATCACATCTCAATTGTCGAATATATCCTAGTCTGCTAATTTTTTGACAGTTCGAAATGGCAATCGACCTGCAATTTTAGATAATTAAGCAGTAATAGCTAAATCAGTGAATTTCTATCATTGCATGTGGATTATTAGTGTTTTTTTTCTAATCTATTGATGATTAGAGCAAGGTGGAACATTCTCCAGCTAGCTAACGGGGTTAATATTGAACGGAACAAGCATTTGGATAAATTCTGTGCGTTTGGAGAATAGAAACCGCCGTCGCCGCCGTTAAGGATATTTCCGAGGCTGAATTTGTTAAAACATTTCGCCTCGGGAAGGAAACTATTAGGGGTCTAGTTGAGGAGCTCTGTTAATTCCCAGACTGTGTCGGAGTGACGGAATATCAGCGGAGATGAAGGTAAACTCTTGTCTAAGTATTAGGTACCTACTAAAGTATTAATAATTCATGATGATGGTTTGATGTGCCTAATGCCATCATTTCTGTTGCAGATTCTGATAGCGTTATCATTCTACTTATCAGGATCTTACCAAACTACAATTAGGTACACTGAGGACTGTGTCAAGAGCTGCGAGGCATGCGGTGGAGAACATGGGTTTTTATTAGGTAAGTATTGCAATTATTATTTAATGAAAGCAATTTAACACTTAATGTCCATACACTGCCATGGGTTCAATTCAGTATATGGATTTTCAGAAGACAGTGGCTATCTTCCTTGGAGAACGATGACCTCAATTGTTAACACCACAACGGAGACGCTGCAGCTCGTGTTTTATTTGAAGCACACAACTGAACTGAATACAGTTGAACATTGTATAGGAGTTTTCAGGCAAAGTAAACAAAATCCTGTTAATCTGATCTAATACGTATAGGTACCTATAGTAGTTTTAGTGGCAATAGTCAATCCTACAATCCTGTCACTGCAAACAATATTTTTGATGGATGTTGTCTTTTGTATTTTAACAAAGCATTTATTTTTTATTTATTTATTTAAAGCATATAAGAAAGCCAGCCAAGTACAAGTAAAACTTACAAAGTTTCATACCATTACCTAAAAAAACTGCAAAAAATCACATCTGTTGCATGGGAGCTCCCAATATTTTTTATTTTCTATTATTCGTTTTGTTAGTAGAGTATTGTTATTGCAGCAACATTATATTATATCTGTGTAAATTACAACTGTCTATCATAGTTCATGAGATACAGCCTATTCAGCGACAAACAGGTACACAGCGAAGTTTTAATAGTAGGGTCCTCTTAAACCCTTTGGGTACGGAACCCTAGCAAATGCACTTGTCCCTCCACTGACACCATAGAAAGCCTTTTGTTTATTAATTCTTTTAGAAAATGCATGTATAGATGGGTCATATTTAAATAGAATGCAACATTTGGATACATTGATTTATTTAATTTTTAAAAGTTATACATAAATTTTGTTTTGTTTGCAAATTCAGGATGTGAAGAACACACTTCGTGGGCAGAGTTGGAAAATGCTCTGGAATTACATTATTACAAAGTCTTCAAGTGAAACAAAGTCTGCTTCAAAATAGAACACTGCAGGAGTCTCTACTCCATAGGCTCTGGAAAAATGCATGAAAATGAAAATAGTATATTAGTACCCAACTTCATATATAATTGTTACTCTTTTAATATACTAATTTCATTAGAAAAGTTTTGTATTATACAGCTTTGGTTGCATGAAATGTCATACATTTATCTTAATGTAAATAATATAGTATAGCCTCTCCCCCCTCAGTCCAGTTGGTCACTGCAAGGGGGTCATGACCAAAACCTTTCAGTTTTCAGTTATTAACCTCATTTAAAAGTATTTAAATCTGAAATGACAAGCAACTGAAAGAGGCCTGTACTCCATAAGGCGGACTGAACACCAATCTTTTTTGTAATTAATAGTAGGTATTGTTTTGTAACATTAAACAACTAGGTAACTATGGTATCTTGCATAAAAAATCCTGTAAAAAAAAATCATGGTTTATACCTATGCATAATCAATTCTCCTGTTATTTTGGTATTATCAGTTGTAGTAAGTAGTTGAAATAAGCTATATTCTATTGTATGTTAGTGAGTATTGAAAGTCTTTCAATTGAATTTATGAAAATAAATATATGAAACTATCTGTAAAATTAAAATAATTTTTAGTGTAATAGGCATTCTATTAGCAAAGAAAAACTTCATACTTAAAATTTTAGCCATAAATTTGTAAACATGGTAGTATATAGAACTGAAAAGAGAACTTATTTGGCTATTTCCATGTAAAAAATCAATATTACTGTAAATTAATCAATTAACAATGTTTCTGGAACTCACTAAGCTATCATTGTACTTCTTACATAGGACCTACTTATAGCAAAGAATTATAAATTTCAATAGGTAAGGTATAGGGTGAAACTATAACTTGAATGGATATGGAATAGATTTATTAAAGTTAATGCAAACATTGGTAAAATACCTAAAACATACCTATTTTGTAGATCTTGATAAAAAATTATATTAAAAAATATTACATACAAACTTATCAAATAAAATTATAAAATAGATACAGTACCTACTATATTTATCTGTATTTTTGTAGTTTTTATAGCAATAAGTAATAATATAAGTTAAAATTTAAAAGGTGTTTCAGTAGTAAAGGGCTTATTTATTTATTTTATTTATTTTGACTTCATAAAATATACAGTCTACCTCAAATCTAGTATAATTTTTCCTAATTATGTATTAATAACAATATTAGACTATATTAACAACTACTATTTTTGTATTTTGTATAAAATATTGATAAATGGTTATCTGAAATCTAATTTTGATTGATTAATTTATAGAGTAACTACGTTTTTAGACTGATTTTAATTATATTTCATTAGGATTTAACAATATTAATGATACTAATAAAAAAGCTTGATTTAACATACATTTTTTTTGCCATACCTATTATTCTCTGAACCCCTTTTTATGTCCCACTGGTAGGCACGAGTCTCCTCTCAGGCTGAGAGGGGTTTGGCCATAGCCCACCACACTGGCCAAGTGTGGGTTTGCGGGCTTCACACACATTCAAGAACATTTATGTTAACTCTCAGGCATGCAGGTTTCCTCACAATGTTTTCCTTCACCGTTAAGCATTTAGTTTTAGAAAAGTCAGAGGTGCGTGCCCATGCTTCGAACCCAGGACCTCCTTATGAGAGGCAGAGGTCAGAACCACTGAGCTATCACTTCTTACCTGCCTTAATTACCTACCAACCTAAGGTAATAATGGCTGGCACAAAATCCTTAATAATATAAGGTGTCTTGCCTTTTCGTCTAAATGTCCGGGCAAACTGGATGGTCTGTCCAGTTGTTATCAAACCATTATGTTGACAGACAGGCTGTGATCTGGGTTGGTATTATTGAGTTGTTAGAATATATCTAATAGATGGATACAGAGGACACACAAGTACACCTGTGCAACCTATATGCAGTAAATAATTAAAACAAAGTTTCACTTTTATCCTGCCCTTTATTTTTCTTACAAGTTGTTGTAGCAACCAATTACATACAACCTATCAATAAAGTGCGATTTTAATTTAATCATCTGTATCACTCCCCTTCACTATTCACCTTGGGATTCGTCCAAAGATGGAGCAGTATCCAATCTCATCTTCCGCAATATTAATAATCTCGGAAGAAAGCTTCTGTTAGGACTAAGGAGGTCTGCCTCCTTGTGTTTTAATAATATTCTAAACTCCTTAAGTATTAAATAATATTCTTAACTCTTGAGTGTTAGAATTCCCTGATGAGATGTTCTTTATACTTATATTTTTAGACCTCTTTTAGGTTTGCTGACTTTTGTACAGCCAAATTAACATTGTACTTAAATTATGTCTGCGGTTTGCTAGGTTCTTCATAATACAATTGTTTTAGATGTCAGGCTTCTTTTTTGCTTCTGTTAGCGACATGTAGGTACTTGATGCTTCAGATGTGGATGTGATGTTTGTGACTGTTGCAACCCTTTGCTTTTATTGCGTACCGAGCTAATTAAATCCTTCTCCATACACTGGCATTGTTTACAAATCTCTTTTATCCAGTGTTATTTGATTTTACACTCAGATCACTCTAGCCAGCCCAGCTTCCTCAAGAATACAGAACACATAGCTCTCTAACGAGAAGCCCATCGTAACTAAAAATTGTTTGGAAGGTCTCTTCTTTAATTCCATCCACAAAATAGAATTATTCGCCAGCACAAACTTTCTGTTGCAGTTTGTTTATTTCTGTGGTTTATTTTATAATTTATATGTAGAAATGTCAAAATTCCAAAGACAAAGTAAAATGTTACAGATGAAATATAGTTTATTTGACGCTTATTTGACGTTAGTTGTGCCAACTTGTCATAAGTTGGACGTAAAATTTTATTTCGGGAAACGCATTTTATGGTAATGGCAATACCGATTACAATCCAAGTATTGTTCAATTAAGTTATCAATTAATTAAATTGAGATCCAATTTAAAAGTTTGCAGACTAGGTCATTTCGGAACTATTACAATTGCATGATAGTTTTATCGTAGATTATGTTAAATTAGCAGACTTGGGGCCCCGTGCATTTTCCACTCGATTACACCCTGAGTGGTTCCCGATGAAAAATTACCGCGGAACGCCAGTCACGTCGGCTCATCGCCTGTACGGTGTACCGCTACAGGGCCGGGCCACAGTTTAAAAGCATAGCATTAGCTACAAAGATTTTATTCAACTGTTCAGGAAATTGTATCGTGCTTTTAGATAAGGCACTTAGTAAAATCGCTTGGAAATTCCAAGTATAAAGTTATTGTTAAATGTTGATGTTTTTATGCAACCACTAAGTGAAGGAATGCGTTAAACGCAATCCTTCCGATCGACGGATACTTTCTCACGAATCAAGGCTGTATTACTCAGTTTAAAAGCATAAATAAAAAATAAAAATATTATGGAGGTATTTTTGTTTGGTTTTATTGTACCACCTACCTCATATTTTCCAATAGCCGCTTCTTACCCCGATAGTTGCCTGGAAGAGATCGCTGTGTAGCGATACGGCCGCCATCAAACATGTATGGGAAGTACCTACCCTTATTTGATTTTTTAATGTTCTCCGAATTCCTCATTGATACTACTTATTTACCCTATTTACCTTAGTAGTAGGTGTATGCCCGACTTTACTGCTGCTGGGTTGCATAGCGACCTCTCACTTCCTTACGTACTACAAACCTTTTCGATCACCGCTCTTGGCCTTCCCGGAACCGCTGATAGCATAGCAGGAAGGCCACTGTTTGTTTTTAGACAATTGGGCAACGATTTAGGGACAGGGGGAATTGTCTGTCTGAGCCGGCCTTTTCTCTTGTCCGCATTACATGCTGATCAGATTGGCGTATCTGACCCATTAATCCCTCTTCTTTGTTAGCACAGACATCCTTCACCTTGCATCTAGTCATCATAAAATAATACGATAGCGTCACAGACTTATGATTTTGAAATGACCAAATTACCCACCAGAAATGAAAGCGCCAGTAAAATGAACCGTTGCGAAACAAACTCGTTATGTGACGACGTTCATAAAACATAGACCCCGAAGCCAGTGGTCCGGCAAAATGATTGGTTTGTGACGACAATGATGTGGGGTGCACGGAGCCGCAGTGTTTCACTCGGTCTGCCAATTTTTTACGCTACACGTAACGTCATCGCTGACTTTCTAACTGTGTATTAAAGAATTTCCATAACAATTTAGTCAACACGTCCAACTGAGGATTATTGTACAATGTCTTTATGGCTTACAACAACTTTCTAATGTAACCAAATTCTGTGGCTTTTACCGCAAATTTTAAACGTTTGCCCTAATTCGTAATTCCATTGATTATGATCATTATGTGGCGGATATTCTTTACATATTTAAGTATTTCTATTTCATCGCTGGTAACCCCTCATATGGGTATTATGCAAAGAACGATATAAATCTAAAAAGTTCCCTTAATAGTAATCACAGAGGCACTACAGTCGGATTTTTAATTAGACGAAGTCAACTGACAGAAGCTAATGTCACTTTGTAAAATAATGTTGCCATACTCTAAGTTATATATTGACGCGTTCATTTCTCGTTCAATCAGATGAATGAACATTGAGTGTGAATAGTGAATCATTTCAAACTATAAAAGAATATTATTTCTATTTTTAACCGACTTCAAAAAAAGGAGGAGGTTCTCAATTCGTCGGAATCTTTTTTTTTTTTATCTAGTATGTTCACCGAATACTCAAAGACGCGTGGACTGATTTGAAAAATTCTTTTTTGGTTAAAAGGGTATAGTTTTTAATATTTATTCATTAGTTTCTCAGATGGTTCCATTTTAATCAAGTCAGGATCTGATGATGGGATCCTGGAGAAATCGAAGGAACTCTTTCAATTTTATATGGACACTTGAAACAATTTGGCTATAATTTGAAAGAGTATTATTTTCCAAGTTGTCCTATAGTTATCAGGTCAGGATCTGATCATGGGATCTTGGTGAAATCGAGGGAACTCTTCAAATTTTGCTAGTATACTTGAAGTGAGTTGGGTATTTTTTATAATTACTGATGAATTTGCTAGCAGATACTGATTTGATGACTATAGTCATCAAGTCAGGATTTGATTATGGGATCTTGGTGAAATTGAGGGAACTCTTCATATTTTATAAACACGTACCTTAAGCGATTTGGGTATTTTTACAACGCCTTGTGCATTTTGTTGCCTTCCACTAAAAAGTAAAAAATAAAAATGGGAAATGATTTCCAAAAAACCAACTTCAAATGCCACTACAAAGAGTGAAATAATTTTTAATGTACACCAATTCGAAGTTGGGCAATGTTTCGTACAATCAATCACTAATAGTCCTTCTTACTTACTTGATGTGCGAAGAAACGACGAAGTTATAGACAATCGCCCGACTTCGAATTGGTGTACATTAAAAATTATTTCACTTTTTGTAGGGGCATTTGAAGTTGGGTTTTTGGAAAGCATTTCCCATTTTTATATATTTCGCGGGCAGACCTGTTGAGTTCGCCCTAATGTTCAAAACACTCAGTATTCAGTATAGATAGATACTATAGGAACATAGTCGACGAAAACTCATTGGTATGTACAAAGCACGACTAAAATTCGAACACCGTACCCGATATCTGCAGTTCGGCACAAAAACTATTCACTAGACAATCGAGGCAATTTCATTCATTCAGGAATTTTTTCAATCATTCACTTTGTCACAACACTATTTTTATCTCATCAAAAGCTGACAACACAGTAAACGTCAGTTGACTTCGTCTAATTAAGAATCCGACTTAAAGGCAAATGCGAAAGTATTCTCTAGTCTCTACGAAAAATTTGGTTATAGTCATAAGATTAGTAGTGCAATGAACAATAAACCAAGCCATTTAACAGTTCCAAAAGACTGGGTCCATTTGGCAAGTTCGTGCTATATTCTCTACATCAAGTCTGTATCTAAGGTCGAAAAGCAATGTCACAGGCCATCTGCTTGTATAAAAAAGTCGCGCCAAATGTATGATGTATGGGGGCACCTACGCAGTATAACATCATGAATCAAAAACGAGATGAACCGAACAACGCCAGATAAAGCATTGCGTCGAACAATAGTGTCAGTTGAATGCGCGCCAAGCGTTCGGACTCCCGAGCTGATAATAATTTCATGATCAATCCCCCGACCTCTCGGAGCGCAGTCGACATTGACAGATCATGGAGATCTCCACATAAGTCGCAGCTAATTGCGTGATGGATGGACCGTGAGGAACTTTAGCTTTTATATTTTTTCTTGCGGTCCTATTGAAGCTGGTATATCTCGGTTTTTAAGTTTGTATCCAGGCATCACAATTAGCACTTCGATATTCAATTTAACACTGTTTCATTGATCTAAAACCACGCTCTTAGGTAGGTACATTGGTTATTATAATTTGTAATGGTTGGTTCAATTCTCAGTTACCTCAAAAACATTTGGTACCCATTTATTTGTAATAGGTAGATCGGTAGGAATCAGTTTGGAATTTATTTACATCTCGGAGATCAGAGTCAAGCATACTAATGTAATATGCATATAAAACATACTAAAAATAAAAAAAAATACTTGACCGCTTGTTGTTTCTATTAAAACCGGTTCAATAATAAATAATGATTTCTCTGTCGTTACGTTTACGCGTTCTTGACTGTATCAACAAAAAATAAACCCTCAATATTCACGGAACTGGTTTAGCTTAGAAAATTATGCGCGAAATGCGGGCTTCCGATAATAGGCTTGGTCGAAATTAGGCCAGAGATTTAATATTTATGATATCGGGGATTCGGGTCAATTTGTTTTGGATCTTAAATGTCACCGGCTTGGCCTAAATATCTATTTTACCGTTTTCCTTTGGCAGCGGGAAATGGATCGCCCAACTGGACAACTTAAGTATTTTTATTCTAACTTTCTTTTTATTCAAATTTACAAATTGTTTAAGCTTGCTTCTTTTATTGTTGTTCCGAGTTTTGACTTTTTTGACAACATCCAATTCTGCGTTAATTACGCCCATGGCGCACGTGCGTCCAATATTAATCCTGTAAAGTTTGCGCGTTCCTTAGTTTTAATCACCTAGTTACTGGGTTGTAGCCATGGTAACGGCCAACACCTGGTTTTTATTGATGGTCAGGCATCCGTTGAGGGGGACATGAAAAATTAGCATACTATGGTAACGAGCGGGCTGCGGGATTGTTCATAATGAAAGCCCTTTGAGGTCAAGGCTCATTTGCAAGTCTTTAGTACACAATTTTTTAAAAATTATTAACTATATATGTATAAAGCTTTGATGAAGTTCATTATGCGCAATTCCTTTGCTTAGCACATAATATGTAGCTACGTACAATACAGATCCATTTTTCTGATCAAACTCACAAAAAGTTTTCTTCTAGGAGCGGAGGTAAAATCGTTTTCGAATTAACGTTGATTATCGTATGCCGTAAAAGACAAAACTACACAATAGGGCATCTCTTCTAACAAACCGATTTGAAACGATCCATCAGGATTTCATAAAGAATTAGTGACACATGGTTGGAAAGTGAGACGAGATACACGGCAACACGTTCGAGTCTGATAGACTATTCATTGACATGTCCCTCATGAATATTGATGCGACTTTCGCGATCACGTAATCCCCTTGTTCCGTCGAATTCGTCCACTGATTGGGTTTTGAGACCTTGTATTTGAATAACAAACTATGTCTGCAAAAGTCCAAAGCCTTTCATTGGTGGAACAACGGAATACTTAATGAATGAATCATTTTCTGTGATGACATTTTTTTTACATCCCAGATTTTGCCCTCGGCTCCGCATGCGTAAATTTCGAATAAAATTAAAATCTCCCGTTCCCGTTCCCGTTCCCGCTCCCTTTTCTAACCTTTATACCCTAGAACTTCCAATGAAGTTTGCTATAGAAATCTGAGTCGGCACCTAGATTTGTAGCTCTATAGATTACCTTCGAAAATTTATTCTATTTATATTTGAAATCCTGTAAAATCCGTGCAATTTATCTGGACAAATATTGTGCAAGGTATGTCTTAATCCATGTTATAAGATAGATATCTGTGTTTCCAGCCACATCGGATTTTTAGTTCGTGATTGAGTAACAAACCTTCAAACTCACGGTCGGATTTATAACATTTTAAGATTGAATTACGATGATAAATTAATTCGGTTGCTCTTTTTAATTTACCAAATTTCTCTATAACATTTGTTTCTTTCCTTAGCTTTTACTTAGTTACTTATGCTTCGGAGATGTTTACTTTAGCGCTTAATCTAATTGTTATAGAGGATACCAGAACCTCAGAGTTCTTATGGCATCCGCCTACACAAGCGAATTGTTGAGTAGGGGTGTTGCCTAATCCGAAACTACTCTCGGGAAGATCAGGGTAATGGAGAACTATGCTGCCTCTCATGAATACTAAGCAGATTCGCTTCCTTGGCAAAAACGAGTATATTTTGTTTTTACTTTACAACTCTGAAACAGCTGATATAATTTTTAGTAGGTTAATGACTTTACTTGCTTGCTTTATCTACTTAATTAATAGGCTGCGATTGTGTCTCGATTTTAACTGATTTCAAAAAAGGAGGTTTTTAATTCAACACTGCTACTAACTTCTTTCAAATTATAAAAATAACTAGCTGATGCCCGCGACTTCGTCCACGTGGGATAAAAACTATTCTATCTTTTAAGTTGGACCAAATGACACATATTCACGAAGTTTGAACTAAATCGGTTCAGTAGTTTAGGAGTCCATTGAGGACAAACATTGTGACACGAGATTTATATATATTAAGATTTGGGCTTACTTTGGTTTTTTTTTTCTATTTAATGGGCAACTTATCGAGAAAAATCCGCCCAATCATCTCTGAAGATTACCGTTCTAAAAACCTGAAAAATATTATGATAAATATAAGGATTAATATGTAAATTTGACAGGAACAATAGAATAAACTCCCTAACAAGGTGTACTTTTTTGATATTAACAATAACCTTTAAAATTACTAAATTAGGTTTGCGGTTCTTTAACAAAAGTGATTCTTAACGTTTTACTCCATTTGTTGAGTGGAACTTGCAATCCTCGAATATTACTCGCATTTGGCCGGTTTTGTTTTAATAGGCCTACTTCACCTCTAACATCTAAGTAATATCTATTTTGCCAAATATTTTAGCTACAATTGAATATTTCGTACCTTGCGCAGTGAATGTTTGAACAGCTACCGAACGGGGTTTTCAATTTCATGCTATAATCTGCATACTGTAGCGTGTATACACTATACAGTATTCACGCAAATATTGCGCGACTGCGGTGTATTAAATCCAAGTATGCGGAACGTGTTTGTCCCCTTGACCCGTGTCATGGTCCCTTGCGCGGGCGGAGGAACCGCTCGGTCCGTTAAGTCCGCAAACTCTCTAAATTCATGATATTTTGTCATCCCATGTTGCAATTGTTTGAAGCTGGGGTGCAGATTCTCGAAAATATTAATTTGTACATCGGCCAATCATTCACCAGCCAATTGGCGCCTTGGCTGCATAATTGATGCAAGCATTAACCAATCATCATAATATGTCATGCCTAATGTTAGCTCGTCGCTGCTATAAGTATTTTTGCAGAATCAAGGGACTGTGCCCGAGCCCGGAACTGTCTTTTTCTTATACATCTTGAACAAAAAATTACTAGTCAAATATTGCGTCTCTCTCTCTTACGTGATTTGAAAAATCGTTCATTGGATACAGATTGCAAAATTCGTTGTTGTTGATGGTGTGGCGGTTTGAGTGACAAAATCTTTGAGGTTTTGGTTTAAGCTTCACCGTGGTACGAAATATCTTAAAAATGACATTAAAGTATAATAAAATGCATAAATCGATGAAAATCTCGGTTTTCGGTATGAAAAAAATCAATTTTCTAAGCAATCGCATGGGTATGCTAGGGTATTCTAGTATTTGGACCACGAGTACGAGACCGCTTAGTGACTTAAAATTATTTTTATACGTTTCATATTCACTCCGGAGGCAAAATTGTTGTGTAATCTAGTAGGAAACATTGCAATTTCAAATAACTTTCCAAAAACTTTATTTTGCTTTCTTCTGGCTCTATTGTTTCACTTGTTTTTAGGGAACTCGACGATTGTATCAAAAGGTGTAGTCTCTTGGTTAAATAGCTGTGATAGTTAGGGTGGCATGGAGCCAACATTTCCTTGCAGAGTGAAATTAAATTCACTTATCTATTACTTACCTATTTAGACTTTCGTTTACTGTGCCTGCCCAAAAGGATTTCTTTGTATCCTTTTTGAAGAATCATTCGTGCCTGTTTTTCAAATCTTGAAATATTTTGTCGACTTATCTCAACAAGTTGTTAGACTGTGGTTATACATATACATAATATAGATTGTCTTTTGACCTTACTTCATCGTACATTCTTATTCCACTAGTAAGTATTTCAATTTATTTTTCAATCCGAAACTGTTTTCCCGATTCTCGATTTTCATCAAGAAAGATTCCTACCTCTGATTTTTCTCAAGAGAGTTAAAGCTGGTATTTCTGAGAAGTATAGAATTTTCGAAACCAAGAACGAAATAAATCGTGTCTCTAAAACTTTAACTAAGTATATCTGGAGTTACGTAAACTGAATTCATCTGGGACGAAAATTTGTCCTGGAAATTGTGTCATGAGAACTTCCTTCAATACAATTTCGAAAACCACTAGATACTGTATCGCGAACAAACATCGTGAACCGTTAACTGTAACAATCGGTGTGAGTGACCTTGTGTGGTGCAATAGATACTGTGAGTGGCCAGTTACGATCTTGGAGTAGATTCGCCGTACAACCTGTTCTACTCCGGACACTTGTATTTTGACAATAGCGATCACTATTTCAGTAGGTACTCTAACAAATAAAATCTACCGAGGCTCTTAATTCACTTATTTTCCATCGATCTGATTAATGACTACGAGTTTTTCTACAATGATCCTGCGATCTGGTCTCAATGTTTAACGTCACCAGCTTCATACTTTTGTTCACGTGGACGTTCACGTCCAGCTAGGAATTCACGTAACGCGTCGACTAAATTTTGTTAAGTGAAATGTTTAAAAAGGTCACGGCATTTACGTATAAGCAGACGATATTGAAACCAAAAATTTTTTTGCGAACATTGAAAAAATAATTTTACGACTATTGACATAGAGCGTAAAATTGAATGTAGTTCAAAACATAACATGGTCGAGAGTCATGAAATTAAATTTACTTTGCGCGAAGGATTGTATTTCCTATACATTCAATTTTACACTCTAAACCAAAAGACGTGAAATTAATTTTTTATTTCATTTCTTGATTCACATCACTCAAGCATATGAAAACGTTACGTAAATCGCCCCCTGTTTAATAAGTCTGGCATACATTCAATACCCCCCGTACAACCACGCATGGTCGCCCTACTAGCTATTATGTAATTTGTGGTGTATTGTAGTGGCAAAATTGCACAACGCTCGGCCTTATCGCATCGTATACTCTATTACAACTAATAGCGATCATCGTATGTGTTATTGCAGGTAATCAAAGTGATTCTCGCATTAACAGAATTGCAACGTATAGTATACCGTTGATGATTGTTCACTGTTGCATAATGCATGATCTTTTGATCCAGTCAAAAGATGGTTAGCGAAGAACAATGAGCTTTGAGAATAAGTAATAAAAATTCGTATTAGTATTAGTGAAAGTACATTTTTTCCAGCTATATCAACTTAATAATGTGTATTTTGAAGGATGGGAGAGCCCTTAAACCTTACTTTCAACCTTTCTTTTAGATAGTAATTTATGAGAAGGTAAGTTAGGAATCTGGAGTTCAATGCAATCTGAAGCACGTAGTTATCTTGAACTAAACCGCTTATTAAGTACCGTTGTAAACTAGTGATTTTAAGTTTTAATTATATCTCTCATAGACCTTAAACACTTCATTAGAAAAGAAAATGTGACTTGAATTAACTAGTATTTATGGCGTTCAAAATATTTATGGATACTGTCTCGTAACTTCGTCAGTTTATTTATCGGAAGGGTATTGTAAACCTTAAAAACGCAAATTAAAATACGAAATGACTTCTAAGTTTCGTTATGGTAGCGGTCGCCTTCGAAACCACGTAAAATATTTATTAGCATTTGCTTGGCATTGAGTTTACGTGTTTCATTTGCTACTTCAAGGCTTTTAGGGTATTTAAAAGCCTTCTGTTGCTTTTAAACGTGGTAGGTCTTCCGTGTCGGTACATCGTATCGATTCAGCAGAGGTCGCGCCTCAAGGTCGGTATAGTATAATTGACAGCAGCGGCAGAGCAGAGTGCATCATTTCCTCAATTTTTTTGTTACCAGGGGAAAATATTCTTATGAGATACCTGGTTTCTTGATGAGAGCACGAGCTATAAATTTTTACCCTTTTAAACCTCTTCGGTTGTTTCTGAGGGTATAGGATCTCTTACGAACAAATTGATGTCTTCTGGCGCCTAAGGTACATTTTGGTTCTCTGCGGAGAAATGAGGTACGTTTTTTGGGACTATAATATGGCCATCGACCATTTTTTGATAACAGCGGAGATTTCCGTCAAAAAGGCGTCCTTCGTCTGCGAGCGGAGTCTGCTCGCTCACGATCCATTTTGGCCAGCCAAGATATCTCGGCTAAGCCAGATATTATGGTTTAAGCCAACCAAGATGGATCGGGTAAAGTCGCTGGTCTCCACTTATATATCCAATCTATGCAATAAAATATCGACGATTCATTTATTCAATACCAAATTGCAGGTCGAACAAACAACTTTGCAATAAAGAAGATAGAAACTGAGAGCCAGCGTTAATTGAAATCTCATCCTCACTAGATAGACATTAATAAATACTACAGTACTTTGTTGGTTTCGTTTTTCTTCAAGTTGCCTTGTATCTTAATAAATATTATCCTAGTATATCGATTGGATAGCTACAGTTATCCTTGACCCTAAACATATTTCTGTGAAAAAGACACTACTCCTTCTGCTTTAAGGTATCAAATGTTATGCAAACCAAAGAATACTGGGAATGAGTCGTCCTGCAAGTTCGCTACTACAGTTATCCTTGGCCCTAAACAAAATCCATATCTATGGAAAAGACACTACTCCTTCTGTTTTAAGGTATGAAATGTTTTTCAAACCAAAGAATCCTGGGAAGGGGTCATCCCGCAAGTTCGCTACTACAGTTATCCTTAGCCCTAAACATATTTCTGTGAAAAAGACAGTACTCCTTCTGTTTTAAGGTATCAAATATTTTTCAAACCAAAGAATGCTAGGATGAATATGTTTCTTAAATTTAGTTGCACGATACGCACTCGTGCATGGTAAGTAATTTGGATGTAGGACATTTTTTTGAGTCCACCTAATTAGGTAACCTCAGTGTCGGATATTTTGTCGTAAAAAAGTAATTGCGAAGAAGAAAAAGGACACCGTTATAGCTGGAGAAACTGAGACTGACAAGTAATGTCTCAGATGACGAGCGCATTGCACTGCGTTGCAGGATATTGCAGTGCGAAATTCAGGGACGCGCTGCATCTGGCATAGTTATATACGTATACACTTAACGTTAACGTCTCGTGTCCTCATTCTTTGATATCTATATAATCTGAATCTCGGAAACGGCTTGAACGATTTTCATGAAATTTAGTAAACAGAGGGTTTTGGGGGCGATAAATCATTCTAGCTAAGATTCATTTTTAGAAAATGTATTTACCAAAAATACATGTACCGAGCAAAGCTCGGTCACCCAACTAGTATATATAATTTCCGTTTCTATTTGAGTATGTTTCACTAATGACGAAACAAAAAAAAGATATATGAAACCATCGTTAATTTCATTCCAGAATAATGAGAAGCTATCGATGCAAATTATCAATTAGCAAATAAATAATATTCAATGGGAACCAATCCAATGGGTTGAATAAACATTGTCGTTTTCATTGTATTTTCAGTCTGAACTCTGAACAATCGGGAACGACTGTTTGCCTAAAATCTTTTGCGTACGAAATGAATTGGCTCTCGCTGATTGAACAGTTGAGAGAACATTACTTACTTTTACATTTCTCCATAATGAATGCCTTATATATAGATATTTCAATCCACGATGACGCGCCCCACTCTGTCAAACTCCATACGAATCGAATGAAACATAAGCGATTTTGGCAGAGTGGGGCGCGTCTTCCTGGATTTAAATATCTATACGCAGAATCACGGTGTATCGGTGGCTATACGTAATTCTGAATATTAGCGCAAAATAACCATGATAATGCGCATATACCTATGCTGGTTTTCTATTTCAATGGAAAGTGAATTTTTTGGGTTCCGTTATCCGTACCTCATAAGAAAAAAACCGGTCAAGTGCGTGTCGGACTCGCGCACCGAGGGTTCCATACTATAAGAGGGTTCCATACAATCCGATTCACACTTGGCCGGTTTTATTTTTTCCAATAAACTTAACAAGTTTTTTGAAGCCACATATAATGTAACTTACTGTTTATGGTAGTGCTGTAGCAATGAACATTTAGTGTCTCTATAATGTATCCAAAACTTCGACTATTTGGCACGAATGTTCGTCAAAAACCGTTTGGCTATATTAAAATAAAAATTCATAGTTCATTTCCATAGATGTTTTATATTTGAATTCTGCTGCAGGGACAAATACTCACTTACGAACGCCAAGTTACTAAATAGTAACCACCAATTATAAACTAACAAAGCAACAGCCGCGTTCCTGACTTAATAAAAGAAAACATCCACAACTGACAGTTGTAGGCAATGTTGTAGGCTTGTAAATGAAAAAGGTTAAATATTTTCTATACAAAAAATGAAATAAGAATAATAATTGTTATTACGAAATGTTGGTTTGCACCGTTGAATTAATATTAAGGAGAGAAGCAAGATGTAATATTTTCTTCAAAACCTAATACTATCTAATAGTCCATTAATTTTTAGGGTTCTATACCAAAATGGAAAAAATGGAACCCTTATAGTGATGAGACTTTCTCCGTCCGTCCGTCCGTCTGTCACACTCGATTATTTCAGTAACTATTCAAGCTATCGACTTGAAATTTAGAATAGTTATAGGTAATAGTGACCCGACATCATAACAATCGTAAAAATTTGAATTATTTGGCAAACTGTCGAAAAAAATACCGTCCCCCCCCCCTCCCCCCTAATCTCCGAAGTATAAAATAAACTCGCTGACTAATATACTTTTTTTACCTACACGTAAATTATACTCGTAAATTCATGAACAGAAGTGGTTCTTTCAATGTTTTACTTCTTTTATGGTATGGAACCCTCGGTGCGCGAATCCGACTCGCACTTGGCCGGTTTTTTTTAAATAAACCTGGTACTAATATCCTTCAACTTTAAACTTATTTAATGTAGGAACAACATACAACGTTGTAACCTTTGAAGTGTAGTCTTAAAATTCGTGAGTGACAGTACTCGTATCATGAACTATCTAAAAACACAATAATAGCTTTATTTGGCAACGTTTGTTAAAAGCATGTTCCGAGACCTTGTATTCAAGCCTTTGTTCACCTATCCACGTTCCTATAGGGGGCTATTCAGTTATTCACGTAACGTCACACTCTGAGTGATGTGAATCAAAAAATAAAATAAAAAATTAAGGCCTTACATTGAAAAAAACTCATTTCAGTTTTTATGAGTACTTCAGAAAAAGGGGGCGTGGCTTCAATATAGCACGCCGTTTGGCAATATGCGGCGAATTTCGGTACTTTTACGTACGAACACTAGCACAACGGCAGAAAGCGGTATTAATACGTAAAAAAAACTATCACTAATGCCTATAGATGGCGCGGAAAGAATACAATACTTTAAAAGTAGGTACGTGATTGAAGTTTAAGCTGATTGTGCAAATAATAATAAATTTGGTAGGTATATAGATATAATTTCACTCCACGAAGACGAATCGAATAAACATAACTTAAGCGATTTTGACAGACCGGGGTGCGTCGTAGGTACCTACTGATTTCCTTATTTTTAGGGTTCCATACCAAAATGGTAAAAATGGAACCCTTATGGTGAGACTTTCTCCATCCGTCCGTCCGTCCGTCCGTCCGTCCGTCTGTCACACTCGATTATTTCAGTAACTATCAAAGCTATCGACTTGAAATTTGGAATAGTTATAGGTAATAGTGACGCGACGTCATAACAATCGTAAAAATTTGAAAATTATTTTTATTTTTATTTAAAAAGGGGGGAAAACCGGGGCTTCGATTTTTCAAAATGAGATAACAATATTGAGTGGGGTATCATATGAAAGGGCGTTACTTGTGTAGTCTAAAACCGATTTTTATTTATTTTTATGTCCGATAGTTTTTGATTTATTGAGCAAACTGTCGAAAAAAATACCGTTCCCCCCCCTTATCTCCGAAGTTTACCAATTGAAAAATCTGAAATAATTATGATCAATAGAAATTAATGTATATTTTACAGGAAAAATAAAATCAACTCACTGACTAATATACTTTTTTGATAATAACAATAATCCGCCAAAAACAAAGTTACGTTTGCGGTTTGCCAACAAAAGTACCTACATGTAAATTTTACTCGTAAATTCATGAATAAAAGTGATTCTTTCAATGTTTTACTTCTTTTATGGTATGGAACCCTCGGTGCGCGAGTCCGACTCGCACTTGGCCGGTTTTTTTTTACGCTATACAAGTTAGTACTTGACTGCGATCTCACCTGATGGTAAGTGATGATGCAGTCGAAGATGTTAGCGTACTAACTAGGAAGGGGTAAGTAAAGTCACCCCAACAGTTTCTACACAGCATCGTACAGGACCGCTAAATCGCTTGGCGGTACGTCTTTGCTGGTAGGGTGGTAACTAGCCACGGCCGAAGCCTCCCACCAGACCAAACCTGAGCCAATTTAGAAAAACCGGCCAAGTGCGAGTCGGACTCGCGCACCGAGGGTTCCATACCATAGAAGAAGTAAAACATTGAAAGAATCACTTTTGTTCATGATTTTACGAGTATAATTTACATGTAGGTACTTTTGTTGGCAAACCGCAAACGTAACTTTGTTTTTGGAGGTTTATTGTTATTATCAAAAAAAGTATAATAGTTACGGAGTTGATTTTATTTTTCCTGTAAAATATACGTTTATTTTTATTGATCATAATTATTTCAGATTTTTCGATTCGTAATCTTCGGAGATAAGGGGGGGGGAACGGTATTTTTTTCGCCAGTTTGCCCAATAAATCAAAAACTATCAGGCATAAAAATAAATAAAAATCAGTTTTAGATACACAAGTAACGCCCTTTCATACGATACCCCACTCAATATTGTTATCTCATTTTGAAATTTTGCCGACCCGGTTTTCCCCCCTTTTTAAATAAAAATAAAAACAATTTTCAAATTTTTACGATTGTTATGACGTCGGGTCACTATTTCCTATAACTATTCTAAATTTCAAGTCGATAGCTTGAATAGTTACTGAAATAATCGAGTGTGACAGACGGACGGACGGACGGACGGACGGACGGACGGAGAAAGTCTCACCATAAGGGTTCCATTTTTACCATTTTGGTATGGAACCCTAAAAATATAAAATTCCAAAGTGGCCCGTGGCGGGATCGAACCCGCGACCTCCCACTCGAATCCGAGCATGCGTCCCCTGCGCCACGGAGGTCGAATTTCGCATTGTCACTCGATTTACCGATTTATCGGTAGCCATGAAGTGGATTTTTGATTAGTTACAACAATTTGGCAAACAAACAAACATCGGGACATGTGAAACTAAATAAAAGCTTGTAAAATTAATAATAAATTATCGTCTTCAACCTGCAGGGCAACAGGCGACGTCCTGTTTCCCCTTTTTATTGCATCGCGAGCAGCGAGGTATTTACTCATAGATCTTCGACCAACTAAATTTCTTAATTTTTATAATAATTAAAAATAATATTTCTTAATTTTCTCATTTTTTTATAAAATAATAAACCGAAGTTTTAATAAAATAGGTAAATGACAACATATAAAATTAAAATATTATCAAAGTACATATCAAAACCACGTGGGTTTCCTGCGCACATAATCGTTCAGCGACATACTAACAGATGGCGTGTTTGACAGTATATAATATAACCATTCAGCCGCTTAATAGAGGGCGTTATTTCAGCGGTTATTGCCACAGACCAAGGAATAACTTTCTATATTACGATCAGAAATCTACGGCTGCGAAATATACATTCACGCGCACGTCCGACTCTCGCATTAGCGCAGGACAGACTGACGCCTATGAGGCGTATCTGAAAGACAATGATGTCAATATACATGCATCAAGTGTCCGAAAGAGTTAAGGCCTTACATTGAAAAAAACTCATTTCAGTTTTTACGAGTACTTCGGAAAAAGGGGCGTGTCTTCAATATAGCACGCCGTTTGGCAATATGCGGCGAATTTCGGTACTTTTACGTACGAACACTAGCACAACGGCAGAAAGCGGTATTAATACGTAAAAAAAACTATCACTAATGCCTATAGATGGCGCGGAAAGAATACAATACTTTAAAAGTAGGTACCTACGTGATTGAAGTTGAAGCTGATTGTGCAAATAATAATAAATTTGGTAGGTATATAGATATAATTTCACTCCACGAAGACGAATCGAATAAACACAAGCGATTTTGACAGACCGGGGCGCGTCGTAGGTACCTACTGATTTCCTTATTTTTAGGGTTCCATACCAAAATGGTAAAAATGGAACCCTTATGGTGAGACTTTCTCCATCCGTCCGTCCGTCCGTCCGTCCGTCCGTCCGTCCGTCCGTCCGTCCGTCCGTCCGTCTGTCACACTCGATTATTTCAGTAACTATCAAAGCTATCGACTTGAAATTTGGAATAGTTATAGGTAATAGTGACGCGACGTCATAACAATCGTAAAAATTTGAAAATTATTTTTATTTTTATTTAAAAAGGGGGGAAAACCGGGGCTTCGATTTTTCAAAATGAGATAACAATATTGAGTGGGGTATCATATGAAAGGGCGTTACTTTTGTAGTCTAAAACCGATTTTTATTTATTTTTATGTCCGATAGTTTTTGATTTATTGAGCAAACTGTCGAAAAAAATACCGTTCCCCCCCCTTATATCCGAAGTTTACCAATCGAAAAATCTGAAATAATTATGATCAATAGAAGTTAATGTATATTTTACAGGAAAAATAAAATCAACTCACTGACTAATATACTTTTTTTGATAATAACAATAATCCGCCAAAAACAAAGTTACGTTTGCGGTTTGCCAACAAAAGTACCTACATGTAAATTTTACTCGTAAATTCATGAATAAAAGTGATTCTTTCAATGTTTTACTTCTTTTATGGTATGGAACCCTCGGTGCGCGAGTCCGACTCGCACTTGGCCGGTTTTTTTTTACGCTATACAAGTTAGTACTTGACTGCGATCTCACCTGATGGTAAGTGATGATGCAGTCGAAGATGTTAGCGTACTAACTTGGAAGGGGTAAGAAAAGTCACCCCAACAGTTTCTACACAGCATCGTACAGGAACGCTAAATCGCTTGGCGGTACGTCTTTGCTGGTAGGGTGGTAACTAGCCACGGCCGAAGCCTCCCACCAGACCAAACCTGAGCCAATTTAGAAAAACCGGCCAAGTGCGAGTCGGACTCGCGCACCGAGGGTTCCATACCATAGAAGAAGTAAAACATTGAAAGAATCACTTTTGTTCATGAATTTACGAGTATAATTTACATGTAGGTACTTTTGTTGGCAAACCGCAAACGTAACTTTGTTTTTGGCGGTTTATTGTTATTATCAAAAAAAGTATAATAGTTACGGAGTTGATTTTATTTTTCCTGTAAAATATACGTTTATTTTTATTGATCATAATTATTTCAGATTTTTCGATTGGTAATCTTCGGAGATAAGGGGGGGGGAACGGTATTTTTTCGCCAGTTTGCCCAATAAATCAAAAACTATCAGGCATAAAAATAAATAAAAATCAATTTTAGAATACACAAGTAACGCCCTTTCATACGATACCCCACTCAATATTGTTATCTCATTTTGAAATTTTGCCGACCCGGTTTTCCCCCCTTTTTAAATAAAAATAAAAACAATTTTAAATTTTTACGATTGTTATGACGTCGGGTCACTATTTCCTATAACTATTCTAAATTTCAAGTCGATAGCTTGAATAGTTATGAAATAATCGAGTGTGACAGACGGACGGACGGACGGACGGAGAAAGTCTCATTCCATTTTTACCATTTTGGTATGGAACCCTAAAAATATAAAATTCCAAAGTGGCCCGTGGCGGGATCGAACCCGCGACCTCCCATTCGAATCCGAGCGTGCGTCCACTGCGCCACGGAGGTCGTCGCATTGTCTTTATAATTTCGCATTGTCACTCGATTTACCGATTTATCGGTAGCCATGAAGTGGATTTTTGATTAGTTACAACAATTTGGCAAACAAACAAACATCGGGACATGTGAAACTAAATAAAAGCTTGTAATAATAATAATAAATTATCGTCTTCAACCTGCAGGGCAACAGGCGACGTCCTGTTTCCCCTTTTTATTGCATCGCGAGCAGCGAGGTATTTACTCATAGATCTTCGACCAACTAAATTTCTTAATTTTTATAATAATTAAAAATAATATTTCTTAATTTTCTCATTTTTTTATAAAATAATAAACCGAAGTTTTAATAAAATAGGTAAATGACAACATATAAAATTAAAATATTATCAAAGTACATATCAAAACCACGTGGGTTTCCTGCGCACATAATCGTTCAGCGACATACTAACAGATGGCGTGTTTGACAGTATATAATATAACCATTCAGCCGCTTAATAGAGGGCGTTATTTCAGCGGTTATTGCCACAGACCAAGGAATAACTTTCTATATTACGATCAGAAATCTACGGCTGCGAAATATACATTCACGCGCACGTCCGACTCTCGCATTAGCGCAGGACAGACTAACGCCTATGAGGCGTTTCAGAAAGACAATGATGTCAATATACATGCATCAAACGTCCGAAAGAGTTAACCATATGCTTATCACTTACGTAATTTGGGGGCGGAATAATGAGTTTTCACTTGAATAGGTTTTAATTGTATTGTGAATAATGTATAGTCCTGATTTCAAAAAAACTTCACGTCGATTTGAGTACTCATCAATAAGGACCCAAAAAAAAAAAAAAAAAAAAAAAAAACTGTTGAATCGTTTCCGATAAATCTGAATAAATATGAGAAGATTGGAGCAACTTTTGGGAAAACTTTCTATCGAGGAAAGTTTTTCCAATCGTGTTTCTGCGTCTTAACGTTTTGAGGTTAAAGATCCAAAATACATGACGTTCAAATTTGAAACTAATTGTCTCTATAGTTTTCAACTGAGAGGCCGGTCAAAATCGCATAAATAGGCCTTCTATGCCGTTAACCATATGCTTATCACTTACGTAATTTGGGGGCGGAATAATGAGTTTTCACTTGAATAGGTTTTAATTGTATTGTGAATAATGTATAGTCCTGATTTCAAAAAAACTTCACGTCGATTTGAGTACTCATCAATAAGGACCCAAAAAAAAAAAAAAAAAAACAGAAAACTGTTGAATCGTTTCCGATAAATCTGAATAAATATGAGAAGATTGGAGCAACTTTTGGGAAAACTTTCTATCGAGGAAAGTTTTTCCAATCGTGTTTCTGCGTCTTAACGTTTTGAGGTTAAAGATCCAAAATACATGACGTTCAAATTTGAAACTAATTGTCTCTATAGTTTTCAACTGAGAGGCCGGTCAAAATCGCATAAATAGGCCTTCTATGCCGTTAACACTGAAAAGTTAACTTTAGGTACGTCTATTGGTTACTTTAAAATTGAATGTAAATCAACATAGGAAATACAATATTCCAACCTTTTCGCGCAAAGTAAATTTAATTTTACGATAGTCGAGTGTCGACCATGTTGCGTTTTGAACTACATTCAATTTTACGCTCTAAGTCAATAGTCGTAAACTTAATTTTGCGGTGTTGGCAAAAAATGTTTAGATTTCAATATCGTCCGCTTATATACGTAAATGCCATGACTTTTTTAAACATTTCACTTCACGAAATGTAGCCGACGCGTTACGTGAATCGCCTACCTGTTAAAAAATGCATGTTTTAGCATGTTGATAAAGGAAAGATACAAAGCGTCAAGTGAGTCATCGTAAATTAATTTATTTGATGTGCTAATTAATTTAGTTTGAATGCCTATACAAATACCAATACCTATAATACAAACTACGCTAGGTATTGTCGCTACTACATTTAATAATAACCTGTTGTGATAACATCTCATGTTACGCGATCTGATTTGTGGAGACATAAATCATGAGCTTCATAATATATCCAGCACATTACTTATTTTGGACGTCTAACATGTCGTTTGTCATAGATATTATAAACATGATTAAATATATATAATATATATATATATATTAAGTAAAATATTATGAAGATTATATTTTAGTTTGTATGTATTTAAATATTTTGAACTGATAAAATTTTCTTCATCCTTATACAAAAACAGAACTTCTTCAGCGATTTGTTAATTTATTAATGTAGCTAAAGATTTTAAAATATTTTTAGACGCTTCAAATTAATAGAATTGGCATCACTGGTTGAAAAAGTGTTAAAATATAACCTTGCCATAATTTCACTAAAACATAAATTTTGTCGGATTCTCCGAATCCAAGAATATAAATGAAATCCTATCGTTCGTAAACCGAATCTTTGTCACGTTACTCGTATGAAATAAAACTTCTTATTCTATACAGGCGCAGTTTTTCAATACAGATAGGTAGTGGTAGATAGATACACGAGCGACCTCTTTCGGAAATAGGTCACAAGGTCACTCTATAGTCTATTCAGGTTCGCTTTGCTAGCGGATTGATCCGCGGACTAGTCGAGTGGTTTTGCTCTACCTTTTTGGGTATAATCTGTGTGTTTTAATATTAAATTATTGTCAAAAGAGCTTTACTAAAAGAACAACTTTCATTCTGTAACTTTATCATCACTAATATATCATTACTGTAAATAAGTCACATTAAGATGGTT
Organism: Coenonympha glycerion; assembly: GCA_963855885.1. NCBI lineage: Eukaryota > Metazoa > Arthropoda > Insecta > Lepidoptera > Nymphalidae > Coenonympha > Coenonympha glycerion. Next base: position 6,436,372 of record OY979648.1, on the reverse strand, counting down.
TAAGTCATGATACATAATAGTTATTAAATATAGTAAATTAAATTATTCTAAAGTATTATTTTAAAGTATTCTCTAGAGTTTACACGTATACTTATGGAACTTTTTCATCGAGTTTGTATTTGAATATGAGCTTGAGCATGCTAACTTGAAACTGACATGACAACTTTCTGCATACTTAGGGTTGATTCGAGCAGAGTTGAGGGGTATACCTCATACCTTCATTGATTCTGCATAAAATAACATACGAATGCCTACGAAAGTAGAACTTAGAAACTCGTTTCTATTTTCTCTATCTTTTGATTTTAATGTCAAAGATGATGCAATCTGGACGATCCAATCGATCGTTACTTTAATTCGTATTTATGTTTTGGTAACTTTAAAGACACTTTTATAATGTAAAAGTTTAATGGGTTAATGGTTACAGAGGGTATATTAAGGTAATAATATGTTAGTAGTCCGTAGATGATAATATGTGATGAAAGACAAAAATTTCTTGTCAAAAATTGTACAGAAATTTAAGTTTAAATAAGTGAGATAGTGAATAAGTGTGTGACGGTAACATTACATCCACAGACAAGGGAATTACTTAAGGCGACTATATCCCAGCACTTTAGGTATTTGTCGCACAGCCAGACCCGCTCTACGATACCTAGCGACCATTGCCGTTAGCCGAGAAGTTAGAATGAACTCCGTGAACCTATTCATAAATATTTGCGTCACAGTACTGTGCAGTAGTGTACTGTTACAGTTGGACTATTTGTCATTATAATTTGCTTCACGAAATATATGCTGGAAGTTGCGTTTTTTACGTATATTTTGACTTTTTTATGGTAATCGATAATATCAACCGAGGTATTTATTTATAATAATTATGTATTACTAAAGTAGCAGGATTTGTAGAAATTTTTCTTGTACTTATTAGGGAAATGAAGAGTTTTATATTTTTTTTTAATCTTCTTTGCTACCGTCCGCATCTTTCTTTTCACAGTAGTAGTTTTGACACATTCTGTGATCACCATAAGAGTGCGGCATTGAGTTTAACAATATCGTTGTGCAGAACTGATATGGCAACGTTTTTAGGGTTCCCAGATATTTTGTGATATCTATACTAATATAATAAAAAGGTAGCGTAACGATGTTTGTGAGTTTGTGACGTTGTAAGGGGTAATCTCTGGATCTACTGAACCGATTTTCAAAATTCTTTCACCAATACATTATCGTGGAGTGTCATAGGCTATAATAATTTCCAAAATTAACTATGCATTGTTACTAAAACTTGAATAATGTAATCCAAGTCGCAAAAAAATTGCTTTCATCGCGTACGCTGCGATTGAGGATAGAACAAAACAAAATCAAAATCATCAAATCAGTATCAAAATCTGCAAAAAAGTCCGCAATAGCATATGCCTATCTCCTATGGGTAACTCGCAATAACTGCTTTTACTTTAAAATTGTGGATTAAAAATAAATAATTTTTGTGAAGCTTATTTAGCCCATATGGTATTAATTTATCTCTTTGTAAATATGTTTTTTAGAACAGAAATTTAATGTAGAATAGTTCTGCCCTTTACTCTATACAGTTTAAATACATATCTTCAAAGATATTAGCAAAACAAAAACGCGCGGTATGCAGGAGCGCGCCGCCGCCGCTTCGGTCGTTGCGTGGCGATAGGATAGGCATTTATCATTCATTTATCTGAATGCCTCGCGTCCAGCGCTGTGGGCTGTGGGTATAAGGCCCGTTTTCCACCACAGCGAAGCGGAGCGGAGCTGTATTTCAGTAACAAATCAGATTTCGTCATTTTGATATTTTTGAAACTGAGGGATGTCTAAATGATGAAATCTGGTTAGTTATCCAAACACAGCTCCGCTTCGCTCCGCTTTCGTGGAAACCGGGCCTAACGTGGGACAAAAATATTTCTAACGCGGAACGGAGTCTGCGGGCACTGCTAGTTTTATATATTTCACGATAGCTTTTCTCATTATCATAATTCTTATGTTGGTAAGTGTTTTTCGATGTCTCAGGGCATTTGTTTCTGCTGCCAGTCTGCGTAGTTTTTTACAAAAGTTGCGTAATATGTGCTTGCGACACTCAATTTTTCAACGGTTACATTTTGATTTTCATATGGTTTGGCATTGAGTATCCTTACATATGTCGAGTCGACATTTATCTCCAATCATTGTGTGATCTCCAATGTTGTAAATGAGACCGTTCATCGAAATAGAAGCCTTCTAAAATAATTTCAGTTTCAACAATTAAAAAACACGAATGCCCTGTTATAAAACGAAGTAATAACTCGTTTTTTACTTTTTAGTTCGTTTTATAACAGGGCACTCGTGTTTTTAGGGTTCCATACCAATTTGGTAAAAATGGAACCCTTATGGTGAGACTTTCTCCGTCCGCTCGTCCGTCCGTCCGTCCGTCCGTCCGTCTGTCACACTCGATTATTTCAGCAACTATCAAAGCTATCGACTTGAAATTTGGAATAGTTTTAGGTAATAGTGACCCAACGCCAATGCATAATATTATAATTATAAAACATTGCAAATTGATTTTATTTTTATTTAAAAAGGGGGGAAAACCGGGGCTTTGAATTTTCAAAATGAGATAACAATATTGAGTGGGGTATGAAAGGACGTTACTTGTATATTCTAAAACCGATTTTTATTTATTTTTATGCCCGATAGTTTTTGATTTATTGAGCAAACTGTCGAAAAACATACCAGCCCCCCCCCCTTATCTCCGAAGTTTATCAATCGAAAAATCTAAAATAATTATGATCAATAGAAATTAACGTATATTTTACAGGAAAAATAAAATCAACTCCCTAACTTTTATACTTTTTTTGATAATAGCAATAAACCGCCGAAAACAAAGTTAGGTTTGCGGTTCGCCAACAAAAGTACCTAGGTACATGTAAATTATACTCGTAAATTCTTGAACAAAAGCGATTCTTTTAATGTTTTACTTCTTTTATAGTATGGAAGCGGTGCGCGAGTCCGACTCGCACTTGGCCGGTTTTTTTTTTTAATTTTTTAATTACTTATTTTTATTTTATGTTTTTTACTGATGGTCAGCAGTTAGGTGAAGGTATTTTCTGTTACTACTCTCCAATACCTTCATTTTGATACCCATATTATGATAGTTGAAGAAAAAAATTTTTTTCCACTTTTGAAAATGGCGCCTCACATCCGCCATATTGATTTTTCCAAAAAAATATAGTCTTTGTTACTCGAGAGGATCCAAGGATTCTAACGATACCCCATACATCCAAATCTGTTCAGCCGTTCAGAAGTTATGGAGGAATAAAGAAACATCACATACATACATACATACATACATACATACACACATACATACGTACATACATACATACATACATGAACCCTAAAAACATTACACTCCTTTTTTTGGGCAGTCGTGTAAAAAGTAAAAAACGAGTTATTTTAGTTGAACAGATAAACAGTAACAGTATTTAAACTGTGGTTACGCGTGATGGTATTTGCACGTGGTGGAATTTACACTACCTACCATAATTTTCTTAGTTCGTATCAGAGTTTCTTCGGAGCTTTTGAGGACTAGGTATTTTGATAAACTCAAGAAACACTTACTATATAATTTTTTTAAATTCTCCTTCGCTTCCTGTCAGATAGTTTTTTTTTCCAGCGCATTTAAAAAATAAATAATTTTAGCGCGAAAGGAGCGTGAGTCGTGAAAACTTGCGCAGGTCCGTCTCGTATGGAGGCTCGTGAGCCACTGAGTACATCGTTTATTCGATGCGTTAGACCATTTTATGACTTCTGTTAGGCGAAATTTTGCAGCAATTTTTTTATTTAATATCTGTCTGCTCAATGGATAGGCAATACAATGAGATTACTTTACGTCTAATTTTTATGAAATTTTGTCTAAAGCTTTGGAAATACCATTAAAAAAATGAACAAAAACGACCTGTTTTCAAAAATTTTTATGATCGAGGCAAGTTTAACTTATCGTGTTTTCATGAGGCCATTATAGAGATAAAGCATGTATCTTTAATATGTATTTTTAACAGTGAAAAAAAAACAATTTTTTCATGACTTTGAATTGCTTTGAAAAGTGGCGTAGTCGCTAAAAACCGGGATAATGGGCCGTTAATAGATGTAGGTCTTCTTTTCCCTGTGATAGCATCGCTGTGTCAATCCCATTTTGTCTGTTGTCTATGAATTTTATTGACACAAAAATAAAAGTAACGCGTGAGTATTTTCGTACTCGTCTCACAACTTTCATAAATATTGGATATACGTATCGGAGATAATCTTCAATTTTCTTTGATGTCTTAAACGAAACATTGCGAATGAGATCACGGAAATGGTAAACTAAAGAGTTTTTAGACACAGTTATTATTAACCTGAGACAGAAACCGGTTGGCTAGTTAGTGTAGCCGGTGCCAGGTTTGTTAGTTTAAACAACACAAAGGATTTTCGAATCTTGTTTTATGGCTAAACGAAATTATGATGTTGACATGGCAAGTTGATGTTTTTTGATGCATTTTGTGGGTGTAGAAAGTGCAGGAAAGAAACTTCCTCTCTTTCCTCTAGTGCGACTATCGCAGAGTTGGTAAATCTTCTGTTGAAATAAGAGCGTATTTAGAATTTTTTCAAAATTCTTTTCTGACCTATATTGTGTCTTGGTCATTCTTTGGCTTGAAAATTTAATTTATTAAATTTAGACAAATGTTCTTAGGGGCCTAATTAATTATATTTCAGTCGAAAAAAGATTTCATTGTTTTTAATAAAAAATAATTCGGGTTATCACTTAATATTGTATGCTTATTGATTGTTACATTTTATTTTAAATGGGAGTACATAATATAATAGTTTCCTAATTGAACTCTTTCTGCACACCTTCACATATAATGTCAAATCACAACATATCCCCATCCACACAATAGCAGTATCCACGTAGTTCTTCTTTCACGGTATGAATAAGAGATCAGTTTTCTAAGATTATTCTACTTTTGCTGGAATTTCCAACCAGGGCATATGCGGCCGTCCAAGATCACGGAAACATTAAACTATAAGAGGCGTTGTTTGGTTAACCGTTATATTACGAGACTAAAAGCGTTCCGATGTTGTTGTTGTTATATGTATATCAAAATTGAGTCTTCATAATGGATAACGTTAAGATCAAAGGCAGTGGGTCAACGAAGTTTTATTGCAACTCTACTAGTGTTTTTTTCTACATCTACTGTATAGCTTTCACTTATTGTATGAGGGATACCCGTATAATGTAGAAATGTGGGATATATAATATTGTATTGACTTTCGGCTATAGATGTTAATCAATCAGTAATAAAAACTTCCCAGTATTGACTTTCATAATATCATTTATTCGATTTTTCTTTGGTGGTGGAAGCTTCAGACGTTTTAGTACATAAGTGTGTACTTTGTTTTATGTGTGGCTGCATAATGTTTGTAAATAAACATATTTTTCTTTCTTTCTTTCAGCTGTATTCCTAAATAACAGAGCTATTTAAGATTCTTTCTTCTAGAAATACTTTGAACTAAACTGAAATGACATTCATTTTCTTGTACCTAACTAGGAAAAATCATCAAGTTCATAGTTAGTGGGAGCTTTGTAAGGTTTAAGACATTGAACCTTTTGTATACCTATACCTTTAGTAAATATATTTTTATAAATAATAATTCGTTGCAATTATACTATAGATCTTATTAAATTGTTTTTTTTTTCTTTTATTTCAGGTAAATTGGTGAAGGTGTAGCTGGTGCCGCGTTCGTATGTTCATAAAATTTTGTCTGGTGGGAGGCTTTGGCTGTGGCTAGTTACCACCCTACCAGCAAAGACGCACCGCCAAGCGATTCTGCGTTCCAGTGTGATGCTGTTTAGAAACCATTGGAATGAGTTTACTTATCCCTTCCAAGTTAGTACGATAACATCTTCGGTTGCATAATCACTTATCATCAGGTGAGATCGCAGATAGTGTAAAAAAACCGGCCAAGTGCGCGTCGGACTCGCGCACCGAGGGTTCCATACCATAAAAAAGTTAAACATTAAAAGAATCACTTTATTTCATGAATTTACGAGTATAATTTGCATGTAGGTACTTTTGTTGGCAAACCGCAAACATAACTTTGTTTTTGCCGGTTTATTGTTATTATCAAAAAAAGTATAATAGTTAGAGAGTTGATTTTATTTTTCCTGTAAAATATACGTTTACTTCTATTGATCATAATTATTTCAGATTTTTCGATTGGTAAACTTCGGAGATAAGGCCCCCCCCTTATCTCCGATATTTTTTCGACAGTTTGCCGAATATATCGAAAACTATCAGGCACAAAAATAAATAAAAATTAGTTTTAGAATACATAAGTTACGCCCTTTTATATGATACCCCACTCAATATTGTTGTCTCATTTTGAAATTTTGTCGACCCAGTTTTCCCCCCTTTTTAAATAAAAATAAAAACAATTTTCAAATTTTTACGATTGTTATGACGTCGGGTCACTATTATCTATAGCTATTCTAAATTTCAAGTCGATAGCTTGAATAGTTACTGAAATAATCGAGTGTGACAGACGGACGGACGGACGGACGGACGGAGAAAGTCTCACCATAAGGGTTCCATTTTTTCCATTTTGGTATGGAACCCTAAAAAAGAGAAAACGAATTGGCCCCGTGAAACAATCGCTTAGTTCTATCGAGTATCGAGTAAGAAAGAATTGTTTTGCTTCTAAATTCTAAGTACGAGTATAATGTGAGAATGTGTCGCGAGTGAGCGGTTCATGCAAATGAGGATAATGATCTTTTATCGATTGTCACTTACGATTTCATGTCATGCATGATTCAGTGATCAATTACATTAGTAGTAGGTACTGCGTACTTGTTATTTCTTTGTTCACTAAAAATTTATCTGGTAAATGGTAATAGAAAAAGTTATGACAATTTTTTTTACAAAATTTACATGCATCGATATATAGGATCTTGTCGTATTCACGTTTACGTGTATATGTTACGGCTAAAACCCGAAGCGCGGCTGCACCTAGTTTTAGCCGGTTAGAACTAGTTGTAGCCACTTGCTCTTGGTTAAACCCAGTACTAGCAGATAGTTTTCGGGTAAAACTAGGTCTAGCCTTCATCATGCCGGCTACAACTAGGTCCAGCCATTCCCTGTTGGATAAAACTAGGCCTGTCCGATATCATTCCGGCTAGAACTAGGTCCAGATAATCCCTGCTGGATAAATCTTAGATGCTTGGAGTTATCGCCATACTTGATCCTTTACGTCCACTGCAGCTTTTTGGGCAGTTCCGTAAAAATCTATTCTTTAATAATACCTAATGAAATTATAGCCAGAATTAGATGTTCTACCATACTTTGTATCCTGTAGGTACAGTCGCGTACAGTTTTAATTACTGCGGTGATTGCAATCGCCCGCGGTCCACTGTTTACCACAGTTAAACAAGCTCGTCCCCTTTGTTATACCTATAAGCCTATAGTCCTTGCTGGAACACTGGTATCCGTGGTATACGTGCGGTATTGATTATGGCGGAGCAATTAACTTGGCGCTGTTTCTCTCATTAGCGAAGAAAATTGGTCCAATCCGAGTCGGGCTCGCGCACTGAGGGTGTTTAGTTAGTGTTTACTTTTTCGCAACACAAGGACGGACATTGAAGTCTCTTTTAGGGTTCCTCTAAAAGGGTTCCGTACCCAAAGGGTCCGGTAAAAAAGGAACTCTATTACGGAAACTTCGCTGACCATCCATCCGTCCGTCTGTCTGTCACCAGATTGTATCTCTTGAACCGTGATAACTACAGACTTGAAATTTTCACAGATGTATTCCTGATGCCGATATAACAACAAATACTAAAAACTAGAATAACAACATAATAATCGGTCGAGAGGAGGAGTTTGGTAACAAACGCGAGACATGAGAATTTTATATGTATAATATACTAGATTTACATATTATGTGTTAGAAATGACGCGTGGATTCCGGTCTTTCATAGAGACCAATTGAAAATAGTACACAGCTTAATTGGATTTTACGATCTCGCTACCATTGTGTACAGCATTAGCTATTACTACCACATACTTGCGATATTCAAGGATAGAGCACGAGTGTTCCTTATTGCTTCACCTTGGTGTAAGGGCGTCAAACATGCAACGTTGATAAGGGACTATTGTGAATTATCTATGTAGGAACAGGAACCCGATCTAAACGCTTGAACTTGTTAATAATAAGGAACTTTTTAACACTAACACTAACACAATCTAAAACAAGTGTTTACAATTTACGAGTATTTATACCTATACTAAGTTGGACGAACAAAAAAATAGGTTTAAAACCATCGATATAAATGTTACAATAGATTTGCAAGTATCGTGCCGAAGCGTTGCCAATATAGGTAGGTCCACAGACTTACTCGTAGCTAACGTCAGTTCAGTGTTCGATGTGACACCAAAAGAGCTGAAACGAGTGACGCGCGAGAAAAAATAATTCAATATGGGTAAATGTATAGTGAAAGAGTGCGATTCAAGAACACAAAAGCATAAATCAACTGGAATTACGTTCCACAGGCAAGTTTATTATTTCTCAGTTGTATCAATAAAAAAAAACTAAATTTAAGAAATAAAGTGAAAATAAAATGAATAGAAAAAAAATTGGTTCAGTGTTACCATGAAAAACTTAGTTTTAGTTTCCCACATTTATGGGAAAATTTTTAATTGAGTATGGATTAAGAGATTTTGTGTTCAGATTTTAATAATAATCACAACGTTGCGTTATTTGGTCGTATCGAATATAAAAGAGGGAACAAATCAAATCAATACGGGTAACCACCATATCGATATTTAAATCATATCATCATCATAAACACACAACAATCAATAGATTGTTGTGTGTTTATTTTCCCCGATGTTCTATCATTTTGTTACCGGAACATCACAGTACACAGACGGAATACAGGACGAAATGGCAAACAGGCATATCCTATCAGTCACATTATATACGGTGTGACTTGTATCCGGAGCGTAACATTTTCCTCATTCAGATATACTCGTCACGTAAGTATACTGCGTGACGACTTGGAGAAGAGGTGACGTAGGGTATTGATTCGCGACTCAGCATCGCCCTCGATAAAACAACCCATGAATTCTCAAGGAATTCCTGCAATTTTTCTCTTATGAGTGACTATCAGACTGATCGTGATTTATCTACGCATAACTCATACTCAGGAGCCAGGACGGATTGGGCTGGATGTACAGGTAGCTGATGATGATGTCGGCATCCTCATACAGAATTTCTAGATTTCTGACCTCTAAGGGGTTAAAAATTAAAATAGAGGAACGAGGATAGCCACCGGTGCACTCAATTCGGCTAATTTTTGGATTAGGCATGTAGGTACAATTTCTCACTTACTACTTTCTAGTTTCTATACTTAGTGTCTAAGCATCATAATTCATAATAATTATTATTTTTTATAAGAACTTTTGGATCAGCCGAGATTCACGAACTAGTTTTCCATCAATCTTTAAGTATAGATCCAAAAATTTTATAATTTTAATTATATGTATTTAAATTTATTTATATTTGATCTTTTTTTTAAGTTTAAGAAAGTTTTTCCTTGAACGTCAGAGAGCCCATCGTAAAATGAACTACTAGTAGGTAAGTGTTGCCATCCAGCCTAATGACTTATTAATAATAAGTATAGCAAGCCGGAACTGACGTTTAGAGCCATTTCACTTGCAAATCGAACATTATGGAGCAGTTCACGCTTCATAACTTTCATTCTCATTACCGCGAGCGGTGACCGATTTGCTTACCGCCCTCTCACTGAAAATTCAATCTTATGTCTTGAAAAATAGAGCCTTATTTATAGATTCGTCTTACTTTAATCGCGACAAATGCGTTACGACATTTTATGGTGCATGCGGAATTTTACGACGCCAAATAGTGTGGTAATCGTTTGAAGAGTATACCTAGCTGTTGGTAATTGATTTTTAGACTTCGCTTTGTTAAAATTAAACTTGTTAAAATTAAAATTGAAACCAAGATCTTCTAGTCTTACTTCTTAGGGTTATGACTTAAAACAAATAAAATGGCACTTGTAGATTACCCAGTCTAGTCGGATCAGAAATGAATGATATTTGAAACGAGGTCCGTCGTGGTTATTATATACTAGCTTTTGCCCGCGGCTTCGCCCGCGTATATTTCGGGATTTTACAAATCCCGTGGGAGTCATGGATTTTCTGAAATAAAAAACAGCATAAGTATGTGTTAACCTAACTTTAGAAACACGATTGGATAAAAATTTCTCGCCAAAAAGTTCTCCCAAAATTTGCTCCAAAATCTCCATTTTTCTAATTTCCATCGAAATCTACGATGGATATAATTGTAATTTTTGTTTTAATGTATCGGTAAAAAATAATTCCCAAAAACGCTCAGAACGACATTTTAATAACTAGCTTAGTTTTTGAAGTAATTAGGTAAAACGTTTTTCTGTTATATTCTTCCGCAACGCTGCATACTAACCTGACCTAACCTAACCCACCAACGTATTCATAAGAGTGAGAAGGACGAAAGTAAAATCAACGTATCCGCTTAAGAGCGAAATAATTTCAGAACCTTTACCTTATAATATCCATTTTCGCATTTATAGCATAATTACTATCACGTATCCTATTGCTCAACTAAAACACATATTTTTAATGGCGAAACATTTCTAATTTCAGAAACTATACAGGAACACATTTTTAGTACGATTAGCCTGTATCTCATTGCTTGACCAAAACACACGTTATAGGTAAATAGCGAAAAATTTGTAGTTGTATTTTCAGAACCTATATGGGTAGGTACCTATTTCCACATTTATAGCATTAATATCCCATATCCCATAGCTCAACTAAAACATACATTGTCAGCAACGAAACAGTTGTTAGTTCAAAACCTAAACTATATAGGTACCCGTTTTCATAGTTATAATATTATTAACGTGTATCTCATTGCTCAACTAAAACACAAAATGCTTATAGTGAAACAGTTGTAATGTCGGAACCTATAATACAGGTACCCATTTTCACATTAATAGCATTATGATTCCATATCCCATTGTTAAACTAAAATACACTTGTTAAATGCATGTAGTGCTAAGTTCAGAACCTACATAGTGCCCATTTTCACATTTATCATTAGTTTTTGCCCGCGGCCCCGCCCGCGACAAATAAGCTTTTTTCACAAATCCTAAAGGAAACGTCATTTTCCCGTTATCGTTCCCTATTCCAACCTTTAAACATGCTTTCAAGCAAGTTCGCTTGAACAATCTATCTATAGATGTAGCTATAGATTTCTGTAGAAATTTTGGGTTTTTTCAATATCCCACGGGAACTGTGAATTTTTTCGGGATAAAAAGTAGCCTATGTTTCAATCCAGGTTATAAGCTATCTATGTTCCAAATTTCAGCCAAATCGGTTCAGTAGTTGAGGCGTGAAGGAGTAACAAACATACACACAAACTTTCGCCTTTATAATATTATTAGGATTAGGACTAGATTTACATATTATGTGTTAGAAATGACTCGTGGATTCCGGTCTTTCATAGAGACCAATTGAAAATAGTACACAGCTTAATTGGATTTTACGATCTCGCTACCATTGTGTACAGCATTAGCTATTACTACCACATACTTGCGATATTCAAGGATAGAGCACGAGTGTTCCTTATTGCTTCACCTTGGTGTAAGGGCGTCAAACATGCAACGTTGATAAGGGACTATTGTGAATTATCTATGTAGGAACAGGAACCCGATCTAAACGCTTGAACTTGTTAATAATAAGGAACTTTTTAACACTAACACTAACACAATCTAAAACAAGTGTTTACAATTTACGAGTATTTATACCTATACTAAGTTGGACGAACAAAAAAATAGGTTTAAAACCATCGATATAAATGTTACAATAGATTTGCAAGTATCGTGCCGAAGCGTTGCCAATATAGGTAGGTCCACAGACTTACTCGTAGCTAACGTCAGTTCAGTGTTCGATGTGACACCAAAAGAGCTGAAACGAGTGACGCGCGAGAAAAAATAATTCAATATGGGTAAATGTATAGTGAAAGAGTGCGATTCAAGAACACAAAAGCATAAATCAACTGGAATTACGTTCCACAGGCAAGTTTATTATTTCTCAGTTGTATCAATAAAAAAAAACTAAATTTAAGAAATAAAGTGAAAATAAAATGAATAGAAAAAAAATTGGTTCAGTGTTACCATGAAAAACTTAGTTTTAGTTTCCCACATTTATGGGAAAATTTTTAATTGAGTATGGATTAAGAGATTTTGTGTTCAGATTTTAATAATAATCACAACGTTGCGTTATTTGGTCGTATCGAATATAAAAGAGGGAACAAATCAAATCAATACGGGTAACCACCATATCGATATTTAAATCATATCATCATCATAAACACACAACAATCAATAGATTGTTGTGTGTTTATTTTCCCCGATGTTCTATCATTTTGTTACCGGAACATCACAGTACACAGACGGAATACAGGACGAAATGGCAAACAGGCATATCCTATCAGTCACATTATATACGGTGTGACTTGTATCCGGAGCGTAACATTTTCCTCATTCAGATATACTCGTCACGTAAGTATACTGCGTGACGACTTGGAGAAGAGGTGACGTAGGGTATTGATTCGCGACTCAGCATCGCCCTCGATAAAACAACCCATGAATTCTCAAGGAATTCCTGCAATTTTTCTCTTATGAGTGACTATCAGACTGATCGTGATTTATCTACGCATAACTCATACTCAGGAGCCAGGACGGATTGGGCTGGATGTACAGGTAGCTGATGATGATGTCGGCATCCTCATACAGAATTTCTAGATTTCTGACCTCTAAGGGGTTAAAAATTAAAATAGAGGAACGAGGATAGCCACCGGTGCACTCAATTCGGCTAATTTTTGGATTAGGCATGTAGGTACAATTTCTCACTTACTACTTTCTAGTTTCTATACTTAGTGTCTAAGCATCATAATTCATAATAATTATTATTTTTTATAAGAACTTTTGGATCAGCCGAGATTCACGAACTAGTTTTCCATCAATCTTTAAGTATAGATCCAAAAATTTTATAATTTTAATTATATGTATTTAAATTTATTTATATTTGATCTTTTTTAAGTTTAAGAAAGTTTTTCCTTGAACGTCAGAGAGCCCATCGTAAAATGAACTACTAGTAGGTAAGTGTTGCCATCCAGCCTAATGACTTATTAATAATAAGTATAGCAAGCCGGAACTGACGTTTAGAGCCATTTCACTTGCAAATCGAACATTATGGAGCAGTTCACGCTTCATAACTTTCATTCTCATTACCGCGAGCGGTGACCGATTTGCTTACCGCCCTCTCACTGAAAATTCAATCTTATGTCTTGAAAAATAGAGCCTTATTTATAGATTCGTCTTACTTTAATCGCGACAAATGCGTTACGACATTTTATGGTGCATGCGGAATTTTACGACGCCAAATAGTGTGGTAATCGTTTGAAGAGTATACCTAGCTGTTGGTAATTGATTTTTAGACTTCGCTTTGTTAAAATTAAACTTGTTAAAATTAAAATTGAAACCAAGATCTTCTAGTCTTACTTCTTAGGGTTATGACTTAAAACAAATAAAATGGCACTTGTAGATTACCCAGTCTAGTCGGATCAGAAATGAATGATATTTGAAACGAGGTCCGTCGTGGTTATTATATACTAGCTTTTGCCCGCGGCTTCGCCCGCGTATATTTCGGGATTTTACAAATCCCGTGGGAGTCATGGATTTTCTGAAATAAAAAACAGCATAAGTATGTGTTAACCTAACTTTAGAAACACGATTGGATAAAAATTTCTCGCCAAAAAGTTCTCCCAAAATTTGCTCCAAAATCTCCATTTTTCTAATTTCCATCGAAATCTACGATGGATATAATTGTAATTTTTGTTTTAATGTATCGGTAAAAAATAATTCCCAAAAACGCTCAGAACGACATTTTAATAACTAGCTTAGTTTTTGAAGTAATTAGGTAAAACGTTTTTCTGTTATATTCTTCCGCAACGCTGCATACTAACCTGACCTAACCTAACCCACCAACGTATTCATAAGAGTGAGAAGGACGAAAGTAAAATCAACGTATCCGCTTAAGAGCGAAATAATTTCAGAACCTTTACCTTATAATATCCATTTTCGCATTTATAGCATAATTACTATCACGTATCCTATTGCTCAACTAAAACACATATTTTTAATGGCGAAACATTTCTAATTTCAGAAACTATACAGGAACACATTTTTAGTACGATTAGCCTGTATCTCATTGCTTGACCAAAACACACGTTATAGGTAAATAGCGAAAAATTTGTAGTTGTATTTTCAGAACCTATATGGGTAGGTACCTATTTCCACATTTATAGCATTAATATCCCATATCCCATAGCTCAACTAAAACATACATTGTCAGCAACGAAACAGTTGTTAGTTCAAAACCTAAACTATATAGGTACCCGTTTTCATAGTTATAATATTATTAACGTGTATCTCATTGCTCAACTAAAACACAAAATGCTTATAGTGAAACAGTTGTAATGTCGGAACCTATAATACAGGTACCCATTTTCACATTAATAGCATTATGATTCCATATCCCATTGTTAAACTAAAATACACTTGTTAAATGCATGTAGTGCTAAGTTCAGAACCTACATAGTGCCCATTTTCACATTTATCATTAGTTTTTGCCCGCGGCCCCGCCCGCGACAAATAAGCTTTTTTCACAAATCCTAAAGGAAACGTCATTTTCCCGTTATCGTTCCCTATTCCAACCTTTAAACATGCTTTCAAGCAAGTTCGCTTGAACAATCTATCTATAGATGTAGCTATAGATTTCTGTAGAAATTTTGGGTTTTTTCAATATCCCACGGGAACTGTGAATTTTTTCGGGATAAAAAGTAGCCTATGTTTCAATCCAGGTTATAAGCTATCTATGTTCCAAATTTCAGCCAAATCGGTTCAGTAGTTGAGGCGTGAAGGAGTAACAAACATACACACAAACTTTCGCCTTTATAATATTATTAGGATATATTATATATCCTTTCTTAGCTTTCAATAAATGTAGAAATCTGGTAAGTTACTTGAATTAGTAGGTACAGGATAGAAACCTTCCTTAAATACCCTTGTCCGAGCTCATTAATAAAATTAAACGGAACGGGTCAAATTCCTCGTTAGAACCAATGTGCCCGGAGCAATCAAAATTCTTGAACTTGTTTTACCGCCGCACCCGGCAATACTAATATATGACAGCCATTATTATAGAATTCGTATAGGGAATGCTATTATCCGAAGTGGGTGAAATTCCTCAGGGCATTTCTCATCCCTTCTTCATGTGAGCCTTTTTGTGTATTCTTTAATGGGAGATATAAATAATTTAAAGAGTGTGCTCAAGAATTTCACAACCTTGTACCTCCTTCACCTTTCTACCACAGAACCGCAAGACGTCAAGAACAGCGTACTCGAACGAAAGGCTTTTCATTCACGTTTCTGATACGAACCGCTAAAGTGTGGAACACCCTTCCAGCTTGGTGAGAATTGTGAAATTTCGCTAAATAGCTTATTCAAAGTTTTAAAAATACTGTAACACTATTAGTTGATAAGATTACTTTCAAATTTTCGTCAGTTATGAAACATTATTTCATTCTTTTTACTTTCATTATTCTTACTTATACCAATTATTATTATACTAGTTATTGAGTCATGAGAGACCGACCTAAGAGAGAGAGAGAGAGAGAGAGAGAGGGAGGGAGAGAGAGAGAAAGAGAGAGACTATGTATGTGGTTCATATTCTTAAAGTTAGCAATGCTATGTATTTACGCCTCAAGGGTCTTGACTCATCAATTTAGGGACAAAACGAATCGGCGGGACGAACGATCCGTGCGGTCAAATGCATCCGCTTTTGTGAGTCCCATTACAAGATAAGAACTTTAATACCGAAGTACTGGTGAACCAAGAAATAGATCGTAAATCAAAATGAATGAAATGGGAAATACGAGTAGGTTCAGTAATAAAGTATCCCAGCAAAAACATTTTCATGTAAAATGTTGCCAAGACGAGAACATGTGGCTCACACTATCAAAAAGTTATCAGATCTCATGTAGAGCAAGACTTCTAACTCTACACGCCCTAACTCTATAAATCCTAACTTTATAAACTCTACACTTTAGTCAAAATATATTATGTCTTGGCTGTTTCGGTACCGTCACATGGACGTAAAGTGAAGAATTTATTCACTGTTCAGTACTTTTCTAATAGAGTTTTGCAAGTGGCATAATGGACCATGCAAAATTCAAGAAATTTCACATTAAAATTAAATGGTATCAACATTGTTATGGGAAAAAACTTCCATTTATTAAAATATCCTCTAAAGCAAAGGAACACACTTTTGCAAAGTGTGATGAAGTATTTGAAACCAATGCAGTTAGTAAAACCTAAGTGCAGTTTCTGAGGAGACTCAATACCTATCTAATAAATAATCGTTACTACAGAAACTACGTATTGTATATCAGAAAAGTACAAAGTCAGTGAATAATATTTTTACTTTACACCCATGTGACAATAACGAAACAGCCAAGACATAATATATTTTGACTAAAGTGTAGAGTTTATAAAGTTAGGATTTATAGAGTTAGGGCGTGTAGAGTTAGAAGTCTTGCTCTACATGAGATCTGATAACTTTTTGATAGTGTGAGCCACATGTTCTCGTCTTGGCAACATTTTACATGAAAATGTTTTTGCTGGGATTTCACTTCTTTTTGTAAGTTGTTTACGACTATATTTTTTATTTGGTTAATTTCCTTTTCTTTGGTGTATTTCTTGAATATCATTGCAAGGTGGATATTTGTCCGAATACGAACTTCCAACCCCCTAATTTTATGGATGTGGGGTGATTAACTTAAAATCCTGAAACACGTATTTAATTGTTTATTACAAAGAGTCCCTATATCAATTTTGAGACCTCTAGCATCAATATTTGCGGTAATTTCATACAAACTTCCATCCCCTATTTTAAGGGGTTGGGGGGTTAAATTTCCAACTTTTGGAATTTTTTTGTTGGTTGTGTGCTAATACTAGCTTATATACCAAATTTCAGCTTTCTAGGTCTTCAGGAAGTACCTAGGAATTTTGATGATCATCAGTGAGTCAGTCAGTCAGTCAGTGACGAAATTTGGGTTTTTTAGACGTCAATAAAATCTAAAGTATAAGACCTATAAAATTGAAACTTTATAGGTTTAATAAGTTCACTGGCGACATCATTTTCCGAGAATTTTGATTATCTGAAATAATTCAGGCCTTAGTTATAAGGGTTTAAAAATACGGCGAAACACTTCGAGAAAAGATAGGTAGTGCCCTCGCGCTTCGCTTGGCTCGTCTTGGCGGGGACACTACCGTGTCCCCAGATTAGTATTCATAGTTGTTTTATTTTTTGACAACCGTGACACAGCGCTATTAGGCAAAGCTTCTAGGTACTTATCTCTCTGAAAATCATTTAACGGCCCATTATCCCGGTTTTTAGCGACTACGCCACTTTTCAAAGCAATTCAAAGTCATGAAAAAATTGTTTTTTTTTCACTGTTAAAAATACATATTAAAGATACATGCTTTATCTCTATAATGGCCTCATGAAAACACGATAAGTTAAACTTGCCTCGATCATAAAAATTTTTGAAAACAGGTCGTTTTTGTTCATTTTTTTAATGGTATTTCCAAAGCTTTGGACAAAATTTCATAAAAATTATACGTAAAGTAAGCTCATTGTATTGCCTATCCATTGCGCAGACAGATATTAAATAAAAAAATTGCTGCAAAATTTCGCCTAACAGAAGTCATAAAATGGTCTAACGCACCGAATAAACGATGTACTCAGTGGCTCACGAGCCTCCATACGAGACGGACCTGCGCAAGTTTTCACGACTCACGCTCCTTTCGCGCTAAAATTATTTATTTTTTAAATGCGCTGGAAAAAAAAACTATCTGACAGGAAGCGAAGGAGAATTTAAAAAAATTATATAGTAAGTGTTTCTTGAGTTTATCAAAATACCTAGTCCTCAAAAGCTCCGAAGAAACTCTGATACGAACTAAGAAAATTATGGTAGGTAGTGTAAATTCCACCACGTGCAAATACCATCACGCGTAACCACAGTTTAAATACTGTTACTGTTTATCTGTTCAACTAAAATAACTCGTTTTTTACTTTTTACACGACTGCTCAAAAAAAGGAGTGTAATGTTTTTAGGGTTCATGTATGTATGTACGTATGTATGTGTGTATGTATGTATGTATGTATGTATGTATGTATGTATGTATGTATGTATGTATGTATGTATGTATGTATGTATGTATGTATGTATGTATGTATGTATGTATGTATGTATGTATGTATGTATGTATGTATGTATGTATGTATGTTTGTATGTATGTATGTATGTATGTATGTATGTGATGTTTCTTTATTCCTCCATAACTTCTGAACGGCTGAACAGATTTGGATATATGGGGTATCGTTAGAATCCTTGGATCCTCCCGAGTAACAAAGACTATATTTTTTTGGAAAAATCAATATGGCGGATGTGAGGCGCCATTTTCAAAAGTGGAAAAAAAATTTTTTCTTCAACTATCATAATATGGGTATCAAAATGAAGGTATTGGAGAGTAGTAACAGAAAATACCTTCACATAACTGCTGACCATCAGTAAAAAACATAAAATAAAAATAAGTAATTAAAAAATGAATGAAAAACATAAAAAAAAACCGGCCAAGTGCGAGTCGGAGTCGCGCACCGCTTCCATACTATAAAAGAAGTAAAACATTAAAAGAATCACTTTTGTTCAAGAATTTACGAGTATAATTTACATGTACCTAGGTACTTTTGTTGGCGAACCGCAAACCTAACTTTGTTTTCGGCGGTTTATTGCTATTATCAAAAAAATTATAAAAGTTAGGGAGTTGAGTTTATTTTTCCTGTAAAATATACGTTAATTTCTATTGATCATACTTATTTTAGATTTTTCGATTGATAAACATTGGAGATAAGGGGGGGGGGGTGGTATGTTTTTCGACAGTTTGCTCAATAAATCAAAAACTATCGGGCATAAAAATAAATAAAAATCGGTTTTAGAATATACAAGTAACGTCCTTTCATACCCCACTCAATATTGTTATCTCATTTTGAAAATTCAAAGCCCTGGTTTTCCCCCCTTTTTAAATAAAAATAAAATCAATTTGCAATGTTTTATAATTGCATTGGCGTTGGGTCACTATTACCTAAAACTATTTCAAATTTCAAGTCGATAGCTTTGATAGTTGCTGAAATAATCGAGTGTGACAGACGGACGGACGGCCGACGGACGGACGGGCGGACGGAGAAAATCTCACCATAAGGGTTCCATTTTTACCAAATTTGTATGGAACCCTAAAAACACGAGTGCCCTGTTATAAAACGAACTAAAAAGTAAAAAACGAGTTATTACTTCGTTTTATAACAGGGCATTCGTGTTTTTTAATTGTTGAAACTGAAATTATTTTTTTTAGAAGGCTTCTATTTCGATGAACGGTCTCATTTACAACATTGGAGATCACACAATGATTGGAGATAAATGTCGACTCGACATATGTAAGGATACTCAATGCCAAACCATATGAAAATCAAAATGTAAGCGTTGAAAAAATTGAGTGTCGCAATCACATATTACGCAACTTTTGTAAAAAACTATGCAGACTGGCAGCAGAAACAAATGCCCTGAGACATCGAAAAACACTTACCAACATAAGAATTATGATAATGAGAAAAGCTATCGTGAAATATATAAAACTAGCAGTGCCCGCGGACTCCGTTCCGCGTTAGAAATATTTTTGTCCCACGTAAGGCCCGGTTTCCACGAAAGCGGAGCGAAGCGGAGCTGTGTTTGGATAACTAACCAGATTTCATCATTTAGACATCCCTCAGTTTCAAAAATATCAAAATGACGAAATCTGATTTGTTACTGAAATACAGCTCCGCTCCGCTTCGCTGTGGTGGAAAACGGGCCTTATACCCAAAGCCCACAGCGCTGGACGCGAGGCATTCAGATAAATGAATGATAAATGCCTATCCTATCGCCACGCAACAACCGAAGCGGCTGCGGCGCGCTCCTGCATACCGCGCGTTTTTGTTTTGCTAATATCTTTGAAGATATTTATTTAAACTGTATAG
Source organism: Coenonympha glycerion (assembly GCA_963855885.1). Lineage (NCBI taxonomy): Eukaryota > Metazoa > Arthropoda > Insecta > Lepidoptera > Nymphalidae > Coenonympha > Coenonympha glycerion. Next base: position 6,416,084 of record OY979648.1, on the reverse strand, counting down.
AGTAAGGGGCAGAACTATTCTACATTAAATTTCCGTTCTAAAAAACATATTTACAAAGATATAAATTAATACCATATGGGCTAAATAAGCTTCACAAAAATTATTTATTTTTAATCCACAATTTTAAAGTAAAAGCAGTTATTGCGAGTTACCCATAGGAGATAGGCATATGCTATTGCGGACTTTTTTGCAGATTTTGATACTGATTTGATGATTTTGATTTTGTTTTGTTCTATCCTCAATCGCAGCGTACGCGATGAAAGCAATTTTTTTGCGACTTGGATTGCATTATTCAAGTTTTAGTAACAATGCAAAGTTTATTTTTGAAATTATTATAGCCTATGACACTCCACGATAATGTATTGGTGAATGAATTTTGAAAATCGGTTCAGTAGATCCAGAGATTACCCCTTACAACGTCACAAACTCACAAACATCGTTACGCTACCTTTTTATAATATTAGTATAGATATCACAAAATATCTGGGAACCCTAAAAACGTTGCCATATCAGTTCTGCACAACGATATTGTTAAACTCAATGCCGCACTCTTATGGTGATCACAGAATGTGTCAAAACTACTACTGTGAAAAGAAAGATGCGGACGGTAGCAAAGAAGATTAAAAAAAATATAAAACTCTTCATTTCCCTAATATGTACAAGAAAAATTTCTACAGATCCTGCTACTTTAGTAATACATAATTATTATAAATAAATACCTCGGTTGATATTATCGTTTACCATAAAAAAGTCAAAATATACGTAAAAAACGCAACTTCCAGCATATATTTCGTGAAGCGAATTATAATGACAAATAGTCCAACTGTAACAGCACACTACTGCACAGTACTGTGACGCAAATATTTATGAATAGGTTCACGGAGTTCATTCTAACTTCTCGGCTCACGACAATGGTCGCTAGGTATCGTAGAGCGAGTCTGAGTGTGCGACAAATACCTAAAGTGCTGGGATATAGTCGCCTTAAGAATGTTAGGTTAGGTTAGGTTAGGTTAGGTTAGATAAAGGTACAAATTCAGAATCAAAGGGGCCCATATCATTATGTAGCTTTGCCTATATAATGATATGGGCCCCTTTGATTCTGAATTTGTACCTTATAATCCACATGCTAAATAACAAAAAAATACTTGGTAAATTGAATAAGTGCTCGTGGCGAAAAGTGAAGAAAAAAGAAGTAAATAATATCCGGCACATTCCTTCTGAAAAATTGCAAATGCCCATGAATTATTTAATGCTAGGGTGTACACAAAATTTACAATTTTAAGACCTCTTTTAAATGTTCTGCGTCCATACCATAACAGTGTATAATTGCGTCAAATAAACAACCGTATAAGGTAATCTAAACACAGGTAATTCGTTGAAACCATAAATCGACTAAGCTAGGCTATCCAAATCTGCATACGACAAGCCTATTTGGCCTCCGCATTATAATCAATTCCGAAAAGCCAATAGTTTACCGGGCTAATCCTAAATAGCCAGGCCAAATGCGAATCTATCTTGAATGGACACTTCTATTATGAATTGTAAACGTGACCTAATATGCTGATTTCCTCCTCTATCTACTAATGCCTTACGATTGAAATCTCAGAGATCTATCTTTTATTGATGCATAAGTTTAGGTTTACTTATTCGAGAGATTTTAATGATTTATTACACAACCGCCCAAAAATAGGAGTGTAATGTTTTTTGTTTATTTTCTCATATTCCCATTCTTTTCCAGTTGAGACTGCTCTCTGCAGCCTCCTTTTGGCTTTTACGTTTTAATCATTATCGTCTGAACTGGCTGTTTGTTAAGATCTCTCTGATGTTTTTCTATACTTCTTCTTATAGCATAGATTAATTAATAGTAGTTTTCAATTAAAGGTTTCTAATGTTCTTTCTCGATTCTATAATGTGGTCTTATATTGTTCGTAGTTTAACCCATTGAACCCAAACAACTTCTGCTTTTTATGGTGTAGAACACAAAAAAAAAAAAACATTTTTCAGATTGACGCTATCCAAAATTTTCGAATATATCATGAAGCTATCGAAACATAAAAATTGCATTCAAACGCAATCTGTAATTCAACAAATGTTATTTCCACTCGCGAATTTGCATAAAAGTAGCGTCGTTACACAAACAGCGTTATTTATCTGTGCGTCGGATGCATTAGTGATTCAATGGGCGTATAATCTGATGCGTCGATTTAAATTCACGTACCCTTCAAAGCTACCATATGTACAATGAAAACAGTAGTGTAACAAGCGATTCCGCGTTTTTATTGGGCATTAAATCCAAATCCAAAGCTTATTGATGCTCTTAAAAGCCAAGGTAACGTCATCGGGATATTTGGCATTCTTCCACTTCCTATTTTGTTGATAATTTATTTATTTAACGCCTTGTAGACTTTGAGATTTTTATTGGATTCTTCTTATTACTCTTGACACTGCACTATTGAAAGTAACTTTATTTTTACGTATCTGTGGGAGTGGGACTATGGATCTATGGAGTATAAGTAACTGACAAAATATGGTCAACTATTCGATGCGTTTCTTCATTCTTAATCATCTCCTGACATGTGTGTGGAATAAGACCTTTCTTAACATCAAATGCATCATCTTACCAATCTTCGTTATCATCAATGCAAAGTGCAAATCAGCGAAACCTGGCATCAATTTAGTCAGTACAAACATTTTTTTTTTTATTAAAACCCGAATGCATTGTCGTTCTGATTCTCTGACACCAATGGAGCACTGCAGGCTTCAATTAGAATAATCCGGGGCATTTCATCAGCGCGGATCGCGTCGGCCCCTGAATTTAATTATTCACGTCGGATGACGTGTTGCTTGGGCGTTAAAGCCTATACTAAATTATATATCTGCCATTGAAATATTAATATAACGACATAGAAAAATACTATTTTGTATAGGAAAAATCTTTTATCCATGATATTGGATTTTACGCTTGGATCACGGATTGGATTTTACGCTTTCGTGCTTAAGATGATGAGATTGAGATGATGATAGTGATACGACAGAAATGAAGAAAAAGTTTCGTAGTTCTACAAACATTGTCTTCACTTAGCTGATTGGCAATGTTATCTTTGCCTTTTCAAGTAAAGTCCAGCTTTATCTTTCTTATCTTTCTCCCATAGACGATTAAAGGTCTTCAAATTTTCATTTTTTATGGAACCATTTAAACTAAAAGCTCTTTTCTAACATTTAATTTCGTGCGCCCAACTTCATGTTATATGTGCTACCATAAGCACACTGAAGTTATGAATTTACATTTGAAACTTTTCCATAAGTCTATGTATTCACTATTCATAAGTATAAAATACTTTTACCATTGCTCTTAGATCCAGGTCCCCGATTCCAAACGACAAGCTGCAAACTTAGTGTAGGCTCCTAACTAGTTATATAACGTTTTGCTGGCAACACCTGAACTAAAAGTGTATCCAGCGTTGTGGGTTCGTTGTCCGCAACTCTATTCATTGAGTTCTAACCGACCGCAAACCGGGTGCAGATAAAGTTGTCACCGCTCGCTGATGTGACACCTTGCCGCACGTGCCACGAGCGACCAGCGGGTTGCATTGAAAATTGTTGCAAATACACAGGACCCGGCAAACAGCGCAAAAAGGTCAGCATTTTACTGGTGTCAAAATTGTTTGTTTTGACACCAACGGCCTCAGTAGTAAGTAGTATTGTTTATGGACCGCGGTGCACGCTAATGATCACTACTATACTTGGCATTTAGTTCGCACACGGGTTTCCACAGGCACGATTTTCGCCATATTGTGGAATATTAGCGGGAAATTCGACAGATGGCGAAACTTTTTTCTTGAATTAAGTAGGTTTAAGTAAAATGTTGAGAGGGGCTCATCCTTTGGTGCGTATCGGTGCATTGAAATTTGAATGCATGGTTTCACTCGTAGGTATACGATTATCTCTCTCTGCTTTAGTGGGTTTGGCACATACCTCTCGTTAAACGGTTTCGACATGGCATTGCAGGCTGCAGCGGATCTTTAAATCGCTTGGCGGTACTTCCTTGCCGGTAGGATTGCAACCGCCAGCGGCTTAAAGCGTCCCGATAGGTAAATCCAGTACCAATTAAGATAGCCGGTGGGTCCGGGACTTTCCGTTTTCCAAATCCACCTGCGTTAGTGAGGTCCTCTGAAAATACAAATACCCCTCTCGCTACACATTCGTGGGTTTCAAACAAATCATGTCCTCTACCATTAGGACTGGTTACACAAAGAAATACCTTGTAAAACGCTTGCGTCTGGACGGATTATAGCTTACGAGCCGTAGACGAGAATTTCACTGGGTGTCGTGACCATACTAAGGTCCAGTTGATTCAACAAAAAACGGTCAGTGGACATATTAAGAGTAAGTTTCGTGTCTGGTAAAGTTAGTTGAAGGATCTGGGTCCAATATGAAATGCATGCATGAAAATCCGCGAGTCTCCGATCCGCAACCTCCAATGTCATCAAATACTTAGTGTTTAATTTCTACCCGTCTCATCTTTTCTCTTGCGCCACAGACATAAATTTCTCCGCTGTTTCCATGCAACTGGAATCGTAAATGAATAGAATATCCTTTCTGTTGCCGTTCCACCCCCCGAGTTTCAATAGTGTCAGCCTTACAAACGTGTTGAAGTTTGTGAGCCCTGCCGCGAAAGCCTTTGTAAAATTGTACCTACGTGTTAACTTGATTGAAGTGCTTTAATAACATGGACGTATGGTGTGTTATGTTCATTCAAATACACATTTATGGATTGTTGGTTATGTTAGGCGAACCATTTGTGTTTTGGAACAAATTAGAATTTCGCATGATTTAATCAAAATTCCATTTTAATGAAATCGAATTAAAAGGCTGTTTGTAGTAAATAGGATTTCATGCGTAATTTCTGTTATGTGTTCGATTGCGTTTATTTCAATGTTTTCGAATTTGGAAATAAATGGTTGGAATTGAAATTAAGTAAGTACTTGCTCCTGGGATATGATATTTGTGTTTCTAAAGCTTGTCGTCATTGGTGCTTATACATTACAGGTTACAGATAATTATTTATTAGGACAATAGTCTTCTGTGATATTGATCACTTCTTAAATGCTTTAAATAATGCTCTACCTTATACCTCGGTTTTGCCTGCGTGAAGCGTGAAATTTTCAGATATGTGTATGTAGCGTATGTATTAATTAATCTAGGCTGTAAGCTAGTACTATTCCAAGTTACTCCAACACATCACATCTAATGATCTAATCTATGCAAACTTTCACTTTTTTATAAAATTAATGATATTGCGTGTTTGTCATAAAAAAACAACAAGAAATAATAATCTTGAACAAAAATAGAGATACATTTACTTTACATTTACTTACATACGGACATTGTACACCCGCAAGCTCGGGGAGAGGTCGAGCGAGGTCACGAGAAATTCCACCAAACCTGTGCAGCACTCACGAAATCCTAGTTTTACCCGTGGTGGTTTTGTCAGGGGATTTTTAGTTTACAAATAAAACCTCCTTTCTAGTGTAGTAAAAGTTTAAACATGTTGTTCGTTGAAGAAGCTTTAGAACTTGAAATGCGAGATGTTGCCTCGCTCACCTTTGAACAAATAGGTTTTCATTTATTTTTATAATCTGTTACTTCAGAAAATTGCCTTGAGTTTTTTTCGTAAATTGGATGGGTAGGTACGTCTGCTCTGTGTAGTGTGTAGTGTGAAGTCGTAGTAGGTTAGTAGCTAACAGCAGTACAAATAAACTGTTTGCTTTTGCTTTCACCCCTACATATAGTAGACTTATCAAAGATACGTACAAAGCGGTTTGATTCCTCGTTCTTGACACGCACTGCAAAGGTCTGGAATACCCTCACAGGCACTGTCTTTACCACCACCTACAACTTGGGCGCCTTCAAATCAAGAGTGAATAGGCATCTCCTAGACAAGCGCGCTCCAGTTAAAAAAGGACTTAAACATGGAAAGGAGGTGCTCAAAAACAACTTATCACAACAAAAATGAGGATCTCTTTCAGATGTTCTAGCTATTCCATAAGTTTAAACGTTAAAGAGCCCAAAACTGAAGAAAAATCAGCACATTGCTGGTAGACTTATATTTATGACAGCTGACGACTTCAAACCCAACAGAGAGCCAATCGACGTAGCCAGCAGGTAACATGATTGCAGAATATGCTAAGAGACCAAAATGTTTAGGACTAAGAACGGCTATCAGTAAACGTAGCAAAATACTCCAAATACGATTTCAGGTTGCGACTTGCGAGGCAATAAAAAACTAATTTGGTTTTAGAAACTTTTCTTTCAGACAGGCAGCTTGCTAACGTGACTGTTTTATGTACTCTTGCTAGGTAACAAAGTTAATTGCCACGGGTCAATATTTTTAACACCGGTCACGTTCCTTGACTCTCCGCCAGGCAATGTGACCTCTTCGCCCGCGAGGTGTCAATTACCCACCTAATTTAAAAGTTCATCACTCTACTTACGCGTACACAGTATACGACTATATTATAACAACCTGCCTGGTTGATAATTATTGCCTCCCGAAACTGATGGCAAATTATTTATAAATAATTTACCAATAAATAACAAATAATTATTTTAAAGCGTTCTACGTATGCGTATAATTATGGAATTAACAGAAATAGAAATGGAGCTCTGTATTTTTATTTTTTAGGATAAAATAATTAGTTTAAGGGCGATTTTTCAATCACCACATATACGTTAACTAAGGAATAAATATGACGTTCTGACAGATTTTTATGGCATATGTTTCAATTTTATTCCTCAGATCTATCAGAGAGGTATCTGGCGATTAAAAAATCGGCCCTAAAACAAGTTAAATCCAAACCCATTTAAAAATTCAAAAATTTATAAATTGGCGATAACAAGGTAGGTACAAGTAGGAACGATAAATATGAAGGAGACAAAGACTGTCTCAGTTAATAAACATCGTTAAATCTCAATGCTAGACAAAACAAATAAGAGCTTGCGGTCCATTTAACTTCCCCTATAGGAAGTTTTAATCGTGATATAAAAAGGCGTTTTAAAATAGTTTCCCGGTCGGCTTCCAAAGTTTTATCGTAAAAAGTTACGGCTTTACAAAATAAAGGTGGATTCGCTGACGTCCTGTGTACTGGTACAACGAAACTTTATAATGGATAGACGCAGAACCTTTACTCTCAGAATTTTTCTTTTTTCTTTGTCTACACTAAGTCCAGTTAATTCGCATTTGCTTTTGTGTGGCGCCTCATACTTTTACCACTAAGTAATTGTTTTAATACTGTCTCAGAATTCCATTACGTTAATTAATCCACTTCTTATTCATTCTGGGATAGTAGTCAATTTTATAGATATCCGAAATTCAGAATAAATTCCTTACAAATTTTTGGATCAGAATAAATATAGTTTGTGTTCTTGTAAAATAATATCGAATTCACCTAAATTATCTTAAAGCAATCTACAAATTCCATTTATCATAAGATTTGTTTCATTTACAGTTCAGGATATCTTGAATGTTGTTCATGTTCAAACTTGTCTGATACTGTACGAACGACTTGCAGTTTGCATCCCGGATGCCTGTGACTGTGAACCCCTAGTTAGAGCTCAAATGCAACAATTATGTGATTCATCAATTTAAACTATAAAGATGCTTCATGTGTGATCTCTGTAAAGCATGTGTGAGCTTGTGACCTATGTGAACGATCCTATTGTATTTAAGTAGAAGTTTTACTGATTATTACTACAGTTAAATCTTAAGTAAAAATTACTCATTGTATTATTGTCTGTTAAACCTGTTTTCTCAAAAATGTTATTAGTAAAAACTTCGCGTCGCCTGTCTGTCGAAAGTTTTATTTCATGGTATCTAAGGTTTAAGTAATTTTTCATCACTCATTCTGTTAAACATCTTTACTAAATATGATATTAATTGCTTGTTACCTACCTAGATTCTCAAGCGGTGGTGGTTTTAGGTGCCACTTTCTTTTCCGTAGTATCCGCTTTCTTTATTTCACTAAATTGAAGTTTGTATTTCAAAAGAAAACTTTTGGTAAATGAGTAGAATTTAAACTCACAGATTAAATTTTCCGGGGCTTTCATACGTTGTGAAATTGGAATTTTCTTGTGATCTTATAATTAATGGTGTTAATTTAATTGAAACGCGATATTACGTGAGCGCTATTAGAATAAATTCACCATCTTTTGATTTTGTCAGTTAAGTACTTAGTTGCAGATCTTTTTTACGTGAAAACTATTTTTTTATATTCTCTCTCGGGTTTTGGAAAAACAGTTTTCCCATGTAGTTCAGTTGCCTACTTCAGTTTTATTTATTTGCTAATGAGTGTATTGTTTCCAGGAAAATATTTTTTATATTAATAGTTAATTGCTTGTAACAAACCATGACCCTCCTAATCATACAGAATAATCAAGCGACATTATGTTTACACGATCTTACCACTTATCGTAATGAGGGGCCTCGTGCGTAAAACCGGTTGTAATTCGTGCGTGGCAATTATCGCGCCGCGCCGTCGGATACGTCCGTCGCGCTCGGCAGGTCATCGTGCTGTGACTCACTGCGGGGCGTGTCTAGCGGCTCGTGCGCACTGTGGGTCTGCGCGGGCGCATTGTCTGTTGCAAGTTGCAACTTGCAGCTTCGATAACCGGTACAAACTACCTACTAGTAACTAGCCTTATACGCACGTAAATTGAATCTTAGAAATTCGTTAAGCAGGTAATGGTATTTCTTTTAATTATGGAGTTCTCCACTATTAACGGCCTTATCTGAAATTAACCGGTAACGACAAGTATAGAATTTACCTACATGTTTCTTGTCATTTATCAATGACTTGTGTAGGTGTTTTGCTTTGGTAGTTGTTGTCATTTTCATATTTGTCATTCAATTCTCTCTCTTAAGTTGTTGCGATTTAAATAATGTAACGCTAACGTGTCTGATATTAATTGTTCGTTGATCCTAAAGCGATTGACACCACGCTCTGTTTTACAAGCGTCACTCTGCACTTCAAAGCGATCATATTCGGCACGTTTTTGGGTAAAACTCCGCAATATATTTACATTTTCCGCTATCAATGCATCCCAGCCAGCGTTAGCGTTGCGGGAACATGCTTCCGGCGGCTGCCTGTACTCAACACGCCGCGGCGCGAAGCCGATGCCACATCCAAAAGCGTATTTCATGCATTTGATAAAAGCTCACTTACACCCTTTATTTAAATACACCACAATCACGTTACATTTGTAACTAAATAGAAAAACGTATCTGTAACTGAGGACTCAACTAGGTATAACAGTTAAACACGCCTAGATTTAATTGATCTACGAAACAAGGAAAAACGTCTAAATATAATAAAAATTAAATATATTCTATATAGATATAATGACTGTCGGAGTCTCCTTTAATAACATAACAGTTTACCTACAGTAATACTTTAGCGACTTGCTATAACATAACAGTTTACAATAAGACTTTAGAGCGACCTTTAAGTCACAGTAAATGAATAATAATCGTGAAAAGGTACGGAATTTAACGGCATTGTCAAAGCAATATTAAAGCCATTACAAATCCGGTCCATTGTACCGACGTCACCTGTGACCGACTGTGGGTACTCCTTGGTAAATGGTTATAATTGTCAACCGGACGAGGGTACAAATAGAACTTACGATATACTGCTCGTCGAAGCATTGGAAAAAGCTGATGCTATACGTAAGGTATCTAAGCAATGAAAATACCTTAAAATTCCATTTCGTTGCGATTTGTGAAGAAGTATTGCTGCTGGACTATTAGATCCCAGTGAAATTATTTCGTGGAGCTTTTTAAAACAATCATTTCATTTTAAGCGTATAGAATTCGAAATATGGGATATTCGAATATGTTTTATCAAAGTTTAAGTACCAAATTGCATAGTAAGTACCATCATCTGCTTTAACCAAGGCAAACATAGGTTCGATCGCTTTTTGCAAACAAAACAAACTATTATTGGTATAGCTACCATTATGAGTGTACCTACCTAATTATAAATATTTCCAGTCAAATGTAATCCCTTCAAATTTTGGAACACTGTAAAAAATATCTTAAATGTCTTTATAATCTTGAATGTCTTTAGTATACTTTCCAACTCTTTTCTTGAAAGTCTAAATTAGATTTTTTTCCTGTTCCTGACTTCTTTCACCTTGTAGCTATTTTGCCACGCTTGTCCTGGAAGAGTTAAGAATTGTCTGTTATTTGTGCAAAAGAATAATGATGTGCATAGCATAATTATTCAGCACCTTTGCGCAATCCACAAATCAAAAGCTATGGCACACCATTCGTGCACAGCTACGTCTCCCTCGATTCCGCGTCAGTTGTTATAAATAATGACTCGAAGTTGTCATGACCGAGTTCATTGAGTAGAATTCGTTTCACCACTGCGGGCTGCGGCAGCGTCGATGCGCAAATCGAGTTGCCGGAGTTACTTACTTGCTAATTGGAAATCTAGGTCATTGCCTTTCAAGTTAAAGCCGGAAGCTTAAACTGGTGAGAGGAAGGTACCGTGCATTACCGTTAAACATTGATATCGATCCCATAGCGGATAGCATTTCGCATCGCAGCTTAAAATGCCTTATAGAAAATGTATCCGGCTCGAAGGACCAAAAAATGTGAACAATGGGGAATAATTATAGATTTGGGTAAAGCTAATGGACTGTATTTTTTATATTAAAATTTATTGATAATGATGGGAGTAAGCGTCGCGAAATGTTACCCGTAATGTACCGATTGCACGAACGTACTGAAAGTCACCACACACACAAGATATTCTTTGATTTAGAGTTTAGACGACTATACTTAGAGTTTAGACGACTATACTTATTGTAGTAAACATTAGTTTATCTGATTCATAATATTTTAAGAGGTGAGGAAGGTTTTATGATTTGAACTTTAGTGTCAAGAGTCCCTTTTGAATGTTCATTAAAACTCGGCATATTCTATAGCTTGTTGAATGTTGAGTTATTAATGACGTAGCAACAACTTGCGAGTTGCTTTTTAGTTCGGTATGAAATTTGTCTCCCGTGAAAGTTTTAACAAATTTGTATTTCGAGGCTAGGTCGGACGCCAGAGGAAAATTTCGTGGGTAGAGGTGAATTTTAATAAATTAGTTTTTGATTATTAAAGAAATGTAGAGATGTATGCGTGATATATATAACCCAGGATTATCACAGGCTATTTTTAACCTGGATTTAACGTGGCGTGTATTTTATAAACCTGGCTATGGCTAACCTATGTTAAAGTTATTTTTAACCCGCATATCCCGTGGTTTATATAAAGCTGGACTTACAAAGACTACGCCTACATAACCCGGATAAATCCATGCTTGTAGAAAACTGAAACTGACAAGGGTATGGAGCTGTGGGCAACAGCTAGTTTAATACAAATGTTTTTCACATGAGTATTTACCAATAAGTGCCAGATTTTAATGAATTTTGTATTAATTTTTGTTAGTAATACTGGTAGGTTACTGAGAAAAGGTACGTAAATGACAGATAGACGAACAGCAAATCGACTCCATAAAGGCTGCGTTTTTGCACTTGAGATACGAAGCTCTAAAAACTTGTTTTCGGAAGCGATCTTTATCGGGAAGATGCGACAGTATAGGTCAATGGCTTATCTTGTTTGCACATGGAGTGTCATTGAATTCGTACTGTTGCTCTTCACTTTAATAGACAAACTTGGCTGCTAGGACATGGTTCCTGTTTTTTAGGTCGTCCATTAGTACTTCCCAGCTCGGTCAAATATTTGTCTGTTTACAAACAAATAATTTTCATTAACCCGTTATTTGTATGACTTGTTGTACCTATTGTCTTCTTTTCCGTATTTTGTAGTGGCAGTATAAGATGTATAAATTAGTATTTTATTATAATTACTCTACACGTATTCCTATACATGCATGATTTATGCCTTGAGAATTGTGTTTTTACACGACTGCCCAAAAAAGAAGCGTAATGTTTTTAGGGTATGTATGAATGTATGTGATGTTTCTTTATTCCACCATAACTTCTGAACGGCTGAACAGATTAAGACATATGGGGTATCGTTAGAATCTTTAGATCCTTCCGAGTAACATAGGGTATAATTTTTTGTGAAAAAGTCGTTTTACCACAGGGCAGTCGTGTTTTTCATTTTTTAAGTATTCGCTTGTTATTAATTTTATTTTACTCATTTAAAGGTAACTTGTAATGTACGTAGATAATCAAAATTCGTGGCACTCCCTCATAGGTATAAAATCACATTCTGTTGAACTTACTGTATTAATTTTCCTCTCGTAGGTACTTACCAACTTTCCAAGACGTACAAGGAGACAAGTTAATTAAACTTTGCAAAATATATTTGCACATTGCATCGGATGTAACGAGTTATTTTGATTCGATGGAATGCAAATTGCTCGGCAAACAAGCAATCAAAACTGTAACGAGCGAGCCTCTGTTTGCGGAGCTAATGCAAAAAGCGGCAGACGAAATTAAAAATGTTTTAATATTGATTACTTCTTTTACTCACATACAAAATATTTTTATTAATATTATATAGGTTGAGTAATTCGGGAGTGGTGAATTTTTTCTTATGTTGCCGACACCTTCTGTGGATGGACGGTTTTTATTTTGTTTTTGGCGATAGAAAAATAAACAAATGAGTTCCCAATGCTGTGGATTAGATTGATATATAGGCAAGGCTTTCTCAAACTTTTGCTCGTACACCCATTATAGTTTTCAGATGTCAACAAACCCCTAACACCTCTCGCCCCCGGCCCCAAAAACGTGATCTATTTATATTTCTAAAAATCTTGTTCTAATAATATAAAATCGTTTAATTATTTCCTTGTTTAGTAGGTATATCTCGCGGATACTGGTTCCTTTCCTCAAATTTTAGCCAATTTGGTATCTGTAATCGTGGCGAGCATGAGTGACAAATATCCAAACATCAAAACTTGATATATAGGATTGCTATAGAGTATAGATGATCTCGGCAGGTCAGCTGGAAATATTCCCAGCGCGATGGATGGGATTAGTGGCTCGGATATTTCACGTTGACATATTTAAGTCCGCTGTGACAATGGCGGAGGCTTTGTTCAATGCGCTCCGATTACTCCGCGGTGGATATATTTCATAACTCTTATGTCTATAAATACCTATATATATATACAGGACCCGGATAATTCAAAAGTGAATAGGGATAATACTAAATACGTAAGTAGTACGGAACCCTACAAAATGAATAACAAAAAATGGTATCTAAGGTTCTCAAAGTCGAGCACAAAAATGTTTTTTGAAACCTGAATCCTGAATGCCTTGTGATTTGTAAAGCTTGATTGATGCTTTATATTGTTCATGTATTTAATATTATACGCAGACAACAATGTTTGAAGTTTTCCCCTGTGTGGAATGTGAGCACTCCTTCTCCCCTCAACGCGGCTTTAGAGATTAGTCCTCGTTTTTCGCATAATATCTAGGTCGCCGTGATACGTCGCCCAAGTCTAGATTCCATCTTGCTGTATCTTGAAAGAAGTCAAGTGCTTGAAACCACCTCTACATATTATATTATATTCTAATCCGTGAAATGTAAGAATTTCGTAGTAGGCACGTAACGAGCATGCAGGTCCTTTGCTAGTGAATGTGTTTTAGGGTTGGTATCATCTTAATATATATAAATCTCGTGTCACAATGTTTGTCCGCGATGGACTCCTAAACTACTGAACCGATTTAGTTCAAACTTCGTGAATATCTGTCATTTGGTCCAACTTAAAAGATAGAATAGTTTTTATCCCACGTGGACGAAGTCGCGGGCATCAGCTAGTAGGTATATAAATCTATGGATGAGGGGTGTAATACAAAATTAACGAAAAAAGTGTCCCGAGAAAACCTATATAAACGAGGGTACATGAGTATTTTTATAAACAAACTAAAACATTTTAATTTATGTCTTAAACCATTGCTATACGGCCTAATTTTCAAACACGAGACTGAAGTGTGATTGTATGTCTTTTAGCGTTTTGTATGTCATTCACTTCGGACACTTTTTAGCGCTGACCCTAACTCCTTAGTTTATAACTCAAAATGGTTGGTATAAATAAATTAAAATTCTTAAAAATGTTATTAATTTTTTGTGTCACGCAAACGATGATAAGACGCAACGTGAAAGAACTGGCTCTCCCGTTGGAAACTCGTACCAGCTTCAGACACACGCGCTTTATCTACGTCTCCACCAGACTATATTAAAGTGCGCAAGAAAACAACCAATACATTCGCTTCAATTGCTATTCGCTGTGCTCAGGCGAAGCTTTAGCGGCTTTTTGCGTATTTTTCTCGTAATGCATAGAGTCATCGCACTATCTCTTATATCACTGGATAGTGGACACGCTGCCATAGTGAGTGTGTGTATGAATAATATACATAAAAGTTTGGATTTGAGTTTGTTGGTTTGTCTGATTGTCCTTCAATCACGCCCCAAAGGAGCCATGGATAAAAATATTTTTTTGAACAGACATTGGTTAAAAAGCGCAGAGAGCGACATTCTCGCGGGTGGAGCCGCGGGCAGCTTGTATTAATATAAAGAATCTTAAGTACGTATATAATATTAAAACGTAAACAACGTGACAGCCCTGCATACTAGTAAGTATAGTTACGTCGACTCTCTTATTCGTTATAAAATCCAGGTCGCCCTGATTAGTCGTCCAAAGGCTAGGTTTAGCTCGGGCTTAATTTACGTTTACTTTAAATGTTGGAATAACTTGCCTTGTTAAAATTCAAGACTATAATAATTGTAGTCAGGTACTAGTTACTACCTAGGTACCAGATCCAGGCAGATAATAACCAGTAAGGGATGTTCCGGTAAAGATCTCATTTCTTTAGACATCATAATCTAACCCAGTAATATAAGCCGAAAATGGGATAAGAAATAATGAGGGTACTTTTGAAAATTGGTACATTAATATTGGTACAGTATATATACACCCTCAACACTCCCCCCACCCTCGGGTTCTCTTATATGTTTATCTGGACACCTCAAGGTGTAATTTTTTTATATGTATTTAGGGTTCCATACCAAAATAGTGAAAATGGAACCCTTAAGGTGAGACTTTCTCCGTCCGTCACACTCGATTATTTATGTTACTGGGCTAATCTGTGCAGTATTTCGATGGTCATCTCACCATCCATGGCTTCGATGACGAATGAAATATGAGACACTTTAACTAAATACCATATTTGCGATGGAGACGATCCCTACCGCCCATTTGCGTAGTCTCGTTTACATTTTTATGAATTTAATATCTGCCCACTGTAACAAACACGGCCGTATTATATTCGCTTCCTACTTTTGTGCCGGGTAATATGAACCTTTTCCATTTACCTATTAGTACCTATAAGTATGTCTACCACCACACTATCATCAGACAGAAAAAGATCTCCTATTCTGGCTTTAATAAATCCTTTCTAACACGGAAGTTAGTAAAATAAAAATAAAGGATCGTGACAGACAGACAGACAACAAAATGATCCTATTTTCCGGGTTCCGTTTTTACCATTCTGGTATCATGGAACCCTCAAAAACACGATTAATTTTACGGAAAACTGTAGTTGGTATGGAAAATTAATATTTCAGGAATACTTCATACCTATTTTCAATTCATCTAGATATATCGTTAACAGATAGATGAAACTACTGTAAATAAATGCAAATAAAAATAAATACAACCTTGCAATTTTATATTTAATGCATATATAGGTATCCAATTGATGACGATACGAGTCAAGACTTTGATTTGGTTTTATATTGCAAGCCTTATAAATTTGCTTCATGCAAGTAAAGTCAAACCTGGTTAAGTGAGAGCTTAAAGGATCTATATTTTTTTTTCTCTTATAGAGGTTTCTCACAAGCCTAAGTTTCAGAGTAAGGAGGGCATGAATGGGCCTGGCAAATACTCTCATTAAAAGAGTTTTTAACCGACTTCAAAAAAAGGAGGAGGTTCTCAATTCGTCGGAATCTTTTTTTTTTTTTTTTTTTTTTTTTTTTTTTATCTATGTATGTTCACCGATTACTCGGAGACGCGTGGACCGATTTGAAAAATTCTTTTTTTGTTTAAGAGGGTTTTGTTTCCAGATGGTCCCATTTTAATCAGGTCAGGATCTGATGATGGGATCCTGGAGAAATCGAGGGAACTCTTCAAATTTTATATGGACACATGAAACTATTTGAGTATTATTAAAAAGAGTAATATTTTTCAAGTTGTTCTATGGTCATCAGGTCAGGATCTGATCATGGGATCTTGGTGAAATCGAGAGAACTCTTCAAATTTTGCTAGTATACTTAAAGCGAGTTGGGTATTTTTTATAGTTACTGGTGCATATGCTAGCAGATACGGATTTGATGACTAAAGTCATCAAGTCAGGGTCTGATGATGGGATCTTGGTGAAATCGAGGGAACTCTTCAAATTTTGCTAGTATACTTGAAGCGAGTTGGGTATTTTTTATAGTTACTGGTGCATTTGCTAGCAGATACTGATTTGATGACTAAAGTCATCAAGTCAGGGTCTGATGATGGGATCTTGGTGAATTTGAGGTATCTCTTCAGATTTTATGAACACACCTCAAGCAATTTGGATATTATACAACGCCTTGTGCATTTTATTGTTTTCCACTAAAAAGTATAAAATAAAAATGGGAAATGCTTTCCAAAAAACCAACTTCAAATGCCACTACAAAGAGTGAAATAATTTTTATTTAAATTTTAGGTACCTACGCCAATTCGAAGTCGGGCGATTGTCTATGACTTTGTCATTTCTTCACACATCAATTAAGTAAGAAGGACTATTAGGGATTGTATGAAACATTGCCCGACTTCGAATTGGTGTAGGTACCTAAAATTTAAATAAAAATTATTTCACTCTTTGTAGTGGCATTTGAAGTTGGTTTTTTGGAAAGCATTTCCCATTTTTCTCGCTTACTTACTTCGACTGTACTAGGCAACAAACCTGGCCAGATAATTTTGTCAGAACAATTTCCAGGTTTTAAACAATAACCGCGTTTCCAAGACGTTTATGTTCAATTTGACTCAAGAGATTAATTATTCATTTTTGATTTAACTTCAACCATCACATTATTTAATTAATTGTTTTGTTTGTTTCAGGTAAATGCGGATCAATTTTTCTTAAGAACTTAATTAAAGTAAACACGAAACAGATACTCACTATACAGGTAAAAGTATAACAGAGTAAAACCATCAAATACACAACTCGATCTATCAAGAAACACGTAATTGCCAACTGACCCCCGATGATCAAGTCAATCTCAATTTGTATAAACGACTCCCAACTGATTGCAATTGACTAAAAGTCTTCCAGGAGGACAGAATTGGATTTGTGTGCGGAAGTCTCGTTGTAGATTAATCGACATTAAAAGTCACGATCCGAAGTGATCCTTAACTAATTAATTCTTTAAATTAATTCCATCCGAAGATCATCCAAATTCGTTTGTTCGATATTTATACACTAGTTAAACAATTTGGCTGTAGGATGAAGATACCGTGGAAATACCCTATATCACGAAAAAGTCCTCGGTACCCACGATTTTTGAAAAAAAAAACCGTTTTCCAATCGGGTGACCCCAAAGGCAAAATCTAATGATCAACCTGAATGACCTATGCGCTAATGTTCTTGGCTATTGTTATTCTTTAAATACCGTTTGCCGCCTACTTTGGACTTGATTTTAAAATGTTTACGCAAAAAATTAAATACACGGGTGAAATAAATAATTCATGCGCGAATTTCTTCCCTGAAATACTGGCACACATTTTAGCATGACATTTCCCCAATTGAATAGAATCACAACAGCTGGCACCAGAATACAGCACAAAAGCGGAGTCACGCCTGTGAAAAGAAATAGAACCACATTTTCGAGACTACTCTAATATATTACAGCGAATAACAGCTGATGTAATCAAATTACAAAGCCGAGGCCGTAGCATAACAAAAGTAGCGTGCCCAAATGTCATACTGTCTCGCGGATGCCAGCTTAGTCATTACACGCCGGCAATTACTGTGTGATTCAAAGAGAAAATGTTTGGGCGGAAACTTTGTTTTGCCCAACCGAAGAACGTCGCGGGTGGCATACTTCTCTCTTGAACTTTGTCACTCATGACTTTTGTGTCAATTGTCTGAATAAACTCGTTTCGTTCAAACGAAGGAGCGCGTGTAAGTTCGTGGATTTGCATTTATTGAAACTTGGACCAAAATTTTGTAGACGTAAAATCATAGGCCTCGTCGATCTAATTTGTTAGATTACGTAATATCATATTATACGAATAAATGTAAAATCAAAACTTTGTAAGGTTGCATATTTGTATGTTTGGTATTAATTCATGACACAACTATTAAACCGATTTTTCGAAGAAGATAAATAAATACTACAGTCTAGTCTATCTAGTGAGTAACACTAGATGAAGGTTAATGCTAAATCATGTATTAAGCTTACGTCGCAAAGAGCCACGTGGGAGATGAATAGCATATACGTAGGATGTAATATAGCGACGGAGATGCAAGCGAGCATTTGTATGCAGATCTCGGTGGCGAAACTTCGGGAGTTTCTTCCATTAACATATGTATAGCCGGTGTTTCGCTCGTATATTCTAGCGGATAGGGTACCCATACCCACTGGTAAATGTCGCAGTATACGCATATAAACTAAACTTGAAGGTCTAGCATAAAAATGCATGCCTTATTTGTTTCGTTTTCAAATTGAGATTCAAATTTAGGTATCGTATTAGTAATTTTGTGACTTAATCACTGGCTGGAACATGTAGACAGCTTATACCCTGGATTAACATATAGGATTATATCAAAATATTCAAGGGCTTCCGTTGGATTTCAAGAAACAATACATAACAATACATAAACAATACACAGCGGTTGTATGAAGAATGTGAATGTCACCTTACACGTAAGAACGTTAGACGCAAATCGAGTTAGCTAATACCGTTTTTTGCTACGGCTGTAGGTATAAAAGCGAACAATCCAATTTATTGCAAACGTCATTACGCGCAAATGCATCGCAAAGCAAGCCGCTTCGCAGAAACAGCGGACGCACCTTCATGTCGGTCGATTGCAAACAGGATTATATCGTAGAAGTAGCACAAGTTTAAACCCATACTGATTCCAATCCAAGAAGAGCAAAAAGAAACAAACAAGTCGTAAATTGCTCCGAATATTATAATGTGGAAGAAATACCAAAAGGGAAATTAGCGCACAATGACGAGGATAATATTGTCCGAGGCTGATATTAATTCTCCACAAATTGAAGAGAACACTTATCCCGTGTATTATTCATGCCAAGTCCTCTTTGAGTCGACAGCCGCCTGCCGGCACGCGGCTAGTTAGCACTTGAATATTTGGCACAATGGACGCTACTGAGTACCTAACTACAATCCATCCAAGACGGTTTAATTTAATTGCCACAAGAAATAAACTGGTACCAGTAACAAGAGCAACTACAATAGTGCTTGTATAGTTCTTGTAATAATAACTCGCGATACTGTTAATCCGGCTCAAAGGACCAAATAAGTTGGTCCTTTCCCTTTGAGCCGGATAGTTAGTAAGTAAATTGAATAAATAGCGTCTTATGCTGATTAAACATGCGTTGCGAGCAGCGTGCAATTCTTGAATGTTATAAATCAGCTATTTTATGAGAGAAGTGGTGAGTGTCCAATGCGGGATGTTTGCCGGTACAAAAGTAGATCATCGTATACACTGCGAGAATAATTAAATACGAACCTACTCAATGTATGTATACTTACCATTTATACAAAAGGCAACCGTTGAAAGAAGACCATTAATAACACGACGACATTCTGTCGGGGTCGGTCCCGCGGGCCCCATAGCACTCATTCTTTAATTAACCCTACACGACCGCGCTCGTGATTCGTGAATTAGAAGAAATGGCGCCAGATCACTCGCCCGCTCATTTGTCCTTATCCCGTGGAAGAAGAGTCAGAGGAATAGTCGTTTGCTTCGAGGATTATCTTGACTTGTAATGAAATTAAGCCGCGGTTTCGTGAAGACAAATTAATGAAATTTTGTGGACACCTACTTATTTTTGTTGACAGATTTTTCTCCAATATAGAAACAAGAAATCAAAGATGCCTACTTGGCTGTGTTGTCATATAAAATTGAGAGTTAACTGACTGATTTATCAACGTACGGCTTACTCTACACGTTGGCCGAGGCGAGGCGAGTGGCTGCGAGCACAAGTGATATGTATTAGAACTAATCTCTCTCTCCCACTCCCAGTCACTCGCCTCGCCTGGACAAGCTGTGTAGAGCTAGCAGAAAAAAAATGCTGGACGGATCGCGCTAAAGCTTGACGTATGCAGGTAGCTGTCATGACAGTTTTAACGGATAATAAGAGGTCACGTGAGCGAAGCCGCAGACATCAGCAAGTGTATTCGTATATCCTTAACCAATCCTTTACCAAAATGAAAATGATAGAAATGTTTTTAAATCGAATAAGGCTGCTGAATGAACTAATGTATAGAGCGTGAACAAATGGTAAATTAGGACACTTAGAACACACACCCGCAAAATGTAGGTGAGCTGTCTGTCAAAAATTCAAAGAATTGTTCCAATATGTCTATTGACGTTTTTGCTCTCACGTTTTAAGCTATAAGGAACTAAAGCGCGACTTAAAATAGCTTACACTTGACCCAGTTTCCCACGCGGGCGAGTGTATGCGCAGAGTTTTTAATATTCTGTATAGTGTGGGCAGACCACACTACACGGAAGTACATTTTAAAAGTATGTTAGTGTTTAGTGATTATATTGTGTGTGTGGCGTTTATCATCAATAAGCGATGTTATTAACCGATAGGATATAGGATATCATTCCCATACATTATTTAGTTTTTAATGCAAGAGCAATCATAGAAATTGGATAGATAAGATGGCTATTAGTTCAGATTTTTTAATTTTAATTTTTTTTTTTTGGGCTATCATCTGCGATGCCTTGTGTCATCTTAATTAAATTAAATCTATCACGTCAGCAACAGTAAATTTTTAACGGTCAGTTTCGTTTGCTACTTGCTACTATTGCTTTTTCTAGAAAAGTAACTTTAGTAATCAAAACTTGAAGACAATTAGAAAATAATACCGGCTTCCGTAATAGTCTAAGCCAATGAAAAAGGTATTTAAAGGGAATTGGATGTTAATATAAATTTATTTTATTTAATCCCTTAATCCCAAGTAATATTTTGTAAGAATTTAATACGTACGTTCTCCAATATAATAAATGATTCGCGTACGAATGTAGGTAGCACGCACGTGGACAGTTATGTGCGACCGTTTCTCAAAAGTTCATGGAAACTTTTTTAATTTCACACGAAATGCCACCGGTAACAACGTACACCGTTCTATATTAAAATGTTTCCAGTTAAGATTTCACGTAGACACTTACCTACATAGAAGTCTTTGTAGACACTAGATTGTTTGGCACTAAATGTTATTTTGGGGATCCGGTATAGGTTGACGGTGACAGTAAAATCATATTTGTCATTTAAAAATAAATATTCCGACGAATTGCGAACCTACTCCATTCTTGAAGTCGGTTAAAAAGAGCAGTGGCCGAGGTTTTGCCTGGTCTTAGCGGTGTATACCTGCTTCTGAGCGAGACAAAATGTTATGTCTTTTTTAATTGTATCCGTAGCTACCTTAACATTTTACTATGTTACAGAATAAGACCTCATAAAAGTTCGCATTTCGTCTGACTGTACCCTTAGCTACCTTAACTTCTTGCTTGGTTACATATCTGTGAAAAAGTTCGCGTTTCGTTACTATACCCGTAGGTCTTAGCTACCTTAACTTCTTGCTTATAATAACATGAAGGTAAAGGATGAAACTTCATAAAAGTTCACGTTTCGTTACTGTAGCCGTAGCAACGTCTTAGCTACCTTAACTTCTTGCTTATAATAACATGTATGTAAAGGATGAAACTTCATAAAAGTTCACGTTTCGTTACTGTACCCGTAGCAACCTTAACTTTTTACCAAGTTACATGTCTGTAAAGGATGAAAGTTCATAAAAATTCGCATTTTGTCTTACCCGTAGCTTACCTTAACCTTTTACTCAGTTACATACTCGTATCTGTACAGAATGAAACCTCATAAAAGTTTGCGTTTCGTTACTATACCTGTAGCTACCTTATTGTTGCTCAGTTACATGTCTGTGAAGGATGAAACTTTATAAAAAATCGCGTTTCGTTACTATACCCGTAGCTACGTTAAGTTTTACTAAGTTACATGCCTGCAGAGAATGAAACCTCGTAAAAAGTTCTCGTTTCGTCTAATGTCTGCGCTGAATCGCAAGTTTTGTCGCTTGTACCCGCTGCGGAATTACTTTTATACGCTCGCCGTGAGTTTTGCTCTCAGAGATAGAGACAAATGGCGCGACGAGTTATCTGCGAGCATTCCTTTTAATTCGCCGTCCAACTATGCGGGCTGGGGGCTAATTAAAAGTGAAATGTACTGTTAAATCCGAAAAACCGGGCGCTGAATTATCGGAGGACAATTTCTCGTTGCTGAATTCGAAAATTGAAATGGATGTCAGATGACTAATTGGTCAACGGCAACACTGAAACTTTCCTGGAATAGAGAATCCCATGTAAATGACTGACCGAAATAGTGTAATAGAATGATACGAGTATACAAGTATATATGAGTCTGAAATTACCCTACAATAATATTCTTAGTGTTTATTTTAATACATAAGGATAATTTATACGATTTAATTTTTCCTATTTGTACTAGCTAAAGTTAGGTCATTTTGGATTGAGAGGTTGACAGATGACCGTAAAAAACTAAGAACATTAATTCAAACGATATTACATAATCGATTTCTGGCCAGTTAAACTATAACAACCACGTAACAATTACACAAGAACTAAAATGTAAAAGCCAAGCGGTTTAGTTCAATGACAAAACCAGTCCTACTTTCACTTATGTAGCTAGATAGGTTGGTATAAGTATCTTTCATCGAAGCGCGATGGCTCATGCCACCAAAACATAAAAACTGCTTTCACTTTAACCAACGCAGTGCCAACTTTCGAGACTCGACAAAGGATCTAACCTACCTACATACACTGCATCGCCTGTTAGTATGCTGCGTGCAGCATACTAACAGGCGATACAATTTGGTTGTGTTGTAGTAGTAACAACAAAATAACATTAAAAGGCACGGTCATGATAAATAGTCTTTTTTGGTGTGAAAAATCATGAAGAGATCCGTCTCCTTAACAGCAGCAAAGGATTGTACAGTCTATATCTGTCAAAATATATAAATGTAGAGCTTACAATATTGGTTGATTGGATCGTCCACGTTATTCACGATTGGTTCGGATGAGTTGCTTGTTACAAGTTGGCATCAGATTCTATATCTGATTTCCTGTCACGTGTAAAGACTCAGCCAGGTCCGTCTGATATATACGATCATTGTATGACAAACAGACTGGTTTACAGCAACTAAATTGGTTCGTCTACTAGTGCTATTAAATGAATCCGCTACTGTTACATTGCGTTTATTAGAAAGCTGTTATCTCGATAAATGGGTATATTGTAAACATGTAACTCAGCTTACTCATATCTAATCGTATCGTAACATATTCGTAACTTTATCCTGCATGAGAAAAAACAGTTATCGACTCGACGTATGTATATAATGATAATAAATCAATGGAATTAGTATTCACATAAGTGAGCAATTGAAAACCCACAGCAGATTCTCACTTAATATTTTTCGCCATAGTGTGCAGATTTCGTCATTCTTAGACCAAATGGCGTTGCCAAGAGGCCTTCAAGCATTTATCGGTGCAGGCCGTAAGGAGAGTCGGGTATTGAATCTACCAGCATGCGGCATAACGCCTATGCATGGACGAGTTCAGAGACACACCGAGGTTGAAACTGTGCAGGTCAGTCAGTTCTAAATGTAAATGCGGGAAGAAGGTAGCGAGAGAAGCGCTCCAATGCGTGATGTTACGGAATACAATAATAGTACCTAACGGTACGGTTCACTCCACTAGATGATTTAAAGAAATAGTGACCCTAGCGCTGACACAAAAAAGTGCAATTCAGTTCGCAATAGCGCCTGGCACCGCCTCCGCTAAGCACCTAAAGTTGTGCTCTCCTTCTATCGCATAACTTTATCTCTTTCGACGTACTAGGTAAGTAATCGGGCGCACGCTGCGCGTGAAATAGACCGTACAAGAACTAACGCGTGCAAACTAGCCGGCGCGCGGCAGCCGTCTGAAATCGTGACAAGTGAGCATGGGCTCGTGATGTCATCCTTGAAAATACCACCACGATTATTGTACTATACTTTAACCACTTACCCTAATCACAAAAATATGCTTTAACCAGTCACATTATTCCTCCAACTCCCCTAGCGGCTAGGATAGGTTTTGTTTACCACAGTCCACTCCCCTAGCGGCTAGGATAGGTTTTGTTTACCACAGTCCAACTAAATAAACATGGTTACCTATAACTATTGCGATATTCAAGCAGACACCAGTAGGTACATACAGACAGGACGTAAATTTCCAAACGATGTATATTAATGAACCGTTTCCTCTCCTATTTCGTATATAACTTGGTGCGTGCAATAAATGGCCAGCCCGATATTCCAACTGCTAGATTAATTATGTATGTACATACATCTATTCCGGGTGAACTCGAAAACACGGTTGCGTGTGAAGTCGGAATACATCGAAGATGTGCTTTATTGTTCGTTTTTGGCGAAATGAGAATCGTAATTGGCTAACTTTACTAATTGCGACGGAAGTTTAGTTGAAGTTTGACACCGAACAATGTTGATGATATTGCTATTAATATCGTAAATTTAATATACGAATACTGTTTAAAGCACAGGTTGAAAAGTAAGTTCCGATTCTTTACTTACGATTACGAACAAAAAATAACTCTTCTTATGTTTCAGATATTTTTGCTCGACATAGTATACAGAGTTCACCTAGCACTTAACCCCTATTTAGTTCTAATGTTAATAACATTCTGATGTGGCACGTAATATATGGGCTTGTCTCATGGATGTAACATAGCGTATTTCATCATTGGCTTGTCTAAAAGAATTCAAGAATGTTTTTATCCGCCTTGGGTCAACCTTGTGTCAAAAAGACTGGTGATTTTATCTGCGTTGTTTGAAAAGACTAGTGATTTTGAACACGATGTGTCAAAAGACTAGTGATTTTGAACACGTTGTGTCAAAAGACTAGTGATTTTGAACACTTTGTGTCAAAAGACTAGTGATTTTGAACACGTTGTGTGATTTTGAACACGCTGTGTCAAAAGACTAGTGATTTTGAACACGTTGTGTCAAAAGACTAGTGATTTTGAACACGTTGTGTCAAAAGACTAGTGATTTTGAACACGTTGTGTCAAAAGACTAGTGATTTTGAACAGGTTGTGTCAAAAGACTAGTGATTTTGAACACGTTGTGTGATTTTGAACACGTTGTGTCAAAAGACTAGTGATTTTGAACACGTTGTGTCCAAAGACTAGTGATTTTGAACACGTTGTTTCAAAAGACTAGTGATTATGAACACGTTGTGTCAAAAGACTAGTGATTTTGAAGACATTGTGTCAAAAGATTAGTGATTTTGTCAACGATGTGTCAAAAGACTCAAAAAGTGATTCTTACACATACTCGTAGATATTCTGGTTAGATATTTTCACCGTAGGTACTTTCTTAATACCGTAAAATAAACTGAATAGAACACCCGAAATGTAAATCAGTTTGTTCACATATCCAACAGAATGAATCTCCCATTCCGTTTCGCCATTACAGAGGGAATATATTCTGTTAACCCATTTCTGTTAAATAGAAAGTCCAAGGTGTGCAGTGAAAAATTCAAATATACGGCCGTTGGAGAGAGAGAGCTTTAGCAAAAGGATTTGCATTGAGATGGTCCCGATGGACGTTTCAGGAATGCTTTGGAGCTATAAGCCGAGTACAATTTTACGATATTCCGCCTATTTTGTGTGCGCGGATCCGTGCCGCTGCTTATGTTATTGACATCTACAGATATTTTTAGTGAGCATTTGAATATTTTTAGTAGAAACGCGAAAACAGTGTTGTTTAATGTAGATGATGCCCAGACGTGATTTTTTCCTTAACTGTATTAAAGTACCTGGTTGAATTTAAATAGTTTAGCAGTACAGTTATCTATATTATTCTTTATCTCCATACCCAAAAGCTGGGCTGTGGTATTGATCATGTCCGTAATACATTAAAAACCAAATAGGATTAGAGTAGTTTTTAACATCTGCCGATAAATTTAAAATCACTGGCGGCCGTAGAAATTTCACGTGAAATGCTGTTTAAATGCACAAAATTGGTTTTAAATACTACTTAAATGCCATTCAGAACTCATTGTACTCATGTACATACAAATAAAGGGCAATCGAGTGGGAATCATTTGAATAATACATGAGCGGCTAAAAGGACGCATTCGGGCTTTTATCGCCAAATTGGAGATGCTTTGGAAAAATTATTGCCCATGTGTATCTATCTATACCGCGTGATCTGATGTAAATATTCTATTATCCCATTATACTAGCAAATATCAAAGTTTACAGATGTTTGTATATTATTATTATGTATTTAGACCACAACTATGAAATTGATTTGGCTGAAATAAGAAGTAGAGATTAGTCTATAACAGGCTACAATTCAGACAATTGTTTTTTAAGTAAAGTAGTAGAAGTAGGCAGAATGATATAGTAGGTATATGAGTAGAATGATAGATGAATGGGCTAGATAAGTAATAAAATAAGTTTGTTCAATGTTTAATTCTTTGTCTACTAACACATGTTCACCTTGACAACAGTTACAAAAAGATTTTTTGCTTTTAATTATAATTTAGTGCGTTAGTACTGTACTTGTCCATCAAAATGCTTTTTCTGTCTGTATAATACAGTAACAATGTGGTAACAATCAAAAGGGACGAAAAACCGTTTAAGTACGAATCGTACTTGTGCATTAAACTTCCCGTACCATCAAACCATAAAATAAGCCTTTTATGGTTTGATGGTATTTATATTTTGTTGATATGCATAGAAGTATAACAATACAAACCATAGTTGCAAATACCTATTCGTAGGTACTCTGTGAATATTTAGTGCCACATTAAAAAAAACTAAATGAGTATAATGTATTCGACAAAATAATATACTTGTGCTATAAAACCTTGCCTAATACAAAATTCCATGATTTTAGGACATTGGGAACTACCCTATAGTTTTCAGTTTTGACGTAAATTTTATTATTTTAATCAAGAAGGGACCAAAGTTTTCAGTAGGTATCGGCGGATAGACGGGCAACAAAGTAATGCCTACTTTTCTTACTTGAAGAAGGTACGAAACCCTAAAAACACCTAATTAAAGTTACATGTTTTTTGTTTCCATTACCTAAACGCGGGCCAGTTAAGTCCATTAACACTAAACAGACAGTAAGCACAATGAATTAGCTACATAAATCTGTACCGTATCAAATCGTACAATGAGCACAAACAACGGGACATAATAACAGATATGAGAAGAGCAGTAAGGGCTGCGACAAATACGTGAATTAAAATGATACACACAGTTCCAACCAATCCAACCGTATTGCACATTGTATTAAAATATCATAACACAGAAAAGAAGATATACGATGCAAAGATGTTTTTATATTCGTCCAAACATTAGATATATCTTTTGGTCAAAAAAGTATTGTGTTTCAGAGAGATATTAATGCTATCAGTGCTTTCCGCACGCAGTTTTTTCGTGGATTTGTGTAAACTAGAACTATTTAACGGAATGGTACGGTTAAATGCTAATTCTATTTAAATAATTCATGAAAAAAGTAATAGTTATTTCTGGATTTCTGGTGTTTGTTCAATGGTTTTGAACTTGTCACAATACTTAAATTGAAAGTTTTGAAGTGGGTTGCTCGTACTTTAATCACCAAAGATTCCATTTTTGGTTGTGTAATTTCCCTTTATCGTATATATATCATCATGTTTATTAGCAGCCCACCAACATCAAACAAACCTTGCCTTTGCACGGTCGATGTTCCAACTTTAATTATCATGTCGGAACGTAAATCGATAAGTTGGAGTGTTTAGTTAATTGGTCCTGTGTGTAGAGGCTTTAGAACCGAGCCTGTTGGCTGTTCGGTTAGTACCTAAAAGACGGGGGAATTATGGCTACATAAAAAAGGGGGGAAACAGGAGACAATGCGCGGGGAGCGTGGCTCGTTATGAAGTCCCCGAACGTAAATATGTATTGCCAACACATTCCCCATTCAACCGATTATATTTTCCGTATAAAAAAGTAACTGATAGGTACTTCTTTGATGTGCAGGTAAAATACAAAGTTTTGATGATATGGTTAAGTTCGTGTCCTTTTAGGATTTCTTAACTTACATGAGAAACTTATAGTATCAAGCGCGGACAGTCGGACAGACCAACTACAAACTATATAGCATCAGTGAGCATCATCATTCAAATACTGAGGACAGGAGTCTATGGTGGTACCTAGTGGTAAAAAAAAATCAACCCCACTGATCTCTGCCTCTGAATTAATCATTCTATACGTCTGACAGTTCCTTTTTAGTGCCGATTTGAAGCGCCACCCCGAACGTAATTTTATTTTAGTTCCATAGACGCTCACAAAAATCAGCGCCAAACTGGCAATCAAGTGTCTTAATTTTTACATTGACAGTCAGCAATCCAGAGATAGAGATCAGTGGCGAACCCAAACAAAAGTTGCGGCCATTTTGAATACTTATCTAATATTTCCCTTTCCACAAATAAGCGTAAAGCTTCTAAGTTGGACTTCACCGCAGCAGGGTAAAAAGAAAACAGCGAAACCAGTGTATTTGTGGAGACAACAAATAAAGACCAACCGAAGCAAATTGGTCACGTTGATAATAATGTCTTCGGTGGGCGATCTAATTAAAACACATTGCTCCCTCGGTGTATTGAGCGGGGAGTACACTTTATCGGGATACTTAAAAAATTGTTTGCGAAATACGGACGAGGCGTTAATGCTTGGTCGCTGGCTAGCTGCTATTGATTAGACCTGCCATTGATATACTAACTACTTACATTAGTGACCGCACAAAATATAGATAGTCTTATCTACAACTGAACGCCCCCACACGTTAAATAAAAATGACGTTCATTTTTGAGACGATCTCTACCTAAAACTGCTGAGCTGCAGCTCTTCCACGTTTCGGCGAAAAATTCACCCCGCACTTACTTATAAATAAATAAATAAATAATCCATTTATTTCAGGTTAACAGTAGGTACCCATATTACATAAAGACATAAGTGAGCCGCTGATTACATAAAACTTATAAATTTACACATATAAAATTAACACATTATAAATTATTAATAATTAATTTGTTATAAAAATTACATAAGAATTAAAATATACAAGTAACATTAAAAATTTATAATTCATCATTACGTACACAAAACACATTCACCAATGTATGTCTCTGTGCCCAACATGCAGTCCACAGCAGCGATTCAAGTAGGCACAATCAAAACGGTCTGCCAGCACGGACAACATGCTGTTGGCGCTCCCCCGCACCCGCCGCACCAGCGACGCGCCTCGTGCCCGCATTATCGCGTAGAAACACTCCATACGCGCTTCGGCAAACATCGCCGATGCGCTGCAGTACCGAGGGAGCCCCAACAGCATCCTGAACGCATTATTGAACTGGACTCGAAGGGCGCTGTACGATTTTTGCGTGAAATCGGCCCACAGGCTGCAGGTGTAAAAAGAGGTGCAGTAAGCTCTGAAAAGTGTAATTTTTACTTCTCTAGAGCACCGCGCAAACCTGCGGACCACCATGTTCGCTCTAACCGCCATCGCCCTCCGTTCCCGCTCAATGTCAGCATCGTCTTTCAGGGCGGGTGTTACCAAATGTCCAAGGTATTTAAAAACATCTACTCGTTTCAGTTGTGTACCATTTAACATAATATGTGGCATTTCCATAACTTTTGTAGACCCGCCCTGAAAGACCATACACTGACTCTTCTTGGCATTGTAGATTAAACCGTGGTCAGCTGCATATCTCTCACAGATATTCAGTAGCTTTCTGAGTCCACAGACCGAAGCGCTCAGCAGCACCATGTCGTCCGCGTAGCTTATGTTATTGAAACAGACGCCATCTATGTGACAACCGACATGCTGCTCGCTGAGCGCCTCGATCAGACCATTAACATACAGATTAAAAATTGAAGGTGAGCTCAACCCCCCTGCCTCACCCCACATTCCAACCTGTACGAATCCGACATGGTGCCCGCCCACTTCACATTGTTTAACTGGTTCCCATACCAATATTCGAAGATGTTAATAACTTCTTCCGGTATACTGGAAGACCTCATCTTCTTCCACAAAATATCGTATGAGACAAGGTCGAAGGCCTTAGAGAGGTCGAGGAAGCAAGCGTAAACCGATGTTTTTCTATCTGTATAATATTTGATAGCACTCTTCAAACACAATATCGCAGTTTCGGTGGAAAGACCCGGCCGAAAACCAAACTGGTTATCATGCAACCGCAAGTATCTATTTAATTGTGTATGAAGAATGCTGTCAAAAACCTTTGCTATTATAGTAGCCAAAGATATAGGCCTATAATTATTTATATCTGAAAGATCCCCACTCTTATTTTTAACTATCGGTACCACTACAGTCTTCATCATATCGAGAGGCATATATGTGTGTGAAAGGCATAGGTTGTAGAGCATAGCCAGCAACCTGTATATATGTGGTCCAGCAT
Organism: Coenonympha glycerion; assembly: GCA_963855885.1. NCBI lineage: Eukaryota > Metazoa > Arthropoda > Insecta > Lepidoptera > Nymphalidae > Coenonympha > Coenonympha glycerion. The sequence goes on along the minus strand of OY979648.1, from coordinate 6,385,211 downwards.
GCTGGATATGCTCCACACTCAGCCCATCATGGCCTGGAGACTTGCCTTTTGTAATAGACTTAACAGCTCCAAAAACATCTCTGGCCATAATTGTGGTAGTAACAGATTCACCACTCACACCACCGATCATCTGAGACATTGAAGGCCCTAAAGGTGACCTAACAACAAATTTTTCATTAAATTTATTTGCTATTAGTTTAGGATCACTTGTTCCGTCAACACACACAGGAAGGCCAGGCTTGCTCGCCAACTGATTGGTGTGCTTCCAAAACCCACTAAAATCCTTCGCACAATGTTTTTCAGCAAGAATATCCATCTTAATCTGATCTTGATGGTTTTTACACCATCTTAATCGAGATTTAAATATCTTCTTACTCTCCCGCATCTTCTGATAGATAGGGCCAGTGGAAGGACTTCCCCACAACATCCATTCATGAAAGCACTCCCTGGCCTCCCTGTGAGTGTCCCGTACATGTCTATTCCAGCCTACTACAATTTTAGACCTTTGTTTACATGGCTTACGCTCGCGTCCCCTATCCACCTTAGCCGCCTCAGATAAGGCGAACACAATGTCGGCATATAATTTATCAATACCAACTCTGTGAGCAGCGTTATGGCAATATTTGTCCGCGCAATTTACAAAATCACTTGGAAAGTCAATTAAGCGGAGACGTTTGTGACACTCAGCCCGATATTGCAATATTTCATCCGCTGTCTTTTCTCCCCATCTAACTTTATTACTAATTTTATTACTATTTAATATAATCGGGTTCAAGCAATTAAATTCACATTCCATAATAACCGGGAAATGATCTGACCACACTACATCATGCCTGACGTACACATTACGCACAGAGACGGCCGCCGACTGCGAGCCTACACAATGATCTAGCCAGCGTTTAGATCCACATATTTGATCAACGTAGGTGAATGTGTTAGAGTCCAATCCTAAAATATCTATGTCAATAATAACCCATTTAAAATCGTCACAAATGGTATTCAATTCATTAAAAAATAATTCTCCCGGATGTGCATTAAAATCCCCTATTATAAAGATAGGTTCGTTTTCATAGTCATTAGTAATAGCACTTACAGTGGCCATGCAGTCGGTAAACAAGATTAGGTTATCCTTCTTATTCGTGGGCATATACACACACACCACTATAATCGGACTAGCGGCCGTTTCAATACGAATAGCACTCACTCGCGGGTTATCACACGCTATCACTGTGACACAAGGAAACACGCTCGTATTCCAAAGCAAAGCCGTTCCGCCGTACTTTCTTCCTCGCAGTAAGCCGGCAGTAGTGTCCACTGCCGATGTCCCAGTACTACTGAATCTGCTGTCGATGCTCGTAAGAAACGCCAACTCGTCCGGGAGCAACCAGGTTTCTTGTAGTGCTATCACTACACAGTCGTCACATAGGCGCTGAATGTCAGATACAGCACTCTTCACATTCTTACAATTATAACTGGCAATTTTATAGGTCGTACTACCCATGATTAGTTGTCGACGGGCCGTCAGCCGACGGCACTCCGTCGGCTCGTCTGTATTTGTAGTGCACAAATCTCCTAAATATTATCCCTTCAGGCCAGATTTTTTCGTCTAGGAACAGGGAGACTTTGGTCTCAGGTACAAAAAATTTATAGGCCTTATGATTTAGTATTTTTTTAGTATTTATTTTTTCTAATGCCACCTTGACCTGGGTTTTAGTTTTGATATAATCGACTATATCCGATTCTACTGTGTCATAATGCACGTTCGTAATAAATATCGGCGTCATCTTTTCCGCTGCCTTAAACGACGAAATAGAAGACTCTGCTATGCCTCTCTCGCCTAAATACCTATATTTAGGTTTCTTTTGTCGTCTGCTCACGGTTCGCCAAGCACCTCCATTAGGGGTATGCGTATGACAACTTACTGTGGCTTTATCTTGAGCAAGGCCTCGTTTACCCATGGCATGAGCGCTGCCAACGCTAATACCATTCGCAGTATTACACCGCTCGCTTGACTGCAGCGGCTGTTCGGGTGGCGTACTGAGTGTGTGTGACGTCGTTGTCGCACCAGCCTCGCTCGACCGGGCCTGCTCAGCCGTCTCACTCACACGCGCAGACTGCGTACTTCCCGCGTCGTCCACACCGTCCACTACAACCTGCTCACGTTCACTCAGCCGAGATCGCGCCCGCGCATTTGATTTTTCATCTACCTTCATTTCACTATTAGTAGGCGTTTTATTATTAGTCGTTGTTTCTGTTTCGTTACAATTGTTTACACTCGACTCGCTCGGAACAGAGATGCATCCATCGTGTGAGAGTCCCATAGGGCCACTATCAACCCAACCTCCACGTTTTGCGTTGACTTTGAACACAGATGCTGGGGGGGACACGTTTCGTATTCGTTGAAATTCAATTTTTACTCTTTCAACAGAATCCACCGTAGCATACGTATTTTTAATTTCTTGGATTTCACTTTTTAAAAATAATATGTCCTTTAACAGCTTCGTACAATCCAGGTGATCAAACAAGATGGGTGGCAATTTGTCCAGCTGTCTAGCCACAAAAATAGGTATTTCATCAGGCTCAGTGGATTTCAACAGACTGATTATGTCAGCTAGATCTCGTTCTTCCTTCCCCTTGTTCTTGCGTAACACTTTCCTTTGACCACCTGAAATGGAGTCAAAAAGGTGTTCCTTCGATTTCTTTATTTCTTCCGCAGTGAATGATGAAGAACATATACGGATTAACGTGACCTCATCCGCCACAGACACTTTATTTTGTAAATACGAGAGTAGCTCGTCAATAACAATGTTGCACTCATTGCACTTTATAACGTTCGTCATTTTTGTTAAACACATACGGGGCTGCGTTTCTGTTATCGTATTTGCGCTGTAGCATGGTGCGGTTGACAGATGAGACGAAAATAGCAATATGGAAGGACCAGAGTGAGACAGACTGATGTACTACCTATGTGAATGACAGCTGTCACTCGCACCATGCTACAGCGTAAATACTGTACTCAGGTTTTAGCTATTTAATAAATGAACATAATACAGTGGCTATTAACACCATCCTACCAAACTGTGATGTCATTCACTGATTCCAGCTCTGCAGACCGACTTGTTAGACTAAATTAAAAGACGGTTATTGGAAAGTTCTTAATGATTTATCATATTTTGTGATACGATCATAAGTAGTTTTATTATAGACCAACGATGTTGTAGGTTATAAATCGCCCCAGAGAAAGGTGTATGTCTTGTCATGTTGGAACAAGAAAATAGACATATTTCTAAATTCCATGCTATTTGTAAAGACGTATCTTTGATGCAGTATATCATCGGTGGGTATCCCTTGTGTACTGGCGCGAGCGGTCTATACCGACGTTACGTATGTATTTCCCTGGGGATTGGCGTGGGTGGGAGCTTTCAAATTACTTTATTTCGTTATTGAGAAATAGTACTTCAATAGTTTCAGATAACTTCATATCTAGATCGTGAGTCTGACGACAAAAATCTGATTAAGTGCGAGTGTGACCGATGGCACCTATAATGAAAAAGTGGATGGTTTTGTACCATCAAAACTCATTCTCAACCAAATTTAAAAAAAGACCAAAAAATCACGTTTTTGTATGGGAGCCCCCTTAATTTTGTATTTTATTTTAATTTAAGTAAGTATTTTTTTACAGTACATATACATGTAAATTTTTTGTGAAAATTTGAAGCGTCTACCTGTTACCGTTATAAATATCGAGCGTAAACAAGCAAAAAAAAAACGTTTGTTGTGTGGGAGCCACCTTAAATATTTAATTTATTCTATTTTTTAGTATTTGTTGTTATAGCGGCAACAGAAATACATCATCTGTGAAAATTTCAAGTCAGCCTGGTGACAGACGGACGGAAAAATAATAAAAATGACTTGTAAAGTTTTTGCCATTTTTGTGCTGCACTCACTCTTATTAACTAAGACATTCGCGATAATAGTCCTTGATACACTCATTTACGTGGCCCTTTTAAGTTTTTAAAAACCCTTTTAAGCCTGAATCGTTTAAGCGATTCAATTTATCGCCACTCGAGTTCTGCAGTGCGAGTGCCCCTTCAGTTTAAAGCGTATTAGCTTTTTACTTTAATTGAATATCAAACTTTCTTCGTGAGTGTATAGGGAATTATTTTTATATAGTGTAAGTCATGCCAACAAAACTCGAAAAACTCAAACAGTTACAGAGGTGTCGATTACGGTAACAGTATGAGGCGTCGGTAACGGTGTCGCGAAATCAATGGGGTTTCCACATCTCGAAAACATTATTCTGCATTCACAGTTTTCACTTAAAATCAACTTAATATCGAAGTATAGTTATAAAATAAATAATAAATATTTACAAACAACAATCTGCTGGGCAATTATTCGAAAATACTTATAGCACAGACGAAGCTACATCTTGGGCTCTGATTAGTTAATTATTGCTTTGGTGATGAAACATGATTGATCTATGTTTGCATCGGTTGTGCAGCGTAGGCTGATAATGGTTGCGTTCCTATGTTAACCGTTGATGTTTGGGCGATGCGCAATTTTATTTACGATAATTCTCTATAAATTGCTACTCCAATAAGTAAAACACAAACAAGATTTTGTCACAAATCTTCAAAGGGTAAAAAATATGTAACTTACTATATGTATAGCTATACATATATCAATTAAGATACGGATAAACCGTAAGGTTTTTGAGACACTGTGCGAAATTTGTAAAATTGTAATTTGTACATGTATAATTAATTTTAAATAAAAAAATAAAAAAAAGTTTTTTATGATAACACGGACATAGTTGATAACCCCGAGTGATTTAAGTTAATTTTTGTCCCGCCAATATTAATGATTGCCAATTTGCCAGGTGGAGCCGCAGTCAACAGCTAGTATATCAAAGTCTAATTTTGGTGTTTGTTGTATCCTTTAAGATGTGCCACTAATAAGTTAATCATAATATTATGCACCCCTTCCTGTACAGTAGCTAACCCGTACCGCAGAAACCGCAAGCGTAGTTCCGTTCGTTCACCGCATCAACTAACTCATAGTAAAACAAAATGACTTCCGTAACACTAACCATAGCGTGAAGTTCTAACAAGACACATAATTCGAGTTTAAATAAGTTATCTTTCAAAAATAAAATTTTGTCCATAGTTTCCATCCGCATCCGTATCAGCCGAGCGTCGTCGTCGTATCGAAATGTCGTTTTTGTTTCTAGTAGGGTTAACACTTAACACAGGTTTTTGTTAGAATTTTGAGTCGACTCCTATCGCAAAAACGAATCGAATTCCTCCATACTTTTACAGCCAGCTCCATCTATTGACAGCTTAGCGACTGAACCATAGATCTGATAGAATGAGTCTACTCGTAATTCGTAAAAAATACGGTCTGTACTAACCCCTCTGTTAGCTTTTAAATCTTATTTGTTTCCCATAGCATTTCAATCCTTTCTGTTTATTTATATCCCGCTTAATCAATCCTCAAGTATACTTCACATCACCAAAAACAGCCAGCAATCATCGAACCATTATGAGAGAGCCTTTTTAACGTTGTTTTTCTAACTACCCTCAGGTCTCGATAATGCGGGCGCTGAAGTTTTCCTCAACGCCTGCTCCATGTACGCCTCTCTAACAAAACAAACCCTTAAGGATCATCGACACATATCAGTTCATAACGTTGCGGCCAACGGGAAGGTTGAAAGCCGTCACGTCACAAGTGTACCAATCGAATCACAACATATTCCAACTTAACAATTTTCAATGTTTCTTTTGATGTAATTAATCAATCCGATTACCGATTGCAATCAGTCGCGAACGCGATTGCAGATTGGCAAAATTAATTAAAAAGTGATCATGTTTGGGTTATTAATTATTTAGTCCTAAAAATCATTGACATCAAATGTAATTAGTTAGTTGATAGATTTTGTTATCGTTTCGTTGGGAATCAAATTGCAATTCCGTACCACTATCCCAGTAAAATCGGAAGCGTCGGGTAATCATGATTCACCATTTTTTCGTCGTCCCAGACGAAACCTGGACATCGTCGGTTTTGTCTCGATAGACCTTAATTTTTTTCCAACAAAGATGTATTTAAAGGATTTACATCTTCAATCTTAATTTCTCTACTCTTAGCCCTTCTTTTCAGCTCATCACACTAGCCCCCGGTCTCATCTCAGGAAGTTCCCGGTCTCAAGTAAATTTGTTAATGCTATAAAAAACTTCTTTGAAACTTGAATGCAGGCATAAAGATTTTGAAAGTGCATGGTAACGGGATCAACTGGCACTTTTTAATTCGGTAAAGTTCTGACTTTACTGGAGCTCGAGATTTAGAATGTCCGACTTCCGGTTTAAAATAATTACCGTCTGAACTATCACTCTTAAATTGCTATCATTAAAATCTTAATAAATATAAGACATTGAGGATCTCCAAAATTAAACCACAAATTGTTTCTCTGAAATAACAAAGTTTTGTTTTATTACAAGTTTTGTTTTATTTTACAATTATCTAGTTATTATCAAGTTACAACAATTACACTTCTATCTCACCTGAAATAACAAAGAAACGACATTTAAAGTTCACTATATCTCGAGTCCTCAATCACATTCTTTCTATGAGTTTTTATTACGATAACAATGCACAAAACAATTTCAGCGTCCCTCGCCATTTTAAATCCTCGACACAGATCACTAATCATAGGTACAGACAGCTGATACGCGAAGCGCGGCAAATTCAAATGAATGAAATGTCACTCATTTCATTACATCTCCCCCCCTAAGAGCGAAAATTCTAAGCAATATATCTGTAAAATGTACTTATAAGTCATCTTCATATTCATTATCATCTCCTTCATCTTCTTCAGCCTCTGTTATGACAGGTTGCAATTTTGTTATATGAAATAATGTTGATTCTGTTTTTCTGTTGCCTGTATCAATCCTATAAATGGAATTCGATATTTTCTCTATTATCTTGAAAGGGCCTATTTTTAATTCGTCTAATTTCTTTCTATTCAGTCTATTTCCATTTTCTACATATACACTGTCTCCTACATTAAATTCTTGCATTTTTCTATTTCTATCAAATATTTTCTTGTTATACTCATGAGATTTTATTGTATTCTCTAATGCCAATCTTCTATCAGCAATCCACTTGTCTTCCTTTTCCATCGTTTTGAATTCATTTGGTAGAATACTGACATTTATACCATCCAGTAAATATTTTGGTGCAAAACCTGTAACGGAGTGTTCTGTTTCATTATATTTTTGTATACATTCTCTTGCCAGTGTTGTCCATGTTCTCTTATTATTTTTCTCATTCATTTTACACCTTATTTTATTTACTATTGTTTGGTTTAATCTTTCATTCAAGCCGTTCGAGAATGGTGTATTCACGGCTGTAAAAATTAGTTTAATATTATTTTCCTGCAAAAATTGTTTAAATTCTCTTGAATTTATGCCCGGATATTGATCTGTCAGGATAATTCCAATCTCATCTGTCTCTAGTACTTTCTTTGTTAAATTTATAAAGTCACATGCATTCTGGGTTTTCGAAGTCGCAATAAATGCATATTTTGTGTAGTGATCTACTAAAAGGTGTAGATATTTCTTTGTAGACCTAGATCCTCCAAATCCACCAATAGTATCCATTGACATTATTTCAAATGGTTTGGTGGCTGGTCCCAGTTGTGACAGTAATCCAATTTTTTTTTGACATCTTGATTTATTTTTTATGCATATTTCACATGTTTTACAAATATTTATGATATTTTTTGTTAGGTTTATAGCCGTATATATTGAACTTATTTTTTTCTGCAGTTGTCTGTCCCAATATGGCATAAATCTTCATGCACCTTTTTTATAAGTTTTTTACTAAATTCTTCTGAGAGGATAATCTTTTCCTGTTTCTTTATTTTTTTATAATAGATATTATTTTTTAGTATTAAATTTTGTTTCTTTTCTCTTATTGTTTCATTTTTCTCATGGTCTCCAACTATATCTTTTATTTGTATTAAATTAACTATTCTCAATGTTTCCTCTCTGTTATCTTCTGGTTCTAATACAGGGTTTCGGCTCAAACAGTCTGCTTCTACATTTTCTTTACCAGGTATATATTTTACGGTAAAGTCATACTGAGATAGGTAGTATGTGAGATCACCCAATTCTTCATCTGTCCTGCATTTAATGTTCATGTTCTCTAGAGGTTTGTGATCTGAGTAAATGGTGAATTGTTTTCCGATGAGCCAGTGCTGCCAATATTTAACAGCTTCTTTCATAGCAAGACATTCTAAATATATAGCCTTTTTCCGTTTTTGATGTTCATTCAATTTTTTTGAGAAATATGCCACCGGTTTGTCTTTACCATCTAGTTGTGTCTGTTTTAATATTGCTCCAATGCCCTCCAAAGATGCATCGGTAAAGATTTTGATTGGTAAGTCTTTGTCGAATATTTCCAAGACCGGTTGCGAACATAAATATCTTTTTATCAGATTGAATGCTTCTTCACATTTCTCTGACCATACAAATTTCTCGTTTTTTCGTAATAAATTGTGTAATGGATCTAAGATAATTGCACTTCTTGGTATATAGTCATGGTAGAAGTTTATTTTTCCCAAAAATTGTCTGATGTTCTTTTGCGTCTTAGGAGTTGGAAAGTTCCTTATTGAAATCAAATTGTCTTTTAGTGGTCTTACTGAATTGTTCTGAATTATATGGCCGAGGTATTTTACCGAGTCTGAAGCAAAGGTACATTTCTTAAACTTCAGTCTAAAGCCTTCTTTAATTATTGCCTCTAATACATTTCTAATGTGCCTTATATGTTCTTCAAAGGTAGACGAGTATATCAAAATATCATCAATATAGTTAACAGAATATCCTGTGAGATTGTGTTTTCTTAGAATATTGCTTAAGATTCTCTGGAAAATTGCTGGTGATGTTTTCAAGCCAAAAGGGAGGCAGGTCCACTGGAAGTGGCCATCTTGTGTGACAAATCCTGTTTTACTTCTGTCTTCCACCCGTAATGGTATTGCCCAAAATGCTGAGTTTATATCTAGTGTAGTAAAATACTTGCAATTTCTAGTTTTAATAATTAGATCATCTATCAAAGGAAATGGTTGAGCTTGTGGTATAACTATTTTGTTTAACTCTCTGAAATCTACACATAAACGGGATTTTCTATTTTCACCTTTTTTAAACGCCAATGTCACTGGAGCAGCGAAAGGACTGTATGATTCTTCTATTAAATTGTTCTTTAGTAACATCGATATTTGCTCTTCAATTTCTAATCTATCTTGTATTGTACATCTGTATGGTCTTTTACTACAATATTTATTTACTTGTAAATCTATGCGAGCTTCATAATCTTTAACTGAACCTATATCATACTTGTCCTTAGCAAATATTGTTTTATATTCCTTTATAATTTTCTCTATCTCAATTTTCTTTTGATTATCTAAATGGTCTGTCATACTTATAAATTCCTCTGTTTCTATGTGTTCATTGAAATTTACTGTATATTTTTTTATATTCTTATCTTCATTTCTGATATCTTTAGACATCCTGTCTATTTTATTTGTTATTTTCTTTTGTTCTATCTGCAAGTTTTCATTTTGGGTTAATCTGAATTTCTTTATCATATCTAATCCGATTATGAAATCATCAAAATCTTCATTTTCTACTATGTATACATCCACCTCTTCTTCTAAATCAAATATTTTAATTTTTATTGTTATCAAGCCATCCATCTTCTTCACACCATTAACCGTTTTCATGTATGCTATGTTCACATCATCTTTTTTTTCTTTTACTTTTATTAATCTTGAATTTATTATAGAAATCTGTGAGCCTGAATCATAAATACCACTCACTTCTAGTTTATTTTCTAATAAAAGCTTGATTTTGATTAATGGTGTGCTTACTAGTTTTTTTTTCAGTATTTATGTCTACTTCAATTATGGAGTTATTGTTTACATTTTTAGTTTTAAGAACTTTTTCAGGTTCATTTTTATTTTTCTTGAACCAACATGACTCCTCCGGATGATATCTAATTCCTTTGTCCAAAGACTCACAAGTCTTACATGACTTCTTCTCATAAGTTTTATTTTTATTATAAAATGTACTGCTCTTTATGTTAGTTGAGTTTTTCTTATACATCTTGCCTTCATATTTTCTTATCTCGTTGAACAAGTCAGTAGTGTTGTTGAGTTCATCCCTGTTTAACTTATTTAAGATAAATCCAGGTAAACCAGTTGCAATAAGATCTATCATTGTTTTGGAATCTATAGATTTGTTTATATCTAATAAAAGCCGTTCTTTTTTTATGGCATAACTAGCTTTTGCCCGCGGCTTCGCCCGCGTGAATTTCGGGGTTTTACAAATCCCGTGGGAGTCCTGGATTTTCTGGAAAAAAACAGCATATGTGTTAACCTAACTTTGCTAATTGCTCCAAAATCTCCATTTTTCTAATTTCCATCGAAAAGTACGATGGACATAATTGTAATTTTTGTTTTAATGTATCGGTAAAAAATAATTCCCAAAAACGCTCAGAATGACATTTAAATAACTGGCTTAGATTTTGAAGTAATTAGGTAAAACAACGTTTTTCTGTTATATTCTTCCGCAACGCTGCATACTAACCTAACCTAACCTAACCCATCAACGTATTCATAAGAGTGAGAAGGACGAAAATAAAATCAACGTATCCGCTTAAGAGTCAAATAATTTCAGAACCTTTCCCTTATAGGTATCCATTTTCGCATTTATAGCATAAAATTACTATCACATATTCTATTGCTCAACTAAAACACATATTTTTAATAGCGAAACAGTTCACAAAGTATCAGAAACTATACAGGAACACCTTTTTAGCATTATTAACCTGTATCCCATTGCTTAACCAAAACACACATTATAAATAGCGAAACAATTGTACTTTCAGAACCTTTATGGGTAGGTACCCATTTCCACATTTATAGCATTACTAATTACTATACCTACCATATCCCATAGCTCAACTAAAACATATATTGTCAGTAACGAAACAGATGTTAGTTCAAAACCTATACTATATAGGTACCCGTTTTCATAGTTATAATATTATTAACCTGTATCTCATTGCTAACTAAAACACGAAATGCTAATAGCGAAACAGTTGTATGTCGGAACCAATAATACAGGTACCCATTTCCACATTTATAGCATTATTATCCCGAATCCCCTTGTTCAACTAAAACACACTTGTTAAATGCGTACAGTGCTATGTTCAGAACCTACATAGTGGCCATTTTCACATTTATAGTGATAATAGATTCAGTTTTTGCCCGCAGCCCCGCCCGCGTCAAATTCGCTTTTTCATGAATCCTAAGGGAAACGTCATTTTCCCGTTATCGTTCCCTATTCCAACCTTTAAACATGCTTTCAAGCAAGTTCGCCTGAACAATCTATCAATAGATGTAGCTATAGATTGCTCTAGAAAATTTGGTATTTTGAGTATCCCACTGGAACTACGGATTTTTCCGGGATAAAAAGTAGCCTATGTTTTAATCCGGGTTATAAGCTACCTATGTTCCAAATTTCAGCTAAATCGGTTCAGTAGTTGAGCCGTGAAGGAGTAACAAACACACACACAAACTTTCGCCTTTATAATATTATTAGGATCAATTAACTGTCCTTCTTTATACCTAAATGCGAGAGCATATGTGACTATGTCCCATCCTTGGTTTTTAAAAGTTTCTAAAAACTTGTCTTTCCATTCACTCCATTTAGAATTTATTGTTAGTTTTATGATCATCGAGCTATACCAATCCAAACAAGGTTTATCTAAAAATAACCTCAAAATATCTATTTTTGTTTCATCTTTTGTTATATTAAAGCGCGCACACTCTTTTTCAAAAATTTCTATCCATTGCATCGCATTAGGATTTTTGCTTGTGAATTTTTCAATAATAAATTTTTCTGAGATATGTTTTAAGTTATGTTGATTTTCTTTCTTAGTTGTAGTTTCTATTAATTGTTCCAAGATTTGTTGCAAAGTGTCATTTTTGTCCTTTGCTTGTGTTGTGCTCACTTCATCTAAATATTGATCTAAAATAGCATATTACCTTCCTCATCTACATATGTCTTCTTTAGATTTTCATCCAACTTTATCCATACTTTTCTACTCTGGTGTCTTTTTTTAATGCTATTTTTTACTTTTGCGAAAATGATCGTTTTAACAATATATGTATGATGACTCACCGGCTTCAGTTCCTCGGGTAAAACATAACATTTTCCTTCTTCAGTACATATTGAAGTTATGGCTAATACATTTGATTTGCCATCATTTGAGGCTATCATCGTAAACTCAAACTGAAGCCGGTCCATATTCTCTTAGTTCACAAAAATGTCGTTTTATAAGACATTGAGGATCTCCAAAATTAAACCACAAATTGTTTCTCTGAAATAACAAAGTTTTGTTTTATTACAAGTTTTGTTTTATTTTACAATTATCTAGTTATTATCAAGTTACGACAATTACACTTCTATCTCACCTGAAATAACAAAGAAACGACATTTAAAGTTCACTATATCTCGAGTCCTCAATCACATTCTTTCTATGAGTTTTTATTACGATAACAATGCACAAAACAATTTCAGCGTCCCTCGCCATTTTAAATCCTCGACACAGATCACTAATCATAGGTACAGACAGCTGATACGCGAAGCGCGGCAAATTCAAATGAATGAAATGTCACTCATTTCATTACATATATATAAATCTCGTGTCACAATGTTTGTCCTCAATGGACTCCTAAACTACTGAACCGATTTAGTTCAAACTTCGTGAATATCTGTCATTTGGTCCAACTTAAAAGATAGAATAGTTTTTGTCCCACGTGGACGAAGTCGCGGGCATCAGCTAGTTGTCTATATATTTGTATCCAGTGTCCCATTATACAAATGAAGTAATAATATATTTCTTATCAAATAATTACATATTTTTCAAAATTAAATAAAAGAAACACGTTTGTTTTTATTCGGATCTTTCGTTCGAAGTTTCACAGTTCTTGTTCCCGAATTTATAAAGCCTTATTAAATTACGAGAGAACTACAAATTCTCATAATTCGCAGTCAAAGCGAGTGTTGGGACGGTCGCAACTGTCACTATTGTCCAAATAGTGAAGTGCATACACCCCTTTGACGTCACTTCAGTATTTTCAGGAGTTTGCGACAAGTAACGACAAGTATAAAAAAGCCAATATCATTCGACCAAGCGCGATTCGTTCAAGTGAACGGTCCTACTGTTTCTGCTAAGGTAGAACTAGTAGAAATATGAGAAAAATACATGTATTACTGAGCAATTTGTTAATAAAATAATCTAAAACTTGCAATTAATAATTTAAAACCTTCTTTTTAAAAATGTTTTAAGATATAACTATTTACTTATAGGTACTTTACATATTGAACTGATTGCGAATAATTTGGTTGTAAGGAATACCTAAACTAAATAATAAGTTAATAAGAAAAAAGATATCCATTAAAACCCTTTCCGGAAACACTTAATAAGTGCCTTTTGTTTATTATTTTTCAATGACAATAACGGTGGCTCTAATTAGGCAGTAATTCCCATTTCCCATGCAATGTTATGTATCCCTTTTCATCCGTGCGCCCTCGCCCGACCCTTAGCGCCGCGCCGGCTCGCGCGGAATGGCTGAAATCAGTGAAACATTGGTTTCAAAGGGAGCCGTGTGTAGCGGGCGGCGTAAGTGCTGCTCGTACCTACTACCTACACATCTCTGTTGATTCGGACACAGACCTCCGCAAATGATGCTCATTCGGCATCCGCCACTTGACTTTACAAGTGCCTACTTATACAGGTTTTTTGTGGCATGCCCGGGCTCATCAAGTTTTTTCTTCAATACTTAAATTACGGATGTTTTGAATGCATTTACTTATATAAATCTTTTTTTATTATTGATAGGCTTGCGTTTGACTACAATCATGTAGGATGGACAGAAATGTAATGTGATTCTACTATAACATAAAATTCTGGTCATCACAGTGTTTTAAATAACAACTCTCTCCTCTGAAACGGCTTGACCGATTTTTACGATTTTTAGGGTTCCGTACCTCAAAAGGAAAAAAACGGAACCCTTATGCTTACCTGCCTGTATGCAGTATGTACCTACCACTTACCACCTACCTGCAAGTATTCACAGTTTAGCAGGAAGTATTAACAAATTGCCGTTATGCCGAAGAAACCATCGAGAAGACACTAATTTCGGTGTCCTGCTACCAATACAGTATAACTAAATTATTACACCCAGTGACAATTATAACGGTTAGAAGGCACGCAACATTATAGTTGAGCAATCGTACAGTTGAGTATAGAATCGAAATTCAAAGAAAAAGGCGCAGATGGGGGATGACCTTATAAAAATCGCCTATTCCTACGATGCTTACAGCATCGCACACTTTTACACATCGCAGGTTGTTTGCCATAATCTAATAAAATTATTTGTGTCAGAATTAATTTTCTTCTAAAATATAAATAAGCGGTAGGTATTTGACTCGACGTCTTTATTAAATGTGGATCGCATGTAATAAAAATGTCGACTTCTGTAGTTTAATTTTACCTTAAGAGGACTTGTTGTGCTCATTGTGGCCTCTTACATTTAAGTATTGGTAGATATACGTTTGTTAGTAGAGATATTTTTACTTTAACGGTGGGACATACCGATTGGTTAAAAAAAAATTTACAGCTATTTATTTTCGCTGTGAGTTGTATCAATACCCGGCTTATTAAAAAGAAAATGCATTTTTTTACAAAATAATTTTAAATGACTACGATTTCGCATTTTTAAGTTAACATCTCCTGAGGATGTCCCGGTGTCGGGACGAAACGTGTGTCGAAGAAAGTGTTGGAAAATTGTGTGTGGTGTTTTATGTGGGTAGTATTCCTGCATATTGTACCATACAGAATCTTTTCAAGTGTTAGAAAATTGTGTGTGGAGTTTCATGTGGGTAGTGTTCCTGCATATTGTACCATACAGAATCTTTTCAAGTAGCGGATTATAGCAAAACAAATTAATCTGTCCTGCTAATTTTAAACGATTTTTTTTAAATGATATAGGCTTGCACCTTGCGCTCTATAGTACAATCAAGCCTATTTACTTTTTTGCAGGACACGGAAGCAGGAAGGGTGTTCCACACATTAGCGGTTCTGAAAAGTGACAGATATTTTTATTTTAAGTAAATAAAATGTTTCCCTTAGTTGAATGACGTGTTGAATGTATAAAATAGTTTACCTATATATATCCCAGTCTGTAAATGATTGCTAAACAGCGGCATTTGTAGGCTGTTAGTCACCGTTAATCTAGACTCTATAGTTGCTGCGGTTTTCTAATAGATCGATACTGGTCATGAGGCAGAGGCCGATTATACGTCTTGGATCCGTTTAACGCCAATTAACCTGAAATCCCAATTTCCTACTATCGAGAAAATTATGTTTATCATCACTTAAGTGTCACGTGTGCTTATGAAATAAAATCGAGACTAACTATATATGCAACTCAGAAACGTTTTCTTTAAATCAGTATTTTTAAGTGTTCTCAGTGATTAATATACACTGTTTTTCCTACCCCTGCAAGCAGTATTATTCGGGGGCTGTTGTAATTTAGCTAGAAAGTCATAGTGACTGAAAACAACTTAGAAGCGTAGAGGCAAAATTACAATAAATAATAACTATAATTAAAACTATAAGTAAAATAGTATTTCCATTTTATGCCTCTACTCATACCTGATCATAAAGGATATATCGATATTTCATCGTCTATATCAATCGTGGATTGAAATATAGACGATGTTGTAACCATTATTGTAAGCACAAAGTGAGTTAAACAAATAAAATTAAATTACTAAATAAAATGAGTAACCAAAAAGGAACAGACACTTGAGTCAGTGGATTATTAAATAAAAAAAAACTGTTATTGTAATCTGTACGTAAGGGGACAAGTGAAAAAAAAGTGATTTTAAAGTACGGAGACCTGAGAAAAATCATCTTAGCTTAATACCTAATCTTACTTAATCACTTTTTGACTTTATAATATTTGAGTTTTTAAACTATGACGTATGTTTGTATTTTACGTTGCACACCGTTGTATTGGTAATACACTGTACCTACCTATCATCATTCTGTAACGTGTATTTTGCAATACCTAAAGATATATCTATTTCTATTTCTAATGCTCGTTTCACGAACACTTTAAGAAAAACCTAAACCGATAGGTGATAGTTTTCACTTACAAAACCGTCGCCTTAGGGCTTAGGTGTCGCTTAAAATGTTGGTGAAAACGAGCATTGCTTACCTAATCAGACTATGGACGTTAACTACTCGATATACTCGATATACTAGAGGCTTTCCGCGCGCCACCACACATGGTCCTCCGCCTTTCTCATCCACCCGCTACCAGCGACCTTTTTCAGGTCGTCGATCGAACAGGTAGGAGATCTAACTTTATTGCACTAATATTATTAGTAGCGCACATAATGCCCCGACTGAAACACGTTCCAGAGGACACAAACAACAATATCACAATATGAAGCAAGGCAACGGTTACCGAGCCGAATTTCAATTATAACATGCAAATGTCAAACTTAGTCCACTTAAATTAGGGTGGTATTCAAGTTGGCCCATTCGTCGCTGCGTCGAGGCTGCTTTGCATGCAAGGCGGGTTGCAGCATGCATGCCCTGTCGTGTGCAAACAATGCAGTTTGCATTTGTTAAGAATTCCTGTGTTATGTGATCCGTTTTATGTCATCCATTTGTCGTGGATTGTTAATAATAATACACACCGCTAAACTATTTGGAAAAGTGGTATAGTTTTAGTGTTCCCGTAGCTAAAGCGTCCGGGATCCTAGTCCCGTTTTTACCCTTTGTTTGATTGGGTCACTTATTTAAAATTGATCAATATTCACTAACTAGGTATATATAGGCAATTACGGAACCTCTAACTTTGTGGCTTTATCAATTATTCATCGGATCAATATCCTAACAATTCGAGTAATAATTCTCCAGACGTTTAAGCAAAAGGTTTCAAAATAATTTACATGAAAATAAAGTTAGTCATAAATGAAAACTGTTCGTGTAATTGGCGGTTCATAAAAACACGTTAAAATCAAATTGCGTGTAGCTGAAGACAAGTTAATGGTCTGCGCGAACTCAGAGACTTTGTAGTTCTTGTAAGGTGCTATAGCCTGGCGCCAGGTCTAGTAGTCAGTCCGTTATAGTGCGACAGAGTGCACAACGGGCGGTCCCTATTTTATTGCACCATGGGCAGCGAGATATTGTGACTATAATAATCGCTCATATCTCATAACTCAAGCCTCCAATCTCATCCCGGCATGTCTATCAAGTGTCAAGTCCCATGGAGACCAAATCCATCATCATTCTGCAACTCCACAGTTAGATACGAGTACGTAAGCTCAGTAAATATTTACTTTCGATTACCCTTACCTACATCGAGATATATGTACCCGTCTTCACAAAGGATTTACCAACCTTTCTTCAGGTGGCGAACCGTGAAGATTTACCAATTTTATGGATGTTTACATTCCATCCGCTACTTAGCTTGAGAGTTTTCTTACATTTTTAAATTCAGTGTTAGGTACATATTATCTTTACTTTTACTAATATTATAAAACTAAAATTTATTTGTTTGAATCCGCTAATCTCAGAAACTACAGATCCGAATTGAAAAATTCTTATTTTATATCTAAAACCACCATTTATCGACGGAGGATGGGCTATATACCATTCGTCACGCTATGCCCAATAATAACTGAGCATGAATAAAAAATGTTGCAAAAAACGGGAAAATTGTTCCTTCTGGACAGTTACAAACAAGATCAATACATGATACAAGTGCTAATCCTTTATACGAGTATGTTTAATCGATGATTACAAATGGTTCAAGTTGATCAAAAATCATATATGACGGAATTGTTCTCCGTTAAACCTTAATTCAATTCAATTTTTTTATTGCGAATTTCGGTACAGGTACAGGTAAATTCATACGGGCGAAGCTAGAAAAAGCTAGTACAGAAATAATCTGGATCTCTTGAGAGCTGCGGGGGACAAACGGCTTAACCCCAATTATTTTTCACTCGGACGAAAGTCGCAGATCGAAATTCTATAGTCTCCTTCCATTAAGACCAAGTCGCCTTTGTCAATTGTCTGTAGAGCAGTCAGCAAGTCTGTCGCGAAGTATTTGGTCCACGTGTCGGTTTCATATCTCAGGCGATCGGCTGGCGCTTTCCACTTTCGACGACATCGTAAATATTGGACGCGGAAATTGGATTCTCAAGCAAACTACAGTTCTCGTTACATTTATTTATTGTATGTCCGCGTACCTTTTGTTTCTGTGTACCTAATACCTATCTACTTATTTGTTCTAGGTTGAATAATGGAATTTCAATTTATATACTATCCATGTTTAAAACGATTGAATTTCTGAGTATTTGATCAGTATTAACAACGCCTTATACAGTTACATTAATTTAATTTTCTTCTTCTTTTGCAGGTACTAAGAACAAGGAGTTCAGTTCTTCAAGTTTTATAAGTACTTACTTGTAAGTTTAAATTAGATGATTTAATTTGAAATGATAAATTAATTATAGGACTGCGTCTGGACTTTCAATATTCACTATCATCAAAGTGTAACTTTAAGTTATTCTAATTGAATGAGACTCGATTGTTTATCACGGCTCCTTATCGCGGGTTCCATTAGACCCTTCCATTGTCTTCCGAGGCAATTACGAGCTTTGGCCCTTCGGTTATTATCAGCGAGATAATGCTAATTGACGACTTGTATTACAATGTATCTTTTAACACAATCGTGTGATGTACTTACTTGTACCTATTAGTTATCGGATGTTCAATGATTAAGATATTAATAATTTTGTTGAAGCAAACAGGTTATTACTATTAAAAACATCTTCCCAAAATAGGTTCAATAGTTGAAATGGTTAAAAGAACTAAATTAAACGTCTAACGGTCTTCCCACCACGAGGACTGATGACATCAAGTCAAATATGGAGAGACGCTGGCTTCAAAAAGTGCGTTGTGGACGGTGGTGGTTGAAGGTCTACGTGTTAGCTGTCGTAGTCCCACCACGTGGATGGACGATATCAATAATACTTCAGCAGGACTGATTAATTTGTTTTGCTACTATCCGCTACTTGAAAGGATTCTGTATGGTGCAATATGCAGGAACACCATCCACATGAAACACCACACACAATTTTCTATCACTTTCTTCGACGCACGTTTCGTCCCGACACCGGGACATCCCCAGGAGATGTTGACTTCACAATGCGAAATCGTAGAGTACGATTTCGCATTGTGAAGTCAACATCTCCTGAGGAATTTCCTCAAAATAACGCCTGCTTCCATTCAATAAATATTACTTCACCTACTATTACTATTATATACTAATACATACTACTAATATTCATTTTCTACTATTACTATACTACTATTTCATATTTTGTGCAGCGTGGAAGAGTCGCTGGCTCCAAGCAATGCTTAATTGTGAGGGTTTACGATTCCTCCGGAGAGCCTTGCGTCTAGCGAAATATGACTTTCAACTAAGACGTTGAATAGAGATATATTATGATTTAATAATCTTATAGTTATAGAATCTTCTTGATGGATTGACACAATAATGGGCACTTTTGAGTTCTGGGATCGCATTCGTCCCAATCTTTCACTTACGACCGTTTTCACCAACACTTGTAAGAAACGGCTTAGGCAATAGGTGACAGTTTTCACTTGCAACAACTGTCACCTTAGGGCTTAGGTGTATCTTAAAATGTTGGTCAAAACGAGCATTATTCTCTTCTTGCCTTTTAGAGCGATTGGCACAACTCTTGCATTTCTGGCTTCTGGAATCGCATTTGTCGCAATCCTATAGAATCTTCTTGATCGACTGTCACAACTCTTGCATTTCTGGCCTCTGGAGTCGCGTTTGTCGCAATCTTACACTTACAGATTCTACTTGAGCGATTGTCACAACAATTGCATTTCTGGGGTTCTGGGACCGCATTTGTCGCGTGACCGACCTCATGATTTAAAATATTTAAGTAATGTAATTTTATAGATATTTTTTGAAATAGATACGCCATTGAGGCTTAGTCAGCTAGTATTTCACTAAATTATATCACTAGTTCAGTAGGTATCTTTAGTTTCTCTAGTTAATCAGCGCGGTTTGCTGTGTACATCAAAAGCGGTCGTGTATCGGGTTTTAATTACATCTACAGTTAGCTGTTGGACACAGACGGCAGTGTTACGCTATCGCTAATGGCGCGTCATCAGCACTCGTCACTGCCATGACGCGGCCATCAAAGGGCCATTTTCCCACAGGAATGCCCACTGCCGGACGGGCGACGCAATTCACATGGAATCGACTGTGACTGATGGGATTCTGTCGATGCCTTTATGTTACCCTGATGTAGTATCCGATACCTAACTAACTGTATCTGAAATGTTCAAAGCGTGTACTTGAAATTCTATTGCAATCAAACTTTTACTCGCATTGTAGGTATAATACAAAGGCTATAATAACATAGCGCCCGACCGCTCGGCGAGTTTTGTCAGGTCCTGTGTAGCGAGCCGGAGAGAGCTATAGAGAAGTTAGCGGAATGTGGACTCTATTTATTTATTTATTTATCGGTTCCGCCAATTACAACATGATTGATTTAAAATATACACAATGAACACATATCTATAGCCCGAGCATCACCGACTGGTAGACGAAGCTTCATAAGTTATTATTAAAGAAAAAATAAAACAGTTAAATATACGAGTAGTTAGAGTACAAAATACGTTACATTAAAGTACCCTGCATCTGGAAGAGTTTAATTCGTCAACTACAATACTTTGGAACCCAATTGTTGCAAGAAACGTAAGCCCCTATAGATCGACAACATCTTATACCTATAATAAACTCTCGCTCGTTTTCACCGACATTTTAAGGAACACCTAAACTCATAGGTGACAGTTTTCACTTACAACACTATCACCTATGACCTAAGGGCTTAGCCGCATAGGCGTCCCTTAAAATGTCTGTGAAAACGAGCTTCAGTTTCCCAAATTCGGCGTTGGATACATAACGCAAGATAACTTATACGGAAGAAAACACAATTCATGATTTATAAGTACATCTGCCAAGTACCATAATTGAAGTTCCATATAATAGCTAAGCATTCACTTTCAACAAGGAGCCAATTACCTCAAAGTAACATTTCTATGAATATATTTGTCATAATTAATTTGTGTTCGCAATAAAGGTATCGTGTAAATTGTTAAGTAATGTATGTACTATGTATGTACCTACTTGTATGTTTACATCAATAGGTACAAATTAATTTATACTCACGTTAATTACTTATTACAGAGAGAGACCACAAAAGTACGTTGCGACCTATTTACCACTTGTAGGTACCTATTTACATTATTGCCTCCAAACGATTGCTTATTGGAGGATTTTATTAATAGGAAAAATAGATCTAGAATGTGTTCGTACTTCTGCTGTTTGGCAGGAATTCTTTTACGCTAACAGTTAGTACTCACTGCGATCTCACTTGGTGGCAAGTGATGATGATACCGGACATATTATCGTATTAAGGGGGATGGGTATCATCGGGGCGCGAAAATTCAAATTTTACGAGTTTTCTGCAAATAGTAGGTTAATTATACATGGTTTAAGGAAATAAGTTTTGCGGGCATAACATTTACTTATCGGTCTACATGTTTTTAGTAAAAAAAATCTCAAAAATACGCATTTATTTCATATTGGCTCCCGATAGCTCCAAATTTATAGGGGAAACTGCAAAAAATCTTTCGGAAACCAATATGAGGTGAGTGGGAATTTTCGAAAAAAGTTTTAATTAAAAACATGTTGATGCATACATATTATGCCCGCAAAACTCATTGCGACAAACCTACAATGTGTAGTTAGTCTAATATCTGAGAAAAACTTAATAAAATTTTAATTTCACAGGCTAGTAGGGCCAAACACCTTAACTTGGAAGGGGTAATAACAATGTTCCCAAGACCGATTTCGGCCAATGTAGTAAGTCTCTATTCCTTCACTATGTTCCGTTGTCCGTTGGGACGGCAGCTCAACATGATTGGAGGGAAATCTGACGCAAGAAAGACGGTTTAAGGCCTGAGGCATGGGGGTGAATGACCGCCAATTTTCAAACTCCGAGAATTCATTTACAGAAAAACACTCAATATGCTTTGGCCCAACCCGGGGTTCGAATCTAGGGCCCTGTAAACTATAATCGAGTATGACCACTAGAGCAAAAAGACATAAAGAGAAATATGGGTAAAACGTCCAAAAATTATTTGAAATAAATGTTTTTAAGCTATTGCATATCTTCTATCGCGGGCTTTAACGGTGCAGACCGAATCCAGAAATTTCGTAACGAAAATAACCTGGCACTCCTAAAGTAGAGCTTTTGGTACTAGGCTAGCATGAAAGCAAGGAGCGCAACTCCACATCTTTTTAGTTTTTAGTTTGCCATCTATCAAAAAATAGCAGAACTTTTTAATGACTTTTGAAATATCACGCACCTGTCCCGTCAACGATTTTCTCAATAATTCCCACTTTTCCCTAATAACTTCCCAGCGTTCCCTTTGTCAATGTGATTGCTTCGACGCCCACGGAGTGCCTTTTCATTTTACACCTGACCTCAGTGCCAAATTCAGCAAAACGTAATTTACGGTACGCGGTCGACGACATCCCTTTTGTAATCCTGAGAAGGTTCAAACAAACGCGCGGTATTCTCAATCTTATGGATAGTATTTTTATGGCTCTTACTCGCTTGAGTGTGACTTGATTGAAGCGCGACCTTGTGCATTGTAACAGGGAGATTGACTATTTCTTCACACTTATCGGGTAACTACTGGTGAATAAAATTGATCAATAAGATGGAAATTCCTGTACCTTGTTCACCGTATCTCGCTGCGCACCGCGTAAGAAATATTACAGGTATAGGAAAAGTTGTGTGTTTTGGAAGATTATAATATATTTGGATCTAGACTACTGATATGTTACATGTAAATCAAATATTATGCCGTTAATAAGTACGGCAGTAATTCAAATAAACAAAAATGTTAATAATACTTATTCATTCAGCACTTACCTAAGTCATCATCGTTCAACCCAAACCGGTTGTTTTTCAAAATTTTACACTTGATGTAGACTAGGGACAAGAAAGGATCACCAGAGCGTTGCACGGGCAGGTGAGGCTCATACTCATTAAGAGATCTGGAGATCCTGATTCGTCACCTCTAAACTAAGAAAGCCCGTTTGAATTGAGCTGCAAATAGTGATATTCGTTCAAGGAAACGTATCTGTCACGGCAGTAACTTTTACGTAATCTGTGACAAACAAGACGAAGAACGATTACCTAATTTATTTGTACAGAAAGATCTCGAGCTCTAGTATCGTATAACAATAACATTATTTATTATCTTAGTCTGGATTGGATGTAAGTATTCTTTAAAGTAAGCAACAGCTTGTGTTATGGGTGCTAGAGAATTGATAAATATATTACTAGCTGATCCGGCCGACGTTGTTTTGCCATTCGGGTTAAAAAATATCTTACAACCAACTCTCAGCCCTACCGAACATACACAGAATATTTCATAACAATCGGTCGAGTCGTTTCAGAGGAGTTTGGTACACCCAGGTACTGGATGTCTGTTTGAATCGAACCCACGAACTCCGACGCAGAGGGCAGAACCACTACCACTGCGCTATTCAGTCATAGTATTCTTTACTTGAATTCTGCCATTTATGGAATAAACACGGGCAGTGTATAAGTACCATTCAAGAGGTTTTCTGTGTAAACCGATGTTCTATTTGATAAACGGTTCTGGGTAACTCACTTAATTAGATCATAAACGGCAGTTGCCATTAATACTGCACTGCTGTAGACTACAGATGGCTGATTCCTGGAAAAATCGCGGATACACTTATTGAGTTTTTGCAGCTATATATGACGGACTAATTATAAACTAAGAAGAGCAAGTCTCTATGTTACGAAGTTCCTACACATACCAGTAAAAAGTTCCAGGATCGTTTCCCTGAAACAATGTCTTGAGCGACGTATTTTCTATTAGAGAATTGCCTACCTTTGTATTATCTTCTCAGCAATATATTTTTAACTTTTTGAAAATTGTAAATTTTTTTTTAATGAAATCTATTCATGTTAAATTTATTTTTGACTAAAATTTCCTTTCCTCTCAAGTCTCAACCAAAAACAGCTTAGAATAGCAATCGTTATGACAGTAGTCTAAGACCCAAGTTGTCAAACGTACGTCCTTTAATTTTCAGCCCGTTTCTCTTTACCGTTCAGTTCAACCTCAAATTAAAAAATCTAGCAAAAGAGTAAAGACTTTAGGACTTAAAAGTGGCTTATCCCCATCGGGGGTCCGCTGCGTCCTCGATCTGAAAGCCGCAATTAGCTTGTAAAGTGGGCGTTTAGAGGCGAGGGCAACAAAGGGTGGCTGCAGCCGAGAGTGCATCGGCTTAGCCTGATTTCACCATTTCATAAATAAAATTCAAATAACAAAACACAGTTGAGTGGATTCATGGCATGTTGTTCGGGGATCCTTTCCGCGATTGCTGCCCTTATTCGTTCGTTCGTTTCAGCCGACGGACGTGCACTACTGTACGAAGGCCTCCTCTAATGATTTCCAGCCCGCACAGTCCTGCGCCACTTGTATCCAGCGCCTTCCCGCGACTGTCTTAATGTCGTCAGTCTATTTGGTCGGAAGACTGCACTTTCCCGTGCGGGGTCGCCATTCCAGCACTTTGGGTCCCCAACGTTCGTCGGTTCTACGTACTATGTGCCCCGCCCATTGCCACTTCAGCATCGCGATACGTTGAGCTATGTCGGTGACACTGGTTTATCTATGGATCTCCTTATTACTGATTCGATCACGTAGAGAAACTCCATATCTGTGAGAAACTCCGAACATAGTTCTCTCCATCGCCCGCTGAGTGACTCTGAGCCTATTCTTATGACATTATGAGGGCCATAGTTATGCCCTCATTGTAAGAAATATATGAAAGTTGTTAAAAAATACTAGGTTGGTGTAAAAACCTAATTGTTAAAAAAATACTTGGTAGGTTAAAAATACTAGGTAGTTAAAATATCACGCTGACTTTTCTATGAAGAAGTTATTTTGACATCATTACTTAGGTATGCTATAGTATGCTATCATCTATTATGTGTGCAAGTGCATGCATAAAAGAAGGGATGCTTACTTTCATGCTTATCGTAAATATCGCTCAGCATATGTTTTATGTATTATATGGTAACTAACCTGGCCTTAACTTGCTCTGATTTATCATTTAAGTTCTAACCCACTTTCGGAGTAAACTTCTATAAATGGAACTAATCCATTTTATCCATCAATTTCACGTGCACGGCAAGATTCTGTATATGTGACTTAGATGTAGCAATTTGAATTAAGAGCCTTAAAATTTAGCGCGACTAAAAACAGTGCCTGCTATTGTTTTCACAACAGTACCTTTGGAAAGGGATAGAGGTGCTATCCCTTTCCTACCATACCGTTGGAAGTTTCATGTTTCCAAACATGTCGATAATTCAAATAGTTACTGAAATAATCGTCTGTGAGTGACAGAAGGATGGACAGATGAAGTCGCACAAAAAGGGTTCTATTTTTAACACTTTGGTAAAGGGGTCCCGTCCCAAAAAATCAATATTTTTCATAATCTTGTTAAATGTGATTTATGATCCGAAGTCACCAAGCAATTTACCATGGTTTAGTAAAACATTCTTTGTATCTCCCCTTGAAAATCGAATTAATGTCATCTGCCAAAAAGGGACAGCATTATAATGTGATATTAACTAAACAGTGTTAAATGCTTGGTGGGCTTCGGACTGGACGCATTTTACTAACATTTGTAGCTAAACGCAGATAAAATCAATAAAACTCAAGGTGTCCTTTTGAACTGAGACGCAGGCAGGTATCAACTTGGATTGCAGTATAAATAAAAAGCAGAACGACATTTGTATTGTCTACGCTCGCCATTTTAGTCTAGCCATTTATGTACCTACACTAATTTAATTTAATTCGTCTAGAATTGTTCTTGGGAGACCTATTTTTTATGGCTTTTCTGGTCAAGTGGCCAATACATAGGTGTCATTAATATGAACCCAATAAGTTAACTCTGTAGCTTTATTTATGGTGCTATAGTGGTAAGTGAAATATTCGTAAGTGAATTTTCGTAAAAACATTCACACATACTTCATACTTTAGTTAATCAAGTATGTGGTGTTTTTAAAAACGACGCTGGTAAAACGATGCTAATTTCAAAAGCAGCCTCTGCGAGCGATTTCCATCCAACAATGAGTATAAAAACGCCCTCACAAATTAAAACTTCATAGAAGTCATAAGCCTTGAAAGTCAAATAATACAAAATTTAGCCTTGTTACTAATTATTTTTTGATTAGTTTTTTTACACACTTAGGTTGAAGTCCTATAATTTAAAAAAAGTTATCAAAATTTCACTCCCAGCTATCGCGGCTAAATGCTCTTACCACTGAGCTATACGAGCCGATATATCCCTCTGCGATGAAATTCAGATTCTTAATGCTAAGTTCTTAGGCGCGGGTGTCAAAAGTGAATAGGGTGCAACGACAAAAAGTACGTTTTTGGCACAAGCGCAACAAAGGCTAGTGTGATGTCGCAAGTAACATTACATAACCCATTACATGACGTCATGTCGGCTGCTGCCAACTAGGGCAACGGGGCCTGAGCGACCCCTCGCGGACAGATGTGATGTGCCTCTCTCCATGCTGCGAGTGTCAGCACTATCCTTTACGAGCAAAGGGGGCGTGTCACGTGTGCCTTTGATTAAACAAAGCCTTTGCCCAGCCATGACTCCAAAAATCATGCGTGTGTTGTGTTCTAGTTCATAATATACGTTAATTAATTAACAAAAAAACTGACTTCAACTCTCATCAAACTACTGTGGAATATATCCTTTCCAATAAAAAATTTTAGACTTATATGGTTCTCATGGATACCATTATCAGAACTGGACTAAATTGAAAATTGGGGCCACACGGGCAGAGTCAGCTTTCTAATAAAAAAAGAATCATCGAAATCGATTCACCCAGTCCAAAAGTTATGAGGTAAACATTAAAAAAATACAGTCGAATTGAGAACCCTCCCCAGTTTTGAAGTCAGTTGAAAATACGACAAAGACAGGGCTGATGATGATGAAAAGAATCATACAAAATAGTAAATTGGATATCTATCTGTGTATCTACGTGTGTAACGTAATCTTTGGATGTGATTTAAAAACCTATTTCAAAGCATCGTATTCAATTGAAACTTACAGTCAGCTTTGCACTACTTAAAAACCTACTCGTATATCCTGATAATTTTGCTGAAACAATAACACCTAGGTGTAAAGTATAGTGTAAAGACGGGTTACGTTGAAATATAAGTCTTATTTTTAAATTTCTAAATGTTCTTGTATAAGTGTTTACGAGGCAAAATGTGTGCCTATTGTACAATGTACATGTATCAATAAAATCCCATATGATATCCCATAACTTTAAACGAGGAATTCTTGTATATATATTATATTTCTATATAATCTAAATCTTGGAAACGGCTTCAACAATTTTCATGAAATTTAGTATACAGGGGGTTTTGGGGGCGATAAATCGATCTAGCTATGGGATTCATTTAAAGAAAATGTCGAATTTACCAAAATAAAATTAAAATATGACCCCTGCTGCCATCTATTGGTAAGTAGTAATAGTACCGAGCAAAGCTCGTTCACTCAGATATTTAATATAATATCGAGCATCGCAAGGTCCGAAGCATAGTAAAGAAAGCTGCTTTAATTAGACGAAGTACAAAGAGGAGAGTTTTGCCCTAGTTAGCTTGAAGCACTATTATTCGACAGCGAAAGCTAAAAGCATAATCTGCATTTTTATTATTACTTTGTAGCTTTATTGAAGTTGATATCTAGTACCATCTTATAGTGTGAAGAAACTTCGTTATCAGCTAAATCTCGGAGACTGACTGACGCAGCGGGGCAATTCAAAGCTTAAACAGCAAACTTGAAAAGCTTGTTTGTTACAGACGTTCTTTTTAAAACATAAGCATTGAAAATATTAAAATTGTAAGAAAAAGCAAACTGCTTGAAGGTTTATTCCAACAGCTTGTATAAATATTCTTGATACTTTATCTGAGGACATTCAAAAACGAATAAAGGATACTTTTGCAGATCGAAATAATTAAATCCAGCTTAAATGCTACTATCTATACTATTCATAATCAAAATCAGGGGTGTGATAATCGAAAATAAAGTTGTACATCTTCCTACCATCGCAGGTAACCATAACAACGCAACCATCATCAGCCACCAGTATTTTTGCAGAATCAAAAGACAGAACTCTGTGCAAATGTAAAGTAATGGCATCTGAGAAATATCCAAGACCAGTTTTGCTAAAGGCATCTTTAGATTAAGATCTGAGCATAATAAAATACATTGTTATATTATTTTTTGTTCGACAACAATATGAAGAGTGAAGACCTTGAGGAAATACATTAAACTCAGTAAAGATTAAAGTCTAATATACTTATTTATACGATAAATCATAAAACAACTACACGAACTCATACATACTAGGATTACTAGGTAATTGTATGTTATGCACAATTTCGCTGGCTGCCTAAAATAAACTCTGTCCAGAAGGAGTTAATTTACGGGATAAAAAATAAAAAAGCTCAGTAAGTAAACGTTATCACTACGTAACATAAAAACGGAAACTAACCGAGAATTTTTTTTAAACAAAAGTTGATTCGCTTGTGCTTAGTCAGTTCATCTACTGGTAGTTATTTTTTTAACTAAGAAAGTGTAGTAAAAGCAGTTATCAAAGCCGAAATCAACCCACATTAGACAGCGTAAAAGGTCTAACTCTCTAAAAAGCTCTCAAAATGCTCTCATAATATTATCTCTCTTCTAAGAAGGACTGTGAAGGTACCTGAGCTAAACATTAGGGCATTAAAGACGGACGATTTGACTTTCTCCTATAGAGGGTACAAAAATACTCTTTTCAGAAAAATAGGATTCAGTCCAGACAGTTCCGATTTAGCACAACCACCGTATTGCATCGGTAACATATCTATCATAGACTTGGCCAGAGATTATAATGGTTCCCTCGTGACTGTGGAACATAGAACAATGGTGGGCCTCGCGAACTGGGGCAAAACTCTCCACCGCTTTGTAATACGACTAATTCACTTTCAATAGTTCGTAATACGTAATACAAGTATGAGTTATTGTGATGTAAATGTCAAAGTCAAAAGACCCTTATTCAACTTGAATAATTGGAGCATACGTTATTCTCACTATACTTTAAGATAATAGCCATAATAATACAGTAAAGTTTGTGGTCAAAATATTGGCCATAAAATAACGAGTCTGGATCACTTGGAACTTTTCTCTTTTCAGTCCTCTTGTAAACCATTTAATGTGGGCCAAATAGTTTCAATATCTGACCAATTTAGGGTCTGTGATTCGTAAGAACTATCCTTAATCAAAGTTAACAATACCGCTTTATAACAACTGAATCTGGGTGTCGTCAAGTAAGGCCGATATCAGGAGGTGATAGATATTGTCCTCCATGCTTCAGACCAATCCGACGGCTCTTTGGACGATTTCTTCTGGTCAATGCCTGTTGAGATGTCCACAGCGTGGAACATAATATTATACAGTGCATAAATGTTTTCGCAAAAACTGACTCTTTATTCACTCTCTCTCTCTCTTAATCCGATGGGACGACAGCTCTGAAACGACCGGAGGCTGTTAACCGACGGCTTAGCGTGCACGGTAGTGAAACACGGCAATTTACAAATTCCGGGCTTGGTTAAGTAGGTTAGTACAAAGAATTTCCTGATAGAAAAACACAATACTAAAATTGGCGCTTCATTGGGCACTTTAGACAATGCTTATTTTAGATGTAGATACAATGTATAATAGTGGATGTATCTACACAGCAGAAACAATCTCCCTACAATGTAAATCACGTCTGCTTATTCTCATAACGCTCCCTTTTTATACATATTCCATCAGACTGGAACCTGATGAAATAGGTAGGTTGCCCTGTATGTTGTATACGTATGTGTAAAACGATAGTTACGACGAGTTTAAAGACCTAAGCATAGGGTACCTCTTCCCTTGCATTGCATATTATTCATGCCATGTGCCGTTTTATTCCATTCAAATAGTGCCATATTATGATAGAGAATTAATATAACGAATGGACATAATTTAGGTACTTTTTTTTAAATTATTTCAAGTAATTCTTAATCTTTCTGGATGACTGATTTCCCGGTTCTGCACAAATTAGAATAGTGAAGGATTCATAGTATTAAGTAATTTGTATGAATCCTTCGCTTCGAACTCCATGGATTCAAACACTCATTGAGCTCCGAAACGATGATGAGTTAATGAAGCAACTTTTGGGAGGAGAAAATTTCTTCCGTGTTTCCGCTTCTGAGGAAATATACATTAAAGATCGAAAATACATGATTTTTAAATTTGAAAACCTCCACTTACACTCGTACGTCACGGGTTCTAACAATAATAAATAACGGGTACAGATTCTCATTAGGCTTCAGGGCGTTTAATAATGAACATCCACACGGCGTGATGTATTGAACGTCGGGAAGTGTTCAGGGGCTCGGATGATTAAAGGGTTTCCGTCGTGCAATTATCTACTCAAACGCGTCTTAATATTATCTTGTGAAGCCCGTAAGTTAAGGTGTTGCGGCCCTACCAGCCCGCGAAATTCAAATTTTATTTAGTTTTTCGCAAATATTAGACTAACTACACATTGTAGATTTACGGCAATGCATTTTGCGGGCCTACTTTTTATGCATCTACATGTTTTTAATATAAACTTTGCTCGAAAGTTCCCACTCTTCTCATATTGGTTCCCGAAAGATAATTTTTTGCAGTCTCCCAGATTTCGAGCTATCGGGAACCAATATGAAGTAAATGAGTAATGTTGAGCAGAGATTTTATTAAAAACATGTAGATGCATAAATGTTGTGCCCGCAAAACTCATTGCCTTTAGCCTTCAATGTATAATTAGCCCACTATGAGCGAAAAACTACATAAAATTTGAATTTTCGCGCCCGGGTGGTACCCATCGCCCTTAAGTCGTGCCTACGTCCTAAGTGTTAGCCAAGCAAGATAACAAATAAAATAATAGTTGTGAGAAAATGTGAAGGAAAATCTTCGATACATTTAAGTATATCTTTCCAAACGTAAATACCCATAAGTTATAGATGAAGAGGCAAGAGAAAAGCCTTAGGAGATATTATTGTAACAAATAACACCCTATCGTACAGTCCAGGTCAGCCCCACACGGTTTTACGAGTATATCTTAAACCATTACAGCATACAGTGCACTCTGCGCGGTACGGAGGGTTTAGTACAGGTTTTTGTACGAATTTCGAGTCGACTCGCATCGCATAAACGAATAAAATGACTCCGTATATTTATTTACAGCCAGCGCCATCTATTAACAGTCGCATTTCAGTGACTGTCCATAGATAGCGTTGGCTGTAAATTATCATCGTACAGTCCAGGTCAGCCCCACACGGCTTTAAGAGTAGGTAATCTTAAACCATTACAGCATACAGTGCACTCTTGCGCGGTACAGAGGGGTTAGTAATTAGTACAGGTATTTGTACGAATTTCGAGTTGACTCGCATCGCACAAACTAATCGAATGACTCTATAATCAATTAACAGCCACATTTCAGTGACTGTCCACAGATGGCGTTGGCTGTAAATGTATGGAGAAATTCGATTCGTTTGTGCGATGCGAGTCAATTCGAAATTCGTACAAAAACCTGTACTAGCCCTACAGAATTCTCCTCTCCGCCGCATTATCCGAGAGCTACAAATTCGAGTCACGTCTCGTGCTGTATTTTTCCACATATTTCAAACACGGTGCACCAATAAAACTACGGTCCTCCAGAGTTACAACTACGCGAAAATGTCTTCCACGGTAATAGGGTTTATTGGGGAATTGGGTCTTACACTACTTTTGAATTTGATAAAAAATATTACTTTATTATAAACTAGGATAAAAATAATAACGTGCAGTGAAAGAAATATTAAAATCCAACGAAGATTTACAAAGTTACAGGCGTTTAAACTTTGGAGTGGGGGGATCTTCTATCCCTTTCTCGCAAAACGAAAATTTGTATGAAGCCGCACGAAGCTACTATGGCATTGGTAAGGTGTGACGTCACAATTTCATGTTGCTATCTCTGTCTAATCACAAATCTTTAAATGCTTATAACTTTTTTGTTATTTGATCGATTTAATTAGTTCTTTCAGTGCACGTCATTATTTTAATTCTACTTTATAATAAAGTAATAAAAAAATTGGAGTGTAATACCCTATTGAATTATGTAGTCTGGCTACGAGTGTCTAAGTATTTCTTATCATTACTTTAGGTAAACGTATAAAATATGTGTAGGAGCATTGTCACCATTTTCACTTTCACATAAATTGACGATGACTAAATAAAATAATTTCAGACTAGGGTAGAGGTTGCTTGCTGCTCACCTGTCTTTGGATTTCATTTTATTATGGTAATATTTATTAGTGGTATAACTCATGAATGCAGTAAGTTCTCTACGAAGTAGTGAAAATATTTAAACTAAAACATGCAAGATGTTGATAATCGGCAATCGCTTCATACAACCTTGAGCGAGAGTGGAGCGGAGAGGAGCGGAGTGGAGAGGCGCCAATCGGAGGCGTGTGGCGCGTGCTCGAGTGGCTGCAGAGGCCGAGCGCATTCGAGCTACGGACCTAGTGCTACTAACCTGCGGAGCAAGCGCTTTCTGCAAGGTCGAGTTCATGATCATAATAATACGTACATATTTAGTACAATTTAAGGAACAATTAAATTTAATGATCATATTGTGATATAAAACCTACGTCTAACCAGGCCATGTTCACTTGTCACGTGACGACGACACCGCTACAGGTAGCATTTAACACGGACCGATTTCATTTCAGACGGTTGCAGCGCCCCAGCTAGGTTGCACGCGTTAGTTCTTGTAAGGTCTTTTTCACGCGCTGCGTGCGCCCGATTACAAGGTAGCCTTAGTACGTCGAAAGAGATAAAGTTACGCGATAGAAACAGAGCAAAACTTTAGGTGCTTAGCGGAGTTCGCAATAGCGCCTGGCACCGGCCAGACGCTATTGCGAACATGATTTGCACTTTTTTGTGTCAGCGCTATAGGGTCGCTATCATCTTGCGGAGTGAACCTTCTGCACCGTTAGGTTCTATTACTTTATCCTGTTATTATTATTGTATTCCGTGTTCTAACATACCAAAACAATCATCAATCGATAAAAAAATGGCAAATGTTTAACAAAAATTGAAGGTATATTGGAGTTCACGATGCGATTTCTGATGCGGGCTAATTTGGGGTTTTTTCAATAGAATTTCTGATTTGACTTAGGTTTGTTCTACGGGTAGGCTTGACCGCGGCTGGTTGCCACCCTACGCACAAATAGGTACGCTACAAGCACCACACACAAGCGACTTAACGTTCCGGTGCTATGCTCTGACATACTCGTAGATTAAATACGAGTAAGCTATGCATGAAATAATATATCTTACTCCTGCCTAGTTGGTAAAGTTACAACTTAGATATCGCCACTTACCCTTACTACTACACTTACGAGTACCACCAAGACATATTGCAGTTAAGAAGTAACATGTAATTGAATAAATAATATTGGTATTGCTGCATTATAGCTAACAGTTGTTAGAGGTATTTGGTGCCGAGTTTCGGGTTACAACTTTCAATCACGGTTTGACCTAGTTTCTCCCTTTCGACTCGATATTCTCGGAATCGTTTCGCAATTCGGTTTTTATTCGTGTATGAAATCTTTTTGTATCTTTCCTTCGAATGTCAAATTAAGTACTGTTGACAACCAAAGACAAAACAGCTGAGTATTAATATTATGATCCATAGAATTTATAATAGGTCGTCGCTCGATTTGATCGCCCTTACTCGCTTATTGACAAGGTACCATAAGTAATACCACATCAGCGAAAGTGTGTGTTTGATTGTGTCTTAGATACTCGTGTAAAACTTTGACAAGATAATTTAAATGATATCTTCGACTAAACTAACATAAAGTCAGGTTCACCCGACTAGTTTTCAAGATCGAAAAATAAGGCTCAAGTATTATTATCGCTGAATATTTTATCTTATGTCTGCGCGCATGTTTACGTACGTAACTATCGTGACAGATTTTCCATGAAGTTTTTTTATATAAAATTGATAGGCATGCGCTTGACTACAATCATGTCTGATGGGCACAAATGATGAGGTCTAGGGTAGAGCGCACTTGCCTAGAAAATGCCTATTCACTGTATGGTAATTATAACAAGAGAAAAAAGAGTCTTAGGCCCGGTTGCATCAATAAATTTTGACAGACACGTAACCGTTAAACATGGCGGCTTAGAACATTATGTCAAATAAAAAAAAGTTAACGAATGTATGTAACGTTAACGAACGGTTTGAAAAAATCGGCGCTTAATCTATGTATTCACTCTTATCTTGAAGGCACCCCAGACTGTTCTTGGCCTTTGGATTTGGATTGGTCTTTGGAATATTTGATACGACCGGACGCCGGAGCCTCCGCCTGCGTCGGTTTGGGGTTTTCACAACTCCATGACCATGGCTTTTTATCCCGAAAAAAAACCATGGTTCCCGCTACCAATTACATAGACAATTATATGGACATAGGCTTCTTTTAATCCCGATCTTTTTTCCAAATTTCAACTAAATCGGTTCAGTAGTTTTTGCGTGGAAGATGTAGGTACATACTACATATGGATGTACGTATAGATGTTCATTACTGTTGTTTGTAAGGATTTACCAATATACAAAATTCAATGAGTTGGTCGTTGCGCAGCCATAACCGTTGGGTCCGGTTACACAAGCGTTTGAACCGCAGCCATCGCAATAGGGATGCAGTGCATGCAACCGACTAGTATTGCCAACCTTCGCACACTTCCCGGACTAGCCAATTTCCGCATTTCCGGCCAAGATTAAAGTATCTGTCCTGAAACTGATCAACTGTACTTTATAATATTAAAATTTGTATTAAATAGCACAGTTTTTCCTGGGCCCATTATGGGCATCGGAATTTACACGTAATAAAATTTGCCTTGAAAATTGCAATTGTACTGTCAGTCATTACTTACCAAAATCGCAAATAATTATAGTACCTACGACATGACGTATTCTTCGGCACTTTCTTTACTTTTGCTTGAAAATATCTTAGTTTTTTGTGTAATCTGTGTAATATGTATAAAATTCTCATGCCACCGTGTTTTAACAAAACTCCTCCTAAATGGCTTGACTGATGGGTCGTAACAGTAGGCTATATTTGAAACCGTTATATGGCAGAACAACGTTTGCCGCGTCAATAAGTTAAGTATAGAAAGGCGTTGGACGACGCCTGAATCCCAATCAAAGGAGCACTTCACGGGTAGCATGTGGACGGCCTCCAGTCGAGCTATAAACAGCGTATCCCGGTAACCGCCGGGAGCAGCTGGCGACCCTAACTGCAGCTTGCAGCGCCGAGTAATTCCAGCGGGCCCGGAGCGAGGCAGGGCAGCGCCGCAGTGCGTACAAAGGTGCAATGAATCCTAATCAAAGGAGCACTTCACCGCATTTTCTCCTATTTGCCCGCCATGTTGTGTTTCCCACTTCCCCGCGCCTCGCCGCTCCCCCGGAACGCTTTCATCGGACAGCGGTTTAGCTTTTACCGTAATCCAGCGACGAATGTATACTCATTACTTACTCGTATGTTGCTTAGAAGTAATTTGGACTTGCTTTATTTTTTTTATATATCGGCATATATCCACAAACATACCTATGTCACGTAGAATGAGTTTTAATGTGGTTAGTAACAATTAACTCTTTTGTTTCAGGTAAATCTGGATTCGCTGACAAGGACAAATCGAGGGCAAAACCACGAGTGCTGGTATATGCAGATTTTTTTGAAACACCCAACACCCAACTTTTATTTATTTATTTATTTATTCTGTTCATATAAATTAACAAACATATTTGTTTGTTATAAATATCTCTATAACATAAACAAGGACATCTTACAAATGAGAATTTGTTTCAGAAGCCTTAGATATTGGAACAATTAAAATAATGCGAAATATAGATATTTCGATCCACCATAACGCGCCCCACTCTGTCAAACTCCATGCGATTCGAATAAAACATAAGCGATTTTGAGAGAGTGGGGCGCGTCATCGTGGATCGAAATATCTGTGGGTTCAAAAACGAGAAAAACAAAAAACAATAACTTATTTATTTTCCGGATCCCAGAAATTGAACTCTGCTGTCTGCACTACTAACCAGTAGTGAGAATTGACGAACGATGCAATCATGCGGTTCAAATGTTATATATGACATTTAATGAACATGTCAACGAAGCAATGTTACAAAGTACTCGTAATCTGTAATTAAACATCTGAGTACCTACAACATACAGTTCTAGTTACTCGTCGTAGGTACGATGTATCCTATTGAAACATCGGTCTAGGCTTATGCCTGTCATGTCGTCCAAAGCCGGAGCGACGTAAACCGCTGTAAGATAGGTGGGATATTATAAGAGTCTGGAAATTACATGTCGCCTCCTGCATCCAATATACCTATTAATTGTGGGTTCAAATAAACAGTTGATGCTTTAAGTACCTACTTATACACACAAAATCGACCTTTGATACTCTGTAGTCTGTATCAAACAGAGAACCTTAGCCCGAAGGTAAGGTAAGGTGGCTTGGGCCAGTATTTTTTGCTTTACATGCTCTCCCGGGCGCGTATTTACGTTTCCTTGTTCATTAGGAAGCATTACTGTCGGGAAGGAGGTACGGGTTTGTCGCGCTAACTGTCTTTACAAACTCGTGTGCAATTCAGTTAAAGACTTTGTTTGAGTTTCTTGCTAATTCAATAATCTCAAAATTGCCTTCAAATAAACACGGATTTTGGCGCTAAACTAAAGCGTAATCTCCTAAACTTGCGCGCGGAGGACGCAAACTTATCATAAATTGAACACGATTTTGTAAAGGCAGTTATAGCGCGACAAACTCGTGCGTGTTTCAAGGCAGTACTGCCTCCTAATGAACACGGAAACGGAAATACGCCTCCCAGGCACGAGGAATGAGGCATCACCAGCTCTGAAGCAGAAACACGATTGGATAAACTTTCTCCATAGAAAGTGCTTCCAAAAGTTGGTCCGAAATCTCCATATTTCTCATTTTTATCGGAAAGTACCATGGTTGTAATTGTACTTTTTGTTTGCGAAAACGTTTAGAAACGGATTTTAGTTTTTTCATATTTCTCCGCGATGCTGCATGTCGCACTCACTAAAGTATTGGTAAAAGTAAGAAGGACAAAAATAAAATCAGAATATTACCTTGATAGATAAACAAAATATGTAACTATGCTTGGACCAACTGGTAATTGGAATTTTCGTTGTGCTCAAGATGTGAGTTAAGCACCTGGTTTTATATACCTAGAAGGTTATAGAGTGGAAGGTATAACGAGCAAGCAAAGCGGCTGGTAACTGGTTACATTCAGCAATTTTGCGGCCTTTACACATTTAACTTATTGCCGGCGAACAAAATCGATAAGTTCGGTACAGTTAAGCTATCTGATAGGGTCAACACTCAACACCTATCTATGCAGAATATCGATAACTGTTTTACACCACTTTCGGAAATTACTCGTTTGTATACTCTTTGAGATTTAATCAAAATATGATAATTGTACTATGCAATTTATATCAGAAGCGTGTTTAAGTTGATGGACGACGAATGACAGAAGATTGTTTTTTTCCCTTTTGAACTCAGAGATATCAATTTAAGATCAATGAAGAATTTGACATGAATATCTGGGTGACAGAGCTTCGCTCGGTGGCCAATAGATGGCAGCAGTAGTCATATTTTTATTTTTTTGGTAAATTCGACATTTCTAAAAATGAATCCTAGCTAGATCGATTTATCGCCCCCAAAACCCCCTGTATACTAAATTTCATGAAAATCGTTCGAGCCGTTTCCGAGATCCAGATTATATAGAAATATATATATACAAGAATTGCTCGTTTAAAGGTATAAAATAGGATTTACGTCCAGAAACTGCTATACAATTACTTAAGTAAACAAAATTAATTTTGAATTTAGAATAAAGAGAAACTGGTTCGTGTTAAACTATCCAACATTTTCAAAGTACTGCTTATATTTTAGCTTTGTCTTTTCCTCCTGTTCAAAACATCAAAAGCACGGAGGAAGTTTTTCATCAAAAAGTTATTTGTACATTTTTTTATGAAATATCAATTTCACTGCGTGCACGCACACGAATTAAAAATAAATTAACTCTCAGAAGTATTAGAACAAGAGGAGTGAAAATGCACTTTTAGGGCATTTTAGTAACTCCGATGTGTTTACAACGTATTCTAACGGCAAAAGGTACCTAAGCCATTCATTAACAAAGCTGTTGAAAAAAAATAAGTGAGGAGGCAACAGAAATACCATTTTTCAGTACATTAAAGTGCTGAAATAACACCACATAGCCGTACATCAGCAACCCTAGTTCGACCCAGTTCCCCAGTGGGCCAGTTCTACTCACCCTGACTCTGAAATTATAATGGAGCCAACCGCATAACCTCGATTAGAGCAATTTTATGAATGGCTCTGTTTTTACCGCATTCCCCGATCTGTTCCGTTTGATAGCTGTTCAGCCAGTGTATAAGCACGGATACTAATGATTATGGTACAAATTCTGTTTTGGTACTATTTTTAAGGTTTCGTACCTCAAAAGAAAAAAAACGGAACCCTTATATTTTATCTCACCATCATTCCCTAGATTACTAAACTGTCCAGCGAATGAACACTCGTTAAAATTGTGACAAAAATAAATCGGAATAAAGTTACGAATATTAAAGTTTAATCATTTTAGAAACTACAGTCACATTATTTGGAGTTCAAGTCATCACCAGATAGATCAAGTGCAATAGAAAAAGCCGAAAAGGGCCGAAGAGCTAAGGGCTTCTGCTCGAAAATGGGATGATTTTTGAGTCATTTATATAACTGGTATAGTAGAACACTGGAAATATGAGGTAGGTACCACTGTCGATCTGCACCGAAGGATATTCGTTCTTAGGCCACAATTTTTTATCACGATAGCTAAAAACGAATTATAAACTTATCCTTTCCTCATCCATGTCCTGTTTCATTAATAATAACGTGACTTAAAGAATACGTTAAACACGCGTTGGTATAAATTTCATCAGAATTTAATTACAGCCGTTGCCATAATGCGAGTATAACAATTACTTTGCAAGAAATATGGCGACGATTAAAAATTCATTAGTATGGTATAACGCATTAAAAAGCGCGCCAAAGTCGACCCCTGAGAGTTACGCTTAGGCCCGGTTTCCACTGCAGGGGAGAGGAGAAGAGTTAGGCGGACCGCGGAACCCAGTGGCGGAGAGGACATAAAGAAACCTGCCGTCATTTGAATTTAGGAGAAATCAATGCGAATCGTAAATCGGAGCGAACAAAACTGACTGTAGGGAATTAGTGATGCTGTGTCCGAACGCTGAGTAGAGCAGTTGACTTGTCATGTCATGTACACATGTAGATGTTAGATGTACATTCTTACATTTAAAAACACCTGCTAAAAACCATAATAGGCGTATCAGTCTGTTAAAAATGAGACGTATCTTCTCGCCGTTTGTACGATGTCCAACGAGAGCAGGAAATCAATGTGTTAATAAACGATATATTTGATTGGTTACTTACAGAGCATCTCCTTTCCTCTCTAATCCTCTCCGCTTCAGTGAGAACCGGGCCTTATTCCAGTCGCCACATAATATCCGAAGCCGTCGCGTTAATTGTATTGCGCGATAAATTGTTCTGCATTATTAATTAATTGCCCTCTTCCCGTCTCTAATGTATATGATTAGACTTCAAGGAGACATGTTTATTTATTCAGGGTGCCGTATGCAATACAAAATCATAAGTTGATCCAATAATAATGGTATACCTACTTAATTAAGAGCCAAATGGATGATAATAATAATTAAACAACTGATATATAAATATATGTTTTACGCTAATAAGCAACCCGATGCCCGTGGTAAATTTTCCAAAAGAATGTTTGTGTATGCCTTTCGTTAATGTAGGAGCCAAAAGGCATCGGTATTTAGAATTCCGATTGGGTTTTTGGTTTAGTAATTATTATTTTTTCAATAATATCCGAATATGTCTTGAATCTTGATCATAACATTAACAGCGTAGGCAATATGATAATCCGTTTTATAATTTTAGTTTTCTCAGGAATACTTTCTTTAGTCACTGTCAACTGGGTCAATTCAATTATGCCAAGTCTCTACAAGTATAACAGATCTTATTAAAATTCCGCCAGCGAAATTATTTTGAAGGCAAATATTGTTAGCTGACTTTAAGGCTTCCGAGGGTTTTAGTTGGCCTCTCGGGGAAAACGCTGAGGGGGAAAATATAACGGAGTAATCATTGGTTGAATTATGAGTTACCGAAAAAACAGGAACCGGGTCAATAGGCGCTCAAGGCACGCCCTGATTTATGGGGCAAGGCCCACCTACCGCCTTGGGACGATATTTTCTTACTTATTTTATATCGGACGGACGATTCCAGCACATCTTCATTTCCAGATATTTTCACACAATTCTTTTATTGGGTCGCCCTTTCTTGGCTTTCTTTGTTCAACACCTCATTAACGTGAATTATACGGCTCATCCTTAGAGAGATTGCCGCTAGATGGCGCTGTTACGATAGTTACAGTTTTTAATCATTTACGCCAATAGTAATGAACTTTTTTTAATAATATTTGTTTTGCGAAAGTTAAACATTGTCTTTTATTTTATCACATCATTACTTCAAACTAAAACGTAGCCATTTTGTTATTTAGTTCAAGTATTAATATCTGTCATCTCGGTGAGCGTAAAGACACAACGCGCACGCATACATTGATGCTATGGTTCCAATCCAAGGTTCTGTAGTTCTTACGTGTACTATCAATTACTAGCGTAAAAAAGACATAGATGCAACATAGATGGCGTTAAAATTAAAATACTCCGAGATATCATTTATAGTCCACAATATCAAATTTTCGGAGAGAAATCCAGGGCAAGACACTAAATTCAAAACTCCGAGCTGGTACTAAAATTTTCTTGATAAATAAAAACAAAAAAAAACTAGTTATTGCCCGACCCAGATATCGAACCCAGGAAGTCGTGATTACATCCACCTACTTCTTTTACTTGTAGGTATCTAACAAGTAATTACCTATTAGATATTTCAATCCACGGAGACACGCCCCATTCTGTGAAAATCGCTAATGTTTCATTCGATTCATATGAACTTTGTCAGAGTGGGTGCATCGTCGTGGATTGAAATGTTTATATCTATCTACTTATACTATACCTAATATTGATATCTATTATTTTGACGACCGAATCGCGTAGTGGTAGTGAACCTGCCGTTGCGTCGTCGGTCGGTCCTAGATTCGGTTCCCACTACTGGTAAAGATTTGTGTGATATAAGCAGGAATGATTTCCAGTGTCTGGGTGTTTTTCAGTATTTTATATATTATTCTATAATATATAAACTTCTCTCGCCAATCTTTGTTACTAAACTCCTCCGAAACGGCTCGACCGATTGTTATGAAATTTTCAGTGTTTGATCGGTATGTCTGAGAGCAGGAGGTTATCTATTTTTTATATCCCTAATGGCAAGACAACGTTTTCCGGGTCAGCTAGTTTATGTATATACATAAATAATAATAAATAATATAATACATACACATATGTATGTGTATATACATATACATGCCTATGTAAATATAGGTATATGTATCAGATATCTAGTAGGTACCCATAAGACTAGCTATCACTTACCCTGGGGCTATATTGCGATGTGTGTGATATGCTGATATAGGTATAAAGTTGCCACAATTTGCAAGAAAAAAATGATTTATAGGAAAATAATACTGTTACACCCTACTTGCTGTCATAAAATAATCTTACAGTAGAAATACAAGTACTATGTAATATATGTACACTTACCAGAACCAAAGATACATATTTTTATTACTTTATGCCAGAACTACTGAATGTACTTCAATATAGGAAATAATGTGTCAATCTTATTGTGCAAAGTAAATATAATTACACGAGTATCGACCATGTTGCGTTTTCAACGACATTCAATTTTACACTCTATGTCAATATGTGTAAAATTAGTTTTTCAGTGTTCCCAAAAAATGTTTTGATTTCAATATCGTCTGCTTATTTACGTAAATGTAATCCTTTTTAAAAAACCGGCCAAGTGCGAGTCGGACTCGCGCACCGAGGGTTCCATAGCATAAAAGAAGTAAAACATTGAAAGAATCACTTTTGTTCATGAATTTACGAGTTATATTTTACATATTATAGGTAGGTACTTTTGTTGGCGAACCGCAAACCTAACTTTGTTTTTGGCGGTTTATTGTTATTATCAAAAAAAGTATGATAGTTAGAGAGTTGATTCTATTT
Organism: Coenonympha glycerion; assembly: GCA_963855885.1. Taxonomy (NCBI): domain Eukaryota; kingdom Metazoa; phylum Arthropoda; class Insecta; order Lepidoptera; family Nymphalidae; genus Coenonympha; species Coenonympha glycerion. The sequence continues at coordinate 6,342,458 of OY979648.1, read as the reverse complement.
TTCCTGTAAAATATACATTAACTTCTACTGATCATAATTATTTCAGATTTTTCGATTGGTAAACTTTGGAGATAAGGGGGGGGGACGGTATTTTTTTCGACAGTTTGCCCAATAAATCAAAAACTATCAGGCATAAAAATAAATAAAAATTGGTTTTAGAATACACAAGTAACGCCCTTCCACATGATACCCTACTCAATATTGTTATCTCATTTTGAAATTTCCCAGTTTTTCCCCCTTTTTAAATAGAAATAAAAAAGATTTTCAATTTTTAATGATTGAAATGACGGCGCGCCGCAATTACCTACCTACAACTATTCCAAATTTCAGGTCGATAGCTTTAATAGTTACTGAAATAATCGAGTGTGACAGACGGACGGACGGACGGAGAAAGTCTCACCATAAGGGTTCCATATTTATCATTTTGGTATGGAACCCTTAAAAACATAACAACTGATTTCCGTGACAAGGCGATAAATTTACCACCACTTTTGGACTCAAATTACTTTCTGTAGGCATCTTCATGCATCTTATGGTACATCCTTCCGTGAAAAAAAAATTTAAAATAAAGTAGGTCGTACCTATTTAGAGTAAATAGGTCATACTTAGAAACATATTATAACCGCCCGTCCACACTGCTCGCGAAGTTCCTCGGCGAAGTACTCAGAAAAGTTTACCGAAGTCGAAGTAGGTCACCACACTAGGTACTCGGTGAACTTCGCGAAAACTCTTTGTCGTCCTTTGACTCGGGCGAAAAACCAACAACAAATGGAAGTTGCCCGAAGTGAGTCCGAAGTGGGTCGAAGTTGGCGAAGTTAGACGAAGTGCCCCTCCACACTGCTCGCTCCGTTCAACTTCGGTCCCACTTCGGTCAACTTCGCGAGTGGGAGGCCGGGTAAGAGGTACGCGCGGCTACTCGCGAAGTTCCTCGGCGAAGTACTCAGAAAGTTTACCGAAGTACTAAGAAAAGTTGGCGGAGTTAGACGAAGTGCTCCTCCACACTGCTCGCCCCGTTCAACTTCGGTCCCACTTCGGTCAACTTCGCCAGTGGGAGGCCGGGTAAGAGGTACGCGCGGCTACTCGCGAAGTTCCTCGGCGAAGTACTCAGAAAGTTTACCGAAGTACTAAGAAAAGTTGGCGGAGTTAGACGAAGTGCCCTTCCACACTGCTCGCCCCGTTCAACTTCGGTCCCACTTCGGTCAACTTCGCCAGTGGGAGGCCGGGTAAGAGGTACGCGTGGCTACTCGCGAAGTTCCTCGGCGAAGTACTCAGAAAGTTTACCGAAGTACTAAGAAAAGTTGGCGGAGTTAGACGAAGTGCCCTTCCACACTGCTCGCCCCGTTCAACTTCGGTCCCACTTCGGTCAACTTCGCCAGTGGGAGGCCGGGTAAGAGGTACGCGCGGCTACTCGCGAAGTTCCTCGGCGAAGTACTCAGAAAGTTTACCGAAGTACTAAGAAAAGTTGGCGAAGTTAGACGAAGTGACCCTCCACACTGCTCGCTCCGTTCATCTTCGGTCCCACTTCGGTCAACTTCGCGAGTAGTGTAGAGCTCCTATTTAGTACGGGACGGGGCGTCCGCGTACCATCCTGAAATGCTTAGGTATAGTCCGACAAGGCTCTGTTGGCACTTGAATAACATTGACAGGAGGGCGCTGATATAGAATAAAGGCTTCCAGAAAATTAAATCTCCTCAATTTTATTTCTATTTAAGTTTGAAATAGTTAAAAGTAAAAAAAAACAACTCAACATACAATAGTGATATACCGACAGAGCAAACTATCAAACAGTATCACAAGATAGCAGCGTTAGTACCAATTTTGGCCGTGCGCAAAGATAGCCTTGTCGCACTGCACTAGAGTACTTTTATAATTTACTAGCCCGATTCGCATATTTATATTTGCGCGGCGCTGAGCGCGACGTTGCCAGTTCGGCACTGCGCGCGAGGTATATAAAATCAAAAACATAAATGTGCAATGAGAGCCAAGTTCAATATTATAATATTATATGCCTTGGTTGTTGACTTCTACGACAAAATAAGTGAGATCTTAATGGGTGACAAGTTAAATGGTCTTTCCTGAAACTTATTTAAAACAACGTAAAATATCATATCTTCTTGTAACTTAGGATAATATATTGAAGCCTAAGATTCATTTCACATTTATGTTTTTGATGAGATATCATTACTTTTTGTACATTAATTATTAGTAGGTACTTATTTATAACAAAATTAATACCGAATGGTTACAAGCACTGAGTATAAGTTAAGTATTCATATTAGAATCAACAAAGTGAAATCAATAAAATGATAAAAATTTACCAGTTTCTGTTTTATTCACTTAATTACCTACCTGCATGCCAAATTTTAACTTTCTAGGTCATCTGAAACTGGGATATAGTTTTGATAAAAGTCAGTGATAAAAATGTCGATTTTCAAGATCAATCTATAGCTACATATATAGATAGATTGTTCAAGCAAACTTGCTTGAAAGCATGTATAAAGGTTGGAATAGGGAACGATATCGGGAAAACGACGTTTCCCTTAGGATTTGTGAAAAAAGCGAATTTGACGCGGGCGGGGCCGCGGGCAAAAACTAATGATATCATCACTATAAATGTGAAAATGGGCACTATGTAGGTTCTGAACTTAGCACTGCACGCAAGTGTGTTTTAGTTGAACAATGGGATATGGAATCATAATGCTATAAATGTGAAAATGGGTACCTGTGTTATAGGTTCCGACATTACAACTGTTTCACTGTTAGCATTTTGTGTTTTAGTTGAGCAATGAGATACAGGTTAATAATATTATAACTATGAAAACGGGTAACGGTACGGGATAATATAGGTTCTGAACTAACAACTGTTTCATTGCTGACAATTTATGTTTTAGTTGAGCTATGGTATATGGGATGGTAATGCTATAAATGTGGAAATGGTCACCTACCGATATAGGTTCTGAAAATACAACTACAAATTTTTCGCTATTTACCTATAATGTGTGTTTTGGTCAAGCAATGGGATACAGGTTAATCATACTACAATTAATGTGTTCCTGTATAGTTTTTGAAATTAGAACTGTTTCGCCACTAAAAATATGTGTTTTAGTTGAGCAATAGAATATGTGATAGTATATATGCTATAAATGCGAAAATGGATACCTTTTATGGATACCTATATTGAAATTATTTCGCTCTTAAGCGGATACGTTGATTTCATTTTCGTCCTTCTCACTCTTATGAATACGTTGGTGGGTTAGGTTAGATTGGGTTAGTATGCAGCGTTGCAAAAGAATATAACAGAAAAACGTTAAAACGAAAACGAAAAATGTCGTTCTGAGCGTTTTTGGATATTATTTTTACCGATACATTAAAGGAAAAAGTACAAATATGTCCATCGTAGTTATTGATGAAAATTAGAAAAATTGAGATTTTGGAGCAATTTTGTGGGAGAACTTTTTGGCGAGAAATTTTTATCCAATCGTGTTTCTGAAGTTAGGTTAACACATATGCTGTTTTTTATCCCAGAAAATCCATGACTCCCACGGGATTTGTAAAACCTCGAAATTCACGCGGGCGAAGCCGCAGGCAAAAGCTAGTATCTAAATAACCGTTTGAGATATGTTTATAAAATTTGGAGCATATATGTATCTTGCAAGTCTCAATATATGAACCAAATTTGAAACGTTTATGTCAAATAGTTTTTGAGATATGAAGGTGTCAAAAGTGGCACCAAATGGTTCGTGTAATATTACACATGTTGCGCTTGCCAGTTTTGTTTTTGAACTTGGCTTGACACGCTGCCGCGTGCCTAGACCTAATCAATGGCAAACAGCGGTCTTTTGAATCGCGTGTGTTAGTGTGACCGTCACAAAATTGGCGAATCTGCCAAATACTGAGAAAAGATATATACCTATGTGATCTGCCACCTTGATTCCTGAACTGCATAATTACTTAAAATGCTTTCTTTTAAACGGCAAACGGGAAATGTCTATAACGTAAACGAAAGGTTTAGGTAGTACCTATATAAATATCTTATAGGTAGGTATTATACCTATTCATGTTGATGGTACCTAAAAATACCTAAATCACGAAAGTTAGACATTTTCCGTTCTTTTCGCCAAGTTCTTTTAAAGTATGCAGTTCAGGAATCAAGGTGGCAGATCACATAGGTATATATTATATTATATGTAAGTAACACATGTAATATAAATTATAAATTCACATATTAAAATACATATATTATAGGCTAAGATATACATATATTTAAAGACTAGGGAGTACAAAGTAGACTATGTAACTTTGTTAGGAGGACTATCTAATTGATTTAATAAGATAGTCCTTCTATATATACAAGAAAAATAGACATAAAATCATGAGATTTTTCATTTTATATCAAAGATTATAAGGACTTCCTTGTAATCTGTCACATTCTGCCACTTTTTTGAATCGTCAGCTTATTCTACCAGACTTTAAATTTATGATCCAAATCTGCCTAATTGGCAGAAATCTGCCACAAACGGTCACACTGGGCCGCGAGGGCGCGGTAAATACCTACCAACTTCAGTTTCTAAGTAAAGTTTTTATTCTTAGAGGAACCCTAAAAATGATAAAAATGGTGCATTCACGGTAACGTGATTATGATTAATTTATGGCAATTGGCAATAATTACTCCATTTTTATTACTCTACTAGCAAACCCGACGAACTCCGTTTCGCCACCAGATGGCTTTCCCGCTAAAAAGATTTTCCCGCTTTTCTGTTGAAATTTTTCCTGAATTTTCTTTGCTATAAACCTCACGGAGCCCGAGACCTTTCCAACGAATGCAAAACCGTGGAAATCGGTTCGTGCGTTCTGGAGTTATAGCGTCAGGAAGGAAAACCCGACTTGTTCTTATATAGTAGACTAGCAAACCCGGCGAACTCCGTTTCGCCACCAGATGGCTTTCCCGCTAAAGAGATTTTCCCGCTTTTCTGTTGAAATTTTTCCTGAATTTTCTTTCCTATAAACTTCACGGAGCCCGAGACCTTTCCAACGAATGAAAAACCGTGGAAATCGGTTCGTGCGTTCTGGAGTTATAGCGTCAGGAAGGAAAACCCGACTTATTTTTATATAGTAGATAAGATTGTCATCACTCAGCCTCAGTTCATACTAAGAGATGAACCTATCGAATTTCGAACAGCGTCCATATTAGCGACGTATTTTTATCATCTAATGATAGATGGCGTGGCGTTGTTCAAAATGAAGTTGTTTTAGGTAGTTATAATAGATGTCGCTTGTAAACATCACGTAAACATAGCTATAGGTATGTTTTTTCTCACCCACACATCTTTAAATTTGGCGTTTTTTGATTGCTGTATTATTTTTTAACTAAAGTAAATATTTGCCTGATATTGAAATTGCGTGTATAAAAAGTCCTAAGTAAATCGTGAATATCAATAGATTTAACAATAAATGTATATTTTTCGAGATTAACTCAAGTAAAAAATGTATGAGAGCGTGTGGTCCTTAAGTTCCAATAATATCTGCTTCGTAGAGAACTCGTATTTTGACAAAGATCGGCGTAAGGGCAGTTCAATTGAGTTATTTATGTAAATAATGATTTGTGTAGGTATATGTTACACTCTCTCTCTCTATTTTATACAGCTAAATGCCGAAGTGTGGGTTTTTCAGTGCAGAAATCTCGCAGGTATAGTCTCGATGAACAACAGGTTTCCGAGTACCTACCGTAGTTCGACCGGTGACGCCTTAAACTAAGGTCCTTACTACTGTCAGAAGGTATTTTCACTGTAATTTCAGAAACTGCGCATTTAGCTTATTATTTTCGGCTGAACCTTGTTATACTAACAATAACGGCAACTATAGAAATCACGTGTATGTCAAGTCCGGTAGTCTCCAAGCATAGGTACTCTTCAACCCAAAATCTGAAGACCTGTTCTTCTGACACGAGATCTATAAGAGGACACATATACGACATACGTATAACATACCTACACATTAATAGACTAGAGCGGCATCGCGGCTGGCGTGAGCTCTATTTTAGTCCCATGTGGCTTTATTTCCAAAAATCTTTTCGTAGCGGATGTCTACGTCATACGGCTCAGGTCTGGTCTGGTCTTCGGAGACTTCGGCCGTGGCTAGTTATCACCCTACCAACAAAGGAGTGCCGCCTAGCATTTTAGCGTACCGCTGCGATGCTGTGTAGAAACCGTTGGGGTGACTTTATTTACCCCTTCCAAATTAGTACGTTAACATCTTCTACTGCATCATCATTACCATCAGGTGAGATCGCAGCCAAGTACTAACTTGTATAGTGTCACAAAAAAAAGTAAACTTCTCGCAAGCTCTGGCGTAACAACAACCAAATCGCTTCACAGTTAAGTGGGGATATCCAGAAGCGTTTTATCTGTAAGTTCCCGATTGAATGCAGCCTTCATTTGGCGTGAAACGTGATTATCTAGTCGCGTGCACCGGCTCGAGGGGCCATTGTTATCACCCTGTATCACGGAAATGGAAAAAGCTCCGACGAATAAAATTGTTTTTGAGTTTTGTACAAAAATTTAAAAACAGTCGATTTCGGTCTGATCTTCTGTGTGTACATTATAAGAATACATTTTAATCGCTTGCTAGCCTAACTAAAGTTTGTTTGTGTGTTTCTTATTCCTACTTGTTAAAGCTTTAGCTGAAATTTCGACATGCGATAGATTATACTTTGTCTGTCTCCAGTCGTTCCTTCATTGCTGAAGATCGTGGTCCTTTTTTTATCGCTGGGGAATGCATTTACGCATCCCGCCCCGGGCAGTGCAATGGGGTGGATATACCCACTAAACCCCAGCGGAGCCTTCTGCGCCGTAATGGGGCGCCACAGGATCGCTTTCGCAACTAACTGTGACACCCCGGCGTTGTTGCCTCGTTGTTCGTGGGGGGACATGATGCGCACATGATTCTGAGGCAAGGGTTTCTCTCTCGGCCATTTTGCAACCTTGTGCGGATTTGATTCTTCCACCTTGTTCTATCGCAGACCAGTCTTGCAAGTGTGTGGCACTTAAGAGTCCCTCAGCTGGTTTATACTCTGGAGTCTGGACCATTTTACTCTAATCTGTCACCATGCGCCAGACACCGAGTATTAACCCCTTCGCACACGGCTCATAAACGTAAGCGTAACGTAATCCTCGCGTACGACGAGAGCAGTGAAATAGTGATCGTGCTCGTACGAACAATTTCAAACATATCCGCAGACGAAGCGGTGTTGCAGCGAATCGTAGGAGGCTTAATTGTTATATTGTTCTGCGTAGCGTCATAACGATACGCTTACGAGCCGTGTGCGCAGGGGCTTAGGTACTTTCTATCACACAGAATTTGTAAAAACCGAAATTCCTGCGGGTTGAGCCGTGGGTAACAGCTACTTTGTTTAAAATTACAAGGGAGTCGTCGCGTATGACCTGCAGTCAGACTTTATTTAAAAATATTAGACATTCCTTCTTTGCTACGTCCCCAGAGTCTACTACGTTTACTAGACGATGTTATTGTTTGGCTAGGTTCCAATCTCGGAACATTATTGATAGAGGTAGAGACGAATTCAATTTTTAGGACGCAAACATTTGTTTACCGGGACGGAATTTTAAATGGATGAGGGTACGAGTGTATAAACGACCATACATCGCCTAGTTCATTGGATTTTAGTCTTCCCATCCATTTTCATGTATATTTGTTGTCTATGTATGTTTTCTAAATTGAGTAACATGAGTTTGATTGATTTTTTTATATTGAGCTTTTTATTTTAGCACGCAATTTTTCCTTCTGTTGAGATGAGGAAGACATTCACCCCTGAAGTTAAGTGATACTTCTTTGTGTCTCAAAATGATGCTTTTCATTGGCATACAACATACTGCACTGCGTCCTCATACTGAGATATTAGTCTCACTACGCTTAATATAGTTTTTTTATAGATTACTGTACCTTTTACAAGACAAAGTATTGCTTCGCAGTTACTTATCTTATACGCGGCTGAATATCCGACTCTGCTTTGATACCCATCCGGATAGATTCAAGACTAACCACGTTGTGAAGATCTGTTACCAAGAGGCAAAGGAAATATAAACAGTGGAAACATATATAGAAAATGATTTTAAGACCATGACACAAAGGCCATAAACAATGGCATTGCGGTATTGCCAACAGGGAACTTGAATAATTACGTGTGCAATTATTTCATTTTATTTTCAATACAAAAAATATTATTTCATTTAGAAAAATAAAATTTAGCAACCCTGACTTGCGATATCAACAAACCTCATATCATTTTCATTATTCCCCAGTTAGTTCATTGATATTGAACCAGCTGTTTTTAGGGATGTCACTTGAAATTAATGGTAGGTATATTTTTGAACTCCCTATACTTCCCCTCAGGATATGAGCTTCACTTCTTGTGATATTTTTTCATGCATCTATACATCGTCCCCTACCTTAGGCTTTCGGCTAATTACGGCAATTTATTTACACGTTGTATAAAGAGGTAACTAACGGTATCAACACGGTTCTCATGGTAAACATAAATCGAATATATTTAAAATTGAATAAAAGCTACAAACGAAATCGCTAAGGACTATAAATTACTTGATTATAATGCCGTCAAAATTAAAAGTTGCCGCGTGACCCAGAAATACCGGCGTTTATTTAACAGTTCCTCGTTCGCTGTTTAGACATTTTCAGCTGGCGCGCTGCCAGCACTGAGTACATGCAATAGCCAAACTTTGTCCGCCGAGGATAATTCACCCAACACGGACATACTCTGCACTCTGCACATGGTGCTCTCCTTTAAAACCACGAAGTAGTTGAGAGAATAAAATCTTGTTCTAAACAAGTAAATAATTTACAAAATAATATAGCAGTTACTCGGAATGACGTAATGATTCTAACGATACCCCATATGACCTTATCTGTTCAAGCGTTCAGAAGTTATGATGGAATAAAAAAGTCACATACATACATATATGTATATTATTTATACATAGTTATACATACATACATACATACATGCATAAATACATAGGTACATGAACCCTAAAAACATTACTCTTTTTTTTTGCAGTCGTGTAAAAATATGTTTCTCTTGCAAACTGTTATGCAAATCCATAGACATTACAATGGACCCGGCAGACTACTGTTTTATTATGAAGAAGGTTGACGTAAAATGTTCCGATGGGCTCATCCTCGGGTACATATCGGTGTACAAAGGCCAAATACTAATTTTCACCTATTCGCCACATATTCACGATGGTTAATATAATGGGTTATGTCACTATCAGTCAAATCAATCATTGGATGTAAACAGCAAGGCATGTGCAACGTTGCCAGAATGTTAACTGGACAGTTCTTTAGATGTTCCTCATTTGCAATTGGCGGCACGCCAAACATGTCCAATAGACCAATTTTGTACAGCGCGTAGGTATTTAGATGAACGGACTGTATACACGGATCTGTCAATATTTGTCTTTCATATACATAACTTAGTTAGGCCTGCTTTTTATAACCTTTCTATCTATCCACGGTTTTTTTCTACTAGAGTTAAAAAGGTGCTGGCTTCATACTCATTATGTCTAATTTTAGGTAAACAAAAAAAAGATTCCGACGAATTGAGAACCTCCTCCTTTTTTTGAAGTCGGTTAAAAATCATCTATAGCTACTTGAAAACAGCCGTTTATGTCATTAACAGTATTAGACATTTACGTTTTAATTAATTATAATAAACTAGCAGATACCCGCGGCTTCGCACGCGTAAATTTTAGTTTTAACTATTCTACGGAAACCATCCATTTTCCGGAATAAAAAGTACCCTTTGTGTTAATTTACATGAAATCTATCTTCATTTCAACTTTAAACCAAAAATTTTCAGTAGTCGTGCGTGAAGGAATAAATTTTCTCCCGGCATGAATATCTGTTTTTCCGTATTATCACGAAAACAATGGATTTTCCCGAGAAAAAAGTAGTTGATTGTAGGATATAATCTATCTCCATTCCAAATTTTAGCCCAATCGGTTCAGAAGTGACGGCACGATGGAGTATTTCTCCCGCATGAATATCTGCTATTTAACTATAATTTTCTTAGAAACCATGGATTTTCCCGGGATAAAAATATGCCTTTGTATTAGTCTAGGATAAAACCTATCCTCTTTTTGAATTTCAGTCATATCAGCCATATTTCAGTCATATTACAGCGTGAAGTAGTATTTTTCCCGCGTGCATATCTGTTTTTAAGTTTCCCCGCGGAAACCATGGATTTTTTTGGAATAAAAAGTAGCCTTTGTATTAATCCAGGATAAAATCGAACTTCATTCCGCATTTCAGCCACATCAGTTTAGTAAGTAACGTGTGAAGGAATATTTTTCCCGCGTAGATATCTGTTTTTCACTTCTATCATAGAAATCATGAATTTTTCCAGGATAAAAAGTAGCCTAGGCATTAATTCAGGATTTAAACTATCTCCATTCCAAATTTCAGGCAAATCGATTCAGTAGTTGCGGCGTGAACAATTTTTTGCGTGTAAATTTCTGTCTTTAACTAATCCTATATAAAATGTAGCTTATGTGTTAATCCAGGATATAATTTATCTCTATTCCAAATTTGATCTAAATCGGTTCAGTAGTTGCGGCGTGAACGAATATTTTTCCCGCGTGGATTTCTGTTTTTCACTATGATCATACTCGTAGAAGTCATGAAATTTTCCGAGATGAAAAGTAGCCCTAGCCTACGTATTCAATCCAGGATAAAATTTCAGTCATATTAGTTCAGTAATTACAGCGTGAAGTAAGTAGTATTTTTACCACGTGAATATCAGTTTTTCAGTTTTCCCGCGGACATCATAGATTTTTCCGGGATGAAAAGTAGCTTTTGTATTAATCCAGGATATAATCTATCTCGATTCTAAATTTCAGCCAAATCAGTTCAGTCATTACGGCATGAAGGGAATATTTTCCCCGAGTGGATTTCAGTTTTTCACTGTTATCATAGAAACCATGAAATTTTCCGGGATGAAAAGTAGCCTATGTATTAATCCAGGATAAAATCTATCTCCTCTCCAAATTCCATTCATATAAGTTCAGTAATTACAGCGTAAAGTAGTATTTTTCGCGCGTGAATGTCAGTTTTTCAGTTTTCCCGCGGAAACCATAGATTTTTCCGGGATAAAAAGTAGCATTCGTATTAGTCCAGGATAAGATCTATCTCTATTCCGAATTTCAGCCAAATAAGTGGAGTAATTACGGCATGAAGGAATATTTTTCCCGCGTGGATTTCTGTTTTTCACTATTATCATAGAAACCATGAAATTTTCCGGGATGAAAAGTAGCCTATGTATTAATCCAGGATAAAATATATCTCTTTTCCGAATTTCAGTCATATCAGTTCAGTAATTACAGCGTGAAGTAGTATTTTTACCGCGTGAATATCAGTTTTTCAGTATTCCCGCGGACATCATAGATTTTTCCGGGATGAAAAGTAGCTTTTGTATTAATCCAGGATATAATCTATCTCGATTCTAAATTTCAGCCATATCAGTTCAGTAATTACGGCATCTCTTTTCCGATTTTCAGTCATATTAATTCAGTAATTACAGTGTAAAGTAGTATTTCTCGCGTGTGAACATCAATGTTTCAGGTTTCCCGCGGAAACCACGGATTTTTCCGGGATGAAAAGTAGCCTTTATATTAATGCAGGATACAATCTATCTTTATTCATAATTTCAGCCATATCAGTACAGTAATTACGGCGGGAAGTAGTATTTTTCCCACGTGAATATCTGTTTTTCCCTTCTCCTGAAAAACGCATGGATTTTTCCGGGATGAAAAGTACCCTATTTTTTAACCCAGGATATAATCTATCTCTATTTCAAATTTCATCCAAATCCGTTGTGTACTTGCGGCGTGAGATTTTTTTCCGCGTGAATTTCGGTTTTCAACTTATCCCACGGGAACCATGAATTTTTTCGGGATGAAAAGTAGCCTATGTGGTAATGCAAGATATAATATACCTCCATTCCAAATTTTAGCCAAATCGATATAGTAGTTGCGGCGTGAAGACGTATTTTAACTTGATAAAATCCAAACTTCGGACCCCCGTTTCACCCCCTTAGAGGGTGAATTTTGAAAAATCCTTTCTTAGTGCTCCCCTAGACCTCATAAGGTATCTGTGTGCCAAATTTGGAGTCTCTAGACCCAGCGGTTTGGGCTGTGCGTTGATATGTCAGTGAGTCAGTCAGTCAGTCAGTCAGTCAGTCAGTCAGTCAGTCAGTCAGTCAGTCAGTTTCTTCTTTTATATATATAGATATAATTTGTAGAATCTTGGAAAATTCTCCTAACTATAGTTTATCAAGTGTTTATTTCTTCTAATGGGAAGAAAATATTTTTTTTCTCGTGCTTTTATTTGGGTTTAGTAGTAAGATTAAATAATGCTAAATGTAAAAGTATAAAAGTCAAAATCTTCTTAAATTGTGACGATTTCAAAGTGTCTACAAGGACATCATTAGTCTATTGCATAGATTTATAAATAGGTCATCGGTCGCAGACCTCTAAGGTCTATTGGTTACCAAAATGTAATTTTATGGATTGTAACACTTTCATTGCTTGTGAGTAACATTTCTGTAACCTTCCGTGTATCGCGTGCTTTGGTCAGTAACTTTCAATGTCCTTGGTTACATCTCAAGGTCAGCATTAATGTTTACTGCTAATTTAAAATCCACGCCCAAGTTCAGTTCGGAAATACGAATGGGAAAATTTTCAGACATTCCTTACTAGTTGGGGCGTTCGTAACTTTTGGCGCATTGCCAACCACACGAAGTAGGTGAAATGTGTTCACTTCGGTAATTCGGCAAATGCGGGCAGATTTGTTTCCATGCAAGGGATCATTTTCACCATCGTTCTTGGGAATTTTTAAGCTATCCGCTCTTTATTCTTTTATTTCACGAGGTTACAATTATAGCTTCCAGGAATTTCCATTTTACGAAACTTTCATGATATTCTTATTCTTACAGTGGTAAATCAAATAGTACAGTCATATTTCGGTTATTGTTCAGCTTACTATCACAGTTCGCATTACATATTCTGTATGTCGTTCTGACAGGGGCATAAATGACTGCGCACTGCGCAAAATAAGGGCTAAATTCATAAATGCCATTTTTACCTGCAGCTCAGCTGTTCGAATAATTTACTTTAAAGCGGCAAAGAAACTAGTCCCTTTTGTATTATTTTCATTCGATTTATATACAGATTCAGTACAACTCAAACAAGAGAAGAAGTTATAACTTAATTCAAACAGTTAAAAAGTGTAGGTACAATAGATTCCTGCGACATTCTTCAAAACTTGTAAGTCAATGCGAATAAGACAACGCTACCTACTAGTAATTATCTAGAGCCGAAATTACATATAGATTTAATCTATCCGTAATATCAGATAATCCATAATCTAAGTCCAAATCTTAGGAGGCACTGCAGGAATTTTCCTCCGAACTCAGTTAAGTCTAATGTTTGTCGTTTGATATAATCGCCGGTTGGCTGCGGAAGACTGAAGGCAACTCGGACGCTGCGTTATTTTCCGCTTCCTTGCTCTTTATCTTCGGATCTACAATACTCCACGCTTTTTGTGTGCAGTCACCGAAATGATTGCTTGAGTTGTTACCATCATTATGATTTTTGGCATCGGGTGAATATATTTTTGAACAGCACTTGTGACATTCCTTGGTCATCAGTATCGCAAAATTAAAAATGCTTGCTTATGTGTTTATTCACAAATGTAATGGTGTTCATTTAGAGCTTGTGGTTATCGCAGACTTTTATTACTGGTTGAATGCCCGCCAGATATACGACAGATGACCGATAGATATGCCGTGAAAAATCTCTTTGAGCAGTCCTTTTATCTGTCTGTGATCTCAATCGAAACAAATACACTCGAATGTATAGACATAGACAAAAACCTCATAAAAGACATAAGAAATGTATATTTGGTTTTTGTTATCGATCAAATAATAATGAGCTCAGCCAAACTTATTTATACAGATTTAGGATAGTTACGTTAGTTAGTTAGATTAAGATAGGTTAAGGATCTAAAATTCCATTATTCAGCTGTGGAGTATGAATGAATCGGCAGTAATATCTCACGTCTGGTAACAATATTTCTAAAATATCCATCTCCCTTGTTCCTCGTGTTTTTACAGTTGAAATACACGCTCGCCCCGATCGAGACGGCCATTTATCACCGCGGTAACCTAATAACACTGCAACGAGAAGGGGAACAATTCGCAAAATACATAACTGTCCAAAAGCGTCTGCTTGAGCAATTTGGACAATAAATAACAGGGCCCCCCTGGCAAAACAGTGCAGCGGTGTGCATTGCTAGTTACTGTGACCTCGTTTGTAACAACACTTACTTACACTGCTGTTTTTACATGCAGCGGGGTTGAATTTTGAAAATTATTTTCTGGGGCTACGTAATGATGTATGCTGAATTTTAGCCCGATATAGATATTTCATTCAGTCAGTTAGTGAGAAGATTTATTTTAATTACTTGAAAATCAAAACTGTGCGGTCTTCTGTTTTACATAATACGAGTAGTTTAAAGTTTAAACTGTATCTTGGAGGCTGGGGTCTTCCTTCTTGTGTACGTGTCTGTTAACTAACTAATAGGTACTTACTTAAACAGCCTATGGACGTCCATTCCAGGACAGAGGCCCTTCCAAGGGCGAGCTACCACACACGGTCCTCAGCCTTCCTCATCATCCGCTACCAGTTTCAGATTGTCGGTTCATCGGGCAGGAGGTAATAATGACTTTTATCTACGCTCATTGCTTTAAGGCCTTACATTGAAAAAAACTCATTTCAGTTTTTACGAGTACTTCGGAAAAAGGGGCGTGTCTTCAATATAGCACGCCGTTTGGCAATATGCGGCGAATTTCGGTACTTTTACGTACGAACACTAGCACAACGGCAGAAAGCGGTATTAATACGTAAAAAAAACTATCACTAATGCCTATAGATGGCGCGGAAAGAATACAATACTTTAAAAGTAGGTACCTACGTGATTGAAGTTGAAGCTGATTGTGCAAATAATAATAAATTTGGTAGGTATATAGATATAATTTCACTCCACGAAGACGAATCGAATAAACACAAGCGATTTTGACAGACCGGGGCGCGTCGTAGGTACCTACTGATTTCCTTATTTTTAGGGTTCCATACCAAAATGGTAAAAATGGAACCCTTATGGTGAGACTTTCTCCATCCGTCCGTCCGTCCGTCCGTCCGTGCGTCCGTCTGTCACACTCGATTATTTCAGTAACTATTAAAGCTATGGACTTGAAATTTGGAATGGTTTTAATACTACTTACTAGTAGGTAGTGCGCGTGGTGGCGCGGGCTACATGTGGCCCGCGAGCGAATTTTTTTTCTATCTATAGCTATATGTAGGTACACGGTGACCTTTTGATCGTCTTACCATAATCCAAATATATATTTTATTTTATTCTTTAAAAAATTATATTCTTTAAAAAAAAATATTCTTTAAAAAATTATATTAAATTATTCTTTAAAAATATATATTTTATTTTATTCTTTAAAAGGAACACTACGACTTAGACTTCTACGATTTCGCATTGTGAAGTCAACATCTCCTGAGGATGTCCCGGTGTCGGGAAGAAACGTGCGTCGAAGAAAGTGATAGAAAATTGTGTGTTGTGTTTCATGTGGATAGTGTTCCTGCATATTGCACCATACAGAATTCTTTCAAGTAGCGGATAGTAGCAAAACAAATTAATCTGTCCTGCTAATTTTTTTCTTAAAAATTCAATAAAAAAATGGTAGCATTCAGCTCTTCAAAAATAGCGCCTTCGCTAACGCGCGAATGTCCTTGACTGAAATTAATATGTATTGGCTATTTCCACCACATTAATATTCGCCACGGTGGCTTACCCCGTTACCGGGTTGGATGGGACAATATTTCCCATAAGCCCCGGTACCGCGTAATAGTTGGTCGGGGTGGATGGGAATTTTTTTTGTTAATTTAAGTAGGTACGTTAAATTATGGAAAAATAAATAAGATGGAGCTCGAAGATGGTAGAACTCAGTAATTAAACCACATAACCCCGTCGAGTTTGGGCTCGTTATCCTAAATAACGGCATTTGTTAGTTATGAGAAGACCTTACCACTTGACCTGGTGGAGTGACCTGAAGGTATACTTCGAAGACTACTTCTTGATCTCCTAGACGTATAGAGCTAGCCGTGTCGAGTTTGGGTTCGTTTTGTTAGTTATGAGAAGACCTTACCGCTTGACCTGGTGGAGTGACCTGAAGGTATACTTCGAAGACTACTTCTTGATCTCCTAGACGTATAGAGCTAGCCGTGTCGAGTTTGGGTTCGTTTTGTTAGTTATGAGAAGACCTTACCGCTTGACCTGGTGGAGTGACCTGAAGGCATACTTCGAAGTCTACTACTATATCTCCTAGACGTATAGAGCTAGCCATGTCGAGTTTGGGCTCGTTTTGTTAGTTATGAAAAGACCTTACCACTTAACCTGGTGGAGTGACCTGAAGGTATACTTCGAAGACTACTACTGGATCTCCTAGACTTATAGAGCTAGCCATGTCGAGTTTGGGCTCGTTTTGTTAGTTATGAAAAGACCTTACCACTTAACCTGGTGGAGTGACCTGAAGGTATACTTCGAAGACTACTACTGGATCTCCTAGACTTATAGAGCTAGCCGTGTCAAGATTGGGCTCATATTGTTAGTTATGAGGAGACATCATCACTTGACCTGGTGGAGTGACCTGAAGGTATACTTCGAAGACTACTACTGAATTTCCTAGGCGTATAGAGCTAGCCATGTCGAGTTTCGGCTCGTTTTGTTAGTTATGAGAAGACCTTACCACAAGACCTGGTGGAGTGACCTGAAGGTATACTTCGAAGACGACTTCTGGATCTCCTAGAAGTATAGAGCTAGCCGTGTCGAGTTTGGGCTCGTTTTGTTAGTTATGAGAAGACCTTACCACTTGACCTGGTGGAGTGACCTGAAGGTATACTTTGAAGACTACTTCTGGATCTCCTAGACGTATAGAGCTAGCCGTGTCGAGTTTGGGCTCGTTTTGTTAGTTATGAGAAGACCTTACCGCTTGACCTGGTGGAGTGACCTGAAGGCATACTTCGAAGTCTACTACTGGATCTCCTAGACTTATAGAGCTAGCCATGTCGAGTTTGGGCTCGTTTTGTTAGTTCTTCTAAGGTAACAACTCAACAACTTGCTCTTCAGTATGGCCTCATAGATGTTGAGATACCGTACTATAGGTACGACCCTGCGTCAGTTCTGGAGAATAGTAGTGCATTGCTCTACTGGGATCGGTCGATTATAACTGACAGGTATATTGCTGCCAATAGACCTGACATAGTAATAGTCGACCGTTCGGCGCGCCGTGCAATAATTGTGGATATCACCATTCCACATGATGAGAATCTCATGAAAGCGGAGAAGGAAAAATTGTTAAAGTACTTAGACCTTGCTCATGAGATTACCGCCATGTGGAGTGTGAACTCGACGATTATTGTTCCGATAGTCGTTTCAGTTAACGGTCTTATAGCGAAAAACTTCGACCAAAATCTTAAGAAGCTTTCGCTCAACTGTTGGATCAAGCGCCGTATACAGAAAGCAGTGGTCCTGGAAACGGCACGCATTGTGAGGAGGTTCCTCACTCTTGAACCCTGACCACTGGTAGCTTGGGTCGTTAAGGCTTCGCGACCAGTGGTGGACTCAATTTTTTAATATTTTTAAACATGTTTTTTAATTTTTTTTAGGAACATTGTTAAAAATATTATTTAATTGTAATAAAAAAAAATATGAACAATTATTAAACTCTATTTCTTTGCTTTATTGGATACCTATAACAATTGCTGTTATGTATTAAAAAATGTGAGATCTTAAAATAGGTTAGATTTGACTTGGCCAGTTTTCATTACATCAGTCATTTTATAAAGTTATACAACATTTTAATTCCGATAAAAACTCGCCAAGTCAAATCTAACCTATTTTAGGATCTCACATTTTTGAATAACAGCAATTGTTATATGTATCCAATAAAGCAAAGAAATAGAGTTTAATAATTGTTCATATTGTTTTCTTGTTCCTATAAATACAAATTTCTATTTAACATAGAACTTGGCACTCATTTAGATCTCCATTCTTTTTGCGGCGAAGCCGACAGCTAAGCATAATTTTTCTATTGAACTTGACTCTCCTTTTTTTACATTTATGTTTTTGGTGGGATATCATTACTTTTTGTAAAGAAAACTAGGCAGGTATTGAGTTTAAAGCTTTTTCTTGCATTTCCGCTGCGTGGTTTTCTTTTTTATACTATTTTCTACACTCTCTTGAATGTTAGAGATAATAGTGATAGAAAAATAAAGTACCTAATGTTGCAATGTCTAAATTAAAGAATCGACTGTTAGACGGAACGAAGTTTGCCGGGTCAGCTAGTACAACATAAGTTTGCTGCTGTCAAATGATGTCAGTATAGCGTTTTCTCACTGGAACTAGAACTGAGTGGCTGAGACAACGCTAAACGCGTGACAGTTGACAGCGGCAAACTTATAGCGAACGGGTTGTATAAAGTATTTATTTATTCATTGAATCTCATATAATATATGTACTTCACTTTTATACTATTATTGGTTTAGGCACGTAGAACCTATGGTTGTTTAGCGCGTATTACAAGTTTTTTGTATGAGGACACCGTTTTTTTTTTTTTTGACTTTTTTATTTTTTGATTTTTTTCTTACGCTCACACATAATTACCGAGCTGGATTCCAAATTTTATCCTTCTAGGTCATCTGGAAGTAGGTTAGGTTTTTGTACTATATGTTAGTTTGTATGGGAACACCCCTTATTTTTTGACTTTTTTTTTATTTTCTGATTTTTTCCTAAGCTTACACACAATCACCAAGCTGGATTTCAAATTTCATCTTTCTAGGTCATCTGGAAGTATAGGTTAGATTTAGGTACTATATTTCAGTTTGTATGGGGACACCCCTTATTTTTTTAACTTTTTTTTATTTTCTGATTTTTTCCTAAGCTTACACACAATCACCAAGCTGGATTTCAAATTTCATCTTTCTAGGTCATCTGGAAGTATAGGTTAGATTTAGGTACTATATTTCAGTTTGTATGGGAACACCCCTTATTTTTTGACTTTTCTTTATTTTTTGATTTTTTCCTACGCTTACACACAGTTACCGAGCTGGATTCCAAATTTCATCCTTCTAGGTCATCTGGAAGTAGGTTAGGTTTTTGTACTATATGTTAGTTTGTATGGGGACACCCCTTATTTTTTTAACTTTTTTTTATTTTCTGATTTTTTCCTAAGCTTACACACAATCACCAAGCTGGATTTCAAATTTCATCTTTCTAGGTCATCTGGAAGTATAGGTTAGATTTAGGTACTATATTTCAGTTTGTATGGGAACACCCCTTATTTTTTGACTTTTCTTTATTTTTTGAATTTTTCCTACGCTTACACACAGTAACCAAGCTGGATTCAACATTTCATCCTTCTAGGTCATCTGGAAGTAGGTTAGGTTTTTGTACTATATGTCAGTCAGTATGCATTTTAACGACTTTTTGACCTTCATATCTTGTTTGAGCTAGCTTCATGAAATTTGGGCTTCTATATGTTCTTGGATATAATTAAACACACGTAGTTTTATGTGTTTACGTCAAAGAGGTTTTGAGTTATAGAAGGGTCAAAAGAGGCACCAAGTGGTTCGTGTAAACTTACACTTGGCGCTGGCTAGCCAGTTCCTTTGCTTGAACATGGCTTGACACGCTGCCGCGTGTCTTGATTGTAATCATATTTGGCCTTATTTCTAGCTTTAACTTAAACTGTATTTTATATTTTGTAACGCTGTTGATTACGTTCAAATAAATAAATAAATTTCCCATCTACCCCGGTAGCCTCCGCGTAATTGCTTACCGGGGCGGATGGGAAATTTATTGAAAAAAAAAATCCTATTTACCCCGGTAACGTTAAATTATGAGAAAAGAATGCCCATAAATAAAAAATAATTGGTCAGGTGCGAGTCGGGCTCGCGCACTGAGGGTTCCGTACTATATTAGAAAAAGTTAAACCATAAGGCCCGCTTGCCACCAAAGGGGAGCGGAGCTGTGTTTGAGTAACCAATCAGATTTCGTCATTTCGACATCTCCTCAGTTTCGGAGATGTCAAAATGACGAAATCTGATTAGTTACTCAAACACAGCTCCGCTCCGCTCTGCTTTGGTGGAAACCGGGCCTAAGAATCACTTTTTTACCGAACCGCAAACTTAACTTTGTTTTATGAGGTTAATTGCTAATACCAAAAAAAGTATAATAGATACAGAGTTGATATTAATTTTCCCGTAAAATATACATTGATATCTAATCATAATTATTTCAGAATTTTCGATTGGTAAACTTCGGAGATAAGGAGGGTCAGCTTCACGTTTTTAGGGTTCCATACCAATTTGGTAAAATTGGAACCCTTATGGTGAGACTTTCTCCGTCCGTCCGTCCGTCCGTCCGTCCGTCCGTCCGTCCGTCCGTCCGTCTGTCTGTCACACTCGATTATTTCAGTAACTATCAAAGCTATCGACTTGAAATTTGGAATAGTTATAGGTAATAGTGACGCGACGTCATAACAATCGTAAAAATTTGAAAATTATTTTTATTTTTATTTAAAAAGGGGGGAAAACCGGGGCTTCGATTTTTCAAAATGAGATAACAATATTGAGTGGGGTATCATATGAAAGGGCGTTACTTGTGTAGTCTAAAACCGATTTTTATTTATTTTTATGTCCGATAGTTTTTGATTTATTGAGCAAACTGTCGAAAAAAATACCGTTCCCCCCCCTTATATCCGAAGTTTACCAATCGAAAAATCTGAAATAATTATGATCAATAGAAGTTAATGTATATTTTACAGGAAAAATAAAATCAACTCACTGACTAATATACTTTTTTTGATAATAACAATAATCCGCCAAAAAAAAAGTTACGTTTGCGGTTTGCCAACAAAAGTACCTACATGTAAATTTTACTCGTAAATTCATGAATAAAAGTGATTCTTTCAATGTTTTACTTCTTTTATGGTATGGAACCCTCGGTGCGCGAGTCCGACTCGCACTTGGCCGGTTTTTTTTTTACGCTATACAAGTTAGTACTTGACTGCGATCTCACCTGATGGTAAGTGATGATGCAGTCGAAGATGTTAGCGTACTAACTTGGAAGGGGTAAGAAAAGTCACCCCAACAGTTTCTACACAGCATCGTACAGGAACGCTAAATCGCTTGGCGGTACGTCTTTGCTGGTAGGGTGGTAACTAGCCACGGCCGAAGCCTCCCACCAGACCAAACCTGAGCCAATTTAGAAAAACCGGCCAAGTGCGAGTCGGACTCGCGCACCGAGGGTTCCATACCATAGAAGAAGTAAAACATTGAAAGAATCACTTTTGTTCATGAATTTACGAGTATAATTTACATGTAGGTACTTTTGTTGGCAAACCGCAAACGTAACTTTGTTTTTGGCGGTTTATTGTTATTATCAAAAAAAGTATAATAGTTACGGAGTTGATTTTATTTTTCCTGTAAAATATACGTTTATTTTTATTGATCATAATTATTTCAGATTTTTCGATTGGTAATCTTCGGAGATAAGGGGGGGAACGGTATTTTTTCGCCAGTTTGCCCATTAAATCAAAAACTATCAGGCATAAAAATAAATAAAAATCAATTTTAGAATACACAAGTAACGCCCTTTCATACGATACCCCACTCAATATTGTTATCTCATTTTGAAATTTTGCCGACCCGGTTTTCCCCCCTTTTTAAATAAAAATAAAAACAATTTTAAATTTTTACGATTGTTATGACGTCGGGTCACTATTTCCTATAACTATTCTAAATTTCAAGTCGATAGCTTGAATAGTTACTGAAATAATCGAGTGTGACAGACGGACGGACGGACGGACGGAGAAAGTCTCACCATAAGGGTTCCATTTTTACCATTTTGGTATGGAACCCTAAAAATATAAAATTCCAAAGTGGCCCGTGGCGGGATCGAACCCGCGACCTCCCATTCGAATCCGAGCGTGCGTCCACTGCGCCACGGAGGTCGTCGCATTGTCTTTATAATTTCGCATTGTCACTCGATTTACCGATTTATCGGTAGCCATGAAGTGGATTTTTGATTAGTTACAACAATTTGGCAAACAAACAAACATCGGGACATGTGAAACTAAATAAAAGCTTGTAATAATAATAATAAATTATCGTCTTCAACCTGCAGGGCAACAGGCGACGTCCTGTTTCCCCTTTTTATTGCATCGCGAGCAGCGAGGTATTTACTCATAGATCTTCGACCAACTAAATTTCTTAATTTTTATAATAATTAAAAATAATATTTCTTAATTTTCTCATTTTTTTATAAAATAATAAACCGAAGTTTTAATAAAATAGGTAAATGACAACATATAAAATTAAAATATTATCAAAGTACATATCAAAACCACGTGGGTTTCCTGCGCACATAATCGTTCAGCGACATACTAACAGATGGCGTGTTTGACAGTATATAATATAACCATTCAGCCGCTTAATAGAGGGCGTTATTTCAGCGGTTATTGCCACAGACCAAGGAATAACTTTCTATATTACGATCAGAAATCTACGGCTGCGAAATATACATTCACGCGCACGTCCGACTCTCGCATTAGCGCAGGACAGACTAACGCCTATGAGGCGTTTCAGAAAGACAATGATGTCAATATACATGCATCAAACGTCCGAAAGAGTTAACCATATGCTTATCACTTACGTAATTTGGGGGCGGAATAATGAGTTTTCACTTGAATAGGTTTTAATTGTATTGTGAATAATGTATAGTCCTGATTTCAAAAAAACTTCACGTCGATTTGAGTACTCATCAATAAGGAACCAAAAAAAAAAAAGAACAGAAAACTGTTGAATCGTTTCCGATAAATCTGAATAAATATGAGAAGATTGGAGCAACTTTTGGGAAAACTTTCTATCGAGGAAAGTTTTTCCAATCGTGTTTCTGCGTCTTAACGTTTTGAGGTTAAAGATCCAAAATACATGACGTTCAAATTTGAAACTAATTGTCTCTATAGTTTTCAACTGAGAGGCCGGTCAAAATCGCATAAATAGGCCTTCTATGCCGTTAAGTCCGAATTATGAAATCAAAATGTGTCACATATTGACCTACTTTATTCACAGACTTCTATAATTATTAAAAAGTTATTCATTATAACATCGCTGTACTATGGAAATATCTCTAGATAATTGAATAATTTCCATTACGATACTCGGCTCTGGGTTCCTGTATTTTTATGTGTCGTCATCACAGACCAGGGAATAACTTTCTTTTCTCTGTGGTCGTCATAGCCAAAAGAGAGTGTAGAGCCAAACCTCAATTTTGTTGTTTTTTTTTTTTATATATGGAGTCCACAGACAACATTTATAGTCATGGGATGATCGACCATAGTCAACAATTAATTAACGGAAACAATATTTTTTCCCTGCCTTATAATATGACTGATTAAAAAATTTGTTCATACAGAATATTGAAAAGAATTATGTATAATTTTTGATTATTTAATTATCCACTAAAAATATACTTTATCTGACTTGTATAAATATTTTCTACTCTTTTTTGTTTCATGACTTTTTTAACAGACTATTAACGCAGTTTACTACTGAATTTTGGCGCCATACCTAACTTTTAACATTTCAATGTGTTATTTTTGTTACTAAGTCAAAACTTAGCGCGGAAAAATGTTATGCAGTGAAACCTACTAAAGAAAATTTAACTCCACCTGACATTTTAGTAATTGCAACAAAAATGACCCACAATCTTTTACCAACAAAGTGAAGGATTTACGACAAACGTTAGTAAGATTTTATGCTTTGGATTTATGATAATTTGAGCGTAGATAAAGTAGTGTATGAAACTCTACATAATTAGGTATTAAAACACTCGTGTGATACTATTAAAAAACTCGCCTGCGGATCGTTTTTTAAACTCACACTCATGTTTTAATACCCCCCATTATGCACCCGTATCATAAACTACTATTTTCAGTTAGTTACATTTTTCTTTTCTTCTAAACATATTGTGCAATAAATAACATGATCCTGGCAAAAACTGCAGCGTTGTGCGCCTGGAAAAATCCATGGTTCCGCGGGTTTAATTAAATCCCAAATTTCACGTGTTGGGATCCGCGGGCAATAGCTAAATACTTTGTTGAGAAAAAATACTTTAAAATTTTTAAGGGTAAGTTGCACTGAATTCTTAATACTTATAGGTACATAATTTTTAGGGTTCCATACCAAAATGGTAAAAATGGAACCCTTATAGTGAGACTTTCTCCGTCCGTCCGTCTATCGACCTGAAATTTGGAATAGTTGTAGGTAATTGCGGCGCGTAATTATTGCAATCATAAAAAATTGAAAATCTTTTTTATTTTTATTTAAAAAGGGGGGAAAACCGGGTCGTCAAAATTTCAAAATGAGATAACAATATTGGGTAAGGTATCATTTGAAAGGGCGTTACTTGTGTATTCTAAAACCGATTTTTATTTATTTTTATGCCTGATAGTTTTCGATTTATTGGGCAAAATGTCGAAAAAAATACCGTTCCCCCCCCTTATCTCCGAAGTTTACCAATCGAAAAATCGGAAATAATTATGATCCATAGAAATAAACGTATATTTTACAGGAAAAATAAAATCAACTCTCCAACTATTATACTTTTTTTGATAATAACAATAAACCGGCAAAAACAAAGTTATGTTTGCGGTTTGCCAACAAAAGTACCTACATGTAAATTATACTCGTAAACTCATGAAATAAAGTGATTCTTTTAATGTTTAACTTCTTTTATGGCATGGAACCCTCGGTGCGCGAGTCCGACTCGCACTTGGCCGGTTTTTTTAACTAGCTATAGAAAGTTTGTGGCTAAGTCATAACTCATGAGTCATGATTGAATATAAAAAATTCGTTCGATTTTCCCTTGAAATTGGATTAAAAAAGCCGCCTAGATCTAGTGAGATAGGTTGAGCCGTGAGCGGTTAATCACGTTTTGACTGGCATTCTGACATCTAGACCAATTGCCAGCGAGTGACGGTCAGAAAGCCGACGTGGGCTTACTGCTGCTATTTCATGGAAAAAAAACTTCGAAAAGCCTTCGTAAACTCGAATAACTGGATACATTTTATAACTTGTACATTGGTAGCAGGCAGTAACACTTGCCAAATTGCCTGTTTTCGGCCTGACTCCTGTAATTTTAAATTTTTGACGGCGCAATAAAGTGTTTAGATTATTAACACTTTTATTTCGAACCTGCCCGGTTATACACTAAATTTACTAAAAAAATGAGTTTTTGCCACTGTAAATTTAGTTATAGGTACATAAAAAGATTTTGTACACAGTGGGAATGTTTCATTTTATTTCTTAGTTTTAATAAAATTTAAGGTGGGGTTGATTGAGCGTACGTTCTACAATACGTTTGGACTTACCTTTGCAGGTTTAAATTAACTGTCAAAAAGCATCATCGAAATCAGTGTTATGTATAGATAATAATGATGTACTTAGTCATTGAGGAATTTCTGTATACATCCGTCTCCTTACGAGATAACATAAAAATTACTTATGAATTAAATTTACATACTACCTATACTCGCATGTAAGAAAAGTTGTGTATAAAGACATTTTTGAAAAGATCTAGTGCTGAGTTTCTTGCCAGTTCTGCTGCGGTCCTGCTTTGCGAACGTTTCGATAGAGTTTCGACTATGCCACATCCTGTGAATTAGGCTTATGCCATAGGGCTAATTCACAGGATCTTATCTACTTTTTCGCATAGGTCCTATGCGAAAAAGTAAAGATTTAAATATGAGAAAGAGGTGCATCGTGCATAATTACCAACAATAGTAATTTGTTATTAAAAACTCGTATGATCTATAGGCACGTTTCGTTTACTTATTATAGGTACCTACTACTACTACTCAAACTACTAAAAATAATCGAGTGTGACAGACGGACGGACGGAGAAAGTCTCACCATAAGGGTTCCATTTTTACCATTTTGGTATGGAACCCTAAAAAGCAGTGATAGCTCAGTGGCCTCTGTTTCTCATAAGGAGGTCGCGGGTTCGAATCCTGCGCACGCTCCTCTGACTTCTCCGAGTTATGTGCGTTTTTAGGAAAATAAATATCACTTGCTTAACGGTGAAGGAAAACATCGTAAAGAAACCTGCATGCCTAAGTGTTCATAAAAATGTTCTCGAAGGTATGTGAAGCCCGCTAACCCGCACTTGGTCAGCGTGACGGACTATGTCCAAACCCCTCTCAGTCTGAGAGGAGACCCGTGCCCAGCAGTGAGACATAAAAAGGGGTGGAAATGATGATTATGAGATAACTACTCAACCGTACCTATACATTAAATTCCAGCGGAATGCAATGCAAATAGAAATAACTAGTAAACAGGAAATGCAAATGCCCTAAATGTCAGTAGGGCATCCTGTCAGTTGTCAGTTGTCACTACTGACAGTGTGGGCGACGCGACGGCTCCCGATTTCTCTTCCAGGAATCATTTATGTTAATTGTCTACTCTGTCGAATCTTGGGTCTGTCTGTAAACTGGTTTTGGACTTAACAATATTATGCCGGCAGGGTAACCATTTGTGGCCGAAGCTTACCCATCAAGTCTGACATCATCAGAGTCAATTTAGAAATATAAAGTACGGTCAATATCATATAAGTAGATATTATAAAATTTGCAAACAAGATCACTTGCATGCATGTATTACATAGTAAGTAAAGGGGTAGGGGTAAGTAAAGTCACCCCAACGGTTTCTACATAGCATCGCACCGGAACGTTAAATTGCTTGGTGATTTATGTCTTTGCTGGTAGGGTGGTAAATAGCCACGGTCTAAGCCTTTTTCCAGACCAGACGTGAGCCAATTTAGGAATTATAAAATTCCAAAGTGGCCAGTGGCGGGAATTGAACCCGCGACCTCCCACTCGAATCCGAACGCGCGTCCCCTTCGCCAGGGAGGTCGTCAAAAAATGTTACTTAAAATCCACATCTATGCTAAAAACTTTTTTGCGCTTAGTAATTAGTTGAAGAACCGTCCCATAGTAACAATTCTTATTTTAAAGAATCTTTCAAAGGAGGTATTATACTTTCCTTATCTTCATTAACATGACAATTAGTTAGATTACTTGGTAGTACGTGGATTGTGGGGCCATTCGAACACTAAAGTTGAGAAAAAATAAATTTTTCAACCAAATTAAATAAAAATTCAACATATTTTTAATTTCTGTGCCATCTATACACTACTCATCCTGGCAACACTGGTCGGACGCCATTTCATTTAGTGTTTTAGTGCTCGGCCGTTCAACACAGTTTTATTAAACTAGTATTTGAAATTAAGTGAAAATAATGCCAAAGCGCATTATAAATATAGTGTTTATTGGTATTCATTACGAAAATCAAAGAATCTGGAAAGAGGAATCAAAATAAGACGGATGCAGTGTAAAAACCTCATACCTACGGAGATGTCAATGAAAAGGTAGATCAATTATAATATTGTTTCTTAGAATCCAGAATACTTCAGTGTTGGGTACACTTCATTTAGAGGGTGTGACCTTCACAACGATATACACTGAGGATAGCTGATAGGGTTATCGCCTTTGTATTTATCATTACAAAAGAAACAATATAATTATGTACATTCTTCAGTGTTGGGTACACTTCATTTAGAGGGTGTGACCTTCACAACAACATACATTGAGGATAGCTGATAGGGTTATCGCCTTTGTATTTATCATCTGAAAAGAAAAAAATATACAAATGTACATGCTTCAGTGTGGTTTCTTCAAGATACCATTCATTGAGGGTACTTGGAAGGACTATCGCCTATGAACTAATTATGACGATAATGAAAGAACCGATATACATTCAAGGTAATTTTTTTTGAACTACCCCCTTTGTTTTAATCATTGCGAAGGATGACGTGTTTTCATCTTAGAAACATCTACCTACAAGTTTTACCTACATCAAGGAGTTTAGACCTTATCTAGAAGAGGCTTTGCCGCGAAAGGTTTTTTTTCGCGAAATCATTGACGTGTTAGTGAGATACAAGGAGCCGAAGGCGATTCGCCCGAGTCGAGAGTTCAGCGAAGTGCACGCGATTTACCCGCGTATTTTGAATTTCAACGATGCTTGTTAACGCAATGTTCGGCTGTCGGCAACTGTGTCGGCAGCATTCTATATAATCACGCATGTGTCATGATGATATTGTATGCCAGTATTTTGCAAATAGAAACTATTATTTCTATGTACTACGTATTGATGATGGAAGGATTATTATCAATCATCACGTGGCGTTGGAATGCAATCAAGATGAAAACGGATTGTATAAACTATTTCATTGTACCTCTTTAACATGTAAGACCAATAACAGGTAAGGGATGTGAAAAATACCCACAGAACAAGTAGATGTAAAGCTGCATCACCTAAGATTACGAATAGACATCGTTCTTTTGCTAATATCATTATATCAATAACCATAAGCACCAACTTGCGATTAATGACTTGCATACGTCATTACATAATAAATTCTTACTACTTATTTACTTACTTGCAAGTTGAAACATGTACCTACGAGTTTGCCTGACATCATAAAACTTGTAAATTAATTAACAAATTAATTGATTTATTAGACTCTCACATGATTCAAGAGATGATGAGTGCATGATTCAAGTCTTTTGTTTTTAGGGTTCATATTAAAATGGCAAAAATAGAACCCATATATTGCTTGGAATAATTAATTATTAAAAATAAGATTCTAACATCTATGTTATTACATGTACCATAAATAGTAATGATTTCTGTCCAACAAATTTACCTATGGCATAAAATGAAAATGACTTATAATATTATGCCAAGACGATACAACTATACTTAATTCTTCGCCTTCACTAGCAATGACGAGGAAATTTTTTGACGTTTTGTTTTTTTCTTCAGGACAGAACTTTCTTAGTTTTCCTAAAAGATACTTTCCTGTCTATATGGATTTTATGTCGTCGCCGGAGGATAAAGTCGGGAGTGGCAAGAAGACCAGCATCTGCAGTGCAATAGTCGTGCAAGTAGGTACTTATAGAGCTTATCATCAGCCATCGTCGTGTTACGTCGACTGCTTCGCATGGAGTACCTGTGCAGTGTGCAATCTTAGATCTCGCGCGGGCTTATAGTAAGACTGTCCCCACGAGGATCTAGGTAAGTAAGACATACCTCTGTATTGTTAATTCAAGAGTTAATGTCTGAAGGCACATTGTGTAAATATATGCAATGAAATGTTAAGTACAATTGGGTACCTATTAGATTGATGAAATATTTTTTTTTTGTACATTACAAAGAAAAAGAAACAACATAAATAAAGTACAACTAATTAGTGTACAGAATTGGCAGCGTTTTGTTCGCTACACAGTTGTCTCTACCACGCAACTAATAATTATATGTATCAGCCAGTTTATAGCAGAAACTTTTTGTTTCTTATTCAGTACCTAGATTTTAAGGATACCTATATGGTGAATACAATATATTTATTAATTAATATAATATAATTCCTTCAATTCGAGAACATACGGCAGAATTTTCTTATTACAAATATAATGAGACCAAAAATGCCGACTTAATTTTTTTTTTGTATTTTGGTATTTAATATTTCACTTATCAAAAGAATACACAAAACACTTGAGTACTTAATAAATATTCACGTGTATATTTTACAGAAGAAATTAAATTAAGAAATGTACATTACAAATGTATCTTCTAATTTACTATCTTATAATTTACATTTACAATACAAAGTAGTTTCTTCCATAAAGACATTTCGAGGATAAAAAATATTTTCATAATATATAATATTTTTTAAATTAATAAAATAGAGTCAATAATATACGATTGCTATGTGAACATTTTTAAACGGTTTAGAATTACATCTGAAATTAATCGCAAGCTCAATCAATTTTACTAGAGCTTACATAATATTTGCTTCTTTTATTTTTGTGTGATACCAGTCAATGTCAAACTACTGGATAGATGAGAGAATAAACTTTATCATCGCATTTGTTTGTTTATTCAAATGTAAAAAGGAATATCCTGTTTTATCACAGGCGTAAAGGGCTATTTTCGCGCATAGATTCATTTTTAAAATGGATCTATTTTTAAGATGGGGACATAGTTAATATGTTATAGAGCAGATTCGAGCAGAGGCACCTATTTATGTAGGCGAATCTGCTAGATGTTTAAAAGTTAACGAAGTAGCAGACGCAAGAAATTGCATGAAGCCCGATATTTTACCTACGGGAAATTTCTGAATACGTTTTTATTTTCAATACAATAAAACTAAAAAAATTAGTTTATATGGTTAATGGAGTCATTCAGAAGATTGCATTAAAATACTTTGTATTTAAATATTTATTGATCCAAAGGTCCATCTTAAAAATACCTACAATTTTTATTAAAAAAGTTCATTCTAATATTTGTAATTAAATGACAATGACAATGAGAGAAATAATGGCTGCTAAAAGGCGACATTACATAATATAATTCCAAACATAAAAAAGAAAGAAATTTTTTGTAATAATGGGAATAATCCTTAGTTGAATAGACCAAGAAGGCCCAAATATTAAAGCATATATCTCCCTCCAGATTTAATATGTTTTTTTTTGGATCATTTCTTATAATTATAGCATCCAATGACATGCACAGCATATTGCACCATAACAGCCGTAGCCCGTAATATACTATCTATAAACAGTAGTTATTTAAAAGTAAAACAGAAACATGTTTGTTTATATAACCTGTATTGGATATTTCCAATTCTTATTTTTTAAAGTTTTATAATTGTAAGGTTTTACGCAAGATTCAGTAATAGACCAATGTTTCAAAAATAGCCATAGAAAATGGCTTAACTGAATTGTTTAAGAGCTTATACTGACTTCACCTTATTAGGTTACTAACAATGCTACGTTTGTTATAATACTATTATTTTGGTATAAAAATTTAAGTGGAACTCTTCATCGCGCATAAGCTTGATTTGCAGGCGCTTTTGATAAGTTTGTGAATTATAAATAGTTATTCAATGGCGATAACTATTTGACGTTTCATACGATAACGTTATTCTTTTAAATTAAACTATGCTCAATTATTATTGATCCCAATTTTTTGATTAAATTGTTTTGTTAAATCATATTAAACTAAATAAGTTTGAATAAATAAAACTTACTCATATAAAGCAGCTTATACTCTTAAGACTGCATATAAACCAGTTTATTCATAATGATTAATAATAAATAAAACAAATAAGTTTTTGAAGAAGTTAACTAATGATATAAATATTACTATATATATAGCTACTCGTGCTGATTCACTCACTCACTGATTGATCACCTCTCCTGAACAATTTTGTATGAAAAATTTTTTTTTTCAATTACCATTTCGTATAGAAGAGAAAAATTCATTCGGAGGAAAAATACGGAGAGAGCTGATGATTGAGGATTTCGGAGACGGATGAAGAGTACAGCCAAGGGTATTGGAGATAGGTGGGGGGTGCTCGACCAAATGTCATTTGAAATGTCATCCAATTGGCAGTTAGCTGAAAAAAAATTCAAAATGGCGGATTCAAAATGGCCGCCATACGAATTTCGTCGATTTCTCGGAAAGTATAAAAGATGGAAGAACGGTTTCTTGACAAGAGTTGATCAGGACCCAAAGGTCTATTTGATGGATTGAAAAAAAAAACAAAATGGCGGAATTTTTTTTTTCGATAGAAAATGTAGGGGGATTATTGTCGGCTTATATAGGCGGGCAGACAGCACGCGGGCCACATGTGGCCCGCGCCCCCACGCGACCTACTAGTCATTAATATATTTATTAAATATGATAAAATACAAATATCATTAAGTTTCATTTTTTCAGTAACAGACATTTTTCCATCAGTTATTACAAGCAATCCAAACTGCTAGACAGTTAGAAAAAATTATCCTGTTTGTTGTATCTTATTTAAAAAAAAAAAATGTGACTATCAGTCAACCATTTCATTGAAATGTCTGTCTAACTTAAATCAAAATTTTAGTTATTTTCTTTTGATTTAAGTTATAGCAATTTGTTTGTTATAACATATTGCCAATTAAGTTAATACGTTAACACGTTATTTGACATGTTGGCTTAAAAAACTTTTATTACCCTTATTGGTTTTTTGTTTCGCTTAAAATGAAGCGATTGTGCTTGTTGATTAATATATCAATAATAACTACCATATTTCTTTTTAATTACAAATGTCACATCTCTCAATATCTACCAAGTAATCTAACTAATTGTCATGTTAATGAAGATAAGGAAAGTATAATTGATGATTAAACGAACTTACCATAAGTGAAGTTCTATCATAATTATACGACTCCTTATCTGAAATTAACATGACCTCCCTCCCACCCATTTGAAATACCCAAGTGTGAATTTGTAATTAAAAAATATATATGTATATACATATATACTCTAAACTAAATGAAATGGCGTCCGACCAGTGTTGCCAGGATGAGTAGTGTATAGATGGCACAGAAATAAAAATATGTTGAATTTTTATTTAATTTGGTTGAAAAATTTATTTTTTCTCAACTTTAGTGTTCGAATGGCCCCACAATCCACGTACTACCAAGTAATCTAACTAATTGTCATGTTAATTTCAGATAAGGAGTCGTATAATTATGATAGAACTTCACTTATGGTAAGTTCGTTTAATCATCAATTGTAAGCTATAATAACCACAGTGGTTTTACTTGTCCTTGCACTATTTCAGAATTACAGATTCCAATGACATAAGTAAAATACCGAAATAGAATTACTCAAGCTTGACTGACAGAAATATATCATTTGGAATCAACAAAGGGACTTTTTTCACGAATTCTGTGATGGAAGAATAACAATGTCGGTAAAAACGTGAAATGTGCGACCCGTGGGGCGGCCCCGTGTTGCCAGTTGCGCGATACAATCACTGAACAGCTATTTTTAATTAATTACGAGTAACTAAATACAAAGGATAGAAAGGATACTTGTACATCTCGAAAAAAAATGTTACAAGTATAACATTCTTTGTATATAGCTATTTTTAATTAATTACGAGTAACTAAATACAAAGGATAGAAAGGATACTTGTACATCTTGAAAAAAATGTTACAAGTAAAACATTCTTTGTATATTGTTTTAAATCGCATTATTGTCATTAGCTGACCCGGCGTACGTTGTTTTGTATAAATATTTCTCTTTTGGAGTAGGTATGTGATATAGTATCCTATCCTGTCCTACTTCCTATCCTACTCCTACTAATATACTCGTACTAGCTTTTGCCCGCGGCTTCGCCCGCGTGAATTTCGAGATTTTTAAAAATCCTTTTTAGTGGATGTTATGTCATCAGAGCTATCTATCTATCTTTAGGCTATATTGCCGCGCCGCGGTTTCAAAAAATGATGACTGTGATGGAAAATTGTAATGAATGGTAGTATTTAAGTATTTTTTTCGCGCACTCATAAATGCCTCTTCCCCGTCCCGCTCACAGTCGCCCGGCCGCGCCGTAACGCCTAGTATCGGGCACTCGGGGTTCACTATTTTGGCGATAATGGCTTACACATAAGAGAGGATATATGCTATCGCGGGCTTTTTTGTAGAACTATTTAAGATAAACATTTCCATCATACATTATATACATGTAACTCCAACGATTTTCGCGGCGTACCTCAGTAAAGGTCGCAGATTGCAATTTTTTTCTATTTACGCGACACTTATCGTTATATATTTTGGATAATTCACACTTTATCTTAATAAATAATAGCCTATGTGTTATTCTGATGTGTAAGCTATATTGTTGTAAAGTTTCATCAAAATCCATTCAGTAGTTTTTTCGTGAAAGAGTAACAAACATACATCCACACATTATTACAAACTTTCGCGTTTATAATATTAGTAGGACGTAATACGAGAATTTTATATGTAAGAGGACTATCGTGTTTATGTTAAGATAATAATAATAATAAGTATGCAAATAAATTACATAATGAATGTAAGCCACTTGTTTGGATCGTGTATTTTGCCAACTCATTCAACCGGCCCTGTGGCGCAACGGATAACGCGTCTGACTACGGATCAGAAGATTCCAGGTTCGAATCCTGGCAGGGTCGCGGACACTTTTTTTATTTTAGATTTTTTTTTAAATTTTTCCTAAAGATACACTTTTTTATTTAATTTAAAAATAATAGTGTTAATTTTCAAAATAATGGTCTTATTTTTTTTATTATTACAATTACTATGTATTATACCTGTTTCCGTAAAGTGGTAACAACTAAGTAGGCTATACTTGGCTGCGTGCTAAACAGCCAGGTTGATGCTCTCCGTAAACAACTAGTAAACTTACGAAACATTTCTTTTGCTTCAGATAAACCTGCGGCTAATTCTGGTGTCAGGCAAAACGAAGGAGTTCATCTTCAGTCCCGTGGACTCGGCCGGCGACATTGCGGTTCACGTGTACGACAACTGGCCTGAAGGTAAGCTTACAATTGTAAATGGTGGTGCACTCTCTATTCCTCACTTTCATTACCTAATGGGACGATAGCTCCCAACGACCGATAATGGCTGAGTTTGTTGTGGGCTTGTTCTCAGCGGCAGGGCGCGTTTGTGAACCCTCGCAAACTTAGCTTTAAATCGACTTGTAGGTATCATCATTCTTATGCAACAAGTATCATACCGACGTTTTTCAAGTGACTGTATATTGGGCCTATGTGAAATAAAGATAGTTTGAGTTTGAGATTGAGATTGACCGGGAGCCCTTATCCTTAAGGCTATTGTCTAGTGGGTAGTGACTAGTGACATAGCGCGACGGGAATAGTTGTTTTCAAAAATAATATCTATTCCCATATAGATAGAGTTCCAACTTGCAAGTCCACAGCTAGGCGTACATTTTATTCTTGAAAATTGAAATATGGCTTTAGGTGATAGCGTGTTTGTTTGCACCTTAATCTAGGCTCGTACTTCTTGTTCATATTTAAGTTTTTTTTTATTAAAAAAATTACAAATACTTGAGCAAGCATTTCGGTCAAAACTATGGATATTAATGCTCGTTTTCACTAACATTTTAAGAGACATTTAGGTGACAGTTATTGTAGGTGAAAACTGTCACCTATCTGCGGCGTTTCCTAAAGTGTTGGTGAATACGAGCATTACAGCCGTTTTCACTAAACCTAGGAAACGCCTAAATCGAATGCTTAGCCGATAGGTGACAGTTTTCACCTATAACAACTGTCACCTTA
The DNA here is from genome assembly GCA_963855885.1 of Coenonympha glycerion. Taxonomy (NCBI): domain Eukaryota; kingdom Metazoa; phylum Arthropoda; class Insecta; order Lepidoptera; family Nymphalidae; genus Coenonympha; species Coenonympha glycerion. The sequence goes on along the minus strand of OY979648.1, from coordinate 6,307,018 downwards.
GGGCTAAGCATTCGATTTAGGAGTTTCCTAGATTTAGTGAAAACGGCTGTTAGACTCTTATGCTCGTTTTCACCAACATTTAGGAGTCACCTAAGCCCTAAGGTGACAGTTGTTGTAGGTGAAAACTGTCACCTATCGGCTTAAGCATTCGATTAAGGCATTAACTTTAGTGAAAACGGCTGTGTGAAATCTTAAACTTAAGCAATATTTCTTAAAAAGTAAAACATTCTAGCAGAGTAGTATTTCATTATATCTGCAACATTTTTAAAAATAATGACAATCGGACTACATTAACGGGTAGGAAAACGTTATCATTTTTTATATGAAAGCTTACAGCTAGAGGATCCTCTTAACGTTATCTCTGAGGCACGGAGGTAAAGCATAAAATATTGGACCGAGGCACTTAAAAAAAATCTACGCAGTCACCAACACTCCCACTGAAATATTAATCATATTGAATATTCCAATGACCCGAGTATTACATGTCCATGGAAGGCATGGGTACGGAAGCCTGAAAGGGAATTCAGATTTTTTGAAGTTTTTTGAACTTGAACATGCATACGGTAAATCAAAACGATTGTTTTTAATCTAGACACAATTGTATGGCCGAGTTGTGCTGGAGTCTAGTTTGTTAATCCAATACAACCGACCGTACAATAACTAAGAAGAACTAAGTAGCCTGCGCGCGGCGGCCGTCTAAAATTAGTACGTCAAGACAGCTACCTGAAGTTTATTCGATCATGTGATAAGTGAACCTGGCGTGGTATTATGGCTATCGCACAGTTTAGTAAATAGTAAGCAATCAAATTGGTTAGTAAAACAATAAACATTTTGTGACTGGGTTTTAGCTGCATCTCTGTCTGCATATTTTTTTCTTATTTCAGCCAATTTGGTTAAGGCATTTTTGCATCACACGCATAATAAAAGTAGATTTATAAGTATAAATGTAGATACATAAATGTGCTCGCAAAACTCATTGGCATAAGCCTACGATGTAATAAATTAGTATCTACAAATTATTATCCGAAAATAATAATTAGCCGTAATAAAATTTGAATTTTTGCACCCGGATAGTACCCATCCCCCTTAAAGTTCTTCTCATCTTCCCAAACAAGAACTACCATTGGAACATGAAAGTTTCTCCAAAGTTTCTTGTGCGTCATTACCGTTACCGCGATAGGACGTGCTCGTCGGAGCGCGGCGAGCCTTGACACCAATCATTGAAACGCCCTTACTTTACCCATCACCCACTACTTGTATACTAAAGACAGGGCGAACAGCCCGAAAAAATGTCGCCAGTTTATGGGTGTCATTAGTACCAACAGTATAAGGCCACGCGGTAGTTCGGTCAGCCGCGGCGGCGGGTATTTTGACAGATGACGCTACTGTTTGCTTGTTGAAGAAGGTTTACGTAAAATGTTCGGATCGGCCTATCTTTACTATTTTTATCTATTCCATCACCGCATCAAATCATCGACATACGACATGTGATCTTTTAGATACTACACTTTATGCACGCGATTACTGTGTTTGGGCTACCTTGGTCCACGATTCCCCGGTGAACTTATAAGGCTTCCTTTTTTACACGACTGCCCAAAGAAACGAGTGTAATGTTTTTGGGTTCATGTATGTATTATAAGTATGTATGTATGTGAGTTTCTTTATTCCACCATAACTTCTGAACGGCTGAATGAGACATTTGGGGTATCATTAGAATCCTTACATTATTCTGAGTAACATACTCGTAGGATTTTTTTTTTGGAAAATGGCAGTCGTGTTGTTAATTTTTAAATTATTATGGTTTAAGCATTATACGCGCTGTCTATTTCCCCAAAAAGACAATGTCTCGAAGTTACACTTTTTGTATTGCATTGATAGCATATAGCTATATATAGCTTTTTGCACTTATTGATGGTTGACTGATTTAACTATAACTAACATAGAAGAAGCGTAACTAATGTTGTATTTTCCTTTTAAAAAAGATTGATAAAGTTTAACTATTTTTTGTCGTCGTATCTTTGGTGTGTATAATGTCGACGCCACGCGAGCGGTAATGGGGTGTCCAATGGTGCGATTTAATATTCCGCTTAAAAGAATGAATCTCGGCTCGCTAACGGCGCCCTAAATTATTTATGCCCGCGATTTTCTCTTTGCCAGGCCATTTTTCACGTAGGATGCAAACTCGCACGCCTATTAGGGCCGTCAAAAAATTTGCTTTACTCTTGTAAACGGCACGAGTTTTCGGTTAAGTAATCGAATTGGGTAGTAGACCTTATTTTTATGTCTATTTTATAAACTAGGATTAACGACTGTATATATGTAATGAAATGAGTGACATTTCATTCATTTGAATTTGCCGCGCTTCGCGTATCAGCTGTCTGGCGCGTATCTATGATATTGATCTGTGTCGATGATTTAAAATGGCGTGGGACGCGCAGATTGTTTTGTGCATTTCATTGTTATAAAAACTAATAGAAAGAATGTGATTGAGGACTCGAGATATAGTGAACTTTAAATGTCGTTTCTTTGTTATTTCAGGTGAGATAGAAGTGTAATTGTCGTAACTTGATAATAACTTGATAATTGTAGACTTGTTAAATAAAACAAAACTTTGTTATTTCAGAGAAACAATTTGTGTTTTATTTTGGAGATCCTCAATGTCTTATAAAACGACATTTTTGTGAACTAAAAGAAGATGGACCGGCTTCAATTTGAGTTTACAATAATAGCCTCAAATGATGGCAAATCAAATGTATTAGCTATAACCTCAATATCTACTGAAGAAGGAAAATGTTATGTTTTACCCGAGGAACTGAAGCCGGTGAGTCATCATACATATATTGTTAAAACGAACACTTTCACAAAAGTAAAAAATAGCATTAAAAAAAGACACCAGAGTAGAAAAGTATGGATAAAGTTGGATGAAAATCTAAAGAAGACATATGTAGATGAGGAAGGTAATATGCAATTTTTAGATCAATATTTAGATGAAGTGAGCACAACACAAGCAAAGGACACAAATGACACGTTGCAACAAATCTTGGAACAATTAATAGAAACTACAACTAAGAAAGAAAGTCAACATAACTTAAAACATATCTCAGAAAAATTTATTATTGAAAAATTCACAAGCAAAAATCCTAATGCGATGCAATGGATAGAAATTTTTGAAAAAGAGTGTGCGCGCTTTAATATAACAAAAGATGAGACAAAAATAGATATTTTGAGGTTATTTTTAGATAAACCTTGTTTGGATTGGTATAGCTCGATGATCATAAAACTAACAATAAATTCTGAATGGAGTGAATGGAAAGACAAGTTTTTAGAAACTTTTAAAAACCAAGGATGGGACATAGTCACATATGCTCTCGCATTTAGGTATAAAGAAGGACAGTTAATTGATTATGCCATAAAAAAAGAACGGCTTTTATTAGATATAAACAAATCTATAGATTCCAAAACAATGATAGATCTTATTGCAACTGGTTTACCTGGATTTATCTTAAATAAGTTAAACAGGGATGAACTCAACAACACTACTGACTTGTTCAACGAGATAAGAAAATATGAAGGCACGATGTATAAGAAAAACTCAACTAACATAAAGAGCAGTACATTTTATAATAAAAATAAAACTTATGAGAAGAAGTCATGTAAGACTTGTGAGTCTTTGGACAAAGGAATTAGATATCATCCGGAGGAGTCATGTTGGTTCAAGAAAAATAAAAATGAACCTGAAAAAGTTCTTAAAACTAAAAATGTAAACAATAACTCCATAATTGAAGTAGACATAAATACTGAGAAAAAAACTAGTAAGCACACCATTAATCAAAATCAAGCTTTTATTAGAAAATAAACTAGAAGTGAGTGGTATTTATGATTCAGGCTCACAGATTTCTATAATAAATTCAAGATTAATAAAAGTAAAAGAAAAAAAAGATGATGTGAACATAGCATACATGAAAACGGTTAATGGTGTGAAGAAGATGGATGGCTTGATAACAATAAAAATTAAAATATTTGATTTAGAAGAAGAGGTGGATGTATACATAGTAGAAAATGAAGATTTTGATGATTTCATAATCGGATTAGATATGATAAAGAAATTCAGATTAACCCAAAATGAGAACTTGCAGATAGAACAAAAGAAAATAACAAATAAAATAGACAGGATGTCTAAAGATAACAGAAATGAAGATAATAATATAAAAAAATATACAGTAAATTTCAATGAACACATAGAAACAGAGGAATTTATAAGTATGACAGACCATTTAGATAATCAAAAGAAAATTGAGATAGAGAAAATTTTAAAGGAATATAAAACAATATTTGCTAAGGACAAATATGATATAGGTTCAGTTAAAGATTATGAAGCTCGCATAGATTTACAAGTAAATAAATATTGTAGTAAAAGACCATACAGATGTACAATACAAGATAGATTAGAAATTGAAGAGCAAATATCGATGTTACTAAAGAACAATTTAATAGAAGAATCATACAGTCCTTTCGCTGCTCCAGTGACATTGGCGTTTAAAAAAGGTGAAAATAGAAAATCCCGTTTATGTGTAGATTTCAGAGAGTTAAACAAAATAGTTATACCACAAGCTCAACCATTTCCTTTGATAGATGATCTAATTATTAAAACTAGAAATTGCAAGTATTTTACTACACTAGATATAAACTCAGCATTTTGGGCAATACCATTACGGGTGGAAGACAGAAGTAAAACAGGATTTGTCACACAAGATGGCCACTTCCAGTGGACCTGCCTCCCTTTTGGCTTGAAAACATCACCAGCAATTTTCCAGAGAATCTTAAGCAATATTCTAAGAAAACACAATCTCACAGGATACTCTGTTAACTATATCGATGATATTTTGATATACTCGTCTACCTTTGAAGAACATATAAGGCACATTAGAAATGTTATTAAAAATAAAATTTAAATCAAACGAAGAAATACAAAAGTTATAGGCATTTTTACTTTTAGATTGGGGGTCTTCTGTCTTTTTTCCAAACGGAAATGTGTATAGAGCTACTATGGTATGACCACACTTTGACGTCACAGTTTTATAGAGCTGTCTCTGTCTAATCAGAAATATTAGAATGCTTTCAGTCATCCACCCAGTTGAACAACTTTTCTTCGCTTTCTCGTTCGTATATTAGGGTTCCGTACCTCAAAAGAAAAAGAAACGTAACCCGTATTTTACCCGTAAGATATTTTTGTTGTCCGTCTGTCTGTTTGTCTGTCACGATCCTTTATTTCAAGTAACTATTGAAGATATCGACCCGAGATATAATAAGATAGTTATAGGTAATAGTGACCCAACATTACTGCAATAATAAAAATTGAAAATCTTTTTTAATACAGTTGCTCAAAAAGTGGCGTATTGCAGGGACGTATAGCGTTCGGGATGTGGGCTATTACATACTCGTGCTTTTTTTTACCTTTCCCGAACTCGTGCGTTATCTTTCCCAACTGTCAAAATAATGTCTATTAAAAAGAAAAACCAACCATGAAGTTTTTACTAAAAAAAAATCATAGAAGTTTTTATGTTTCATGCAAATACGTATATTTCTAAAAAGAAGCTACTAATTTGTTTCAATATCAGATTTGATTGAATGAGTTTGGTTAGGTTTCATTTCATCTCATTAAATTTCATTTTCATTTCATATCAATAAAAAAAATTCTACTGAAGACTTGGCTTTGCGTACCAGAATATTATTAATACGTCTATGACCAAATTTTTTTTTATTTTTTTTTTAAATCACCAGAATGGGTGAAGAAAAAAAAAACTGCTTATATTCTACGGTTGGCGCCATTTTTCAGAAATTTTCTTTGCGAGTTTAGTTGTTTGTTGCACAAAATGAGTAATTTCGATCCTAGTTTTTTTGAATTAACACCACCGGAACTCAGTATAATTGCACAAAATGCTTCGGAGAACATTTTACCGGAAAAGTCAAAAAGTCGCTACATATCTACATACGACGAATTTATTGCGTGGAGAGAAGAGAAAAAAGCAAATAGTTTTTCAGAAAATGTTAAGTTAGTTGAGTTTATTGTGTTTTTATTATTTTATTAAATTGCTTCATTTTTTCGCAACTGTATTAAAAATAATCGTTCAGTACACGTGCGGAACCGTCATTGCAACTTGTTCCGACTGTCAACCCTCGCTTTCGGCTGCGCCTCGGCTCGGGTAGACATTTGTCGGAACTCTTTGCAATAACAGCCTTTCCGCACTTGTAATGAAACATACTATTTTATTTCTATTTAAAAAGGGGGAAAAACCAGGGTGTAACTTGTAAAATCAAAATGAGGTTACTATATTGAGTGGGTTATCATATGAAACTTATACTGAAACAGATTGTTATTTATTTTTATGCCTTATAGTTTTTGATTTATTGGGCAATCTGTCGAAAAAAATACCGTCCGTTTATAACCATTTCGCAAGCTGCCTAAATCGTACGTTTTTGTGTAGTAGGTATATGAAGTGACATGTCGAAAGGTATATGCAGCGATTCCGTAAGCTGTAGGACGTAGTTACGTAAACACTTGACTTTCAGAAGACGCGAGACAATGGGTCTCCTGGCCGCCCTGCGCCCGCCCGCCCTGCCGCCGCCCGCCCTGCCGCCGGCTGTAGGTCACACTCGCCGCGCACCGCCCGCGACGACTACTGACACACTTTACCTCCACTTGCAGTGCTTTTGTCTCGAGCACGCGCTCCGCGCTGTTGCGAGCTAATTATCGTGTTTACTAGTAAACAAATGTTTATGTATGCAACAAAACGGGGGTAATCGTTGCAGCCCTAGAACGAGTACGTACTATAATATAATATGTGTAGTGACATCCCTAAACAGCTGGTTCAATGTCAATGAACTGTGAATAATGAAAATGATATTATGAGGTTTGTTGATATCATAGTTAGGGCTGCTAATTTTTTTTATTAAATGAAATAATATTTTTTTTATTGAAAATAAATTATAATAATTGGGACTTTTTATCACGTTAATACATACCTTTAAACGAGCAATTCTTGTATATGTTACTGTAAAAGCCCAAACCACGGTAAATCCTAAGATTTTCTAGTAAAACCTAAGATTTACCAACCCTTAATGGTAAAAGTTCGAATAGTTTTAGATTATCGTTCATTTCGAACTTTTACCACCATTTTCTTGGCAAATGCTAAGATTTACATCTAGGCACGGTATATGTTGAGAAAAGCAAGTCATAACGTGTTCAGGGTATAGTCTCGTACTCTTGGGCAGTCTACAACCTCTCGCTACCCGTACCGCCTCCACACACACTTGCTAAATAAGTCATCGTAACAAACGTAATACTTGACTTCTCCATTCTCTTCTTTCACCGGCGAAATTAGCTTTTCTTCACCGCCTATAGTCAAGATATCATAGCGCTTTCTTCGCCTGTAAAGAATTGCTTCCTTCTTTTTCACGGTTTTTGCAGTTTTTACTTCTTCTAAACACTTTGCATATTTGCCTTTATCGAGATAAAAGTCGCGTCGTAATAGTATTTTATGAAACGGATGCGTAATGGAGGGTATTGAAACATGAGTGTGAGTTTATTATACGAGCCGCAGGCGAGTTTTTTAATAGTATCACACGAGTGTTTTAAAACCTACCTAATTATGTAGAGTTTAATACGCTACTTTATCTACGCTCATATTATCGTAAATCCAAACCATAAAATCTTGATAACGTTTGTCGTAAATCCTTCACTTTGTTGGTAAAAGATTGTGGGTCATTTTAGTTGCAATTACTGAAATGTCCGGTGGAGTTGAATTTTCTTTAGTAGGTTTCACTGCTAGACATTATTCGAACTTTAAGTAATGAGCGTGGATAAAATCGTTTTACTGTTAAGTTACTGTCTTATGCTTGTTTCACAAGTTTCGCAAGAATAAGGGCAAATACGCAAAGTCTTTAGAAGAAGTAAAAACTGCAAAACCGTGAAAAAGAAGAAAGCAATTAATTACAGGCGAATAAAGCGCCTTGACTTTAGGCGGTGAAGAAAAGCTAATTGCGTCGGTGAAAGAAGAGAATGGAGAAGTCAAGTATTACGTTTGTTACGATGACTTATTTAGCAAGTGTGTGTGGAGGCGGTACGGGTAGCGAGGGGTTGTAGACTGCCCAAGAGTACGAGACTATACCCTGAACACGTTATGACTTGCTTTTCTCAACATATACCGTGCCTAGAGGTAAATCTTAAGATTTGCTAAGTTAATGGTGGTAAAAGTTCGAAATAAACGATAATCTAAAACTATTCGAACTTTTACCATTAACGGTTGGTAAATCTTAGGTTTTAAAGGAAAATCTTAGGATTTACCGTGGTTTGGGCTTTTACAGTAACATACATACTTAATTTATATATTTATATATAATCTGAATCTCGGAAATGGCTCGAACGATTTTCATGAAATCTTTTGGTTTTGAGACATTTTTAGAAAATGAATTTACAAAAAAAAAATGTGACTCCTGTTGCTATTTTTTGGGCAATAGTAATACTACCGAGCAAAGCTCAGTCACCCAGATATTTTTGTTTATATGGTCATGTATGTATGACAGATATTGATAACAGATAGTATGTATTTGGTTTATATCCTCGGTTAGTAAGGACATTACTGCTGGACATTGGTGATATTTTGACATTCTGGCGCAAAGGGGTTTAATAAATAATAGTTAAAATTTTAGTTACAAAACTAAACAAAAATGAAATAGAAGAAGAGAGTGTTTTAAACTTTGGGGCGTATAAATTAGAAGTTGGGAAATTAAACAAAAGTTTTAAATCCATTCCAAATTCCATACCTACCCGAAAGGCAGGAGTTTGAATCATTAAATTTTCAAGAGAAATTATTATCTTTTGGTAAAGGTCGGCAAATTCACTGAATGCCTTATATGAGATAATAAATTCGTAACCGGCCGAAAAATGTTCGAGTGTGCGAATATATGTAGTGTACATAAATGTTATATCTATTTCACCGACTTCGATAAAAGGAGTACGATCTCACTACGCCGAATGTGAAAGAAACCGGATGGGATCCTTGTTTCCTATCCTACTAGTATCGTGCAGCACTTTTATGTCAATCGTTTGAACATTTCACTCGACTTTACGGTTTAACTTTATTAACGAGACATTCGATTCGCGATGTTTTCCTTCTTTAGCTGTATCATTTGATGATCGTCAGAGGTCATCTTTTGGGCGTCACATTAGGGGTCTTCATAAGAATCTCTGAGGAATAAAATTTGAACTAAAAATAAGAGTTAAGTAATAAGAATTAAAGAAACATTATACAAAAAGTGTGTCACAATATGACCTAGAATGAATATGGTCTTCATATTGGAGATAAAGAAAACAAACACGACATAAATAAATAATTAAATAAAATCGAAAAATATACGAGTACCGTGGTATACGACTTACGAGTACCTAATTGATTTTATTTAGACGTAATTGGCTTGTTAGCTGTGTGGGTATTAGTACAAAGTATTCAGGGAAAGAAAATAACCAATATTCAATTTTTTTAATACCCATATAATGTCATCGGAATTTGGAACAAAAAGTGTCGAAGTGAAGTATTTGTACAACAAAAAAATCGTGAAGTGTTTGCTTTAGTCGGATGAGCCGCCGTGCCGTCACTGTATGCACAAAACACGCCGGCCGAGTGGCACTCGAGCGCGTCCTGCGTGCCGGTGAGTGATATCCGCGACTCTCCGAGCCACTTGGGTACATGCAACATGCTCCTCGATCGAATGCGGGTGGGCGGATCCTCTTCGGTCGGTACTTGAGCTCATGCACAAGGGAGTGAAGAGAAAACATTTCCGTTCTGGGCTCTTTCTTCACCATCCTATGCCATCGCACCACAGATTTAAATCGCTAGTTGGGACCTTAGCCTACATTGCGCACATCAAAAACGTCCACAAACATGTTGAGTGAGTGCTCTCAACATGCTATAGACTTGTGACAGAGAGAGTGACGCCGTGTCACACACAAGACAAAAACGTGGACGTTTTCGGTGGTTTAGGGCTCATCTAGCGATTTAAATCTTTGCATCACACCATCCTACGAGTAGGTCGCGACTCGCGAATGGGATTTCGTTATTAGAAACGCTTTTAGATCGAGGCAAATAATAACACTTGAATGAATTTAATGCTGACCCGGCAAACGTTGTTTTGCCATTAGGGATATCATTATGAAAAATAGCTAACGATCTACTGTCAGACCTACCGAACATACACGGAAAATTTCATAACAATCGGTCGAGCCGTTTCGGAGGAGTTTGTTAATGTTTTGAATAATAGCGTGGGTTGGTACTCATACATTAAACATTTGTAAAAATTTTAAACTGCCCTTTATTAGCTCTCTTGGGGCGTATACGGAAAGTTTATAAATTAGTCTACAGCAAAAAAGTCATCGAAACTCACGTAAAAGACTTTTTTTGCTTAAAAAATTCGCTCATTTAGAAAGCTACATAATAAATTCAATCGTAAATGTCTGTAAAAATATTCGTGTAAACTGAAGTTCTGTATAGGTACTTGCTTTGCAAAAAAAAAATATTTTAGCTTTTAAATGTAGGAATACTGTAAAGAGAATTAGTAAGAAAATCTCACTCTTGGATAAGTTTCGCATTAAAATGGTCTTATCCCAAAGTTTGCTGCTAGTTAAAGTTTTACATAGCGTTTGTAAATGTAGCCGGCAAGTTAGCAATTACAGATCACTTGGAGCGGAATGGAGATACCGACACAAAGGAATACGCGGACTGCTTCGAATGAACAGAAAAGAACTGAAAATAATATTTGTATAGTCGTAAGCGTTGAAATAAATATAGGCTAACTTATGAAAAAATAATTGAAACTTTCTTAGGTTAGTTCAAGTATGGGTACGTCCATCAGTTACTTTAAGGATCAATTAGGTAATGGTATAAACCCTAAAATCCAAATTAAAAACGTCAATTAATACTAAAATAACTTAAACGAGGATTTCAAATATAATTTACTATATGTTTATCAAAATGTTTGTACCTATCTTGATTGTTGATATACCGAAAGGATGCGATCTGTCGGAAATAAAATTAATTTTCGAATTTCAACTGTGATTTATTTGACTATAATTAAAATAACTGATACGCTCGAAGCGAAAGCGCAGTCATTTTTTGCATAAAATAATAATACCAAACAACTCGTGCGACATGGCGAAACAGTTGTGGAAACACATACATATACACAAACATAGAGGTGGGTTTACGCTAGGCGAATCGAGCACGAGCGGAGCCGTTTCGCTTCGTCGTTCGTGGCGTCAAATGTGGACGTACAACGAACCTACAACGATCACTGTTCTCCAATCCCTTTGTGTTCGTCAAAAAACCGACATCAGGCGGAACGCAGCCGAGCACGAACGAAATGCTCGCAGCGCGCTCTCCTAGTGTGGTGTTTCGGACCTATACCAGTCCGCGAAATTCAAATTTTATTTAGTTTTTCTACGACTACATTTTTTAATCTTTCAATTTAATGAGATAAGCCTTCAAAATGTATGTAAGTATACAGCATGTACATAGTATAATACGTATAGTATAGTAGTGTACGCTTTGACAATATGTCAAGAAAGTTGTTAAATCGAACATGAAATTTTTATTCTAGTCATGAAACCATTTCATCTTGTTACCAATCGAAGGGCGCTGCTCCATTCTCTTGTTTGTCGAGGACTGCTTTGATTTCTAATACCGTTCGAACATGATTGTGACATCGCCTCGGTGCCAGCGATGCTAATTCCGCCTTTGACAGTCGACTGCTCGGCAAACAGCCCCTTTCAATCAAGGAACTCCGGTACCTTACGTATTCTTTACATTTCCTCAAGAATTTCATCGTTATCTTCTTTTTTTTTCAACTTTTAAACCGACTTTAAGAAAGGAGGAGTTTCTCAATTCAGCTGTATGTTTTTTTATGTTTGTTACCTCATAATTTTTGAATAGGTGAATCGATTTTGATGATTCTTTTTTATTAGAAAGCTGACCCGTGTGGTCCCGTTTCAATTTAGTTCTGATAATGGTATCCATGAGAAAACTAAATAAGTTAATTAGCTAGTTAAGCTGTTATAACAAAGAAAACCCTTGAGTCATGATCGCACCTATTACGTTTGCGGCGATGACTTTTCGTCTCGACGAGGATCAGGTTTCGCAGATACCTAAGCCCTTACGAGGGTTACTGACCTGAGACAACTGTAGGGTTAGTACAGGTTTCGAGTCAACTCGCATCGCACAATCGAATCGAATTCCTCCATACATTTACAGCCAGCGCCATCTATTGACAGGCGCATGTCTGCAACTGTACACAGATATGGCGCTCTGGTAGACGGCAGGTCTGTCCGGCTAACAGGTTTAGCGAACTCTACATAGATATACCTGTAGGTACACTGTAGGTGTAATTTAGCCGGGCGCGGCGGCGGGCGTTTTATCGTCGGCTATCAGCAGATTTGTGGCAGCGACGCCTCTAATCGCGCGGCCCATCTCGCCCCGCGCCGGCTCCCGTGGCCGCCCACATTTTACATTTGTTAGAAACATTCGAGCCGGTAAACATCCTTATGGGCCTAACTGGAAATTTTATCAAACAAGTATTCTTTGTATAAGGAAAAACGCAGATGCAACGAAACCAGTGATCCATATTTCAACATAAGAAATCTTACGCCAGTATAAAAATGACAATAGGCATCATCTTACAATCTGTATTTATAATATGTATTATGTATAGGAAGAAAAGGTGACCGATTGGACTCACTGATCTATCAAGGCTTTAAAACACATAACCACCGGAATAGGTTGTATATGGAGATTACTATATGTATTATAGCTATTATGAGTTATGAACTTATGACGTAAAAGGCATTCCCAAAGAGATCTCTGAAAATTCCTCCAGAAAGGTCCCATACGGACTACGGTTATACGAGGCTGTAAATATCTTGAGCCTTCTATTAAGAGCTTTGCTAGCAGCTAGCTTTTTTTTAACTTTGCTAGCGACAAATCGACCGCTTCACACTCTTCTAAAAACTAAGGACTGTAGTCTGTAGACTTCTGATAGTTCTTTTCAGGCTCCTTCAAGTTTATATGAATTTGGTTGTAGTAAGTGATATTTCCTTAGTTGCTTCAAAGGCGCGTATAACTTCGACAAGCTAAAGTGTTTGCCTGAGATTCGAACCCCAAACAGAGCTATAGGAAGCAAAAGTTTCAACCACTAGGCTAATATACAATTCCGTTTTTATTTCTTCGTAAACAACATAAAATATCAGTAACAAAATTAACACCGAGGTTTAAACAATAAGCGCCATCTATGCGTAGACCCGTTACATTATTTCGTAAGTTGTTCGTGCTCTGTGTGAATAAACACAATATTACAATAGTGTGCGTGATCAGCACGCGAGTCGTGATCAGCACGCGAGTCGATCTCACTGTACATTTACAGCAACACCGTCATCAGCCTCCATAGCTCAGGGGTTAGAGCACTGGTCTTGTAAACCAGGGGTCGAGAGTTCAAATCTCTCTGGGGGCATCATGTGACATGAAGCTTTTTTTTTTTTTATTATTTACTATGATGATTGTCTCTTTTCTTTTTTTTTAGTTATTTATAATAATAGAAATAAGAAGTCACGTTGAGTAGGTATTCATTTTTCCGTTAGGTACAATGAAAATGCTTGGGTCGGTTAAATGGTTCTGCGTACAATATTTAAATCGTCTGCAGATTTTTATTAGGAATATAAAAATCTTAGTTAAATATTTTTATAGTATTAAAAAATTACAACTTTACCGTACGTACAATAAATCGTTATAGATATTTTAATTTTTTGACGAGGGCGTCGTCGTGGGTAAAAAATTAAACGGAGGACGGTATACGAGACGCTCATTGTTATAATACCGGTACCAACTGTAAGGTACTAAAGACCTCAATCTTGGGTTTCCTTATCGACCAACCGGGTCGTAGCAAATCGAGATCATCAATAAAATCATTGCGAGCTGCCAATACTAGGTACTTCTGACGAGGCCTCTTAACGCGAGATGACGTCACTACCCACAATCCTGGTTTATTTAACAGTTTGGTGTTGTGATTGCAGCGGACTGGGCGACGGAGTGCGTGTCCCGCGCGGAGATCCTGCGGCTCATCTACCAGGGCCGCTTCCTGCACAGCTCGGTGACGCTGGGCGCGCTGGGCCTGCCGCTGGGCCGCACCACCGTCATGCACCTCGTGCCGCGCGAGCACCTGCCAGAACCCAACTCACACGGTGAGCCTCGTCTACTGGGACTGCTTCCTGCACAGCTCGGTGACGCTGGGCGCGCTGGGCCTGCCGCTGGGCCGCACCACCGTCATGCACCTCGTGCCGCGCGAGCACCTGCCAGAACCCAACTCACACGGTGAGCCTCGTCTACTGGGACTGCTTCCTGCACAGCTCGGTGACGCTGGGCGCGCTGGGCCTGCCGCTGGGCCGCACCACCGTCATGCACCTCGTGCCGCGCGAGCACCTGCCAGAACCCAACTAACACGGTGAGCCTCGTCTACGGGGACTGCTTCCTGCACAGCTCGGTGACGCTAGGCGCGCTGGGCCTGCCGCTGGGCCGCACCACCGTCATGCACCTCGTGCCGCGCGAGCACCTGCCAGAACCCAACTAACACGGTGAGCCTCGTCTACGGGGACTGCTTCCTGCACAGCTCGGTGACGCTAGGCGCGCTGGGCCTGCCGCTGGGCCGCACCACCGTCATGCACCTCGTGCCGCGCGAGCACCTGCCAGAACCCAACTAACACGGTGAGCCTCGTCTACGGGGACTGCTTCCTGCACAGCTCGGTGACGCTAGGCGCGCTGGGCCTGCCGCTGGGCCGCACCACCGTCATGCACCTCGTGCCGCGCGAGCACCTGCCAGAACCCAACTCACACGGTGAGCCTCGTCTACTGGGACTGCTTCCTGCACAGCTCGGTGACGCTGGGCGCGCTGGGCCTGCCGCTGGGCCGCACCACCGTCATGCACCTCGTGCCGCGCGAGCACCTGCCAGAACCCAACTCACACGGTGAGCCTCGTCTACTGGGACTGCTTCCTGCACAGCTCGGTGACGCTGGGCGCGCTGGGCCTGCCGCTGGGCCGCACCACCGTCATGCACCTCGTGCCGCGCGAGCACCTGCCAGAACCCAACTCACACGGTGAGCCTCGTCTACTGGGACTGCTTCCTGCACAGCTCGGTGACGCTGGGCGCGCTGGGCCTGCCGCTGGGCCGCACCACCGTCATGCACCTCGTGCCGCGCGAGCACCTGCCAGAACCCAACTCACACGGTGAGCCTCGTCTACTGGGACTGCTTCCTGCACAGCTCGGTGACGCTGGGCGCGCTGGGCCTGCCGCTGGGCCGCACCACCGTCATGCACCTCGTGCCGCGCGAGCACCTGCCAGAACCCAACTCACACGGTGAGCCTCGTCTACTGGGACTGCTTCCTGCACAGCTCGGTGACGCTGGGCGCGCTGGGCCTGCCGCTGGGCCGCACCACCGTCATGCACCTCGTGCCGCGCGAGCACCTGCCAGAACCCAACTAACACGGTGAGCCTCGTCTACGGGGACTGCTTCCTGCACAGCTCGGTGACGCTGGGCGCGCTGGGCCTGCCGCTGGGCCGCACCACCGTCATGCACCTCGTGCCGCGCGAGCACCTGCCAGAACCCAACTCACACGGTGAGCCTCGTCTACTGGGACTGCTTCCTGCACAGCTCGGTGACGCTGGGCGCGCTGGGCCTGCCGCTGGGCCGCACCACCGTCATGCACCTCGTGCCGCGCGAGCACCTGCCAGAACCCAACTCACACGGTGAGCCTCGTCTACTGGGACTGCTTCCTGCACAGCTCGGTGACGCTGGGCGCGCTGGGCCTGCCGCTGGGCCGCACCACCGTCATGCACCTCGTGCCGCGCGAGCACCTGCCAGAACCCAACTCACACGGTGAGCCTCGTCTACGGGGACTGCTTCCTGCACAGCTCGGTGACGCTGGGTGCGCTGGGCCTGCCGCTGGGCCGCACCACCGTCATGCACCTCGTGCCGCGCGAGCACCTGCCAGAACCCAACTCACACGGTGAGCCTCGTCTACTGGGACTGCTTCCTGCACAGCTCGGTGACGCTGGGCGCGCTGGGCCTGCCGCTGGGCCGCACCACCGTCATGCACCTCGTGCCGCGCGAGCACCTGCCAGAACCCAACTCACACGGTGAGCCTCGTCTACTGGGACTGCTTCCTGCACAGCTCGGTGACGCTGGGCGCGCTGGGCCTGCCGCTGGGCCGCACCACCGTCATGCACCTCGTGCCGCGCGAGCACCTGCCAGAACCCAACTCACACGGTGAGCCTCGTCTACTGGGACTGCTTCCTGCACAGCTCGGTGACGCTGGGCGCGCTGGGCCTGCCGCTGGGCCGCACCACCGTCATGCACCTCGTGCCGCGCGAGCACCTGCCAGAACCCAACTCACACGGTGAGCCTCGTCTACTGGGACTGCTTCCTGCACAGCTCGGTGACGCTGGGCGCGCTGGGCCTGCCGCTGGGCCGCACCACCGTCATGCACCTCGTGCCGCGCGAGCACCTGCCAGAACCCAACTCACACGGTGAGCCTCGTCTACGGGGACTGCTTCCTGCACAGCTCGGTGACGCTGGGCGCGCTGGGCCTGCCGCTGGGCCGCACCACCGTCATGCACCTCGTGCCGCGCGAGCACCTGCCAGAACCCAACTAACACGGTGAGCCTCGTCTACTGGGACTGCTTCCTGCACAGCTCGGTGACGCTGGGCGCGCTGGGCCTGCCGCTGGGCCGCACCACCGTCATGCACCTCGTGCCGCGCGAGCACCTGCCAGAACCCAACTCACACGGTGAGCCTCGTCTACTGGGACTGCTTCCTGCACAGCTCGGTGACGCTGGGCGCGCAGATTCTTAGTTGATGCCACTGATTTCCTGTTCCAACTGTTTTAAGGGCATCACGCGCAATTTGTTTCATAAAGCAAAACTAATACATCGGAATTTTACAGAAGTTCGATGGATCTGACGTTGCCAATGCGATCCCATACCTATCCCCTTACTTACTAAAGAAAAATTTATTAAATTGTGAGTGAAAAGCATATATACGAGACCGTAATATTTGATACCACAATCTAGATACCACAATTGATTTAAGTAATCTTAGAAAAAATAGATTAGAAAAGTTATTAGTTTGTATTTGATGTACATAATATACAAGTACTTAGTCCTATTATCGGTTGGATTATACAGTGGTACTGGGTAGTTAGTGTATTATTAAATTTTTTTAGTAGCGTCAAAACGGACACAAAAATATAAATAAAAATTTGGGGATATAAAGCCAGCGATTAAAAAATTTTACGCTTTAAAACAACCCACTTTGTCAGTATCAAAATTGTAGCCTTACAACATTTTTTGAGAATTAAATAAAAGAAGGTATCGCATTAGACAATAGACACCTACTTACTCGTAATGTTTTTCTTTTCTCGATTTCAGATCAACGACAAAAGAGTAAAGGCGGCTCCAGCAGTTGCTGTTCGGCGTCCTGTTGCATACTGTAATGCGGTGGTGCGAGCGAGAGGGCGCTGCGGGCGCCGCGGGCGCTAGAGCGGGACGGGTGATACGCGACGCGGACTATGTGTTCACACTCAGTGATGTAGAGCCAGGATTCCATTCGCCCTAATTACCCTAGTGTTACATTCACTTTGTGACTAGTGTTGCCAGGTGTTAACGGAAAATACACATTGTACAATTGATAATAATAGTCAAGATAGGCCCATCCGAACATTATTTTTTAAACCTTCTTCATACAAGAAAATGTAGCGCCATCTGTCGAAACTCCTGCGACATACTGCGTAGGCTTACAGCTTACTACTGACGCCGGAGGGGGTCACAATAGACATTTTTGCTCCCATAAACTGGCGACATTTCTTCGCGCGGTCCGCTCCGTCTAGAACTCTAGATGAACGTCAATGCATTGTACAAAATCGCAAATTTAGGTTAAAGCAAAAACTTTATTCGCAAAAATTAATATGAAGCTTTGGAACATAGGTACTAATTGGGCAATTTAATTTATTGTAAATTTTGCGAATAGAATAAGGTGTGCGATCCCACTAAAATGCCTCGCTAGAACTCTAGGATCTAACTCTAAGCCATCTAGGGTCTGGGCCGTGCACAGATTTATTGTTCCATTATGTACATTATATTACAAAATTATAGAATCTACTTTTAAATAACTTGACAGTTTATGGCCCTTTCAAGGCTTTATCTAGTGTACATGCACAAGTGAGGGTATTAAGCGAAGTTTTACACCATATCAGAGAAATCGTAAAATTACTGAAATAATTTAAAATAATGGGCGTGCCCAAATGGTGACAACTGGCAACACTGTTTACAACTTGTGATGTTTTTGAAAGACTCGCTTCCATTATGTTTTAAGAGTAAGACACACATTATTTATCTTTTTTTAATAATTTATTTTCTTAGTCTATTCGTTTGGCGCCTTACTTTCCGTCGATTCGATCACATTTATTAAAGAAATAGTACCAAAAAATTAATCGAAACGCACATTCGGAAGGAGTCTTCGAAAAATATCGCAAATTGCTATCTCGGTTAGGAGATTTTTCGTCTTCACAGTGGAAATTAATTCAGGACTAGCTTTACTATACCTACCTTGTTGTGGGAAACGAGTTATCATAAAAGAAGCTAAATATACTCATAAGTTATTGTAATATAGCGTCATCTCTTTCGCACTAGTATGTCGTTTAAACAAAGTGTATAAACATGATTGGTATGCGTGAACTTGGCTTGAAAATGTTATAGTGGGTTTATATGGAGTTAAGGATCGCCTAATCTAAAAATGAACGCCCCCCATACGGTAAATGAAAATGTAGTTGAGAGGCGTTCATTTAGAATTAAACCTCTAGTTAGTAGCTATTTGCTAGAGCAACCTTACCTATGTTTTACGAATCATAGACGTTGTTTTAACTGATGGACCCGTTTTGCTGTTTAAAGATCTCTTGGTGTCATAAATCTTATATTCCATTGGGTATGAACCTATTTCCAAGCGTAAAACATAACTAGCCAAAATCTAAAAATAAAGGCTTTTAAAAAATAGTTAAAGAAAACGTATTTCTTTGGGAATGATAACAACACACATAACACAAGCGACTGACATGAATAATATCTACCAACATTTAAACGCCACTTTATTTTATATGAGCCAATGGCGTTGGAGTTTGTAATGGCACTTTTTCCAGCTGTAACTTGTTTCCCTGAACAGATAAGTAAACTAATGTATAACTCACCGCGTAATTTATAGCTCATTATAGAATAATCGTGCTGCCGAATATAATACGTTTAAAATTAGTAGGATATCTATGCATGTTATGAAAGAATTGAATGAGTAATGTATGTATATGTAAAGAGAAGATAGAACGAAATGGTTACTTTTTTGTATACACACAAATCTCTATTTAAAAGAAAACGGACAAGAAATTTTAATGGTGGCGCCACTGTAGTTGGTTATTTTATTACAGTGCTCGAATTGGACCGGAACGCACCGGAACGGCGTTCCGGTTCGTGAAATCACCGTTCCGGTTCGTAAAAAAGTCCAAAAAAATAATAGAAGCACTGAAGGTACAGCGTTCCGGTTCGTGAAAAAGTTCAATTCGACCACTCCTATAACTTATATTATAGTAAAAATGCAATCTAAACAAATTAGAGATTTGTATGCAGTCAAATCAGAACCTAGATTATAATAAATAATATTATGGATTTAATTTGAACGGGAGGTAAATGAATTTCTAAAAAGTAACTTGGATAATGAATTTTAACGATTTATACTTTATGCAGTCACGTACGTTTGCCTTTTACCATCTTTTATTATGACACCCATGATCCAAATAAAATTGTAACTACCCGCGCATTTTTTTGATGTCAAATTTGACAATCACTGAAGTCGTTGGCATCTACTAGTAATAACTAAGGGTACGGGAACATAAAAACTAATGTGTAATGCTCTTTTCAAGAAAAATGGCGAAATTCTGACAATTGGGATGTTGACTCAATTTTTTCATGCCTTTTTTATAAAGTAGGATAAAAATAATAAATACAATCAAATCAAACATACAAAGTTACTATCTTCTGTCATTTTCTCGCACTGGCATTACTGAATAGTGACTTCAAATTCAATATAGCCATCTCTATCTAACTAGAATTATAAAAATGCTTATACATATAACTCTGTTGTTATTTAATAAATGAAATCAGCTTTTTCACCATTTTAATACCTTCCTTTTAGTCACCTTAGGTCGACTTGCGCGAAACGAAGGTCAAACATTTACATTATAACCCTAGAGTCAACGTCTCTCATTGGACAATTTTGACAACTGACTCTGGGTTAGCGTGCTAACTCTGAGTTAAAACACTAACCCAGGCCGACGCAAGTGGGCCTTAGTTTCAGTTTTTGCTTGCACTAATACTGCAAGAGTATTATGCCAACATAACAACATTTATGTAACATAGTTTGAAAAAGTAGATCACATATCACAGATTGTAAATAATATGTGCTCGCGATATGTTGAACGAATCATCAATTATAAAATCGACGAAGCTTTTCATTCTGTGACTAATTCTAATTTCAAAAAATAAATTATAAAATCTTAATTTTTATTGCAGTCAACTACCCAATTGACAGAACGTTTCGGCTCGCAGGCGGACGGACAAATATAAATTATATTATTAATTATTATTATTAGTATTATTTAGGCCGTCTATTTGAATTTATATGTCGTTGATACGGAGATGTTTACAAAGATTTAAAAAATTACAAATTATGTAGCAAAACTTTTATCCGGCAGTTTAGCAATCATACAGTAGTGAGCGAACGTTCCCGTCGTGCACTATCTATCTATCTCAAGCCCTTTTTATGTCCCACTACTGGGCACGGGTCTCCTCTCAGACAGAGGGGTTTGGCCATAGCCCACCACGCTGGCCAAGTGCGGGTTGGCGGGCACTGCACTGTATGTATTGCTAAACTGCGACCATAATGAGTGTGTAAATTTCTCTCTTTTGCATTGTAAATAGTATGTATTATCTATAATATCTATCAGAGCTATTTCTAAGGCTATGTATTTCACTTTGTAATAAGTTGTCGCAATATTTGGCTCGTATATATTGTTTGTAAAGAGTAAATTTATGCTGCTTACCGCGCTAGTTGTAGCTTGTACTGTATTAAATCATTGAGGTCGGCTGACGTTACATCTATAAAATGTTCTAATGTCATTGTAGCTGAAAAGACTGCACTAGTAGTGGTGTTTGAAATTTGTCTATTAGACAAACTTTAAACACTGGCTACTAAATTATTAAGGTTGTCTTAGATTGAGAACAGTTTGGCCATTTATTCAATGCACTGGCTAAACAATGGTGCATTAAAATATTAACATAAACCCTCGGCTACAACGGATAACTATATCAAGGCCACTTCTTTCGAAGATGTTATTATAAAGATCTTAGTGATAATCCAAAATTATGTAAAAATTGTTCAGAACGGCCGTAATGTTTTTCCATAGTAGTTTATTTTTTATCTCAATGCCTCCTAGCCTTGATAAGTTATGAAAACTAAGTTTACAGCCACCATAATTTTCCCACTGTATGATTGCTGATCTGTGTGTGTTGGTACTGATGATTGAATTAAATGATTTGAGATCTGTGCTCATTCAACAGTGCAGTTTTGTTGTGCATTGATACAGTTCTTTAATGATTGATACATTTTTAGCCGATCGCCCCGCTGATCAGTCAAGTTTTTTGCCGTTTGAGCTATGCTTTGATAGATCAACCAGTCAATCAGTCAGTCAGTTATCTTTCTCTTTTATTTATTTATATCATATACAGATCTATGTATATTTGGGGTACTTAGTTTAGTAAAGGCAGTAAATTTAGTTTTCACAATATGATCAAGGCCCTAGTGTTACCAGATTCTAAATGATTGAATATATTATTGTAAATAAATTATCGAACAAAAGCTTCTTATATTATATTTGAACATTTCATCACACATAGTATCTGCCTTTATTTTTATTGGCGAATCATTTAGACTATAATTTTTTTATATTGGCTTAAGAATTTTGTGTAATAATTACTTTGGCTATAGCCGTTAATTTCTTCCTTTAGTTGATAATGATAAATCTAAATCCCTGTTAAAATTATTGTAGGTGTGTTGTTTTTGAACTCGTAAATCCATCCTCTCGTCAAGTACATAGGAGCGATATATTTTGTGATATAGTACAAATAAAATTATTTACACACGGCTAAGTGAAATTCTTTTCGAGCAGTATTAAGTGGTAATAAAATATTGTTGGCAACCGCGTCGATTTTGTTATTAACAATTTTTTTTAAGCGCAATAATGTTATAATGTTTAAAAAAAAATGAACTGAAATATAATGTTTAAAAAAAATGAACTGAAATTATCTTGCCAACTTTGCTGAGGCAATGAAATGCTTAGAAATTAATAAAAAAAAACAAATCCACCAACATTTCGCGCGATGTTCCAATGCCGTATGACTGTTTTTTTTTATTTATATTTTTGGTTACACTGTTCAGTTTGTGTATGTATGTATTTTGTTAAGTTGTGTAAAATACCTAGTTAATATATTATAATAATTAAAGTAAATTTACAACGTCTCACGCATGTTTCATTTTATTTTTTTTCGCTTCGCCATCCTTTGTATATAGATAGATGTCGTTTTGGAGTTTTAAGGCGCTATTCAATTGCTGCGCAAGGACGCGTATGCATGGTTCGCTTTGCTGTCTGTCAAAATTAAGGTGACAACATCCATTACAAGGTCGTTTTTCAATACTCCGGTCACTACTCGTCAAATGGCAATCACCTGAGATGATGTTAAAACGTTATTGAAGTTGAAAAAATAACTCGTATCTAAACTCGCCGGCATATTTAGCGGAACATAAAAAAAAGGTTTGATATCAGTATCATATAAAGTTTCTGGCTGGTTTATACGTTATTTAATTTAAAAAGAAATATTTTCAAATTAAGAAAACAACTGAACATCACATTTTATGCAATTGTTTTAATTTTATTCAAATACACCTTATCTGGAGCGAACTTCGAGTATTTCTTCCTTCTGAGTTTGATTTAAAATTTCATTGAAATACTGTTTTTTGTTAGTTTTTTTTAATCGCGTATCTTTCTGGAGTTGATGACTGAATTATGCCTGACTTAGCCCCAACGGAGATTGCCAGGGCACTCGAAATGCGAAGAAATGGTCAAACCTACAGAGTGATATCCAGAGATCTTCGTCGACCAGTTTCAACGATCCATCGCAGTATCCAACGGTTCAGGGAGACCGGTACTTATGTGAGAAGAGCAGGACAAGGCAGAAAAAGACGCACTTCGAGTAGGGATGATCGTTTCATTCGGCTTCGTGTACGTAGGAACCCCCGTTTGACGGCCGTCCAAGCCCGACATGAGTTAGAAGCAGTGCGGGGTATAACCGTAAGTGAGCGTACGGTACGAAGAAGGCTCGAAGAAGCTGGTTTGGGTTCATTTGTGCCCGCCAAGGCTCCAAGGCTCGAGGTAAATCATCGTAGAAACAGGTTAACTTTTGCTCAGGAACATCGACTTTGGAACGCGGACCAATGGAGTAAGGTATTGTTTAGTGATGAGTGCAGAATTCTCTTAAATCAAATTGACGGCAGGCAAAGAATATACAGACGCAAAGGAGAACGATACATTCAGACAAATTTTGAAACTACAGTTGCATACGGTGGTGGATCAATAATGGTTTGGGCGGGCATTTGTTTGGGAGCTCGCACAGACTTGGTAGTGATTGACAGAGGGAGTCTGACTGCAGACCGCTATATCAGAGAAGTTTTAGAAGAAAATGTCGTACCGTTTGCCCCATATATCGGTGACGATTTTGTTTTTATGCAGGATAATGCTCTGCCGCATACCGCTCGGGTAACTCAAGCTTGTCTTAATGATATGAATATCACTGTTATGGAGTGGCCGGCGAGATCACCGGATATGAACCCAATAGAGCACGTTTGGGACTTGCTGAAAAGAAAAGTTAAGTCCAGAATTCCAGCTCCTGCCAATGTGGGGAACTGCGAATCGCCGTAGTTGAGGAATGGCGGAGACTATCCCAGGAGACCATCGATAACATCTTTCTCAGTATGCCTAGACGGGTAGAAACTTTAATAAGAGCACGTGGAGGAAATACGCGATATTAATCACCATTTTTCTAATTTAATTAATAGTAATTTTAATATTAAATTTCACTTTTCCAGGTTACATGAAAAGTTCACAAATGTACCATTTTTCACAAATAGCCTTTACTCGCAAAATCTGTTCTTAATGTGATCTCATTTTAAGTAAAAACAAATGAAACTTTAAATAACAAAAGAAGTGTAGTAAGTAGATTTTAAAATAAAACCATATTTTTTTAATTATGGACCTTTTTTTTATGTTCCGCTAAATATGCCGGCGAGTTTATTTACACGTTAATATAGGTATGTTTCATTCCGATTTTAAATTTTCTTGTCTGATGAGATGTACTCAACGCTGAACACGCAATCTTATATAGGTATGTATACCTACATGGGATAGGACATATGAAAACATAGCTGATGGACTTTCATTGAAGAAATTTTTATTAAAATGGATAATGTACACCGCATTTATAGCGATTTTTAATGTATTATTTATTACCAAGTAAACTATTGCAGTATCCTAATCATTTCTGCCTGATCTGTACCTAAAGGTAGTTTTGAGGCAAGGCATAATATCATTATTTATCTTGCAATAGCTAAAACGAGATTCGTGTAAGCGCAGCAATGGATTTGAGCCTTTATTCAACGGCGCGTTCTAATTTCTAACATGTATAGTCGGGTGTAAGAGTAGTATTGCAATGGTTGAGGTGATGTTAGGCCAGATACGATGTCTTGTATTTCAATATTTCTATAGTAATAGGCTCTTACTGTAATCGAGTATAAAATAATAATAATAATTGTTTTTAACCGACTTCAAAAAAAGGAGGAGGTTCTCAATTCGTCGGAATCTTTTTTTTTTTTTTTTTTATTTTTTTTTTTATCTATGTATGTTCACCGATTACTCGAAGACGCGTGGACCGATTTGAAAAATTCTTTTTTTGTTTAAGAGGGTTTTGTTTCCAGATGGTCCCATTTTAATCAGGTCAGGATCTGATGATGGGATCCTGGAGAAATCGAGGGAACTCTTCAAATTTTGTATGGACACATTAAACTATTTGAGTATTATTAGAAAGAGTAATATTTTCCAAGTTGTCCTATGGTCATCAAGTCAGGATCTGATCATGGGATCTTGGTGAAATCGAGGGAACTCTTCAAATTTTGCTAGTATACTTAAAGCGAGTTGGGTATTTTTTATAGTTACTGGTGCATATGCTACCAGATACTGATTTGATGACTAAAGTCATCAAGTCAGGGTCTAATGATGGGATCTTGGTGAAATCGAGGGAACTCTTCAAATTTTGCTAGTATACTTGAAGCGAGTTGGGTATTTTTTATAGTTACTGGTGCATTTGCTAGCAGATACTGATTTGATGACTAAAGTCATCAAGTCAGGGTCTGATGATGGGATCTTGGTGAATTTGAGGTATCTCTTCAGATTTTATGAAGACACCTCAAGCAATTTGGGTATTATACAACGCCTTGTGCATTTTATTGTTTTCCACTAAAAAGTATAAAATAAAAATGGGAAATGCTTTCCAAAAAACCAACTTCAAATGCCACTACAAAGAGTGAAATAATTTTTATTTAAATTTTAGGTACCTACACCAATTCGAAGTCGGGCGATTGTCTATGACTTCGTCATTTCTTGGCACATCAAGTAAGTAAGAAGGACTATTAGGGATTGTATGAAACATTGCCCGACTTCGAATTGGTGTCGGTACCTAAAATTTAAATAAAAATTATTTCACTCTTTGTAGTGGCATTTGAAGTTGGTTTTTTGGAAAGCATTTCCCATTTTTATTACTACACGCAAATAGTGTTGATTGTGGTGTCACTGCCGCCTCTTCTTGGAATCCAGGACATTCGAACAGCAACAGCAACATTATATTAGTCAATAAAAATAAGTACCTAATTAAAAAATTAAAAAAAAAAACACTACTGCCCTGTTATAAAACAAACTCGGCCTCTGGAAAATTGGAACAGCGACATCTATTGACAAGTTATGGCTAGTGAATAAAGGTAGTCATATTGTGATGTCAAATGTGTAGGTTAATTCACCTTAGCGTGAATTTAATCCAATAGGTTTCACGTATAATAATTTTAACAAGAACCACTTTTCCCTACTTTTGTATGCTTTTGTTATCTACAATAAAATATTTATTAGCGAGTAGACCGAACGAAATAATATAATCTAAAGCAATAGGGGTAGTGACACCTGGCGGACGCCACGACGAAATGTAAATATAAATAAACGATATCTTTTATTTAGCCGAATCTAGAACTAAAAACTAGCTTAAATATTTCTCGTATGACCGTTGTATGTGTATTGTTTGTGTTCCACTCTGTGGTTCAATTACAGAAAAAACGAGCGCAAAACTTAACATTTTTTTTGTTGTGGACTGCAATAAACAACTTATTATTCGTACATACGTAGTTGTCAATGATTAATTAGGTATTGACTGTGGCTTTGTCCATTTCCAATTTCTGAAGGTATTAAAAATATCAAATATGACTAAAATTATCATGTTTGATGTTATATTGAAATTTCGTAATAAAAACTACAAAAATATAGGTAGGATAATAGATAAGTATATTTGACACATACAACGGTTAATAACTGTAATAAATTCCAAATACTAGGTGTCACTTGTATAAAAGGTTTACTTATAATATAATTGTTAATAATATATTAAATATAACGATGTTGACTTTATTTAGTTATTATTGTTTTGGTTACTAAATTAAATTAATTGCAATTTGAACGAATACCATTGAACAAACTCGACTTACTTGTGTAATTTAGAAAATGTTTTCTTAGAACTCAAAGTATCTGATATTATAATTATGTGATACATATTACATTGTGTAAATTTAATAAGCGTAATACGATACATTGCAGGTCCAAGTTCGTTTAAATTAAATTTCATTATATCATGGATATAATGAAATTTAATAAGAATAGATCACTTTGGTTCGGTTGTCGGATGTGCCGTAAATATTAGTTTTGTATTGAAAAAACGGTTGTACGTAACGTATTATGTAGGTAATTACATAATTTTATGTACCTAAAACCTGCGTTGTTTGAGAGCATTAAGTTTCGATGGGGTCAAATAAAACTTTAAGAATGTAACAAATGACTTTTATTCTTAATTAATGCTACCTAACAGGATCCCTTAATAGTATGTACATTATTTATTTACAATAAACATGGTTATAGCATAAAAACAAAGATATACAGTTATTATAATAAATACTAAATCGCTCTCGGCCTATATTTGTTTACATTGAAACGAACAACTTTTATTCTGTATTATATTAAAAAAAATATTCGGAATCAGAACAGGTGAACGTTTTCCTCGTCTCATTATTATTCTGTAATAGCGGACCCGACAGACTTCGTCCTGTCAAAAACATTTTTATTGTGGCAGAGTGCAAATTAACTGACGTTAGGAACTCACCTACATTGCTTAGACAACAGTGACTTGAGTGCTTGTAATTTAATATGCAATAGCAATAAAGGCTCAAATTGACTCTATGTTTTAGTTAGGGTAACGCTTGTATGGGGAAAAAGGCTGTTTTTAGGGTTTTTCCGGCAATTATTCAAATTTTTCTCGCCCTAAAAACCATCCTTGAACTTTAGCGGACATTTAAAAAAAGAATTGGCCAAATTGGTCCAGCCAGGCGTTGTTGAGTTATGCGGTTACCAACACATTTTCCGATTCAGTTTTATATATTAAAATACTAATGAAACGAGCGTGGGTGGGAGGTTACGGCGCTACCGCGGGTAGGCGAAGTAGCAGGAGAGCAGGAACAGCGCGCGGTCGAGCTCCAGCTCGGCGGCGGCCAGCGTGCGCAGCCGCGCCTCCGCCGCGCCCACCGCCGCCAGCTCGGGCGGCGTCAGCGTCTCCAGCACCTGCCGTATCATAGAGGAAACATTGACACCAACGGCACGGAATACATAATAGCACCTAACGGTACAGAAGGATCACTCCGAAAAGTGATTTAAAGAAATAGACTCTAGCGCTTACAAAAAAGTGCAATTTAGTTCCCGATAGCATGGCTCCGCCTCCGCAAACAACAAGTAACAAACGCAAACTTGTGGTCTCTTTCTATTGCATAACTTTATATCATTCAACGTAATAAGGTTGCCTCGCAATCGGGCGCACGCAGCGAGTGAAATAGACCGTACAAGAACTATCGCGAGCAAACCAGCCGGCGCGCGGCGGCCGTCTGAAGTTAGTAAGTCGAGACGGCTACCGGTAGTTTCTTCGATCTCCTGAACCTGATCAGTGAACCTGGCCTACTAACGGGTAGAGGTATCGACTTTAAATTGATAACGAATATTAAAGTTAGGGGCTTATAGTACCAACGACATAAAAAGCGGGTGGCGGGAAGCGGATAGATGAGGAATGTTGAGGACAAGATGTGGTGGCACTCGCTCGGGAAGGCCTGTATCCAACAGTGGACGTCAACAGGGTGACGTGATAGCTAAGGTCTGAGCCCCTTGGATGACACATCGATAGGTGAAACAGATAACCGCTTAAGTACATCCATTAACGTGTTTGAGCCTTGAGGTCCTTTTGAGGGATCGTTCCCCAACAACAGAGAATAAGATAATATATTTTTATAAATGAAAAGTGTATCAAAATTAACGCTACCAACGGGATTCGAACCCGTGACCACCATCTGTCGCGAGTCCGCGCGAGACCGCTCTTCCACTGAGCTATGGTAGCGAATGCCGTTGGCACGATAAGAAGAAGATTGTTCCATCTCTACACAAGATAATTCTATAATACGTTCCTTAGAAACACTAAGAATATAATTTAGTTCGTTAATTGAGTTAATCTAGCGCGTTTAGTGACGAGGCTCACGTCATCAATGTTCTGCTGCGGCTCGCCGCGCACGCGCATGCCGTGCACTATGGAGCGCACGCGGCGCTGCTTGTCCAGCAGCCGCGCGTGCGACTGCCGCACGTGCGCCGCGACCGAGCTCACGTTGTGCAGCGCGCGGTAGCACATCTCACGACAAGTGTGTGCCACCTGCAAAAAAAACACATGTGTTTTTATTTATATTTCTTTTTAAATCTCCATAAAATGAAATACAATACAGAAAAATGCTCACCTCATGTATTTTGACGTGGTATAAGTAAATAGCTTTTGCCGTCCCGCCGGCCGACGCAGCTTTCCTCATTGGCTGAAAATTTTCCGACCATTAAAACCATACGACCGCCACGACAGAAAAAGAAAAGTTAACTTCTCTGCTGTTATGTAAGTTTAACGTTTTACTTTTTAATAAATAAAGACAGCGCATGTTACCTGTACGCTAATAAAATGTTCTTCCAACAGCTTGTAAGTGAGTTCTTTGCACTCCTTGTTTGGTAACATGGCATTTTTCTGGATGTCTTCCTCTTCTATATATTTTTTGGACCTTATCAACCTGAAAAATAAAATAAAAACAAGCTAAATGACGTGCCTCATGACGTCACAAGGTGTGAAGAGTATGTAAACAGACAGAACGGACGCATGGCGTACACTTTGTCGTCTCTAGGAGAAAAGTCTTGACATACTGAGCCAGCTTTACTGGAGCAAAAATGTTTTCTTTTACTTTATAATATATATAGACTGCCGCTTGACTGTTATCTGTACCTGACACTGAGTTGGTGTGCGCTCGCCTAGGTCATGCCTATTCAATATTGATTTGAAGGAACTCAAGTTCAAGGTGGCGAGTAAGACGGAGCCAGGGAGGGTATTCCCTCGTCCCCGCAGCGACGCACGAGCCCCGCGCCGGTCTCCTCTACCTGAATATCCGGTGCGCCTTGGAGCCGAGTCGCTCCGTGACGCAGTGGTCCAGCAGCGCGTCCAGCAGTCGCTCGGCCGCGCGGCGCACGCACACGGCGTACTGCCCGCCGCCCGCGTCCCCGCAGCGACGCACGAGCCCCGCGCCGGTCTCCTCTACCTGAATATCCGGTGCGCCTTGGAGCCGAGTCGCTCCGTGACGCAGTGGTCCAGCAGCGCGTCCAGCAGTCGCTCGGCCGCGCGGCGCACGCACACGGCGTACTGCCCGCCGCCCGCGTCCCCGCAGCGACGCACGAACCCCGCGCCGGTCTCCTCTACACATACAAGTCACTCCACGTCAAGTTAGGACGTCGGGTAGAAGGTAGCCGCAGCAGCAGGAGCTCACCAATCACTTTGAGGTACTGGTCGATGTGCTGCTGCAGCAGCGGCTTGTCGGCGAGGCGGCGCGCGCTCTCGCGCAGCTCCACGGCGGACACGGGGGTGGACTCGGCCGCCCAGGGGGACGACGTCAGGTACATTTGTTCCAGCATCAGGCGCATTAGTTCCCCGGCTGAAATGTTTCAGATTCTGTACATCTCTTGCTTAAAATAAACAGCACAGAAAGAATGTCATAACGTTGTATTTCTTTATTAATACTTTATGTTACTCACCATTTTCATCTATACGCCTCGTGATAGCCTTTATCATTACATCATCTCGAAAATCAAGATGAAATCTGTCGTAGTTGACCTTCCAGAACACACCTACGATAAACATAAAGACACAACTATTAATATAAAATACAAAAAAAGTATAATAAATGACAGTATAAGCTAATCATGCCCCGCTTCCTGGATGAACCCCTGTCACCAGGCTTACGAACGTGTCCTGATATGTACGTACTGTCCTTCACGTCAGCCAAGTTGGTGGTCATGGCCTGCATGAGCTCCCTCAGGTCCAGCTCGGGCGCCGCGGCCTCGGGCGCCACGAGCGCGGGCACGTCGCTGCCCTCGCGCGGCGCGGCGACCGGCGCGCGCTGCACGTACCCCGCTGTCACCAGGCTCACGAACGTGTCCTGATATGTACGTACTGTCCTTCACGTCAGCCAAGTTGGTGGTCATGGCCTGCATGAGCTCCCTCAGGTCCAGCTCGGGCGCCGCGGCCTCGGGCGCCACGAGCGCGAGCACGTCGCTGCCCTCGCGCGGCGCGGCGACCGGCGCGCGCTGCACGTACCCCGCTGTCACCAGGCTCAC
Source organism: Coenonympha glycerion (assembly GCA_963855885.1). Classification (NCBI taxonomy): domain Eukaryota; kingdom Metazoa; phylum Arthropoda; class Insecta; order Lepidoptera; family Nymphalidae; genus Coenonympha; species Coenonympha glycerion. The sequence continues at coordinate 6,275,737 of OY979648.1, read as the reverse complement.
GAACGTGTCCTGATATGTACGTACTGTCCTTCACGTCAGCCAAGTTGGTGGTCATGGCCTGCATGAGCTCCCTCAGGTCCAGCTCGGGCGCCGCGGCCTCGGGCGCCACGAGCGCGGGCACGTCGCTGCCCTCGCGCGGCGCGGCGACCGGCGCGCGCTGCACGTACCCCGCTGTCACCAGGCTCACGAACGTGTCCTGATATGTACGTACTGTCCTTCACGTCAGCCAAGTTGGTGGTCATGGCCTGCATGAGCTCCCTCAGGTCCAGCTCGGGCGCCGCGGCCTCGGGCGCCACGAGCGCGGGCACGTCGCTGCCCTCGCGCGGCGCGGCGACCGGCGCGCGCTGCACGTACCCCGCTGTCACCAGGCTCACGAACGTGTCCTGATATGTACGTACTGTCCTTCACGTCAGCCAAGTTGGTGGTCATGGCCTGCATGAGCTCCCTCAGGTCCAGCTCGGGCGCCGCGGCCTCGGGCGCCACGAGCGCGGGCACGTCGCTGCCCTCGCGCGGCGCGGCGACCGGCGCGCGCTGCACGTACCCCGCTGTCACCAGGCTCACGAACGTGTCCTTGAGACTGAGCATGCTGAGGTTCTTCTCCTGGAAGGAACAGTCAAGATTCATCACGAATTGGCCCATCCCAGTAGGGCTGCGCACATAGAGAGCTCTCTCTACTTTTGTCAATATCTGTTCTCTTTCTGATCCATATTGACAGGCAGAGAAAGAAGAGGGCCAAGAGTAGAGAGATCTATCTCTAAATGCACATGCTCATTAGGCACTCCCTCTAAGTTTGAACCAACACTGAAAATTATTATGGTGATGATAACTTTATATTGTGAGTAATGACCTGCATACTGATAATTAAGGTCTGGCCAGATAACTGAGTGAATCAGCAGGTGATGTCATGAAAGCTAGTGATGTTGTGGTGAAACATTGTGGTCATATAAAATCCCTTGTGGTGTTCATTCTCTTCTTCAGGAGATTTCTTTAATCTATTGTTGGATATAGGTGTCCTTAAGGAGCACGCCACGGGTGTGCCCGCGAAATTCAAATTTTTTGAGGTTTTCCGCGATTTTTAAGCTAATAAGGCATAAAAGGCTTATGGCAGTCAAATTGCGGGAATCCCAGTATCGTCTTCACGTGTTTATATAAAAATCTCTGCTTGAAAGTGTCGAGTTAAAGAAATTAGTCCGAGATTTGCGAGTTATTCACTTAAAACTCGATACTCTAACTAATTTCCAAGGATAGACATTTTAAGGCAAAGATTTTGATATTTAAACATGTAAAGATGATACTGCCATTCCCGCAAATTGACTGCCATAAGCCTATTATGCGTAATTAGCGTACAAATTGCAAAAAAAACACGAAAATTTTCAAATTCGCAGGCAGACTCGTTGATTTTGCCCTAAGCACACTATTTTTTGCATTTTTGGGCTACTCTCGTCCACAATTTCACCAAGAGTTTGGTAATGTCATCAGACTAATCTTGGTGTGTGTTGACTTTTCTGTTGTTGGTACATGGTTTCCATTCAAGTAGCAGACAGGTGAGACAGCACCATCTGTCTATTATTATCTACCTTGATAAAAATTACTAGCCCTATTTCCCTTGGTCACTCAGTAAACTTGAGAACGGCTGCACTAAGTTGGATATATTTTGCTGTTGTGGTTTTTGTTGAAACTTTCATGACAAGATCTATACCCACAGGAAAAGGATGATTCTCTCAGGATGCGATGAAGTTGTGGGTGTGTGGTATATAACTAAAATACCTTGCTATTTGTTAATGATAATATTATACCTTATCGTCTTTATGTTTGTTAATGACAGTGACGAGCAGAACTGTGGCCGTGCAGGATGCCTGTTGAAGCAACTCTTCCACCAGCATCTCTGCCTCGCTGCCATACTTACTCTTTATTTGCAACAGGTACCTGTAATTTAATAAACATTCACACACACAGATATGAATAATTCTATTAATAAATATTCTCACTTAATGGGTCTGAGTCCTAGCTCCATACTTGTTCTGACCAATTACTAATAAAAATCAATCAACAAGATGACTAGGCAAACGATGCCACATAAAAAGACGGGAACCCAGAGTGCACTGTATAGTATTGGTAAAAAAATTAATTTATGCAACTATTTTGCAGTATTTTTATAGTAAACCAGAACATGGTTGATATATAATGAATATCTTTCTTATGGTTATAGATGTCTGTGAATATAGTAGATCAATATATGACACATTTTGATTTCATAAATTTAAGCAATGAGCGTAGAAGTATATTTTGTACTTAGACTCAAAGTAAATAAATATAGCTGTACTGAATCGGATACAAGTTTTTCACCAATTTGTTACCTTACCTTGGATATCTTATAAGCAACAGGACATTTTCAGGTAGAAGTTTGTAATCAACAATGTCTGTACCCTCGAATATGGCTAAATCAAACTTCAGCAGGGTCCTCAAGCTGTCTACTACCTGAAATTAAATATGATAATAATGAAGCAGTCTTCAATAGCAGACGATAAATCTACTGTCAGCTATCATATACCACGAAGAGCACATGCTGACAGAGCATTCGAAGACTGTTCTATAAAGAGAAGTTGTGGTGTCATTCATACACTCGGATCACAAGAGATCCCTAGGCACCTGCCTGAAGGGAAATTTCCCTATTGCCGTCAACACTGGCAAAATAACATGTACATTTTGAAAGTATATACATGTTATCAAACTACATTTATCAAGATCCATTTCACCAGAAAATGTTTGTGTGATGAGTTTTAGTAATCCATGTGTATAATGTCCTGATATATTATTTTGAATAAATAATAAAATTAAATAACTATCTTATTTTCCACCTACCTAACGCTTTATATTCACGAAGAAGGTTTGGACCTAATAGAACCAGAAAATCCTCTGCTCATTAGGGGGCCGGCTACCATATTCATAACCTGCAAGCGGTGGTCATGTGTACACGAGCATCTCTTGTGACATACCTGACTGCGAGGGAGTCCCGTCGTCTTCACAATCATATGAATAGGCTTACTTCCATACATGAACAGGTCATTGCCGACATTCCGTACTATTTCACCGAAATACCGGTGAAGAATCTGCGAAACTACGCGGCCTAGTTGATGTGACATATTTCCGGTATAAACCCTAGTTATAATAACATTCAAAGGCACAATGATAGAGTAAGTTTTATTGTGATCATTTCTCACACATTTTAACCAAGAAATTATGCACAGAACAGAAACTAGAAAGGAAAACTTAAAACTTTTTGAATATAAACAATTATTAAATTTCACAGCACCACAGACCAGTGGCCACAGAATACATACATATACCATGGATGAAAGACTATCCCTATAGTGATATTGTTAGTTGTCTATGATAGACTAGAACTCTTCTCCATTTCTCTGTCTACGCCTTTGATTAGGCACCTACCTACCTACATATTACATCACTGATCTCCATAGAGTATATAGAATATACTCTGGATAGCTGACTGTCAAAGTAAAAATGAAGACACTTGATTTTTGCCATGTAGGCGCTGAGTGTTGCGTAGATGTTGCGTAGCCTAACGTGTGCGTCTGTGGAATTAAAATCAAATGACATTCAAAACGACGGTCCACTTCCAACAAATGTCAATTTAGTACAGTGGACGCTCGGGGGAGGCGCTTCAAATCGACACAAAAAATGAACTGTCAAACATATGGAATCATAAATCCAGAGATACATATCAGTGATATCTCCATAGACATACAAATTTAACCGCCTACAGATCACTATACAGCCAGAGAATAACAGCACAGACCAGAAACTAAAGACCAACATAGACTATTAACACTATAGTGGAGACCAACAGTGTAACCATAGAGTAGTCAAGTAGATTACATTATAACAATGACGAAATACGCTACGCTAAGGAGACGGGAAAGGTGTGACGTATGTGAAAGCCAAAAAATTCCCAAATATGGCGTCGCTCGTTGTACATTTCGGTACCGCTGCGGCTGACAAAACACACCGCTGTTGGTCGCATTCATTGGCACCATTTTACAGTATTGACAAATAATTAAAAAACTTCAAGGCTTCAGGACGAGGCCTAAAAATGTATGCGTGACGTCTGTAAGTGCTGATAATGTGTTTAATCAATACATAATAACAAAACGAAAGCATATACCAGTCCGCGTGAGGGGGCTCCGCATATACTGCATCCCTTTGACCTTTTTATCATGAACAGAGGCCAAATCGACGACGATAGACGTATATTTTTAAAGACGGCGCTAAAAATGTCGCTAGTTTATCGGTGCACAAAATGATTGTTTTGCCACCAACACATGATTGTTTAAAGCCACGACACGTTGTAGTTCGCTCAGCAGCCACCTATAGAATTTTTACAGAGTACGTTACTGTTGGCATGTCGTTCGGATGCCCATACCCATATCCAAAGTTTTCTTATCAGTGGTAGAGACCGTCGTTTGAATGTCATTTTATTTTGTTCCATGGATGGACACTCACGCTATGTTATCTACGCAACAATCAGCGCCAAATGGCGTAAATCCCAAGAAAATCCAGTGTCTTGCTCGCTTGCTCATTGCTTTTACGTCTTAGTTTTACGTTGACACTTGACAGTCTGCGATCAACAGAATTGAATTTATAGAGCTGCAACAACTGTCTATGGCTGGTAATTTTTTTTAAGAATTTTGTGAAATATGATTCTTTGAATTTCTTGTTGTCTGATGATACCTGACTGCAGGCCGATCGGCTAAAAATGTATCAATCATTAAATAACTGTATCAATGTCAAAACACAGGTACTTAATGACCAATCACAACGCTTGAATATCACGTTTTGACATTGATACTGTTCTTTAAAGATTGATACATTTTTAGCCGATCGCCCTGCTGATGACTCATTATGTCACTAGGTACCTATACTCCTGCATTTGTCTCCCTCCCCTCCCTCAGAGTATATAGTACCTAGTGTTCTGTGGCATTTGTGATTTGACATTGCGAATTTGCGAAGTGCAAACTGCAAACATCAAACCAAACATTGTAATTTGTAAAAAAAACTGTATTTTACAAACAAATACAAATTACAAATGTAATTTATGTATATTACAATAAAGTGTAAAAAGATTTAAAACTTAAGAGTGTATTAAATAAATAATAAGTTGAAGAGTTTATATTTCTTAATTTTCTTTTGGCATTCACAAACATGAATATAGAAAGTGCTGCAGTGAACATTTTGAAACGAGGCGTAGAGCTGGATTCTAAGAAACGCTACACCGAGGCTCTCGTATGTTATCAAGAAGGTTTGCAAGTTCTAGTCGATAAAATGAGAGGTACAAATGTTTTATCTGTCTGCTGGGTTTGATGGAAGTGTTGCTTTTTTGATATCCAACACTATGGAACACTCAGATATTTATCATAATATAGTCAATTATTATTTATTTAGGAAACTAAATATCACTTGCTTAGCGGTGAAGGAAAACATTGTGAGGAAACCTGCATGCCTGAGAGTTCACAAAATGTTCTCAAAGGTGTGTGAAGCCCGCCAACCCGCACTTGGCCAGCGTGGTGGGCTATGGCCAAACCCCTCTCAGTCTGAGAGGAGACCCGTGCCCAGCAGTGGGACGTAAGTAGGGTTTCCGATTTCTCGAGGTTTTTTAGTTCTCGGGTGTCGAGACTTCTCGAGCCTGATTTCTCGGGTCTTCTCGGGTTGTCGAGAAAAAATAAAATACGTCTAAATTTTTGTTTAATTAATAAAAAGAGTCTTTAATTTAACTGTGTTTATTTTACATGAAAAAATCAACATAATTTTACATGAAAAAAAAAACAAGTTCTCAATAAAAAATCAGCTCAAAACAAAATTGCTAGGTAACTAAAAACAATCATACTTCTTCTCCTTATCATAACTAATCTCATCTCACTAATCTGTAATAAAAAACAAAATCTCTGTTAACAATCAGCTTAAAACAAACATCTTAACTAAAAACAATCATAATTCTTCTTATTATAACTAATCTCACTAATCTTTAATAAAAAACAAAATCTCTGTTAACAATCAGCTTAAAACAAACATCTTAACTAAAAACAATCATAATTTTTCTCATCATAACTAAAGATCACTCACTAATCTCACTATGTGGGTGGTATCGCAATTTTTGGCAGTTTTTAGTAAGTATTTTAGTTTAGTACCTACAAAATAGCTGACGCAACAGTGGGGAGGCCTATGACGCAGCAGGGGGTTGATGTGGTTAGGTTAGGCTGATGATGATGATGAAAAAATAGCTGTGTCCTTTTGTATACTACGTTTGGTAGGATTGGTTGGATACGTTTTGTCATTTTGTGTTATTTGTAGTAGATAAATTGCCATAAAACAACGTCTTAATATTATGTGTTTAGTTTAGAACTTTAGGCTTTTGTGGGATTATTACAACATCTGCAATACAAATGCAATTAATGAAATCGGTAAATATTTATGCACTAACAATTCTCTTATTTGATTAAAAACAAAAGTTTTATTTCTTTAACATACCTATTCATTTTAAACAAAAATATTATTTTGGTAATACAAAAGTACTTACAAAACAAAACAAACACTTGAACTATTTAAATAAATAATAACAATACTTAACTGTTTGTTCTGCGATTCTATTACTCGTGCGGCACTAAATAGTAAATACACTCACTATGCTGGGTTTATGATCCGACCGATCCGAACACGGCGGGAGTTGAAACACGAATGAACAAAATACAACTGGGGCCGCGTCGCGCTTGCGTTTGTCGGCAAAAACAAAGGATACCGACAGACACGAGCCGTGCTGTCAAAGGATGCCGCTGCCGCCTCGCATTTACAAAGAAAGCTAAGCGTAAAAGTGTTTATTTAAACTTCTCGATGTCTCGACTTTTCTCGAGCTGAATTTCCCGGGTACGAGACCGACCGATTTCCAAAAACAAACCCTAGACGTAAGAAGTCAATTATTTTTGATATTAATCAAATGAATGGCTTATACTTTAAAGAAGTAATATGCTCCCACTGCTTTGCACTGATACTGCCCTTTTAGAGCTACTGCCAACTTCTTTGTCTTTCCCTTTCCCCGTTATTTGGGGTCGGGTCTCCTCATTTGGTTGCACCAAGTCGTGCGATCTTGGGTTGTCGGTTCAGGCGATCTTGGGTTGTCGGTTCAGGCGATTAGGCTAGCTTGAGGTCTCTCTTTATAGTTGACCACAAGGTTGAAGGCTCCACCTCTTTTCTGTTGTAGGTTAAGTGGAATTTATACTACATGGTCTTTGCTGCACCCCATTACATGTTTTTCTCTGTACCTAATTGATGCTCCTTTTGTTCATTGTAGAAATTTTATATTTTACTAGCTGACGCTGCAAACGTTGTTTTGTCTTTAGGGATATAAAAAAGAAATAAAAATAGCTTAGGACCTACTTTCAGACCTACCACCAAACATTCATAGAAAATTTCATAGCAATCGGTCCAGCCGTTTCAAAATTGGCACGAGAATTTTTTATATAGAAAGATTAACAAGTTATTATATTTTTGAACTTAAAGATGAGACTGATGAAACAAACAAGGCATATCTGAGGAAAAAAGTAGAAGAATACATGAACAGAGCGGAAGCTATCAAAAAGTTGGTGCTAAAACACAAAGAGGAAGGAAAATTCCATGAAGAAGTGCACATAGAAAATGACTCAACAGGCCATGGGTATAAGACACTATTTGGAAGATTTCTGGATGAGGAAGTGCAGTACGTGGTGGTTGAAGACCCTTACATTAGGAGCTTCCATCAGGTGAAAAGACATCCTCGCACCATGAGGGTTTCCGGCCTAATTTAGTATTACTAATGTATAAAAATTGCACTTTTTTACTGAACTGCAAATTTAACTTTGTTTTTTGAGCTTAATTGCTTATACCTAAAAAAAGTGTAATAGATACAGAATTGATTTTATTTTTTCTGTAAAATATGCATTAAGCCCTATTCTTATCGATCTATTATTATTCTTTAAGATTGCAATCATAGAAATTGGTCCAGCCTTTTTGTATGCTATTATGTATATAGATTAAAACACTATCTTGAACCCAAATTATTACCAATGATAACCAAACAAATGGATCTGCCCATAGATTGTGTAAGGAAAACATATTCATTGTTGTCGAAATCGTTTACAAATTCTGCCAGCTGATTGGTTCCCTGATTTCTGTCAGCCAATCAGGGGGCGGAATTTGCATTTCTTAGTATAATTCTATTTTTTTAGTGTCAGAATTTCCTCCGGCTGTGCGAGCTTCTAGTGAGATCCTGTGAAAACTTGAGACAAATAAAATTAAAAACAAGCAAAGATGCAAAATCCGAAGCCAACCAGAAAGAGTGGTTCTTCAATCTGACAAACGATTTGCAGAAGTATGGGATAAAACTTGTGGTTCAGTATTCTGACACCTTACATGACAGGCAAATCATGTAAGTATGCTTCTATTCTCTCCTGTATCAGCTGTCAAAGTAAAATCCACTCCTTTTCACTTTTACACTCTTTTTCTTTGCTTTCTCTACTTGAGATGGGAAAAACTATTGAACTCGCGACAGCGCTACCACACGCCCTGTACCTGTTATGTAAACTTGAAGCGGATACATCTTAAGGGGGATGGGTACCATTCGGGCGCGAAAATTCTAATTTTATTTAGTTTTTCGCTAATAGTGGGCTAATTATACATCTTTCTATTGAAAACATGTACATGCATAAATATTATGCCTGCAAAATTCATTTCCATGAACCTACAATGTGTAGTTAGTCTAATATTTGCGGCCAAAACACCTTAAGGCACATTGGGCATATTTTTGACACTTCTGAACAACAACTTAACTCTGACACTTCCGTAGTGTGTTTCGTCATTGGACACTTCTTACTGTTACCGTAACTGACACTTGCTGGATATGTTTTTTGTTTTTGAGATTCTGATTACGCGTTATCTTTTTCAGATTAAGTTCAGGATGGATCATCAAAATCGGCAGAGGTCTAGACTTCTACAAGGCGCCCAGCAATAAGTTCTGTTTAGGCATCTTCGATCTAGACCTGAGACAGTGTCACGAGACCAAAGTGGACATAGTACACTCTAAGAATGTGAAGCAGACATATGGATAACGATTTTCGCAGTTTTATATGTATTTTATAAAAAATGGGACTTTATGACTATGTGATAAAACATCGCGAAAATGTAGTAAATATTTTTTTTACACTGTGTAAGAAAAAATCTAATTATGCATTTTTATGATAGTTTGAATAATAATATAAATATTTTTTGTAATCGGTCAAAGAAATCTGTCCAAAACACTACATTTTTAGGGTTCTGTTCTCAAAGGAACCCTATTATTAAAACGCCGCTGTCTTTTTACGTGATTGTTCATCTGTCACGCTCACCAGATTGAATCTCATAAACCGTTATAGGTACACAGTTGATATTTTCACAGATAGTGAATTGCTGCCACCACTATTTAAACAACAAATACTAAAAACAGGATAAAATATTATATAGTTAATACAACAAACATTTTCATACAAATTTGTATTTAGCGAGCATGATTTTATAAATTTTATCTAGACTGATCGTACGAAACACTCAGTGCGCATTTTTTATTACTATTTTTCCCTTGCCACTGCTTGACTTGAAACCAATTTTTTTTAACAAATAGTTCTTCAAGATGTTGAACTATTTTAAGTTTGTTCCTAAGCTATAGGTACATGGAATACATAACAAATTTAATATAAATTGATTCCATGTACTTACAAAATACTAAATACTTAGTAATTAATTGTAATATCTTTCAATTTCTTCACTTCTTCAATTTTTTAATCACAATAATATTTTTATTATTTTATGTACGACTTAAGGCAAATAAAACAACTATTTTGATAATGTGTAATATATTTTATTTTATAATACATAACAATAAGCGGTCAACCCGCGTGTATCGTTACAAATTAGGTATATTGTTTTCACAATAAATATACTTAATAATAAAGTATTTACTTTTGAGTAAAGTATTGAATGTTTTTGATAAATCAAAGCTTTAAATTGCATATACATTATATTTTATTAAAACGTAGGTAATCTGTGAAATAAATTATGTGAAACATCGTGAAAAAATTTACATAATATGACAATAATTTAAATGCGAATAAAATTAGAATTCGGGATAATTTTGCTTGGATTTTACAAAAATAATAAACATAATTATACAAAAAAAAAAATGGTGTTCCAAAGTCAATAACTAGAATTAGGTAGATATAATGTCTTTGAGGGTAGTTGATGTTTTTTTTTTTATGTAAAATGTAAGACTAGTAAATGAATTTATGGCCTCCGGTAAACAACTTACACAACAAATATATTAAAAATATGCAAAAAAATATTCTATCAAGCCAAAGTGTGGTTCGATCGAGTAAATGTTTCAATTTTAAAGATCAGGCGCTAACTTACCCATCACACTTATAAATGACTTGGATATTTATACATAGATATTAAACAAATACTTTTAGGATCGGACTACGCGAAACCGGATTCACCAGTTCTAGTTTAGCCGATACAAAACCAAGCCGAACCGAATGAATAAGTATTTTAACACACTACCGAAAATACGCGACCGAAGTTCGATGTAACTACGCCTGCAATGTATCAGTATTTTGTTACTGATGACACATCAAATCGAAATTACGTCGAGTTATAGCGTACAACCGAACTTCGGTATTTCGGCGTAAGTTCGGCACCGATTCGGCGGCATATTATGTATTCGGTGGTGATAAATAATACCCACACAAAGTTACGCAACTGAAATTCGTCCGCGTAATTTCGCCTCTTACCGTGTGTCATATCAGCCGAATGCGTTGGAACCATAGACTTATTAATCTATGGACAACGGGTGTAATACAAAATTCACGAAAAAAGTGACCCGAGAAAACCTTTATAAACGAGGGTACATGAGTATTAACTAAAACATTGTAATTTATGGCTTAAACCATTACTATACAGCCTAATTTAAATACACGAGACTGAAGTGCGATTGTATGTCTTTTCGCGTTTAGTATGTCATTCGGTTCGGACACTTTTTAGCGCTGACCCACAATCCTTAGTTTATAAATCAATGGTTGGAACGTAAAATTTAGTAATATTATATTCGGTGGTAAAATCAGCCACGGAACTTCAGTCGGTATTTTCGGCATAGTGTGTTTAAACACTAAGGGTCATTTTAAGAGCCGGATTCATGTAATCCAAGCCTCTATTCTATACAGTAGTGGAATGTATGGCGAATAATACAAAGCGTGAAAAAGTTCATTTGTCAACAGAAATACATTAGCAATATCTTAAAATATAACTGGGGTAGATTGGTACAAGTACTACCCGTTCAGAGAAGCTTTGCCGGTGACTTCATACGACCGCAACCCTAACGTCTGATAACAGACGAACGCGGGTCGCGGTAGTATGAACTGAGAGGGGAAGTCACCGGCAAAGCTTCTGCGAACGGGTTATAAGCATGATTAACATTTACCAGTAAAATTAAAGGGCAGTGAAGAATTTGTTATAAATTAAGCGCCAGCATTATAGACCAACCAGATTAATAACTGACACCATATTGTTTTGTACAGCAATTTGATGTATCATGTACCCATAATGCTGTCGCTCAAATTGCAGCAAATTCATACATATGTACGTAAGATAAGGTAAATAAAGGTACCTACTAACGCTAAAGATACCTATATTCTACATAAAAATTCAAATGTCAATTTTATATTCAGTGATCAGTCAAACACAGTGCTAGATCTATCTTTGCCCTTTATTGAATACAGACAATAAAGTTAAGTAGTACCTTGGAGCAACTAAACTATCTTTGGATCATTTTATTTAACATCTTACATGAGAAAAATTATATGGAAATAATAAAATAAATATTTCCAACGAATGAACGTTGCAAGGTTTCAATTTGTATCCTAAAAATCATTTGAAAGTAACCTAACCTAACAATTCATTAAGCAAGTAGTGTGTCAAAGAGTAAATAAACGACGGTGGTAGTGAGTATAGGGGTAGCACTAGTTTTAAGAAATAATATGTAGTTCTATCCCTTTCCAACTCTACATTAGCGAGAGGAATAGTAGATTTTCAGACAAAAGACCACTGATCTCTATTCTATGGATCGCTGACTGTCAACGTAAAAATGAAGACACTTGATTTTCGCCATTTTGGCGCTGATTGTTGCGTTCCACGCTGGAACTACAATAAAATTACATTCAAAACGACGGTCAATAGCAACAAATGTCAATTTAGTACCGTGGACGTTCGAGGGTGGCGCTTCAAATCGGCACAAAAAAGATAATGTCAGATGTATAGAAGATTAATCCATAGAATGGAGGTCAGTGCACGAGACAAACAATAGGTATCAGTGTGGCAATTTTTTTTAAATTCTCACACGTAACTCTCCTGTTTAGCGGAGAAGAGCATGAGAGACTCCACCAAGTGCGGTTTGACCATCTCCTCGACGTCCTTGTCTGCGAAGGCGTCGGGGCGGTGCTTGTGCAGCGCCCGCAGCGCCTTGAGGCAGTAGACGAGCAGCTGGTCGGGGTCGGTGTCGACCGCGGGGCGCGCTCGCTGCGACCTTACCAGCCGGGTAAGGTGCGGAACGCCCTCCAGCTGGACTATTTGGTGCGCTACGTCTGGTACTACTGCCAGTCTGGAATGAAATGAGAAGTGGTTATAGCAGAAATAGATTCCAAAATATTTAATGACGCAATTAGGCTTTCCAAAATAAATTTAGGGTTTTTTTAATTCTATATTTTAAAACTACACCATCATTGTACTGTCGTATGATTGATGTTTTTTAACAAAAATTATGGAAAATCTCAAAATATTTTAAATTTCAAGAATGTCCACCGAATGTCGGCCATATCGGTGACACAGCACGACGTCAGCATCCGGTTCCTCATAAGTCAAAGTACGTACCATAAACTTCTTACTGTACGCACTTCTTGGAAAACACGCATATGTACGTCACATCCGCTGTTTTGCCACAGATTCAAAAATTAAATTATTTTCAATGAATCGATTATATTTTTTGAATTATTATAGCGTTAAAAAGTAAAATTAAAATTTGACTGGAATGCCTAATTCCTATCACAGAAATAAAAAAAATAGTTCCGTTTCAAGACATTTTTGTCAGGCTATTGCGTATCACATTCGGAGTTCGGACTCACCTAGAGATAGCCTCGGCGGCGTGGCAGTGCAGGCGATACTGCGCGCGCTGCTCGGCGCGGCGCGGCGCCACGGGCGACACGGCGCGCACGAAGCACACGAGCGCCACGCTCGCGGACGGCACGCGCGACAGCAGCAGCACGCAGCGCGCCACGCGCGACAGCGACGCCAGCAGCGACGCGGTTTGTTCCTGCCGAAAATCATATGTAGGTAAAGGTAAGTTACTAAATGGTCGCTTTTATAATTTGCCGTAGGACGGCACGGCACGATATCCCGTGCCGTGCCGTCCCGTCCCGTGTAGCCGTCGACGGCATGCCGTGCCGTAGGTCGCTTTTATAATTCGCCGTAAAATCATTTACGCTTTGCGCCTCCAAAGTGTAGACGTCATGTTCTCGAAGAGACAGCGCCTACTTATTCTTTATTTGTTATATTTACGACGTAAAAAAAGACAAATTACAAGAAGGTATTGGCAACATCCACTTTTAAAAGTAAAATATTTAGAAGGGTCATACTATACGCTATTTGATAAGCTGAAGGAAGACCCAAATAAATTTTTCAATTATTTTCGGATGTCAATAATAACGTTTTATTACATACTTTCTCATCTGAGTGATGATTTGAAAGCTCGCCGAACACATGTATCGTTACCTCCTGAAGAAGCACTAGCCGTCACGTTGAGGTAAGTAATATGAAAATTGCATAAGTTCCCAGTAGTTTGATTGATTGAATTAGGAGGAAACTTTTGTCCCAACAGTCAACTATAATTTTACGACATAAAAAAATAAAACTTTTTATTTAAGGTCAAAGACCCATATTTTACACACTGTGACCCATATTTTAGACACTGTGAAAACTATTGTGACAAATGCTTCCCACTAGTTCTATCAATATAACAGTTATCTGAAAAGGGCATGATAGGATATAGAAGAATAAACCAGTATTATATTTATAAAAATTACCTTATTTATTTTATAAGAGTCATGAACTTTAGTACCTACAAAAAGTAACATCAAACATCGTCGTAAGTTATTGTATTAAAAAGATTTCGATACTCATTATTTGGTTCTATCTCATATATGTACGATGTTTCCTCTTCCTCTACTGTCACAGCTTGGATGTCGTTGTTTTGTGGTGGTTTATGGATTTGAACATCATGAATAATCACTGACTTGGATGAAGATGGCTGTGGAGCTCTTATCACAAAAGGCGTTTGCAGATTTTGTCTTTGCACTAGGTCTTGTTTGTTTTCCTTATAATGTTGCCTTTAATTGTTAGCTTTAGATTTAGATAGTGGATTTGGTGATGGATAAGTAGCAGGGTTACTTCTTGCCTGAACTCGATTATGTTTAATTTTTTTTATGGAATTTAAAATATCCATTTGTAAATCAATTTTCTCATTCTCGGACATATCTCTTAAATATGGAACAAAGGATGTAAAGAATTTATCGTCAGGAGACGTATGTGTCTCTGGCTTTTTCAATTCTTCAATTATTTGCGATTCAATGTTTTCTTATTTTCTTGATGGCATTGTTACTTTCTTAATCTTCTTTTTGTTTGGTGAACGATTTATATCGTCATCAATATATTCATCATCTGTTTTATCATTTGCTGCAGAAGTAATATCTTGCCCAGTTACAAAACAGTTGTCAGTGTTGCTCAGCGACTCTGTAGTATTTATTTATTTATTTATTTATTTATATAACTTTATTGCACACACACAGAGAGACACAAATAGAGAGACAAAATACAACGGAACACAGTGAGCGCAAAGGCGGCCTTATTGCTAGTGCAATCTCTACCAGGCAACCTTTGGTGAGAGGATTACTGTAATGAAGCGCGGGATGGTGCAATTAAAATAAAATAAGATATATACAATAAATAAATATATATAAATATACATACATATATATATATATACATTAAACACCCATATAATACATATATACATATATCTACTATTACATGAGCATTTTCCATTACACTATTTGCATAAAGATAGATAATACTGGTACAAGCGACTTTTGAAGATTGCGATGGATTTAGAGTGACGGATTTCATGCGGCAGACTATTCCACAGTTTCACGGACTTGCATGTGAATGAATCGCCGTAGTAACGCGAGCTACTAACTGGCACATGCAAGCGATTGTCTTTACACGATCTTAGATGTTGGCGTTCAACGTTCGAGCCGAGGTAGGTGAAGCGCTGCTTTAGGTACGAAGGAGTTTGAGGGTTGTAAAGAATGGAGTAAAGGAAGGTGAGCAAGTGAAGATTACGGCGGAGTCTGATTGGAAGCCATTTCAGACGAGCTCGGTATTCGGACACGTGGTCAAATTTACGTAGCCCAAAAATAAATTTAATGAACAGGTTTTGCAGGCGCTCAAGCTTGTTGAGCTGCTCCTCAGTTAAGTTAGTATTTTCTTTCTGGCTACATTTTAACAAAAATTGGAGATGATTGGCATAGACGTATGTTTTTTTAGCTCCCTGCCCTGATTTTGTTTTTAAGGATTTAAGAAAGGAATCTTTTATATTTATCCATTTCGTTGTAATTTTGTCTCCTAAAACAGTAAAATGGGTTAATAAATAATGAATATTCTGTTTCAGATACCTGGCGACTGGTTCAACTTTGTCGGATATGTACTACAATTACCGAATTGGCGTTGCAACTCTCAGCCAAATAATACGACACGTTTGTCAGAAGATATGGATTTTATTAAAACATCGACATCTACCAAAACCCACAGAAGAAAACTGGCGAAAGGTTGCAAATGGCTTCAAAAAAAATGCTCATTTTCCATTTTGCTTAGGAGCAATCGACGGGAAACATATCAGAGTACAAAATTTTCCACATACAGGTGCATTGCATTATAATTACAAAGGATATTACTCCATTGTACTTATGGCTATATGTGACTCTGAATACAAATTTATATATGTCGATACTGGAGCATATGGGAAAGATTGTGATTCTGCCACTTTTCAAAACACAACTTTTTGGAAACTATTGAATAGTCATGATCTTGAAATACCAAACCCTCAGAGTCTGCCACCAGAAAAAGTGAAAGTTCCATACATTTTTGTCGCAGATGCAGCTTTTCCAGAAAACGAGCAAATTCTAAAACCATATGATGGGCATAATCTGAGTGTGAAACAACGAGTCTTTAATTATAGACTTTCTCGAGCGCGACAATACATTGAATGTGCATTCGGCATACTATGCAACAAATGGCGTATATTGCATCGGCCACTAAATGTGTCAAAAATGTTTAGCATGGATATAGTAAATGCCTGCGTTGTACTACATAATATTGTCAGAGAGTATGATGGATATATGGCAAAAGACTACGTTATCTCAAATAACCAAGATGGATTGACCAGTTTACCCTCAAGTAAAACAAAATCAACATACAAATCAGTACGAGGTGTCCGAACATGTTTTGCGAATTATTTTATTTCCAATGTTGGATCTCTGCCCTGGCAATTACAAAAAATATAATCTATTGAACATTTTATTCAGTCAATAAATAAAAAATATCTTACCAACTTGTTTCTTTTCATCAGTAGTTAATTCATCATAACGTTCTTCCAAGAAGCGGAAGATCTCGTTCCATGCCCTTTGTTTAACAACTTTATCTTTAAAAGCGTCCGATGATTTATCCCATAGGCATGGTCTTATTTCAACAAGTTCCAGTAAGGTTACTATATCGTATTTAAACGTCATTTTTCTTTCACAACATACGCAAAAATGGCGCCGTGACGCAGACGCCCGCGCCACCTACGGCTACGCACACACACACAGCTATATTTCTTGTACGTACACAATACACTCTCAATAATGCCGCGACGGTTTAATGGGGAGCGCAGTGTGCTACGGCGACGGCACGGCAGACGTTTGCCGTTCACGGCATGCCGTTGCCGTGGCCGATAAATTAAAAGCGTCTGCATACAATTTCATACATTTTGCTTTCCTATTTTACCGTGACGGCTAAACCGTGCCGTGCCGTGCCGTCCTACGGCAAATTATAAAAGCGACCAATACATATGTAGTAGCCTGATTAGTGGGCGTCTGCATCGTTAGTGAGCAACTCGCACTGGGTTATTACAACTAAGAATTCGGAGGCAATACTAATTTTTGTATCATTTTTGCAATTCTAGGAAAATAATACCCGGCTAAGTTTGTTGTGGGCTTCTTCTCAGCGGGAGGGCGCGTTTGTGAACCCTCGTAAACTTAAAGTCTTGAAATGGTTATCACCATAAGAGACTGTGTAAAATGAAGAATGTACCTGTCATAAGAGGCTCTGTATGCTAGGCCTATATGAAAAAAAAGAATTTTCTATTCTATTCTATAATATTAAAATAGTGTTTTTTTAAGAACCGTTGGCACTTAGAATTTGTTTTTTGCGGGCAGCCTCGCGTAAGTACTTTGTATATGTGGTTTATCCCGAAAAAAAATGGAAGTCCAACCTGTAAGAAGACGGAGATGTTGGGCCCGCGGCGCTTGACCGCGTCCAGCAGCCTGTCCACGGTGCGGTGCCGCTCCAGCGCCTCCACCACGTCGCCCGCGGCCGGCGCGCGCTCCGCCAGCTCGCGCACCAGGTTCACCAGGCACGCCGTGCACAGCAGCAGCAGCTGGCAGCACTCTGTCCGGGACAGCAGCCCTGCGCATACGTGAGCGATGAGACTAGTGATGACTAATGGCGTTCACACATCCGGGTCGTCCACGCGGACCCCTAAGGGTCCCGGGGTAATCGTTCGGGGCGATGGCCCCTTTCAATGGTAGCAGCGCCGCCTGCAACTACAGGCGGGGCACTGGGTGGGACCATTGCTGGCTGGTTCGTCTCTCACAGACCTCTATTATAATACTAGTGGGTACGCTGGACCTCAGACTGTCAACGTAAAAATGAAGACACTTGATTTTCGCCATTTTGGCGCTGACTGTTGAGTAACCTGGCGTGAGCGTCCATGGAACTAAAATAAAATGGCATTCCACACGACTGTCACCATTGAAAAAATACACTAAGAGCACGGGAAAGATGTTACGTATGTTGAAGTCAAATATTTCTCAAATATGGCGTCGCGTGTCGTACATATGACATTTCGGTACCGCTGACAGCACATAACGCTGTCGGTCGCATACATTAGCGCCATTTTATAGTTTTGCCCGCGAAATTCAATTTTTTTGTGGTTTTTCGCGATTTTTTAGCTAATAAGACATACTCGTAATAGGTTTTATGGCAGTAAAATTGCGGGAATCCAATATCATCTTCACGTGTTTATATAAAAATCTCTGCTTGAAAGTGTCGAGTTAAAGAAATTCGTCCGAGATTTGCGAGTTACCTACTCACATAAAACTCGATACTCGGATTAACTTTCTAGGATAGACATTTTTATGCAAAGATTTTGATATAATCATGTATAGATGATACTGCCATTCTCGCAAATTGACTGCCATAAACCTCTGATGTGTAATTAGCGTACAAATTTCAAAAACAATGAAAATTTTGAATTTCGCGGGCTAAGTCGTTTTAATCAATGGCCATGACTCATGATGGCCTCATAGGACTCGTTAGACACCCAACCACCGATAAGGAACCTGAGGATATGGTTGTCAGAACATTTTTTCGCAAACCTGCACAGTTCACCATACAAGAAAACAGTACCTAACGCTAATATACCTACGCTACAATATGGCGGAAACAATATTATGCATCACTTAATATATTCGACACCAATAGCCCCAAATCTGGGAAACTGCAGAAAATAATCTTTCTTAAGAACCAATAAGATAATGACGTCAATGGGATTTATAAGCTAGAACAAAGTTGTTATTAAAAAATGTAGGTGCATAAATATTATGCTCGCTAAACTTACTGTCGTAAGTCAATGTATCATTACTAATTAGCCTTCTGTGTCATGTGTGCGAAAAACTAAATAAAGTTTGAATTTTGCGGGCTACTATAGGACGATCCCCTTGATCCAATTATTTATCAGATTGGCGCTGCGATCGCAGGTAAACTTTGAATATATTATGTGAAAAGCTACTGAGCAACAGATGGCAGCGGTGTCGGCATACACTCATACAGCGACATCTTCACAATAACATCGAAATAATGAATGCGCCCCAAGATGTCGCTGGCAGTACTCTTCATTTTAGACATTAATTTTTGGTTTCGCGAATCATGTTTTTCTAATCTCTTTTAACGATCAATTAAAACAAGATTTCACACAAACGAAACAATAAGGAAATAAAAGTCATGACTTTTTTAACTTTGTGAATAGTAACCAGCAACAAATAATGACCTCCCGAAACCTCAATTCATCATTTGAAGATGTTTAAAGCTTTCAAACCTAACGAAGAATAACGAACGCCTACCGATATCACCGATATGAACCTTAGAATAAGCCCATCGGAACATTTTACGTCTACCTTTTTTTTCATATAAGAAAATAGGAGCGCCATTTGTGAAATTTTTCGCTAATGAGGACAGTGATCGCTTCCCACATCTGGGGCTTCGGATTCGATCGGTCAGACAGGATATCTAATAGGATTTATAATGTGCCGGCACCTGTACCTACTGATTACTCACCAGTTATATGTTCCACGATGTTGTTCAGGTACAGATGCAGCTGCGTGAGGTCGTAATGGCCTCGCAGCCACGGCGCCGTGATCTGCGTGAGGACAGTGATCGCCTCCCTCATCTGGGGCTCCGGATTCGATTGGTCAGACAGGATATCTGATAGGATTTATAACGTGCCGGCAATTGTACCTTCTGATTACTTACCAGTTATATGTTCCACGATGTTGTTCAGGTACAGATGCAGCTGCGTGAGGTCGTAATGGCCTCGCAGCCACGGCGCCGTGATCTGCGTGAGGACAGTGATCGCCTCCCTCATCTGGGGCTCCGGATTCGATCGGTCAGATATGATATCTGATAGGATTTATAATGTGCCGGCACCTGTACCTACTGATTACTCACCAGTTATATGTTCCACGATGTTGTTCAGGTACAGATGCAGCTGTGTGAGGTCGTAATGGCCTCGCAGCCACGGCGCCGTGATCTGCGTGAGGACAGTGATCGCCTCCCTCATCTGGGGCTCCGGATTCGATCGGTCAGACAGGATATCTGACAGAATTTCTATACCGCCTCCCTGGAGAAGATATTAATTTTTTTTATTTAATTTACAATGTTTGGTTGTTCGGGGGGACTCTTGCAGCTCAGTTTTGAAGCAGATCTCTGCTACCGTTGAGCTGTTTCTATGTAGGTAGGTTTAGTTGGGATGACATTTACATGGTTAACTGTGTGACGTCATTCTAAATCCAATATGGCAGATAACACAAGATGGAGGGACGGGATGGAGGGATTATTTTTAATGCACTCCTGCAAAATGTGAAGGGTTTGCTGCTTCTACGAAGCTTATATTTGGTTTTATTCGTACAATTCCTCTACCTGAATATGTGGGTAGTTTATCTGTTGTGTTACTATTTATACTTTGTTAGTAATAATTATTGCATAGTACTTGTACTTATGATAGTTACGTATGCAACGATTTGCATATGAATTTAGAATATGAATTTGCATATGAATTTTTGCTAGAAATGTAGTCACTGACACGAATCCAGGTTATCGTTATATTCGTAATTTGCAATGATTATTATTTATTGAGTGTTCACAAAGGCCTTTTTTAAGACTTATGGTGAATAAAGATCGTGAGAAAACCTACACGCCTGAGTTCTTAAAGTTGTGTGAAACCCTCTAACTTAGTCCGGGAAATGGTCACACCACATACATAACCTTTTAAACCACTCCAAATATTGAGTTTCTTCTTAATCGAGGCTTTCTTGGCGTTTCTGAGTCCACGGATTTCCCCAAGAATCGACAAAGCAAAGAAGGGGGAATAGGCATTTTCTAGTCCAACCCGCTACAAGCTAGACCTCACCATTGCTTATTATCATTATCGTGCCTATTTACCTACATACAATAAAAATAAGGGAATTATTTTCTTCACTCACCTCTTCAAACTGCTTGACCGCATCGCCAGTGAGTAGTGACGCAGACTGTCGCGTGCGCCCTCAAGGATAGAGCTTTCTCAGAGCTCATCTTAAGTTCTTAAACCTATGAAACCTAACCTAACCTAACCACACCATTGCTTATTATCATCATCGTGCATATTTACATACAATAAAAAATCAGGGAATTATTTTCTACACTCACCTCTTCAAACTGCTTGACCGCGTCGCCAGTGACGCAGACTGTCGCGAGCGCCCTCAGGGACAGAGCTTTCTCAGAGCTCTTCTTAACCTATGAAACCTAACCTAACCTCACCATTGCTTATTATCATCATCGTGCCTATTTACATACAATAAAAAATCAGGGAATTATTTTCTACACTCACCTCTTCAAACTGCTTGACCGCGTCGCCAGTGACGCAGACTGTCGCGAGCGCCCTCAGGGACAGAGCTTTCTCAGAGCTCTTCTTAACCTATGAAACCTAACCTAACCTCACCATTGCTTATTATCATCATCGTGCCTATTTACATACAATAAAAAATCAGGGAATTATTTTCTACACTCACCTCTTCAAACTGCTTGACCGCGTCGCCAGTGACGCAGACTGTCGCGAGCGCCCTCAGGGACAGAGCTTTCTCAGAGCTCTTCTTAACCTATGAAACCTAACCTAACCTCACCATTGCTTATTATCATCATCGTGCCTATTTACATACAATAAAAAATCAGGGAATTATTTTCTACACTCACCTCTTCAAACTGCTTGACCGCGTCGCCAGTGACGCAGACTGTCGCGAGCGCCCTCAGGGACAGAGCTTTCTCAGAGCTCTTCTTAACCTATGAAACCTAACCTAACCTCACCATTGCTTATTATCATCATCGTGCCTATTTACATACAATAAAAAATCAGGGAATTATTTTCTACACTCACCTCTTCAAACTGCTTGACCGCGTCGCCAGTGACGCAGACTGTCGCGAGCGCCCTCAGGGACAGAGCTTTCTCAGAGCTCTTCTTAACCTATGAAACCTAACCTAACCTCACCATTGCTTATTATCATCATCGTGCCTATTTACATACAATAAAAAATCAGGGAATTATTTTCTACACTCACCTCTTCAAACTGCTTGACCGCGTCGCCAGTGACGCAGACTGTCGCGAGCGCCCTCAGGGACAGAGCTTTCTCAGAGCTCTTCTTAACCTATGAAACCTAACCTAACCTCACCATTGCTTATTATCATCATCGTGCCTATTTACATACAATAAAAAATCAGGGAATTATTTTCTACACTCACCTCTTCAAACTGCTTGACCGCGTCGCCAGTGACGCAGACTGTCGCGAGCGCCCTCAGGGACAGAGCTTTCTCAGAGCTCTTCTTAACCTATGAAACCTAACCTAACCTCACCATTGCTTATTATCATCATCGTGCCTATTTACATACAATAAAAAATCAGGGAATTATTTTCTACACTCACCTCTTCAAACTGCTTGACCGCGTCGCCAGTGACGCAGACTGTCGCGAGCGCCCTCAGGGACCACACAATTCTTCTAAAGCTTTCTAGCCAAACCTAACCTCACCATTGCTTATTATCATCATCGTGCCTATTTACATACAATAAAAAATTAGGGAATTATTTTCTACACTCACCTCTTCAAACTGCTTGACCGCGTCGCCTGTGACGCAGACTGTCGCGAGCGCCCTCAAGGACAGAGCTTTCACGGAGCTCTTCTTGGTCTCGATGACAGCTGTCAGCAGCGCCCTCGGCACCCCGCACTCCACGAACGGCAGGTCAGTGATGCTCTTCATGATCTTAGCGCACTTCTCGTGGAGGGAGCTCGCGGTGTCTTCCGGTAGCATCGCCAGGTGGCCGATCGACGTTAAAGTGCTTTTCAGAATCAGGTCGGATGGTGGTTCCTCTATTATTGACACTAGCGTCTGTAAATAGATTGTTTTTGTTAACTATGTATGTACGGTTAACGTCAAAAGTCCTTATAGAAAAAGCAAACAAGACCCCTTACAATACATGCACTCGTTCTTACACTTGGTGGATTATATCAAAGGCAGAAGTTTTTTAAAGATCAAAATATTAAGAGAGTTTTCAATTTAATTCATAACTCATAATGGAAGTAAAACCTAAGCAACACTGAAATTGGGTACGAGAAATTATTTTATATTATTGAAATTTCTTTACCATTAGTTACAACTTGTACCTAAGGGCTAAGTTGTAAAGTTTTTGAAATCTGATAGTTTCCCGGTTTAAACTTCTAAGTTCTACCTAACACACAAGTATTTTGCGTCTCTGAATTTATGAAACATAAAATTCGTAATCGACATTATAGTCCGGGAGATATGCCCAGAAAGGACCTCGATTTACTATTGAATTGCATCCTAACTGTCCTAAGAACACGATATTTAATATCGACTTGTTTATGTAAATTTCAAGATTCTATCGCGGGCACAATTTATTCTAACGATGGAATCTAGCGGACGCCGCATTAAGTATTCAATCGAAGCGATTTAGTTAATAGCCATTAGAAATATAAACGTGGTTTTATGAGAAATCACAAGAATTATTTTGTGATTGCATTTAATTTTACAATGAATTCACTGTGGAGACCTAAGTCGTAAATTATTCATGATTTCCTGACTTTCTATAATTATACGATTATAACGAACTAGCAGATGCCTGCAGCTACGCCCTATTTATATAAAATCTATCTCCACTCCCAAATTCAGCCAAATCAGTTAAGTAGTGGCGGCGTAAAGGAATTAGGTTTCTCCATACAATTTTTAGACTCCGTCTAACTCCTTTAGGACAACAATTAAGAATATAGCATGGATGAGTATCTTTAGCCCAAAAACCGCGTAACCAAAATTACCTCAGAATGGGCGGGGCTTAAAAACTGCCGAAGACCGTTTGTAAGGAAGTCCGGCATCCATGCTTTATTCTTAATTGTTGCTTTAGGGGATACATTTTGAAAAATATTTTTTTTGTGCATCCCTAGACCTCATACTCGTAAGTAACCTATGTGCCAACGTTTCTAGTCCCAGCGTTTCGGTCTGTGCGTTGATATGTCAGTCATTTACCGATCAGTCTGTCAGACTTGTCAGTTTCTTGTTTTAAATTAATTTTGTGAGATTTTCCTATATTAAGATTGTAGAAATAATGCTAGCTTACCTTCATTTGCTGCACCAAAACAGCTTTAGTAGTCTCCAAGAAAATTTCAATGAGAGTGTCCAAATGTTTCTGGACCAGAGTCCACTCCGGATGGGTCTCGCTGAGCTCAATCTTGACATCCTCTCCAATGTCTATGAGTTTCTGGAGGTACATCTGCAGGGAAACTTTGATTTTGTCCCATCTCTCCGGGGTTTCGCCCGGTGGCTTGGTGTTCAGGGTTATGCTGTGCGCCAAAACGAATTCGTTGATGTTCGCAACGAGAAGACAAATCTGCTCTTCGCTTGTCTGATTTGATTCAATTAGTCTGAAAGGAACGCAAATATTTACTTCTTCTATAGATTCACCCCTAAGTGAGAAAAAAATGTATATGGCAAAACAACGTTTACGGGGTCAGTTAGTCTTCTATCATATACGTTAATTAATTAACAAAAACCGACTTCAACTCTCATCAAACTACTGTTGAATATATCCTTTCCAATCAAAAATTTAAGACTTATATGCTTTAAATGGTTATCCCATGGATACAAATAATTTATATGGCAAAACAACGTTTACGGGGTCAGTTAGAAACTGAAATGGGACCGCACGGGAAGCGTCAGCTTTCTAATAAAAAAAGAATCATCAAAATCGATTCACCCCGTTAAGTTATGAGGTAAGAAACATTAAAAAAAAAACATAAAGTAGAATTGAGAACCTCCTCCTTTTTTGAAGTCGTTTGAAAAAATTCCCATAAGCTAAGAACACTCATAGCTGTTTATTTATCTGACGTCATGACGGATAAATGGAGAGTAATTGCTATAAATTACACATCGACATTGATCGATAAAATAACAACTGTTCTAAGTCCGACCCCATTAAGATTCTTACCTTATAACGTCACTGTACTGGTGGACTATGATTTGCCCGTGGGTCTGAACCTTCTTGATGTTCCCGGTGATAGTTGCTGAACTAGCTGCGACCAGGGCCTTCACCTCAGCTCCCAATGGCTTACTCTGCAGCGTCGTCATACACTCGTTCTCACACGAACCCACCAAGTCAGAAAGCCAATATTGCACGCATTCCGGCTTCCTATCGCAGATACGCTCTAACGTCGTCTGGTCTATACTCCTTTCTCTGTACAATATTTCATTGCGATTGTTCAAGACCAACCTGGGAAACGAGAAGTTATTGTTTGGAACATCAATCAGCTACATGAATGGAATTTTAATAGCATTATGCAAATATAAAGTGTTTTTACTTTTAAGAGTAATTTGGTCTCCGTCTAAATTTTTCGAGTTACTGTAAACTGAAATTGAAAACATCTTTAGGCGTGTTGGACAGTTTTGAGATGGGAAACCGGAAAACCCAATTAAACTCGCACCACTGTTACTGTTAAAAATTATTTAGGCTGGTTGATCATTTTTGCGATGGCTTAAAACTATTGAATTTGTGACACGGTTATCAGTGTCAACACCGGAAAACTATTTAAAAAAACTAGAAAAAAAGTACTAAAATCGCAACAAACTCAAATAAGTCACTAGTAATTTACTAATGATTATGCCTTCTAAAAATCAAAAAGACTAGAACCAAGAGCCGGAAAAGTCAGTTATTATAACCATCTAGTTTATGCACAAGTGCATAAAAGTGAATTTTGTGCAGCCTACATAGTACATGCTGCATAAAAATCATCTTTACGAAAAAGTGAAAAAGTTTTTGCCTGTCATTGATAGTTAATAAAAGTAAAAGTAACTTACCCGCTATTAAAGTTTTCCAATAGATTAACTCTACGTGTA
Source organism: Coenonympha glycerion (assembly GCA_963855885.1). Lineage (NCBI taxonomy): Eukaryota > Metazoa > Arthropoda > Insecta > Lepidoptera > Nymphalidae > Coenonympha > Coenonympha glycerion. The sequence goes on along the minus strand of OY979648.1, from coordinate 6,249,538 downwards.
TTCTTATTACTATTTTGACCACCGTTCATATATTCATGTGGTGCTAGCATTTTTGGCGTGGATGTACATCCTAAATCTAACTGAACGTCTGTAAAATTCATATCGTCTATTTTTAATTTTTCTCTCTTAGAATCGTGTGTTAAATTTTTGTCCGTCTTAGAATCTGTTTCGTAAGGAATGCTTAGTTTATCTTGGAATTGAGGCGGTGGGGTTATACGATTGGATTTTTCAATGTTTTCAGTAGAAGAACCTTTATTTGATTTCGTATCACTTTCTGTGCCTACCAGTCTTTCGTTGTAGCTAGGAATCAACATTTCCTGCTGCGGTGGATATCCAACAATTACCCATTGATTTTGATCGCATGTCCTGGGTAAACCTAACGACGGCACCCGACTTCCATTTAAAACTCCACCAGCTTTGTCTGACACAACATTAAGCTTGTCTTTCTTTGTGGAAAACAGCTTAAATTGGTCTCTTAATTTTTCTCCTTTAATAACCAATCGATGCTTCGATTTAGGGCCAGCTTTTTTAGTGGGTTTCAAGTGAAGACTATCCATAATGTTTTTACCCAGTAATGCTTTAACAGGTTTGTGAACTTCCTCGTTTTGAATTAACTTTTCTCGTTTTGGTAAGTCATCTTCATCAATATATCCTAATGAATGATACCCTTCTTGAATGTCTAATATCTGTTGGTCTAGCCTCTGTCCCTCGAAATTTAGTGATTGATTAAGTCTATTTCTTTGAAACTTGGGGGTAGTTGAAATAGGAATATTTTCTTCATGGGACATGCTGCGTCTGTATTCTGGTTTTGCCGTGGAAATTCTCTCAGTGGGTACGTATGACACATTTGATATTGGTGTTCGAACTCTAGGCTGGTTGTTGACCGCAATTTCATTGTTGTGTGATAATTGAATGTATTCTAAACTGTCGTCTGATTTATTTTTACTGGTTTCCAAATCTTTTACCTTTGCTACTTTGCTCGTTATGGTGCTGTCACTGTCGTTACTGGATACAAAGTTTTTAATAGGATATTTCTTAGAGGGGCTTAAAATATTTAAATTTTTTACAGATATATCTTTGGTATCTATTTGTATTGCACTCGTATTTGAAGTATTTTCTCTATTACTATTTACATTTTGATAGTTTGACGCAGAGACATTTACAATTTTGGTAGTGTTCGAATAAACTGATTTGGTAATGGTTTTTGAGACTTTTTCTTTGTTCAGTGACTCATTGTTGGTGTTTTTTGGTGATGGATATTTTGACTCTACGTTATTTGTATTTTCATTTTCTTTATCTTTTAACAACTCCATGTGCTCTTCATCATGATGGACTTCACAATATTTCTGTAAATCGTAAGGAGTTTGTATGACGCTACTGCTTCTCAATCGAGGCTTGGGTGTTGGAACAGCATTAACATTATTCGATGCGTTTGAGTTATTCACATCTTTGCAATGCAGGGTGCTTGGGAAATCGTTCGCTTGTTTAACTGTTACGTTCTCATTGTTATTCGAGTCACTACTGTTCGCTGATTTATCTTTATTACTAGTATCTGGCGAAGAATAATACTGAGATACTGGCGGAGAGCTATCGGAGTCTGAGAATCCTGAATCCTGACTCTTGTGACTGCCGGGACTGCCGTGTCGGAGAGGCCACTGATTCGGCATGTTATTAACTTGCGCTAAGTTATCAGCGCTTACGTTTCTCTGCTCAGGCTGGTTTGCAATCCAATGAGGAAGTTGAGGCTCCCAATCTTGTTCTTCTCGTCGATCGTTCTGGTACTGTGGTTGAGCTACTGGACTGCCGATGTTCGGCGGCGCGTCACCCCACCAAACCTTGCTTCTTGTTCGTTGAAAATTTGACATCCTGCAACAAAAAAAAGCAATGAGTTAGGTAAATGACTCGTGGGAAAATTGAAGGTGACGGGTCTAATGATCGGTTCAAATGACGTAATTTTTGGTCCATTATCGCCGGGCGCTAAGTTCACGACCGACGCAAAGGCCGTGTCGCTTTTAGACGTAACAAATAACAATTAACTCATCCATGTAATTTTTTTACTGTGGGACAATATCTCAAAAATTTTATACATCCTAGTAATGTTACAATATAAAGCGTTGACAATCTAAAAGCACGTTGCAAGCAGATGTTTAAAACCGTTGCAGATTCTTTTATGTTCGAAATGCAAGGGTACCGGAGAGTTCATGCAAGCTTTGATTTTGGAACCCCTCGTTTTGCTTTTAACTTAGAGACTGCGCATTGAAATCTATGTGAACAACTGAAAGAAAATTTAAAGTCATTGTTTTACGTTTACAAACTAATTTGGACCCAATTTCTGCTTCAGTAAGATGTATATCTGCATGAGGGTTGAAAGCAGCTAATTACCTACTCTTTTAAATTCAATAAAATGGGACTTGCGGTTGTCTCTGATTCAATGCAATGACTAATGAGTCAAGCTAACCGAGTAGTGTTACGTATCGGTAATGGTAAAGCCAGTAGTCATTATAAAACCAATGTTTATTATTATTTGATAAGTAACGCATTGCATTATGATTGCCTACTTAACAAGTACCTACTTACTTGCAAATAAGTTTTAAATAGTTTTCTTTAGAGCAACCTTGTCTTTAAGGACTCGTCTCAGTTTAACTTTTATTAAGTTGATATGTGTTAATTGTTACCGTGTTAGTAGAATAGAATATCTTTAAACTGTGATATTATTATGTATTTCCAAATGGATTTTATTCCAAAGCACGTATTTTGTAACAATATATTTCCCAATTCTATCGCTAAACCGTACTCATGCGTGATACTCGTAGCTAATTTGGCAGTTGAATCAATTTGCTTTGGTATTGAAAACCTTAAGTAATTTTATTTCATATACCTAATCAGTTTCTGTACGCGTTGCGGCTTACGAGTCGGTGGACAGGTTAAACCGAAGTAGTTATAAGCTGTTAAACCTATTACGTATGTTAGGATACACCAAAGATAGTTAAACCTGTCTCATCCTTAAGACTGGCGACTGCGAGCGCGCGAACTTCCGATAACACAACAACATTGATATTTTCCACTCAACCAACGCAATGCGCGCGGTGTATAATAAGTACCCTGACCATGTAAAAATATAATGTCGATACTTCAGATAAATTAAATGTCCATCACGGGTTTAGTATTTGAAGTAAGTTTATAACTGTCACAGAAAACGCGCAGTGTACGTCGAAACTAGCTCATCGCAATACGAAGTCCGTAGGCAAATCCGTGCTCGCCCGGATGCAAAAGGCGGGGTCAAATTGTACGCGTTTGTTAACTTTTTTTTTAATGAATAATTTTGACAATGTTTTGATCCATATTATGTAAGGGTTTCATACTTGATATGTGTGATAGTTATTGTAATGGTTGTATGCTACACTGTATGCAAATGATAGGCAGTTAATGTATATAATGAATTAAATTTTAACAATGATTATGATAAGGTATTGGTTGGCACAGTGTGAATGCGTCATGTCGAGGACCGACCGTGTGCTGCCGCGCTCAATGCTACAGTACTGAACAATTACAATTAAAGGTTGATATAGTTTAAAACAAGTCAGTGATTTCAAAAATTTACATTTTCTATTTAGGAACTATTGAAAAGCCATATATTACATCAGAAGACAATATAGATAAGTACAAAACATTACAATCAATCTGAAGTTAACTCATTTCAAATTAAAAAAAAATATTTCACATAGGCCTCACTATACAGGATCTTATAAATACGTATAAAAATGCCATAAGTTACATCAGAAGATAGGATAAATATAGCTTGACCGCTATAAACTTGGCCCTCCCATGGTCTGCGGGACGCGGGGCGGGTGTGCGATTGGCTATACACGATACGATGTAATGACTCGCATCTTGAGAATTCTCCTATGGTATTTTCTTGAGTATGTATCATAATACACGTCGCAAGATTAATATTGTCGTGTGTAGCGTTATTCACGTCAGTCACTGACAGCTGATTATTTGAGTGCACTGATCCCTATTCTATGGATCCACAGTGACCCAGCCTGAATTGTATAGAATGTTTAATCCATAGAATAGAGATCAGTGGTTGAGTAGCTCCCGCCCCGCGTCCCGTAGACCATGGGAGGGCCAAGTTTATAGCTGTCTAGCTATAAGTAGATAACATAATAATCAATCGAAATTTAATTAAGTCAAAGTCAAAATATCTTTATTTTACATAGGCCTAACGTACAGGTTCTTGTAAAACGTCAATATTGTAATGTATTGTATTAATTTCAAATGTAAAGGTAACTTTAAAGTATTTCACGTGTATTTTTATTCCAAGGGTTACGACAACAACATTTTAAGGATCACCTAAGTTACAGTTCTTGTGAAAACGAGCCCTGGTTCCCCAAGTTAATTTTTTGCCATTTTGTATGCATGACAAAAGTCAATTGACATTAAATCCATCAGATTCTTTTTTTCTTATTGACTATTTCTTTTAAATTTTCATGCCTACGTTTTCTTGCATCGCTCATATCTTCTCTCCGTTTAATTGCATCCATCACATAAATAGGCTCTCTTACTTCCATTTTTCTATCTAATCGCGAATCTATTATTTCTGGGAGCATACAGTCTAGGTAAAATTTTTTCAATTTTTCTTCCATGAATTTTTTCCAGAAATCGTCATCTTTTTTAATATTTTCAATTTTAAAGTCTTCCCTAGGCTCGCTGACAAGGTCAGATGTCGATTTTGAAAGCAATCGGCCCAGTAACAAAAAAGTTCAAAATGACGGCCACTTTTTTTAAATTTTGACCACAAATTCCTTCCCTAGGCTCGCTGACAAGGTCAGATGTCGATTTTGAAAGCAATCGGCCTAATAACAAAAAAGTTCAAAATGGCGGCCACTTTTTTTTAATTTTGACCACAAATTCCTTCCCTAGGCTCGCTGACAAGGTCAGATGTCGATTTTGAAAGCAATCGGCCCAGTAACAAAAAAGTTCAAAATGGCGGCCACTTTTTTTAAATTTTGACCTCAAATTCCTTCCCTAGGCTCGCTGACAAGGTCAGATGTCAATTTTGAAAGCAATCGGCCCAGTAACAAAAAAGTTCAAAATGGCGGCCACTTTTTTAAATTTTGACCACAAATTCCTTCCCTAGGCTCGCTGACAAGGTCAGATGTCGATTTTGAAAGCAATCGGCCCAGTAACAAAAAAGTTCAAAATGGCGGGTACTTTTTTAAATTTTGACCACAAATTCCTTCCCTAGGCTCGCTGACAAGGTCAGATGTCGATTTTGAAAGCAATCGGCCTAGTAACAAAAAAGTTCAAAATGGCGGCCACTTTTTTTTTAATTTTGACCACAAATTCCTTCCCTAGGCTCGCTGACAAGGTCAGATGTCGATTTTGAAAGCAATCGGCCCAGTAACAAAAAAGTTCAAAATGGCGGCCACTTTTTTTAAATTTTGACCACAAATTCCTTCCCTAGGCTCGCTGACAAGGTCAGATGTCAATTTTGAAAGCAATCGGCCCAGTAACAAAAAAGTTAAAAATGGCGGCCACTTTTTTAAATTTTGACCACAAATTCCTTCCCTAGGCTCGCTGACAAGGTCAGATGTCGATTTTGAAAGCAATCGGCCCAGTAACAAAAAAGTTCAAAATGGCGGCCACTTTTTTTAAATTTTGACCACAAATTCCTTCCCTAGGCTCGCTGACAAGGTCAGATGTCGATTTTGAAAGCAATCGGCCCAGTAACAAAAAATTTCAAAATGGCGGCCACTTTTTTTAAATTTTGACCTCAAATTCCTTCCCTAGGCTCGGTGACAAGGTCAGATGTCAATTTTGAAAGCAATCGGCCCAGTAACAAAAAAGTTCAAAATGGCGGCCACTTTTTTTAAATTTTGACCACAAATTCCTTCCCTAGGCTCGCTGACAAGGTCAGATGTCGATTTTGAAAGCAATCGGCCTACTAACAAAAAAGTTCAAAATGGCGGCCACTTTTTTAAATTTTGACCACATATTCCTTCTCTATGCTTACTGCGAAACTTAGATATCGATTTTTAAAGCGATCGGCCCAGTAACAAAAAAGTTGAAAATGGCGGCCATTTTGTAAGTAAGCATATTATTAATTCCTTGCACGCTTGTTGCAAAGGTTTTTCAATTTTTTAAGAATTGCGGTAGTTGACGTTTATGGTGTTGATATTTCGCGCGTAAGTTCTTATAACTAAAGGAATAATTTATGAGTAAATCGGAATTTTGACGTTAGTTCCATTTTTGGCCACCGGGCAAGAAAAGTTTGTGGCAGAATACCTTCCCGTCAGGTGAAGTCAATCATCCAGTCAACAACCTATATTTGAATAGAAATACCTACTCATACGACAAAAACAAATAAAAATAATATCAGTGAAACTCCAAAAAAATACTTTTACCATTTTAATTCTGTTTTGCGCTTACCGGTGCGGAGGCCCGGCGGTGCCGCTAGCGCGTTAAATACCTATAGTTGACTTCGATCTTCACCTGTCATGGACCCTTAACTATTTTATAAGTGAGAAACAGATTAAAAGGCAAAACAAAGTTTGCAAGGTCACTCAGGTGTTACAGTGTTAGTAACAAATTGGCTCCTGCACGGCTTTTCCCGATTTTTATGAAATTGTTTGTGTGAGTATTCGGTAGGTCCGAGAATAGAATTCAAACTATTTTTATACCCCTTAATGTATATATGACAAACCAACGTTTGCCGGGTCAGCTTAGTTTAGTTCGTCTACTTGCTCGAAAAAAATACAAATAATATAATTTTGGCAGCAGCCACGCTGGCACTGACGACCCACCCAGTTTTGGATAGAGTGAGACACATAATTTCAATCGCGAGCGACGCGAAAACGAAGCGCTTCTTCAAACAGACGTGGATTCGCCTTGAAAACTGAGACAGCACTGAATTTTTCATGCCGCGGACTCTCTAATATAAATCGATTTCTGGAGACCATTTTTTCATAGTAAAATGTATGGCGTTTTTCGCATAAAAAGATGATTGATTTGGAGGTCATATTATTTGCTCTGTGGTTTGAATTAGAAATAACTTTGACGGTAAATGTATTATCTATACTTTCGTCCTATGTTTTAACCAAAAATATTTTCAATTATAATAACGAAATGGCTTGCAGAGTTAAAATAGAAAAGGTTGTTTTAGATGTTTTTGCCTAAGTGACGCATTTTTTTTTCTCAAAAATCAAGAATTATTTTATAAATATTTTGCGGTGTTTGTGTAGACTCGTTTACTATCCATCTGAGTTTTTTTTTTGATGTCATATAATGAAGCGAGTTGTTCAATATAGTTAAATCCGTAACTCCCTTTTTCACGTTTTCCGCAGTCGCGCCCCTTAAGTGGTTCGTAGGTATTTATATTTGTAAAATTAAATAACAGTTTACCTACTTATACCTAAAGAACAATGGTGCGGGCCCATACATCGCTTTCGCTCACGTTACGCTATTGCAACTACATATAAATGAAAAAATATTTTTTTGGTTGGGCCTGCAAGCCTGAACTCAATGCTAAAAGATTTTTCTTACAAAAAAGTGGAGAAAAATTAATATTTATTTTCAAAATATTGTATCTGAGTATTATAACAACTGCGACCTCCGCCATGAAGCATCTGAGAGCATAGACAATACACTATATACTCTTTGATAAATACTTGTCACTTGTCCCAGAATTTGTCACTGTCGACATGTAGCCATCATGTAGCTGTCGGACAATGTTGCGAGATGCCGGAATTAAAAAACTCCAATCGACTGAAAGAAAAATCTAATTGAGTTAATAGGTAAATTAATATTGAATTACAAAATCACAAATATTCAAACAGTTTATTTAAGTGAGACTGGCTCACACGGAAAAATAATATTCAGTTTTACTCCAACGCAATGGAAACCCCTAAACCAATTTAATCTTTTTATGTAAATATATTCGAGTAAAATAAAATGCAAAAATGAACGATTGAAATCGACATTTATATATATTATTTTTAAAAAAAAAAGCAAGTGCCGAGTTTCTTGCCCGTTCTTCTCGGTGCAGTGCTACTTTCCGTACGAGGCGGTAGAGTCTTAACGTTTCGCAAGAGCCTGTAAGTTAGGCCTATGTGAAAAAATACAATTTTTGAATTTTGAATTTGAATTTTGACACAGTTATTATTGTCTGGTATTCTACAGTCTGATCTAAGAATTAACGTAGTACTTGAAAATAGGTTTTTCTTTAGTATAGTCTGTTACATGTTGTTCTCGTATAAAAGTGGACCGATCGTCAAAAAGATGGAGCATAAAAGTGGAAAAGTTTGGCATCCGGCAACACTAGCAGTCAGGAATGTGGAAACGGAACTTATCAGTAATCAATTGAATTTCTTTAAATATTTTATTTTTTGACCCGTCCTTTACAATAACTGGTGATACCTTGAAAAAATTCTGTTATTTATTTGAATCGTCTTGTAATAAATATTACATCTAGACGCTAAACTTTATTTGTGTACATTTCTGCCCATGTTCTTTTCAATCCAAATCCAACTGGCTGTCTTCACAATATTCGATTACAGTAATAGTAGACAGTAATAGGGTCACATTTTTACCCTTTAGGTATGGAACCCTAAAAAAATAGAAAGTTTAGTGAGTGTTTCGCATTACCAGTAGCTCTGGACTGGTCCAGCGATCAGCATCCATGATGTTGCGCAAAGAATTCTGTCAGGCCCGAGATAACGACCGCTAATCACCCGTAAATATTTTAAAGAATTAGCGGCCGGATAATAATTATAAAAGATTGCGTCGATGTATTTGTGCCTTGCTACAGAGGAGCAACTGAAGTAAATAACTAGGATTTTATTTATTTCTGCTAGGTAGAATTTGGGTAGATTCCAGGTATCCTATAGTCTTAAGTCTATACGTCACTGTAAACCAATTTAACAGGAGAGCTGTGTTTAAGTTTTCTTGTATCCTATACCTTTAAACGAGCAATTTCTATATAATCTGAATATCGGAAACGGCTCGAACGATTTTCATGAAATTTAGTATACATGGGGTTTTGGGGGCGATAAATCGATCTAGTTAAGATTCTTTTTTATAAAATGTCGAATTTACCAAAAAAAATATGACTCCTGCTGCCATCTATTGGCCAGTATTAATACTACCGAGCGAAGTCGGTCACCCAAGTCGGTCACCATAACATTTTATTTGTTTTTCTACTACTGATATGAGTTTCGTTGGTTTTATTTTAATTACTTTTTAGTACTTAATTAAATTTTATCCGGTGTTTGTAAATTGTATAGCATAATAGTAAAAGGTGAGAAGTCCTACAAAACCTCTCGAGTTACGTGCACTAGTAAAAATAGGGGATGCGGGCTAACGGACTAAGAAATCGTTATTTTATAACACGTTATGTAACTATATCACGTATACATATAATAAAGTATTCACAGTATTAGCAACGAATATTTAGGATTATGAATCCGATATGACTAGTATCGATAATATTATTTCGATATTTAAAGGATAACGAAATTTAAAACACAATTTTAAGATAATCAGATACAAAATAGAGTAGAGATAAGCAGATCGAGTTACTCTAAAAACACTCAAGGAATTTTATCATATCCACATGTCTTTGACCTTCGTGATAGTCGGGCCCTTGTCGACTTCCTCTGCTTTCTGTCTCCCTGGTACATTTAGATACGCTTCAATGGCAACAATGAATGAGTCATGTACTAATTTACTCATCTTGACATTGAATTTCTTTTAAAATATGCAACTGCATGGGTAAAAAAGTGATAACGTTTTAGGAAACAAAAAACTTTAAATAAATATCGTTAAGGAAAACCTTCGAGTTGACCACAATTTGTGGTCGGCTATGGTTCATTCCCAGAGGAGATTTGGATTAGATTGAGACAAGAGAGCTAATATTAGGCCTAACCAACCTCTTTAAAAACGGCAATTCAATTCGCAAATTCTGTTCAATTCATCTTTAGGTAAAACGTTATTAAAACTTGATGTAATTTAACGTCCAAACGATTACATGGATTAAAAACGCAACTTACATAATTATACCGCGTAAGTGCATTTAATTAGTGTTAATTATCTAATTAACAGCGACATTAACAAAATAATAAGCTAATCGCCTAAAGACTGATGGATTTATAGATTCGTATAAAGTAGTTGAGCAGACTGCAGACGTTCTAGAGTTATGGCTGCGCTGCGCTTTAGTTTTTTGTTCAGCTGCAATTCAATCACGAATCAGAGCAACATAATATGTACGTCACTAGATACTTGTAAATAATAAGCTTAGTGCTCACTAGAGGTATGTTCTAGTAAAAATCTAAACCTCACCTCGCTCTATTTGAGCACGAGAAAGCATTTTCAAGTCTTGCTAAAAAGGATAACGGTTAAAAACATGTAATAGGAAGTCGCAATTTTCTTACAAGCTATTGCATAGCTTCTATCGAGGGCTTCGAGCGTGTAGACCGAATCCAGAAATTCCGTAACGAAAATAACCTGACACCCCTAAAGTAGAGCTTTTGGTACCAGGCTACCATGAATGCAGGAGAGCGCACCTTCATAAACTTTTGTTTTAGTTTTGCCATCAATCGAAAAATAGCAGAACTTTTTAATGACTTTTTGAAATATCACGCTTGCGTGCGATACTTTTAATCAGTCAATTAATGAGGCAGAGAAAAACGATTGTTTCACGTTATTTCATGATATTTTCACGGACTATATTACTTTATTGGTTTCGCGACGCATTTTCTGAATGAACTTGTCAGAGAACCTAACCTAACCTAAATAATAATATTATAACGACTAACAATTGTCGATAGTATGTTTCACGTCACTACCATAGTAAACGTCGGTGCAGCGAAAGCATGAACGAATCAAAGAAATGGCACATTTATTGCGCTCCAATGGTGAGGCGTTCGTGATCAAGTGGTTTTTATATCGAAAATTAACATCTTATTAATTCTACCTGCACATTTATAAATTTATAAACAATTTCAGGCATTTCTTATCAATATTACGTCTGTTGCGAAGTATCTTAGCATTTAAATATCCTGAATGGATTACTTCATACATTTAAAAAATAATTACTAATTAATTAGTAAGTAAACTAAAATAATAACTCTTAAACGTCAACCGAAATATGCAGTTAGTACTTAGTGTAGTTACCTACCTAAATCATTAATTGTTGTTGATCGATAAAGAGAAAACAACGGGTAGCCCATAGAGATCCCGAGCAACGACCTATATTTAAATCTATGGGGTAGCCCTAAGATATGTCACCACCCTGGCATTATCAGCTATGGTCTAACTTAAAGTCTGGTAATCCTAATTTTCCGTGTCACAACTCGCACATATTTTCAGACCCGGCTTTACTTCACTCGGGTGATAGCGAGAAAAAGCTTTTCAAACCATGTCTTACTTTAGGTTTCAAGCGAACTTAAAATTTCTGATTTCTATAACCTGGACTAAGACGAATCAAGCTTTCTTTTTTTGAACGAATTGTGGATGCTTGGGAAATTCGAGCGCTAAGTAATAATTGCAAGGAACATTCGCGACAAAATTCGTAGTGCCACAAAAAGCCATAAGTCTCAGAGAAGTTCTTTTCCCGCAGCGGCAGCTGGCAGTAACGGTCGCGTGTCATCTGCTCGTCCATACGCCACGCTTGGCTGTAGGTACGGCACGCGCCATGTGATGAGCACATTTTGTTTACACTATGGTCAGTGAATTCCAAGTTCAAAAATTAAAAAGCGAAGTAGCTTCTTGCTAGCTAAGTACTTAAAAGTTGTTATGTTGCTAGATTTCGCAAGCTTAAAAAAAGTTGATATGCATACGTGTAAAACGTTAAACTAACTAAACTAGTTCACGGGTAGGTACATAGTGAAGATGTTTATCAAAACGAGGTTGTTAAACTCGTCGCTGGAGATTTAAAGACTTTAACACAGGACTTCAGTTGACGGGAGGTAGTTTTTATAATGTCACTATTATTTTTAAAGTTTTCCAGAAATGAAATTCCCCAAAGCGTTTGAATAGTCTGCACTTAAGGCGATGTTGATTCATGAATGACATCTCCAAGTTCTGTAAAAAAATATGCGGAAAAAAAACTATTTTCTTAATAAAAAACCGTTACGATGTTATCGATTGAAAGCAAAAGCCATCGATGTAGTGATTTGATCGCTATGGAAACGGCCAGGTGCGATTGTCCCGGCCATTCGCGCGAGGGGCCGTAGCGCCCCTTATCACCCCGAGTTTAGATGCAACTGTAGTTAAATAATTGGAGTATTGTACAGGGTGTGAATTGTGATACAAATAATAAATCGGACGATTTTGAGGCTTTGTCATTTAGTCGATTCTGGGACTCTGGGAGAATACGGCCGATCAGGGAATCTCGTTGGTTGCGTTTCGATTGGTGATAGTCGGCTATCGATTAATTTGGTATTTTCTTTATTTTTGTAACTAGAATTATCAAGAATTAATATTGTGTAAAAACTTTTTAAATTGGCCTAAGAACAATAAATGAACCGTGCCGTCATGTTCAGTAATGCTTATAGTAGCTCTATACAAATTTTCGTTTTGCCAGAAACTAGAAAGGGACGGAAGACCCCAAAAGTTTTGTAAAGTGCTCATAACGATTCATCCTCACCTGAATTTGTACGAAAAATTTCCAAAGTTACTCGTATGTTATGCCAAGTGGTTAATTCATTAATTCCTTGTTAACAATTACCAATCATATTTACTTTTATTGAATAATTGCTTATTTGTACAGGTGCTTTTTGATTCGTATAAAACATATTTTAGTAATGAGATAAACATTTGAATTAGGATCCAGTATCCAGGTATTGATCCACCATCTCAAAGTAAAAGATTTCAGGGGGCTTTCGTGATTATTTTGCTAATTGAAAACTGCGTGTGGCGCTGCGGTTGCGATCTAGCATAGATCTCCCTCTCGCAATCCCACACATTCCCTTCCTTTTTTGAAGTCGGTTAAAAATGGGGACACGCAATCAGGCACCTCTTTAAGGACCTAACGTATGCTGTGTGTTAGTATCTCAAAAGTCAGTACTACAATATTATAATTATATTCGGTGATACTACTAACTAGGTCGTTAAAAAATAGAATAACTTTGTTGGTAGGTACCTACTTGGTGGCGAATTCGAAAAGTTATAGGAGTGGAAACGAAGTTATTGTTGACAGAATGACTTGTCACAATGACACATTGTCGTGGTTCCACCGCGCGGCAGGCAGCTACTGTTTATCTGTAAGCATCAACTTTCAACACTTGATCGGGCGATCACGCAATCGCTAATTAATTAGCATAATCATAATGAATGTAGAAATTTGCTACGGTTATGCAAATCGACGGGAATGTATACTACTGAACATATTGATGAGTGAAGACTGATGAGGACAAATCTCGATCGTTCGAAAGACTTTTGGTTTAGGCTTGATGCTAATCGGCGTAGAAGCCGTATTTAAGCGATCTTTAGTGAAGTTTCGTTTAAAAAATATAAAGACAATTACTTTTAAATTTATACGTCATGTATTTTGGGTCTTTAATCTAAAATCGTTGAGAAGCAGAAACACGATTAGATAAAATTTTCTCTATAGAAAGTTCTCCCAAAAGTTGCTCCAAAATCTCAGTTTTTCTTCTTTTTTTCCGAAACTACAATGGATGTAATTGTAATTTTTGTTTTAATGTGTAGCCTGTATTAATAATATCTAAAAATGTTGAGAAACAGATTTTTAATAGCTAGCTTAGTTTTAGAGAAATTAGGTAAAAGGTCGTTTTTCTGTTATATTCTACCGCGACGCTGCATGTCGCACCCATCAACGCATTCGTGAGAGTGACAAAGACAAAAATAAATTCAATAAATCCCCTTAACGAAATACATGCTTAATAAATCATGGTTCTTAAAATAATATACGAGTAATTATTAAGTATTAGAAGCTACACGAAAATCTAGCGCTTTAGTTATCGTTATTGCGCAGATGTAGAAAATAAGGTATCTTGGGGTAGTACTAATAAGAGGGTCGCGGGGCGGGCGTACGTATCGTTCGCGCGCGCTGATTGGCTCTCCAGTCGAATTCCGATTTCCGTCCCCCGCACGATAGTAATCAGCACCAATGTACACCTACCCCCTCCACGTTTCGTTCAGCGCTAGACTTACGTGTTCTGCGACTTGTAATTTAATTTTGATAAAATAAAAATAAAAAATTTGATAAAATTAAATTACGAGTAAATTAATTTTATCTTTACTTTATGACTCTACCAAGAAAAAGACAAATAATCTTATTTCAAATAAAAGACAAACGTTTCCGAAGCAACCTGTATAAACAAGACGGCGCGGCGCGGCGTTCCTTTTGTCGCATTCTCAACGTTCCGTACCGGTTCGTCAACATCTGTCCCTATCCCATATTACACCAATGTAACGTTCCATTACACGGCCGGTGTTAGATAAAAACGTCGAGTTGGGACTTCCGCGCCCAAGTGCATAAGGTGAAAGTTAATGCTCACGTTACGTAAAACTAGCGAAGAGCCAATAGGCCTTTAACTAAAGGTTATAGCCATAAGTTTACTATAGTACCTAATGTAATTTTTATGTTTTGTCAATATCGACATTGGAGGATCGAACTATAAAGTACTCGTATACCTAAGGCATTTAAAAACAAATGAACACAAGCGTAAACAAACTAAATACTTACATAACATTTTCCATTTTCTCTGGCACAATACCTACAGATTGTAATACCTACACTAAAATCTGTGACCTACACTATATGTATAAGTTTTACTTCACTCTCATGACTCATCTCGTACATTTTTAACCGACCGACTTCAAAAAAAAGGAGGAGGTTCTCAATTCGTCGGAATCTTTTTTTTTTTAATTTCAACATCGAGTACTTTATTAAATCAGGCGGTGAACATTATAGGTATCAAAGAAGAAAAATTCGATGTTCATGGTGATGAGTTTTTTAAGTCATCTTTTTTCGTTTGTCGTCCGTTTTCATATAAAAGTTTCTGGAAATACAATTGACCAGAGACAGACATGCATGGCTACACCATAAGCCCATAACCCCATGGCCCGCATCATGTGGCACGCGCCGTGGCATATGGCAAGGCAAGAAGCGTGTCGGAGGCAAGAAAAAAGTTCCCGCCACGTGTCTATGGTTAGCTTTTTTTTAATTGTGCCCTCGTGGCGTAGGCGTTCATTCACTAAAGAGGTGTTGTCGTAAACAAAAGTTTTTTCTATTGATATCGTGCGAAAAAGTTTTTTACATGACTGCCCAAAAAGGACAATGTATGTACCTAAAGTGCGACAAGGCTATTTTGGCGCGTGGCCTAAGTCTGAACTAACGCCGCTATCTTGTGCTACTGTTTGAAAGTTCGCTTTGTCACTATTGTATGTTATGTTGTTTTTGCTTACTATTAACTATTTTAAACTAAAATTGAAGTAAAAATGAGAAGATTTTATTTTATGGCTGCCTTTGTTTTGCAACAGCGCCCTCCTTCAAGTGCCAAGAGAGCCTTGTCGGACTGTATGTGAGTTTCTTTATTCCACCATAACTTCTGAACGGCTGAATAGATTTGAACATATGGGGTATCCTTGGAATCCTTACATCAGTCTGAGTAACACAGGCTATATTTTTTTGGAAAAAGTCGTTTTACCACAGGGCAGTCCTGTTTTTTAATTTTTAATGTAGATATTTACTTGTTTAAATATTTGGATTTCAATTCGACGAATACGATAATTCGTAAAAAAATCACAATAAGCATAAAGGTCCAATTTATTGTACTGACCGGGCAATTAATGTTATATATATTATATTATATAATATTTATTGTACTTATAAAAATTGATTACCATCCGTTTTACGATTTATTCTCAGACCTACCGAATGTACTCGTATTTACACAAAAAAAATTCAAAGAAATCGATCAAGCAGTTTCGTTCGAGTTTGGTTATAAACACCGTGAGTGACATGATAACTTCAAATAAGTTTTACAGTGCGACAAGGCTACCTTGGTGCGTGGCCAAAATCGGAACGAACGCCGCGATCTTGTGATACTGCTTGATAGTTCTTTAATTTTAACTTAAATTGAAGTAAAATTGAGGAAATTTGATTTTCTGGCTGTCTTTGTTCTATAACAACGCCATCCTGTCAATGTCATTCAAGTGCTAGAAGAGCTTTGTCGGACTATTGTTGTTTTTAACATATGAATGAATTATTGAAAGCACCTGCTTATATCTTGCATGGTCATATTATGTGCAACCAAGTAGTTAATAACCGTAGGTAACGAATTATAGTGCTTACAATAAATACCGAAGCTAAAATATAAATAACAGTTCAACTTCAAGACACCTGTTAGCTGTATATTATCATTAATCACACATCCATTTTCTTAATTAAATTTAAATGATATTATTTCAAAATGCGATAAAGCACTCAGCATTTTGCAGATGCTAGGATGTGTGAAAAATTGTGTAGCGACGGTTCTGGTTTGCCAATTTAGGCAAAGTATTTCTTGCCGCACTCTTAAGTCCTCCTGTTAAGTCCTCCTGTTTTACACTGGAGATTTGCTGCAAAATATAATTCTGCACCGCTAATTAAACAATACTACTATATACTGGATTAACTACAATAATGACCTGCATTTAATTCGCCAGGGATATAGTTCCCACTTCTACCACGCTACTTCCTCGCCACTGCTATGTAAAATGCGCCTAAGAAGTTCCCACTAAGTAGGTGTAATGAGGATAAACAGCTCCAGGAATGAAGCCTTGACTTTCAATTAAAGGCTTGACATTTAAGCCCACATCGCAGCTGCAAACTGTGTAATGGACAGTAATTCTTTCAGGCAGATGTCCACGTACAGACCACAAGTCCAGCCCTAGAAGGTTCTAACCGTTTCCAGTTTACGTTTTTTCTAACAACAAGGTATTATTTAATACCCACTTGTCCGTTTTGTCGGTTACAAGAGACAACCAAAAAAATTGCAAGTGTATGTATATAGGTTTTAAAACAGCGATATCATGCATTTAATTGTATGGACATGATTATCTTGAAAAAACATAAAGGACCATATCCCTTGATCTATTCCTATAGAATGCAGATTTCGTTAGTCGAATGCAAAGATGCAAAGCTATACTGTGATAATACTTTTGTAATTCGACAGTAGTTATAGAATTCGCACAATGCCGTTTTTCGGAGTAAAAGTTCAAGATCATGCTTTGTAAAGGTGTCCCTACATTAAACCACTGTTGTAATTCAACTAGGAATATTCTGAGTGGTGAAACATCTTTCACTGGTATACCGTAACAGTAGGTACTTTGAATTTCTATTTTCTACACGCAAAAAGAACAGTTTCAGAAGATTCCAGGAAAATCGAGAATAACTTCCGGGCCATTGAGATATGAAATTTTTTCATCGACGTGAGACGGTGAGACTAGTCACTAGAGCATATTAGTTAGCGCGAAATCTTTCTACCAGTAAACTATGCCCATAACATTAAAATAACTCGCCTGTAGAGTACGTAAAGCGCTGTTGCGCGCGCGCACGTGCAAATAGCTGGCAAGTGATTAACACGCCTTATATGGAGAGAGGAGACAAAGAGCATTGCGGTGAAGGGGTCTCTATACATGGGAGATAGAGTGGATTGTTATTAGACAAGTAATATTGAAATGACGTCATTAATTTTAGTGACTAAGTAGGAGAAAAAATTGGAACAAATTGAATTCATACTTGTTTTAACTAAACCACAGAATATTTACCATAATTGTACCTTAAGAGTTACGGCCTAAACTTATTGGTCTAATAAGTCTCGTACATCGTCGAACGTGTCATCGAGTCACGTATCACAATAGACTTGCATGACGCGTGATCGTGTGAAAGCTTTTCTGCATAAACACATGTTCTTTGCCTTTTCCTGCTAAATGTGAGCTAACTACGCTTGGAGAATATTACCAGCTAATGAGTTTAATGCACAGCTGTGTCCTAAAATCTAACACGGTAAAATATGATAGAATGATCATAGTTAATTTTCAATAATTTATGATCCGTAACTAATTAGTATATTCTAGTAATAGTAAGTAATTAATTATTATTTAATGTTTGTGATAGGTAAATTTGACTATTTTAACTCTAATTATATTTGAAAATGGATCATAAACCTGAACTAAAATTAATAAAATGTGGATCCGATTTTTTATTACAAGACTGCCCAAAAAAGGAGTGTAATGTTGTTAGGGTTCATGTATGTATGTATGTATGTATGTGAGTTTCACCATAACTTCTGAAAGGCTGAATAGATTTGGACATGTGGGGTATCGTTAGAATCTTTACATTATTCCGAGTAACGTAGGCTATATTTTTTTGGTAAAAGTTGTTTTACCACCGGGCAGTCGTGTTTTTTAATTTTAAAATTATTTTTATTTTACAGAGATAATAATTATTGGTAAAAATAATATAATTAAGTATCTAAAATATCAACTAAACTCACTAAGCTACTATTGTTTTTTCTATATTGATCTCTATGCGTAGTTTACTGTCTATGTAATATCAATAATAATATACCT
Organism: Coenonympha glycerion; assembly: GCA_963855885.1. NCBI lineage: Eukaryota > Metazoa > Arthropoda > Insecta > Lepidoptera > Nymphalidae > Coenonympha > Coenonympha glycerion. The sequence continues at coordinate 6,230,959 of OY979648.1, read as the reverse complement.
TATGGTACATAAGAAGTCTTACTTTGTCGTGTTAACGTAACCCTAACGCTGGATAAGGTTCTGCATAGTTTCAGTTTAAATGCAAATACGTATACGGTCGTATATATGCACCAATGCCAATTAGTGATCTACTTACGCATTTCCTAAGATAATTGCCTCACGGCAAAACGTCACTGATACAACTCACGTCAAGTAGTCGCCAATCACTAGTTGATACTTGTTCAGATGTAGAGCGCGGGAAGTACGTGGAAAACGTATAATTCATGTTCGATACATATGGGAAAGCAGAAAGACATTAAATTACTGCGATGTTGGGAGAGGAAGTAAGACCTAATCTAATCTTTATAAGAAAGTTGTAGAAGTTATTTGTACCTACCTATAACTGTCTGAACATTGTCTGTATTGCCAGTATCTTTTATTTACACTATACAAGTTAGTACTTGACTGCGATCTCACCTGATGGTAAGTGATGATGCAGCCGAAGATGTTAACGTACTGACTTGGAAGGGGTAAGTAAAGTCAACCCAACGGTTTCTACACAGAATCGCACCGGAAAGCTAAATCGCTTGGCGGTACGTCTTTGCTGGTAGGGTAGTAACCAGCCGCGGCCGAAGCCTTCCACCAGACCAGACCTGATCCAATTTAGAAATTATAAAATTCCAAAGGGGGTGGCGGGAATCGAACCCGCGACTTTCCACTCGAATCTGAGCGCGCGCGTCCCCTGCGCCTATTCTTTTATACGTTTTATCTAGATTCTAGATATTCTTATCAAGTATCAACATAAGACCCTAGTTACCATTTAGCACCAAAGTAGGTATTCGTCAAGATAGGTCAAACGTTACGAGCCCAAACTCAATGGTATAGTGTCGTGTAACTATCGAGATTCTAAGTCCATCTTTCGGTCCCATTATCAATTTACACATGTACAAATTATTGTACCTATGCAAAATTTCAGCTCAATAGGTAAACGGAAGTGGATTAAATTTTACTTGCAAAATTTGATTACAGACAAACATCGGCCAGGCTAAATAAATGCTGGTAAAATGATCTAAATAAGCAAGGTGTCAGGTTCAAACTGATTTGTATGAACAAGCAAGTTCATACAAATCAGTTTGAACTTTGATTACTGTTGGACTAACATTAAGATTTTTCTGTAGGTATTTTATGAATACTACTCTCTTTTGTCTCATATTATATTCAATTTTTAATCTAATCGTCTAATCTGAAACGTGTCATTTGAAACTTTTGATAAAAGATATCTATGTCATGTAAATTTTACATCTCATCTTATAGGTATGGGTGACACAATAAATAAAATAATGCGATGTGGCAATGATGATGTCTTAAACTAACAAAAAAATTGTTACTTAACAAACTAGCAAGTTTTAAAAAGGTATCTGGTTCCTGACTTACTTAAAACATGGAAAAAGAAGAATCCACATAGTCGCAAACAAGGAAATAATTTAATACAGTGATGAAGTCACAAGAAAGACTGCATAAAATATAATGATGATTTCTCTAGTTTAGTCGAATATGACACAATTTATTAACATTAGACAATTTAACTTGGCAGCAGGAAATTGCTAATTAAAGTTACTGAACCCATCCCACTAGGCACTAAGAGCTTAATTTGTGACAATGTCAGACGGAAAACCTCAAACGAATTTTTCTTTTGACCCCATGACTATGCCCATTGTCAAAAGGCCAGGGTTATTGACCTTTCAATCGGGGATTCAAAAACAAAGCAGTTGAAACCAATTACAAAAAAAACAACCATTCATAATTACAAATTACAATGATTCAGATGCCAGATACCTCGACGACTGTCTAAACATTTTGCATTTAACTTATTGAGTTATACAAATTATGTCTCATGCATATTCAATTAGTTTTAAGCAACGCCATTGACAGGGTTAACTGCTTAATGAACTGGATTAGAACTGAAACACATTTGAGCCTATTGTGGCATAGATAAATACCTAAAGGTTCTATGCTTTGAGCATAGCCTACTGCGCTGGCTAAGTGGTCAAAATTTCAGTTCAAAAATCAATTTTTCATAAATCAGCTGTATATAAAGGGTAATAAGACTAATGATGTTAATTTAAAATCAACATTGAAATGGTTACAAGTACAACTTATAATCTGGTTCCCCCATCACCTTTTTACCATCGAAAATCTTTTTAGCATCGAAGAGGCTAGAAGACACAAAGCTAAGCGGTTTGATTCCTCGCACCAGATACGCATTGCTAAGGTTTGGAATACCACCACCAACTTGGGCGCCTTCAAATCAAGAGTGAATAGGCATTTCCTGGGCAATCGCGCTCCACTTTCCATCAGGTGTGATCATAGTCAAGCGCTAGCCTATAAATAGTTAAAATAACAAACGAAAAAATACTAATACGAAAAATTGCAGATAACCCTTTCCATGTTTTGTTTTTGGAAGTCTGTTTAAAATACTAGAACAGTAGGATTGTGCAGTCAACTATTTTATCGCATGTGCTTCGATCCTAAATAGTGGAAGGACTGTGAAATGAATGCAGCGGGGATCACCTGCTTGGCCAGCTATGTATGTGCGGAATACTAATGCCTGTTTAGACCCCCCTAGGCCTACATCCTAGTGCATGTTCATAGCACGGTGAAGAAAAGTCTTAGAATGGTCGCCAGAATCAGATGCGGTCTTGGAGACACTGAACAATTACTCTGCTGGTTCACAAAATCTATCACTACCTTTCCCGAACATTAACTCATCTGGCCAGCTATGTATGTGCCGAATACTAATGCCTGGCTAGACCTTACCCCTCTAGGCCTACATCTTAGTGCATGTTCATAGCACAGTGAAGAATGGTCTTAGAACGGTTGGCAGGATTAGATGCATGGTCTTGGAGACACTGTACAATTACATACTCTACTGGTTCTTCACAAAATCTATCACTACCTTTCTCAAACATTAAGTCATCTGCATTCAGAATCTCATGGTTTGTTTTTTAACTCTGTTATTTTTAATGATTTGTTTTGGCTATGTGCTTGTGGCTATGAAACTTTTAAGTCAATCTTCATTCGAGCTGTTTTTAGCAAGTTTTTAAGGCAGCACAATGCTTTGTTTGCGAGTGATTAAATTGCTATGAGCATTGTTTTTGTCAATTTTATTATTATGGATTACGTAAGTGCAAAGTTGTAAACCTATAATAATCTGTAGGTACATGTTACTCTATTATCTTCTTAATATATATAAATCTCGTGTCACAATGTTTGTCCTCAATGGACTCCTAAACCACTTAACCGATTATAATAAAATTCGCACACCATGTGCAGTTCGATCCAACTTGAGAGATAGGATAGTTTAAATCTCAATTTATCTATTTTTTAGTACCCCTAAGGGCAAAACAACGTTTGCCAGGTCAGCTAGTAATATTATATTATGTAGATAATAGATATACATATAAGGAGCGTGTCAGTTATGCGTATCCTCCCATGAGACAACATTGTGATTCAGAAGGTGTGTATTACCTAAGCATTAGGTATTATAGGACATTACTGTATGACCGTAAACATTCCATTCGATACACTACAACACAGGATTGCAATAAATAATATGCGTTATGTTATTACAACAACATTAATTGTTTTAATAACAAAAAGTAGGTAAGTACGAATCGCGATTACAAATTTTGTAATCAGCTGAACCTAATCAATAACATATTAATTTTGTACAACTTTTAATTTATAATATTTTGCCAATAAGAAAGTAAGTAGAGTTTAGATAGGTACTATACTTAGGGCCTGTTTCACAATCACCAGATAAATACACTTTATCTAGCGAATATATTTTTGATGTTGTGACAATTTTTGTGTTGGGATTCTGTCAAAATATCAAGTTTATTCGTTAGATCTAGACACGCGGAAGCGTGGCAAGACAAATTAAAGTCTGGCAAGCGCCCGTGTGTAATTTTACACGAACCATAAAGTTTATCTGGCGGTTGTGAAACAGGCTCTAAATGACATTTTTGAAATATATTATGTTATTGTTGCAAATAGTTTTCATTTTAATTACAAATAACAGCATACTATTATATTGTTTGACATTGTTTAAATCTGAATGTTTATCTGATCCAAAAAGACTGGATCGATGAGGTAAGAACGCAGTGTTTGGAATACAAACACCTTACAGCGCTTTCGCAGAACTCATTTACGTATTTCTCGAGTTTACAGGAGTGCACAATAATACGCCCGCACTGGGCGTAACTGCACTGCAGCGGAGCGACGCGACACTGCACTGCAAAATATTGTTTCTAAGAAAACGTATTAGACATATCGCACTCCGCGGCAATGGAACCGCGCTGCGCGACACAGCGCTACAAAGTTGGCCAACTAGGCAAAACTGACGCACGATGTCGCGACGCGCAGTTTCGTTGCCGCTAGGTGCGCTACAGTTAGCAGCACGACTGCGACGCGCCACCCCATATTTTATGCAAGTAATAACGTGCCGGACGTGCAATTTGTCGTCAATTTCATCCATCACGTTTAAAGAATTCCGACCAACTACGAACAAAACTGTCGCGCCGCTGCAGTTCTAGTGCGACATACCGAATTTCATTTAATAATATCGCGTCGTTCCGCTGCAGTGCAGTTACGCCCAGTGCGGGCGTACCTTAAAATCCGAGACTGTGACGAGCTGACAACTGGACGTACAGGCGGCCAGGCGTCCATCTTAGAATTCCGATGAATCAGTTTGAATTCCGAACACGTAGCGCATCGATGGCGCGCCGCACGGTTGGGCTCAAGCCGCAACGCAACAACAGACAAGCGGCACACCATCGACTCTATATAGACTCTATACCAGTGATAGCCAAAAGTTGGCGGTACTGCATACAGGGTTCGATGATTACCTATAGCGGCCGAAATTTAAAACCTATCTAGGTATCTTCTATTTGCCTACTAGAGATATCAATGTGACATAAGCTCCATACAAGTTATGTCAAATTTCTATCTCTAGTAAGGGAAACCATGGATAGATAGGATATTGGAAACTACGTGTGAGTAAAAAAATTTTTGGAGGTCCTTGAGATGAAGTTCAGGGCCTACAAATCTCATATAAGTCGTGAGTTTTAATTTGAAATTTTAGTAGTTATCTGTAGATATATTCTCAGCGGCAGGGCGCGTTTGTAAACCCTCGTAAATAAAACTTACTTTTTGACTTGTAGTTATCACCATTCTTATGCAACAGACAAATGTCATACGGACTTTTACAAGTGCATATATATTAGGCCTGTGTGAAATAAAGATATTTTGAGTGTTCAGATAAGGATAAGGATGAGACTTAGGCGGTACCGCGGATTTGTACCCCATAAAAACATAGGTAATGAACATAGCGTCATCCATGAGATTACCTACGTAGATTTCATGCATCAGAGGATTCAGAGGTCCTAAATATTTTTTACTATAATTGGAGACTGGAGTAGTTACATAATGTTTGTTTTAAATAAAGTAAAAGATCAATAAGTTTAAATGTCGAGTATAGTTACATATTTTTAGGGTTCCATACCAATTTGGTAAAAATGGAACCCTTATGGTGAGACTTTCTCCATCCGTCCGTCCGTCCGTCCGTCCGTCCGTCCGTCTGTCACACTCGATTATTTCAGTAACTATTCAAGCTAATTTAGAATAGTTATACGTAATAGTGACGCGACGTCATAACAATCGTAAAAATTTGAAAATTGTTTTTATTTTTATTTAAAAAGGGGGGAAAACCGGGTCGAAAAATTTTCAAAATGAGATAATAATATTGAGTGGGGTATCATATGAAAGAGCGTTACTTGTGTATACTAAAACTAATTTTTATTTATTTTTATGCCTGATAGTTTTTGATTTATTGGGCAAACTGTCGAAAAAAATACCGTTCCCCCCCCCTTATCTCCGAAGTTTACCAATCGAAAAATTTGAAATAATTACGATCAATAGGCATTAACGTATATTTTACAGGAAAAATAAAATCAACTCTCTAACTATTATACTTATTTAGATAATAACAATAAACCGGCAAAAACAAAGTTATGTTTGCGGTTTGCCAACAAAACTACCTACATGTAAATTATACTCTTAAATTCATGAACCAAAGTGATTCTTCTAATGTTTAACTTCTTTTATGGTATGGAACCCTCGGTGCGCGAGTCCGACTCGCACTTGGCCGGTTTTTTTTGTTATCGATTTGGAAAGCAGAAAAGTAATAAGTTATGCAACTCACATCGGCATAACGGTTCTAAGTCGTGCTTATTCCCGTGGTGACAAGAAATAATTGTCTATGTCGTATAACGAGGGCACCATAGACAATGCGAAAGACGATTATGGCCTCCCATAAATTACTAATCAATCTGAAATTAACCTTCTTTATTTGTGTTGTGGATATGAAATGGAAGATAGATCATGCACTTGTAATTACCTACTATTATAATACAATTTATTATTTGAGAAATACTAGATTTCTGGGTTCTCAAATTCTGTTCCTAATTCTAACGATGTCTAAACCAAGGATTGTAAAGACTAGGAAACCATAAAGGAACTTAAGATATAGCCACATAATATAGCTTAATCAAGAGGATAAGGAAGCCTTATTGTCAATACAAAACAGCAATGGGTATTGTGTGTTGTACGATATTGGCCATAACTTATTAAAGACTCTAACTAAGTAGTTAGGGAAGTAACCAAGACATCTCATGACAAAATGAGCCGAGGAAGACCGTTGAAAAATCCAAAATTCTCACGAAAATCAATAAAGTGCCGTTTCCTGCAATTACCTTCTGGCCTCTAATCGATAGACTCCTAGCACCTACTCGCATAGCGTATGATCAAAATGTCATTAAGGAAAGTGACACTTCAGTTTCTCAGCGACAATGACGGTGGGACAAAAAAACTGATTACTACTTACCTATTATTTTTTGTTTATTATTATAATTTGCTGTCTGTGATTGGCAAATGAACATAATATACCTCGTAAATTTCTAAATTAGAAAGTAATTTTATGTTTGTATTATATAAGTTACGATGTAACAAGTATTTAATTTTCCAAAATCATTATAGTAGCACTTTTGTTATAGGTAATAGTAGCAGCGGACATGTTTATGCGACAACTTTTATTTTCGTAGGCTTATGGTTATTGCAAAGGGAACACAATGTTATAATATTATACTAATGGTCGTTTTCACCAATATCCTTAAAATATTGGTGAAAACGACCATTAGTATAATATTTAATAATATAAGAGACACCTAAGCCCTTAGGTGACAGTTGTTGTAAGTGAAAACTGTCACCTAACTCATAGATTACTTAACTCATAGATTTAATTAGATATATTTACAATCGACATCCACAAATTTTAGTATAATTCATACATCAAAATGTTAAGTGTGTCAAAAAATAAAACCATAAACAAATAATTAGGTAAATAAGCTTATAATCCTTTTAAGAAAATTGCGACTGAAAAAAAATCTTAATAAAACTTATCAAATAAAAGAGAGCGATTAATTAATTCAAATGACGCATGACGTTTGATTAAATTGCATAGACATAGCTAATAGGTTCAACATAGTGGACCTACATTACATCTAATAGTAATCATAGTATGTGTGTCACATATTGTCCAAGTTTGTATGGAGTATGTATTTATAGTGTCACTATTGTACGATTGTAGGACATCCGGTTAAATATTGCTGTTGTGGGCGATTCAATTATTATTAAATCAAATGTAATAAAAACCGTATTACGCGCAAACTGTAATATAAGGATAAGACATTGATTGGTCCACAATTCAACACCCCGTGTCCCCATGGTAGCTGGTTAATGGTTCTTATACCTATTTCTAGGTATGAGAAGACATTGTGTTAAATAAAAAAAGAAATCGCGTATTGGGATCATGGGATTTGCGATCATGTTCTTGTTTTATTTTAAGATCATGTTTTAGATTGAAATTTTTTACTAAAATTAAAGCGTTTGTAGTTACTTCCAATTTTGTAATCTAACTAGATTCCATAGTTAACACCAAAGATGCAGACTATAAAATATATTGTATGCTCTTTGGTCAGCACTAAGAAGAGGCGGGCAATAGTTTTTAAGTGTTTAAGCATTCAGACAGACCGATAAATCGTAGGTACTTGTGGCTCATCCTCAGATCATATGTTTAAAATGATCTGAGGATTCATCCCCAATCCTTACTTTGACAAGTGTTGTATATTGTACCCATCGAGCCACAGTTTAAAGATATTCTGTCCAACCTAGCTCTACTGCGAGTGTACCTATGATAATGAATCAGTTGGAAAGTTATTGGAATAATGTTGTTGTCTATATGATTTATGTCGAAATGAGGTTGAAAAGTAGAACGTGGATCGTAAAAGTGAATGAGTCATAAACAGCGCCCATTCAGAAAAGCCTAAGGCGATGGTGGTGCTCGTAGTATTCGCGGGGAATGTCGGATTCGTTCCGAGAACTTTATCTTACGGAACTGAAGTGATTCACTCCGCAAATCTTGAGACCGGTTTGAGGATCAGGCATGAATGGAACTCGTGAACTCATATAATTATAGTAAAAATATATAGAGTCAACAAAAGGTGTTAATAACTTGCTGGTGAGGTGCTGGTGTACTTACGAAAATATGGTCACTCGCAACTAATATTACAAAGATTGGGGAATTGTAAGAAAATGTATATAGGTAGGTACTTTGGTTCAAGTCACGAGAATCTAGAAATTAGTAGAAAAGAACACCACTAAATGAACTCGTAATAGAAAACATAAAATGTAACAGAAAAAACAAAATCAATAGGAACAGATAACGTAGCTACTATCTATACTTATAATAAAACTGTAAAGAGTCGAATTCTGTACATTAAAGATATTTTATGGTACATTGATACTTGGTACAAGTCGTGGTCACTACGTGACCACGACCTGCCCCACTGGGTCGAAATATCAACAGTTAAAATCGTCCTTTTGATCTTTCAAATACTTATTAATGAAACTTTATATTATGATTAAGAAAAAGGAGTTTTCAAAATCACCACACGGTAACCCGTGCGAAGTAAGAACAGGTTTCTGTACAACATCACACCAGAATCCCGCGAAAAATCAAGGATTTCCACGGTATATGTAAAAAAATCGTAATTCACGCGGGCGGAGCCGCGGGCAACAGCTAGTATACATATAAAAAATTATAAAATACCACAAACAGACCTAAGTAAGTGAAAAGGTTTTTAGAAAAGTAGCAGCATATATAAAGTAGAAAGTACATATATAAAAGCATTGATATTTGATAGTCTTATTCGGCGTGAATTAAAAAAGGTCCTGCTAATTTTCAGAGATTACCTGGTTAGGACTCAATAGGGTGTTGAAATCGAAATTACCGACCTCGAAAAAAGCAATAAAGAATCAACCACAAGTGGCCAATCCAATCGAAGCTTCATCAATTAGATTTTATTGAATAATGATCGAAGTTAGCCTCAATTGAAGAACATACAATCAAACCAGCACACGTATGGATGCTCATCAAAACAGCGACCTTGAGGCCGGTTCAATGCCATGGGACCAGAAACCAGAATGTATTGTAGGTACGAGTACGTACATCAGCTAAGCCAAAACCAGTCGCCCGTGAAGCCCATAACAACCTCATCTTAATTATGTTTTAAGTAGGTTCAGTTTTAAGCTAAAATGTCGTGTCACATTTTAATTGAAGAATAATTTATTTAAAGTACAGAAGAGCCTTAGCCCAACGATGTCATTTATTAGAGACGAAATACCAGCAAGCGAACAATATTATTGAGAAAGACGGACCAAAGATGTAGAGGTTAGCTTGTAGAATAATTGCTGGATGAGGAAGACCGAAAATAGCATTTGGCTAAGCTTGCTATGGAAATCTTATGGTCAACAGTAAACGCTTAAAATAATGCTGAAGATGGAAATGTGGAGACAGGATAGGTAAATCAGTATTAAAGGCCTATTTGTATATTATTGCATACCTATAAAACATTGTGACCAAACTGCCAACATTATAAGAACTGTAATAACCATGTTTTATACGCAAAAAAGTAACATTCGAAATAAAAAGGATTATACGTCGGAAACAACCTCGATGGGATGGACCAAAGAGGTAAGATGTACGAGTACCTACTCGTAGATTGTAAGTATAGATCGTTTAAAATAAACGCTCTACGTGTTTACGCTCACACTTTGAAAGAAAATTATAGTGGAAGGGATGATCAGACGAACTCTACTAGTCTAATAATCGACCGATATCCTTGTTGATACAAACAAAATAATATGAACGAACACGAGCGATATTTGTAACTACGTTTTCTAGTTATAAGTGCATCACACTTTAGTTACTTGAAGATAGACGGTTGGAAGACACGTGTAATTAAATCTTAATTAACTGATGCTGTATCAAAGCAAGGACCATACATGGGCGTGGATAGAATTTCACCGCGTTAGTGCGAGTACATTATACCTACCTATATTGTCATGTGATGCTGTAACTGGTGCAATCACCAACAACGGGGTGGTCGTTTCGTGCTATTTTATCTCGTCCGGCGTGCATGAATATCTGTCGTTTGTTTTCAGACACACGATGCCCGTGGAAAAAATAGCGTGCTGATTTCATTAGTCACTGCTCTTTAGTAAGAATTACTACAGCAAGATGAAGGCTAAGCTAAGGACTTGAGATATACTGCTGACCGCGTTGGTGGTCCGAAATATTGAGGTATAGAGTCAAGTCAAACCTGGTTAAGCGAGAGCTCAAGGGACCAAGAATCCAAATCTCTTTTTCTCTTATAGTTTCTTACTAAACCAAGTTTCAGAGTTAGGAGGGTAAAATGACGGGACCTGGCATTTACTCTCATTAATAGAGTTTTCTGGCTTACCCAGTTTTCATTTACTCCTAAGTTCGACTGTATATCCTTTCTGTTTTGGAGATCGTGTAACCGACAATCATAGTTGCTAAACTCTCCCCTTCCTTAGCATCAAAATTCATGAAGATCTTTCATTTTGCCGACTGGATTCAACGATATTTGGATGGACCATTCGAAAATCATTGCGTTATTCTATTGCTATTCGAATTTGGAAATAAAAAAAGTTTGTTAGGACTTGAAACTTCCGATAATTAATCTCTTGAAAAAATGAATAGCTAATTACGCTATACCCAATATAAAGCTTCTTCTGACAAAGTTAAAGTAAAAAAAAATAGAACTACAATATTCCTTAGTGGTCTATATATTTATAAATTCCAATGATGTGAGAGGAAAACCGCAAATGTGCCAATATCTATCCGCTCCATTTACTTAAACAATATTAAAGCTAAAAAGAGCTAAATACCTACAATAAATACATATTATGATGTCCTCAGAGAGATATAGAAAGACTATACCATAACATAGGATCACAAAAAAAGAAAAGATTAACAGCGGTGATTTTATCCCATTGAAGAAAGGTAAGGGATTTAAATTTAGATTAGTAGGTTCAAAAGATACAGCCTTCAATGTACGAGAAAGCAAGCAGTGTCAATAAGACGGCTTCTTCAAAATTAATACATAAATTATAATAATCATCTCATCTCCCGAGATTGTCCCCGCAAGGGCTTTGTGAACGTGAAATGTCGATTGTATGTAGATGCCTGTCGCCTCTTGATCTGTATCACAAATCACAATGAGGCACCAATGAGGGAGTGTCACTGGTACTTAAAGAACCAGTTTAAAATATATGATTATGTTGACATAACTGTTGCAACTGCTCTTAGGCAGAAAGTAAGTACCTACCAAAAAAGAAAGAAAAAAATCTAGAAATTTATGTTACGACTTACGAGGTGAGGTACCCAGAATAATCCGAGTAGTTTCAAGTAGATCAAGTTTTTAAGTTGAAATAAGTAACATGTTTGGTATGTTTTTTTCATCGTCTTTGCCGAGTTTCTAGCCAATCTGCCGAGTTTCTTGCCAGATCTTTTCAGTGCAACCCTCAGTTTTTCATAAGGCTATTTCGGCCTAGGTAAAAAAGGAAAATTCTCATTTTCCTTTTTTTTGAGTAGTTGTATGTCATAATATAAGGCTGCTGATCAGCTTTAATACGTAATGCCGCGGCCCGCGAACAGTTGCAACTTGCAAGTTTCAGCTTATGTCTAGCTAAGTTATAAAAACCTACTAAACAAATGTAACTTTAAAGCAGTAGGTATGTAACTTAAGATTTAAATAAAATTTTAATCTTTAATCAAGAAGAGACTAGAACTAAAGAACCATAATTAAAAAAAAACAACTAATTAAGTACTACACCAATGACAAGATAAATTAAGATAAAACTAAATAAATGCATTAATTTACAAGTTAATACGTACTTATAGTATAGAGAACTTTTGATTTCATTTCACATGTCGTTCATACGCCATTAGGCATTAGTTACGCAATCGCTAATAAAGCTATCTACATACGAGATGGTCTAACCCGTTTGGTAGATAAGTAACGAACCGCTCTGATGCCGGTAAAATGCTGCATTTGAATATTACGAAACGTTCTATACTCGTCGCATAATAGATGCTTTCTTCATACATTCATTCCATTAATGCTTGTTTCCTGTATTTTTAATTGGCTTTCATTTATAGCATTGACGAGGCGTGGTATTATGCCTGTGACCGAAAATCCAATGGGAACAATGGCTATTTGCGAGCGAAGCAAGCCCACATTTTTTAAATTATTCAAATTCTCGCTTCCTAGTACTAAGTAGCTATTGAGAATATGTAATTGTACTCAGTATGTAACAGTAAAGAAGTGTACAAAAGTGTGTTAAAGTAAGTGAATCACAAAAATTTTAAATTAGCCAGAAAATAAACTACAATTATTATTAGTCCGAAGTTAGTCTGTAAATTATTCTGCAGGGCAAAATTGGAAGCACAAACGAGTAGGTAGGCTATACCTTTCTCTACCTTTTTAGGGTTCCATACCAAAATGGTAAAAATGAAACCCTTATAGTGAGACTTTCTCCGTCCGTCCGTTCGTCCGTCCGTCTGTCACACTCGTTTATTTCAGTAACTATTCAAGCTATCGACTTGAAATTTAGAATAGTTATAGGTAATAGTGACGCGACGTCATAACAATCGTAAAAATTTGAAAATTGTTTTTATTTTTATTTAAAAAAGGGGGAAAACCGGGTCGATAAAATTTCAAAATGAGATAACAATATTGAGTGGGGTATCATATGAAAGGGCGTTACTTGTGTAATCTAAAACTTATTTTTATTTATTTTTATGCTTGATAATTTTTGATTTATTGGGCAAACTGTCGAAAAAAATACCGTTCCCCCCCTTATCTCCGAAGTTTACCACTCGAAAAATCTGAAATAATTATGATCAATAGAAGTTAACGTATATTTTACAGGAAAAATAAAATCAACTCGCTGACTATTATACTTTTTTTGATAATAACAATAATCCGACAAAAACAAAGTTACGTTTGCGGTTTGCCAACAAAAGTACCTACATGTAAATTATACTCGTAAATTCATGAACAAAAGTGATTCTTTCAATGTTTTACTTTTACTTCTTTTATGGTATGGAACCCTCGGTGCGCGAGTCCGACTCGCACTTGGCCGGTTTTATTTTTATAGGTAAGTATACCTACCTACCTTCTTATCCAAAAACTATTGTATAGAATATAGATTAATGATGGAACTTGTGAATGTCTTTAGGTTCCTACTATGCGTTTCCAAAAAGTCAAAAGAATAATGTACCTATAATGGTACTTCGTTTTAGCGTCTCTAGTAGTTACTGATGAGGGTCTGATTATTCTTATATGTACCTCACAGCCGCGCCCAGCGTTTTCTCCCAGGCAGTGGCCTTTTACTTAGTAATTTGAACGGCTTTTCTTCATGTAGAGCAGTCGAGGTAAAAACCCATTCAATGGAAATGGATCACCCTCGCCACTAGCGCCTATAGGAAGGTTACAAGAATTTATGATTGTGATACCCAAGTAAATAATTATTATCTATATGATAGTGAGGAATAGTGTCACTTAACAGTGTCTAACCTAACTTTCAAGTTATTATTTTTCAAATGACAGGTAGGTATAGATTGATAAATCAGTGTGTACATAACATACTTATACATTTTCTCCTATCTACCGATGATTGGCAGCGTTATCATTAAGAACTGGGTTAAATATTGACCACAGTTCACCATAAAGTTCAGAACCAAGTCTACCTGCCTGCCGATCAGTACATACCTACCTCTTTTTGACGACCTCTTAAGCGCAGTGCTTCGCGCTCGAATTCGAGTGGGAGGTCGCGGGTTCGATGCCCGCCACGAGCCACTTTGGAATTTTATAATTTCTTAGTCTCAGGTCTGGTCTGGTGGGAGGCTTTGGCCGTGGCTAGTTATAACCCTACCAGCAAAGCCTGGCGGCTTAGCGTTCCGGTGCGATACCGTGTAGAAACCATTGGAGTGAGTTTTCTTACCCCTTCCAAGTTAGTACCACAACATCTTCGGCTGCATCATCACTTACCATCAGGTGAGATCGTAGTCAAGTAAAAAAAAAATCTTTACAGAATTTACAGTTACAACTAACAAGTAGGTTAAATAATAATTGTTAGTGCCAACAATCAATAAAAAAAGATAGTCGCGAGGGACCTAGTTAAGTCCTAAATGGATTAGTCGGCTTATTAATCCGAGCAGGTATTCGCAGCAGGTATAGCCTGGTAGGTACTGCGACACAGGAAGCCCTATCCATATAATCCAGAGCGTCCCGCGGCACTCGGTCAGCGAACGGTTCGTCCGATAAACCCCATTGGCTCCATTAAAAAGTAGAGTAGCTGATAGATCAGTATAGGTCAGAGTGTTATAGTGTTACCATATACATATATATCTTTAAACGAGCAATTCTTGTATATTATATGGATAATCCGAATCTCGGAAACCGCGGTGGCTAGTTACCACCCTACCAGCAAAGACTCACCGCCAAGCGATTTAGCGTTCCGGTAGGATGCTGTGTAGAAACCGTTAGGGGTGAGTTTTCTAACCCCTTCCAAGTTAGTACGATAACACCTTCGGGTGCATGATGCACCCGAAGGTGTTATTAACCTCACCTGCTGGTAAGTGATGATGCACCGTGCATCATCACTTACCAGCAGGTGAGATCGCGGTCAAGTACTTACTTGTATAGTGTAAAAAAGGTAATTTCGGTCTTTATTAAAGACATACCTATTGAAGACATAAGAAGTGGTCTACGTATTACACCGGGCACGGCAACATTCCTTCATGAGTCATTTGCTTTACTGACGCGTCACCTTAGGAGGTAATTTATTTAATCCCAACGTTACACACAGACCTACAAAAAACTTACCTAACTTACCGATTAAGTTAAGTAGACGCTTTGATGGTCCAAGTACCCATAAGTCCGACTGGAAATAAGGTAGGAATTCTTGGAAATTGATAAGTTAAAATTAAGTTTAATTAGGTTTAAGTACCTGAGTCATGCACTAACTTGGAACAAACTTTTTGTATTTAATTTTACTTATTTTAAGCGTTGTTGATAATATCGTCATTGGTTTATTAAACCAAGGAAAAATTATAATACCTACATAAGAATTCATCACAATTACTTTAACTTTATAATCTATTGATAATATACACCATACCTATTTATTAAATTTAAATGTATTCAATTTTTAATAACTCCTTACCAACTATTTTATTATAAGTAGGTATTAAGAAAAAGAAAAATTTCGTCTTACCTTCAATTTTATTTTTCATATGTCACAAATCCAGTAATGTTCAAATATTTGAAAACTTGTCACCAAAATTCATCTCGTAAACAATAAACACAATTGTTCTTATCCCAGTAATTTTGATTCACTGTGTATTCAAGTTTATGAAGTTTTAAAACATTCGCGCGGGAATCTTGTTTCGCGTAAAATCGACACGAACACTGCAAGAACACAACCAATGCGCGTCGCATAACGCACAACTCTAGTCTATTCACATTTCACGCGATTACGTTCCTCGAATACAAAACAGTGATTGCCCAACCCATTTGATAGAACCAGAACACAGAAAAGAACCACAGCAAACATTGCCGGCAATCAACTCACTCTGCCATCTATTGATAAAATTTCCTAAGTTTAATTTTACTTTCTGCCGCTAGATGATGCTGTATTAAATTAGAGTCACTATTACCCACTAGATGGCACTGTTTTAAATGAAAAACAATTTAATTCCATAAAAAATTTAATAAACCGAAAAAATACAATAACTAAATAATTTACATAAATTTTAATTATAACGCAAATGATTTATTTATTTTTCTTTCATACAGTCCATCCATAAACAATAATTTCATTCATTTTGTCTTTCATTCATTGAGCCTTGATATTTCTTTGTCTATGAATTCTATGATAAATTCGGTCTTTACTCTTTTTCTGTCAAAATGGCTGCCGTGCAAGAGGTGCGTGTTGGATTTTATTGTGCTAATTTTTGTTATAACTAACGAATCCTGTAACTATTTTCATGAAACACAATAATTTTGGTGCTTTCAGGCGAGACGCGAACCGATTCAGGCCGTCCAGGTCTTCGGACGCAAGGTAAGTTTTCAAAAGTAGCTTCCACGTGTTAGGTTAGAAAATAGAGATCGCATGTTATTTATAAGTTTCAATGGTTATTCTAAATGATATACCCGTTATTCGTCAGTATATTACATGTAGGGAGGAGGTAAATATATTGGATACTGTGCCTCACAAATACAAAAGTTACATGTAGGTTATAGGTACGACACTGTGACACTACCCTTTTCCGGCTGGCTGTTAAAACCTACTCATGTTGAACAGCCTTTTTTACAGCGAAAAGGAGATCAAAGTTCTTGTGGTATCCCATCCCAGAAGTTCTGAAGCGGTCTGTGGGATGGCCTAAATAGAACAATAACAATAAAAACGCCGACACTCAAAACATAACCTAAAACAGATTGTATAAAATACAGTTCTTCATGTCAATGATATACTTTTTTGTTCTTTTGATTTGACAAATATAACTTCTAATTTGGTTTTATGGCCCAGGGCCCGTATTCTGTATCTCGGTGCCTATCAAAGAATGATAGCCACTGCCATGTGTTATGTATCCATTGAAAGTTTGCTATGAAGTAAAAATAACATTTCCTTAGCAAAACTTTAATGGATGAAAAACATTTGCTAGTGGCTATCATTCTTTGATGGGCACCGAGTTACAGAATAAGCATGCAGGTTTCCTTTGGCTGGTTATTAGTTGGTAGTTAATTTTTTTTTTACAGATGGCTTATAATATATTAAACCTAGCACTGAAAGGTTTTAGCGCGAATCTCAGTAATTTACGAGAAATTTTTTTTTAAAAATTACGATTTTCTATATGAAATTTCAGACAAAATTGATCAATGACCATAAACTAAAGACTGTATTGACATGTAGTTGTCAAAAAACGTTTCGTTTTTCGTATTGCATTCATGTTCAGTGTTTAATTTTTTAAAGAAGTTAACAATTTATTAATATGTTTTGGAAATACATTACATAAATATACGAAATAAAATATTTCGTTTGTTGTACCTTTTTAAAATCAGAAATTCAACTATTTTAATTATTTTTAACTGTCAATGAAATTCTTTTTAATTAAAGTTTGTAAAAACAAAACGCGGCAGCCATTTTGATTCTGTCATTTGAAATGTCAGTTTTCTATTCATCAGTCATTGTTCGCCCACCTTCCAGTCGAGATCGTAAAAAGCATAGACATAAAACACTATAGGTAAAAAGGATCACAAACTAATGTGGTCAGAGAATTAAATTTAAAAAGTAAGACCTGTTTGGACACAAAATCGAACTGGCAAGACCTGTTTGGACACAAAATCGAACTGGATTGATTTAGGTCGAAATAGTCACAGAACCGAAATGCCTAACCCCGACACCAAGCAGTCTTGTTTGTCCTACCCCTAGAGTGTTTTTTTTTAAGTCGGAGGCGCGGAGGGAGTGCAGCCCCCGCCCGCCGTAGCACAGCACAGGCACCCGGGCGAGCCGGAGCGGCCGAGGCTGGGGAGGTGAGCGTGGGTGCCTGTGCTTTGCTACGCAGGGGCGAAGGGGCTGCACTTCCCGCAGCGCCGGAGAAGTCACAGATCTGAATTGGTCCCTATTTTAGAGCTGTCATTCATCTGATTTGGATACAAAAGTTGTTAGTAAACTTATCTTGATCTGCTTAAAAAAAATACTTTAAAAATTAAAAAAATACACAAAATTTCCATTAGGGGGGTTGGGAATTGGGCCTCATCTTACCCTTTACCCTCCCGCGCCCCTTCATCCAGCCCCCTACCACTTCTGCTGTGTAAAGTAGTCATTATAATGATCAAAATAACCTCAAAATTTCAAAACTTTAAAATTTTTTTTCTCTAAAACTATTGAGTTTCGCACTTTTTCACTTGGAGGGGGGATTCACCCCCTCCCCCTCTCCCCCCTCCCCCTCTCCCCCTCCCCCCGCCCCACCCTCCCCCTGTAACCAGCCAAAGGAAACCTGTACCGGTTTTATTTTACGTCTATCCAATAATAGATTCTTAAAAAATAGATAAATATGTTGGTTGAACATCTACAATCTACATGATCTACTTTAATATCTTTTTATAATGAACTTTCAAAATACCTTTGCTGTTAATCAATTGAGAACTACAAACTTTTTCCTTGCCCGTAAAACAATATTCTTTGTTTTAAAATAATTACTCTTTTATGAACTTCAGAAAACAGCGACGGCAGTGGCGTACTGCAAGCGCGGTCATGGGGTGCTCCGCGTGAACGGCCGCCCCTTGGACCTGGTGGAGCCTCGGCTGCTGCAGTACAAGCTGCAAGAACCTATCCTGTTGCTCGGCAAGGTATACCACACAACCCCCTTACTGTAGCTGTAGTCAAGAAAAAAAGAAGAAAGCTTCTTCTTTTTTTCTTGACTGCAGCTTCAGGTCTCCATGGTCCCTGGTGTCACGTTGACGGTCCCCAATCCATTGTGACGTGGCCGTCCACAATTCCCAGCAAATGCTTGTTGCCACCAGGAACAGCAGCAACTTCTTGGCTGAAAGAAGTTTAGCATCGTTAGGGTCCAGTATGAATTTTACCCCAGAAGGTTGCTACGCTTGTGCATCAGTGCTGGGCCGGAACAGATCATGTGCATCGTTTCCACCGCCTAATTACACAGTCTGCACATATCTGTGTGCAATTTCAGGTTGTTCAGTCCACAGTGCCCTGTTAGTGCCTGCACTAGTATGCAGTTTACCATACTAGAGCGGGCATTATAGTACCAGCTTTAGGTGGTGGTTATCATTGAGGTGATATCTTCTCATACCTGAAAACTACCTATCAGCAAAGATGCACTGTCTAGTGATTGATTACCAGTGTGATATGTAGAAACTTACCTTACTTACCCTTTCAAGTTAGTGTGATATAATCTTCATAACTTATATGGCTTTAATATGTATAGTCCAAGCTTGTACTAAGTGTGACCATGCTAAATCTTTTGTACTAATTGAAGTATGATAAGGTTGATTTCATATTTACATTGCAAATTTATTCACCCCAGTAGTAGTAATAAAAATTATTATATTTTTATGTGTGTGATATAATTATGTTGTCCAGCCCTACAAAAACAGCTTTGAACTCACTTTAGCTCTCAAAATTAATTGAGCCATTTGCGTTTCTAGCAAGACCAATGCATGGCGATGGTTTCCATTATCTAAAAGGTTTTAAAAGGTTATTTAGATATCCTCCTAGCATGGGCAGAGAATAAAAAACGTATCCTCTTATTATACCTATCCCATAACAGGTGAAAAATTGTTCTAACTATAACACTGCAAAAGCAGAAAGTCTTTTTTCCGTTGAGTGGAAATAAGAGTACATACATTTTATTCTTTTCCCATGAGTAAGTAAGAATGCCCAGCCTATGGTAGCTGTGTGTATGTGCATGTTAGACATCACATCCATGTCATAAATATTAACAATATTGCACGTTGACTGCACATTTTATTATACTCAGTAGTAAGAGTAGCATGTGTTATTTTTTGTTTGTGTACCCTTATTAATAATTTGCACTTTAATATTAAACTTTAGTGTATGTATTTTTTTTAATCGGATGTAAATTTTTGTTTGTAAGGACTAATATTTTTATCTGTCTGTTAGCAGCCCTTACCTTTCGAAGTTAAGTAGTATAATAATAATATGTAGATAATGCAAAATTTTCATTCTGAAAAATTTTGTGTAGATGAGTAATGCAAATTTTTCATTCTGAAAATTTTTTTATTCTGTAAAATCTTGCATACTTATACCTATAGTAGGTATCTATAATAACGTTCAATATCATCGATATACCATAGGACAAGATAAAGGATCACAAACAAAAATCAACGCAAAAACGGTAGCATTTACCCCCACTTAAACATTTGGGTTTCTATTAGAAATAGGGTTTTACTAGCAAAAACTTCGGATTATTATAAACCTTAAAGTGAAGGCGGTAAGGCTTAATTTTGATCGCTAAACACATAACAGTTACGACGTTTATCATCAGACTCGGGATAGGCAATAAATTTAAACCATCACTCAAAAGTCGAAAATCTGTATTACAATATGTACAAAAAATATTTAGTCTAATACACAACATTACCTGTACGTAATAGAGTTGAAAATTGTAAATTTATAATTTCTGCATACTCCATTTTAATATTCTTGAAACAAGACACAATTTCAATTCTTGGAATTATTGTGGTCTGAATAAGGAAGTATATGGAGTAGCTTATATATTTTTTAGGCCAAGTATTATGACTGATTCAAACAGTTTGTAAAATGTTTAGATCCTAGTAATTTTTTTTTTGAAATTATCATCATCATCATCATCATCTCAACCCCTTTTTAAGTTCCTCTGCTGGGCACGGGTCTCCTCTCAGACTGAGAAGGGTTTGGCCATAGCCCACCACGCTAGGCCAAGTGCTGGTTGGCGGCCTTCACACACCTTAGAGAACATTTTTATGAACTCTCAGGCATGGAGGTTTCCTCACGATGTTTTCCTTCACCGTTAAGCAAGTGATATTTAGTTTCGTAAAACGCTCATAACTCTGAAAATCTAAATCTACGCTATTATGATATCTACTTGAACTACAAATAAAACTTATATAAAAGTTGTTAAGGGGATTTATTGAATTTATTTTTGTCTTTCTCACTCTCACGGATACGTTGGCAGGTGCGACATGCAGCGTCGCGGAAGAATATAACAGAAAAACGACCTTTTACCTAATTACTCAAAAACTAAGCCATTTATCAAAAATCTGTTTCTAAGCGTTTTTGGATAGTATAATTACCGACACATTAAAAGAAAAATTACAATTACATCGAAAATACTGAGATTTTGGAGCAACTTTTGGGAGAACTTTCTATCGAGAAAATTTTATCCAATCGTGTTTCTGCTTCTAAGCGATTTCAGGTTAAAGACCCAAAATACATGACGTTTAAATTTGGAAGTAATTATCTTTATAGTTTTTTCCCAGTAATATCCAATTTGTCGAAATGAATTGAACACAAATACGTGTTTTTAGATGGCTTGTAAAATTCATCTTGTCTTTCTTTTGCGACTATCGATATCCATTCTGCACAATAAAATGGATTGCGAGGAAATCTACAAATAAAAAAAAAATTATAAAGTACCAATACTACTCCACGCATCCTCTGTCCTAAACAGTCAATGTTGGCTATGGACGTTGGCGCGTCGTCACAAACATTGGCCAAAACTGCACAATAATTTCTAAATAATTTAAATTACTGTTTGATTCTACTTGGACTCGATTAAAATACACTTATTTGGCTTAAAGTTACCGAAAAAAAGATATTCCCTCTGAAGTTTTGCTGTTGCGGTGGTTATTTTTACAATTTTTAAATGCGCACTGTGGCATTTTGACGCGTCCTATCGTTGGCTATAATTGGACGATACTAATTTAAAATAAGAGCACACTTGTATAAGTGCTTTTATTTCTCTGACCACTTTTTACGTGCTTACCCTGAATCTAGTCCTATGGTATATCGATGTTCAATATTGAAGAAGTCATGAACACAATATACTGTTGTTTAGTACAGAACCCATGATGAATAACACTTATTCCGAACCTGAGTATCTTTAAAGATGTGAAGTAAACTACAATTCTGACTCATTTAATTCAGCACTCCAATACGCTGAAACAAAACTAAACCCTTTTTAAGCAAACTTTTGTATGTCTTCAGGAAAAGTTCTCCGGCGTTGACATCAGAGTGACAGTTAAGGGTGGTGGTCACGTGGCACAAGTGTACGCCATCAGACAAGCCATCTCCAAAGCCCTCATTGCATTTTATCAAAAATGTAAGTGATAGTAATGGTACTATACTAGACTTTTAATTCGATTCCTAAAATGACGTTTCTAAATGTCATTTACAGGCGTTTTCACTAAACCTAGGAAACGCCTAAATCGAATGCTTAGCCGATAGGTGACAGTTTTCACCTACAATAACTGTCACCTTAGGGCTAAGCATTCCATTAAGGCGTTTCCTAGGTTTAGTGAAAACTGCTGTTAGTTACTTAAATAAGCTAAATAAAATATATAATTCAAGTATTTTTACATAAAATAACTTACATTTAAAGCTGTTAAAGTGAAATATAGCGAGTTATTGGAGTTTAGAAAAATATGAAACGTCATTTTACGAATCGAATTAAAAGTTGGAGTATAGGTTTAACTCGCCCATATGGAATTCAGATTTTTCATATATTTTTCAGGATTTAAGCCTATGTTTAATCCAGGATATCATCTAATGCCACCCCAAATTGCAGACAAAATGCTTTAGTAGTTACATCATGAACACTGAATCGATTTGGCTGAAATTAGAAATTGAGATTATACCTATACCTATATTAAATAGAAGATTTCCTTGATAATAGATTATTAAATTTAGAGAAGGGAGCAGGAACAGGAAATTCACAATTTTCTTGGGATTTGTGAAAAACCTAAATCTAGCCAACTTATAGATCTTGAGTTTTCTCAACTCCCAAATCTTGAGAAATGTATTGACTATTGAGCAGTGATTTGTATTGTACCTAAGTTGCATTTATATAGTCAACGATCCCTTTTAATTATTCGGCGAATGGAACAGTGATAAATAATGAAACCCCTTCTTTCCAAAGCTGGCTTGCCCCATGTGAGTCAGTCATTTCAGAGAAGGCAGATCAAGATGTGACATTTACCAAACGGCATATGTCTTTAATACTATGCTTGTTTGAAGTGGACACTACAAAACAGCATTAATATTATAATATTGGTTTACATTTAGTGGCAAAGGGTTTTTAATGTTACTGAGGGCAAATTTTTCAAAATCTTTTTAATTTTAAGGAATAAATATGACATTTTGACCGATTTGGTATGGCATATGTTTCTTTTTAAATTTATTCCTCAGATAGTTTATCTGGCGATTGAAAAATATGCCCTAAACGCAATGAAGAAATATTTTTTTCTGTTGGGGGTTTACACGATCTCTTAATTAATAATTAGTGCAAGTGCCGAGTTTTTTGCCCATTCTTCTCATTGTAAATCTGTTGTCCGAAATTTTCGCCACGTTACACAGACCCCGACGTTTCATGAGTACCAAAATAATATTTTGATTTCACAATTGTCTGTTCCCACAGTCGTCGACGAAGCGTCAAAGAAGGAAATCAAGGACATCCTCGTCCAATACGACAGGAGTTTGATGGTGGCCGACCCGCGGCGCTGCGAGCCCAAGAAGTTCGGCGGGCCGGGCGCGCGCGCCAGGTACCAGAAGTCCTACCGTTAATGCGTCGAGGCGGTGCGCGCTGTGGTATCGCGCTGGCTCGCCGCAGCGGGCGCGATATCATTGGGTGGTTTTTAAAATTAAAAAAAAATTAAAAAGCTTTCGTTTTTGTTTTATTTCCCTAGTGAGACCTTACCTACCTCTTGCTATCTTGCTCTTATGTGGGTTTTCACTGACGACTAGTCCATTGTTTTGGTATGTTGATGATGCAGATGACTGCAGCAGGTAGGCAAGCGAAAAAATATTCCGCGACTATACTTCAGTGAAACGAAGGAACCACCGATGTATGTTCCAAAAAACCACAAGCTATGAGTTTTAAGTCCTCTTTGTACAGATTCCACTGCTTATTTTCATAGATCGAACCATAAACTCGGTAGCTTTTATCCCGGATTCCTGTTGTTGCGGGATTTCGGATTAGTAAAAAACCGAAATAAAGTCTCAAAGCTAACAGGAATTTATTCTACAAAAATTGTGTGGTTTCAGAATTCAAACTGTTTTGACGTATAGCGACACCTGTGTAGTCTGTCATGAACTTCATCGTACGGACTACATAAAAAGTCACTACATGTACTCGGTACCGTCGGTCCTAGTATAATTTTACAAAAAGGTGCTTCTGTACCACGATAGGTGTCGCTGTACCTCAGCAAATATGCATCGCGCTGCGGAGATTCACGTAAGCCGAATGACTACCGCCGTGTGTCATTCTTTAGTTATCGCTTCTCGGCCTTTTGGCTAAGATCAAAGTGTAGTATCTGTTCTTTTCAGCTTAATATCTGAAAGTTCCCGCACTGCGGGACCAGTATATTAAACTGATTTTTGTAACTCGACGGGATGTTCGGGGCTCGCTCCACTCCCGTCACGGGTCGGCCCGGCATTGCAGTGCCGTCGGGATCGGCCCACATAATAACTTATCAACTCGCAACTCTACGGGATGTACGGGGCTCGCTCCATGTGTTCTGTGCTCGCTATCATTTATCAGTTATAACCAAAGATTTATATCGATGGTCATAACTTATAACTATCTGCAATCAGCTTCTTTATTTAATTTTATGATTTACTGAATAGTTTTGGCAAAGGTTTTCGGCACCGAAATCCGAACACATAATAATAAAATTATATTGGTATTTATATTACCAAATTACATTTAAAATGATTACCAAAATGGTAGGTAATAATATTATGCGGCTGCGTCTATATGCCTGTGCTCGAAATTACAATTACTACCTAGTTTAGGAAAATGAAAAAAAAATACTTGTAATATTCAAAACAATTATAATTTATCTTCAAAATTGTTTTCATTGATCAAAAAAAAAAAAATTAAAGAACAATAAATAAAATTAAATGCAAATTACAAAGTACGACGCGCCTAAGTGCTACCTAAATCCAATTCTTCCAACTATTTTTGTTTCATTGAGAACCATTATTTACTTATTAATTTGTTATTTTTTAGGTACTACCTATATAAATTAGTTCCAATATAATTAATTTAAAATAATTTCTGCAAAATTTGGAACAATTTAATTTATTACATAAATAAAAATATACTTAATGGAAAACACGTTAATTTGAAAATTATTCAAATATTTTATCGTTAGTATTGTTATGTCTTTCATGGCAACCTTAAAGTTATATTTTAGTAATTAACATAAAAACAAACAATATTATTTTATTATTGTTACAAACTTCCTTATTAGATATTACTTAAAATAATAGATTCGTATTCATAGAGATTGTCTTAGATAGGTATCTCCCATTTTATCTCAAGATATACATCTAGTAATCTAACCTAGCTTAGCTATTTCATAGCCCGTTTATAAGATAATAATTATAATTATACTACCTAAACTGTGATTTTTTATTATTTTTTATCATACATTCTGCACTTGGATTGAAAATAAGTATAATTGATTTATTACGGCCTTACATAATTCTAGTGCTTTGCTCCGAACAACCAAACAACAAAAAATGCGAGTCAGGCTCGCGCACCGAGGGTTCCATACATTAAAGTAATCAATCACTTTTGTTCATGAATTTACGAGTAGAGGTAGGTATAATTTACATGTAGGTACTTTTGTTGGCGAACCGCAAACCTAACTTTGTTTTTGGGGGTTTATAGTTATTATCAAAAAAAGTATAACAGAGTTGATACTAATTTTCCTATATTAATTTATACGTTTATTTCTATTGATCATAATTATTTCAGATTTTTCGAACGATAAATTTCGGAGATAAGGGGGGAGGGACGTTATTTTTATCGACAGTTTGCCCAATGTAATAAAAACTATCGGATAAAAAATTAAATTAAAATCGGTTTTAGAATACACATAGTAACGACCTTTCATCTACCCTACCCTACTCAATTTTGAAATTTCAACACCCCAGTTTTCTCCTCTTTTTAAATAAAATTATGATAACGATTTTCAAATTTTTATGATTGTCAATAAATCAATTTCAGGTACCTAGCTTTAATAGTTACCTACTGAAATAATCGAGTGTGACAGACGGACGGACGGATGGAGAAAGTCTTACCATAAGGGTTACTTTTTTACCATTTTGGTATGGAACCCTAAAAACGATAGAACCTATAGATGTTGCATACAATAATATAAATAGCAGGACAGGTTAATTTGTTTCGTTACTCTACAATTTCGCATTGTGAAGTCAACATCTCCTGAGGATGTCCCGGTGTCGGGACGAAACGTGCGTTGAAGAAAGTGTTAGAAAATTGTGTGTGGTGTTTCATGTGAGTAGTGTTCCTGCATATTGTACCATACGAAATCTTTTCAAGTAGCGGATTATAGCAAAATAAATTAATCTGTCCTACTAATTATAGATTTCCGCAAAATAACGCCTGCTTCCTGTCCTGCTCCTGCTTATATTTATCTACTATACCTACATATAAAAATAAGTCGGATTTTCCTTCCTGACGCACGAACCGAGTTCCACGGTTTTGCATTCGTTGGAAAGGTCTCGGGCTCCGTGAGGTTTATTGCAAAGAAAATTCAGGAAAAATTAAAAAATGTTACATTAAAGGAAGCCATCTGGTGGCGAAACGGAGTTCGCCGGGTTTGCTAGTAATGATATAAATATCGTTAATGATGTGTTTCGTGTTTGGGCCCGTCGTCGAACTTGGCGCCCATGCGGCGCAGCGCGATGACGGCGGCCACGGCCTTGGCCCAGCGCTTCTTGATGACGTAGCGCTTGAGCTTGGTCTTGGTGACGAGCAGCTCCGTGCACAGCGCCGACCGCAGCAGCCACGGGTGCGACAGCGTGCCCGCCGCCGGCAGCCGCTCTCTGGAGGGCGGACGAACAATCGATAGGTAGAGTCACTCATCAGGACATTACACACAACCACTGATCTCTGTTCTATGGATCGCCGACTGTCAACGTAAAAATGAAGACACTAGATTTTGCCCCATTTTGGCGCTGATTGTTGCGTAACCTGGCGTGAGCGTCTATGGAACTAAAATAAAATGACATTTAAAACGACGGTCATTATAGTAACGTGTGTCAATTTAGTACCGTGGACTGAATGGGTGGCGCTTACAATCGGTACAAAAAAAGGGACTGTCAAATGTAGGTACAGAATGATTAATCCATAGAATAGAGATCACAATTTAGCCCCATTACATGCCATCTCCGAATGCCCCATGTTCCAAACCACAAGACTGACGACGCAGTGTGACGAAAGTTGCATAACGGCACCTCAGCCCACGAATGCTCGCGAATGCATCGCAATGGGATACGTAGGTATGCAGAGATAATGCGAGCTAAGAATTAAGCAACGGATATAAAACAACTGGGAGTTTCAAATATCCTATGAGGATTTTTCCTCCTCCCATAACAAAACATAGTCTCAAAGTAAGCGATAGTTTATATTATGGGTACTAGATTACTGACTACCTACTTAATATAAGTAGTTTTCAACACATTTGCTCATTAATTCTAATTTCACCGCAATTTGGCACATAAATGACACCTATAATCGCTAACTGTGACTTTTTCATTACTATTATTATTCACTAGTGAGTTAGACAGTTTTGTTTTAAATTTTATCCACTAAATAAAATTATTTTAGTATTTTATTCAAAAGTGTGCTGAAAAACACACTTGTGAATAAAATAATTTATATTTTTTAATTTTAATTTAAAAATTTCATCAGAAGAATCTTATAAGTATTCAAATAAAACAATCATTTCTATAAAACCTTATATTTTAACAACGTACACAATATCGTAACAATAAATTATTCATTAATAAAATAAATACAAATTATATAGGTACTTAAGTACGTACAAGGAACAAATTCATATTACGTCGGGGTAATTACAATTATACAATATAATTACAATTACAATTATAAAATAAGAAGTAAGTAAATATATTTACACGAAGAGTACAAAATTATGTTCTATTGTCAATGTTATTCTGTTAAATCCATTTAGGAACATGGAGATGTTCTTATGAGTATGTATGTATATGTATGTGCGTGGTACGCGGAAGTCAGCAATAATCAATAATATTATGTTTATTTGAATTTTATCCAATGTAAGTAATTGAGAGAAAAATTGGTCTTCAACCCTTCACAGAGGAATTGTTTAAAAGTAAATTTGGTAAAAAAGAGTAGATAGAATGGAGGCGCCACCGTCGAATGAAATTCAAGTAGGTAAGTTGTACAATTTAACGCAGAAAAAAGAATATTAACAATTTCTAAAATAATAAATGACGCAATACGTAGCTAAGAAACATATTATGATTAAAAGATTTATTGAGTGTAACTCGTAAAATATATATTATCACATTTCAAGACGTTTTTGCCAAGATACGAGTAGACAATACATTTACACAATTTAAAAAATTTCGGAGTCGGACATTTATATGATTTCGAAGGTATTGTACTGTTATGTTTCTTGCTCAGTTTTGTAATTTGTTCTTAGGTAGGTACATGAATTTCAATGGCTGTGGCAATGATAAATGATAATAGACAGTGACGCCACTACTTTTTCTACTCTTGTAAGCTTGTAAGTAAGTATGTATGTATGTATGCATGTCACGTAAGTAAGTATGTATGGATTTGTATCTTTTATGGTTGGGACCCGGGGCGTAATCACTCGTACAAACTCCATGTTCCGAAGTTACAATATTCATTTAATCTCAGTCTTGTCTGAGTCCACGCAGAGCTTTGAGTATAAAGACTAGATTCGTAACTAAGTTGTCATTTAAGTAATTGTCATTTATTTAGATTCCGAGAAACTTAACGAATTAATCAATCTCAGTCCTACTTTGGTAACCTACCATTTTGTTCAGAAAGACTAGGTAACCTAGAGATAGAGCAAAGCCGTTTCTTTTTTCCACATGAGTCGACTTCGATTTATCAGAGTAAGACAGATATAGTCTATTCTATAAGTAATTTATTTTATTTTTGTATTACCATTTTAGTTTTGGTCATCCTAGAATTACAAGCTTTTTGGATGACATGGTGAGCTGTATGACGTAATTCTAAATCCAATATGGCGGAACACAAGATGGCGGACTAGTTATTTTTAATGCATACCCGCAATATTGGTATCAAATGAAAAGGTTTTCTGAGAAGAATTCGGATAAATAGCCGTATGAAGCTTGTTTTTAAAAATATCTTTTTGAATGATAATTTGTTGTGGAAATTATTTGATATACCTTATCTTTTAAATTCAGTTTTCTTTATAATTGTGACAGCATAAATATACCGATATAAAATCACGTAAAAGTATTTTCGGACAATGGTTCCAATCATATTACGGTTTTCAGCAGTAATTTTAAATACAGAGAGTCTTTTGAGGCTAATCTTTCTGAACAACTCAAATTGTCATGGCACATATTCCCTGTTTCTGCTAACATCATTTACTACTCGTAAGCTTCGTCGTTATGTTTTTCTTCTGGACCTTCTCATCTGAGGATTGTCTCTGGAAGAACGCGTGTATGCTTGATATGGAATTCTGCGCGAGTTGACTGGACGGCGACCACTCCAGCGATATGGACTGATGTCTCCCGTTATTGGAGGTGCCTCCAGCAGTTCTCTCCGCTTCCACTTCCTCGCTCTCCCCCCATTTTTCTAGAAGGTGCAGCAGTAAGTCTTTTGTTCTGTGCGCGTTGTTTTCGTCCCCCCTTTTGTACGGCATTTGCTTCCCATTCTCACAACCGTTGACCAATTTGTCTATCCTTTCCCGTCTTTTGTCGAATTCTACGAAGAATGTGTTCCGCTTTTCGATTGGCTGATCCGGTACATCTCTGCTTGTGGTCGACACTCGTTTTGACCTCGTCGCGGACTTTACCCAGGGCATCTTACTCGTCATGGGTTTTTCTGGCTCTTTCTCCTTTAAAAACGTCGAACTGACTCGATTAGTCGACTTTGACGTGAATATCTTCTTTTCTATACTGGTCGCGTTCCCGTTCGTCGTAGTTTTTGTGAAGGACGAGTTTATTTCTCGTTTGAAGCCGTTCGGTAGTTTCTTTTCCTCTTGAGTGAACGATTTGGTTTCCGTGACGTTTTTGTCTTTTTCCTTCGTGCTGTTGTTGTTGGTTAGGTCAGTGTTCATGGTGGATAGCATGAAGAGGTGATCGGATAGTTTCTTTATTTCTTCCGCGAGGTTCTTTCTCACGAATATGTCTTGTTTCTTGTGGAGGAAGCAGCTGCTGTCGGAGGCTCGCCTTTCGACGGGGTTGTATCGCGTGGTGTGGGTCGGGTCTCTCAGCGGAGGTGGTTCTAAGTCCAGGTCGTCTTCATCGAAGACTATGTCGGGGGAGCTGCTGAGGGAACTCCTCGGGGACGGGGAGCAGCCCCCGATGGAGGATCTCTCGCAGTTGCCGTTGTTGAGAGCGAGGATCTCTTGGGCTTGGATGTCGAAGACGTAGGGCGAGTTGGGGTGCTCGCTCCAGCGCTCCACGAAGTTCCGCAGGTTGTCTTTGGCGACGTCGAGCTCGTGTTTGGGGGACAGTTGCGGCTGTTGCGGCTCGGCGGGGGCGCGCGGAGGACGCTTGCGCAGCCACTGGTGCCGTAAGCACTCCGTCGCGCTGGGCCGCGACCTGCGACAAAGACCCTCGTTACTATCGCGTCGCCCCAACACCTCGTGTATAGATTGAAGTATATGGACAGTATACATAGCAGCTGTATGACAACTAAAAGCGGGGATGCAGGCACTACTTTCGTAAAGATTAGATACTACAGTTAATTACGATCACTAAGAAGTATCAATGCAACTTATAATACACTACTACTAAGTAAGCATTGCAAACTACTAAGAATAAATAAATAAAGTGAAAATAGTCATAATAGGTATCTCATAGTGCATTTGAACCTTATTTGAACGATACACCATTCATGTATTGAAAGAGGACGCTCAACTGTCAGAAAGGCTAGCAATTTATCTTATAGATTCTTTTTTTTAAATCGCTAATGCTTTACAAAACTGAGAAATGTTTGGTAATGACAGTCATTATCGATACGTCATGTGAAAGGATATTAAGTTATTTCTAATGCCATTCCATGGTTTTAGCAATTTTAAAAATACGAACAATGAATAGCATGGCAAAGCCTTCTTTGTTCATGGTTTACCGTTCGATGAACTGTGAGATTTTATGGGAATATTGCATGAAAACGATCGTCCAAAGTTTGAATAGTTTATTTGGATTGTAATACAGTTAGCAAATACTAATATATAAGGTATATGTTAATGGACAGTTTAGATATAATATAGTTTTGATGATGAATGGCTCATTACATTGGTGACTGGTTGGTAATGTTGGTTGTTGGGATTGGCTCAGTAACCAGGGTCTTTATCGGCAGGCTGCGAGTCTTATATGCAGCTTTTCAACCAAACTAATAATCTATTATCACTCTCCGTTTCACACAGTTCCCTATTTTTTGAGTCAATATCACTAAGTTAGTTCAGTAACAATTTTATCAAAATTCATGTATTCAATATTTTTGTACTCGTATTTTGTATCTCTGTATGAAACATTGATGCAGGTAAACATACTAAGGTAGGTACTTCTACTGAACATTCAGACTAGTTTTATAAATATCTACAAAACCCAAGATAGTAAGTACGTCGTACCTCGGTGGCTTGCCGTGGTTCATGGTAGAAAAGTGAAGGAGGTACAAGACTGTGGAGTTTCTATATCGAAGATTGAACATTAAGGGATATCTAGGAGTACAGGCCGTTGCTACGGTTGTTTGTCAAGAATAAAACACTAAAATGGGAGGCATGATCACAGTCAAGACATCCTCGATGAAACAAATTGTACAGAGTCACGGAATACATAATAGTACCTAACGGTACAGAAGGCTCAGTCCACACGATGATTTAAAGAAATAGCGACCCTAGCGCTGACACGAAAAAGTGCAATTGAGTTCGCAATACCGCCTGGCTCCGCCCCGCTATGAATCTGAAGTTGTGGTCTTTTTCTATCGCGTAACTGTATCTCTTTCGCCGTACTATGGTTGCCTCTTTATCGGGCGCATGCAGCTTTAGTTCTTGTACGGTCTATTTAACGCAATAGACCGTACAAGGACCAACGCGTGCAACCTAGCCGACGCGCGGCAGCCTTCTGAAATTAGTACGTCAAGATGGCTACTTGTAGTATGGTCGATAACGTGATAAGTGAAGATGGCCTTACAGAGTCAAGAACACGCCAAGTGCAAGTACCTTGAGGTTGATTGAGCCATGGGTGGGTGGTTGTTCCCTACTACCTTGGGTTTCGTATTTAATTATGTAGCACCAGCGAACTCACTCTTTGTCCTTCACGAGCAGCTTGCGAATGAAGTCTTTGGCGTCGTCGGAGATCTCGTTGAAGGCCTCGTCATCGAAGTCGTACTTGGCTATCGTGACGTTGGCCATCGTCTCTATGTCCGTCTCGCCCATGAACGGCGACAAGCCTGACAACCTGGAAATAAGACCAATAATGAAACGTATTGACTATTGGTGGAAAGCGGTTAAGTATCTCTGCCTTTTAACAGAGAGTCAGAGATAAAAAACTCGGACACTCACACACACCTCTGAATTTTAAGAGTTAATTGCCTTTTTGAAAATAATATGCTAATGCTTAGTTAATGCTGAGCTGGGAAGGAAAACCTCGCGAGCAAACTTGCAGCCTTGAGAGTTACTAAAGCAATGTTATGAAGCCCGCTAGCGCCAACCAGCGTGATGGGGTATGGTCAAACTATGGTCAAACTACTCTCATTCTGAGAGGAGACTCGTGTCTTTAAAAAGGGGTTGAGAGTTGAGAACTTGAGACGTACTGGTGATAGCGAGGTGATAGCTTGGTTGACGAAAGAATAGCAAGAATTTGAGACCAAGAAATAGAGAAGTATTTCTTGAAATACTTGTATTTCACTTCCCAAATATGGCGTACCTACCTAAAAACTATACCGTGTTATACACTTTCCGAAACGGGACTTCATTCTGATTGGTTGCTAAGTCACAGTGCGTGATTCGGACAATCGTAGCTCATAGCTGACATGACTCACAGTACTAACCAATCGTAAGACTTTTGCGATTCACAATGAGACAGAACGACACTTACAGTACGTAGCATATAACGCCGATGGACCACATGTCGGTTCCGTAGCCGATCTGGTCGAAGTTGACGACCTCCGGCGCCACGAACTCAGGGGTCCCGAACAGAACTTGCAACTTCTTCTCGGGATCGTAGAAACGTGCGAGGCCGAAGTCGATGATCTTGATCCGGTTCCCCGATTTTGTAAGGCACAGGATGTTTTCAGGCTTTAACAAAAAACGTTTTAAGTAAGTTTCGTTCAGGTTGGTCTTAGTACTGAGTTTCTTTGATGGACAATTAATTCTTTGATGTGAAGTGAAACTGATAACTAATAGGCCGAGGTAATGTACCTACTCATTAACTTATCAGCCTGCAGGCCTTAAACATAGGCTCAAGACTTATTGACATAATTAATAGGGCTTAGTAAACCACATCGAGCCTCATTCAATCCTCAGTTTTTCTCTACCAGCCCCTCAGCCCCTTAATTCGGTAAAAACACTTATAGCAGCAAGGAGCTTTCATCTCTACAACTGATTGGTTAATTATTGCGTCAATCATGAAACCCAGGCGCCACAAGTGGCTGGTGATGGCTGCGTGGCTAAGGTTGTAGGCAATGGTTGGCCGATTTTATATTTTCAAGAATCACACCCCTGTATATCGTGAGCCCAACGAGGCACTCATAAAAGATGAAACACCAGTCACGCGCCGAATAAAAATTACATACTTGACTCCTTCACCTTCGTCCACCATCTTGGTCCGCATCCAAGTCATAAATCAGAATGGCGGAACACCGCGCGGGAGTTTACGATTGTCTACCGTCACATTATTGTTTATTTCGTTGCGAACGTTTTTATTCCTGTCATTTGTATTTTATACACATTACACACACACGCGCAAATGATTTTTTGGATCACACTTGCTAACACCCACTCTCAATAAATTTAGAAAATGAAATCAAAAGTCTTTCATCACCAACCACTCAACGCTTTTAGAAATGGTTGTTTATTTATTTCCTTTAATTCTTGCTGATGCTTATCCTTTAGCCGAACACCTACGTAATTGATATTTCTGATGTAAGTATAGGGAATCGAGATTGTAGCTAAAGTGATCCTGTAATATAAAGTACCTTCATGTCGAGATGCAGGATGTTCTGCCGGTGCACGAACTCGATGCCCTCGCATATCTGCCGCATGAACACCGTGCATGCGCGCTCCGTCAGCACGAAGTCCTCGTCAATCACGCGCTCGAACAGCTCGCCGCCTGTGATCCTGGAACAGACGAATTGTAGTTAGTTGCAGTCACTTCAACAGTTAGTCTAGATACAGCGTGCCTACCAAAAGTGTATCTTACAAGCTAAACTGCCCTATTTCACTCAGGTGATGCTGTGGGAACTGTTGGGACGTAGCACAAGCCTTTGACAAAGTCTGGCATGAATGTCTTGTATATTATAATCTAAAAGTTACCACCGATTTACGCGAGCATATTATGTAGAATAATATCTATCAAATAGAGCATTCAGAGTACATGAAAATGCTTACTCTGAACTTAAGGATATCAAAGCTGGAGTGCCACAAGGAAGTGTCCTGGGACCTATCTTATACCTTCTGCATACCTGAGGTCAACATTCAGATAATGCAACGATTCCAAAATAAAGTATTCAGGCGGTATGAAAACGAAGACATTCACCGAGATCTTTTGTGAGTTAAATCACTATTTAGGTATATCATGTAAGTAGTTTATACACGATAGTAGGTTTGTAGTCGGAAAAACGCGTGTTTTTCTTGGCAAATCACGTCACTTTGATGCTTTGCCAAGTATTCGTGAAGTAGAGAGACATGAAAAAAGCCAATTGTGCATGAGGTGGTTGGCTTGGCGTTAAAATAAATCGCTACTGGCCCGACTTGGCACCGGGTTCGATTCAAGGTTGATGTCAAAATACTGAGCGTAAACAAATAAACAATAGGCTAGTGTTTTTACAAAAAGAGAGGCTAAAGATAATTTAAAGACAAACGTGTTTATGTGTGTGTATGGGTTTTTATAAATCCCGTGGAAACCGTGTATTTCCTCGGGATTAATAGTGTTCCCGTTCCCGTTCCCACTCCCTTTTCTAACCATCTACTTTCAAAGAAATTTGCTATAAAAATTTCTAGCTATAGATATCGCTAGCTTAGAGTCTAGAATACTGATTATCCTAGTCAACGCAGGTAAAGCTGATGACAAAAGTCAAAACCATATTTAGAACAAATAAAATTAAGCACAAGGAATAATAATTATAGTAATTGCCTTCCTTAATTTTGTCATCTAAATTAATTGATATAGATAATTAATATTAAATAATTTTTGCTGTCTCAAGGAAAACTGTAGGTATCTAAATGTAGGTAGGCTACTGAGTTCCGTTTATTTCGTAACAAAAATAAACTTCCAGTTATTTCTGTTAACACTAATATTTTATTTTCAAAGAGCTTCTGTTTGCAGTGAATGAATAGATTTGCGTCACCAGTGTAAAGTTAGGATTCCCTCATTTACGTCACAGAAGGTTCAGTCAGTCCACGGAATTGCAATTTACTGGTAAATTATTTACTTTTAAAAACATCTGACGTCAAAGTTTCACTTTTAGTAACGCCTTCTGTTTACACTTTAGTTTTCGTCGTCTAAGTGCTTCGATGTAATTAATTTTATTTATCGGTGCGATATTTGTCCAATGTAATTTAGTTTGCGTCGTCAAATGGTTTTTAAAAGTAGAGCAAAACATTTGTTCTGGTCCTTCTTCAATTTTATTGAAATAAAGTTTAATACGTACTTCAGTAGATTCAATTATAATTATCAATATATTTCGCGTAAAAGTAAGTTGGAGAAGAGTCATAGAGTTAAATGATGACTCCAAGTTCTTGGAGTAAGTACTTAAATTGAAGGTATTTAAATATTAACAAATAATAATAAAACAATTAAAAATTACTGCAAACAAACCTTCTACTAAGCAGAGCCTCGGCAGACCAAATGTTTTAAATAACATAATTTATATTATAGGTCTACTTTTCGCGGGAAGTGCTATTTACAATAAACTCGATGAAAAAGAAATTCTTTATCTTTCAAGGCCTACTCGTACCTTAATATTCCCCAAACTCTATCGCAAGTTCAGAAAGCAAGTTTGTACCTACGAGTATAAGAGGCACTGGTAATACACTTGATCTTTTTTAAAATATCATAATATAAATTGTAAATGATTTTTATGATATCTCGTGAGGAAAAGAAAGCATAATCCCTATCATACCAAGAATCCTGTTCATTACCATTTACTGAACGATTTATGACGATTACTTTAAGTAAACCTGTGCTTAGGTAAGCCCAAAATAAATTTTGGGATATTATTATGGGGTAAATCATCATGTAATGGCCGCCCATGGTGTATTTATTGAACCATTAGTTCCGTTCAGTGAGCTTGTTGAACCGGATAAATGACAATCTTGTTTACATCTCAATTAATCACGCTAAGCCGATGTAAACCGAACTCGAGTGCTTCCATACTTGGCGACGCCGATCATTCCGCTAAGGGTAGGTGCACACTTTACAGACTAATAGTATAAAGCTCTATAAATTCATAAGGGAAACTGTTAGGGGTAAATAAACTCACCCCTAACAGTTTCTACACTGCATCGCGCCGAAACGCCAAGTCGCTTGCCTGTCTTTACACAAGGGGGTAACTAGCCACTACCAGGCCAGGTCCACTTATCAAGTGATCGAGAAATTACAAGTAGGCGTCTCAACTCGTTTTCAAGTAAAGAATTATAGTAAAAAAAACCTGTCCAGCTAATTATGGATTTCTGAAAATTAACGCCTGCTTCCGTTCAATTTAGAAGTTATTCAAATAACTTATTTAAAAATTAAAAAACACGACTGCCTGTGGCTCCCGACTTTTTCCAAAAAATATAGCCTTTGCCTATGTTACTCGGAATAATATAAGGATTCTAACGTTACCCCATATGTCCAAATCTATTCAGCCGTTCGGAAGTTATGGTGGTATAAAGCAACTCACATACATACATACACACATACATACATGAACCCTAAAAACATTACTCCTTTTTTTGGGCAGTCGTTTAAAAATCGGGAATCAAACCCGTGAGACCTCCCACTGGGATTCAAGCGTCGCCACTGCCCGAGGGAGGTTGTCAGTTATCACTTATCACTATAGCTATAGCAAACTGGATGGATCAGTCGGCAGTGCGTGTGTGCCGCGCCGGCGCGGCGGTGCAAGAGTGGCGTCAAGTGGCGTCAGATGTTACGACGCACATAGTTGGCGCGACGCCATCCTGTGTGCCACACACAGGGTTGTCACGACATGGACGGAGATCTGCAGGGCGATCGGCTAAAAATGTATCAATCATTAAATAACTGTATCAATGTCAAAACACGTGTGTTGACTGTTGACCAATCACAATGCTTGAAAATCACAGTCATAATTTTTTCGCCAAATCTAGCAATAACATCTTTAGCCATATGACATATGACATTAGACATATGACATTTTGCGATACCCTAAAAAGATGGAAACAGATTGATGTATGCAATGATCGCCAAATTGGATACATGACTCCGCGCATTCCTTTTACATTTCGTTCGAAAGGGATGCAAAAGTAAAACCCATTCCGCAGAAACCGAAGTGGTTTTAAGAGAGTTCTTTATTTTGTGACGTATTTTGATTAGTTTTGACTTGCTGGGTGGAATGAAATTCATAAGATGTATGAGAATGAAAGTTGATTGCACGTAAGTCACGTAGAACTGTGTAGGACTATTGGGAGTGAATTTACATATTATAACCTTCCAAGTTAGTACTATAACATCTTAGGCTTCATCATCGCAATAAAGAAATATATTATCTAGAATTTAGTTTTCAAAACACCCAAAAGAACCAAAATGTATTAAACGAGCAATTCTTGTACATATATATATTTCTATATAATCTGGATCTCGGAAACGTTTTCATGAAATTTAGTATACAGGAGGTTTTGCTAGGATTCATTTTTAGAAAATGTCGAATTTACCAAAAAAAAAATATGACTCCTGCTGCCATCTATTGGCCAGTAGTATTACTACCGAGCGAAGCTCGGTCACCCAGATATTATTTATATAAGCTAATAATATTATTTCATCGTTTGTGACAACCCTATATCCGTATGCACATTGCTGGTCTCACAATAGACGTTATTATAAATCAGGCTTAACATATTCAATCAACAGCCATCCCGTATTACCATAATAATATTTATAAAGCGATTCAATTTGTATTTACTTACATGTACCTATGGAGCACCCGATTTAACAAGATGAATTTGTTTTGAAAAACAAGGTAATAGATTACTCTATAATCAGAATTCCTGTATAGATACATGTAGTGAATGCAATCCCGCCAGATAAATTCAATCCCGGTATTTGCGAGATTGAACTATGTTAATCCCGCTGGATCCCGGTATTTGCGGGATCCCGCAGGGTAGACTTAAACTTTTGTAATTTTAATCGTAATGAAGTATATATCAGTCTATCAATCGTTTCGTTTTCATGGTCTTAATTATTACCCAAATTAAACAAGCTTCATGGTACCTACATTGTATATGGTTTATTAATACTTTTAGACTTACATATAAAAAATACACATTATTTTGGAAATGGCTACGTAGAAAAGTTAAAGAATTAATTGTGTCGTCTGCCAAACGGCTTCTGATACTTATTCGATACAAGGTATCCAGCGGCTGGAAAAGCCCGCTCAGCTTCCACGCTGGTTGGTACAATAGTCACGAATTATAGGTGAATTGAATGTACTCGTAGGTGCCTTTTAATCCATCGGACTCGAAATAGTTCATTTCCTTCTTAATCATCACCTCGAGGTTGCTTATATTACCAGACCTAGGCTGTTAGGCAGTTAATCCAGAACTGTTCATACTGGTCTTCTCATACCCTCACATCGTTTAGCCCAGCCAGTTCACGCGCCGCCTCGCGCAGAGTAACTCACATGAACCACGCTTCTTTGCAATCCCACCAGTCCCGCGGGATCCCGCAAAAATTTAGACCGGGATTAGTCCCGCTAAAGGTATGCGGGATCCCGGTATTTCGGGATCCCGGTATCCCGGTATTGCATTCTCTAGAGACATTAATATATATATAGCTACTTGTGCTGATTGGCCACTGATTGATCACCTCTCCTGAACAATTTTGTATGAAACATTTTTTTTTCAATGACCATTCCGTATAGAAGGGAAAAATTCATTAAGAACAAAAATATGGAGAGAGCTGATGATTGAGGATTTCGAAGACGGGTGAAGAGCACGGGGAGGGTATCGAAGATAGGTGGGGGGTGCTCAACCAAATGTCATTCGGAATGTCATCCAATTGCCAGTGAGCTGAAAAAAAATTCAAAATGGCGGATTCAAAATGGCCGCCATTCGAATATCGTCGATATCTCGGAAAGTATAAAAGATGGAAGAACGGTTTCTTAACAAGAGTTGATCAGGTACCAAAGGTCTACACGATAACTAGAAAAAAAAATCCAATATGACGGATTTTTTTTTTCCATAGAAAATGTATGGGGTATAAAAGTTGTCGGCGATGATACTTTTATAGGCGGGAAGACAGCACGCGGGCCACATGTGGCCCGCGCTCCCACGCGCCCTACTAGTTACTATATATATAGCTGCTTGTGCTGATTCATTCATTCACTCATTGATCACCTCTCCTGAACAATTTTGTATGAAAAATTTTTTTTTCATGGATAGGGTCGTATAGAAGAAAAAAATTCATTCGGAGGAAAAATACGGAGAAAGCTGATGATTGAGGATTTCGAAGACGGGTAAAGAGCACAGCGAAAGTATTGAAGATAGGTGGGGGGTGCTCGACCAAATGTCATTTGAAACGTCATGCAATTGGCAGTAAGCTGATAAAAAATTCAAAATGGCGGATTCAAAATGGCCGCCATTCGAATTTCGTCGATATCTCAGAAAGTATAAAAGATGGAAGAGTGGTAACTTGACAAGAAATGATCAGGACCCCATGGTCTATTCGATAGATAGAAAAAAAATCAAAATGGCGGAATTTATTTTTCCATAGAAAATGTATGGGGAATTTTGAAGGGATTTTTTATAGGCGGGAAGGCAGCACGCGGGCCACATGTGGCCCGCGCACACACGCGCCCTACTAGTTACTATATATATAGCTGCTTGTGCTGATTCATTCATTCACTCATTGATCACCTCTCCTGAACAATTTTGTATGAAAATTTTTTTTTTCAATGACCATTCCGTATAGAAGGGAAAAAATCATTAAGAACAAAAATATGGAGAGAGCTGATGATTGAGGATATCGAAGACAGATGAAGAGCACAGCCAAGGGTATTGGAGATAGGTGGGGGGTGCTCGACCAAATGTCATTTGAAATGTCATCCAATTGGCAGTGAGCTGAAAAAAAATTCAAAATGGCGGATTCAAAATGGCCGCCATTCGAATTTCGTCGATATCTCGGAAAGTATAAAAGATGGAAGAACGGTTTCTTGACAAGAGTTGATCAGGAAAAAAAGCTCTATTTGATGGCTAGAAAAAAAATCCAAAATGGCGGAAAAAAAAATCCATAGAAAATGTATGGGGAATGTTGATAAGGGACTAAAAGTTGGAAGGCAAGTAGGGGGAAGACGGCACGCGGGCCACATGTGGCCCGCGCCCTCACGCGACCTACTAGTTAATATATATATAGCTGCTTGTGCTGATTCAACACTGACTCACTGACTCATTGATCACCTCTCCTGAACAATTTTGTATGAAAATTTTTTTTTTGAAGGATGATGTCGTATAGAGGGGAAAAATTCATGAGGAGGAAAAATACGGAGAGAGCTGATGATTGAGGATTTCGGAGACGGGTGAAGAGCACAGCCAGGGTATTGGAGATAGGTGGGGGGTGCTCGACCAAATGTCATTCAAAACGTCATGCAATTGGCAGTGAGCTGAAAAAAAATTCAAAATGGCGGATTCAAAATGGCCGCCTTTCGAATTTCCTCGATATCTCGGAAAGTATAAAAGATGAAAGAACGGTTTCTTGACAAGAGTTGATCAGGACAAAAAGGTCTATTTGATGGCTAGAAAAAAAAATCCAATATGGCGGATTTTTTTTTTCGATAGAAAATGTATGAGGAAAATAATTGAAGAGACCACAAGTTGTAAAACATGAAGTGCTTTGATGCGGTTATTTGAAAAACTACCAGAGAAAAATATGGAATGAGGTGATGATTGAGGATTTTAAAGACAGTCAAGGAGCATGGGCAAGGTATTATAGTTAGGTGGGGATTGCTGAAACAAAAAATACTCGGAACTTCACGCAATTGGCAGTGAGCTGAAAAAAAACAAAATGGCGGATTCAAGATGGCCGCCATAAAAATTTCGTGTTGTTCTATCTCGGAAAGTATAAAAGATAAGAGAGAGGTTTCTTAGCAAGAGTCACCTGTTGCTAAGAAACCTCTCTCTTGATCACTCAGGAGCTCAAGTTCTACGGGATGCATGGAAAATAATTCACTGTGGCGGAATTTATTTATCCATGGAAAATGTACATACTATGAAAAGAGACAATGATCTAGGATTTGGATGATGATTGAGGAGCACGGTCATGGTTTTAAAGATAGTTAAGGGCTGTTCGTACAAAAATACGCTGAACCTCATCGGATGAGGTTCAGCGTATTTTTTTGTTCGAACTGACCTTAACTATCTTTAAAACCATGACAGTGCTCTGTGGTATTTTTTTCAGCTCACTGCCAATCGGATTTCAATGGGCGATGGAGATGACGGCGATACCTTTATGGGCGGGAAGACTGCACGCGGGCCACATGTGGCCCGCGCACACACGCGCCCCACATGTGGCCCGCGCACACACGCGCCCTACTAGTTAATTACTATATATATAGCTACTCGTGCTGATTCACTGATTGACTGACTGATTGACTGATTATCACCTCTCCTGAACAATTTTGTATGAAATTTTTTTTTTTCACGGATGGGGTCTTATAGAAGAAAAGAAATCAATCCGAGGAAAAATACGGAGAGAGCTGATGATTGAGGATTTCGAAGACGGGTGAAGAGCACGGGGAGGGTATTAAAGATAGGTGGGGGGTGCTCGACCAAATGTCATTCGAAATGTCATGCAATTGGCAGTAAGCTGAAAAAAAGTTCAAAATGGCGGATTCAAGATGGCCGCCATACAAACTTCATCGGTGTCCATCTTGAAAAGTATAAAAGATGGAAGATCGGTTTCTTGACAAGAAGTGATCAGGATCCGAAGGTCTACTCGATGGATAGAAAAAAAAATCAAAAGTGCGAAATTTATTTTTCCATAGAAAATGTATGAGGAATATTGAAGAGACCACGAGTTGTAAACAGTGAAGTGCTTTGACGCGGTTTTTTGGAAGACTACCAGAGAAAAATATGGAATGAGGTGATGATTGAGGATTTTAAGACATTTTAAGGATTTTTTCAAGGAGCAGGGGCAGGTATTATAGTTAGGTGGGGACTGCTGAAACAAAAAATACTCGGAACTTCACGCAATTGGCAGTGAGCTGAAAAAAAAACAAAATGGCGGATTCAAGATGGCCGCCATACAAATTTCGTATTGTTCTATCTCGGAAAGTATAAAAGATAAGAGAGTGGTTTCTTAGCAAGAGGTGATCAGGATCTCAAGTTCTACGGGATGCATGGAAAATAATTCACTGTGGCGGAATTTATCTTTCCATGGAAAATGTACATACTATGAGAAGAGACAAAGGATTTGGATGGTGATTGAGGAGCACTGTCATGGTTTGAAAGATAGTTAAGGGCAGTTCGAACAAAAATACGCTGAACCTCATCCTATGAGGTTCAGCTTTTTTTTTTTCTTCGAACTGCCCTTAACTATCTTTAAAACCATGACAGTGCTCCTTTGTAATTTTTTTCACCTCACTGCCAATCGGATTCCAATGGGCGATGGAGATGACGGCGATACCTTTATGGGCGGGAAGACTGCACGCGGGCCACATGTGGCCCGCGCACACACGCGCCCTACTAGTTAATATATATATAGCTGCTTGTGCTGATTCACTGACTGACTGATTGATCACCTCTCCTGAACATTTTTGTATGAAAAAAATTTTTTTCAATTACCATTACGTATAGAAGAGAAAAATTCATTCGGAGGAAAAATACGGCGAGAGCTGATGATTGAGGATTTCGGAGACGGATGAAGAGCACAGCCAAGGGTATTGGAGATAGGT
This sequence comes from Coenonympha glycerion, assembly GCA_963855885.1. Classification (NCBI taxonomy): domain Eukaryota; kingdom Metazoa; phylum Arthropoda; class Insecta; order Lepidoptera; family Nymphalidae; genus Coenonympha; species Coenonympha glycerion. The sequence goes on along the minus strand of OY979648.1, from coordinate 6,187,320 downwards.
GGGGGGTGCTCGACCAAATGTCATTCGAAACGTCATCCAATTGGCAGTTAGCTGAAAAAAAATTCAAAATGGCGGATTCAAAATGGCCGCCATTCGAATTTCGCCGATATCTCGGAAAGTATAAAAGATGGAAGAATAGTTTCTTTACAAGAGCTGATCAGGACTAGAAGATCTACGTGATGAATAGAAAAAAAAAAATCCAATTTGGCGGAATTTTTTTTTTCCATAGAAAATGTATGGGGAATTTTGAAGGGATTTTTTATAGGCGGGAAGACAGCACGCGGGCCACATGTGGCCCGCGCCCTCACGCGCCCTACTAGTTACTATATATATAGCTGCTCGTACTGATTCATTCATTCACTGACTCATTGATCACCTCTCCTGAACAATTTTGTATGAAAAAATTTTTTTTCAAGGATGGGGTCGTATAGAAGGGAAAAATTCATGAGGAGGAAAAATACGGAGAGAGCTGATGATTGAAGATTTCGGAGACGGGTGAAGAGCACGGGCAGGGTATCGGAGATAGGTGGGGGGTGCTCGACCAAATGTCACTCGAAATGTCATCCAATTGGCAGTGAGCTGAAAAAATTTTCAAAATGGCGGATTCAAAATGGCGGCCAAACGAATTTCGCCAATATCTCGGAAAGTATAAAAGATGGAAGAACGGTTTTTTGACAATAAGTGATCAGAACCCGAAGGTCTATTCGATGGATTGAAAAAAATTCAAAATGGCGGAATTTATTTTTCCATAGAAAATGTAGAGGAATATTGAAGAGACCACGAGTTGTAAAACATGAAGTGCTTTGATGCGGTTTTTTGGAAGACTACAAGAGAAAAATATGGAATGAGGTGATGATTGAGGATTTTAAAGACAGTCAAGGAGCATAGGCAAGGTATTATAGTTAGGTGGGGACTGCTGAAATAAAAAATACTCGGAACTTCACGCAATTGGCAGTGAGCTGAAAAAAAACCAAAATGGCGGATTCAAGATGGCCGCCATACAAATTTCGTGTTGTTCTATCTCGGAAAGTATAAAAGATAAGAGAGTGGTTTCTTAGCAAGAGGTGATCAGGATCTCAAGTTCTACGGGATGCATAGAAATTAATTCACTGTGGCAGAATTTCTCTTTCCATGGAAAATGTACATACTATGAGAAGAGACAATGATCTAGGATTTGGATGATGATTGAGGAGCACTGTCATGGTTTTAAAGATAGTTAAGGGCTGTTCGAACAAAAAATACGCTGAACCTCATCGGATGAGGTTCAGCGTATTTTTTCTTCGAACTGCCCGTAACTATCTTTAAAACCATGACAGTGCTCCTTGGTAATTTATTCAGCTCACTGTCAATCGGATTCCAATGGGCGATGGAGATGACGGTGATACCTTTATGGGCGGGAAGACTGCACGCGGGCCACATGTGGCCCGCGCACACACGCGCCCTACTAGTGTAATATATAAAGATACAATATTTTCTAACTAGGTATGCAATATAGTCTCTTTCCATGTTCCCTAATTTAATTAGTTCCCTGCACTATTTGAGTTCAATTATTTTCTTCAAGTAGTTCAAAATCAGAATTAAGATAAATAGGTAAGTACAGATGAAATACTGGAAAAAAGTCCCACTAAAAAATAATAAATATGCAGCATTCAGCAGTAATATTAGGTAGAAGCTACTTACGTAATTAATGACACCTATAATATAATTGTTCGATAAATCACATCATACATCAATTTATAGACCGAATGTGGAATTGTCAATTACCATACATTTTCTGAATTTTTACGTACCTATAGATCAGTGGTTCCCAAACTTATTTTGTCTACTGCCCACTTTGAGAATAAATATTTTTTTAGCGCCCCCATTTTTTCACCTATTTAAAAACCACTATAACTTCAAATTGAATTAATTAATTATTGTGACCTATATATGTATATTAACGGAGAATTCTAAACGAAACTTTTACTATAACCCGCAACTTGAAACCTGAGCGCAGTAGGTAACATACAACGGCGCTTAAGGTCTCAAGTTAACTCTTACGGGCTCCACCTGCCAATAAGAATGATTATTGAAACGCAACTTTATAGTATTAAAACAGAGTATCTTTTATTAAAAATATAACTAAAATAATCAATCCTTATATAAAAACTAATGTGAAGGATGAATCTGATGCTGTTTAATAAGTTTGTTGATATCAGGTTCCAATTTACTCAAGAACAGTCGCAAGTCGCCACGTTCGGTAACAAGCAAACGATTTCGCTTTTTAGTAAGCAATGTTGTCACAGCACTAAATCCACGTTCACACAAATATGACGATGGGAATGCTATCAAGAATCGTTGAACGATTGACCACAATCCAGGGTACAATTGCGGGATCGGTTTTTGTAGCCAAAATTCTTGGTAACCATTTTTGAACTTGATTTTTATTTCCTCGTTTGTTGTCAATTCTATAAGTTCTTCTTCCAGCTGAGGTGACATTGCTGTGTTGACATTTGAAAACGGATCCAACACCCAGTCTGGTATTTCCAAGTTCAAAATGTCCTGGTATCGTTCGGTGAAGTCAATGTGGAGGTTTTCCAAATGTTGGCAGTAGGCAAACAATTCGTCGTTACTGCATGATACTGATAAATTTGGAAAATTGTGAAACTCACGTCTGCCCAGATTCTTTTTGTGTAGAAGCAGTTTGGCTGCGAAAGCAGCAACGACGTTTTTTGTTTTAATTAAATTTAGTTTATCGCCTTGCATTTGGAGATTCATGTCGTTGAATAATTTATACAGGTCTGTCATGTAAGCTATATCATTTTTTGATGTTATGAGCTTGTCGTGCAATTCTGTATCTTTAGTTTCCAAGAACTCTATAACAGAGTCAAACAGGTTGTAAAATCGAGTCAGACAATTGCCTCTTGATAGCCAACGAACTTCAGTATGATACAACAAACGGTTGAAATCCTCGTCATTAGTAACACAAAGCTGATGAAATAATCTATCATTCAAAGAGCTGTTGCGGATTTTATTGACTGCTTTGATGACATATTGCAGTGATTGAAATAGTTTTTCACTTAAGTTTCTAGCAACTAAATGTTGTCTATGAATAACGCAATGTACACCAAGGACATCTGGAATTTTATTTTTTAAGTACGCTATGAAGCCTTTATGGCACCCTGTCATAGCCGGAGCGCCATCCGTAGCAACTGAAATAATATTTTTCAAAGGAATCTCTTTCTCATCGCAAAACTTTTCCAATGTATTGAATATGGTTTCACCTTTTGTATCGGTCTCTAAATTTCTAGCAAATAATAGTTCTTCACATATTTTCTCATCTTTAATAAACCTCACGTAAGACAACAACAATGCTTCATTAGTTGGTAAAGTGGACTCATCGAGCTGAATTGAGAATTGACTTGTCCTCAGGTGATCGCACAATGATTCTTCAATGTTTTCAGCCATTTCATCAATTCGTCTTTGCACAGAATTATTACTCAAAGGAATTTTTCGGATAATATCTGCGGCCGGTTTATGAAGCACAGTAGTTATTACTTCATTTATTGCTGGCAATATTAACTCTTCTCCGATGTTATGTGGTTTGCCTTTTTGAGCAATTAACAAAGAGATATTGTACGAAGCTCGAAGTCCGTCGTCATCTTGCTTAGCAGCCGCCGAAAATAGTTTTGCTACACTTGGCTGTGTATTATGCTTCTTCTCTAGGTCTTGAAAATATGCTACATTCTTGTCTTTCTTATCTGGATGCATTTTATTCAAATGATCTTGCAGCCTTGAAGGCTTCATTGCTTCATTCGAAAATGTTTTTAGACATAGAAGACACAAAGGCGACGATGGGTTTGTGGGATTTTCAATAAATCCGAATTTAATATATTCCGCACAGTATTGCCGTCTCTTCTTTTTTACTTCCGACATTGTTTTGCAATGAGAAATACGTTCAACTTCGCGAGTAGTGTAGAGGAGGTGTAAGTAGTGCTCATCTATTACGCGCGAGACCACAAATGAAAATAAAATAAATATTACATTGTTTATATAGAAATGCTTAAGCAGCACGCACCGACAGGAATAAAACAAACATGCATAAACTCGTTAATCTCATTCGACGCTCAATCGTACTCAACAAGTCCGAACAAGTATTCAATGAATCATCCGACTGCTACAGGAATGCACAATTCGGGTTATTTAACAAAAACTTGTTAAAACATGATAGATATCTACGAGTACTAATAACTATTAAAATGCGAAAGTGTGTCTGTTGCCTTTTTATTTGTGTCTACTTTCATTACGAAACGGAGCGACCGATTGACATGATGATTCATTTTTTCTATATTCAATAAAATATGACAGATATATGAACTACGCGGAGAGAAATATAGAATCGAGTTTGAGCAATCTTTTAATTCATATTAGTTGATGTTCACAAGTTGTTGTTGAGAGTCGAGAGCTCTTGCAGTTAAGAGGTTGTTTAAGAGGCCTACTAGCTAAATAAAATTACAAATCACCCCCCCGCCTCGACACAACGCCCCCATTTTCTTTCTGGGTCTCTTACCGCCCCCCTTGAGACCTGCAGCGCCCACAAGGGGGCGTTATCGCCCACTTTGGGAAAGACTGCTATAGATGAATGTAAGAGTATAGCTAATGACAAGTTTCTATGAAGATTGTGGATAAGTATAAATGGCTAAAGGCGTAGATATTCATGAAGTGTGATAGAATCATATTTCGTTCACGTGATGCAAAAATAACCACAAGACCCAACAATTACCAACCAACAGAGCGTGTAATAAATATATTATATTTATACTTTATTACACGTTATCGGAATACTTTGTAAGCCGGATCGTACCTTTATGTAACATGGTTTGACATTGGTCATCGATAACAACGGAGGGTGGTTAACCGCAGGTCGGATAGTCTGAGAGACGGTCTGTATTAGTTTTAGATATTGTGCATCATGATCAATTATTGTTTAATTGATCATGATTACCTACTTCTCATATCATATCCAAAGTAGGCGAGACTTACGCAAGTCAGAGACAGCACCTGTTTCCGGTCTATTTTCATCCATTTGAGAAAATTACATATTAATTTACAAATTATTATTATAACATTGGTCCTACAGTTCCGGGAGTCGGTACTTCTTTTAAGAACATTGTCTTAGACAATGTCTTAAACAAAAATAATAGACAAATTATTTACTACACTATAACAGATACTCGCACTTGGCCGATTATTATTAACGGCGTAGAAGCCGTATTTAAGCGATCTTTAGTGAAGTTTAGTTTAAAAACTATAAAGGCCATTACTTTTAAATTTAAATACGTCATGTACTTTTAATCTAAAATCGTTGAGAAGCAGAAAAACGATTAGATAAAATTTTATCGATAGAAAGTTCTCCCAAAAGTTGCTCCAAAATCTCAGTGTTTCTTCTTTTTTTCCGAAACTACAATGGATGTAATTGTAATTTTTGTTTTAATATGTAGGTGATAATAATATCTAAAAACGTTGAGAAACAGATTTTTAATAGCTAGCTTAGTTTTAGAAAAATTAGGTAAAAAGTCGTTTTTCTGTTATATTCTTCCGCGACGCTGCATGTCGCATCCATCAACGTATTCGTGAGAGTAACAAAGACAAAAATAAATTCAATAAATCCCCTTAAGTATTTGTTGTTAAAGTGGCAACAGAAATACATCATCTGTGAATCTTTCAGATTTGTTCAAGAGATAGAGCCTTTTGACAGACGGACGGACGGACGGACAGCCTCGATGTAATAGGGTCACTTATTTCTAGGTAAAAAGTTTCTAGGAGAAAAGCGATTATAAAACCGCAAAATTAAATATTAAAATAATATATTATAATTCTGTGGTTTTATAATCGCATTATATGATTCGCACATTTCGCATGTGTGTAAAAATACGCTAAGAGTAGCGTATTTTTACACACAAGCGAACTTCACCATCTACCTACCTACATACTAACATGTTTGTCTAACTGTAACTCTCAAGGCCTCAACTCGTGTTACTTTCGTACATTTTGATTTTAACACATGACTCATCTCATCATGAAAGGCTATGCATAAGGAATGTGAAAACATACAACTAACCGAATTTCAACGTCCTCAATTGCAGTTTTTTCTAAACTCAAAGTGTAAAAACGGAACCATATTACTAAGACTTCGCCGTCCGTCCGTCCGTCTTTCGCCAGGCTTTATATCTTTTGAACCGTGATACTTAGACACTTGAAATTTTCACAGATGATATATTTCTGTTGCCGCTATAACAACAATTACCTAATAATCGGTCAAGTGCGAGTTGGACTCGCGCAAGAATGGTTCCGTACCATTTTATCTATGTATAATACGTAACGTAGCGAGATGATGATGCAGAAGCTTCAATTATACACTACTCCTACTACTATACATATAGAGTAATATTGGGTTTTCTGGATCACCGACCAAAAATGGGCAAAAAATCATGTTTGTTGTATGGGAGTGTCCTTTCAACTTTATTTTATTCTATTTTTTAGAAGGTATTTGTTGTTATAGCGGCAACGGAAATACATCTGTTAAAATTTGAAGTGTGTAACGTAACTATATCACGGTTCAAGAGCCACAGCCTGGTGGCAGTTGAACGGAACGACGGCGAAGTCTTATTTTTTTATCCTTTTTGTACGACTACGGAACCCTAAAAAGGAAAATGTTAGTTTTTCCTACAATCATCAATTAATTTGTTGACAGGCGGCATCTGTCGGCGCGCCCTAATTGCGGCTCTGTGTGTTATCGGCACACGCCTATTTTTGGCACTCTTCAACAAGTCTATATCTCGACAGCTAACAGGCAATTTGCGTGATAACGGACCGGTTATAAAAACATTATGGCGGTTTCTAATAAAACTGCCCTTGAGGAATATGACGTGGAGCGATGAAAGAACCCTAAATTGCTTAAAATGCCAAAAATAAGTAGGTAAATGTTCTCATCATATAGTCTTAGTTATTATGCATCCTGTCAATTGAATTTGAAAATTAATAAAAGATCCGTAAAAGATCCGCGAGAAAAGTGACGGATAAAGTTACGGATTTCCGGAAAATCCCTAGCAATAGTGATATGTGGCTGGGACCGCGGTCTATAGACAATACTGTTGTCGCCTTATTATTGACGCTGTCGGTGTCAAAACAAACATCTTAGGCACCGGTAAATTGGCGACACTTTTTCTCGCGGTCTGTCGTCCAGAGTAGGTATGCTTAGGTTTATTATACGTACTTACCCCGTTTTTTTTTTTTTTTTAAGACAGAAAATGCCTGACGCATACCGCTTCGACAGGGGAAACGAAGGGGTTATGTGGGGCTCGCACCCACTAAAAACTGTCTGTACCTTCTACAAACCTGCTGGCGGGAGTACGGGATTCACTATCGTATTCACCGCGCTCCCACCAGGTCTCGACCAGCCTCGACCTCGACCAAAAGCAGCAAGTCCCATCATTATTATTTGTACCCCTACCCAATCTGTCCCAATCTTTAAATGAGGACACATCACTACTTAGTCCACGCAATCTCACAGCTGCAGGCTGTCACTTGTGACGTGTTTAGCATGCCTATGCTACCGAGTAGGTACTCTAGGGGCGATGGGCATAAAGGTACTTACTGTATAGTAGTGTCCGACCGAAAGTTCGGTTTCGGTTTCGGTTTCGGCCGAGTTACGGCCAAAAATCAAGTTTCGGCGGCAGTTTCGGTTTCGGCCTAAATTGGCCGAAACTTTTGCCGTAACCGAAACTGATTTCGGAAGTAGTCGTGCACGCTCGCCTAGCTTCATTTCTCGCGGCAACACTATGGCGGACGCTGGCGGCCCTGTTCGGGAGTTGTCGTGCGCTACGGAGCTATCCGAAGCTCCGTAACAACAAAACTTAGTGCGTTTTCGTCCGACGTAAACAAACAAATTCATCGTAAACATTCCAATGTGTAAAATGCATCAAATTTCAGTATTTTACGGAATTTTATACTTGACCACATGAGTTTCGGTTTCAGTTTCGGTTTCGGCCGAAACTGAAGCCAGGGCCGAATATTCGGTTTCGGTTTCGGTTTCGGCCGGAAAACCAGTTTCGGTCGGACTCTACTGTATAGGTAGCAACATACCCAACATACTGTCGTACGTTGCGCCGACAATGTTAGAATTACAATAGGAGTGATTGTTCTACGAAGTGTTTGTCATATTGCACCTGCTCTCTGAAAATCTTGTACTATTATTATACTTAGATGTCTGTACCATGATTACACATATACATTTTAACCGACTTCAAAAAAAGAGAAGTTTCTCTACTTGACTTATATGTTGTTTACCTCATAACTTTTGACTGGCGCTTCCCGTGTGGTCCCGTTTTAATTTATTCCAGTTCTGATAATGTTAACCATGAGAAAACCATATACATAAGTCTTAAATTTTTAATTGCAAAGGATATATTCAACAACAAAACAGAACAGAGAGTTGAAGTCGGTTTTTTCGTATACTTATTATTTGTATTTATCACTGTAGGTACTTCATGTTCATTATTTTTGTAAAATCCAAGCAAAATTATCCCTAATTCTAAAATTATGCGCTGTTAAATAATTGTCATGTTATAAATGTCATATTATATGTAACTTTTTTATGTTTTTGTGTTTTATAGCAAGATCCACCTTTTGGAATCCATTCAAAAGTTCAATCGTTTTATATTAGTTCGACGTGAACCAGTCAAAGATTATTCAACAACTGAGAACAACTGTCTATAAATAGCTGGAATTCTCCATTCTGTAATACACTAAGATCGTATTAACGTAGATATACGTCAGGAAGGATTACCAAAATACGACGTTCGTCGTATTACTACCTAAGTATAAGTCGGATTTGGTAGGCCGATGCGTATCTGACGTCAAAGTGATGTAGTGGGACAAGGCTATCTTGGCGTGTGGCAAAAATCGGAACTAACGCCGCTATCTTATGATACTGTTTGTTAGTTCGCTGATCTGTCAAGTAATAGTGTAAGACGCCAAACGAGACTTACGCCACTCTGCACTTACTTCTGACTTACAGACATTGCCTAAATTCCTACTTATTGTGTAGATAAAAACTTATAACAACGGTATAAGCACAGGATATAAAGTAGGTACCTAGGTAGGTAAAAAATTAAATACCTAACTAAGAATGTAGTTTCCCTTTGCAAAACAAGATCCTCATAATTGAATTGACTCTTTTGATAAACGATGAGATTAAGTTTGTATATAGGTACCTATGTTTAAAGATGATAAACAATTCTGAAGCATACATATTAGTCAGTACTCATCCTCGGAATAATAATGTTTATAAACAAAATAACGTTTCCGTCCAGAATTGCCAAAATTAGCAATAAAAAGCACGCTTCGAATCGACTGACCTTATTTTCGTAATACTCTTTTGATATAATTAAGGAAATTATTTCTTGATATAAAATAATATTATGTTTTGCAATATATTAATCCTTGGATTTAGGTATTTCGACGAAATACTTTTCATAACGGGAAAGATGAGTACCTATATGCAATGGAAATTAAGTACAATGAGATTTCTGGGATAAAAAAGGTAAAAAAGTTAAATGACTACGAAATTGCTTTGCGATACAGTTCATAAAACGAAAAACTTGACTTAAAAAATACTATTTTCCAATGATTTATGAACATCTAAACACAACTACCATATTAGTAACTTAGACTTAGATATCGAAGAACAAGAAAGGAGATATCCGAGGTATTCACAAATCACATCCCTAAAACTGAGGATGACTCACAGTAAAAGAATGCGATTTGCCCGTAGTTTGAATGGATGCATCGAATAAGAATGACTACGAAAGTGCTTTGCGATGCAGCTCATAAAATGAAAGCTTGACTTAAAAATACTATATTCCAATGATTTATGAACATCTAAATGACGCTACCATTTTAGTAACTTAGACTTAGATATCGAAGAACAAGAAAGGAGAAATCCCATATTTTGACGAATCACATTCCTAAACCTGAGGATGAGTCACAGTGAAAGAATGAGATTTGCCCGTAGTTTGAATGGATGCATCGAATAAGAATGACTACGAAAGTGCTTTGCGATGCAGTTCATAAAATGAAAGCTTGTCTTAAAAATACTATACTCCAATGATTTATATAAACATCTAAATGTCCCTACCATATTAGTAACTTAGATATCGAAGAACAAAAAAGGAGAAATCCCAGATTTAGGCGAATCACATCCCTAAAACTGAGGATGACTCACAGTGAAAGAATGCGATTGGCCCGTAGTTTGAATGGATGCACCGAATTAGAATGACTACGAAATTACTTTGCGATGCGCGGCGCAGGCGCAACAGGCACCAGTAGTCAGTGCAGTACGAACGCCCACGATCAGAATAATTACAACAAACATAATTCACATGACATTGGCATGGGTGCGCATTTATTATTTTATTTAATTACTTGTGCTGTGAATAGAATTCTCAATTAATTTATTAGTGCTCTTCACCGTATATCATATTATCTGCATGTGGCTTCTATACTGTAGCAGATGTTCACCAATTCATTTTGTTTGGTAAAGTATAAAAAATATTTATTTATAACATTAAACTAATATACGTTAATTAATTATCAAAACCCGACTTCAACTCTCATCAAACTACTGTCTAGTATAGTATTATATTATCTGTGCTACTGTTGTATACATCCTTTCCAATTAAAAATTTAGACTCTTATAGTTTTCTCATGGATACCAGAACTGGACTCAAGTGAAATGGGACCACACCGGAAGCGTCAGCTTTCTAATAAAAAAGAATCATCAAAATCGATTCACCCAGTCAAAAGTTATGAGGCAACAAACATAAAAAAGTCTAATTGAAAACCTCCTCCTTTTTTGAAGTTGACTGAAAACAGCTATGCTATTCTACAAAATGAAATAGCTGCCAGACAGCTGCCAACCCGAATATGGCATGCAAAATTGTACTCTATTACAACTGACAAATTCATAGATGCATAAATGTACGCTCGTCGCTGTTTTGCAGAATAGCACGGCAGGTTATTTTAGTTTCTCTGCATAATATTGACAAAGTAAAAAGTGTTTAAAGGAGATGTTTCAAATTGATCAATATCGTCAACTGTTCGCATTCACAGAATTCGCAAAGTAGGTAATATAATAGAACTAAAGACAATACTGGCAGATTACCCCAGAATGATTCCATTATTATTGATGACGGAAACCATGTTGGTGTGAATTCTTGGCTTACACTACAATCGTCTATAAACGTGAATTTATATTTAGTACTGCATTATTAATATTTTCAGGAACAAGTTAATTATTATGTCGCGAGCAGCGTGACTAACTTTCAGTCAGTTTAGATCACGAGCTACACTTGTTCATAATTGCAACGATATATTAGCATTAGATGACTAGACCATAGCAAATCACTAGTGAGACGTGGTATATAACTATCTACACGTAGTATTCATTCATGCCGCTTGATTGTGTAAGAAAAACGTATTCATCGTTATCGTAATGGTTTGGAAACCCTGCCCGCTAATTGGTTCCCTGGATTTACGTCCGCCAAAAAGGGAGTAATAAGCGAACGATTACGATAACGACGAAGACATTTTCTTAGGCATCAATCAGACCCCTGATTCAGATTCCAATTTTCCCATCAGATGCCATTGGAATGATACTTCACAGAAAATCTTCCACATTTCTTCAATGCATGCTTCGTTTTGTAGAGTGAGTATACCCTGTCTTTAAGCAAGAATTTTGGTGAATTTGTGTTTGTAGTAATGACTAACAGAAGTACTTTATATTAAGGAGGTAGTTACTTCGGACTTCCTTATAAATTAATAAAAATCGCAGTGTGTCAGTCACGAACGCGCTTGTGTGTTTTACTTAGGTATTTTTATGTGTTTTATATGAAGCTTAAGACGTTCCTTAAATGAATTATTTAATCATTCAGTTTAACTATGGTGTATTTAAGTTTTGGATGTAGAATGTACATAGATAGCTGCAATTACATACAAAGTATCTGCGTTCTACACATACATTTCAAGTTCATTCCTGCAAATCCAAACAAACTGTTACAACTTTACGTGTAGCAAAGTTCAAGAACAATTACTACACGACTTAGGTACATTTTGTTTCTTTTTCACTTATACCTCACCACGGCTAGCATAGAGAATTCTCCTAAGAATCTACCGCCAATGACAGCTAAATACGAAATAATATGCCACTTTGTCCCCGTAATGTCGGTTCTTCCCTGACATTTAAATGAATTACACATTTAATCTCAATGGTTTCAGACCTTTTCAAAAGCAATGAATATTTTTAATTTTATTGTTAGCGTGCCGGCTAGACTAATAAATTACTTTGTCTCAACTTTCAATCTGCCGCCGTTTCTGTACTGTCATCCATTGTTAACAGTATGAATGCCAAGAATTCTTGGCTTAAAGAATATGTATGTATGGATCAGCATTGGCAAAGGAATTACTGTAGATGCTAGGTGCAACCCCGGAAAGTGGCTGGCTTGGCCCCTTGGGTTGGGTGTATTAGAAATGGGATGTATTACAAATTCGCATGATACTTGTGGACGCGAATATGAATATTGGTCTAATGAAAATGTTTCGCGGCGAATTTTCCCCTTCTGGATTACGTCTTGAACATCGCGTCCACAAGTATTGCGCGTAAATCGCGTACTCTTCCCAGACTCCCGACACAGAATCACGGCGAATTTTTCCCTTGACAAGGTCTTTCGCCTAATCATTCGTATATAAAATCTCCTTCGTTTGACGACCTCCCTAACGCAGGAGACGCACGCTCGGCTTCGAGTGGGAGGTCGCGGTTTCGATTCCCGCCACGGCTCTTTGGAATTTTATACTTTCTAAATTGGCTCAGGTCTGGTCTGGTGGGAGGCTTCGGCCATGGCTAGTTACCACCCTACCAGCAAAGACGTACCGCCAAGCGATTTATAGCGTTCCTGTGCGATGCTGTGTAGTTTCTACGATTTCTAGTTGCGATGAGTTTACTTACTCCTTCCAAGTTAGTACGTTAACATCTTCAGCTGCATCACACTTACCATCAAGTGAGATCGGAGTCAAGTACTAACTTGTATCATGTAAAAATAATTGAGTGTGACAGACGGAAGGAAGGACGAAAAGCGAAAGTCTCATAAGGGTTACATTTTTACCATTTTGGAATGGAACCCTAAAAATCCTGTATGTAATACTCACAGTTCGAGCACGACGCACATGTACTTCCCCCAGTCGTACGCGTCGTAGAGCTGGATGAGCCTGGGGTGCCGCAGCCGCCGCATCACGTCCACCTCGCGCTCCACGTTGCGCCGCTCGTCGCGCCGGCTCACGCACACCAGCTTGGCGGCCAGCTCCAGCCCCGTGGCCCTCTCGCGGCAGAGGTACACCGTGCCGAACTTGCCCCTGCGGAATGTACGCACCTCTAAGTTTTTAAAAGTGAAAACTTCTTAGGACGCGTTTAGCGTTTTGAGATGAAAAGACCATTGAACTCGCGACAGTTACCGAACCGACATCTACGTTTGAGTTTTCACTTATATTAGCACTCCTGCAGTGTTTTTATCAGTTTCTACACATCGCGCTAGAACGCTAAATCGCTCGTCGCGCCGGCTCATGCATACCAGCTTGGCGGCCAGCTCCAGCCCCATGGCCCTCTCGCGGCAGAGGTACACCGTGCCGTACTTGCCCCTGGGGAATGTACGCAACTCTAAGTTTTTAAAAGTGAAAACTTTTTAAGACGCGTTGGGCGTTTTGAGATGGAAAAACCAATTTTACACACGACAGTTACCGGAACCGACACCTACGTTTAAGTTTTCACTTATATTGGCACTCCTGGAGTGTTTTTTATCAGTTTCTACACAGCGTCGCGTCGTGCCGAACTTGCCCCTGGAGAATTTACTTCTCCTTTTTTGAAGTTGAAAATTAAAATAAAGTAAAAAGGTACGCGGGGCATTGTTTAAATGTGAAAAAAAAGACGTGTGGCACTCTGAAACTGCCGCGGTAAAGCTATTGCATAGTATTTTTTATCAACTTCTAACTCCCCCGCGGAGTGGGGGGAATTAGGTGATTTTCGTTACGGAATTTCTGGATTCGGTCTCCACGCTCAAGGCCCGCGATATAAGCTATGCAATAGCTTAAAATCATCGAACTCATGCCACTGTTGCCGTAACCGACACCTCTTTGAGTTTTTACTTATATTGGCACTCCTGGAGTGCTTTTTGTACTCCTGGAACGCTAAATGACTTGGAAGTGCGTCTTTGCTTATATAGGGTGGTAGGTTGGTAAATTTAAACCCAAGCCAATTTGGATATTATAAATTAAAAGTGTATCAAAATTAACGCTGTCAACGGGATTCGAACCCGTGACCACCACCTGTCGCGAGTGGACGCTCTTCCAACTGGATATTATAAAATTCTAAAATGGCCCGGCGGGTCTCGAACCCGCGATCAACCGTTCGATGCCACTGCGTTTCTAGCGGGATTTCTAGCACATGCCACTGAGTCAGGGTGGCCGTCAAAATATGTATAAGTACCTTCGCAGGAAACGTTATTCTTCCACGTTTCTGATAAGAACCGCTAAGGTATGGAACGCCTTTCCAGCCTGCGTATTTCCAGCCAAGTATAATCTGGATGCCTTCAAAAGAAGAGTGAATAGGCATTTTCTAGGCCAGCGCGCTCCAACCTAGAACCTCATCATTGCATTCCAACTTCCAAGGCATGATTGTCGTCAAGCGCAAGCCTAACTACAATAAAAAAAACCGGCCAAGTGCGAGTCGGACTCGCGCACCGAGGGTTCCATACCATAAAAGAAGTTAAACATTAAAAGAATCACTTTGGTTCATGAATTTACGAGTATAATTTACATGTAGGTACTTTTGTTGGCGATCATAATTATTTGAGATTTTTCGATTGGTAAACTTCGGAGATAAGGGGGGGGGGAACGGTATTTCTTTCGACAGTTTGCCCAATAAATCAAAAACTATCAGGCACTAAAATTAGTTTTAGAATACACAAGTAACGCCCTTTCATATGATACCCCACTCAATATTGTTATCTCATTTTGAAATTTTGTCGACCCGGTTTTTCCCCCTTTTTAAATAAAAATTAAAACAATTTTCAAATTTTTACGATTGTTATGACGTCGGGTCACTATTACCTATAACTATTCCAAATTTCAAGCCGATAGCTTCATTAGTTACTGAAATAATCGAGTGTGACAGACGGACGGACGGACGAACGTACGGAGAAAGTCTCACTATAAGGGTTCCATTTTTACCAATTTGTATGGAATTGGTATGGAACCCTAAAAAGTGATATTCCGATATAAATAAAAATATTCAACGTGTGACTTGTGAGTTGTGAGTGTGTACCTATTGAAGTACAATACAATAATAGTATTACAATGGCTGACTCACCGTCCAATCTCCGATAGCATATCGTAGAAGTCGTTAACATCTGTATTCCTTTTGATTGTGACATCTCGGTATGGAAAAGGTGGTTCGATCTCTGCAACAACAAACAAAAAACGTGAATTTTAAATAGTCTACAGCTATACGTGTACAATGTACATACCTAACCGCATGAGTCACTTGTTACTAAGGTGTTATAAGTGAACCTTTAAACAACCTTAAAAGGCATGACGTATATAAGGCACCACGCTTGCAGGCTGTGTAAAAACTGCTTTAAAAATTGGTCAAGTGCGAGTTGGGCTCGCGCACTGAGGGTTCCGTACCATCAAGAGTTGTATTCCCTTTCTCTATAGTATTGAACTAAACTGTTAAACACCCCCGCCCACTAAATCAAAAACGAGCTAAAAATACACGTTTATTGTATGGGATTTTAATTTAACTATTTATTCACATAACCAGCTTTTACCCACAACTCCATCCGCGTAAAATTCGGGTTTTCACAAATCCCGATGGTAATGTGAATTTCCCGTTCCCGATACCGCTCGCTATTCCAATCTTTATATCTACTTTCGAGAAGTTTGCTACAGCAATAAAATTGATGATTAAACGAACTTACCTGTAAGTGAAGTTCTATCACAATTGTATGAGTATATTTAATTCGAAGATATAAGTATAACACACTTGTAGTATACTTTCATTGTATACAGCAACTTCGCACTTTCAGATATTCAGTTTATTATCTATTTTTAAAACTTACCGCCCGACACACCCACGTTGGGACACGTCGTCCGAGCGAGCCTCATTCTTTAGAGTACATTTAACAAAATTTTCGTAATACTTATGGGCTTTGGGTATGGGAGGGACCTTATATCTTCGAATTAAATATACTCATACAATTGTGATAGAACTTCACTTACTGGTAAGTTCGTTTAATCATCAATTGCATTTTGTATATTTAATTCTCAATATAAGTATAACACACTTGTAGATGTTTAGAGATGAAAATTTTTGTTAAATTGTGGACATAAATAGATTGTAAATTGTTTTCTATTATAATATGTCCTCTTTATACCACAGAAGAATTTAATTAACCAATCTTTACGTTTAATTCACTGGATTAATAAAACAGTCACATTATTTAAATAATGATTAATGATTAGAAAGCAAAATAGCTTTTGTGAATGAAGCATCATCGCTCACTGGGCGGTTATAAAACTTAGCAAAAGTCTGCAATAATTGTGACCTACCGACTGTCTTTCTGATGAGGTCAAGCAACAAACTACGTGCTCACCTCGAAAGTGTTGCGTACCTGGTTCTGAGTGAACTGAAACGCAGACCCCTCTCGTGAGAGAGCATATTCCTCGGCAGACACGTTCTTATACTGACCGCCGCCAGCACCTGTTTGCAGGCGACCTTATGACGTCGCTTAAACGTTATCAGGAGGTTGTCTATCGTATGTTTTAGTCTAAGATTTTATAACCAACATATCGATTTGTTTTTCAAAGCTGTGGCATATATATTTTTATAATTTCGTTAAAGTATGTTATGAGTTACACTAAATTTATAATTAAAAAAAAATATTAATTTAGTTACGTTTTATATTATTGATTGCATAGGTTATTGTTCATCTTGCTTTTAATTAATATTAAGAAATTTAATCAAAGAATAAAAAAGGCTTTTTGTATTATTTATTTACTCATACTTATATTACATACTCATACCATATATGAGTAAAACTGGTTGGCCACGAGTGGTAGCCGACGTTGTATAAATTCAATAATTTTCTTGATTTATACAATAATGCTAACTTTTACTGATATTAATGTTTTCATTATATGTGATGTGCATACTGCCTAAGGCTAATAAAGTTACAGAATCAATTAACTCTTATTAAGACCCATTGAGCAATGTGTTAGCATACGATCTTAGGATCCTATGTAGTATTTGACGTTAATTTATTTATTCCTTTTAGCATTGTTTTAATTTGTTAATTTGACCCAAAATCATCAGCAAAAAATTAAACTCAATGCCGACGTCACAATGCTACGTCGTTAACAAGTTGTTCTGTTGGAAATTACGAGGTTGACTTATAATTTACGGATTGTACGGGTCTCTGTCGTTATTAAAGCAGTATTGCCACAAAACTTTGTAAATAACACAAAAGTTTTGAAACATATAAATTATTAAAAATTCCAACAAAATGTCCTTCTTTTTTCTTTAATGCCTTCAGAGAACTTCCCACAGTAATTCCTATGAATTGTGGTTCTCTACGAAAAGACCATATTTATTTATTTATTATCAATAAATATACTGTAAGAAGTAAGTCTTTTGACACTTTATGTAAAAGGAGAAGACCCTAAGTTGTAAAGGCCCTTAGACGATGTCAAGCCCACAATGACAATGCCCTTAAGCATTGTCTATAATAGTATCTTTAAGCATTCTAACTCTAGAAGAATGGATAGAAAAGCAAAGGTAAACTTGGTGTTCCAAAATGTTCAGAATGCGTCTGTTTCTAAGACGTCTGGGTTCAGACATCATTCGTATTGATAACATTTCGCATTTTTGCAAGAAGCGATAAATTCAATAACTGGATTGAACTCTTTGAATAACTTTAAAGTGAATTGGAATAAATTCTTTGAATTACTTTGAAGTATATAATTTTACAGCGATAGCTTAATCCCATTAACTGGATGTAACTCTTGGTCAGCTTTTTGATTATCTTTAATTTCAATATAAGAAACAATTAACCCAATCGTTTAAATGAGGATATTTGATATCCCCTAAGCAACTGATGTAAATCATGTGTATCAAAATAAATGTATCGAAAAATATGGCCATCAACTCTGTAAAGAGGTATTGCGATTCATCTTAACGTTAATTATTACAAAAACAAAAATCTCTCTAATTAAAAGAATTACTTTTCATCTAGACCGGGAAATCGTGTGAATCACTAATTCAATCTTTTAGGTTTAAGGGAGTTAGATGACTTAAAAAAAAATGTTTTGTAACCACTGGCCATCTGATAGAATAACCGATGATGGACTAACAGCTGCGTCTAAAGTCTAATTTTTCATACGGACTAGGACTTTTAATCGGAATTAAGCTTAACTCTTAGGTGATACAACGCGTTAAGCGTATAAAATTCTTTACAGAATTTGAATTGTTACATCATTCACGTCATAGTTTGCGGTAACGATACTGCCATATCGTCAGAAATTAAACTAAAACCAGGAAACTGAGCTTGTTTTGAGGGTAGTAAATAACTTTAACACTCTAACACCTAACAAATCTTCATGAAAAAACCGCGGTAAGTATCTGAGATGAGTCACAACTTCTTTATGTATTTTGCCAAGGATGAATCGGTACTTTAAAATAAGATTCTTCAGTTCATAGGCATAAAACCCTTTTTAGGTATTCGCTTGTAAGCTGTTCTATGAACTATCAATTTCAAAAGATTTTGAACTACAAATTAATTCAACGCCTTTAAATTTAGAATGTATCTTTTACCACGTAAGATTTTGAGGTGAGACACATCTTAACTATAATCGAACATGCGTGACTCACTCCCACATTATCTCACCCAAAAATGAAATGTCGATTGTCAAAGATATTTGTCGCTTTTTCTTTGTTGTGAACGTGTAAGGCGGTACACTGTGTTAGTGTACGATTTTTAAAATGGTATTATGTAGTAATAATTTTTTGGAGCTAGTTCCTTAATTTGTTCAATTCATTAAAATATTTTATTGAATGTAGGTACGTACATTTGTACACCTAGTGAAAGTCAAAAAATAGTCTTCACTTATTATAACTCCCGAAATTCTAGATCATGTTATAGATCATGACGGATTCCTTGTCAGTGATATGTAACCAATAAACTTCAAAATGTTGAAGACAACTGGCATAGGTACCTTAATGTCTAGCGTCGTCGATGAACCTGGTATTTGTTGTGGCTGCTGCTGGAAACATGCTGTCACGTTGCATCTTCCTCGCGGCTGATCGCCAATACTCAAGTGTGTCACGCCCCCCTGTTGGCCGAGCCGTAACGAGAAGGGGCCAGCTAGTTTCTCGAGAAACGAGATTGCGCTATCCCAGCGGTGGATGTCGATAGCAAAGTCGCCCGTCGCGCCCTGCTGGTTTCTTTATTTACAACACCTGACGATCAGTAACCATTGAAACTAGTATAATGCCCGAAACTATTTCTCCGAAAAAACATCTGGTCCCGTTCGTGAACTTTAATTACTTATCATTTGTCGAAACAAAATGTCATTTGTCAATACTTAAGCTTCTTCTCAGTTTAAGATTTTTATTAGTTTCAGAAAGAATTTAACAATTCACTTCAATGAAACTTTCAGACTAATGGTACATTATACATAATATTGTTAACTTATTGAGTTTTGAGCTAACAGTTAAATTATCATCCATTACACAATCTGAACATTAATTTTCGAAAGTAAGTAAAATTATTTTCCACCACAAAATCTAAACATTATTGTTGTAGGTAGTTAGAAAAGTTCGACGCGTTGGTACCCTCGTGGAATTAGTTTTTAAGTCGTGAAATAGTTATCACTGATAAAAGGCTATAACATTTAACTGGCTATTCATAAGCCAGGCAAGTATATCAAATAAACTATTTGATTCTTTGCAATGAAGGTCGGCTAGAATTTTACAACTGTCGGGACTAACCATTAATATAGTTCTTGTGACTGAGCGCCGATAGCAATTCGGGATCAAAGTCCGGGAGGTCATGCGGAGCCACTTGTAGTGAAGCCGAGAACAGCGCCACACCGACATCGTCCCCCGTTGGTATCCGCAAAGTCCTTTGAGTTTTTTTTTAAAATCCTTCGTGTTGACCCGCAGTCAACCTCCAGGAGCATTGACGCATCATGCTATGCTTTCGTGGTACCCTCGACGTGATACCCTCCAAGCTAGCTTAGAGATGCCTGGACTATTTCGCGCATCATGCTATACTTTCGTGATAACCTCAATGTGATACCCTCCAAGTTAGCTTAGAGATGCCTTAGGATTTCAATTTTGGACACACTTTCGTCAGCATTGATATTTGAGTTGATGTGATATCTGGGAAAAAAGGTTAATTTTCACTTACCCTCTTTCCTCGGAGTCTGACGAAGATGAATGCACAATTATATGATTTGATTTTATTTTATTTTTGTTATAATAATAATTTTTACTAGCGTCTAAGCATTATCAGTATAGAAAATTAAGCAAGTTTTAACACTGAACACTTAATTTTTTTTCACTTTGAACCTAAATTAACAAAAACGAGACGTGTTTTTGTAGTCGAGTGCTCGTTGCCGCGCACAATAAAAGAATGAGGCTCGCTCGGACGACGTGTCCCAACGTGGGTGTGTCGGGCGGTAAGTTTTAAAAATAGATAATAAACTGAATATCTGAAAGTGCGAAGTTGCTGTATACAATGAAAGTATACTACAAGTGTGTTATACTTATATCTTCGAATTAAATATACAAAATGCAATAGCAGTCACTATTAAATACCCACGGGAACTATCGATTTTCCGGGATAAAAAGTATGTCTTTTCTCAAACTCCATCTCTGTGCCAAGCTTCATGAAAATCGGTTTAGTGTTTTAGTCATGATGGCGTAGCAAAAAAAAAACTTTTTGATACCCATATTATAATAATTGAAGAAAAAAATTGTGTGAAAAATATGCCATATGCCATGGGTAGAGGATAAACTCTTGATTCCTCAAATAGGTACCTATGTACTCAGACATGGGATAAAATTATCTTGCAAAAGCACAGCAAAAGGATAACTAAAGGAGAAATTTACCCCTGTTTGATAACGCTTAGACAAAATCCCCATTGTATATTATTTCCACCAGTGAATTAAAAAGTGATCTAAGATTTTAATTGTTTAGTGAAGATCAAGTAAAATCGCAACCTTCCATATTTTGTACCTCAGTTTTTACCTTCTCAAATGACTACGGAAACGAATAACAATCACAATATTAACATTTTTAAAAGACACCTTCTGTGTTCAGGTATATTTGGAAACATTTTATTTTATAAATATTTTTTAACAAAGATGTTTATCTGACTTCCTTTTAAAAAACGGAAACGCGATAGTTCCTGATACAGATAACACAAAAATTAAATAACTGAGACCATCCGAGAAGAAGATGAAAGTGAAAAAGATCGGAGATAGACCAACTTCCGCTAAACTTTTTTCCCAGTGCAATTGATATTTAAAAAGTTGATTCACACTTTATAACGTCGATAT
Organism: Coenonympha glycerion; assembly: GCA_963855885.1. Taxonomy (NCBI): domain Eukaryota; kingdom Metazoa; phylum Arthropoda; class Insecta; order Lepidoptera; family Nymphalidae; genus Coenonympha; species Coenonympha glycerion. The sequence continues at coordinate 6,165,614 of OY979648.1, read as the reverse complement.
AATTTTTTGCCGATTCAAAGATGCATAAAAAATATTATAAGCATGCGTTTCTAATATAATAATACTGTTCAATGTTGGTGTAAAAAGTATTCGTGTTAATGTTTCTCACAATTTAACACTTAGCTACTTACAACCTACTTATGTGCCACTGAACTTAGAAAAAACTAGCTGTTTGTCAAATATGGCTTTACAACTCAGAGTACTTTGCTTTACAATTAGCATACCTATTATTCTAATTGGAATTGAAAGGAGAAATAAGTACCGTCATAAAAAATCTTATACAAGAAGATCCGAGAAGACGGCAAAACTAAAATTTCCTTTTGTTAATAAATAAGTTTATTTAAAAAAAAAAGCCTCATATTCCACTACCTTTACAAACAATTTTTCCTAACCTTTCGAGTGATTTCCTACATAGTAGGTACAAGAATAATAAAATTGCATAGCTATAGCAAATACTTATATCAAATTCAGTATTTTTCGAATCCAGCCGGAATTGTGGATTTTTGCGGGTTAAAAAGTAAGTATCCTATGTTAATCCATTGTACTTTCCAGGGCACTGTGTAGTGTCCATTGTAGCTGTCTTCATTCCAAACATTTATTTTTTAAACTCACTTACTTTCACATTCATAGGTTCACCAATACAAATAGTCTGTTGACCATAGCACCATAGGCAACATCGCTTATAATTCTACGGTAACAAATTGTTGATTAAAAATCTAAATAGTGCAGTGTATCTTTGTCCTTATATCAGTGGTATACCTTCTACCTACAGACTCGAACACTCTCCAGTATCAAGACTCCAAAAAACTAGACGATCGGGTTTTAGAAAGTGGTTCCCACTCACACCGTAGTTGACAACCTCGTGGTAGTTTGGCGAACGTCCAAGAATTCGTAAAACTCGGGTGCAATGAGCCGCGTGCTCGGCGGCCCATTGTTTAGTCTGGTGCATCGAGCGAACGTCGCGTCGCAGGCGCCTCAGAAACCGTGATGTGTCGTCCTTTGATATGATGTGCTTTGAACTTTATGATCGGCATATTCAGTTCGTGCTTGCTTACCTTAATGTTCTTGATTGCTTGTTTATCAATTTTATTTTTCGCATCGTTAAATAGGACGAAGTATATTCAATATTTCGTCCTATTTAACGATGATTCTGCTTTTCTCTTATCTAAACAATTATATAGGTAACTCATAAACTTGACAATAGACGGTAATTTTCAAGAAGAGGAGAGCACAGATGATAATATTTCCTCTGAAAATATGATTTATTTTCGACTTATACACAATACGTGCATTTTTAACTGAGGTTTTTTTTCTGTCTCGTTATTCTGTACTCGTATAGTAACGAAAACTATAATACTATGCAGAGATTTTCCTGCGACTAAAACAAGCTTCGCATCCAATATCCTTACATCCAAACAGAAATGCACTGTGCTCGTCATCCTGAGACATAAATTGTGAAGTCTCAGTATACCCAATAGTTCTCAGCTTCGTCTCTCTACACTTTCAACTGAAACGCTCGGCAATTAGTATTTCACGGTTTCTGACACTGTGGTAGTCCGTGGTACGCATCCAGACGGACTCAACAAAGAAGCCTTTCCACCAGCATGGCGATCGGCTAAAAGAATATCAATTATTATTATAGAACTGCATCAATGTCAAAACGGGATTTTCAACTTTTGTGAATTGTGATTGATCAAAACCCATGTTTTGACATTGATACAGTTCTTTGATGATTGATACATTTTTAGCCGATCGCCCTGCTGGTATCTGACAACATTTCGAATTCATATGAGCCACAGAGGCAGTTTCGTAGTCAAAAGATCAACAACGCTCATATTGTACGCGTATTTATTGACACGCGTTATTGTCAGTTACATATCGGTGTCACGGCGGCCTCTTAAATGTTAAGCGTCGAAGTAATTCGGGATCCATGATGCATACGCTACACATATGCATGCATTTGATTGTATGAAAATAGATCTTATTGTTCCTCGGCTAAATATGTATGAATCATACACGCATGCGTATTTCAAAGGCAAAGACAGATTAAATGTAAAAATTTAGATTTGTTTGAAGGTACGACGACTAGGTAACTATTCTGTTATCCATAATTAATAACCCCATGTGGTCAGTAACCCACGTTAAATTATTTATTGATAGTGTAATGAAATAAATCTCTGGACAGAATCCAGATTTATCCAGAACATTGTCTCAAAATCTTTGGCATTTATATTTCAACACAGACATCGCCCTAATGTCTGAAAATATCTTAAGAATTATGTGTGCTTTTATTAGGTGGTAGAGTTAATTTTACCTATACCACAGATTAGATAATATCTAGTTACCTACCTCGGTATTCTTGGCTGTGCAAATTGCGATTAATTGGGTTTATCAGCTTTAATATACCTATTTTAGGCAACCTAATTAAATCGCCTTGTTAACTAACTATGTTAAACTTGATTACGTTAGAATTTTCCTTGCATTAAATAACATTATAATACTCGTACTTTGGTACTTAGGTACACTAACTTTCATCCTAAGTATGGGCAGACATCTTAGATCTTTTTCTGTTTATACTTTATAGCCCTCATTCAGATCGGTTTTTGTTCTTGTGTGTACTAAAGATTTAAACCGTGTATTCTTTTATTAGTTGTGAAGCAGCCTTTGCTATGACATAAGTACCTACCTCTGGGCTCTGATTCGACATGATCATGTGACTTAGCGAAGACATATCTGTCATTCTCATTTTTTGAATTTTGTCCCATGTTTTTTGATCATGGGATGAAACAATCAACAGCTGTTTCTGTGGCGAATAAGTAATTATTATATTAATTATCCTAATTTTTTAATTGAATCATTTCATCATTAAAATTGATAGAATCAATCATCAATTAAGAGTTACCTATACTTGTAACATTTTTGGAGTTCAACGAATAAAGCAAAACGCAAATCATCGAATAAAAACTTTTTAATTTTTCCGAAAGCTGTTTTACTCAAAAAGTCGCGCAGTCACAACACGTAGAAAGTAATTGGCTCGAATAAAATAAACAAAAACATTCGATTTTTGGCAGAAGATCGGAATTCATCTTTATTTTAGACCGGCAGTTGGACGGTTGAAACCGTCTCAGACGGTAGACGGTAGTTCTTCGGATGACAAGTGAGTCTGATTTGTGGACGATCATTTGTCAGCGCATAACTGTCCCAAAAAATAATTTATCTACTCTGTCAAACGATCGGAATTTTAAATATAAACTGGATATACGCGCGGGAGAAGCACTAGTTTATCATTGGTCGTATTTCCTAGTCAACTTTAGATAACTATAAAAGGAATAACGTACGAATATGATTGTACAAGTATACATTGATAAAGAGGTAGGTAAAGGTTGATACTTGAAATAGTCTTTGGTTGAAGTCATAACTCGCAACGTATAGAATAATCTTTAAAAAGTTACAAGGGATTAGTCATTAGTGAACTTTTAAGCGATGAATTATGATACATACAAGAGTAGAATATGGCCGAATAACTATCCTATCCAGGTACTCTAAAGTTAGAAGACGTCTATGGGATCACAGTATGGGATATTGAAAGTCTGAATTTGTAGAAATTGAACCAATGCATTCAGCAATCAATTATCGTATGCTTGTTCGCTTCAGCCGAAGGACGTCCACTGCTGGACAAAGGCCTCCTGCAATGATTTCTAACTGACACAGTTCTGCCCTACTTGTATCCAGCGACTTCCCGCGACCCTCTTAATATCGTCAGTCCATCTGTCGAATATCTGCCAACACTGCGCTTTCCCGTGCGGTGTCGCCATTGCAGCACTTTGGGTCCCCAACGTCCGTCGGTTCTACGAACTATGTGCCCCGCCCATTACCACTTTAGCTTCGAGATAATTGAGCTATGTCGGTGAGTTTAGTTCGACTACAGCGATCGCCTCATTTCTGATTTGATCACGTATAGATACTCCGAGCACAGCTCTCTCCATCGCCCGCTCAATCCGCATCGTTTCAATTATAGATAGGTATAATGTGGTAACCAATATAACTGTGATTAAGAATTCATGGCAGAACGATAAAGAAACACGTAATACCTAATACATAAAGCAATTATGTTACAAAAAACCGATGACTAAGTGAACGCCATTACTAAATCGCTGAGTGATAGTATTTTACGTCATATTGTGAAAGAGAAAATTGGCGATAAGACAAAATGTGGGGCAAGCCTGATGCCTTATCCTTAATCTTATCTTAAACGCTTCTGAGACACTAATACTGTAACTCACAAGTGTAATATTGTATGTTAGATAAATATGAATAAACGACAGACGGACATCTATGTAAACAAATATTAGATAGTAATTGTAGAATTTAGAAAATATTGATGAAGCGTACACTCTACCCGCCACAAGAGATTTTTCTGTACCTTACACAAACTGTGTTATTATAAAAATAAAATAAAATAAAAATAAAAATCATTTAATTCGACCAACTAGGATCATAAATTAATTGTTAGTAACACACACACACACCTTAAAACTAATGTTAGTAAAATATTTATTACTTGCAGTGAAAATCATCCCCCCCTGTGATAGGCCTGATTTGTCAGCACGTGTACCATACAGCAATGGCGCAGGTACTGACAGTCAAACCTGTCCGCCAATACCCTCAGGACGCCGCTAGAGCTGGCCCGAACCCTGCGCACCAGGGATGTGCACCGCTTGCGCATGGTGGTGTAGAAGCAATCCACCCGCGCCTCGGCGAACATACCTGACGCGCTGCAGAATCGAGGCAGCCCCATCAGCATCCTGAATGCATTATTATGTTCTCCATAATCCATTTTCAATTATATTGGTCGGTTACTTATATCTAGATGCATTCGTTGCTTATAAGTACTTATATTTTGACGAACATAATTTTTTTATAAATATTTTGCGATGCCACTGTATGTATATAAATTTTTTGAATTGTTAGCGAAGAGATTCGCGTGGCTTTATTTTGTATATGGATTTAATTGCTCTTTACTCTATTGCAGTGGAGAACCGTAGAGTTTTCGAAAGAAAAGACCTACTATACTCTTATGTCAGGCCAGGTCCACTTGTGATCGAGAAACTACAGGTAGCCGTCTCGACGTACTAATTTCTGACAGCCGCCACGCGCTGGATACTTTGCTCGCTTTAGTTCTTGTATGGTTTATTTCAGACACTGTCAAGTGTCAACCTTAGAACGTCGAATGCGATAAAGTTACGCGGTAGAAAGAGACCACAACTTTGCGTTTGTTGCGTGTTCTTTCCGGAGGCGTGGCCAGGCGCTATTTGGAACTGAATTGCACTTTTTGTGTCAGTGCTAGGGTCACTATTACTTTAAATCATCTTGCGGAGTGAACCCTCTGTACCGTTAGGTACTATTATGTATTCCGTGGCAGTAGTGAGTGGAGATAGGAGATATGTATAGTTATAGTAGATGAGTAATGTCGTAAGATTCCTTAATGAATATATACAACATACTAAGTATACCAAGCTCACATTCAAGACTCAAGTCGTACATTTTGGAGCGAATCCAACGCGGCTTCTGTTAAACAATCATTTATTTTCCTAATGACATTTCGTCACATCCGCCGCCATCGTGTGTCTGTGTGTACGTGTGTATGGCGTACAGCCATTCATCTTGAGCTGATAGATCACTAATGACGCATTTCACAGCGTTCGATGGTTACAAAACAAGTGAGTTGAAATTCTTAGCGCGGTAACTTGTAACACGTGTGTTATATGTATTATATCACTGTTATTGCACTGCTACTTGTTTCTTTTTAGGGTTTCGTACCCAACGTGTAAAAAATGGGACCCTATTACTCGCAGTCCGTCCGTCCGTCTGTCACCAGGCTGCATCACTAGAATCGTGATAGCTATAGATATGTAGTTGAAATTTTCACAGAGTGATGTATTTCTGTTGCCGCTATAACAACATCCTGGTCTTCCATACAACAAACGTGATATTTTGCTTCTTTAGAATTTGGTGGGCAGAGGTGTTTTCATTGGAACTGGTCTTGATAGTACGGAACCGTCCGATTTCTTACTGTTAATTCAATCGCATTGTTTGAGAAAAGTCTAATACGAGTATTGGCCACAACTAGGCATTGATGGACTCACGTAGCTATGTGTGCCTCGGCTCTGCTTCGGCGCACATTTACATTAAAATCATATCGTACCGATAAAATTCGTGCGTTTGTGCGTACCTAGTACCTACCCATACTTTCGCGACCTTCACCTCAACAAAAGTCAGGTGCCAAGCTAGTCTAGAGTTGGCAAATCTTCAGACGGGGCGTCTAATTATGTGACTATTATAATATTAGGACATAAAAAAGTTCGTTATAAATGCATTGCAGTTTAGTTCGCTAACCCTGAGGTTAGTCCAAATTAGCCCGCAAAATTCAAATTTTATTTTGTATTTCGAAAATACACACCAATAAATAAATATATAAACAGTGGACAACATCACATACATTGCTACGATCTTTAGTAAGTAGCTTATGCACTTGTGTTAAGGAAATCAGAAACAACGAAGGTACCACAACACCCAGACCCGAGACAATGTCGAAAACATATTTTTCTACATTGCCCCTGTGCATTGCCCCATTACATTAAAAATGCATCTATCAGATGTCGTTCATCACATATCTAATATACGTTAATTATCTAACAAAAAAAAAACCCGACTTCAACTCTCATTAAACTACTATTGAATACATCCTTTCCAATTAAAAATTAAAGACTTTGGTTTTCTTATAGATACCATTATCAGGACTGGACTAAATTTAAATGGGACCACACCGGAAGCGTTAGCTTTCTAATAAAAGAATAATCATCATAATCGATTCACCCAGTCAAAAGTTATGAGGTAATAAATATAAAAAAACATACAGACGAATTGAGAATCTCCTCCTTTTTGAAGTCAGTTGAAAATCTGTAATGATACAGCTGTAGGTACAGCTGTACCGCTAACAGTAACTATTTCTGTTACGGACATAAAATACCACAATAAAGGCAAATATTTTCTGTTCGCCAGATGCCTGTTGATTGGACATGAGCTGACGTAATATGCCATTTATTTCTGTGACAAGCTGTATCCTCAGCTCAGGTCTCAGACACTCACAAAAAATACAGTCTGAGGAAACTTTCTGATGGACTTCATAACTAAATAGGTATTGATATCTAGATCCAATAATATATTATAGTCTAGATTTTACACAATAAACGTGATTTTTTTCTCGTGTTTGAAGTTGGTGGACAGAGACCAGGGGCCGTACCACCATCTCTTATAGCAGTATTATTGTAATATTGTTTTGACATTTTCATTCAATGTCAGTATGAAAATTTTAAAACAATATTACAATAATACTGCTATAAGAGATGGTGGTACGGCCTCAGAGGTTGTTTGCTTGGAATTGATAATACGGAACCCTCAGTGTGCGAGCCCGATTCGCACTTGTCCAATTTTTACAAACATTGTGAGACGAGAATTTTATATACAACGTGTAAATAAATTACCCTAACCAGCCGAAAACCTAAAGTAGGGAACGATGTATAAACGCATGAATAAATAACACAAGAAGTGTAGCTCATATCCTGAAGGAACTATAGGGAGTTCAAAAATGTACCATAGCTTTTAAGTGACATCCCTAAAGACAGCTAGGTCAATATCAATGAACTGGGAATAATGAAAATGACATGAGGCCTGTTGATATTACAATTAGGGTTGCTAAATTTTATTTTTCTAAATGAAATAATATTTTTTGGATTGAAAATAAAATGAAATAATTGGGACTTCTTATCACGTTAACGTGTTTCTAGAATCAAGTTAAAAGGTTAGCTGCGGGCGCACTATATGAATTAACCGACACCTTGTATATATTGGATTTATTTATTTTGTTTGCTTACTGAGGAATCTTGTACTATAACTACATAATATGTAACCCAATTACGAATCAATGATGTAACCTAATTGAAATTAAAAATCTCACCTCCGACAGGATCCGTTTCATCGACGTGAATCATGACAAATGATCTGAAACAAACAACATAATGATCAGTCGAAATTAATTAGTAACAGCTTACAGCATTACTATACATTTTCGAAACCTAAACACATTACTATGACTCACTCGATACGAAAATAAAATAAACCGTGTAAAATTCCGCCTGTGTCATGTTCCCAGATCATTAAACGAATTAAACTAATAAACTGTTGATGGATATTCGTTAACTTGTGTAATTAATATGGGTACGGAAGTTATATTTGTCAAATGTCACTTTTTACTTTCTTTCTCGTCTCAAATCGTGTCTTCACCATTAATTATGTCTACTGTATTCACTTCGGTTTTATTATGATTGATGAATGAACTATCTCTTTTGGTATTTTTATAAAAGCATCTCAAAATATATTCATCTATATGTATTAGTTTTTACACGTAAGTAACCTTTATGATTCAAGTCGCTCAAGATAGTCGTGCAAATGCCTGCCCTTTATGTAGGTACTATAGGCCTACTCTATTTAAGTTCGACTTGTTACGAGTTATATTATGAGTAGTTTCAGTACCTAACTAAATTCATACCTTACCTATGCATAATAATTGACACAATTTAATGCATCCTAGGTTGGATAGGTACTGCAAATTGCAATTAATAATACCCAACTATTTATTTGCATTGTCAAGGTCTTTTAGCGTCTGTACTTCTACATTACAGATTTTATTCTACATTATATACTTCTACTAAAGCAAAATCATTGTATAGGTATTTATATTCTAAGTTAGCCCACCGTTTGGTCTTATTTCTAGTCCATTTTCTAAAGCTGCGAATTCAAGGACACGATCGCTTTGTTTATATATTAGAGCCGAGGTTTCCAAGTTTACAGTATAATTAGCCTGCGTATTTGGGTCAACTATTCGCTCCGCGCGTTGTTATGATTCTCTGGCGACGGCGACTGCACAAATATTATTATTAGACGCATCTTATTTAGATTAAAAGATTATTTTCTAAGGTCTTTTTGAACACTCGCGCCATTAATACATTTGAAAACCTCGTAATATTTATATTACTTATACACGAATGAGAAAAAATATAAAATTCCAGACACAACAAAAAGAGAAAATAATCAAAACAATAGCGTCTTGAGGACCATAATCTTATTTCCCAAGGTGTTTAAGGTATCGATAAAAATAATTTTGAAGATAGTTATAAAAATCATAATCTGCAAACGAGCAATTCTTGTACGTATATGTATTTATAATTTTTTAAATTTAATATAGATATACTATTTTCTGAATCTCAGAAATGGTTCCAACGATTTTCATGAAATTTAGTAAACAGAGGGTTTTATGGGGGCGATATAATGCAAGAGGGAATCTATCTAAGAATAGAAGAAGAGATAATATAGACATGGAAAAATGCAGGAAAACGGACAGCTCTACCTACTGTTAAAATATCAACGAATACTAATGTAAGACATACATGCAATAATAATCTAGGTAAGTATTACAAGTATTCAAGAATATATTATGGTGTTATGAATGATATTTGCCAATAGTTATACCTTAATGAATAATAATAATTAAAATTACACTTCTTTCAGTAAGTAAGTTTTGTTTTATATTTGTTAAACCAAGGTTAACTAGTGGGCTAAACTAGAGTTTAGACTGTATACTTTCGTATTTTATTTATGCAATAAAGATATTTTGAGAACGAAAACTAATGTAAGTGATTAGTTAAAAATTAGCCATGATCGTTTCGTGAGTAGGTTGTTCTCGTGTTCGTATAAATTATTATTTCAAGTGTTTAAAAATGCGTTCAGACATGATAGAGATTAATGTTTTTATCCCCAGTTCCGGCAGTTTACGCTGAAACTCAGCGCGCCAGAAACGGGACAAGGTCGGAAAACATTATATTATAGTAAACCATATGTAATTGAAACATTCAGGGTCTGTAAAACACGTTTCAGTGACATTATGTTTCGGGTCAGGTTTCACGTAATTTCTTTCTAGATTTTTAGGGTTCCGTAGCCAAAGAGTAAAAACGGGACCCTATTACTAAGACTTTGCTGTCCGTCCATCCGGCTGTCCGCTATAACAACAAATACTAAAAAAATAAAATGAAATAAAAATTTAAGGTGCCTCCCGTACAACTGCAGACGATTGGTAAGTGCAATCGGAATATAGTTAGGTACTCGTAGGATAAAGTAAAACCTAGGGTCGCATTTCAGTATGTAAATGAGCCGCGTCTACTCTCACAAGTGATAGTGCCTACTACCGGTACCCACATCATATGATATTACGTAGGTAGATACGTAGACACCATCCACTTATACCTAGTACTGAACTACTGACTGAAAGAGAATGTACTAAAAGTGTAGACCAAATACCTGACAGACAAATGATAAAAGAAACTGATATTATATAGGCAGGAAAATTCATGACTATAACACGTCCCGTATATTAAATAAATATTGGCTGAAGCTAAAAGGAACACTTAAATAAGTAAATTTGTAGCTAAACTGCTATAGCGAGTTTTGGATTTTCCAAAATCCTACGGGAATCGTGGTATTTTTCGGGATAAAAAGTAGTCTATGTCCTTTACCAAGCTCAATTCTCTCTATGATACAAATTTCATCAAAATTGGTTCTGTGCTTTAGACGTGAAAGCGTCAGACAGACAGACAGAGTTACTTTCGCGTATATAATATTAGGAGGATAGTAGGGAAGTAGGGATAGGGATTATTCCAAAAGCCAAAGCAATGATATAATGATCCTATGTGAGAAAATAGTTTCTCTATCAATGGAGCAAGTCAAATGAAATTGATATTATTAATCAATTATTATTATCCGTTAGTCGACGCCGCAACATAGATACAACACCCACCCAAAGAATTTCACCTTGAGTCGCGAAAGCTTCCACTGCCGAATCGATCCGGAATATTATTGACTCATTAAACATATTGCATATGAGATAGTTATTAATTAATGTGCGCGATAAACAACAAAGCGTCGAGGAAATTGGCTGTAAATTGTAATATTCCTTTCACGTAATAAGTAAGTATATTTTAGCACGGAGTATTTTTTACAATTTCCACTCTTTTATTTAACTAGATTAGATACTGTTATTTATTACTATTGTTGCATGCATCATGGTCTTTATTTGTTTGTTATAGTTTTTAATAATTTGTTGATAGAATAATCAATCATTCTACTATCTGTTTTATGGTCTAGTTGAGTTGAGAGAGGTGTAGCTGAGTTGAAAATGTTAACTGCATTGGATTTGTCTCAAAGCTCATCAAACTTTTACTCTTCCTTCGAGACTTCCAGCTTTAGACCACATTAGGCATTCCAATCTTGGTTATATCTCTAATGTCTAGCGCAAAATAGTAACTTCAGGTATAGCAGAATCTGGTAACCTCCCTCCATAGTATTGCCCCGTAAGATGATTCCACCACCACTAATCCAATTAATGTTTATAGCTGGGTATATAACGTATAAAACCTTCTTTCTCACAGTATGTCCCCACGTGAAGAACGTGGTCGCGCAGTCGCGCGCCGTGCGAGGCCTCCTGCGCCCCGTGCTGGCGTCCCACCTGCCTCTCCGTGCGAAGCTGTGCCTGTACAAGGCATACGTCCGCACGCGACTCACTTACGCGGCCCCAGCCTGGTTCGCGCTGGTCAGCGAGCCGGGCCGCAAGTCGCTGCGGGCGCAGCAGTCGCTCGCGCTCCGCACCATCGCCGGAGCGCCACGCTTCGTGCGGAACCAGGTCATCTCCAGGGACCTGCACATGGAGAGCCTCGACGACCAAGTTCGCCGCCTGAGCACCTCAATGTTCGCGCGCGCCGACGGAGCGCGGTCCCAGCATCTTCGGGGCATCGCGCCATACCATCGGCGGCCGCCGGATATCAGGGGTCTGCCACGTGACCTGACGTCGGATTGAGACCTCAACGCTTCCTCGCCGCTGGCTGACGGGCGCCCACCGGGACATCACTGGCGGGCACGACCTCGTTGAGCGGCGGGTTGCAAGCTACCACCAGGACTTACCTCCACTCCGCTGCGCTCGCAGATCGCTCGCGACATCACGCGGGCTTGTATCGCAGCGCGGCGGAGTCACCGGACACGACACCACGGACCAGCAATGGTCCCACCCAGTGCCCCGCCTGTAGTTGCAGGCGGCGCCGACACCATCGAGAGGGGCCATCGCCCCGAACGATTACCCCGGGACCCTTAGGGGTCCGCGTGGATGACCCGGATGTGTCTCACAGTAAAGTGAAATTACTTTTGAAGAGTCCTTTTGGCCACATAGCCAATATTTGTTACCACATTATGTTTTAACCGTAATAGGGTCAGTGATATTTATTTGAAGTCTGAGCCACTTTTATAGTAAGGGCCTCGTCTCACTAGCCTGGCCTCGCTTCCCAGTTTCAAACGACGACCATCCTCGGTGCAAAAGTAGCCAAAGCTTATTTCGTGGATTGATGTGAATGTTTCTGGTTTACGTTTCTGCGTGTCTCCTTAGTCTTTATTTATACGTGCTTAAGTCGCTTGATCGGAAACTGGCGATATTTTCGATTCTAAAAACGCACGGTCCGCTTCAAATGTCAATCGGAGTCAGCCGAGGCCGCCGGGTTATTTCTGGGCGATCGCGAAATTGTGGCGAATAAAAAGTTGATCCAGACGCAATAAACATAACGTACGAGAGTAAGTCTAAGTACGTAACGTCAAATCGATTACTTTGTTAGTACAAACGACCGAACAAGTCAGACGTGATAAAGTAATGTGCCAACTATTTAATAATTTAGTAATTGGCTGCTAATTAATGAGTTGGAAGTTGGCGGTGTTTTGCCGGTTGCCACCAAAGCGGAGCGGAGCGGAGCTGTGTTTGAGTAACCAGTGAGATTTCGTCATTTCGACATCTGCTCTCCGTTTCGGAGATGTCGAAATGACGAAATCACTTTTTTACCGAACCGCAAACTTAACTTTGTTAGTGAGGTTAATTGCTAATACCAAAAGGTATTTTATTAAGGTATTTTTTTCGACAGTTTGCTCAATAAATCAAAAACAACCGGGCATAAAAATGTATAAAAATCGATTTTAGAATACACGAGTAACGCCCTTTCATATGATACCCCATTCAATATTGTTCTCTTATTTTGAAATTTCGACGACCCGGTTTCCCCCCTTTTTAAATTAAAATAAAAACGATTTTCAATTTTTTACAAGTGCACTGGTATAAGGCCAACATTATCTACAACTATTCCAAATTTGAACAACAAAGTGATCTTATTAGGGTTCCTTTTTTTTTCTTTGAGGTACCGAACCCTAAAAGCAGGATTATCGGTAATTTGCTGTTTTTATAAAAAATTGTTGACTCAACAACTTATAATAGCTTTGACTCAACAAAACTGCACTCACCAAAGTTTATTTCAGTGCATTCTTTTTCGGTCTATCTAAAATTATTCGTGAAGATTTATGATGAAAATTCTGCATTGAGCAATGTTTTCCGTGATAAAAATATTTTGTTTCTCTTGTATCAGGATTTTTTGGGTATGTCTACTGATTCATGCATAAGACGTCTACATTCGTACAATATCAAATAAATAATGAATCCACATCAGTTGACCAACGTTTTAAATTCAATTACGTCAAACAATGATGGTCAATGCAATTTTGTAGGTACATGATATTATAGCAGCTGATTAGATAATTGTACCTTTTGCAATTGAAATGACGATTATACTTTGTTTTGAAGTAACTATACAATCTAATAATCATTGCTTTGGGCATTATATTACTATTTTTCTTCTTTCAAGCTGTTCCAAACCGATTTCTACTAACTTAACTGGACTTATTTCTCCATATTGTTGTAGAACTGAAAATCTGTACATACTTATGGCTTGAAAAGATCTTATACACATATAACTACGAGTAAGGCTAGTGTGATATATCTAAGGCGAAATGTGATCTAGGGCGGAGCGCGCTTGCCTAAAAATCCCTTTTAACTCTTCTCTTGAAGGCACCCAGATTATACTTGGCTGGGAACGCAAAAGCTGAAAAAAAGGGTGTTTCACACCTTAGCAGAAACGTGGATGAAAAAATAAGAGAGGGACGGGCGTCTGCGTCTCATCTTCTTTTGAGCCTAACTGCTGCGTGGTCTTATTCATGAGACACAGGTTCCTACGGGGGTACGGGCCTCGAGGCCTCCTTACCCGGACGTTGTGTCGCGGGGGACCCTTGTTCCCCTGGTATTGCTCTTTTAGCCCCGGTAAGGGGCTAAGGCCTCGCCTTCCTGGCTTGAGCCCTGTTAGTGCGGTGGGTCTCTATATCAGTACTGCCGTTTAGTTTCAATTTTCGCCGTACTTCTTGTACCCATTAGGTATGGGTACAGTATGTGTCTGCATGTGTCCTTATTGTCGCAAACATCGGTAATGTGTAGCAACTAGCGCGCGGTTATCAGAACAGGTTTGGAAAGCGGTGTCGTCGACCCGGCCCGTCAGAGCCGGTTCAACTCACAGAGGTTTTGGAAACGAACCATAAGAACTTACTAATTGTAGCTTTGTATGTAGGTAGCTGCATAGGTGCTTACTGCGGAGCCAATTTTTTTTTAATTGACCTTTTCGTATAGAAGGCAAAAATTCATTAAGAACAAAAATATGGAGAGAGCTGATGATTGAGGATTTCGGAGACGAGTGAACAGCACTGCCAGGGTAACTAAGATAGGTGGGGGGTGCTCGAACAAATGTCACTTGAAACGTCACGGTGGGGGGTGCTCGACCAAATGTCACTGGAAATTGGAAACGTCACCCAATTGGCAGAGAGCTGAAATAAAATTCAAAATGGCGGTTTCAAAATGGCCGCCATTTGAATTTCGTCAGTATCTCGGAAAGTGTAAAAGATGGAAGAATGGTTTCTTGACAAGAAGTGATCAAAACCCGAAGGTCTATTCGATGGATAGAAAAGGCAAATAGGGGGAAAACAGCACGCGAGCCACATGTGGCCCGCGCCCTCACACGCCCTACTAGTTTGTTGTTATAGCAGCAACAGAAATATTATATCATCTGTAAAATTTCAAGTCTGTAGCTATCACGGTTCAAGAGATACAGCCTGGTGACAGACGGACGGACGGACGCTATGTCTTAGTAATATGGTCCCGTTTTAACCCTTTGCCAGCGACTTCATTGACTTCCCGCAGGATCTGCCTTTTCTCATGGATTTTTCCATTTCAATATGTCATTGAGTTTCAGTTAGGACGTCATGATCATGAGTCATGAACTCATGACAGTCGTGAGCGGCGGTCAATGTGCGCATACCTACGAGCCGTGACGTCACGAGACGCACTTGCCACTTGACCCACTTGTGAACATCTACCAAACATCTACGCTTTACGCCGGCCTTCGCGAATAACGAGAAAGTTGCCTAATTAACACCCGTCACCAGAGTTAACGATTTGCAAATTACGCCTGTTAAATGCCGTGTCACGTAAAACGGGCGCTGGTTGCGGTTAATCTGCGCAGTAGGTATTGTCCGGAATTATGAGCGAGTCAGAGACTACTATCTGTGAACAGCTGTTGCCAAAAAAAAAATCAAAATTCAAAATATCTTTATTTCACATAGGCCTAATATACAGGCGCTTGTAAAAGGTCCTTATGATATTTGTCACATTTGTATGGCGATAACTCCAAGTCGACTTAAAACTAAGTTTACGAGGGTTCCAACGCGCCCTGCACTGAGAAGAATTATATATCGTGATTATAGTCATTTAGCTTAAGGAGCATGCCACGGGTGTGCTCGCGAAATTCAAATTTTTTGTGGTTTTTCGCGATTTTTAAGGTACCTAATAATACATAATAGGCTTATGGCAGTCAAATTGCGAGAATTCCAGTATCGTCTTCACGTGTTTTATAAAAATCTCTGCTTGAAAGTATCGAGTTAAAGAAATTAGTTAGAGATTTGCGAGTTGCCCACTTAAAATTATACTCGAACTAATTTCGTAGGATAGAAATTTTTATGTAAAGATTTTGATATAAACATGTAAAGATGATACTGCCGTTCCCGCAAATGTGTAATTAGCGTACAAATTGCAAAAAACCACGAAGATTTTGAATTTCGCGGGAAGAGTCGTTGATTTCGCCTTAAGTACCTAGGAAAGGATCCTCTCCAGGAATAGGTATTTATTATTAGAGTGGAACCATGAATTATTCTGTACTAAAACAAAAGATCGACCAAGTAAGTTTCGGACGCGAAGGGTTCTGTAGTATTATCTATAAAAACGGCAAAAAAATCTCATTTGTTGTACAAGTTTTTTTTATTATAGCGTCAACAGAAATATATACATCATATTTTGTGAAAATTTCAAGTGTCTAACTATCATGATTCTAGAGATACAGCCTGGTGAGTGGTGACAGACGGACGGACGGCAAAGTCCCTACGGGACCCTAGCAATAGGGTTTATAATATACAGTAACCCCATACTTATAAGTATATCTAAGTACCTAGACCTACAGGTAGTAAGTAGATACATTGCACAGTATCGAATCGCGAATGCATTAATATTCAAAAATAAAATAATCGATTTGCACAGCTATACTGAAGTTCGTAGCTCTTTCGCGGTTATTTTCCATCACAGCCTTCGGAAACGCTTATCATGAATTTTTATATAAAATGCTACATAATTAATTTTCACAAAAAGACATCGGGTACGTCTAGTATGTCTTCAATTGCTTATATCTAACCAAAACGGATGAATATAAAAATCAGCACTCTTATTTTGAAAACGTACGGACGGACGGACAGACGGACGGACGGACGTACGGAGATAGTCTCACCATAAGGGTTCCATTTTTACCATTTTTGATATGGAATGGAGGGAATGATTTTGATATGGAACCCTAAAATAGCCTGTGATATAGGAGCTGTAGGCTCGTTTAAGTTTTTTTAAGGGCATTTTTCTAAAGCTCTTATTTTTCACGCAAACGCTGCTACAAGGGTCTTACAAAATTGTTAGACATAGAAATTGGTACAGTTGTACAAAAGGTTTTTTTATTGGAAAAGGCCATTAGAAATTTCCTGCTTTACTTTAATAGTAGAAAAATAAAGTAATGGTACCTAGTAGTACCTACCTAAGTAAAGTTTAATAGGCAAATAGTAAAACTCCCTAGAGGCTAGAAATACGATGTCAATATAAACTGACTATTATCCTAAGGGCTGATTTTTCAATCGTCAGATAAACTTTCACTGGGGAATAAATAGGACGTTTTGACAGATTTTTTATGGGATATGTTTCAAATTTATTCCTCAGTGATATTTAGTTTATCTGGCGATTGAAAAAACGGCCCTTAGTAGAATGCGATGATACCATACACAGCGAATCTGCAGCCATTTTAGTTTTGAGGTAGAGGTAGACAACTATCGTCTAAAATAATGAACGCGTGAGCGTAAACATGTGGAGGGACGTTCGTTTAGATTAGACGATCTACATCAAACTATTCTGATGTTTATTACAAATATCTCTAAACTTATCCAAATGCATTGTTTACATGGCTACGAGACACGTTAGTTCCATGACGTAGATTTTCCTTACAAAGTTATCCTTCCATAGAGTGGGTCGTGCATACAAATAAGTCATCTGTTATTTTTTTAATTCAGAGGTCCTTGATCCGTTTGGCCTGCATTCGAAGCAGTGGCCTTTAAAGTTTAAAATTATCAAGCATTGTAAATGCTCAAAAACAATTTTGCAATCTACATTCTAGTTCGCATAGATCGATATTCTTAAAATGGACGCCCCTTCACGTGTTTACGATTACCTACAACCTGAAATAATGAAGTAGTGGAAGGGCGTTCATTTTTAAAGACGACCTAAACCTTATTCCTATTCCCTATATAAGTAAGTATTTTAGTTAAGAATTAAGATTCGTAGGTAGTGGTAGGTTTCTAACTAGGTAGTCTATAGATACCTAGCAGATATACATTATAGGTACCTACACCCTGTGCCTACACCTATATAATTATATACCTACCATAAGTATACCTATGACTATCTGTGGTATTATAAACCACCAAGTTAATACCTGGCTAAATATTGTCATAATGCTACTTTTTGTTGGAAAAACGTTTTTCTGGTTCCTATAAAAAATGTTTATGGATAAAGTTTAATGATAAATAATGTATTATTTTTAAAGAAAAATTTCCTGAAAATTACACTACGATCGCCAACCAATCCTACCCAAAAAGTTTAGATACAACTTACAAGCAACAAGGACCCGACTCCGTAGTCCATACAGCATAAAAAAGCTAAACCAAACCACTCGTCTAAGAAGGTACTTTGAAAGGCCCAGGGAGAAAGAATGACCCGGTAACATGACAGCTGAGAGCGAATTCCGAGTAAGTCATCATCTGTGCTCCAGGAAAAGTCGACTTTCGAACCTTATAAGCACACTTACCTTTTGCAGCTTCAGCTCAAACACATAAGGCGTGTAGTTTATGACTTTAAACACAGTTTATTTTACACACAAAAAAAACATAAACGCGAATTACGCGAACACACTCGATGGCGCACTGTCACAAAACTGAACGTTTCGTAATCGACACTGGACGCGAAAAAAAAACAAATTGTCAATTCGATGTTTTTGAATTTGGAACCGCGGTCCGCCGTCGCGTCGAGCGCTGCGTGGCGACTGGCGCTGCGCAGGCGGCGGGCGGCGAATCTAATTTTATCGCGCCAGTAATACGAGATAAAACTTATAAAGCTTGTTCTTTATTGGAGAACTTTTTGCTCTTTGTAGGGGAGTTTGTAACTGCCTCGTTGATTTAACATGTGCGACTGTAAATCATAAGGTTTGGGAACCTCAAAAAGCATACTATTTATCGGCCTGACCTAGGGTAGAACCCTGAAGGTTCGACCCTAGGTCAGGCCGATGGGTTCAACCCTAGGTCAGGCCGATAAATAGTAGGTACGCTTTTTGGTTTTTCTTGTAGCTGGCGTCTCATTGGATTATCAGAGTGCACTATAACATGTCCCACGTACCTAGTTGAAAAATCTCTGCAGAGGTTGACAATGCGCTTACTCAGCGACCAATGGGTCCCCATAAGTCCTATGGTCCTGGTTCTAGTTTTAGTCCTAGCTAGGGCTAAGTCCACCGATAAGAAATCTTGATATATGGGCATCCGAACGATTTACGTAACCTTTTTCGTACAGCAGTAGCGCCATCTGTTAAAATTCTATAGGTTGGCTGCCACTGATCTCCGTTCTATGGATTAATCATTCTATACATCTGACAGTTCCTTTTTTGTGCCGATTTGAAGCGCCACTCCCGAACGTCCACAGTAATAAAATGACTGTTGATGGTAGTGGATCGTCGTTTTGAATCCTATACCTTTAAACGAGCAATTCTTGTATATATATTTCTATATAATCCAAATCTCGGAAACGGCTCGAACGATTTTCATGAAATTTAGTATACGGGAGTGTTTGGGGGCGATAAATCGATCTAGCTAGGATTCATTTTTAGAAAATGTCGAATTTACCAAAAAAAAAATGTGACCAATGCTGCCATCTATTGGTGGGTAGATAGACTACCGAGCAAAGCTCGGTCACCCAGATATTGTCATATTATTTTAGTTCCATAGACGCTCACGCCAGGGTACGCATCAATCAGCGCCAAAATGGCGAAAATCAAGTGTCTTCATTTTTACGATTATCAGTCAGCAATCCATCGAATGGCAATCAGTGGCGAGGCCTTTCTGTTTTTTGTTCCCATTTTACCCATCCCAAAATTGTCAAAAGCCTAAAGAAGTTTTCTCTTAAAAAAAAAACAATAGCGCCATTTATTCCGATTTTGACTATTCAAAGTGTACAGAGCTGTCGGTTACAGTAACAGGGTGTGTAATAACAGTGGCGGGAGTCCAATGATTTTTTGTCATCTCAAATCTGCCCACCGCACCTTAAAAGTTTTTCTCTTCAAAAAACTTGACCATAGCTTTATGGCATGGATGTGAATGAATGAATGGCATATTAATGGAGTCATTCTATTGTTACTCTCAACGGTAAGATGATCTTTTCACTAGAATCACATCAGTTTCCGTTCAGGAATTGCGCGAAGAGAACAATGGTGTTTCCGGTAGAAAGTTTCCTTTTAACTTCACTGTGCGAATAAATGCGTATCTAGATTGGTCAGCACTCTGATTCATTCTAAATCGTTTTCTGCGCTCCTTCTCCGTATACTTTTTAGGGCTCCATACCAAAATAGTAAAAATGGAACGCTTATGGAGAGACTTTTCCGTCCGTCCCCGTCTGTCACACTCAATTATTTCAATCGACTTGAAATTTAGAATAGTTTATAGTGACCCGATGTCATTGCAGTCCTAAAAATTTGAAAAATTGTTTTCATTTTCATTTAAAAGAGGGGGAAAACAGGGGTGTTGAAAATGAGATAACAATATTTAATAGGGTATCATAAGAAAGGGCTTTACTAAGTATCTCATTTTGAAATTTCAACACCACGGTTTTCCCCCTTTTATAAAATAAAAACAAAAACGATTTTCAAATTTTTATGATTGCAATGATGTTGGGTCAGTATAACCTTTAACCACCGAATATATAATATTACTAACTATTCCAAATATCATGTCGATAAAGCTTGAATAGTTACTGAAAATATAATCGAGTGTGAGTTGTGACAGACGGCAGGAGAAGTCAATGACCATAAGGGTTCAATTTTTACCATTTTGGTATGGAACCCTAAAAATACGAAATCAAGGCGATTGAAGCTGCGGCAAAAGCCTAGTAGGTAGGTATTATAGTAATTTTCATTTGATTGTGAATGTAGACCGATCCATCAACATTCAACAATCAACATGTGTTGGATCTGTGCCGGCGCGGGGCATCAAAAAAGTTATTGCCTTTGTGTTTTAATACTGCAATGGCGCGAGCTGCCAAATATTATGTCTTGTTGTTCACTACAAGCCCGTGACTTACTAACAGCTATTGCCCGCGCTAATGGCAGAACAACGTTTGCCGAGTGAGCTAGTAATATTATAATAGTGTGAACAACGATATAAATCTTTGAGTGTGAAGTGATATTTTACGGTCGCCATCGATCGAATCTATCGCGTCGACTGCTCACGTATATCGAACAAAGGAAGTCGTCTTCGATAAGTCACGTGATCCGTTGGTTAAATGAGATATAATATGATATATCATTATCTATATTATGGTTTTCTGTGGAGATTAACCACCACGATGTTGGGACTTGGGGGACATTAATATTCTACCCATCGATATAAATCTTTGTTTTGAACTTTTGACAAACACAATACAAAGCATAGAGTATATTGATGATACAAAGCATACAAAGTCCTATTTCCTTTTGTCAATATCACAGATATGGGTCAATATAAACTTATTCTTTGATCTGTGTATTTTGCTCATGGATGTAACATAAAGGATGAGCACTTAGTGACGTCACGCATCCGCCCTGAAACTTCTTTTTATTTGTCAACAGTAAAATGGCGCTAATAACATATGCGACCGACAGCGGTATGCTCTGACAGCGCTACTGAAATATATGAAGCGCGACGCTATATTTGAGAATTTTTTGGCTTTAACATACGTCACATCTTTCCCGTCCTTTTAGCGCAGCGTATTTCGTCATTGATTTCGCTCCATGTTCGTGATGCACCTTCATCGCGTTTGGCTTGTTACCATGGTTACAAAGCCAAAACAAACAAAAATGTGACATGTTTGTGACTAATAATCGTTTTCCTAATTCCTAGAAAAATATTATCTACATAAAACCATATTTTAACAACTTGATTGTTGACAAACCTACAGGAAGCTGCAGAACAAAATAACGAAACCTTCATCATTTCTATCTACAAGTTCCATCATGGATCTCAATATAATGGACAAGCTACGTATCTTAAAAATCGACACCGAATTACGTCCACAAATCAAGATGAAATCAATGAGTCGGTACTACTTCGTAACCTCAACGAATCCTGGAGAACAATTCTTCGTGTTTGCATCCACAGCGGCTTGGTTGATACGAAAAACTGGCAAAGAGTTCGAGCAACCGAACGAAGAAGATGACCCTAATTCTTTGATAGCCTCGATATTAGATGTGCTAAGAGAAAAAGATATAGCAGTGGACTTCTCTTCGCATAAACTAAAACAAGGATTCGGCGACCAAGTGTGTTATATATTAAACGTATTAGCAGACGAGGCGTTAAAAACTGAAAACTTCGAATGGCAGAAACCGGTAGTCAACATCCCTGATGCGGAAGAATCTGTAGATGACATTGATCAGGTCGAAGACGAGACGGAAATAATTTTAGATAAGATTGAGGAAGAAATGGGAATTTACTCGGGAGATTCGGAAGGTGAGGGATATGAGAATGTAGAAGAAAAGGAACACAATGTCGTAGGTGATAAAGTTCATGATTGGGAAGCGTGGAAGCTGGAGCTAGAAAGAGTTGCTCCGGCATTGAGACTAAAAATCTCCGCTGATGGCAGAGATTGGAGAGCGAGACATGCACAAATGAGATCGTACCGCGACGAACTATTTGAGAGGTTTAAAATAACAGGAACACAATTAAATAAACTCCACACTAATATCAGTTCAGTGATGGACAAAATTGCAGCGAGAGAAAACGTTCTGAACGAACAATTTGGGCCCCTAGTAAGAGAATATGGGAACCTTCTGGACGAGTTAAATAAAGTAACGAATGAATACAAGGAAGTGAGCGTGGGAGTGACTGAAAGACAAGAGATGTTGAACGAACTGACAGCCAAAGTTGAGAACATAAAACAGAGGACCGAATCAAAAGGCTCATCCATGAACGACAACTCTCCTTTGGTGACGGCTAAAAAAGCCGTTGAAACCCTCAAAAAGGATATCCAGGAACTAGATTTTCAGATAATTATTCTGCTATGGTTGCTCATATCCAAGGAAAATCCGAAAAGCAACAACTATTTAGCTATTGCCGAGTCTAGAATAGTTAATACTGAAGTTTACTGAATGTTGTACGGTTATGTTAAGGGTTTAATGAATAAAACAATAAGTAAAATATAAAATATATTTTATTGAATACATTTTAATAATATAACAAAATAATACAGCATACTACCGTGCAATGCTTTACAAAAATAACATAAAAATATAATCATGCTAATAAGTAGGTACAAAAATCCTAAACACAACTACTTATAATTTTCGTATTAGTAACACTTTTTGGAGCGTTATTTTTAGGAATTTTGTATACCTACAAACAAAGTAGCAAAAATACTTTTGTAAAATATACTTGAAATTACTATAAAACAATCGATCGTCTCGCTTACATTACAAAAATATACATTTCATAACATCACATAATTAATAATAATATTAACTTACTAGGTACTTATTTATTCACTACAATCTAGCAAATGAATATAATTTATAAATTATAACATTATGTTTATGTACTTTTTTTGGTTTGGTTTTAAAAGGAACATCCAATCTTCTTATTTTTATAATAAAAGGAAATAATCAAATAAATAATCTCATCTTGACCTTATAATATTATTAATTTCATCGTTATTATTTAAAAATAATAATAAGCGCTAATAATAACATTTTCAATTTTATTTTTACTGAGTTTAATCGTTGTGACATGTGCGTTTGTAAAAACAATACCTTATGTTTTGTTTGTAATACAACTTATTACCTTATATTATATTATATACTAACCTAACGTAGCATTTGTCATTATTTCATACCAATACAATGATAGGCAAGGTTTAACAAAATCTCTAAAGTAATTGACAACCTTAAAATCCCAAACTTAAGGCGAAATCAACGAGTCTGCTAGCGAAATTCAAAATTTTCGTGTTTTTTTTTTGCAATTTGTACGCTAATTACACATAATAGAATTATGGCAGTCAATTTGCGGGAATGGCAGTATCATCTTTACATGTTTATATCAAAATCTTTGCATAAAAATGTCTATGCTAGGAAATTAGTCCGAGTATCTTGTTTTAAATGAGTAACTCGCAAATCTCGGACTAATTTCTTTAACTCGACACTTTCAAGCAGAGATTTTTATATAAACACGTGAAGACGACACTGGAATTCCCGCAATTTGACTGCCATAAGCCTATTATGTCTTATTAGCTTAAAAATCGCGAAAAACCACAAAAAATTGAATTTCGCGGGCACACCCGTGGCATACTTACAACCTTAAGGACAACCACTACGAGATAATTTATTGACTTTTTTCAAGTGCCTGTAAGTAAGGCACATGTGATATAAATCATCAGCCCCTAGATTGTGTAAGAAAAACGTATTCATCGTAATCGTAATCGTTTACAAGTTCTGCCCGCTTATTGGTTCCCTGATTTACGTCAGCCAATCGGGAGGCAGAACTTGCTAACCAAGATCCCAATCAGACCCCAAAATTATAAGCTGAGAAATTAATTTAGAGATTTCGTAGACTCGAATTTGCATTGTAAACGTTGAGTATTTATATTCTTTGGAATTCGTTTAGGAGTAACTTGTTAATCTCTTCATAATAATATATTCGTTAGTCCTTTCTAGCTATCATTCTAGTAGTTGGGATTATATAGAGAGTTTGTCTGATTTAAAAATGAACGCCCCTTCACTACATTTTCATTTTCATGTACTGCCTTTCAATAAAGAATATTATTATTATATATTCTCTTTTTAAAATTTAAAATGGAGTATAATTTGTCAGGTTTATACATTTAAAAGGGGTGGTTCAATACCACCTAAGGCGTATGAGCTTCAAGAATGAATTAAAAGCCTAATATTATGAAGTAATGGTGTAAAAACTAGAGCAAACATTATTTCCGCTCTCAAGAGCTTTAATTATTATTTGAGTTCTACATTGCCATATACATATAAATTATTATCAATAATTCAAAAAATATTTTTGAGAACAATCTTTCATACGTCAATGTATCTTTTCTCTTAATAATACCCATATTGCAGGAATGCATTAAAAATAACCTGTCCGCCATCTTGTTCCACCATGTTGGATTCAGAATGACGTCACACAGCTAACCATGAATTGACATCCAAAGTAAACGTTAGCAAAATCACAGCTCAATCGGTTGTAAATCTGCTTCAAACTTGAGTTGGAAGATTACACCCAAACAAACATGATTTAATACATACATAAATTGAAAGTTAAACAAAACCGGCCAAGTGCGAGTTGGACTCGCGCACCGAGGGTTTCGTATTACCCAACCGCAAACTGAACTTTGTTTTTTGAGGTTTATTATTAATACCAAAAAAACTACTAACTGGATCTCGTTCAAACCATTTTTCGGTGGAAGCTTGCGTAGTAATGTACATCATATATATTTTTTAGTTTTATTATTTTCTTATTTTCTTTATTTAAAAGTTACGGGAAGAGGACACATTTTACTACTTCGGAAGTGTCTCTCGCGTAAACTATTCAGTTTAGAAATAAATGATATTTCAAACCTCAAGATCATTTTTTAAGACCTATCCATAGATACGGGGACACGTATGGATTTGATGAAAAAAATTCTTTGAGTTTCAGTTCTAAGTATTTACCCCCTAAATTATTATTATTTTTTTATTTTTGTGTAAAAATCTGAATGCGGTTCACAGAATAAATCTATTTACCAAGTTTCAACAGTAAGTTCTATAAATAGTTTCGGAAAATAGTGGCTGTGATGTGACATACGGATGGACAGACAGACAGACATGACGAATCCATAAGGGTTCCTTTTTTTGCCATTTGGCAACGGAACTCTAAATAAAAGCTTGTAAATACGATTTTTTTACCTTAATGCTATGTTTTCAGAGTGTCGTCGAGTGTGACGTTGTATTTTCTTTTCAGGTCGTCCAGAAACTCGTGTTTTAGAAGTTCGAGGCATCTACAACAAAACAATATTAAGTACTGTTAAGAGAGCGTGAAGTAAATTATTATTTATGATATATTTTCTTGCAAGGGATTAATTAAATGAGTTTTTTAATTTAATGTTGACCACTCAGTGAGTTTTTGCCTAACACAATAAAAAAAAAACAACCAAGTGCGCGGCAGTCGTCTGAAATCGGTCAGTCGTGACGGCTGCTTGTAGTTTCCTTGATAACGTGACAAGTGAGCGTGGCTTGGCGGTACTCACATGCGGTAGTGTCGGTCGGCTCTAAAGGCGGTGATGTCCGGCGAGGGCGCGTGCGGCGTGTGCACCACGAACGCGTCCGGCAGCACCACCAGCCTGTACCCCTGCGCTCTCAGCTCAACGCTATGGGACACCTTATTACTTGTTAGCAGTACTCACATGCGGTAGTGTCGGTCGGCTCTAAAGGCGGTGATGTCCGGCGAGGGCGCGTGCGGCGTGTGCACCACGAACGCGTCCGGCAGCACCACCAGCCTGTACCCCTGCGCTCTCAGCTCAACGCTATGGGACACCTTATTACTTGTTAGCAGTACTCACATGCGGTAGTGTCGGTCGGCTCTAAAGGCGGTGATGTCCGGCGAGGGCGCGTGCGGCGTGTGCACCACGAACGCGTCCGGCAGCACCACCAGCCTGTACCCCTGCGCTCTCAGCTCAACGCTATGGGACACCTTATTACTTGTTAGCAGTACTCACATGCGGTAGTGTCGGTCGGCTCTAAAGGCGGTGATGTCCGGCGAGGGCGCGTGCGGCGTGTGCACCACGAACGCGTCCGGCAGCACCACCAGCCTGTACCCCTGCGCTCTCAGCTCAACGCTATGGGACACCTTATTACTTGTTAGCAGTACTCACATGCGGTAGTGTCGGTCGGCTCTAAAGGCGGTGATGTCCGGCGAGGGCGCGTGCGGCGTGTGCACCACGAACGCGTCCGGCAGCACCACCAGCCTGTACCCCTGCGCTCTCAGCTCAACGCTATGGGACACCTTATTACTTGTTAGCAGTACTCACATGCGGTAGTGTCGGTCGGCTCTAAAGGCGGTGATGTCCGGCGAGGGCGCGTGCGGCGTGTGTACCACGAACGCGTCCGGCAGCACCACCAGCCTGTACCCCTGCGCTCTCAGCTCAACGCTATGGGACACCTTATTACTTGTTAGCAGTACTCACATGCGGTAGTGTCGGTCGGCTCTAAAGGCGGTGATGTCCGGCGAGGGCGCGTGCGGCGTGTGCACCACGAACGCGTCCGGCAGCACCACCAGACTGTACCCCTGCGCTCTCAGCTCAACGCTATGGGACACCTTATTACTTGTTAGCAGTACTCACATGCGGTAGTGTCGGTCGGCTCTAAAGGCGGTGATGTCCGGCGAGGGCGCGTGCGGCGTGTGTACCACGAACGCGTCCGGCAGCACCACCAGCCTGTACCCCTGCGCTCTCAGCTCAACGCTATGGGACACCTTATTACTTGTTAGCAGTACTCACATGCGGTAGTGTCGGTCGGCTCTAAAGGCGGTGATGTCCGGCGAGGGCGCGTGCGGCGTGTGCACCACGAACGCGTCCGGCAGCACCACCAGCCTGTACCCCTGCGCTCTCAGCTCAACGCTATGGGACACCTTATTCCATCCGAAGCCCGAAAATCTTGTGTCGTACTTGGGCACTGTCCTGTGCACCACTAAATAGGGCTCGTAATCAGATTCCCACTCCACCTGAAACACGATAAGGTTCATTTGTTTGTTTACCATTACCACAATAGTATACCACCGAATATAATATTACTAACGTAAAGAAGTGACAGTCACACCCGTCAATGTATTACCGCAGCGCCGAGCGCGACACGATCAGTGGTATTCGTGGACACTGACAGTGAGCTGTCACTGTGGGATCGGTCGCGGCTCGCATCGCGTCGTTACGTACAGCTGGACTTTTGCCAGCCCTACGGGCTACGACGATCATTATTCACACATACAAATAGAATGCGTATAGGGCCGGTGCTTTTGTAGTAGTGTAGGTAGTTAAGTCATGTTATTTGTACTGAGTGTCAGGGGCCTGGTACAACTTACATCATAAGGCGCAGTGGCGGTGGTCCACTTGCTGTAGTTGGTGGCGCGGTGTCCGCGCGGCCACTCCCGGGCCCTGAACGGCGCGACGTCGCCCGTGGCGTGTCCGAGCAGCAGGCGGGCCATCAGCTCCTTCTTGTACCTTGGAGGCGACGCGCGGTACCGTTGCGTCTCGAATGCTGGTACCACTAGGCACTAAAAAGGATAAAAATGCAGAGATTCATTGCTAAAAAAACTTGAGTAAATTAATTTTTTTCACAATCCATACAATTCGTCATTTTGTGGTGGGCGCCATCTTGTTCACCTTTCTTATTCAACTAGTCAAACTTTTTTATTTGACACGCACGCACACACGCAAGCATGTACGCACGCACGCACGCACGCAAGCACGCACACACGCACGTACGCACACACGCACGTACGCACGCGTTTAAGGGTTGATCAGTTTGGTCGCAGTCCCCAGATGGTTGTACAGGCCCGCCATCGGCACGAAGTCCGCGTCCATCAGGAACACGTAGGGCGTGTTCACATTCTCCAGTTGAGGTCGATAGCTGTTACTAACCTTCTTCTGCGGGTAAGGGTTGATCAGTTTGGTCGCAGTCCTCAGATGGTTGTACAGGCCCGCCATCGGCACGAAGTCCGCGTCCATCAGGAGCACGTAGGGCGTGTTCACATTCTCCAGTTGAGGTCGATAGTTGTTACTAACCTTCTTCTGCGGGTAAGGGTTGATCAGTTTGGTCGCAGTCCTCAGATGGTTGCACAGGCCCGCCATCGGCACGAAGTCCGCGTCCATCAGGAGCACGTAGGGCATGTTCACATTCTCCAGTTGAGGTCGATAGTTGTTACTAACCTTCTTCTGCGGGTAAGGGTTGATCAGTTTGGTCGCAGTCCTCAGATGGTTATACAGGCCCGCCATCGGCACGAAATCGCGTCCATCAGGAACACGTAGGGCGTGTTCACATTCTCCAGTTAGGGTCGATAGCCGCTACTAACCTTCTTCTGAGGGTAAGGGTTGATCAGTTTGGTCGCAGTCCTCAGATGGTTGTACAGGCCCGCCATCGGCACGAAGTCCGCGTCCATCAGGAACACGTAGGGCGTGTTCACATTCTCCAGCGCCACGTTCCGCAGGTAGTTCACTGGGTAATGCAACTGAAGAAATTCTGATCATTATCTTAAAAAATATCCTATTAAAAACTTTTTGAAGGGCATAATACACATACACACATACAATTAATACACATACACATACATAAGACCGGTTGCGAACATAAATATCTTTTTATCAGATTGAATGCTTCTTCACATTTCTCTGACCATACAAATTTCTCGTTTTTTCGTAATAAATTGTGTAATGGATCTAAGATAATTGCACTTCTTGGTATATAGTCATGGTAGAAGTTTATTTTTCCCAAAAATTGTCTGATGTTCTTTTGCGTCTTAGGAGTTGGAAAGTTCCTTATTGAAATCAAATTGTCTTTTAGTGGTCTTACTGAATTGTTCTGAATTATATGGCCGAGGTATTTTACCGAGTCTGAAGCAAAGGTACATTTCTTAAACTTCAGTCTAAAGCCTTCTTTAATTATTGCCTCTAATACATTTCTAATGTGCCTTATATGTTCTTCAAAGGTAGACGAGTATATCAAAATATCATCAATATAGTTAACAGAGTATCCTGTGAGATTGTGTTTTCTTAGAATATTGCTTAAGATTCTCTGGAAAATTGCTGGTGATGTTTTCAAGCCAAAAGGGAGGCAGGTCCACTGGAAGTGGCCATCTTGTGTGACAAATCCTGTTTTACTTCTGTCTTCCACCCGTAATGGTATTGCCCAAAATGCTGAGTTTATATCTAGTGTAGTAAAATACTTGCAATTTCTAGTTTTAATAATTAGATCATCTATCAAAGGAAATGGTTGAGCTTGTGGTATAACTATTTTGTTTAACTCTCTGAAATCTACACATAAACGGGATTTTCTATTTTCACCTTTTTTAAACGCCAATGTCACTGGAGCAGCGAAAGGACTGTATGATTCTTCTATTAAATTGTTCTTTAGTAACATCGATATTTGCTCTTCAATTTCTAATCTATCTTGTATTGTACATCTGTATGGTCTTTTACTACAATATTTATTTACTTGTAAATCTATGCGAGCTTCATAATCTTTAACTGAACCTATATCATACTTGTCCTTAGCAAATATTGTTTTATATTCCTTTATAATTTTCTCTATCTCAATTTTCTTTTGATTATCTAAAATCTAAATGGTCTGTCATACTTATAAATTCCTCTGTTTCTATGTGTTCATTGAAATTTACTGTATGTTTTTTTATATTATTATCTTCATTTCTGTTATCTTTAGACATCCTGTCTATTTTATTTGTTACTTTCTTTTGTTCTATCTGCAAGTTCTCATTTTGGGTTAATCTGAATTTCTTTATCATATCTAATCCGATTATGAAATCATCAAAATCTTCATTTTCTACTATGTATACATCCACCTCTTCTTCTAAATCAAATATTTTAATTTTTATTGTTATCAAGCCATCCATCTTCTTCACACCATTAACCGTTTTCATGTATGCTATGTTCACATCATCTTTTTTTTCTTTTACTTTTATTAATCTTGAATTTATTATAGAAATCTGTGAGCCTGAATCATAAATACCACTCACTTCTAGTTTATTTTCTAATAAAAGCTTGATTTTGATTAATGGTGTGCTTACTAGTTTTTTTCAGTATTTATGTCTACTTCAATTATGGAGTTATTGTTTACATTTTTAGTTTTAAGAACTTTTTCAGGTTCATTTTTATTTTTCTTGAACCAACATGACTCCTCCGGATGATATCTAATTCCTTTGTCCAAAGACTCACAAGTCTTACATGACTTCTTCTCATAAGTTTTATTTTTATTATAAAATGTACTGCTCTTTATGTTAGTTGAGTTTTTCTTATACATCGTGCCTTCATATTTTCTTATCTCGTTGAACAAGTCAGTAGTGTTGTTGAGTTGATCCCTGTTTAACTTATTTAAGATAAATCCAGGTAAACCAGTTGCAATAAGATCTATCATTGTTTTGGAATCTATAGATTTGTTTATATCTAATAAAAGCCGTTCTTTTTTTATGGCATAATCAATTAACTGTCCTTCTTTATACCTAAATGCGAGAGCATATGTGACTATGTCCCATCCTTGGTTTTTAAAAGTTTCTAAAAACTTGTCTTTCCATTCACTCCATTCAGAATTTATTGTTAGTTTTATGATCATCGAGCTATACCAATCCAAACAAGGTTTATCTAAAAATAACCTCAAAATATCTATTTTTGTCTCATCTTTTGTTATATTAAAGCGCGCACACTCTTTTTCAAAAATTTCTATCCATTGCATCGCATTAGGATTTTTGCTTGTGAATTTTTCAATAATAAATTTTTCTGAGATATGTTTTAAGTTATGTTGATTTTCTTTCTTAGTTGTAGTTTCTATTAATTGTTCCAAGATTTGTTGCAAAGTGTCATTTTTGTCCTTTGCTTGTGTTGTGCTCACTTCATCTAAATATTGATCTAAAAATTGCATATTACCTTCCTCATCTACATATGTCTTCTTTAGATTTTCATCCAACTTTATCCATACTTTTCTACTCTGGTGTCTTTTTTTAATGCTATTTTTTACTTTTGCGAAAGTGTTCGTTTTAACAATATATGTATGATGACTCACCGGCTTCAGTTCCTCGGGTAAAACATAACATGTTCCTTCTTCAGTACATATTGAAGTTATGGCTAATACATTTGATTTGCCATCATTTGAGGCTATCATCGTAAACTCAAACTGAAGCCGGTCCATATTCTCTTAGTTCACAAAAATGTCGTTTTATAAGACATTGAGGATCTCCAAAATTAAACCACAAATTGTTTCTCTGAAATAACAAAGTTTTGTTTTATTACAAGTTTTGTTTTATTTTACAATTATCTAGTTATTATCAAGTTACGACAATTACACTTCTATCTCACCTGAAATAACAAAGAAACGACATTTAAAGTTCACTATATCTCGAGTCCTCAATCACATTCTTTCTATGAGTTTTTATTACGATAACAATGCACAAAACAATTTCAGCGTCCCTCGCCATTTTAAATCATCGACACAGATCACTAATCATAGGTACAGACAGCTGATACGCGAAGCGCGGCAAATTCAAATGAATGAAATGTCACTCATTTCATTACATACAGTTACAATCAAAATCAGTGTAAATTAAATGACTTGTTTATTATTATTTATTTTATTAAATTTAATTGGTGTCTATATAACCTTTTCTAGGCGCGTGGTACAGGTAAAGGCTCGCTACCGTAAAGTAACCGACAACTCACACCGTAACCATAATGGACAACTCTGAAAAAAGATTTACATACGTTTTTTGAGTTTTCACTTCTGTCGATGACCGTATTAGCTATTTTTCCGACAACTCAACAGAGTGACCGCAGACCAAGAATCGACGTATAAATTTAGTGAGCTCTGCGCAGGCTCCCTAGACATATCTCAACGAATAAGCTTCGATATTTGATTACCGTGTCATGTTTGAAGACCAAATGGTAGCCGATGTTAGTCCTAGCGCTCAGCGTGGACGACCAGTCGCGTATGAAGCTCTCCAGCTTCGTGACCTCGCAGTCTGACAAATAAATGGCCGCGCTTATCGGACCTAGAAAAATATATATTCTTTCACAAATCCACCACAACTCACAAGCCTACAGCTCTTCACAAACAATCAGATCAGGACCTAGGTTTCATTATTTTTTAGGTTTCTGTACCTAAAGGGTAAAATGGGACCCTACGACTTAAGACTCCGCTGTCAGTCAGTCTGTCACTAGGCTGTATCTCATGAACCGTAATAGTAAGACAATTGAGATTTTCAAATATCAAAAGTATTTCAAATATCAAAAAATTTCAAAAGTATTTTTGTTGCCGTTATAACAACAACTAATACTAAAAACAAATTTTGGACTCCCCTTTACAAATTTGACTTTGTAGAAAGGGGGGTCCAAAATTTGTTGTTTGTGTGGATGAGAAGGGGATGAGTTTTGAAAATTCCATTTTTTTTAGATGTCCATGTAGCACACGTGCGTGCGCAACTTGACGCGCTGCGCCGCGCGGAAACTCACGCACAGGTCCGGATGATCCACCTGAGAATGTGCTCACCTTCCCAATGCTTCACCAGCCTCTCTAGGAACTGCAGCCTGTCCATAGACAGCTGCAGCACGAGCGTCACGTCGAAGCTGTCGACGTGCACGTAGCTGTAGTCCATGTAGTACACGTGCGTGCGCATCTTGACGCGCTGCGCCGCGCGGAAACTCACGCACAGGTCCGGATGATCCACCTGAGAATGTGCTCACCTTCCCAATGCTTCACCAGCCTCTCTAGGAACTGCAGCCTGTCCATAGACAGCTGCAGCACGAGCGTCACGTCGAAGCTGTCGACGTGCACGTAGCTGTAGTCCATGTAGTACACGTGCGTGCGCATCTTGACGCGCTGCGCCGCGCGGAAACTCACGCACAGGTCCGGATGATCCACCTGAGAATGTGCTCACCTTCCCAATGCTTCACCAGCCTCTCTAGGAACTGCAGCCTGTCCATAGACAGCTGCAGCACGAGCGTCACGTCGAAGCTGTCGACGTGCACGTAGCTGTAGTCCATGTAGTACACGTGCGTGCGCATCTTGACGCGCTGCGCCGCGCGGAAACTCACGCACAGGTCCGGATGATCCACCTGAGAATGTGCTCACCTTCCCAATGCTTCACCAGCCTCTCTAGGAACTGCAGCCTGTCCATAGACAGCTGCAGCACGAGCGTCACGTCGAAGCTGTCGACGTGCACGTAGCTGTAGTCCATGTAGTACACGTGCGTGCGCATCTTGACGCGCTGCGCCGCGCGGAAACTCACGCACAGGTCCGGATGATCCACCTGAGAATGTGCTCACCTTCCCAATGCTTCACCAGCCTCTCTAGGAACTGCAGCCTGTCCATAGACAGCTGCAGCACGAGCGTCACGTCGAAGCTGTCGACGTGCACGTAGCTGTAGTCCATGTAGTACACGTGCGTGCGCATCTTGACGCGCTGCGCCGCGCGGAAACTCACGCACAGGTCCGGATGATCCACCTGAGAATGTGCTCACCTTCCCAATGCTTCACCAGCCTCTCTAGGAACTGCAGCCTGTCCATAGACAGCTGCAGCACGAGCGTCACGTCGAAGCTGTCGACGTGCACGTAGCTGTAGTCCATGTAGTACACGTGCGTGCGCATCTTGACGCGCTGCGCCGCGCGGAAACTCACGCACAGGTCCGGATGATCCACCTGAGAAAGTGCTCACCTTCCCAATGCTTCACCAGCCTCTCTAGGAACTGCAGCCTGTCCATAGACAGCTGCAGCACGAGCGTCACGTCGAAGCTGTCGACGTGCACGTAGCTGTAGTCCATGTAGTACACGTGCGTGCGCATCTTGACGCGCTGCGCCGCGCGGAAACTCACGCTCAGGTCCGGATGATCCACCTGAGAATGTGCTCACCTTCCCAATGCTTCACCAGCCTCTCTAGGAACTGCAGCCTGTCCATAGACAGCTGCAGCACGAGCGTCACGTCGAAGCTGTCGACGTGCACGTAGCTGTAGTCCATGTAGTACACGTGCGTGCGCATCTTGACGCGCTGCGCCGCGCGGAAACTCACGCACAGGTCCGGATGATCCACCTGAGAATGTGCTCACCTTCCCAATGCTTCACCAGCCTCTCTAGGAACTGCAGCCTGTCCATAGACAGCTGCAGCACGAGCGTCACGTCGAAGCTGTCGACGTGCACGTAGCTGTAGTCCATGTAGTACACGTGCGTGCGCATCTTGACGCGCTGCGCCGCGCGGAAACTCACGCACAGGTCCGGATGATCCACCTGAGAAAGTGCTCACCTTCCCAATGCTTCACCAGCCTCTCTAGGAACTGCAGCCTGTCCATAGACAGCTGCAGCACGAGCGTCACGTCGAAGCTGTCGACGTGCACGTAGCTGTAGTCCATGTAGTACACGTGCGTGCGCATCTTGACGCGCTGCGCCGCGCGGAAACTCACGCTCAGGTCCGGATGATCCACCTGAGAATGTGCTCACCTTCCCAATGCTTCACCAGCCTCTCTAGGAACTGCAGCCTGTCCATAGACAGCTGCAGCACGAGCGTCACGTCGAAGCTGTCGACGTGCACGTAGCTGTAGTCCATGTAGTACACGTGCCTGCGCATCTTGACGCGCTGCGCCGCGCGGAAACTCACGCACAAGTCCGGATGATCCACCTGAGAATGTGCTCACCTTCCCAATGCTTCACCAGCCTCTCTAGGAACTGCAGCCTGTCCATAGACAGCTGCAGCACGAGCGTCACGTCGAAGCTGTCGACGTGCACGTAGCTGTAGTCCATGTAGTACACGTGCGTGCGCATCTTGACGCGCTGCGCCGCGCGGAAACTCACGCACAGGTCCGGATGATCCACCTGAGAATGTGCTCACCTTCCCAATGCTTCACCAGCCTCTCTAGGAACTGCAGTCTGTCCATAGACAGCTGCAGCACGAGCGTCACGTCGAAGCTGTCGACGTGCACGTAGCTGTAGTCCATGTAGTACACGTGCGTGCGCATCTTGACGCGCTGCGCCGCGCGGAAACTCACGCTCAGGTCCGGATGATCCACCTGAGAATGTGCTCACCTTCCCAATGCTTCACCAGCCTCTCTAGGAACTGCAGCCTGTCCATAGACAGCTGCAGCACGAGCGTCACGTCGAAGCTGTCGACGTGCACGTAGCTGTAGTCCATGTAGTACACGTGCGTGCGCATCTTGACGCGCTGCGCCGCGCGGAAACTCACGCACAGGTCCGGATGATCCACCTGAGAATGTGCTCACCTTCCCAATGCTTCACCAGCCTCTCTAGGAACTGCAGCCTGTCCATAGACAGCTGCAGCACGAGCGTCACGTCGAAGCTGTCGACGTGCACGTAGCTGTAGTCCATGTAGTACACGTGCGTGCGCATCTTGACGCGCTGCGCCGCGCGGAAACTCACGCACAGGTCCGGATGATCCACCTGAGAATGTGCTCACCTTCCCAATGCTTCACCAGCCTCTCTAGGAACTGCAGCCTGTCCATAGACAGCTGCAGCACGAGCGTCACGTCGAAGCTGTCGACGTGCACGTAGCTGTAGTCCATGTAGTACACGTGCGTGCGCATCTTGACGCGCTGCGCCGCGCGGAAACTCACGCACAGGTCCGGATGATCCACCTGAGAATGTGCTCACCTTCCCAATGCTTCACCAGCCTCTCTAGGAACTGCAGCCTGTCCATAGACAGCTGCAGCACGAGCGTCACGTCGAAGCTGTCGACGTGCACGTAGCTGTAGTCCATGTAGTACACGTGCGTGCGCATCTTGACGCGCTGCGCCGCGCGGAAACTCACGCACAGGTCCGGATGATCCACCTGAGAATGTGCTCACCTTCCCAATGCTTCACCAGCCTCTCTAGGAACTGCAGCCTGTCCATAGACAGCTGCAGCACGAGCGTCACGTCGAAGCTGTCGACGTGCACGTAGCTGTAGTCCATGTAGTACACGTGCGTGCGCATCTTGACGCGCTGCGCCGCGCGGAAACTCACGC
Organism: Coenonympha glycerion; assembly: GCA_963855885.1. NCBI lineage: Eukaryota > Metazoa > Arthropoda > Insecta > Lepidoptera > Nymphalidae > Coenonympha > Coenonympha glycerion. Next base: position 6,128,969 of record OY979648.1, on the reverse strand, counting down.
ACAGATCCGAATGATTCATCTGTACAAAAGATACCTTTTTTTAAGTCGGTTTAACGTTGTCCGTAACCGTTTTAGATGTCTCTAGCAAATAATAACAAGTCTTGAAATGATGTTATCCTTAACAGGATGCCCCTAGCATAATTTTTCAGGTCTCCAATTAATGTCATACATAACATAATTTTACGGAATTTTTACGACTTAATAAAACCTTTAAAACAACTCCACTCCACGCGCAACGGGCGAACAATCGCCTACTCGCGGATACGTCCCAGAGAAGAGAAGAAGAAGAAGATGCCTTTTTAAAATTGACATATAACATCTTTAACTAACCTTATAAGTGACGACCTCGGTTTGTGAACATCTGTGTAACTTTTCTCTCAAAAGATTTCCATCGAAATTTACGTATGATTGGTGTATGTTCCTGAAGAACTCAGAATCCCTTGTTCTAATGTTGTATTTGCTTGGAGAATTCCAATGAATTATCTGAAATGATTATTAATAAAGGATAATATTACATTGAAAGAAAACTCCTAACTCATTGACTGACTTAATACTGCAAAGCCTTCGTATGGCTCTCGGATCTAAAGAGTCGAGATTTCTTTTACAGTGTAGGCAAGGAATAAGACATGTTGCTCGTTCGTTATTTCTTCACGCCACAACTACTAAACCGGTTTGGCTGTTTGCAAAGGAAATTATACCCTTGATTAACACAGGTTTTTTAGCATATAAAAGTCTACATTCTCACGGAAATTTTAAGGATCCAATGTCAACGCGGGCGAAAACCTAGTATAAAAATAAATCGGCCAAGTAGGAGTCGGACTCGCGCACGAAAGATTTCGATACCATCCATTATGTTAAAAAAACTGCAAATATTTGTTGTTATAGCGACAACAGAAATAATAAACATCATCTGTAATAATTTAAACTGTCTATCGCGGTTCAAGAGATACAGCTTGATGACAGACAGACGGACGGCGGACAACGTCTCAATCATACGACGTGTCGGTTACGGTAACAGCGGCAAGAATTCAATGGTTTTTCCCCATCTCAAAATTACTCTACATTCATTAATAAGTTTTCACTTTTAAAAAAAACCTGATACAGAGGTGTCCGTTACGGTAACAATGTGAGGTGTCGGTCGGTAATCAATTCAATGGTGTTTACCCATCTCTAAAATGTCCAATGCTCCTAAATAACTTTTCACGGTGGGGAAGTCGCGAGTTGCCTAAAGAGATTTCACTTAAAAAACGGTTTACCTTCACATTTTTAACATCCTCCCCATAGCAACTCTTAGCAAGCGTAAGCGTGGACATCTGAACGTTGTACTGGCAGCTCATATTATGCACAATGTGGGGGTTCATCTTGATCATAGCGTTGATGACGTCTTGGTCGGCAAGTTTGGTCTCTTTCAGCCATTCCAGGTGAGTTTTGACAGTTTTATGCCAGAGGGCGGTCCAGTTGAGGGTTTTGCGGATCTTGTACAGATCTAGCAGCATCACCCCCGTGTTGAAGCCTCGCCCGACCGCCGGCCATCGGCTGTCTGTGAAGTACCAGTTGCTTTCATTCTCCACTAACCCAATGAACTGGAATGCAACAGGTTTTTTGTTATCCTCTATTTTGGAATACGCAAAAATACTAGTATATGATACCTGTGATCTGCAGTGCTAGCATGGGCAGGGGACTACTTTGTCCCAAGGAAAAGGACAAAATTTTATCCCTTTCTACGTTTTTGTTTATCTCCCTAGCATGGGCACACGAGTGGAGAAAATACTCCCTTGCTTAAAACCGGTTTGACTATGATTAGTCTCGAGGGTTTATGTCTTGTGAAATGTCAAATAGTGATAAATTTTTCCCTTTCCCTTTGGCCATGCTAAGGCGACTATTTTCCCCCTTTTATGAGGACAAAATCGGGGGAATACGATTTTATCCACTGCCCATGCTAGGGGTGCTATTATGACACAGTGTTATAGTTGTGTATGGCTATCGTTCATACTTCATTAGCTGTACAATATTTTTCTTTATTATTAAATCAGACAGCCATACAGATATAGTGTCTTTTCTTCAGACACATATGTCATGACTCATGCGAGCTCATATATCGCTCTACAACTTATACATACTTGACTGCGATTTCACCTGATGGTGAGTGAGCTGAAGATGTTATTGTGCTAACTTGGTAGGAGTTACATTTTTTGTACTAAAAATAACCCCTTATGGTTTACACACAGCATCGCGCCGGAACGTCAAATCGCTCGCTTGGCAGTGCGTCTTTGCTGCTAGGATGGTAACTAATCACGGCCGAAGACTCCCACCAATTAAAAAATTATAAAATTCTAAGGAGGACCATGGCAGGAACCGAATGCGCGACTTTTGTTTAGCTGATTTGCAATAAAGAAGTTATAGAACTATTTATTGTTGAGACTTACCATCACTTACCATCAGGTAGAATGGCAGTCAAGAAATAGCTTGTAGAGTGTAAAAATATAATTACCTGCTCATCAGTCATATTAGTGAACATATGCCACAGCTCAGCGACATCAATCAAGAACGTCAAGTCGGAGTCCAGTACAATCACTTGTTTCAATGAAGTGGGCAGTATGCTGGGGAACAGTAGCTTGACTAACGCGTACACGCCCGAATAGTGAGTGTTCGGGATCCAACTTACTTCTGACAACCTGTTCTGGGCGTTGTAGCAAGAGTAACTTACTGCAATAATAAAATTAATTCATTTATTTTAATGTATAGGAAGTTCAATCCACGAAGAAGCACGCCACTCCAACTCCTTACAAATCGCATGAAACATAAGTGATTATTAATTAGTGGGTGCAAGAGAGCTATTAGATCCATATACAAAATGAAGCCACGCGAATCTCTTCGCCAAAAATTTAAAGAAATAGGCATTCTTACAGTGGTGTGTCAATACATTTATAATTGTCTACTGTTTGTACGTCAAAATATTAATAATTACAATAAACGGATAGATATAAGTAATCGTCCAATTAGAAGTGGAGCACATAAGTTAGTTGTAGTGCCACAACGTTTGCGTAAGGTACAGAAGTCCTTTGTGGGGTTGAGTGTACGCTTCTACAATATGATCCCGAAGTCTGTCTTGGACTTACCTTTGCACCGGTTTAAAGATACTGTCAAAAAACATCTAATAAATCATGGTTACTACACCATTGAAGAATTTTTAAATAACAAAGATTCTTGGAACGATAGTGATATGCTTCCATCTCCTCACGAGATATCTTAAAAATATTGTTTCATACTAAGTACTAAAATTGTATATTGAGACATTTTTTGAAAAGAGCAAGTACCGAGTTTCTTGCCAGTTCTTCTCGGTGCAAACCTGCTTTCCGAACCTGGCGGTAGAGTCCCGACATTTCATGAGAGCTTATATCTAAGCCTATGTGAAATAAAGAATTTTATTTCATTTCATTTCATTTCATTTCATCTTCGTAGATTGAAAAACCTTATAATTTGCTATTTAAAAAATAAGGTAAAACTAAGTTCCACTTGCTTAGCGATGAAAACATTGTGATTGTGTGTATGCCTGAGAGTTCTTCACATTCTCAAATGGTACCAATTCAAAATAATCAAGATCCATCTTTTTAAATGTCGATGATAAGACAACATTTGTTTTATTTAAATGTTGCTTTTATTACAGATCAGTCTACATAAACGGGAGAAACAAATATGTGCATATTTGTAAATTTAATAAATTTGCATATTTATTAATTTCTTGTCTTTCAAATATCTAATTGCAGGTTAACATACCGTCAGGTAAGTCCCAAGTGTCAAACAATTTACTGAGAGTCCTTTGGGACCCTGTGTCCACAACAAAATGGAAGTGCAAGGGGTTCTGGCGGTGATGAAGCAGTGACTTCAACATTGGAGTTAGGACTCGCGTGCATTTTCCCATGCACACTAGAGATATGTGCACCGTTTCACACAGAGTGCCTTGCTCATCAGGGATCTGAAAAATTATAATGAGCAGTCAGTCCACAGATAGTCAGATTTCAAACTTTCTATTATTTACTTATTTTGTATTTTTTATTTATGCAAACATCACACCATAGCTTAAAGAACAGACCTACTCTGTGAAAACCAAAATAAACAGTTATCACCATTAAATCTTTGTATTTACCGACTATTTATGCCAGTAAGTTTCCATTTGAGGTACCAAACATAACATTCTGGTAACTACCACTTATCAACAAGAAATCACTGAGAAACAAATTATCATCAAGGATCAGGCTTTGAATAGAGTCTCTTTCATTCGAAGCCGAGCTTTTAAGAGGGTTACAGAAAAAGAGTAAACACTAAAGAGTTAACCTCAAGCTATTACAAGGCAGAGGGCCTTATACCCGTTCGCTAGTCTATTGTCATAAATAACTTAGAATAGGTACGAGAATAAACGAAGCGAGATCGGAACTTGAGGGCATCCCGAACACCCAGAAATATGAGCACAAAAATAAAACATACTTGTGGAACAGAGTAACCATTGTCAGACCCCACAACATGATGTGGCACTATATTGAGAGAGAGTTGCTTCTTTATAACTTTGTTTTCCGTCTCCAACACACCAATCCTGGATATCAACCACCAGTAGTACACCACGGACACCGCCACCCAGATCCCCAGCGGCACGCCTAGCCAGGGTCGAAAAAATAAACAGGTGACCACATTCCTAGACGTGAAATTCATTTTGGAAGCTTCATAATACCAATGTTACTTGTAGGTCTTGGTTTTGGGAATCTTTTGTCATGTTCCTTTTTATTATTATAATGCAATGTGTCTCCTGTAAAAAGTTATACATACAGAATATTATGAAACAAAGTAAGAATTATTTTATCGTGATAATTGCCGGTGTTTTTCTTTTATTGAATTCAGAAATCAGAATGAATTTTTACCGAAATGATTTTTGCTGGGTTCATAAAAAAAAAGATAATAATCACTGGATGGGCGGGAGGCAATGTGGCAAATACTATCAATTCAACGGGGAATATTCTATACTTTTATTATAATAATATATTCAATCCTAAAATATAAAAAAAAAATACTGAAATCACAGTAGGAAATTGCCAATTTCATAAAATTTTAAATTGTACCTAAAACTAAATTGTAACCAATTGACAGCTGATGATTTTGACACCATGTTGACACTTGACAGTTGACACATTTTTTATGTCAGTCTCAGATTGAGAAACCACAGATAACAGTAAAGATTTGTAGAAGAGCTATGATCAAAACTATGGAGTTTATCTTTCATAAGACAAGCTGAAAAGGAGAATGCCGATTCTTGTATGAAAATTGGGCTATACCTTGCGTCTTAACCAAATGATCGGTAAAACATTAGAAATATTCTCAATATTATGTAAAAAAAAAAGATTAGTAAGATATTAACAGGGAAATTGTTATAATCTGATTTTCTAAGTGGTTAATTTTCTAAGTTTTATATGTGGCATAGCGGTTCCACATGTTTCGAAACGTTGAATTACTTTTTTTTATAATACTTTTGAACCCCTGTTCACATTTCACTAAAATAAATATATGCGATATTAAAATTTGAAAGAAGATTATTCATGCATACGTGCTTCAGACGCAGAGAGACGCAAATCTAGCCCATTTTCTGGCATTCTCCTTTAGTCAAACCTGAGTCGAACGAATAATGATCGGTGATACAAAGTAATGGAGGTACATTACTGTTCTACCTATTTGGTATAGTCAATATTTGGTAAAATCGTTAATTTTATGTATAGGTGCTAGTTATGTAAATGTTTTGCACACATTGTATTCAATTTTCCGAGGCTGGTTACGTACTACCCAACTACTAACAAGACGAAGCCAAGCGATTTAGCCTTCCGGTGCGATGTTGTGTAGCAATAGCGTTGTATCTCTACATTTTGTAACTTGCGAACATCTATCACGTATAATATTCACTCCCAACGAGTTGATAAATGAGAGCATACAACGTCATTGATCTATAATACCTATATACAACGTGCTTTAGATACCTTGCATTTTATGCCTCTGGCATATCACATAGACAGCCAAAGGTAGACAGCCCTACAACAAAAGACTAGCCAACGAGCTAAGAGTTTAAAATATTATCTCTTCGCAGCAGACGCAAAATACAATTGATCTGTGTTTATTGCACAAAATAATACATAACAAAGTAAAGAGCAATATCCTACTTGAACGAATCTTTCTTTCAGTGCCAAGAAAGTACCTATCCCCGTTACTGTACGAGGTCGACACGTAAAACCTTCCATATAGTTACCCTTTGGTAGAACGCGACTCAGTAGTCAATGGTAGTCAAGCCCCTATAGCCCGCATATGTGCCGAATATAATGAAATGGCTAAAGCTTTACCTGGCATCGACATATTTCATAATACTTACTCTGTTTTTAAAAAAATGCTCACTGATTACCTATCGGCGAGCCTTCCTTCGAGATTTTTTAAAATTATAATTCACTATTATTTATGTATACTAGCTGACGTGGCAAACGTTGTTTTGCCCTTGGGGATTTAAAAAATAGTAGAATTGAGATTTAAACTATCCTATCTCTCAAGTTGGATCGAACTGCACATGGTGTGCGAATTTTATTATAATCGGTTAAGTGGTTTAGGAGTCCATTGAGGACAAACATTGTGACACGAGATTTATATATATTAAGAATAAATATATATATTGTAATTTGTAGTACCTATCAGTATGTCTTTTTTCCCCTTTTTTACAATGTTGTGTTACCTATAAATATACATGTAAGTGCAAGTGTGTCCTAAATAAATAAATAAATAAATCTACAGCTCATCGCCACGGGTTCGATTCCTGCCACGAGCCTGTTTAGAACTTTATGATTCCTAATTTGGGTCTGCGGCCGTGTCTAGTGTCTACCACCCTACTAGCAAAGAAAAATGCCAAGCAATTTAGCGTTCCGGCGCGATGCTGTGTAGAAACACTTAGGAAGTATTTACTCCTTCAAGAAGTACGATAACAATATCAGCTTCGGCTGCATCGTCACTTACCATACTCGTAAGGTGAGATCGCAATCAAGTACCTACTAACTTGAAGTGTAAATAAATAATTAAATAAATAGATAAAATTACCAGTCTGTAATTTTTAAAGAGTTGGTAGGTGGAGTAATTTAGAGGTTACTGAGTGTATAATTCAATAAAAGGCAAAGTCAGTTAAGTTTTATCTTTATTAATAAATTAGGCGTAATTTTCAAACGTAGAAAAAATAATAAATATAACAAAGGTATTTTATATAATTCGACTTTCATTTATAAAATGCACCTCAAATATAAAATTGGTAACAATATTAATTGTTTATGAAAAAAAACAGAGGAGGGTCAACTTCTCTATTCAACGCGTAGGTACTTTAGGTATATTTTTTTTACGTATTAAATTACGGTATTTGTTACCTATCTACAAACATTTCGAAGAAAGGTGGGATAAAACATACGTAGGTAAGTAAGTATAATCCAGGTAAATAGTCGTCGATCGCGCTCAAATAATGTTACGAAAGTAAATTCTCTTCAAAAGGCTAAATTATAAGTAAAATCATAATAAATATTCTATAAAATGACTCGCACGTGCGATATAATGTAACGATAAAGAATGGAGCACAAATAAAGGGTTCGAAGATTTTCATCGGGCTCGATAAATTTTATTTTATTTTAGGTTGCGACCGTTTGCGGTTGTTCGAACGTTTGCAGTTGTTGCCATTTTCTTGAAAATTTCAGAATATCGCGGGCGGTCAGACTCAGCACCTCTTTAATTTATTTATATAAATATCCCCACAAAATATTCCATGTGTCTACTGTCAAGACTTCTAGTCCAAAATCGACAATTAATTAAACTTAATTCCTAAATAGACTTAGGTATTAGAGAAAAATTAAAACTTATTAAAAAAATAATTTGGTCATTTGGTTTATCTACTTAATTAATTTCCGTTTCTCCTGTCCATGCTTTGCTCGTCTGTGGTTGCTGTGGATATTGCGGTTGCTGTTGGTACGGCTGTGGTTGTGCAAACGTCTCAGTAGTTTGCGGTTGATACGGTTGCGCAAACGTTTCGGTCGTTTGCGGTTGGTATGGTTGTGCGAACGTTTCTGATGGTTGTGGTTGGTACGGTTGCGCGAACGTTTCGGATGGTTGTGGGGAATCCAGTCCGTACGGGTACGCGCTGTCACTGTCAACCTTGACAGGTTCCGTCGGTTCAGGACTTTCCTCGGTCATGTCTTTCTTATACGGGATGGACTCATCGTCCGAATTCAATTTCAGTTGCTCATCCGGGTCGAAGCTTCGCGTTCTGTAAAAGATTAATGAATTCTGTCAAAAGCCGAGACACTTCGTCCTATTTTCAATGTGCATTTGACTTGCGGCATTAGCCGCTTTACGCGGCGCCATGTAGAGCGCCAAGATTTGCTGTCAAATGTTCGTGTAGTACCTATGAGGTATAGATCAATGAGGTACCGAATTTGCTTCCCTAGGTGACGCCATCTTATGCGCCACTTTACAGATTAAAAATAGACACGCTTGTTAACCAAAAATTTTGTTCATAAATTCCCATTAAGTAACCCTATAATATTGGTTCCCGAAACATTATTTTCTGCAGTTTTGTACATTTGTATCTATCGGGAACCAATCTATGAAGTAAATGTCGAGTATTGCTGACCAAAGTTTTTATGAAAATCGAGGTATTAAGTCGTTCTCATCCCCTTTCTTCTCTTTCCTCCTCTTGAGGAAGCGGTAGCTGATGCAGATGAGCGCTATCAAAGACGACAATGACGACGAAATCGACTCACTTGATCTGCATAAACTAAAGTAGTTTTTACCGCGTAGATACCTCCTCTTTCCTCCTCTTGAAGACGCCGTAGCCGATGCGGATGAGCGCTATTAAAGACGACAATGATGACAAAATTGACTCACTTGATTTGTATAAAAGTCGTTTTCATCTCGTTCCTCCTCTTTCCTCCTCTTGAGGACGCCGTAGCCGATGCAGATGAGCGATATGAAAGACGACAATGACGAAAAAATGGACTCACTTGATAGGAATAAAGTCGTTCTCGTCCCGTTCCTCCTCTTTCCTCCTCTTGAGCACGCGGTATCCGATGCAGATGAGCACTATCACGATTGGCACCATGATAGCGCTGATGATGCCCCACGTCGTGCCGAGGGTGCGCGCCGAGTACTCTTGGTTACCTATAGGAGAAATATTGAGTTCGATATATGAAATGAGATAACACAACGAGTAACTGTAGCCATATCACTTACGTATTGCATTTATTAAAATTATTTTCTTAAGAATACTTTACTTTTAAAATGTCTATGAATGACAAATTATTATATCCGATCGCAAAATAGGTCACGTGAATTCCGCGCAGACAACTGCCATTCTCAAATGAACATTTTGTGGTAAGGGTACCAAAAGCAATCTATGAAAAGCTTTTTTAGATTTAGTAGAATTTTCCTTAGCAATATTCAATGAGTTATTAATAAAATTTAATAGATCAGTTTTTAATAAAGGTTTTGTAAATGGTCGAGAATCGAATGGAAATGCCGAAAGGATCCGTACGATTCTGACATTGATAAATGTTGTAAGATAAACGAAAAGACGCCAGATAAGCCATTTATTTTTTGATCAAAAAACCAATAAGTGGAACTCTTTTTGGGTTTGGCTGGTCCAAATTAAAAGAACTAAGTAATAGTTCCAATCAATATAAGCTTTCTTCTCTGATCTGTGGGTTCAACTAATTTATCTATTAGTCTTTTCGCTAAAGTTTATAAATTAGGGTACTTGATTTAGGGTACCAGGTACTAGGGCTATTAGAAAATAAAACGTTATCTTAGAGAACAAATAAAAATATTACCAACCTGTGTGTAACTAAAATGTGACCCAGTTATTTTGTTTGCACCTTGATAAGAAAGCAAGTAATAACAGCTTATATTGGGGTTACAAAAAAAACGCATCACATGACCGAGAAAATTTCTATTCCACGAAATGTGGTAGCCATATCCCTTGCTTTCCTATTTGCATCAAAAACGAAAAAAAGGACCCCATAGTGGAACTTATTCTACCGTGCTTCGGAACAGAAATTTCCTCTATTTGTGATATATTATTCCGATTTGTATAAATTTAATCGTATTTCTAATTTTTACATAATGTTATAAATATAATGTGTTAATTTCAAAACATAAATAGACATTTAAAAACAAAAACATCAACGGGAAACAACACAACAAAAATAATCCTGTAGAAAACCCTAGCTAGTGTAAAGTGCTTCGAACCTACATACTAGGTTATGTGCGAATACTTATAGGTACTCTAAATCTCTAAAATCTAACTAATTGTTAGAAAAAATACTTGGTAGCCCGAAACTCCGAAAATTGTCATTATTTAGGGCAGTGTTATCTAATTCACTTAAATACTTTATCAGTGGGATTGCGTTAATCGCTTCGAAAGATAAAACTAAACCATAGTGGATTTACTGCTAAAAGTTGGCATTTCAGACGGAGGGGGATCGATTAAAGTCTCCATTGATTTCCCAATCTTAGGAGGAAGAGTGAAAGTCTTGACTTCTGTCGGCGGAGCACTTTTAGGAGGCTCTGGTAAGCCTGGATTGTTATAAGTGCTTCTGGGACTATTATCAGATATGGGGCTTATTGGAGGAGAATATATCTCAGAGTAAGTTGGAGAATACTGAGACGGTATAGGGCTGTATTGACCTTCATACTTTGGTGAGTAGGGATCTTCAGAATCTTTGGTAGAATAACCGGAATCACTGGGAAGAGCACGTCTGCCGGTTTGACGAGGTTTGCTTATGAATTGTATATCTTTGGCGGGTCGAGTCAAGGTAGAGTCTTTATTGGACCCTGTTTCGGAAGGTGTCGTCAACGATAACAAGTCTTCTTCAGATAAATCCCAGGGCTTATCTGCGAATTCCACATCAGGGGCGTTCGGTAAGGGTTCATTGGTTCTGTAAGTTTTGTCGTAAGCGCGACGTTTCTTGGATTTGTCAGATTTGTTGGAATCGCTTTTATTGGAGTCCGAGTATCCTATTCCTGATGTGTCGCCATCTTGCATGGCTTCGGGAGGTGGGAGAGGTGCAGCTCTCGTTATTAAAGCGGAGCTAGGTTTTAAGGGGCTCTCCTCTGTAGGAGTGTCTGGTATTTTGGGTTTAAGATCGGAGTCTTGGCTACGCAAGGTGGAGGATTTCATTGTGTCCGTGATGTTTCCCATTGAAGCTGATCTAAGATTGAGTCGAGACGCAGATTTCGATCGCGGGAAGTTTTCAAAGCGGAATCCTTCTTTGCCTTCGGATTGGGGCTTGTGCCAACACCAGAACCATAACAGGCAAATAAGGAGAGCCAACGGTAGAATAATTGCCACTATGACGCCCCAGGTCATGAAGAGAGTGCGCTGGGAATACTCCTGGTTACCTGTTCATAAAAAGATTGCATTTGTATTTAAAGGGAATGCTTTAGCTTCTTCTGCATACTTGCATTAGTTATTTCAGATTAGTTTGACAGTGATAAATGTGCAATACTCACGTAAGCATTCAGTGTAACCGTAATCGGGAAGATTCCATCTACCGTTATCTTCACAGATTCGCCGCTTGTCACCGATCAGGATGAAGTTTTGGTTGCATTCGAAGTTTACCTGAATACCGGAAAATAACAAATTGTGAAGGTTTCTTCAATTGTGTGGTAGGACTTTTTTGCGGAGTTCGTTCGGGTAGATTAGTATCTACCCGAACGAACTCCGCAAAAGAGTCCTCACCTCAGTGTCAGTTATTCTACTATGAAGCAGTAATGACTGTGTTTTGGTTTGAAAGGCACTGTATACGGACGTGTGATAACTGGACAAAATGAGGATGAGGAGTGAGTCTTATATTGCAATTCAAGTTGTTACAAAAGAAAAGGAAAGAAAAGGAAGTTATGTTAAGAAGCATGGGCATTTAGCTCGTCTCAGGACTTAAAAAAAAACATATTATGAAGGAAAAAATAAAGGACTGCGCGACAAATGGTGAAGATTCTTAAGGACATCAAAACTCGCAAATGGTTGCAGTGGCGTATGATGATTTACCGGTAGAATATTCAAGGCTTGAAACCATCGCGTAGATAACATTTCCTCAGAGAAAACCGTGTGTAACTCATTATATTAAGTAACATTAAGGAATACGCGTTGACCTTAAGTAGTGTTTTATTAAAGGTAAGAAGGATAGAGAAACTTACTCTTGTGCCAGGAGTGAAGAAGAAGTTACTCTTCCGTCCAAATCGAGGCGTCTCCAATATGCCGCAACTAATCACTCGACGCGCATTGATTTCTCGAATATTAACCTAATGAAGAAAAAAAATTTTACAAGTAGAGCTTAAGGTCATCAATTTCATACAAGTTGCAAAACTTATGAACAAACATAAACAAGCAGTACAGGCAGTACTAAACAATGTACACTACGAGGATCATTTTTTTTGGACATCCATTTAAAAATATTTCTGGATTTTGATCCACGAACCCTGAAAGTATCGATATTTTAAACACCAAAGTCAGAACTGAAAAATTTCTGGGTCCCTCCAACACGATTGGAAATCGACTGAAGATTTTCTAAAGAAATCCCTTAGCATAAAGACCTTGGTTTATTCACTATAATTAAAGAACAATAGAATGGACACGAGATATACTCGTACTTTGTAAATGGACACAATATCATCTTACATGTAAGTATTTAGTATTTACCATAAAAAGTTGATGAATTTTAGACTTTTTGGTTTGGAGAAATTTAAATCTGGTATTTAAGTTGGTATTTAAGTAATTTAGGTGATTGACGGTTTGGTAACTAAATTAGCATGCAATTATGATGAAATAAAATGATGCAGTCAAAATTACCGCTGCATCTAAGTTCTATTGTCTACGTAGGTATAGGTATTTTCTTCATACCTTCCTAAACCAAGACAGGTTCCGAAGGTATAGACCACATGAAAAAACTTAAAAAGACACACAAGACATAGTCATAAATGTTAAATAGGTACTTGTTAAACAAGCATTTAAAGATTTCCACCCATTGCAAGTTTTTCTCTATTATAATCAACTGAGTCATAATTTTCCCACGGTTAAAGACTTAACAGTACAATCTGCAATTCTGCATACATTAACACTGCAACGTGGAAATTACACTCATTACAATGAAATAAATATGAGGTATGTTTTTGAACTCTAATTTACTAATTCAGTTATAGTTTTATATTTTTCTTTAACGAATTGGAAAGAGCTTTTATTAAGGGATGATCACCGAATTAAATAAACTCACTTCCTTAGCCTTTTTGAATCCATCAATGATAAGCATTTTGTAGCATTTTGTGACATCAAATGGCTCAGCAGCCATTTAACCAGCCAGCATTTTTATTCAATTCGTGGTTAATGGAAGTATTCAAAAATAGTTTATCCAAATTGGACACTTGAGTTCCACGGCTACATCTGTTGGCTTCGGCTGCAGTTGTGGTGGAATGCTTTTATAGCTACCTACTAGATTCCCACTATACCATTGATAGTCTGGGATCCCGCTATACAACGACCTTCACCGAGCTGCTTATTGGATGAAAACTATTTTATATCCAATTAAATATGTCAATAAGTATATCGCAAGTGGGTTGTCTAAAAAATTTCAGTCCAGGGTATGATTAATTAAGAATTTAAAAAAAAAACATTGTAACATGGACTCCTATTTGTTACAGTTTAGTTGACATCGTAGTTCAAATTAGATTGGATGTTATAAATAGTGATTTTTGCCAGAAATACTTTCCTGACTGAGGAAAGTATTTCTGTTCTATATTTTTTGGCAAAAGAAAGTTAACAGATAATAAAATCGTAGGTTTTATGCACAATTATGCACAATTGCAATTTGCGACCTGAATCGCTCATCCAATCTAATTTGAACTAAGATGTCAACGGAACTCTAACATAGTTTTCATCCAATAAGCAGCTCGGTGAAGGTCGTTGTATAGCGGGATCCTAGACCATGATAGTCAGTTACAGTACACTGTAGAGTGTAGACATAAAAACTTACAATAGATGACAGATAGTTCTTCGTAAATTCAGCCTGCTCTCTGTTAAGAGTCATTCCATAGTCGTATCGGCATTGATACGACTCCTGGCATATTTCCACTGCCCTCGTCAGGTCCGTGGATTGCTCCTTCGGTAGGAAGTCCGCCGGCTCCCTGATAAAGTTAGGTATGAAGTTGTTATCGTTGAAATACGCCGCCGTTCGACCGTATTCTCTCAAGAACATGGCAACGCCGATGCCTGTCTGTTCTCTATCGGTGAGTTGCCCTGGAAAAGATTTTGAAGGTTAATCTGGAAATTGTTGAAGCAGTAATTATGACACGGCTTATCTATCGAAATTAAAAAAAAACACTGCATCTCAAGCCTTTTTTTGTCTATTCTATGCCTCCTAAAGTCATCATTTCGTAAAATTATACGAGAGCGACATTTGACATCACGTCATTTGAGTCACGAGATCAACTCATCGAGCGGATTTATGTCTTCCCCATTTCTTATATCTTTATTTTTTGCTAAAAATTACGTTTCGTTAAATAAATATCAGAATCAAGCTGAAACTCATTAAATATTTCTTACAAATAAAGATTGTGATGATGAATGCTATTGAAAGTAATGCATATCTTTGGTTTTTCAATATTATATAGAAGTGAGGACTAAGGTAGCTTACAATGCTGTCCGAAGTCCCTATGCGCAGACTGGAAGTTGTTGAGATCAACCGGTGCCAAGGTTCCGTCGGGCCGGACGAAGTCGTCGTTGATGTCTAAAGACCAGTTGCCGAAGAGACCTCGAGTTTGATTCTATGAATAATATACGTTAATTAACTAACAGAAAAACTAACTTCAACTCTCATCAAACTACTGTTAAATTGAATACATCCTTTCCAATTAATTATATAAGACTTATATGGTTTTCCCATGGATACCATTATCAGAACTGGACTAAATTGAATAGGGACCACACGGGAAGCGTCAGCTTTCTAATAAAAAAAGAATCATCAAAATCGATTCATCCAGTCAAAAGTTATGAGTCAAACATTAAAAAAATACAGGCGAATTGTTTGAAGTCGGTTCAAACAGCTAATGTTAAAACAAGGTCTTGAAGGTAGTTTTGGACATAGCTCGGCTGGCTAAATAATAATTACGAAAACAAAAGAAAAGGAAGAAGACATAAAATTCAATGAATATGAAAATTAACTTACCATATAAGTCCAAGGCAGATAAACTCTTGCACTCATGAATCCTCTGTTTTCTATGACCTCCACACCAGCGCCCGAAGGGAACATGATAACTATCTCTGATTGGTTCAGAATGTACATAGGCTGGTATACCGTCACACCTGGGATGGAAAAATACCCATTTAATTCGAAATTATCTTGGTTTTAGGACCTAGACAAATCAATTACCGAGGTCAAACACAAAGCTGAGGCAAGAATGCAATGGTCCTTTCGTGTAATGAGGGTACTATTGAAGCAATCCCTTGAAATGAACTGATGACAATTAATCTGTACTTAGCACAAGAAGCTTACCAGGGCATCGTATACAAACAGTCATTTACCGAGCTCAAACATAAAGATAGTAAATAATGCAGTTATTGCTGGTCTTTTTGTGTAAATAAGGGACTGATGCACTGATGCACTTAAATGAACTAATGAAAATTTAATTTGTACTTATGAGTTACGGCAAGAACCAATAAAAACTTACCGGGGAAATATTGTACTCGTAGTGAAGGTCGGTCGAAATAGATTCTCTTATTATCGGCAAACACATCCAGTCGGTACCGCCACTGGGCGTGTTGAGGACGCAGTCTTACCTTCAAGAAAAGAAGACACTTAAGATGTCTTAATCAATTAAGAACGGCAGTTTCATCCTGTAAGTACAATCATGATCCAAAGGCAAAAGAAAGTTCTAGACTCTAGTACATTAATACAATAACATAACGAATGATAAAAAAATCTTCTTTATTTAACCAACTACAGACGATACAGTCTCTCTTAACTGTAAAGTGGCATACTTCGGAGTTAGTTAAGATAATATACTGTATCATCTGCTCTTGTGTATGGATGGCCAATGGCGATATTACCTATAATATGTAAATGCTTTACCATGTGTACAATGTACATTGTTATTACCTCAATCGGGATAGAATTATTCGAAGCAGCTACAACGGAAGTCAGAACAGTGGCATTTACTGCTCCGAGTCTGTTCCTTGGCGTTTGTTCAAAACGACCTTGAACATCCAGCTTTATCTCAGGTCGGTCTACCCTTACTAATACATATTCACCTGAAACGATAAAATTAATGTTACACGCACAATAATTAATCACCGTATACCTAACTCAATCGAGGGCTCTATACAGCAGCTGGTACGCGGGTATCATTGAAATAAATGGTGTTTTTGAAAATCCAAATCCAAAAATTACCTTTCCCGTTAAAAGTATACTGCAAGCCATCAAATGTCACAAAGTGTGGGTCACCAAATATCCCGGCAACACCTGGGGCCTGATAGCCCACGCAATCTTGAGACGGACGTCTTTCAAACCTGCAACGCAAAAACTCTTAGATTTGCTTTTAATGAAGAAGAAACACAAGTCTATTAGTTATTAAATCAACTCTATGAGCACACACTTGATGATACAGAGTAATAAGTAGGAAGTGTTTTGAACACACCTGAAGGTTTCGCATCCAACAGCCTGTTCCTCTTGCCACATGCAACACTGATAAAATGGTATCATATCGTGGAACCAATGGGAAAGAGACGGAACCTGTGGAACAAATGAGAAAAAATTACAAAGTTTGAAAACTTAAAAAAGGAAATTGTAACGAAATTAGCAAAGGAAAGTAAAGTGCAATCAGGATCCTCAATCACGTGCCGATTTTATGAATCACTTACCTTGTTAGCTTCATTGTAAGGCGTAAATCCGAAGTCGTGTGAACGATGAGGTTGTGAACCCCACATTTGATCATATGAAAGCATAAGGAACCCATTCTTGTCATAGCAGCATTCCTGGCCTGAACCTTCCGCACTGAAAAGAAGAAGATAATGTTGTTAATTTTTTTATGATTGCATAATGTTTAAGATAGGAAATTTAAATCAGACAATACTGAGAACCGACGAAGACGAACTATAAAAATGTAATACCACTGATCCTTATTCAAAAGACCAAAATTAGTGCTTTGTGATATTTGCAAGAGCAAATGAAAGTTGTACACACGAAGAAATCCAATAAGATTTATAGGACTTATTACGTACCTTGGAGCACCACTCCTAACGCAATGCAGAGCACCCCAATGATATCTACACGTTGGATTGATATCTCTATCGCAATGCAAGTCGGGCATAAACCGTCCTTTATCCAGCAACGCATGTTCCAATGTACAAGGGCACACCCAGACTTGAGCAGCGTAGTTCTTGAGGAAACGGTCGTTTCGAAGCCAATTGTTGCACATTGTTTGTGGCCAGCGTCTACCGTGGATACGCTCCCACTGAGGAGCAAAGTACCATCCGAGAGGAATTGGTCTACTCCATAGCACCCTGGAAAACAAGTTATTTAAAAATCAGCTTTTGTACAAAGATCCGAATTTCAGTAAATCAAGAATAATCCTTCTCTTAAGACAAGGTATTTCAATCCTGATGACGTATATGAAACCTAAGAATCAAAAGGTAATGTAGAGAAACCTTTGATAAAAATAAAATAACAGATAGCATGCTTTAAACTTTAAAGAGAACAATATACTTACGGAGAGATCGCAACACCTCTATACACTTCGGGTGTAGTCAAGTTGATTTGTATAAACCCGAACTGCATATCATTGTGCATTATGTTATCTCTATTGCGGAAGTTCTGCGGGTTTATCACGTACTCTCCCGTATTGGCTACACCCATTTCTATCATATCAATGAACTCTAATTGAGGTCTGATCGTGATTTCCTTGTAGCCCCATAAGCTGATCTGCAGTTGGACGTTGAGGTTTGTCGTTAGGTTGAAGCGATCCCAAGTCATTCGTACTTCGGGAGGATATCTTTCATGGACTGAGTTGTCGGGGAAGAAGATTCTCTCAGTGGCAGTAGCGGGAGTTTCTGGAATATTAAAGCCATGTTTAGTTTTTTTGATCTTTTGTGTAATATTGCATTGATGTTGTAATTAATTCAAAAGTTTATTCATTAAGAACTTAATTAATAATTTATAAGTTGTATTAACACTTCAGATTCAACAAAGCATTGGCAATTTATGCTGCCAATTCCTATAGGCAACGGTGATACCAAATCTTGCTTTTATAATAATTCTAGAAATTATAAGTGCAACACAAACTTTGGTATCTCTCTTTCATTAAGAAAATGAGAGATGTAGAGAACATCTATGTATTGTGTAGGTATATGTTTAAATTATGTTTCTTACCAACGAAAAATCTGCCCTTCCACTTATAAGGTTCGTTGTTGATAGCGATTTCGAACCTCGCATAACCGTTATGCCAGAATCGCGGCTGAATGCAGACAGCTCTGTTCTCATCTATGACTGCGCCGATGACAGATTCTGTATCAAATCTGCAGGAGATTCGGTCTGTTGGTTTGAAGCATGGCCCTGTGATGTTGACAACGGTGCCTCCGAGCATGTTACCACTTTCTGGGGCGAACATTAGTGGAAGGTTGGCACCGTCTGAAAATTAATTAAAATGAATATTCTTGCACGTTGCTTGTATAAGGAACATACTAGATAATATAGTAACAGATTAAAGCCTGTTCAATTTATTTAAAAGGTCCATTAGCAAGTTTGACAAAAACCTAATGCTAAGCAATATCATACCAATATCTTTATTGCAAGTGCCCATAAGAATATTCTCGTCAATCCTGAAGATGTGTCGTCCTGGGAAGCCGTTAGCCCATCCCCTGCCAGTTAAGTCCCTCAGCACGGACGCTTGGGAGTAAGGCTTGTATTCATAGCTGCGTGTAGCGTTGCCGGCGTTAAATCCGATCTATAACACGAATAATTAGATTTATAGTCCATTCGCTTAGAATTTGTCGTTACAAGTATAAGCGGACGGTTGGTGTAGTTGATGTCCTTTGAGAACAACGACGCCGCAACCGGCAAGGCGACAAAATAAGAGCGAACAAACTATAATTATTAAAGTGGAAATTCATTTTGAAACGTCTGTCAAAGTCTGTTACAAAAGAATGAAGTTTTGTACGAATATCCTCACCAAATAAGATCATTGAATAAGATAGACACCAAGCTTCAAAATCGGTTTAGAATCTATGAAACGAAATATATCATATCGTTTCGAAAAATCAAAGGATGAATAACGAACACCGTCCTCTTTTTTGTATCTTTAGCAATTTCCAAACGAAAATTCTTCTACTTCATTCAAAAAAACTTTACTTTGATTGATATATTTCGATGGAAAAATTACGGTTTGAAGAGAAATCAAATAAACTACTTAGTCAGAAGTCAGTAAATTTTATTTTTCCACTGAATTCTATTTAAAAATTACACTTATCTAATGAGAATTATTGCAAAATGCTTGTACCAGATTAGAGGTCAAAACTCAATTGGTCTGTTAAAATATATTCAAGACAGATTTATCATTTATGTTGTAAACAGTTTAATCGAATACTAGGCTATTGCCCGAGGTTCCGCCTACATGAATTTTGGTTTCTAAAAATCCCATGAGAATCGTGGATTTTCCCGTGATTAACGGTGTTCCCGTTTCCGCAAGCTGCAGTCTATATATGTGCCAAATTACATCAAGATTGGTTCAGTGGTTTAGGCATGAAAGCGGGACAGACAGACAGACAGACAGAGTTACTTTTGCATTTATAATATAAGTAGGGATAGGGATAGGGATTAAACTTACATAGGCTGGCACACCGCCTTCCCCAGTGGTGGTATCACCACCAGCTTCGGTGTGGGAGCTCCAGTTGATCTCGAGGTAGTTAAAGATCGCGTATGTAAACACCTCGTCTGTCGCCAAGACCATTTGGAAGGTGTTTGTCTGTAATAAGATTAAGCTTACAATTCCGATGTCCTTTGTATATTCTTTATAATAACTAACGCACTATTTTAAGTTTTCGAAGCATTAGCGTTTGTAGAACGAGAAATATTGATAACTGTTGAGTGCTGAGTTTCTTGTCAGTTCCTCTCGGTGCAAACCCTCCTTCAGAACCTGGTGGTAGAGTTTTGACTTATCATAAGAGCCTATTATTAAGGCTCTTGTGAAAAATAAAGATTTTCTCTTTTTACGAAACATGCAGATTTTCAAAACCAACACGGTCAATGCCTGATGTTTCTCTATCAGGCGACAGGCATGATAAATGTGATATTGCTAAAAACTTATAAAAACTCACCACAAACAAGGCGTTGTCAATACCACCAGCAAAGGACATGTTCTTCCAAGTAATAGTGATGGCGTGTTTCGGGAAGAAGGCTTCAGAACCGATGACCCCTTCGCGAATATCCCACGTGATTCGCTCCCTCATCTCAACTCCAAGTTGGTCGGTACGAGTCTAAAAAAAAAAAATGAATAACTTCAAAATATGTGAAAAAGTTGTGAGACAATAATAGCTTGGATCAGTTATTTGAGATCAAAAGTGAGTGAATATTGTATTAGTTCTTATTTTTTGTCAAGAAGACGTCGGTTACGCTTTTGAGGCAATTTCAGAACTCTAACACTTGCAATAGAGAGATAGCCACTGTATGAAAGAGAACATGGCTTTTCTTCGTCATAAGAATTACTCCTTCCAAGTTAGTTCTTAGATTTACGTGCAAAAATACCTGCAAATCTCTATCCATCCTGAAGTATACACCTGGCCGTCTCTGGTCGGGGTCTTCGGGCCTCTGGCTCCCAATACGGCATTTGCTGAAGAATATCCCAATGAACGACGGGTCGTTGACCGTAGGCCAGTCTTTCATGGGGAAGGACAAGGGATAGGTGTAGTGGTCTGGCGGATCGCTGAAGTAGAGGTATCCATTCATCGATAACTGAAAAAAGACATTTGAAGATAATAGATGCACAAGAATTTCCAACTTTTAAAACAACAACACCAAAAGCTAGAGGATGGGCAGAAAATGAAAGCTCGTTGGTTGCTAGAGTAAGTGTTTCACCTATTGTCGTTCAACCTTGTAAATTCTTCACCAATTTCGTTCATTCTGAGTTTTTTTAAAGAGTTTGTCATCAAGTTTTGTTTAAGTTTAGTTTAGTTCAACCCACGAACACGCCTCCCACTCCTTCACAATAGCTTATGTTTCATCTTTCATGCTATTCTGAAATGGACTTAGGGAACCTATAGCTGATGTGATGAACATTTTCGAAGACAGACCAACAAATGACAACAGACAGACAAATGTTTCGCTGTTCGTCTAAAGCTTCATCCGTCATTTACTGATTTTGATAAATCAAGCGTAAAAGCATGTACCACAATGAGCACGACTACCAGTTACCACCGTCCATTATGAACTATATTAGACCACCCATTCATAAATCTTTGCATGCCTTTGGTCCTCTGAACTAGTAGACCACACATTCATAAATTGCTTCGCGTGCCTTTGTTATTACCTCCTCAAACGTTTCACATAATAGCATGTGGTGCACAATAGTACATTACTATAGCGGCCAGCAAAAGAGGCATTATCAATACCTTGTTGTGACAAAGGCTTGTCTAGGACTTTGGGCTTGCACAAGAGATATGTGTTTAGTATGTAATTTATTCGACCGCTAAACCACGACAGAAATGGATTTTAATACAACTTTTGCCAACCGCTAATTGCCTCATACAGCAATTTCGATTTATTCCGAAAAATGATTTCAAAATAATGCTCAAATTTCCAAGAATTTTCGAAATAAAACTACTTACCCTTGTGTAATTAAATCTGAATCCAAAGAATGGTAGTTGGAAATTGAAGTTCTTGTGGATCTGTGGAGTGGATGTGTGGATGTCTCTCTGGTAGTCTCCGATGTTCTCGTTGCCTCCTCTGTCGTAGAACCAGTACATGAAGTTTGATCGGATTTGGGCCAGCCTCTGAGGCGTAATGACGTAAGGCTGGCCGTTGTTCTGGTAGCTGGTGTCTGGAAGGACTCTGCCATCGATGTGATCTAAAAAACAAAAACTCAACTATATCTGTGTTTTCGTAAGTCTTGGTTTTGTTTACGATCCAAAAATCACATACTCAACTACGTATATCTGTGTTTTCGAAAGTCTTGGTTCAATTAATGATCTAAAAATCACATACTCAACTATATCTATGTTTTCGGAAGTCTTTGTTTTGTTAACGATGTAAAAATCACATACTCAACTATATCAGAATTTTCTGAAGTCTTTGTTTTGGTAACGATCTAAAAATCACATACTCAGCTATATACCTGTGTTTTCGAAAGTCTTGGTTTTGTTAACGATCTAAAAATCACATACTCAACTATAACTGTGTTTTAGAAAGTCTTTGTTTTGTTAACTATAATAATGATGTATGTAAACGTTTGTTATTGTGTTTCGTTTTTTCATAGTTTAAGGAGCTCTACCCATGTGCCACTGGGATCCAATAGATGGATTAGAAATTTAACGAAATTCATGAATGTCAATGATCAGTTTACGAACATTTTCATACATTTTTGAATTTCGTTTTATTTAAATTCCTTATTCTATCGTATCGCAACATGTCATTTGGCTAAACCTGCTGGAAGTAATCACATGTCAGCAAATTTTTTTTTATTTATTTATTTAATGCAATCAACAGCGTTACAAAAATGATTTACAACTAACTTAAAGCTATGAATAAGGCCAAATGAGATGAATTATTGATTAAGTGGCTCATCGATTACAAACATTTTTGGCATTTCGTTCTAAAAGCGTATCAAATATATCAATTGTAATAGTAGCAATAGAAACGATAAGTCATATGGCTATGGCTACTCATATTGGCGCAAACGACTGAGCGTAATATATCGATTGTAAACTCTACCAACCTTACCTAACTATATTGTGAAACCTTATATTTATTCATTTACTTATAAGCGTAATTTCATATTGGCGAGTTCGATAATGTTGATATCTTATCGCTTTCATATCATACAAGTTATTTCTAGAATGGGTGATGCCAGTTTAGCTTTAGAAGTTCCTTTGTTTGTATTCTATGCACCGTATGTAACCGTAGTTTATATTTCAAAATGTAGTGAAATATAATGTAGACAAACCTACAGTAGGTAAATTGAACTTAAAGTCCGAACATAGGAACAATTTCAAAATTGGCGAATCTGCGCGACTTGGCAAAAATATCTGCCAACTCAATTCTTTAACTCTATAAGCACTGTATCACTTTCTGCCAATCGTCAGCTTATTGCGTCAGAGTTTAGGACCAAAATTAGGAAAACAAATCTGCGCAAATGATAAAAGGTATAAAGGCTTGTATCACTTTATAGTAAAACGACCATAGGTATAGGTTAAATTAAAACCCCTGGTGAAATATCGAGACAACGAATTAGGTGGTTGCGACGAAGAATATCTAATACAAATTAGCAATTTGTAAGTGCGGAACAACAGAACTGATTTTGCTGGAATTAAGAATGAAGATAGATGATAGCCTGGTAATATCTCCTGCGGACCTACCACCGTGACTTACAGCAATATTATTGTAATATTGTTTTGACATTTTCATACAACGTCAGTATGGAAATTTTAAAACAATATTAAGTACAATACTATTACTTTAGGTCACGGTGGTAGGTCCCCTGATCCTTCTAAGAGAAAATTCCAAAAATCCATGGCTCCCGCGAAGTTGGCAAAAAACTGGGATTTCACGGAGACAGAGCGTTGGACAAAAGCTGGTTAAATATAATTGAAATAATATGAAGTAATTGTATAATTTTTTAGTATTGTTTGTTAGGTGATAAGCATTTACATGTGAAAATAAAATAAACAGATAGGTAAACTCTGGACTCTTAAGAGCCTGTCGCAACATATTTACTTACAGTAAATAGTTTATGCAATAAATTTATTATTATGAAAAGTAATATCACGGAGGTGGGCTTCAGATAGATTTGATTCAAAATAATTACTTAACTAAAGTACATTATTAGGAACCTGAAATGTAGCACTTTAGATACAAATTATTATAACCTAACCAATTTTAACAAAAAACACCTAAAATGAAAATTGTCCTTACAAACATAAATTTATACAGCAGGTTTATAAAGCTGAAGGTAATTAGATAGAGCAAGATAAGGGCTACGTACTTTATCAGGGCAGATAAGTAACGGAGATGGTTTTGTCATATTTGGAACTATAGTAAATAACTCTGACTAATTTTATGTGTGTTTCAACATTTACTTTGGAATCAGATATACCTTAATATAGGCTTAAATTAATTGCACATCGGCACACCAACCAAGATACCTAGGAACCTGATAAAATTATACCTAATCAATACTAAACGACAGTTTTTACGAAACAAACTGTTAAATCCTACAAACAGTTCAGTTCCAAAGGAATCTGGTAAAACTTAAAATTCGGACGGCCATGCAATAAACAAAAAAATGTAGTAGTCATTACTCATTAGCCTCAACAACAAACTCATTACTCATCAAATGTATTTAAAAGAAGAAGAACGGAACGATCGCCTTGTGAGTTGTGACCTAGGTTATATGTATGACTACATAAAACTACAGAGAGGTACTTTCGGTAAAATATAATGCAAACATAGGAACAGTGGGCAAAAATAAATTAAAATTTTATCAATTTGGGATTTTATGGACAGTCTCATCCGATAGTATTACAACATTATTCACGTTGAAGTGAACGTACCTGACTACCGTTTACTTTTATCTTTATCAATGGATGCAAGAGTTTGTATGTGCACAGTGATTTGATTCATTACTGACTCATCCCCTGTGGCTTGACTCATCGTAATCAACATTCCACTGCTACACTCATGAAGATGAACTAATTACTTTAGATTTAAGTATTTTTTTCTATAAGAATTAATGATGAGGTGAATGTCACACCGGATGTTAAGTACCTAATACCTTTATGCCCAAGCCTTTCTTGTATTGCAATATCATGCAGTGCAGGGCACACTGCACTGAGCTCATCCTACTGAGACATCAGTTTTTCAGTCTCATTTTGCCCAGTAATCACGTCAGCGTACAGTGCCCTTCAAACAGAACCACAGTAAATACATTACTGCTTCACGGTAGAATTAACAGGCACTGGCGGTGGTTCCTTAATGGTTCCTTTTCCGTTCCTTCCTTTCCTTTCCTTCCTTCCTTCCTTCGTTACTTCAGACGAACTCCGCAAGAAGAGTCCTACAGTCACCACCAGTAAAGGGGAAACCAAGACATGGAACATAGATGAATGCCCTATATTTTATTATGCTACTTTTATGATCTATTGACAGCAAACCTCACTTGATCTATAATACAAAAACATGCTTACGCTGAATAGTTTACCAAACAAGCCAGAAACCACGGAATCTAGCAAAATTCTTAAAAAGTCTTTTAGCTTTATTACACATTTAATATTGATTTTTTCACAGGTGTATAACAAATATGTGGAATAACATTCTTGTATTAGATAAAGACTTATGAAGTTATGACTGGTCGATTATCATGATTCTTGCTATCTTTGATAGCTTAAGTAAGTACCTAAAAAATCATTTTATTGCGATGGCTTGACTCATATTTATTACAATGATTAATCCATGTTTTTAATAATACTTTAAAATGTTTAAGATATCATGAAATTGTAACTGTAGCTTTAGTTTTACTAACTTAACTGAATTATGAACTGTGTCTTATGTTAGTTGTTACTGAATTGGGACGATTAATAAGTCAATACCATTGATTTTTTGATATTCTCTAATTCTTACCATATTCCGAAGTTGTAGGATTAGTGGTACCAGGCGGCGCAATCATTTGACGCTCATTTTGGCCATCGCTTGATCCTAACTCAACAGCTTCCAAATTAGTAGGTTCGTCGCCTTCCAATCCATCATTCAAAACCTGATACTTCCCACTTCTAACCTCTAGTACATTCGTATTTTCTATCAACTCCACTGGCGCATCGACGACGGTTCTCTCTGTAACCACCACGTCTTGAGGTATTTCAGCATTGCTTCCGTTATCGTTTACAGTTCTTTCGTGTTCATTCACTATTTCATCTTGTCCTAAAACACTGGCACTTATTACTAATACTATAACAACTAATTTAAGTTTACTACCCATAGTTCCTGCACACACTTGATTTCAATCACATTATTTTCAGTCCTTTGCCCCTGTTATCTCACTGATAAGATTTTTTGCATGGGCGACAGGTTGTGTCCTATTGTGGTCTCCGACTGGAGTGTTTGTTCATTGTGTGCTCAATACTTGGCCGTTATCTCTTGTACGTACACGTGATAAGATAGTAAATAGGAACGCTGGGTGTGCCAAATTGTGTGTCATAATCCACCTGCCCTGTAGGGCCTCTGTATTGACATTGCACCTGTTTAGAATACCATTAAAGGGTTTTATAATTGCGATCTAATTGAAATACTTGTACTTTTTTTAAGTTTTCATTTACCTTAAAACGCAATTTGCACAGTTGTGATTTGGATCGGTGTGACCGAGACTTTGAATTAAAAGTCATTTATTTCACATAGGCCTAGCTTACAGGCACTTATGAAGAGTCAATTAATAATAATTAAATAGTTAATATTTCACGGCTTCAAATTAAGTTTACGAGGGGTACTAACGCGCCTTGAGAACCTTAGGCTAGTAAAATCGGAGCAATTCACTATCATTCCCAAGGGTTTGTGTATCTAACTAAAATTGATTGCCGGCTAAGCTTTGACGATAGAATAGGTATATCAGACCAAACCTTTAGAGACAATAGAGAACCTAGGTCCCACCGGGGTGCACCCGAGACATCATAAACAACTCTCACAGCACAACCCTGTTTTTGTATTTAAAGATGATAATATTTACTTCTCTGTGTACAAAATATAGCGCAGCTATAACCTCAGAGACCTCTTTTGATAGGCGGATATTTATAGTACAAAAAATAAACATCTTTTCAACACACTTGCTCATAAAGTGGCTCTAATTTCACCGCAATTAGGCACTTAATGACGGTCTATAATCGCAAACTGTGTCTTTTTCTTTACTATTATACACTATTGAGTTAGACAGTTTTTTTTTATTTTATCTACTAATTAAAATTATATAAAATTATTTTTAGTATTATTTTATTCACAAGTGTGTTGAAAAACATCGATTGATATAGTATATGATTAGCTCACTATTTGCGAAAAACTAAATATAATTGGAATTTTCGCGCCCGAATGTTTCCCAGTCCCTTTAAAACTAGGTAGGTATATTATCAAAATTGGTCCAAGAGTTGTTGTTGCAATGTACCTTGACTTGTAGACTTGTAGAACCTAATTCAGAGTTATGTGCTATCTTTCTAGATACGATAGGTCATTGATGGTCAGATGACTTCAAACACATATACCGTTCTTTTTGTTTAGTTTTAATAAAGGAATAGGAATCTTAAAATAACTATGATATTTATTATTTAATCATCAACAAAGGTTTTCATAGAAAATATCAAACACAATATTGTACGTTTGAATTCTCGAGTCTTTATCAGTAATGATAGCAACAGTACATTTTTATCATTGATTAAATTGATTTCTTCGTATTCAGAGTTCATTCGTCGTACTAATTTATCATGTACTTACTACCTGTAAAAGATAAACTGTGTTGGATTATGGAGTTTTAAACTCTATTCTTCAAGTAACATGGTTCTTAATTAATTAAAGCGTTTTTTATAACATTCTAGTTTAATGACTAATGAGTCGGAACCGTGAATGCATCATCCATGTTTTTGAAGAAGAAACTTCCTAACCGGAAGACGAAGTAGCAAGTATTGTATGACTCGCCAGAAATTATCTTTTCTTTTTTAGGGTTCCGTACTCAAAGGGTACCAATACAATAATAGTACCTAACGGTACAGAAGATTCGCTAAGCAAGATAGATGCGCTGACACAAAAAAGTGCAATTCAATTCGAAATAGCGCTTGGCACCGCCTCCGCTAAGCACCTAAAGTTGTGCAGGTCTCTTTCTATCGCATAACTTTATCTCTTGCGTCGTACTAGGGCTACCTCGTAATCGGCCACACACAGCGTGTGAAATAGACCGTACAAGAACTAACGCGTGCAACCTAGCCGGCGCGCGACAGCCGTCTGAAATCGGTCCGCCTGTAGCGCTCTTGATCACGTGGCAACTGGCAAGTGAGCATGGCCTCGCTATAGCCTATAATAAATTAATAACTCTTGGTTAGCCGTCCGTCCGTCTATCCTTCTGTCAGGGAGTTGTACCTACGTACCTACTTCATGAATGATATTATTTTGACAATATCAGCTGT
Organism: Coenonympha glycerion; assembly: GCA_963855885.1. Classification (NCBI taxonomy): domain Eukaryota; kingdom Metazoa; phylum Arthropoda; class Insecta; order Lepidoptera; family Nymphalidae; genus Coenonympha; species Coenonympha glycerion. The sequence continues at coordinate 6,100,519 of OY979648.1, read as the reverse complement.
CTCTACCCAAAGTAATTGTCGAGCAAACTCAAGTCTGCCTTGCGTCCAAAAAAACAAAAGACTCTGTCTTCTTATAGCAAAAAATAAATTTTAACAAACGTTTCGGCTTCCATTTTTTAAATATCCACCTTCGCCACTAGTAAACACTAGACCATTAGGTACTATTATGTATTCCATGACCAGACATACCTATTACCTACTCTTGCAAGTTATTATACCTAGGCTAAATGACGCCTGATAAAAGGATGAAAGCAAAATTGATTTCCTGTGATATTGTATGCAAAAATTATGGCGAATGTGCTAATAAACGGCAACTTTTCATCAACATAATTAGGATTTTCATATTATATTATACAACTAGATGACCCGGCAAACGTTGTTTTGCTATTAGGCATATAAAAAATAGCATACGAGATTTTTCTTTAATAATTATAGATAGACTTGCACTTGACTACAATCATATCTGATGGATAGAAATGATGAGGTCTAGGAAGAAGCGCGCTTGCCTAGAAAATGCCTATTCTCTTAAAGGCACCCAGGTTGTACTTGGCTGGGAACACAGAAGCTGGAAGGGTGTTCCACACCTTAGCGGTAGGTACGTATCAAAAACGTGGAAGAAAAACGATTCTCTCTGACCTACCGAACATACACCATAGCAATTGGTCGAACTGTTTCAAAGGAGTTTGGTAACAAATAAAGGGTCGTGAACTCGTGACACACACACAGACAGACAGACAGACAGACAGACAATGAAGTGATCTTATAAGGCTTCCATTTTTTTTTCTTTTGAGTTACGGAACCCTAAAAATTAGCTACCGCATTGATGTCTATTAAGTTTCACTTTTTGTCACTTCACAGATAAATTGGTGGCGCTGTAACTGAGGGCGGTAATTATAAAATCATTCTAGAAGTAACTCAGGGATTCAGCCACGGAAAATTTCTCCTTATCGTCAATAATAAATAGTAAATACATAGTTTTAATAACAACAAGATAAGTAAACCCACTCAAGATGTATCGAATCGTTCGAACAATGGATTCTTTCGAGTGCAAAACAACCACACGGCACTAATTTTAGCAATTCCTTTCGATTCACCAATTGTAGAGCGATATTTAAAGTTTACAATCCATTGATCCTTTTCTGTCAACCTCTAGATCATCGCGAGATTTCCACCAAGCGATGGATAACTAATTTTATTTATGGTCAAGTTTAATTAAACTAATGTATCTTTTATTGAATGATTAAATGGAAGACGTTCGGAAACTTTTATAATATTATTTCCTTTTATCATTTATACAGATGCCGGTGTATATTTAAAATACTTAGGTAATTACAGATTTTTTTTTTTTTTTTTTTTTTTTCACGAAAGTCCCTTAACGGTACTTTAGTTTTGCTACGATCTAGCCTAAAAGCTAATTAGTAACTTAATTTTAACTTAAACTTATATTAAAACCTATATCTAAGAATCTGTCCATTGACTTATCTTAGTCTCTATTGCAGTATTGAAGGCACTTTGTTCTTGTGACCTTGATGATGCACTAGCACTAGCACTAAGCACAGCACTTCACTTTCACGCACACTTACACTAACTCAAAAGGCTTAGTCCTTTTGAGTCTTCTTATAAGGTCCGTAGTGTCGAGGAGCTGGATTGCCTCCACGTTCACGTGATGATGCAGCCGATGTTCATGTGCTGCAGCGTATCTTTGGATGATGATATCTACGAAGTCCATTCGAAGATCTCGGTGAATGTCTTCGTTTCTTACATACCAGGGTGCATTAACGATGCCCCTGAGTACTTTGTTTTGGAATCGTTGAATTATCTGGATGTTGCTTTTTTTGGTACAACCCCAAAGCTGAATACCATAAGTCCACACTGGCATTAGGACTTGTTTATACAGTAGCAACTTGTTTTCCGTTGACAACGACGATGTTTTTCCAATAAGCCAGTACATGTTTTTGTACCTCAGCTCTAATTCTGCTCTTTTCTTCTTGACATGAGCTTTCCAGCGTAGCTTTGTGTCAAGCGTCATTCCAAGATATTTTGCCGTGTTGGCATAGGGTACCTTTTGTTTGTCAATATAAATAGGATGATATTCTACCTTCTTATTAGTAAAATCTATATGTATAGACTTAGTCTCATTTAGTTTTATTCTCCATTTTTTCGTCCACTTGTGGAGTTTATTCATAGCTATTTGTACCTTTCCCACTGCCTCTTGATGGGTATTCCCCACAGCGATGATGGCAGTGTCATCGGCAAAGGTAGCGATAGTGTTATGTTCAAGTTCTGGAAGATCACAGGTATACAGGAGGTATAAGATAGGTCCCAGGACACTTCCTTGTGGCACTCCAGCTTTGATCTCCTTAAGTTCAGAGTAAGCATTTTCATGTCGTACCCTGAATGCTCTATTTGATAGATATGATTCTAATATACTCGCGTAAGGCGGTGGTAATAGAACTTTTAGTTTATATACAAGACCTTCATGCCAGACTTTGTCAAAGGCTTGTGCTACATCGAGAAACACAGTTGAACAGACTTTTTTCTCCTCTAAGGTTCTTTCAATGATATTTGTTATTCTGTGTACTTGATCTATCGTAGAATGTTTCTCCCTGAATCCAAACTGATAATCTGGAATTAAGTTATTATTTTCTATGATGGGTTTTAGTCTGCGTAGTAATAGTTTTTCAAAGAGTTTCGAAATTATTGGTAACAATGAAATTGGTCTATATGATGTAACATCATTTGGTGGTTTTCCTGTTTTAGCGATCATAATTACTTCTGCAACTTTCCATAAATCAGGAACGTGCTTCAGTCTGAATGATGCGTTAATCAGAGTAGTTAATTTTACAATGGCTTTTCTTGGAAAATGACGCAATATTTCTGTGGTAATCAGATCAAATCCAGGTGATTTTTTCATGCTTAATTTATTTATTTCGTTTAGTACTTCTTTCGGCGTTACGAGCGTAATTGAAGTATTTTCCTGATTCATTTCAAAATTTGTAAAATTATTGTCATCACCTTCACTGGGCTGGAAAATCTTTTCGAGATATTCTGCAAACCTTTTTGCTTTTTGTTCATTATTAATAGCCCACTTTCCATTTTCTTCCTTAATCGGGGGAGTATGTAACAGTGGTCTTTTCATTTTCTTGGTGGCTTTCCATAGTGAGTAATCGGTACTTCGATCACTCGTGAGGTTCTGGAGGTACTTATTGAGTGACAAGTTGTTGTAGCTTCTGATTTTTCTTGTCAAAGCTTTTGTGAGATTATTTAATAATCTTTTGTCAAGTGGGGATCTAGACTGATGCCATTTTTTTCTCTGCTTTCTCTTTTTAGCTATCATATCAAGGATATCTCTAGGGTAAGCAATACATCCCTTGGGCTTTTTTCTGAGTTCTGGTGTATTTTTCCAAGCAGCTTGCTGGATGATTAATATAAAGCGTCTCACTTCTTCGTTCAGTTGTGCTGTGTTTTTAAGTGGCACATTTAAATTAATACTATTATGTAAATCTACCTTAAAGCTTTCCCAGTCTGTTTCTTTATTTACCAGAACTGGATTAGGTTCTTTATACACAATGCTTTCATTTATAGTTAACATAATAGGAGAATGATCGGAGTTCATATCATACATTTCGCTAATGTGTAAGTACTTAGATGAAATGTTTCTACATATAAAAAAATCAATCAGGTCAGGTATTTTCTGTGGATCAGTAGGCCAATAGGTAGGCTTTCCTGTACTTATGGCTTCACAGTTCAAATCTTTAATGGCATTAAGAAGTTCTCTACCTTTTGGGGTAGTTAATCTAGAACCCCAATATGTATTTTTGGCGTTGAAGTCACCTCCAATAATGAACTTATTCCCGATTTTCTTAAAGAAATTAATATACGATTCTTTTTTCAAAGAATACCTTGGAGGGCTATATATGGCTACTATGGAAAGTTCGTATTTGTTCGTTCTTACCTTTACGGCTACAGCTTGAATTTCTTGTTCTTCCCATTTATTTTCTAGGCAGTGACACAAATTTTCTTTTATAATAATGGCACTACCACCTCTAGCTGTATTATTGGGATGCAATGCGTGATATATTTTATAACCGTTAAACTTAATAAATGATTGTTTGGTGAAATGTGTCTCAGATATAAGACATATGTCAATCTTATTCATATCTAGGACTACTTGTAGTTCACGTTGGTGTTTAAGTAGTCCATTTGAGTTCCATGCGAATATTTTAAGCATGTTAATCATTTTCTTGATTTTTTAGTAGCCTGCTTGGTGCCACTTTCAAGGTTTTTCAGTCGTTCATCGAACGACGAAATATATTTTAAAATTTCATCTAATTTCTTCTCCATGTTTACCTGAGGTATTTGAGTGTCTGGTGATGTTTTTGAGACTTTTTGAGCATAGGTTTGACGCTCGTTTGTGTTCGTACTGTGTATTGTTGTCTGGTTCGATTTATTTTGATTTAAATCCTTCACTATCTCAGGTCTTGATGGGCGCTGAGCATTTATTACAGTTCGTTTCTTGACGTTCTTGTTTTTTAATGCTTGCATCTCTTTGGCTACTACGCAACCCCTATAGCTGGCAGGGTGACCTTCACCACAGTGAACACATTTAGGTTTTTCATTTGATGGTTTGGTACAGTCTCTTGTCAAATGTTTACCTGTACATTTAACACATCTAGCCTCACGTGCGCAGTACTTCTGCGTGTGTCCATAGGCTTGGCATTTTTTGCACTGTGGTACCAGTTTGGACGTTTTAATAGGGTGAATTTCAACTTTACACCCTAAAATGTATTTGATTTCATAAATTTTATTTATGTCCTCCTCTTTATTAAAAGTTAGGGTGAACATATTGAGCGGGTCCTTACTTCGCCAACTTAATTTGTTGACAGCAATTACAGATTAATATGCAAATTGCAGTACGCAGTAGGCAGGTATTTACGTATAATAATAATTAATAAATAATTAATTGGGTAGGTATAGTAGTGAACCCGATAGGTCTCCTTTTGCTTAAAAAAATTCAGTATTAATTTATTTTATACAAAAAATGTTATTTCTGTAAAGTGACATAAATTCTGCCCCTCGCCGTAAATCACGGAACCAATCAGCGGGCTGAACTTGTAAACGATTATGATAACGATGAATACGTTTTTCTTACACAATGTAAGGGCTCTACATGCAGTTTGCAATTATATTCAATGCAATGAACTCGCGCGTCCGGTCGCACAGTCCTTGAAACCAGAAAAAGGGCAAAGTGGGAACATCGGGTTTTTATTCCTCCAGCCAGACAGACAGGGCATAAAACATAATAACCAACATTCATCATTATCGCTCCTTTATATATTTGACGACCTATGAGAGATCTTATATGTTATATATTTATAAACGCGAAAGTTTGTAAGTATGGATGCATGAATGGATGGATGGATCTTTGTTACTCTTTCTCGCCGCAAGTACTGAACTAATTTGGCTGAAATTTGGAAAATAGATAGCTTATAGCCCGGATTAACACATGAACTACTTTTTATCCCGGAAAAATCCATCGTTCCCGGGATTAGCGAAAAACTGCTCGGAAATTCCCATTCACCTCATTTGGTTCCTGAAAGATTTTATTGTTTGCAGTTTCCCCGATTTGGAGCTAATATGAACTATTAGCGTATTTTTGAGCTTAATTTTTATTAAAAACATGTAGACCGATAAATGTTATGGCCGCTAAACTTATTTCCTTAAACCTACGTTTTACCTCTACCTCACATCGAGCTTGGCTAGGTATTGATTAGTAATTAGCATGCAGGACTTTAACCAGAAGACATGAAAAAAATCACGCTCTCTACATTAGACCAAGAAATCTGTTTTACCGTACGTTAGTACATAGTATCTCTATGGTTTTACCTCTAATTAAAGAAAGTCGCAAAAGGAAAATTTCACACAGGAATCCGAACGCCCGATAAAATAAAACAATAACAAGTACTATTTAAGTACGGTGGGCTGAAGACAATTTCTACAACATTGCACTGCCAGAGTAAAGTCGCCTTTATTCTCATACGGGTATAAACCATGTGTGTATGTACAAGTATGCACTTGGTAGGGTCCCTGTGCTTATAAATAAGCATACAGGATCGCTGTTGCAATCATTTAGAAGTCATTGTTCTTGTGATAAACGAGTTAGCGTTACGAGTGTGTTCTTGAATTTTCTTGAGTTTTCCATTTCATTTTTCTCTGCCAATATGCCTTGCGGTGGATGTGGTGACAGTGAGTATTTTTTCCTTATTTTACAAACTAGCTTTTGCCCGCGGCTTCGCCCGCGTGAATTTCGGGGTTTTACAAATCCCGTGGGAGTCCTGGATTTTCTGGGAAAAAAACATCATGTGTGTTAACCTTACTTCAGAAACACGATTTAATAGCGAAACAGTTCTAAAATCAGAAAATATACAGGAACACCTTTTTATCATTATTAACCTGTATCCCATTGCTTAACCAAAACACACATTATAAATAGCGAAACAATTGTACTTTCAGAACCTTTATGGGTAGGTACCCATTTCCACATTTATAGCATTACTAATTACTATACCAAATCCCATAGCTCAACTAAAACATACATTGTCAGTAACGAAACAGATGTTAGTTCAGAACCTATATCATATAGGTACCCGTTCTCATAGTTATAATATTACTAACCTGTATCTCATTGCTCAACTAAAACACAAAATGCTAATAGCGAAACAGTTGTAATGTCGGAACCTATAATACGGGTACCCATTTTCACATTTATAGCATTATGCATTATTTATAGCATTATAGCATTATTATCCCATATCCCCTTGTTCAACTAAAACACACTTGTTAAATGCGCACAGTGCTATGTTCAGAACCTACATAGTGGCCATTTTCACATTTATAGTGATAATAGATTCAGTTTTTGCCCGCGGCCCCGCCCGCGTCAAATTCGCTTTTTCATGAATCCTAAGGGAAACGTCATTTTCCCGTTATCGTTCCCTATTCCAACCTTTAAACATGCTTTCAAGCAAGTTCGCTTGAACAATCTATCTATAGATGTAGCTATTGATTGCTCTAGAAAATTTGGTATTTTGAGTATCCCACGGGAACTACGGATTTTTCCGGGATAAAAAGTAGCCTATGTTTTAATCCGGGTTATAAGCTATCTATGTTCCAAATTTCAGCTAAATCGGTTCAGTAGTTGAGCCGTGAAGGAGTAACAAACATACACACACACAAACTTTCGCCTTTATAATATTATTAGGATATTACCTATATGTGTTTAATTAGTTTGTGTACTTACTTAATGTTATACATATTAATGGATATTTTATTTTATTTAAATAGCTATGTATTTTTAATACATTAAATTCTCATGCCACAGTGTATTAATATACGTTAATTAATTAACAAAAAAACCGACTTCAACTCTCATCAAACTACTGTTAAATACATCCTTTTCAATTAAAAGACTGTATGGTGACTTATATGGTTTTCTCATGGATGCCATTATCAGAACTGGACTAAATTGAAATAGGACCACACGGAAGGTGTCAGCTTTTTATCAGTGTCAGAATCATCAAAATCGATTCATCCAGTAAAAATTAATAAGGTCGAATTTTTTGAAGTCGGTTGAAAATTCCCGTGTTACAGTGTCTTAATCGGCTTGACCGATTTTCATGCAATATTTTAACTACATTTGATAGGTCGTAAACTATTTTTCATACCCCTGAATGGCAAAACAATGTGTGCCCAGTCAACTAGTATTATTTATATTAATATAGAAAAACACCCGGACAGTCCAGTGGTTCGAGTTGTGTCAGTCAGTCACTCCTTTCCTCGGAGCAATTCTTTCCCTTTAAATGTATATATAGATAGTGGAAATTATCAGTAGGTACAAGCCTCTCTTGGCACTTGAATGACATTCTCAGGAGGGCGTTGTTAGAGAACAAAGGCAGCCAGAAAATATTTTTTCCACAATTTTACTTCAATTTTAGTTCGCAGTCCTTTCCTTATAAACATTTATATATAGATAGTGGAAATTATCAGTAGGTACCTAATCATAATCCGATACTACAGCCCGACAAGCCTCTCTTTGCACTTGAATGACATTGTCAGGAGAGCGTTGTTAGAGAACAAAGGCAGCCAGAAAATATTTTTTCCACAATTTTACTTCAATTTTAGTTTTATTTTTACCCGACTGCAAGAAGGGTTATGTTTTTCGCGCGTATCTTGTATGTATGTATGTATGTATGTATGTATGTATGTAAATTTCTTTATGACCACGTATCTTCCAAACGGCTGGATGGATTTTGTCGTTAATGGTATCGTTAGATTCGTCTCATTAACCCAAGTGTTCTTAGATAGGTTTTTGAAAATAAAAAACAAAATGGCGGATTTTGGGCCTAAAATTGTCAGTCATTTACAAAATATTTATAACCAAACCTATCGAGTGGGGTATCAAAATGAAGGGAATTACAAGGAGATTACAAAAATATATATAAGTCATATGTTTCGAATTAATTTGGAATTATAAACAGTCGATCAATGCGTTCAAAATGGTAATATTTGTAGTTTTTGATAGCGTTAATCTTGTATTGACCAAATGTGTGTCGTACTTTATATTGTGCATTTTTACTTGGTATATCATAGCATAAATCGAAAACATAATTTAATATAATCATTAAACAATTATTTAACATCTGTACTTTCGCTACTCGCTCTAGATGGCGCTGTGTGTACTTTAAGACGCGCTCCACCGCTCGTCAAGTGTGGCAACTAAAAAGCCTGAAATAAAATAAATAATTAAAAAAATCAATAAACCCGACTGCAAAAATGTCAACTAAAATGCAATAACTTAAAAGACTGAAACAAGGCGGACAACGAAAACAAAATTATAATAAACTTAAAACGATGCAATTTTTACTTCATTTTAACAAACAACATAATGAGCTTAAAGCTTTAGTTAAATTTTCGCATTCAATTTAAAAATAAAGCAGGCGGGACCTATTAATTTTCTCTATGTTAATTTATAATTTGCGAAAATAGGTCCCGCCTTCTATATTTTTAAATTGAATGCGAAAATTTAACTAAAGCTTTCAGCTCATAATGTTGTTTGTTAAAATGAAGTAAAAATTGCATCGTTTTAAGTTTATTATAATTTTGTTTTCGTTGTCCGCCTTGTTTCAGTCTTTTAAGTTATTGCATTTTAGTTGACATTTTAGCAGTCGGGTTTTTTGATTTTTTTAATTATTTATTTTATAGTCAATATTAAACAAAAGCAACACAATATAATTGTATATTGTGCAGCGATATACCGACAGAGCGAACTATCAATCAGTATCACAAGATAGCGGTGTTAGTTCCGATTTTGGCCACGCGCCAAGATAGCCTTGTCGCACTGTATGTGTAATGTGTACAGGAGAATGACAACAGTGAGGTAAACTTTGTTTTGATAACAGTCATGTCGACGTTGTACCTAGTCTGTTTAGAATGTCTAAGTAAACTTCTTCCGTTAATCAGTAATTACAAACATGGAGTACCTAAACACCAAAAGCCAGAAGACTTATCTACGATCTCCACAGAAATCTATCAGTATCTAATTCATTCCATAACTACCTATATGAAACGAAATTCATTAAAATATACATATATTAATGAATTTATTTATGATTGACCTAACAAAAAAATAAACAATAAAAAAAAAAAAATTAAATGTCACAGAGAAAAGACTTACTTAGCAATAAAAACAGGTTTATGTGCTCTCTAAATTCCAGACGATCATAATTATCGCGTTTACGTGAATTTATGTATCGTAATAAGCCAAAAAATATAAAATAAAAAAAAAATTCAATAAAAAAATTCCAAATATGAAATAAACAGAAAATCGGGTCTTAATGATTTTCAATAAAATATTTATATTTTAATGATTTAAATGATTTCCATTAAAATATACATATTTTAATAAATTTCGTTTTTTATTTATTGCAACTATAACATCTAAGGACGATGAGCGCAAATATGGCAACGTAAAGCCAAGAGACGCCCTGCATAGACAGGTAGATAGATAGAAAATTCTTTATTGTACACCACAAAACATGAAAAACAACATAAATGAATTAATATAATAAGTACTTATCCTCCGCAGGATATAATATTATGTCAATATCGCAGACATATTTTTATAATACCTAGTGCACAGATGCACTCTCTGTTCCCTCTCTCTCACTGGACCACATTCATGCTCATCACACAAACATTTTCTAGTAATGGGAATCGAAACCACGACCTCCGACGCAGACGGCACGTTCGGTTCCGGTACTCCATTCGATTCTGCATCTGGCATGGGCAGTATCACTTAGCATCAGGTGAACTGGTGGTCATTGCTCTTCTCATCATAATAATTGTTTATCCACAGATTGCAAATGCACAGCGACACAGTGCTGCCAGTCATGCAAGTGCGACGCTTCGTGCAAATGCACCTGCAAGCGTACCACCACCGACGCTGCTGCCACTAAGAAGTAGCCAGAAGCAGCCAGAAGCAACGAGAAGATGCGAAAGTTTCCAAAAACATATTGCCATTTAATCATGCCTTCTAATGTTCTTATAAGTTTTACAATTACATTACATCAATCACCTAATAAATTAGCATAAGTATATTTCGTGTTTTATTTTGAATATCGGCAACCTATCACCACTGACGTTGCTGCCATTAAGAAGTAGCCAGAAGATACGAAAGTTTTCATAAACGTATAGCCTTATAATCATGCCTTCTAACGTTCTTATAAGTTTTACAATTACATGTAAATCAATTACCTAATAAAGTAGTAATTCAATTCTTGTAAATATAAATCAGAATCTCGGAAACGGCTGGAACAATTTTCATGAAATTTAGTATACAGGAGGTTTTGGGGGCGATCAATCGATTAAGCTAGGATTCAATTTTAGAAAATGTCGTATTTACCAACAAAAAAAATATAACTCTGCCTGACATCTATTGGCGAAAAGTAAAAACTATTACAGTAAAGGTAAGTAAAAAAAAATACGACTCCTGCTGTCATCTATTGGTGAGTAGCTGTAATACTACCGAGCAAAGCTCGGTCACCTAGGTTTTAAGTATTATAATGCGTGTTTTGTTTAAATACTGGCAAGCTCCGCTCGCAAATGCATTTCCAAAAACATTGACGTTCATTTCATTCAACAAAACATTCCACATATTACAGGGTTACGGGAATACTTGCAAAGGCTTCAAGAAGAGCACATTTACAAAAAAATTAAAAATAAAATAAATAAATAAATGAAACAGTTGAAAGATACATGCCATACCGAAGATGGCATGCAAAATTGAATTCTATGTATTACACCTGTCGAATTCATAGATGCGTAGATGTGCGCTCATTGCTGCTTTAAGTATTTTTGCAGAATAGCACGGCAGTATTTATATGAAGCAATATTGGATCTTTTGCCTAAAGACTAATTAATGATGTTTTTGATGTTTTAAATTCGCCTCCGCGCAATTCTAAGGATACTTAGATCATGCTTGCAAGTTATACTCTGAGCAAAGATCAGCAGTGCTATTCTACAAAATGTCCATCTCTGAAACAGCTGCCAGACAGCTGCCAAGCCGAAGATGGCATGCAAAATTGTACTCTATTACAACTGACAAATTCATAGATGCATAGATGTACGCTCGTCGCTGTTTTGCAGAATAGCACGGCAGATTAAAGAACATCTTTCAAAATACATATTATACTTATTGTTAGTCCGCTCCGCTAGTCTAGAATAAGCACTAATGTGTGACCAGCCTAAACGTCATCGATCTGAAAAACCACCGAGGTTACTTCTCCAGTCAAGCGACCGCAACCTTGCACTTCCACCTTGGTTTTTACAGTAATCCAACTGTATATAATCTGAAGTTTTGTTATCAGGACATAGTTCGCTACCATCTAATCTATCCTCTACTTCTTACGCGTAAATTTTCAAATCAGACCCAAAATGCCTGCCCCCAGTGAATCGTGCAAAGGTGAGTTCATTTTATTTATTATTTTATACGAACCCAGATTGAATCTGATGTTAAGTGCCACATTTCAGATACATTGCGTCTTACGCTTTAGCATTATATTAGTACTACCACAAGACAATTCAACCATTAGGCATCAGGATTATGTTGTCACCATTATATTATTATTAAACGACGGACTACTTTGCAGACAGATTTTCCCAAGCGAGCGCCACGTCCATATACTTCGTCCTAAGCCTTCCTCTTTACGAATTACGTCAGCTCCCAATGGGCACAGCTGCTAGGCACAAGGCCAAACCCCACTCAGTCTGAGAGGAGCCCCGTGCCCAGCAGAGGGACATAAAAAGGGGTTGAGATGATGATGATGAATGGGCACAGTACGTTTACACCTACTTACATCGTTTGCACTCCAAGCTTTCATGTTCCTCAGCCATCGACTTTATGACAAGTACTTATGTCCTGCCCACTGCCATTCCAGCTTGCTTATGATTTGGGCTATGTCTTATTAAATAAACTGACATCAGGTTAGACTTAGGACGGCCTGTAGGTGGCCTGTAGTCAACTCTCGTTTTTAGGGTTCCATACCAATTTGGTAAAAATGGAACCCTTATGGTGAGACTTTCTCCGTCCGTCCGTCCGTCCGTCTGTAACACTCGATTATTTCAGTAACTATTCGAAGCTATAGAAAAAATTTGGAATAGTTTTAGGTAATAGTATGACCCGACGTCATTGCAATCATAAAATTTTGAAAATCATTTTTAAGCTTTCAAATTGGTTTTTGAAATCCTTTAATCCTGAGTCTTGGAAACATGTTCCTAAGATGGGGTTGGTTGATTAATGGGTCATCAAGTTTTATTTAATTTTTAAGGGTCCGAAATAATATTCTGTCCATTTCTTGTTCAGATACCTGCAAGGATTCTGATTGCAAAGACGACTGCAACGCCGACCAATGTGGGGACTGCTGCGAACCCAAGGCTGACAGCGGTATGTATGTCTGTAACTCACTGACTGACTGACTGACTGACATATCAATGCCAGCACGAGCTACCAGGATTGGTCAGGGTATATTGATAAGAGATAACCATTGTGGCGAAGGCATTCTGCTAAGAAAGGGATTTTGAAAATTCTATACCCCTAAGGGGGTAAAGGCGTTGTTTGTATAAATATTCCTTTTGTAAATTATATCAGCGTTCTTTAGTGATGCTGATGTATAGCATCAGAATAGATGTTACAACCTTTTCTTTTTACGTGTGAAAGTTTAGAGGTGCTTGCCTGGGGTCCTGTAATAACTACATCCATTTTAGTCAATTATATGATTCAAAGATTCAAAGATTCAAATCATTTATTTCATATTGGCCACTACTTGTTAGCACTTATGAATGTCAAGTAGGTACATAGACTTATTAATAGTGATAACTATTTAACGACTTAAAAACTAAGTTTACGAGGGTTCCAACGCGCCCTGAACTGAGAAGAAGCCCACAACAAACTCAGCCGGGTATTATTTTATTTTTTGTTATCACTATTTCACAATATAATATAAATTAGAACTAGCTATAAATTTGAATTAGAGCAATTTACTCCCATGGATTGATTTCATTTAAGTAATCTTTTATGCTATAATATGCCTTTTTTATAAGTTTCGGCTTGACAAAACCTTTGAACTTATTGAGCTACATGTCGAATACACTGGATGGCAGTTTATTATAAAATCTAATGCAATTGATCATTATCCTACACTATGTATATAGTAAACCTTGAAGAGTTATGCGACAAGTGTGCCCAAAAAGTTCAATTTTTTTTGTTGTTTTCGTAATTTTTAACCTATATTACAATGGACATTTTTAAGCAAAGATTTTGGTGTAAACATGTAACGACAATACTACTAGACAGCTATAAACCTTTTATGCCTAATTAGCTTACAAATTGCAAAAAGACCACAAAAATGTTGAATTTTGCAGGCAAACTTGCCGGAAGAGGTTTCGCCTTACTTACTACTGTGATTAATTAAGGTGTTGTCAAATTTTCTGCCACCGTTTCGGGAGGTGAATGTATCTATCAAATACACTTCAATAGTGAAGAAATCTCTGTCCCCGGGCTCCATCTTATATATATGTTATGACGTATTTTTTGAAGTTCACAAATCTCGTTTCTTTTCTAGGAGATGGCAAGTGCTGTTGATGCTTCGGAGTCGCTCGACCCCAGCTACACTTGACTTGCCGATTTGAAGATTCCCATGATAATAATGTGTATTAATTTATTTCATTTTAGCATTATGGAAATAAAACTTTGGTGCTCTTAATTTACCTCTTTTTTATTTTCGTTTCATGAAGAGTTTAAGTTACCCATCCACCGAGCCCGATGGCAAAAGTTCAAACAAGTTAGTTATTCACAAATAATAAGGTTCACAAAATTCATTGCCATAAGCATACAATGTGTAGTCAAAATAATAATATTTGCGAAAAAGTAAATAAAATTTTAAGTTCGCGGGCTGAATATTAGCCGAACCATCATTTGTACAGTCAGAGAACGAAAAGGTTCGTCAATTTTCAAACAGATTCGCTTGCACTAGTCGATTGTTTTGGTATGTTGTCATAATGGGCTCTTGCAGTTCTAGTGCAAGCGAAAATCGACAATTCGAAAATCGAAGGTGACGAACCTTTTCATTCCGCGACTATACATAGGTACTCAAAATCATTTTATAAAGCAAATAATATCTTCCACCGATTGAGCTGAAATTTTGTATGTAACAGGTTTAGCAAATTCTAGTTGCTGATAAATATTAAAAAATTGAGATTATTGAGCAACTTTGGGAAAACTTTCTATAGCGATTTTTTTCCAATCATGTTTCTGCCTCGAATTTCGAAAGACTCAAAAAACATTAATAATGCCTATATCAATTAATTAACAAAAAACCGAGTTCAACTCTCATCAAACTGCTGATGAATACATCCTTACCTATTAAAAATTAAAAGACATATTATGGTTTTCCCATGGATACCATTATCAGAACTGGACTAAATTGAAATAGGACCACTCCTATCAGCTTTCTAATAAAAAACGAATCATCAAAATCGATTCGCACCCAGTTAAAAGTTATGAGGTAACAAACATAAAAAAATACAGTAGAATTTAGAGCCTCCGCCTTTTTTTGAGGTCGGTTAAAAAGTAAGTATGTCTTTCAGTCTTTCTATATTTTAACTTCTTACTTTCTCAACGTTTGTATTGATTCCCCCGAAACTATGCCGCGGAGAGTAGGTAGATGTAGAAATCACGTCATCTGATGAATAATATCTTTTCGCTTTGTGCATGCACATCCCTCTCATTCAAATGTAATTTCAAGAATACCTATTATTCAGTAATCAATATATAGTTCGGTCCACAAAGACTCCCCCTATTACTTCCAAACTACTTATAGTAAGTATACTTACGAATCGCATGAAGCATGAAAGCTCCTTCACAATGAAGGAGTGAGGTGCGTCTTCGTGGATTGAACTATATTAATACTAGTAGGGCGCGTGGTGGCGCGGGCCACACGTGGCCCGCGTGCCGTCTTTCCCCCTATTTGCCGTCCAACTTTCAGCCTCTTCAACATCCGCCATACATTTTCTATAGTTTTTTGTAGTGCATCAGGGATGTTCGCGGATGCGCGAGTCGACTGCTTTTATGCCACCATGAGAAAAAGATGTGGCTCCCTGGTGCAGAGGTTGCGCGGCAGTTCCAACAGCATCCTGAACATGATAGCCAATAGGTTAGATTGCAGATATGTGAGTCACTGTTGCACCATTTCACATGGGTTGGTGCAGCGGTGATTCGCATATCTATCTAATATTATTATAATTTTATTTCATTCCTAATTTTAGTTTTACTAACATAGAATTAAGTTTAAAATGTAATTACTAACAATAATGTGAGCCTGTGTTGCTTGTGAATAAAATTGATTATTATAGTAAAAATTTTTCCGCCATATTGGATTTTTTTTCTATCCATCGAATAGACCTTTGGGTCCTGATCAACTTTTGTCAAGAAACCGTTCTTCCATCTTTTATACTTTGCGAGATATCGACGAAATTCGAATGGCGGCCATTTTGAATCCGCCATTTTGAATTTTTTTTCAGCTAACTGCCAATTGGATGTCATTTCAAATGACATTTGGTCGAGCACCCCCCACCTATCTTCAATACCCTCCCCGTGCTCTTCACCCGTCTTCGAAATCCTCAATCATCAGCTCTCTCCATATTTTTGTTCTTAATGAATTTTTCCCTTGTATACGGAATGGTCATTGAAAAAAAAATGTTTCATACAAAATTGTTCAGGAGAGGTGATCAATCAGTGGCCAATCAGCACGAGTAGCTATATATATATTAATAATATATATAGCTACTTGTGCTGATTCACTGACTGACTGACTCATTGATCACCTCTCCTGAACAATTTTGTATGAAAAAAAATTTTTTTAAGGATCAAGTCGTATAGAAGGAAAAAAATCATTCAGAACAAAAATATGGAGAGAGCTTATGATTGAGGATTTCGGAGAAGGGTGAAGAGCACAGCTAGGGTATTGAAGATAGGTGGGGGGTGCTCGACCAAATGTCACTCGAAATGTCATCCAATTGGCAGTTAGCCGAAAAAAAATTCAAAATGGCGGATTCAAGATGGCCGCCATACAAACTTCGGTCTCTAACTCGGAAAGTATAAAAGATGGAATAGTGGTTTCGTGACAAGAAGTGATCAAGACAAAAAGGTCTATTCGACGGCTGGAAAAAAAATCCAAAATGGCGGATTTTTTTTTTCATAGAAAATGTATGGGGAATGTTGGACGGCAAATAGGGGGGTAGACAGCTCGCGGGCCACCTGTGGCCCGCGCACCCACGCACCCTACTAGTTAATATATATATAGCTACTCGTGCTGATTCACTGATTGACTGACTGACTCACTGATTGATCACCTCTCCTGAACAATTTTGTATGAAAAATTTTTTTTTCAAGTATGGGTTCGTATAGAAAAAAAAAATTCATTCGGAGGAAAAATATGGAGAGAGCTGATGATTGAGGATTTCGAAGACGGGTGAAGAGCACGGGGAGGGTATTGAAGATAGGTGGGGGGTGCTCGACCAAATGTCACTCGAAACATCATCCAATTGGCAGTTAGCTGAAAAAAAGTTCAAAATGGCGGATTCAAGATGGCCGCCATACAAACTTCATCGGTGTCCATCTCGAAAAGTATAAAAGATGGAAGAACGGTTTCTTGACAAGAAGTGTTCAGGACCCCATGGTCTATTCGATGGATAGAAAAAAAAATCAAAATGGCGGAATTTATTTTTCCATAGAAAATGTATGAGGAATATTGAAGAGACCACGAGTTGTAAAACATGAAGTGCTTTGATGCGGTTTTTTGGAAGACTACAAGAGAAAAATATGGAATGAGATGATGATTGAGGGTTTTGAAGACCGTCGAGGAGCATGGGCAAGGTATTATAGTTAGGTGGGGACTGCTGAAACAGAAAATACTCGGAACTTCAGGCAATTGGCAGTGAGCTGAAAAAAAACCAAAATGGCGGATTCAAGATGGCCGCCATACAAATTTCGTGTTGTTCTATCTCGGAAAGTATAAAAGATAAGAGAGTGGTTTCTTAGCAAGAGGTGATCAGGATCTCAAGTTCTACGGGCTGCATGGAAAATAATTCACTGTGGAGGAATTTATCTTTCCATGGAAAATGTACATACTATGAGAAGAGACAATGGTCTAGGATTTGGATGATGATTGAGGAGCACTGTCATGGTTTTAAAGATAGTTAAGGGCTGTTCGAACAAAAAATACGCTGAACCTCATCCAATGAGGTTCAGCGTATTTTTTGTTTGAACTGCCCTTAACTATCTTTAAAACCGTGACAGTGCTCCTTGGTAAGTTTTTCAGCTCACTGCCAATTGGATTCCAATGGGCGATGGAGATGACGGCGATATCTTTATGGGCGGTAAGACTGCACGCGGGCCACATGTGGCCCGCGCACTCACGCGCCCTACTAGTTGTAACTATATAGTCGGCTAGTCGACGGTTAGTAGTAAAAAAAAAATGGTACTGTCAACGAAATATAATGCAATATAACAGGATAGTAGTGATCAGAGGCTACGGGAAAAGAGAACGTCTCTAGGATGCGCGTCACGCGAGCGACCTCCAGGCTCCAACGGAGCTAGCTTTGCCTACGTTCACTGCTACTACATAGAAGTCTTTGGCTGTAGGCACTTTTATATAAAACAATGGAACAGGATGATAGTGATCAGGAAGGCTACGGAGAAGGAGATGGGGAAGCACGTTTCCAGGATACGCGGGAGCCGAGCGAACGGCGTCTATCGGGGCTAGCCTCATCCACGTCCACTTTCGTAGGCACATTTATATAATACAATAGAACAGGATGATAGTGATCAGGAAGGCTACGTAGAAGAAGATGGGGAAGATCGCCTCCAGGATACGCGTCATACGGTAGCCGAGCGAGCTGGAGCGAGCGGGGCTAGCCTCATCCACGTCCATTGTTGTAGGCACGTTCATATAATACAATAGAACAGGATGATGGTGACCAGGAAGGCTACGGAGAAGGAGATAGGGAAGCACGTCTCTAGGATACGCGTCATACGGTAGCCGAGCGAACGTCGTCCATTGGGGCTAGCCTCATCCACGTCCATTGTTATAGGTACGTTTATATAATGCAATAGAACAGGATGATAGTGATCAGGAAGTCTACGGAGAAGGGGATGGGGAAGCACGTCTCCAGGATAGGCGTCATACGGTAGCCGAGCGAGCTGCGGTGAGCGGGCGAGCTTCATCCACGTACATTGCTGTAGGCAAGTTTTTATAATGCAGTAGAACAGGATGATGGTGATCAGGAAGGCTACGGGAAGGGGATGGGGAAGCACGTCTCCAGGATAGGCGTCACGCGGGAGCCGAGCGAAAGGCGTCCATTGGGGCTAGCCTCATCCACGTAGGTATATTGTTGTAAACACGTTTATATGATACAATAAAAGAGGAAAGGCGTCCATTGGAGCTAGCCTCATCCACGTATATTTTTGTAGACAAGTTTATATGATACAATAAAAGAGGATGATAGTGATCAGGAAGGCTACGGAGAAGGAGATGGGGAAGCACGTCTCCAGGATACGCGTCACGCGTGAGCCGAGCGAACGTCGTCCATCGGGGCTAGCCTCATCCATGTCCATTGTTGGGGGCAATCTGTAATAAAGAACATTCATTATTCTTAATTAATTAATCAATAAATAATTAATTAATTATTCTTAATCAAGTGCAGTACTTAAGTAAGCATCTACTCTCATAAGTAAACATATTGTATTTTTAGGGGCTATACCTACGTAAATTGCAAAAAAATTATATGTCCGCTTATTTTATACTTATTAGGTACGTGTAATCGGTGTAATACTTATTTCGTTTACATACCTTTCGTAGGATGCGTGATTGATGATGCAGTGAATATTTTGGCGATAATTTGTGAATTATTATATTGTAAACACGCAATACTTATAATATACTTTCTTGAAAAATCTTCGCCAAGATTCCTTGTAATATCTCCAAAATTTTTTCAAAACTGTATTTACTAAAAACAAACACTAAGGATGACTTCTTATGTAACTATCTAATTTTATTTAGTGTAATAGTAGCCACGGCTGTAGACCAGCAGAGCAAAATTATATTGAATAGAAAAATATTTTATTTTTGTGTGGAGAATCATTATTTATCGGTCGCCATCCGACACAAAAGAATCTTCATCGAACAAAAGGATCTATTAAGTAGACGGCATGAATGAATAATTATGAAAAAAGTTTCAAAGCCATTATTACTTATTTAAGAGCGTCATAGACATAGATATAATATTGGTCGTTCATTATTTATTTAAATGAAACGAAAATCAAAAAACCGTACAAAAATGACACCCGATCGTCAATTTGATCACGTGACTTGTCGATGATATTTCTTAATTTTTTTTTAAATTTTATTCCATATAATTATGGAATGAGCGATCGACAGTTTTTTCTATAGTGATAGGTAAGGCATTGTGCGTTCTACAATAATACAGTCTGTCAAGGCTCTCTTGGCACTTGAAAAACATTGACAGGAGGGCGCTGTTATAGAACAAAGGCAGTCAGAAAACAAAATCTCCTCAATTTTACTTCAATTTTAGTTTAGAATAGTTAATAGTAAGCAAAAAAAACACAACATACGATAGCGATATACCGACAGAGCGAACTATCAAACAGTATCACAAGGGAGCGGCGTTAGTTCCGGTTTCGGCAACGCGCCAAGATAGCCTTGTCGCACTGTATTATGAATGCTGCCTACATAGTTTTAGCGAATGAATTAATCCAATACCTTTAAACGAGCAACTCTTGTATATCCTATACCTTTAAACGAGCAATTCTTGTATATATATTTCTATATAATCTGGATCTCGGCAACGGCTCCAACGATTTTCATGAAATTTAGTATACAGGGGGTTTTGGGGTCGATAAATCGATCTAGCTAGGATTCATTTTTATAAAATGTCGAATTTACCAATAAAAAAATAATAAAAATATGACTTCTGCTGCCATCTATTAGCCAGTAGTTAAACTACCAGTAGTTAAACTACCGAGCGAAGCACTTATGCTGCCATCTATTATCCAGTAGTTAAACTACCGAGCGAAGCTCGGTCAACCAGATATTATATATATATATATATATATAATATATAAGTATTTTTATATATTCTGAATCTCGGAAACGGCTCGACCGATTTTCATGAAATTTAGTATTCAGGGGGGGGGGGTGCCATCTATTGGTAAGTAGGTAGAAATACAACCGAGCAAAGCTCGGTCACCCTGATATTTGACATTATACTTCTCGTTTACATATCACTTAAAACCTTAATGTAACTATTTATTTAACAATAATCTGTTTATTTAATAACATTTGAAGTTGCAGCCAAGCGTAAACCCTGTATCGATATAAGAGATTTGTATCTGGTCTTGTTTACATTTATCGATTTTCCGCTTGAAATCGTTTGATCTTCACGGAAAGCCTTGTCTGCATTTCCCGTGTTTTTACTGAAAGGCCTTCGTTGTATTATGAGTTATGGGGTACATTTAAAACTAAGAGATTAATTTTTCCGACATCACTGTTTTCTGGCCATTGTTCTTGTGACGAACTACAATGGTGGACGTTTGTGAATTTGTTTTTAATAAAGGTAATTGCTTAATTAGTACCTACATTATATAAACTAGTAGGGCGCGTGAGGGCGCGGGCCACATGTGGCCCGCGTGCTGTCTTCTCACCTATAAAAGAATCGCCGTCATCTCCATCGCCAATTGGAATCCGATTGGCAATGGGCTAAAAGAATTAGGTACCTCGGAGCACGGTCATGGATTTAAAGATAGTTAAGGGCAGTTTGAATAAAAAATACACTGAACCTCATCGGGAGGTTCAGTGTATTTTTTATTCAAACTGCCCTTAACTATCTTTAAATCCATGACCGTGCTCCTCAATCATCATCCAAATCGTAGGCCATCATCTCTTCTCATACTTTTCATAGTTTTTCATATGCCTTGTTTATTGTAGTATTCACATTTTCCATGGAAAAATAAATTCAACCACTTTGATTTTTTTTTCATTCATCCCGTAGACCTTGAGATTCTAATTACGTCTTGCAAAGAAATCACTCTCTTATCTTTTATACTTTCCGAGATAGAACAACACGAAATTTGTATGGCGGCCATCTTGAATCCGCCATTTTGATTTTTTTTTTCAGCTAACTGCCAATTGGATGACGTTTCGAGTTACATTTGGTCGAGCACCCCCCACCTATCTTCGATACCCTGGCTGTGCTCTTCACCCGTCTCCGAAATCCTCAATCATCAGCTCTCTCCATATTTTTCTCTAGTAACTCTCCGAAAAACCGCATCATAACCTTGCATAATTACCAACTGTTAGTCTCTTCAACATTCCCCATACATTTTCTATGGAAAAATAAATTCCGCCATTTTGAATTTTTTTTTCTATCCATCAAATAGACCTTCGGGTCCTGATTACTTCTTGTCAAGAAACCATTCTTCCATCTCTTATACTTTCCGAGATATCGGCGAAATTCGAATGGCGGCCATTTTGAATCCGCCATTTTGAATTTTTTTTCAGCTCACTGGCAGTTGGATGACATTTCAAATGACATTTGGTCGAACACCCCCCACCTATCTGCAATACCCTTGGCTATGCTCTTCACCCGTCTTCGAAATCCCCAATCATCAGCTCTCTCCGTATTTTTCCTCCGAATGAATTTTTCTCTTATATACGAAGTGATCATTAAAAAAAAATTTTTTCATACAAAATTGTTCAGGAGAGGTGATCAATGAGTCAGTCAGTGAATCAGCACGAGTAGCTATATATATATTAACTAGTAGGGCGCGTGAGTGCGCGGGCCACATGTGGCCCGCGTGCAGTCTTCCCGCCCACAAAGGTATCGCCGTCTTCTCCATCGCCCATTGGAATCCGATTTGCAGTGAGCTGAAAAAACTACCAAGGAGCACTGTCATGGTTTTAAAGATAGTTAAGGACAGTCCGAACAAATAAATACGCTGAACCTCATCGGATGAGGTTCAGCGTATTTTTTGTTCGAACAGCCCTTAACTATCTTTAAAACCATGACATTTCTCCTAAATCATCATCCAAATCCTAGATCATTTGTCTCTTCTCATAGTATGTACGTTTTCCATGGAAAGATAAATTCCGCCACAGTGAATTATTTTCCATGTATCCCGTAGAACTTGAGATCCTGATCACCTCTTGCTAAGAAACCACTCTCTTATCTTTTATACTTTCCGAGATAGAACAACACGTAATTTGTATGACGGCCATCTTGAATCCGCCATTTTGGTTTTTTTCAGCTCACTGCCAATTGCGTGAAGTTCCGAGTATTTTTTGTTTCCGCGGTTCCCACCTAACCATAATACCTCGCTCATGCTCCTCGACTGTCTTCAAAACTCTCAATCATCACCTCATTACATATTTTTCTCTGGTAGTCTTCCAAAAAACCGTATCAAAGCACTTCCCGATTTACAACTCGTAGTCTCTTCAATATTCCTCATACATTTTCTATGGAAAAATAAATTCCGCCATTTTGATTTTTTTTTCTATCTATGGAATAGACCATGGAGTCCTGATCACTTCTTGTCAAGAAACCACTCTTCCATCTTTTATACTCTTCGAGGTGGACACCGGTGAAGTTTGTATGGCGGCCATCTTGAATCCGCCATTTTGAACTTTTTTTCAGCTCACTGCCAATTGGATGATGTTTCGAGTGAAATTTGGTCGAGCACCCCCCACCTATCTTCAATACCCTTCCCGTGCTGTTCACCCGTCTCCGAAATCCTCAATCATCAGCTCTCTCCATATTTTTCCTCCGAATGAATTTTTTTCTTCTATACGAACCCATACTTGAAAAAAAAATTTTTCATACAAAATTGTTCAGGAGAGGTGATCAATCAGTGAGTCAGTCAGTCAATCAGTGAATCAGCACGAGTAGCTTATATATATATTAATTATTAAAGTTTTCAATTAAATTTCCGCTTTCAAAAAAAATTAAACACAATTTTTTTTTTAAATCGCTTGTTTCATTCGATTCGCGTGGAATTTGACAGAGTGGGCGCTTCCAGTTGAAGTTGAAGCGCCCTACCAGAATTTAGAATTTTATTGAGAAAAGAATCCTATGGAAAAATCTGACGTCTCTTGGAAGTTTCCGTACATTTAACTTTCATTGATGTTTAGGTACTAAAAATAACAAATTACTACCTATAGTTGTTATACAATGATGTTAAATTTTTACTCGTATTTCATTAAAACGCCTGAATCTTTGTTTGAGCAAAAAACACTGCAATTAAATTTGATGATATGAATTATCACACAACAACGTTACAATACAAAGTACAGTCCGACAAGGCTCTCTTGGCACTTGAAGGAGGGCGCTGTTGCACAACAAAGGCAGCCATAAAATAAAATCTCCTCAATTTTACTTCAATTTAAGTTTAAAATAGTTAATAGTAAGCAAAACCAACATAACATACAATAGTGATATACTGACAGAGCGAACTATCAAACAGTAGCACAAGATAGCGGCGTTAGTTCAGACTTTGGCCACGCGCCAAAATAGCCTTGTCGCACTTGTACAACGATAAATAAGGCAACACAATATGTTTCAGATCTAAGGTAAATTAAACCCTTTATTACCTTTGGTGTCCCTCTCATACCTTTAAACACTAATCTTATTTATTCCTTTCCAGATACTGCAGAACCAATAAAAGTCGCCTGTCCACCAGACTGCGATTGCAGAAAAGCGTGTCCACCTGATTGTACGACATGCAAAATATCTAAAGCATCAACCAAGGCTAATTACAGATATAGATTAATCCTCAATATAGCTGGGATACTCTTCGCTATATTCGCTACTTATATGTTAGTTAGTACAGATTCAACTTTGTATCTAATATTTTGGGTCTGTTACTCCGTGCTAAGGAGGATGGCGGGCAAAACTAGGTCTAAGACTAAGATTGACTAATTTTTCAATGTATTGTTTAAAGAAATTCGTGTATATGTAATATGTATATATGTATATATGTGATATAAGTAATAGTAAATAGTGATGTACAAAATATATTTATTTATTTTGCAAAATTACTGAATGGACTGAATAAATCTTTAATTTGTGTATAAAACTTGTAAGTTGTGTTTATTTTATTTGATCACATGCAAAAAAAAATATTAAAAACCACCGCGACTTGCGATTGTCTGTTATGAAAGGAACGCGTCGTCGCATGAAATAGGAGGGGGTGTCACGAGCAAAGCTTCTACGAATTTATCTACTTATTATCAACCGACTTCAAAAAAGGAGGAAGTTCTCAATTCGACTGTAGGTATATTATATTTATGTTTGTTACCTCGTAACTTTTTACTGGGTGAATCGATTTTGATGATTGTTTTGCCATTAGGTATATAAAATATAGCTTACGACCTCGGTACTCCCAGACTTACCGAACGTACACAGAAAATTTCATAAGAATCGGTCCAGCCGTTTCGGAGGAGTTTTATAACAAACACGAGACACGAGAATTCTTTATATTAGAAGATATTATTATAATATTTTTATTATAGAATATTATAATATTCTGTGATAGTAGTGTGATATTATCTACTTATAGGTACCTCGTGGCGAGGAGAAGGTTGTTCACCCAAAGTGTTTCGGAGTCTCAAAAATAGACGAATCAAAACGATCTGTTATATTGTAGGTACCTATTACCTAATGCCATAAAAAATGGAACCATAAGATCGTTCAACTCTCGAAACGGCAAAAAATTGATAAAATCGGACATTGCGAGTCTACAAGAAGCGAGCGAGGCGTCTCTTCGATTCTTAAGAGGCCTGTGAACTACGAAAAATACAAAATACTAAATCATTTGTAATTCGTGTATATTTCGATCATGTTGTGGTGTTATTCGGATTCATATAGTAATAATCTATGCTCCTGGCCATATTTGGTTCGGAAATACTTCTCTAAAACGAAATAATAATCAATTTTGATCAAAATTTTTATAACTTTGGTCGAGTTCCGTAATACCAAAAATTATGAATGAAAACTTGTTCTTTGTTAACTGGTGTTTTTCTTTAGCTGGACAATAAAAACACACAGACCTTTATTAATAATGTAGTCTGAGTAAAAACAGTGCTCCTGAACTAATGCGACGTGAGATAGTGTTGTTTTTGTTACAAAACAAATAAGCAGAAAACATGTCCTCTTTGACATAAAAATGAGCAAAACTAAATTCGTTTATAATTTCGTTTAACAACAGTATTTCGGAACCAGATAATATGGCCAGGAGCATAGATTATTACTATACGAACCCGAATAACACCACAACATGATCGAAATATACTCAAATTACAAATGATTTTGGTATTTAGTTTGTATAGGAGACATGGTCACAGGACTCTTAAAAACACTATTTTATTTTCCTAGAACATTCTGGTTTTGGTTCATGAGAAAATTTGATACTACTTAATATGTAAATTCTTCTTACATTACTTTTATAAAACCTATAGTATGATAATACTGAATTGAACGAATAACCACAGGTTCATCGTCTCTAGTTACGACTTACGAGTACTCACGTTGTGTAGGTACTGTGGTTGCAAATCGCGCGGCCGCAAAAATTGGAATACTCGTAGATATTCATTATCATGTTATTCCGGCTTAGCTTTTAAAAGTAGGTAAGTACATAAAATTATATAGCCTTTTTACAAGCTTTTATTAGGGTTCCGTACCAAAGGGTACCTACAAAAGGAACCCTATTACTGAGACTCCGCTGTCCGTCCGTCCATCCGTCCGTCCGTCAGCCGTCTGTCACCAGGCTGTAACTCTAGGACTGTGATAGCTACAGACTTAAAATCACAGATAATGTATTTATGTTGACGAATAAAATAAATATTTAAGGAGCTCCCATTACCTACACATGCAACAAGCCACTATAGACCATATCGGGCGGATTTATTTATTTATTTATGACGTCAATTTTATAGCCATGTTTGAATCAAATGAATAAATGATTTCTGATTTGCTGTGCTATTCTACAAAATGAAATAGCTGCCAGACTGCTGCCAACCCGAATATGGCATGCAAAATTGTACTCTATTACAACTGACAAATTCATAGATGCATAGATGTACGCTCGTCGCTGTTTTGCAGAATAGCACGGCTGGTTTCTTAAATTGATGGGTTTTCGGTGGGTATACCTAAATAATTCTAAGTCTACATCTAGAAAGTTGTAAATCTGAACCATTGTGATCCAATAGACTGCTGCTGACTATCTATTGTCTAGATCTATGGTCTAGTGAGTTGGTGAGTACGAGTGAGTCGGTGAGAGGCTACGCGCGACGGCTGCGCCCCGCGCCCGCGCCGTGCCGCGACCGGTCCGCGCAGCTTGTTTTTGTAAAGGAATACGATCATTTTATTATACCTATCTACGAGTCAGTTTACCCACCTTATAATATTATACTCCGAGAGATAGTCGTAAAGACAGCGGCGTCGCTACCAAGAGTCCCGGGGTAAAAATGAAATTGATAGCGAATATAGGGATTCGGTTTTAGTCTCTCAATTGGCGCCCAGCAGTTGTAGCTATATATATGACTTATCTATTCCATTTCTATGACTTCATTCGAAAATTGTACCTACCTATGGGAAATTGAAACAATAGGTCACATTGGTTCCCGATAGCTCGAAATCTGGGAAACTGTAAAAAATGATCCCACCAAAAACATAAATGTAAAAAGGAGAGCCAAGTTCGAGAGCCGCAAAAAGAATGGAGATCAAAATGAGTGCCAAGTTCTATGTAAAATCGAAATTTGTATTTATAGGAACAAAAAAACAATATGAACAATTATTAAACTCTATTTCTTTGCTTTATTGGATACCTATAACAATTGTTGATATTCAAAAATGTGAGATCTTAAAATAGGTAAGATTTGATTTGGCCAGTTTTCATTACATCAGTCATTTTATAAAGTTATACAACATTTTAATTCAGATAAAAACTCGCCAAGTCAAATCTAGCCTATTTTAAGATCTCACATTTTTGAATAACAGCAATTGTTATAGGTATCCAATAAAGCAAAGAAATAGAGTTTAATAATTGTTCATATTGTTTTTTTGTTCCTATAAATACAAATTTCGATTTTACATAGAACTTGGCACTCATTTTGATCTCCATTCTTTTTGCGGCTCTCGAACTTGGCTCTCCTTTTTTACATTTATGTCTTTGGTGGGATATCATTACTTTTTGTAAGGAAAACTAGGCAGGTATTGAGTTTAAAGCTTTTTCTTGCGTTTGCGCTGCGTGGTTTTCTTTTTTATACTATTTTCTACACTGTCTTGAATGTTAGAGATAATAGTGATAATAAATAAAATAGAAAAAAATAAAGTACCTAATGTTGCAATGTCCAAATTAAAGAATCAACTGTTAGACGGAACGAAGTTCGCCGGGTCAGCTAGTACAACATAAGTTTGCTGCTGTCAAATGATGTCAGTATAGCGTTTTCTTACTGGAACTAGAAATGAGTGGCTGATACAACGCTAAACGCGTGACAGTTGACAGCGGCAAACTTATAGCGAACGAGTTGTATAAAGTATTTATTTATTCATTGAATCTCATATATAACTCGT
Source organism: Coenonympha glycerion (assembly GCA_963855885.1). Taxonomy (NCBI): domain Eukaryota; kingdom Metazoa; phylum Arthropoda; class Insecta; order Lepidoptera; family Nymphalidae; genus Coenonympha; species Coenonympha glycerion. The sequence goes on along the minus strand of OY979648.1, from coordinate 6,072,265 downwards.
ATGTACTTCATTTTTTTACTATTATTAGTTAAGGCACGAAGAATCTGGTTTTTTAGCGCGTATTACAAGTTTTTTGTATGAGGACACCGGTTATTTTTTATTTTTTTTGACTTTTTTATTTTTTGATTTTTCCTACGTTTACACACAATTAACGAGCTGGATTCCAAATTTCATCCTTCCAGGTCATCTGGAAGTAGGTTAGGTTTTTGTACTATATGTCAGTTTGTATTGGGACACCCCTTATTTTTTGACTTTTTTTTTATTTTCTGATTTTTTCCTACGCTTACACACAATGACGAAGCTGGATTTCAAATTTCATTTTTCTAGGTCATCTGGAAGTAGGTTAGGTTTAGGTACTATATGTCAGTTTGTATGGGGACTACCCCTTATTTTTTGACTTTTTTTATTTTCTGATTTTTTCCTACATTTACTTACACACAATTACCGTGCTGGATTTTAAATTTCATCTTTCTAAGTCATCTGGAAGTAGGTTAGGTTTAGGTACTATATGTCAGTTTGTATGGGGACACCCCTTATTTTTTTTACTTTTTTTTATTTTCTGATTTTTTCCTACGTTTACACACAATTACCGTGCTGGATTTCAAATTTCATCTTTCTAGGTCATCTGGAAGTAGGTTAGGGTTAGGTACTATGTGTCAGTTTGTATGGGGACACCCCTTATTTTTTGACTTTTTTTTATTTTCTGATTTTTTACTACGCTTACACACAATTATCGAGCTGGATTTCAAATTTCATCTTTCTAGGTCATCTGGAAGTATAGGTTAGATTTAGGTACTATAAGTCAGTTTGTATGGGGATATCCCTTATTTTTTGACATTTTTTTATTTTTTGATTTTTTACTACGCTTACACACAATTACCGAGCTGGATTTCAAATTTCATCTTTCTAGGTCATCTGGAAGTAGGTTAGGTTTAGGTACTATATGTCAGTTTGTATGGGGACACCCCTTATTTTTTGACTTTTTTTTATTTTCTGATTTTTTTCTACGCTTACACACAATTACGAAGCTGGATTTCAAATTTCATTTTTCTAGGTCATCTGGAAGTAGGTTAGGTTTTTGTACTTTATGTTAGTTTGTATGGGGAAACCCCTTATTTTTTTACTTTTTTTATTTTCTGATTTTTTTCCTACGCTTACACACAATTACCAAGCTGGATTTCAAATTTCATCTTTCTAGGTCATCTGGAAGTATAGGTTAGATTTAGGTACTATATTTCAGTTTGTATGGGAACACCCCTTATTTTTTTACTTTTCTTTATGTTTTGATTTTTTCCTACGCTTACACACAGTTACCGAGCTGGATTCCAAATTTCATCCTTCCAGGTCATCTGGAAGTAGGTTAGGTTTTTGTACTATATGTTAGTTTGTATGGGGACACCCCTTATTTTTTGACTTTTTTCATTTTCTGATTTTTTCCTACGCTTACACACACTTACCAAGCTGGATTTCAAATTTCATCTTTCTAGGTCATCTGGAAGTATAGGTTAGATTTAGGTACTATATTTCAGTTTGTATGGGAACACCCCTTATTTTTTGACTTTTCTTTATTTTTTGATTTTTTCCTGCGCTTACACACAGTTACCGAGCTGGATTCCAAATTTCATCCTTCCAGGTCATCTGGAAGTAGGTTAGGTTTTTGTACTATATGTTAGTTTGTATGGGGACACCCCTTATTTTTTGACTTTTTTTTATTTTCTAATTTTTTCCTACGCTTACACACACTTACCAAGCTGGATTTCAAATTTCATCTTTCTAGGTCATCTGGAAGTATAGGTTAGATTTAGGTACTATATGTCAGTTTGTATGGGAACACCCCTTATTTTTTGACTTTTCTTTATTTTTTGATTTTTTCCTACGCTTACACACAGCTACCGAGCTGGATTCCAAATTTCATCCTTCTAGGTCATCTGGAAGTAGGTTAGGTTTTTGTACTATATGTCAGTCAGTATGAATTTTAACGACTTTTTGACCTTCATATCTTTATAACCGTTTGAGCTAGCTTCATGAAAATTGGGCTTCTATATGGTCTTATAGATATAATTAAACACACGTAGTTTTATGTGTTTACGTTAAATAGGTTTTGAGTTATAGAAGGGTCAAAAGTGGCACCAAGTGGTTCGTGTAAACTTACTCTTGGCGCTGGCTAGCCAGTTCCTTTGCTTGAACTTGGCTTGACACGCTGCCGCGTGTCTAGATCTTTAACGAACCAATAGGTATGAGGTGAATGGGAATTTTCGAGCAGTTTCTATTAAAAACATGTAGATGCATTAATATTTATGCCCGCAAAATTCATTGCCATAAACCTACAATGTGTAGTCTAATATTTGCGAAAAACTAAATATAATTTGAATTTCGCGACTCTTCACTTTTCACTCTCGAGACTCCGAATTTTGTAGTGTTAGCGAATACATTATATTATAGTAAGTAGGTAATAATAATATGTTACTGCAAAAAATTACCAACAGATTGTACAACTGAAGTAGATAGTAGAAACCTACTTTATAAGCAGAGATATAGAATTGTGACGTAGCTACTACCTACATTTAAAGGAAACCTATGAAGGAAACCCCAATACTCATTTTTAAATTCAATTAGCAGCTTCACATCGCATACCTGTCGGTCGTCACCATTGATTAAACATATAAAGGATCAGCAGGTGTCGTCACGCATGTAAATTTATTTTTAGGCTCCGCCCTGAAGCATCATTTTTAATTTGTCAAAACCTCGTCAAAACTGTAAAATGGCGCTAATGTAAGCGACAACACCATGTGCTGACAGCGGTACCTTTGATTAAGGAGCACAAAACGGGTGTGCCCGCGAAATTCAATTTTTTTGTGGTTTTTCGCGATTTTTAAGCTAATTAGACATAATAGGCTTATGGCAGTCAAATTGCGAAAATCCCAATATCATCTTTACGTTTTTATATAAAAATCTTTGCTTAAAAGTGTCGAGTTAAAGAAATTAGTCCGAGATTTGCGAGTTACTCACATAAAACTCGATACTCGGATTAATTTCCCTAGGATACACATTTTTATGCAAAGATTTTGATATAATCATGTCAAGATGATACTGCCATTCCCGCAAATTGACTGCTGCCATAAATCTCTGATGTGTAATTAGCGTCCAAATTGCAAAAAACCATGAAAATTTTGAATTTCGCGGGCAGAGTCGTTGATTTCGCCTTAAGTATGTACTAGAGTGGTACTGACAAGTACCTACTGATATGTTGCGGGCGATATGGACGCCATATTTGAGAATTTTTTTTCTTCAACATACGTCAAATCTTTCCCGTCCTCTTAGCGTAGCGTACCTATTTCATCATTGATCGTCACCCATCAATCACCCACCTCGTGGGCTCTCGGCCTACGATCGTGGGATCCCCTTCTCCGCTACCCGCGACCCAAACCCGCGGGTCAATAACTGTATTGACCCGCGGGTTTGGGAGCGCGGAGCAGAGCCGTGCGCGCGCATCGGTCTAGATCTAGACCATTCCTAGCGCCCCGACACGATGCCGGCCCCATGCGAATCTTGTAAAGGTGAGTAATTGCTTATTACCTACATTATTATTTTTTGATTTAGGGCTGATTTTTCAATCGCCAGATAAAATATCCGAGGAATAAATTTGAATCATTTGCCATACAAAATCTGTCAAAACGTCATTTTTATTCCTTAGTAATGACCAAATAACGTTTATCTGGCGATTGAAAAATCGGCCTTTACAATATTAGGTATAATATTTAATTAGGAACTTAGATGCCTCAATTCAATAATAATAATATGTGAAAGTTTTTCTTCCTATTTTCAAGAGATGACCGGTTCAAATGTTAGGTATATTGATATAGATGATATTATTTTTGATTGAGAATGTTACTGATTGATAGAGAGCGTGATATTATTAACTATCCGACTCGGCAAACGTTGTTTTGCAATTAGGGATATAATAAAAAATAAATAGCTTACGACCAAAACGACCTACGAACAAAACAGAAATTTTCATAATAATCTGTCGAGCCGTTTCGGAGGAGTTCGTTTAGATGTCTCATAAAAGAGAAAGATTATTATAAGCTTAATAAAAAAATCCTTCGTAAATATCGAACTTTCTATACTCTTGATTGTACCTACTGTATTGCCTAATACCCAATACTACGGAATACGACAAAAGTTTCAATACAAATTACGACAAAAGCAAATATTATTATTTTGCTTTGAAAGTCACTATTCTTATTTTGTAATTTATTTTGTTGGAATATATTTGGTAAAATATTATTTATGATAAATCAGTTGTACGGCGTATATGTATAGGTACCTACCTAAGTTTTAAATACTAAGCTAATTTGATAGTTTTAGTTTTTCATTTCTTGTTTAATACAACTGTATAGAATGTAGTCCTGAAATTAAAATAAAATATTAAGAATGCATTTGTATACACGTTGGCTTCCAAAATAAATATATACCTAAAAAAATAAAATTTGGTAAAAATACGAATTGTAATTTAACTGCGACGAACTCAAAGTCGGATTATAGAGACACGGTTTAGATAAACAGCAAACACAGTGATTTCATAGGTCGATCATACGTTCGTCGCAGGTCGATGTAATTCGAAGCAATCAAGAACAGTTATTGTGCTTGGTTGGCAAGCGAGACCCACGATTAATTCCATTGCAAATGTAATTTCTTTACAATAGAGCTTGAGATTCTATAGCTGTAGGTATAGTCTAAAATCTGTGTCTATACTATATAGTGTTGTCATGGATATATCCATATCCGTAACCGAAACTATCGGATAATATCCATAACCGTAACCGAAACCGATATTATTTTTTACCAATATCCATATCCATATCCAGATCCGAAATTATATATCCATAACATTCCTAGTCTATAGTACCATGGTTCATTCAACAACGCTTGAATATACGTATAATATGGTAGCTGTGTATGGTAAGTAGGTACTAATGAAAATCTCATAGATTTTGGAACCTATCTCTAATACATATATAAGATTATTGAGCCAATCTTTATTACCAAACTCCTCCGAAACAGCTCGACCGATTGTTATGAAATTTTGTGTGCATGTTCGGTAGGTCTAAGAATAGGTTACAAGCAAAACAACGTTTGCCGAGTCAGCTAGTCTTCTAATATCATATAAAATTCTCACGCCTATCTTTGTTACTGAACTCATCCGAAACGGCTCGACCGATTGTAATGACATTTTGGGTGTATGGGTCTGAGAGCAGGTTAGGTTTAGGTTTTTTCTGTACTATAATGGCAAAACAACGTTTGCCGGGTCAGCTAGTCTAATATATAAAATTTTTTGTTACCGAAGTCCTCCGAAACGGCTCGACCGATTGTTATGAAATTTTCTGTGCATGTTCGGTAGGTCTAACAGTAGGTTGCAACTAGCAAGCCATTTTTTTATATCCCTAATGATAAAACTACGTTTGCTGGGTCAGCTAGTATGTATATAAAGTGTTTACAAAATTACTGCCGTCGTTCCGCGAGGTGATTGTGTCATACATAACATACACTTCAATAGTGAAGAAATCTCAGTCCCCGGGCCCAGTAAAATATTTTATTTTTAAATTAAAAATTATTATGACATAGCATCATGTTGCATAAGCACGTCTATCTTTTAAGTATTCAGTGTGCTGATTCTGTATCGTTCACTTAGCTGTTAGTTAGTAACCCAAACTGGGTTATTAACTAAGAAAACGGAGGCAAAAATCCTATTTTTGTATTCTTTTTGTACAAGATAGCAACAAGCATGGTATACTGTTATGATACCATACCGACCTAGGTTGGTAATTTGTGCAAAAATAGGATTTTTACCTTCGTTTTCTTAGTTAATAACCCAGTTAGGGTTACTAACTAACTAAGTGAACGATACAGAATAAGGCCCCTGTGCTGACCTTGACCGTAGACCAAGAGCGTTGACCTTGGATTATTGTAAAATCTTGACTGATAGACGTGCTATATGCAACATGATGCTATGTGTTAATAATTTTTAATAAATAAATAAAATATTTTATAGAGTCCGGGGACTGAGATTTCTTCACAATTGAAGTGTATATGTATGACACAATCACCTCGCGGAACGGTGGCAGTAATTTTGTAAACACCTTATATAAAAATTCTCGTGCTTACAGTGCTCGTAAAAAACTCATCCGAAACGGTTTGACCGATTTCTATAGCACTTACCTAAGTATAATATCATAATGCATTTTTTAAATGAATAACAAATGTCGCTCGCAGGCACGTGCGGTAGCGGCACGGCCGCGTGCGGCGCCGGCTGCACTTGCGGCCCAAGCTGCGCGTGCGGCGATGGCAAGCCTTCAGGTAGGTTCATATCTCAATAGAGATCTAGGATCAATGATCTCCATAGAGTATATAGAATATACTCTGGATAGCAGCTGACTATCAAAGTAAAAATGAAGACACGTCTTGATTTTCGCCATTTTGGCGCTGATTGTTGCGTAACCTGGCGTGAGCGTCTATGGAACTAAAATCAAATGACATTCAAAACGACGGTCCACTTCCAACAAATGTCAATTTAGTACCGTGGACGCTCGGGGGAGGCGCTTTAAATCGACACAAAAAATGAACTGTCAAACGTATGGAATCTTGAATACAGAGATACATAATATCAGTGATATTGATGCACTAGCTTAATAATATAATATGGTGTGGGTTAATTCGTATAGTGTGCCCGCAGCTTACCTTTTAACTTGATCCTAGAAACCCTCTTTTTATGTATATAATATATCATTGCTAATAAAACAATTGCCCCAATTGTTTTATTTTATTATTTCAAATATATTACTTAATAAAGATATTTTGTATTTCGTATTTAGATACATGATGCGAGATAGTATTAAAGCAAATCATGTATTTTGCCCAGCCACGGGACATAAAAATTTGGTCGAGACTATACCGATTTTGATGTTGTTCATTTGTTTCAGGAGGCAAACCCTGTTGCCAGGGAAAGTAATCTCCAGCCTTCTCAGCTCTGAAAATCTTTTCAAAATAAAAACCTATTTACAGCATAAGTATTATTACTTACTCAATAGACATAGTTATAACGTATCTAGACTTAATTTTATCGCATACATTTTAATAATGTAACCTACGAGTAGTTATGGAAATTCTATATTTTATATATACTTGCTAGTTTTTAATACAATGTTGTGTCGACATGAACTTATAAAATGTTATTAGGTAGATTAAAAAAAATAAACAGATCTTAAATTACGTATTATATTATGTAAACGTATAATTAACAATATAATATGGCTAAATTATGTAGGTTTAGATTTGCAGATTGCTTGCATCTATTTTCTAGATTTAAATAAACAATTGTATTAATTAATTTTATCACATTCAGAGTAACTCTTCGTATATAAGACGTGTGATTAGTACTGCAATACTCATTAGTGTAATTAGTTATAAAGTGTACCGCACGCACACACGCATAAATGCGAGCGTATGATAATGGGTTAATAATAAAGGTACCTAAGCATAAGAGGTTAATTGTTTTATTTTGTCTTAGAAAAATTAGAAAAACTGGTCAAGTGCGAGTCGGGCTCGCAATCTGTGGGTTCCGTACTATCAAGACTCATTCTCAATAGTATATAGTAGTAAACTAAATACCCCTGCCCATCAAATTCAAAAATGATCAAAAAGTCACGTTGTATAGGTGGCACAGATATGATAGGTGGCGAGGCCCCCTTAAAAATATTTTTTTAATTTTAACTATTAATTTTTAAAGTATTTTTAACTATTTATTTTTAAATGTATAATTGAATTTTCTGTGAACATTTGAAGCTTTTTACCGTTATTAATATCGAGCAAAAAAAAGCAAAAAATCGTTTGTTGTTCCCCTTAAATATTTAATTTCATTAGTATTTGTTGTTATAGCGGCAACAGAAATACATCATCTGTGAAAATTTCAACTCTGTAACTACCACGGTTCATGAGACACGGTTGTGCTTGGTAGCCGACGGACGGACGGACAGTGAAGCCTTAGTAATACCCCCGTTTTTACCCATTGGGTACAGAACCCTAGAAATAAAATTCCGTATGGAATAATTTAGCAGATACGAAGAAGCCTGTTGTTTCCTAGGTACCTATTCGTCTTTTCTAAAAGACCCACGAAAACTACACAAATTTAAGCAAAGGATAAAGATTAATTAATAAAGTTTACGAGATAATTAATAAAACTTCGTTGGTACATCAAAAAATCTTTATTTGTTTATGATAATTTGTATATAATACGTACGTTTACAATTATCATGGAAGCAACGTATGAGACTTTACTTACACTAGACAATTATAATATAGGAATTCATAATATCTTATAAGCGATAATACAAAAATATTGTACTTATGCGACATACAAAGATATAACGCAATACATAAAGTCTAAATATAAAATGAAAAACACGAAAATCTTCACAGCATTATGTTTTTAAAAATACGAACTTACTATACCTTGGTTTTTAGGTATAGATCCTCTTATCTAAAAATGAATGCACCTCCACGTGTTTATGCTCAAGTAGTGGATGAGAGTTCATTTTTAAATTTGACTTTTTCTAAGTATATTATAGTCAATTCCCAAAGCCGTTTCTATGTTTGACTAGGTACTGGCAAAAACTTAATGAAATCTTCATTGAAGTTTTTGCCCGAACAATTTCGAAGACTAGGAAGATGTCGATTCACTAATCAAATCTAAGATCCACCGATTCATGGATATTGACTTTAGTACAAATTACTTATATAAATAAAATAAAAGGAATAGAAAAGTACACATTTTCAGAAGAGTGTTGCTAGTTGCAAAAACAAAATTTCTATCACTTGCCTATAAATATAGTAAAAATACGAGTAGACTTGACTACCAGTTCATTTATAGAATGGGGTTTAAATAGTTCTATCGCATCAAGCAAGTATATTGTACACTATGGCTTTTAAACAATTGCAAGTGTGTTATACTTAGTTATAGTTATGTTGCTAATCTATATGAGCGAAATTAATTATTATATTCTTATCATACCACAAAACAAAAACATGTAGGTATGACAAAATGACACTCAAAATTACAAGCACCAAAAAAAATATTATTATTAGTACAATCCGTTCAGAATAAAAGTAGGTCCATAATTTTACTCGTTTCTAACTCGCACATAATATTAAGACTTGTGTTATAGTTCTATTCATATTTTAAGCGGATTGTACACCTACTGAATTACATGTAATACAATCTTGTATTTCATTGCATTTTCTAAATCTACTTTTTAACATAGTACTTAATATCTTGTAGAAATAGTTTTCTTGGTGTCTAAGACGTATAGTATATAGTAAAAGGTGAATAAATCTTATTTGTTGAATATATTATTAATAAAATAAAATTCAATAGTTATCAGAATATAACAGTTAGTATAACATTTAACAATTTATTATTCCTCAACGGCAAACTGCCTTCAATAATATCTGCTTAGTACCTATTGTAAACGTATAATATATTCATTTTGCTTCCTCGTTGCTGGGCTTTTGTCCGCTATGACATTCAAAACCGTCATTTATGACGTCACTTAAGTGTCAAACGTGACGTCACAAAAACAAGTGCAGATATAATAATATCAAAATGAAGCAGCTCATAGACATTTCAAATAATACAACTTCTTTAAATACATCCAGATAGAATTTTAACACATGTATAACATTGAAAAATATATCATTTCAATAGTAAAACAATAGAATAATATTAAATAGGACAATGCCAGATTGTCCCAAATGCACTCCATTTCCATTTTCATATGCACATAAATACTATTAAGTAGAAATGTATTTTTTATATATGGCAACACTGAAAAGTATCTCAAATCAACCTTCAAGACTTTTATAAAGTCCCAAAATGACAAATGAAAACCCAAAACTGTGATCGAATAAAATACCTAATTTTAATATCAGTGCTTTTTAGATGAGAAAATTATTAGACGAAAATAATATTATTATTTAAAATAGCAACACTGCAGATACTAATATTATAAATTGCATTTAATCACTGAGTACTGTAACGAAAACATTAATTGCAAAAAAGAAATGTTGAGAACGACGATCGCGAGATTACGCCTGTCACAAAACTATCGCAACATACGTAATAAGAGGGCGGAGCTTAACTTACACAGGTTATGGATAAACTTCACAGATCACGTTAAAGTTTTTCCAATATGGTGGACGTTAATTGTCTATGCTACCGGTTCCTCTTCCGTGCCTTCCTCCGAGTCGTACACTGGGGCGCCATTTTTCATTTGGATTACCGATTTCTTCCTGTGTCTTGACTCTTTGAGATCTTTCTCGATGTTTCTGAAATTTAATTTAATAATCGTTAGGTACATATCGAGAAATATTATAAAGAATATCAAACGCTTGGTTGGTAGAGCAATGCTCCTGGATATAAAACAATTCAAAAAGCTCCTGGATTATATGTATCCAGGAGCTTTTTGAATTGTGTTGTATGCTCCTGGATATATATAATTGGGATTCTATAAGGCAATTTACACTTGAAAGAGAAATTACGTTTAAGTTTTTAAGTACCTAATTGATAAATACCGACCTATTATAGCTATAAGGTTTATAAGTAGATCTTCTAATATAAAAAAAATCTCGTTTTTCATCAATTCAATAATGGACCAGAAATCTCAATACCACTCTACTTATGTACGCTACAAGTAGAGTACTTTTGAGGGTTCTGGACTATCGACCAAAAATAAGCAAATAGGTAATCACGTTTGTTGTATGGGGCCTTTAATCTTCATGTTATTCTATTTTATAATTCTAGAATAATAATTCACTTGAAATTTTTACATCGTCTGTGAAAATTTCAAGTGTGTAACTCGGTTCAAGAGGTACAGCCTGGTGACAGACGGACGGACAGCGAAGTCCTAATAGGGTCCTATATTTCACTCTTTGCGTACCCTAAACAGAAAAGAAAAAAATATAAACTGTTTACCTTGCACTAATCAAAGGAAGCAACGCGTTCTTCAAACTGGCGAAGATGTAGGGATGAACACGCTCGTGACCACTGAGGAGCTCCTGCGCAGCCGTCAGCGGGTCTACCAGGGCCTCCTCGAGAGATCCTGACACGGATCCGGTCAGCTGGCCTTCCAGAGCGACGTCTTTTGTACTGCCGCAGGGCTCAGAGGCTGAGCGGCTTAGTAGTTCGGGTTTACTGAAAAAAAAATCACGTGTCATGCTCATGAAGTTGTTTTTTACGCTGTACAAGTTAGTACTTGACTGCGATCTCACCTGATGGTAAGTGATGATGCAGTCGAAGATGTTAGCGTACTAACTTGGAATGGGTAAGTGAACTCACCCCAACGGTTTCTACACAGCATCGTACCAGAACGTAAAATCGCTTGGAGGGTACGTCTTTGCTGGTAGGGTGGTAACTAGCCACGGCCAAAGACTCCCACCAGACCAGACCCTGAGCCAATTTAGAAATTATAAAATTTCAAAGCGGCCCGTGTCGGGAATCGAACCCGCGACCTCCCACTCGAATCCGAGCGTGCGTCCCCTGCGCCACGGAGGTCGTCAAAGTGAAGTGAAGTGAGTTGTGACCAACGGAATCGAACCCAGAATCTCGGACATTCCGTGCGAAATTGAAAAGCAGTACTGTGTATAACTTGGCTGTAAAACCCATTTAATTCATGGCCTCGGGAAATTGTATCAGATACAAAATACGTTAAATTATTAACAAAAAAACCGACTTCAACTCTCATCAAACTAATGTTGAATACATTTATATGGTTTTCTCATGGATACTATTATCAGAACTGGACTATCATTGAAATAGGACCGGACCACACGGGAAGCGGCAGCTTTCTAATTAAAAAAAGGAATCATCAAAATCTAACCAAATCAGCCCCCTGATTGCATAAGAAAAACGTATTCATCGTTATCATAAACGCTAGTGAAATCTGTCCACTTTTCCTTGGATTGGGTTCCTGATTTGCGTCAGCCAATCGCGGCGCAAAATTCACTAGCGTTTACGATAACGATGAATACGTTTTTCTTACGCAATCAGGGGGCAGGTATATTAAATGTACAGTTTTTCCTCCTTTTGAAGAATCCTATACCTTTAAACGAGCAATTCTTGTATTTATATATATTTCTATATAATCCGAATCTCGGAAACGGCTCGAACGATTTTCATGAAATTTAGTACAGGGGGTTTTGGGGGCGATAAATCGATCTAGCTAGGATTCATTTTTAGAAAATGTCACATTTACCAAAAAAAAGTGACTACTGCTGCCATCTATTGGCCGATAGATATACTACCGAGCAAAGCTCGGTCACCCAGATATTATAATACTTATATATACTTTAAATAAAAGCTAACTTAGCTACCTGTCTTCAGTTTCAGCGGGCGGTGAGTCTGGCAAATGTCGCCCGAAGTGCGGCAGCGAGCGCGACCACCCGAACGCTTGCAGCGCTCTCGCGCGCACGTAGATGAACGGCCGAATTATGCGGATGTTGTGTTCCCTGGAAACCAAGCATCCTAACTGAATTCACCTATTCATAAATTATCCCAATCCCTTCCGCTACACACCTAAAATTATGCTCTCTTTCTTTCGCATAACATTATTTCTAACGACGTACTAGGGTTACCTCACAATCGGGCGCACGCAGCGCGTGAAAAAGACCGTACAAGAAGGAACGCGTGCAATTTAGCCGGCGCGCGGCAGCCGTCTCAAATCGGTCCGTCGGCTACCTGTAGCGGTCTTGGTCACGTGACAAGGCGTGGTGATGTAAAAATGTGCGAAATCCGTTAACCTGCACTTAGCTAGATTAGTGGTTCTGACCTCTGCCTCTCATAAGGAGGTCGCGGGTTCGAATCTTGGGCACCTCGGACTTTTCCGAGTTTTTTTAGGAAACTAAATATCACTTTCTTAACGGTGAAGGGAAACATCAGGAAACCTGTATGCCTGAGAGTTCATAAAAATGTTCTTGAAGGTGTGTGAATCCAGCCAACCCGCACTTGGCCAGCGTGGTGGGCTATGGCCAAACCCCTGTCAGTCTGAGAGGAGGAGACCCGTGCTCAGTGGGACATAAAAAGGGGTTGAGATGATGATGTTGATGATGATAGGAGGCCATGATAAGAGGGCACTGCCCACTATATAAACATTTTTCCACTCTAGGAATCACGGACAGCCCTCTATGCAGAGCCTGCATGAAGGAGGACGAAACACCAATCAACGCGAGACCTACTTGGGCTCCTCAGCAACACTCCAAGAAATCCTGCGCGACCTGGGAGGCCTCTTCGGGTTCTGGAGTGAGCTCGGCTGGCTGGAGTGATCCGGCGAGGACCCGCATCGGCGACTGCACGCGCAACGGACGAAGGGATTTCGGCCAATCGCGGAAAAGTCCCAGGAAGAAAGAGAGAAAGAAAGAAAGGAGGCCTCACCTGACTCTATAATGCGCCTTGATGCTCCTCAAGGCGCCCCCGTACAGCGCGCCGGCGAGGAAGGCCTTCGCGGCGTGGTCGAGGTTCTGCGCCACCGCCGCCACGCCGTAGCCGTGCGCCGCCGCCGCGCCGTACATGCGCCGGCGCACCGCGTGCGTCGCCCAGCGGTGGAGCTCGGGGCTTTTGGATGCGCTGTTTTGCCCTTCGAAACAAATTATACGGTGGTTAGGGGTAAAAGAAAACAAGTAAATAATTTTAAAATTAAAAATAAACGCGGTTCCCAAAAATACGGAATGATTCTAATGGCGCCTAGACTCACACCGAGAACCCCCGAGAACACCCGAGAAGCGTGAATGTGAGGAGTTTTTCGCCGTCTCGTTTTCGCGCTCGCCTGTTCTCCGATCGGCGTCGGTATTTTGGCCAGAGACAAAAGACTTCTTATAATCACGAGCGAGCGCGATTGAGCGTCGACAATTTGTTTTCGAACAAGTCTCTTCTTGCCGTAAGCCTGTAGGGGATATAACAATACCCCATATGTCCAAAATCTATTCAGCCATTCGGGAGTTATGGTTGATTAAAGAAACTCACATACATACATACATACATACGTACATACATGAACCCTAAAACATTACACTCCTTTTTTGAGCAAATGGAACACACATAAACTTTTATCTTTATGATATTACAGTGTGATAGCGAGTTGCAACGGTTTCCTGAATTGGTTTCAAAAATACGCTTAAAAGAGCCTAAAATAGTCTAGAAAGCTATAGAGCCTAGAAAGCTTACTTTGGATCTCTTCGTGGTTCAATTTGTCCTGATAGAAGAATTTGACTCCGAGCGTTCTGCAGTACGCCATCACGTGCAGAGGGTCGACGTCAGACTGTGGCTCTTGGATGAGCAGGGCTCCTGGAAACAGATAAGATACAAGTAAATAATAAAAAAATTAAAAAACACGACTGTCCTGTGGAAAAATTACTTTTTCCAAAAAAAATATAGCCTATGTTACTCGAAACGATGTAAGGATTCTAACGATACCCCATATATCCAAATCTGTTCAGCCTTTCAGAAGTTATGGTGGAATAAAGAAACATCACATACTCGTACATACATACATACATACATAATACCCTTAAAACATTACACTCCTTTTTTTGGGCAGTCGTGTAATAAAGTTTATTAAATAGCACGAGAAACCATAGAGGGGTGTTATGCCTAGAGACCGCCTGTGATGAAAGAGTATGAAATGGCGTCAGAAATTGTACTTATAGAAGTGTGTGTGTTAATTGACTAGTTACGCCATATTTCGGAGACCGCCACTGACTAAATGTTTTCTAAGGTAAGCTATCACTTACCAATACTGAAGTGTACCCCCTTGGATCGGGCATAGAATTGGTACTGATGCATGGTGTGAAGCAGGGCTATCGAGTCGCGGCTTCCGGAGAGACACACCAGCACTTTGTCTCCAGGTCTCACCATGTTGTACTCGTGGATGGCCTGCAAATGATTAAGTGTTATAAGTGCTAGTTTACCAGGTGCTAGGACCTTTTTAGACCTTTTAATAGAGTTTTCTCGCTTATGCCCAGTTCTCACTTTCTCAGGTTCGACAATTACCTTCTGTGTTTCGGGAAGAAGAAGCATCGAAATACTATTTAAAGCAGACATATTCCGTCAGTTGGCCAATCACGGTTGGCACTACACAGTTGCTACACAGTGATAACCAATTTTGAGACGACTTTTTGCATGTTTTTTTTTTATTTTATTTTAGTCACGTTTAACGCCGGTATCATTTTAGCAAGTCAATTTGACAATCGGCTAACTACGAGTCGGAGACCGCTGCTTTCCGAATCACGGAAAATTGTGTTTTTATTTATTTTATTAATATCGACTAATAATCTAAATACACTACAGAGTCTGACGTCACTGGTCTATTATGATTTTGGACTGTGGGCATTCTCATAGTGCCCAGTGCCCACAAAATTTTTTCTCTTGTTTATGGTTTATGGCCCACAACGATAAATCCACGTTTGTCCTCGAGTATCTCAAAGCAGAGAGGTGAAAGTCGTTGTAAGCATCACATTTAATACTTATCCAATATAATCATGATCTCACTTCGACAGTGGCTTTCCAAATGTCCTTGGGCGGGCAGTGCCACTTGCCCTCGTCGTCAAAGGTGAAGTCTGTGAGGGAGGTGTCGCTGCACGCGCTGCTGTCGTCTGGCTCCTCTTCCCAGCAGCAGTCGGCCTTGTAGCGGCATTCCGATTCACTGGAAATTGTGCCATAATTGAAACAAAGTTTATTTTGGGATGGGAATAGCCGCTAGGCTAAAGAAACTGAATTTTTTGCTTTTGAAAATCCCATCACGAAGAAAATCTAAAATTTCTTACTAGTCAACAAAATGGACCCACGTTTAGGGATTTAGTATGACGGAACTGAAGGAGTCAAATGAACGGAGCACGAGCCAACGGAAGATAGCGCTATCTATCGACTATCGAGCGATGGGTGAAATACACATGAAAATATAAAATGAAGTTTTGTTACAGGTGTTATTCCAAACTTTGTTTCTACCGAGTGTTCCACGGTGCTCACGTCTTTATTTTTAATTCGTTAATTCGTAGTGTGGCCGCAGCTAACCTTTTAACTTGATGCTAGAAACACGTTGAGAAGTCCCAATTATTTTGTTTTATTTTCAATACAAAAAATCTATTTCTTTTAGTAAAATAAAACTTAGCAACCCTAACTGTGATATCGACAAACGTCATATCACTTTCATTATTCCCACTTTATTGATATTGAACAAGCTGTCTTTAGGGATGTCACTTAAAATTTATGTTACACTTTTGAACTCCCTATAATTCGTTTAGGATATGAGCTACACTTCTAGTGATGTTTTTTCATGCAACTATGCATCGTTCCCTACTTTAGACTGTCGGCTAATTAGGGCAAATAATATACACGTTGTATAATACTTTTGTATCCATGTTCAATATGTTTTGCCGAACTGTTTGGCGCCGTTGGCTTTCGCTCAGATTTGTACGGGAGCTTTCTCACCTCCGATCATAAAACTGCTCATCAGTGGAGGTCCTCGGCCCGTCGGTGCCGTATCCACTCGACCTCGAGCTGCGGTCGGATGAACTTGAAGACGCATTGGAGGAGCGACTTGATCTTTTTGAGTCTACTGCAGCTGATGTGCTTCTGTAATAGACATACTTTTTTCTTGTACCCACAACCTTTAATTTGCTACGGATTACGATAACGGTAAATACGTTTTTTTTACGCAATCAGACCCCAGCTCGATGATGGACTCGGTTGATCGCCGCGCACGCAAAATAATCGGGAAGGAATCGCTACATAACACGGGAAAAAACTGTTCAGTTTGGAACACCGACGTTGTATTGCCTGTTTAGCGGTTTTTCACAGAATATATTTTGGAGAGTGTGCTCAAGAACTCCACAATCTAGTACCCGCTCTCAGACCCGCAAGACGCAAAGAGAAGTGGCATCCTTAAGTGGTTGATATTTCCAGCGTATTCAAACGAAACGTTTTTTTTCTGTTTCTGAAACGAACAACTAAGGTATAGAACAGCCTTCCAGCTTCCAGTGTTCCTAGCCAAGTACAATCTGAGTGCCTTCAAGGGTTAGGTCACTATAAAAATAAAAAATACTACAAAAATAAAAAATACTAATTTACTGTTAGGTCACTATTACCTATAAACTATTCCAAATTTCAGGTCGACAACTTAAGTAGTTACTGAAATAATCGAGTGTGACAGACGGACGGAAAAAGTCTCACCATTACGCTTCCATTATTACCATTATGGTATGGATAATGGAACCCTACAAAGGATGTCTCCTTCACGCCTATAGTGCCGACAGAAGTGACGTCAGAGAACACTACAGGTAGAGGTCGATACCTCTACCTGTACGGTAACAGTGTGAGGTCAAAGTTTATTCATATTAATAACCTTTGGTGAGGTGTGTCAGTACCGCGAGTTTCATGGTTATTTCCCATCTCAAAAAATGCCCAACGTGCCTGGAGCCTGAAAAAGTACTTTAAAAACTACACCTTACCTATTCTGTCTGTCATCGTGGATTTGAAACACAGCTTTCCCAGGAACTTCGCTGAAGGTCTTATACGACCTCATCTGATCCGATGAGCACACCGGAACACCCTCGATGATGTCTGGCACTTCGCTTTTCTCATGCCTCTGGCACATACGGAGTCTGCCTTGCAGCTTCCGAACTTTGTTGGTCGTTGGATCTGAAGAAGTGCGCCATTTTACTGTGAGGTGTCGATGGAACAGAAACAAAAAAAAATATAAAACCATAACGTAAAAACTTTGTGGAACGTAAAAGGAATTATTTATGTCTGACCAAAAATTTAAAGGAGCTCTGTGCACCCATTTCATCATTTCATCTAAAGAACTTATGTTTTATAATTAATGCTTGACTTTAATGTAAACAATAAAATATTTCATAATGCTCACCATAATCTAAATATGACTCGTCAGTAAAATTAAGGTTGATCCCACTATCTTGAGAGCTGACTGCAGTGTTTTGGCACCACGATTTCTTAACACAACAGTGTCTACAAGTAGCATCTGTACAACTAACTTCGTCGTCGGACAATTTGTTTGAGCTTAAAGATTTAGGGAGACTCGGAGAATTCTGATCGGTCGCTACAACCTGTATTATTGTATCCGGTGTGGATGTTTCACTGGAGTTAAAAGAGATGCTGTTAGGTCCGGACGCTTCGTGTAAAGGGGTGTATGGTGCTGATTTTGGCGATACGCCATTTGGAGATCTTTTACTCGAACGGCTATCCTCTTCATCGTATTGTGTTTGAATAATCGGACTCGTCGGGCATTTCTTCAAGTTCTGTGAAGGATTCTCCCTGTTCAAGTCCAAACCTAGTTCGGGACCGGATCCGATTCGTCTTCTTACCGGCTGTGGGGGAGAACTCCGCCTCGATCCCGCCCCTGTAAGTTCTGGTGACATCATTTCATCCACCCTGTTCACCATATCGCGAATTTCGTGTTTAACCTCCGATACCATTTCTTTGGACATGCCCATTAAATATTCCGCGACGTCTATGACGGACACGGAGTTCCTATCGCTCTGACTAGAAAGAGACGTCATGCTCAAATTCGACTGTTCGAGGGAATCGGAGTTCTCTAAAATGTCATCTACTTTTGAGATCACTTCGCGAATTTCCGATTTGATCTCCGTTGCTATTTCCTTTGTCATCTCTTTGACGTAGGCTTGAAGGTCTTCGGAAGTGTGTGAAGTGACCGAGGCCGTCGGTGACGTGCGGCCTACTTGGCTACAATCAGAGATCGAAGTACTGCTCTGGGTGCTGTATGGATACTTTTTATTGGGTGACATGATGACGTCATCCAATGAAGGCAGGTCCGTTTGACTGCCGCAGTGACAAATACTGCTCGCCTTCTCTGTGGTGTTCGGGCTCGTTTCTTTGAGCCCAAGGTTCAGTCTCGCTTGAGCGCTTAACGGTACCTGTGGCAAGTCCGATCCTAACGAGTAGCATCTCGATCTCATGAGGATAGGCTTTGCGTTCTGAGGAACTATACGCAAAGGAGATACGGACTCTCCAACCACGAATTGTACCGGACGTGGAGTGACGGGTTCGGCCTCTTCTTTTGTAGTCTCTTTCAAGCTACATTCTCTTGAAAAAAATTTTTGTCTTTCATTCAGCCTGAACAAGTGACAGTCGTCGATAGCGGATAGACTAAAATGTCGTGCACACGATCCTAATATAGGAGATGACGTGTTGGAAGACCTGGACACACTATTAAGACTTTTCCTCGCTCCCGTGTAACCGGACGGATCGAATGGAACGATGTGCTTCACATTAGCAGATTTGCCCAGCAGTAGATCGTGCGCCTCCTTTGGCAGCATGAACCATCTTAAATAATCTATTTTCGGGTTGAAACCGACTTCGGGCTCCGCTGTTGAACATTTCATTGCCAATTTTCTGGCTCTATTAAACAAATTCCTCGCAGTTTGCAAACATTCAGTGTACGTGTGTGGGAATATTCCTGGACCTGGAAATAGCCAATTGAAGTGTTAAGTACCCATATACTAATTAATGCAGTCGTTGGACGCAAATTCATATGCATGGATATCAGGTTTCGCGCTCGAACTACATATATGCACTTCCGGGAGTAAACTAAAGGGGATCATACACTGGTTTATAATCCTTCTGCTGTCTTTCCATTAGCATAGAAAAAAACACTTATTCCCTAAATGGAACAGCAAAATCTGCTTGTGGAAGTCCAGGGGAGGAGATAACCATCTATTTATTGTATTGTTAAAAGTTAAGCACCATACATTACTGTTATTATATATGTATATTTATATCGTTACTGAAATATAAAGTATATCAAGAAGTCGCTAATTTAAACACGGAGAATTTTTCTTTTATATATTTGAAATAATAACATGTAATGATGTAAATAGAGAGAGTCTTACCTGATATTCTCCTTTCATGAGCTGTGATCTGCCCGTCATTAAACCTCAAAGAGTACAAAGATCTCTTGTCTCTAAGCACAGAGCACGCGTGGTGTCTCCATTGCCCGGTTTCCGAATTGACAACATACTGCGGCAGAATCTTCCAGCCTTCAGTCGCCACCATTTTCAGGGCTTCTAGCACGAATGCCAGTTCATTTTCTGACATGAAGAATGGAAGGGACACTCTGCAGAAGCCAGGCCTTAGATGTTCGTTATGGATTGGTACTTCTGGTGATTTTACGACACTCAGTTTGCGGACTCGTGCTATTTCTTTTTGTCTGAAAAAGGAATTGATAAATTTACCAGCGTTGAGCTACGAACGATTTGTAAAGGAAAACAAATTCTAGTAGCAGCTATTAAGAGTTTTTCGAAGACCAAAATTTATGATGGAATGGCGACCCCGCACAACAAAGCGCAGTGTTGGCAGACCTCCGACCAGATGGATTGACGATAGAGTGAAGAGTCGCAGGAAGGCACTGAATAATTGGCGCAAAACCGTGTAAGATGGAAATCGTTGCAGGAGGCCTTTGCCTAGCAGAGGACGTCCGTCGGCTTCCAAGCGTATTCTTAATGAAAAACCACAAAATTTGTCTCATGCTCTCAAGTAGGGAAGGTATTATTATAGCTTCTAGCGACAAAATTTACTGGACTCAGAAATTTCAGGGCTTGTATCTGCACAAAATACGCTAGTATGCTCTTTATGAAGAAAAGAACTTACGCTTCCACATCCAACAGTTTCTCGTACTCTTTCAAAAGCTTCTCATCAATGCCCAGGATGTCAGCCCCGTAGCTCAAGTTGCTGTTAAGTCCACCACGAGCCTGGATGCCGAACACGTCGTTGAGGACCGCGCAGACGAAGTTGTGGTGAAGGAAGGTCCCTCTTGGATGCTTCACCATGAGGGAGAATATCGGCAGTCTCCGCATGGTGCGGGACTCACTCCCCAGCAAGATTAGTTCGGGGATGTTCTTGATGTGGGATAAGACTTGTCTGTAACAAGGTCAAACAAATATCAATTAAATATAGTTCCTCTTGGCTGAATTCAAATATTTTTTAATTTTTTTAATGAAAAAAGTTCGCATTCTTCGTTATAAAATATTTTTTGGATAAATACGTTATCTCCACTCAAACTCTTCAGCCTTATAATCAATACATATAATAAATCTGTAGAGGTCGAATTGTCTGTTTGTCTGTTTGTCTGTTTGTCTGTCTGTTTGTACGGGCTAATCTTTGGAACGGCTGAACCGATTCCAACGAAATTTTGTGTGGTGGTAGCTTATGTCCCTGGTCAACATATAGGATACTTTTCATCCCGGTAAAATAAAGAGTTCCCGTGGGATAGTTAAAAAACTGCAATTAATTTAACAGCTTTGTAAACAACAACTAATGAACTTAATTTAGTAAAATTTATTATGCTTATACCTTATGTTGCCTCTTTAACAAAATATATATACAGTAAAACTTATTAATCCAATCGAGTTCCCGCGGGAAAGAAATAATTACAAAAATTTTATGATCCTACTTTATATATATGCCTGGTGATACTTTTTATCCTGAAAAATTTGAAAGCACCCATGGGATGTTTAAAAAAACCTATAGCTACTTATCTACGTAGCACAATCAAAACGGGGTCGAAATATCGACAGTTTAAATCGTCCTTTTGATTGTGCAACTAGGTATAACTATACAAGATAACCCGTACGTAGCAGGAACGGGTTGCTACGTACACAGCAGCGCATCAGAATGCTTAATTACAATATCTGGGCGTTGGTATCATCTCAGAATAAGATAAGTTTGGTTAGTATAGATATTACAATCCACGATGACACGCCCCACTCTGTCTAACTCCATGCGAATTGAGTAACATAAGTGATTTCGACGGAGTGTATATGTAGAGGAAGACCAAAGAAGATATAGGTAAATTGTGTGAAAGAAGATAGCACGTTGACAGGAGAGATTGGAAGAAGACTCCTTTACGGGTCCATCGAACCCAGGGACCACTCATTTATCTTGGGAAAAATTAAGAAATTCCACGGGAAACATTTTAGTAAAAAAAATGGGAAATGCTTTCCAAAAAACCAACTTCAAATGCCACTACAAAGAGTGAAATAATTTTTAATGTAGTCGGGCAATGTTTCATACAATCCCTAATAGTCCTTCTTACTTACTTGATGTGCGAAGAAATGACGAAGTCATAGACAATCGCCCGACTTCGAATTGGTGTAGGTACCTACACCAATATACATATATAGGTTAGGTTAGTTATATTTTATTAGGTTAATATTTTATTTTATACTTATGCTACATATTTTTATTGTACCACCTGCCTCATGTTTTCCAATAGCCGCTTCTTACCCCGATGGTTACCTGGAAGAGATCGCTGTGTAGCGATAAGGCCGCCATATTGTACATTTGTTTTTCTTTTTTTGGTTATTGTATTTGTTTTTTGTTTCTTTCTTGTAATGGTGTACAATAAAGTATTTTCTATCTATCTATCTATCTATCTACCTACATTAAAAATTATTTCACTCTTTGTAGTGGCATTTGAAGTTGGTTTTTGGGAAAGCATTTCCCATTTTTTATTTTTTACTTTTTAGTGGAAAACAATAAAATGCACATGGCGTTGTAAAAATACCCAAATCGCTTGAGGTGTGTTCATAAAATCTGAAGAGATCCCTCAATTTCACCAACATCCCATCATCTGACCCTGACTTGACGACTTTAGTCATCAAATCAGTATCTGCTAGCAAATTCACCAGTAACTATAAAAAATACCCAACTCGCTTCAAGTATACTAGCAAAATTTGAAGAGTTCCCTCGATTACCCCAAGATCCCATGATCAGATCCTGACTTGATGACCATAGGACAACTTGGAAAATATTACTCTTTCAAATAATACAAAAATTGTTTCAAGTGTCCATATAAAATTTGAAGAGTTCCCTCGATTTCTCTAGGATCCCATCATCAGATCCTGACCTGATTAAAATGGGACCATCTGGAAACTATACCCTTTTAAACAAAAAAAGAATTTTTCAAATCGGTCCACGCGTCTTCGAGTAATCGGTGAACATACATAGATAAAAAAAAAAGATTCCGACGAATTGAGAACCTCCTCCTTTTTTTGAAGTCGGTTAAAAAAACGAACTGCACGCGGGCGGAGCCGCGGGCAACAGCTAGTATTAGTATAAATAGTTTAGATAACAAGACACGTGTTACGGTGTTACAACCATCGGTATTGTTACCAATTTAGCTGCCACCGTAATAGTGTGGAGAATAATCCCATAAGTATCCTTTTACAAAACAGTTGTTTCGCCACATGTGGGTGAATTAAAACAATAAACATTTCTGTTATTTTGGTATCAATACAGCAGTGCTATTCTACAAAATGTCCATCTCTGAAACAGCTGCCAGACAGCTGCCAAGCCGAAGATGGCATGCGAAATTGTACTCTATTACAACTGACGAATTCATAGATGCATAGATGTACGCTCTTCGCTGCTTTAATTATTTTTGCAGAATAGCACGGTAGGAAGGTAGGTATGCCTACTAATTGTGCATGATGCATCGAGTCAATAGCTAGCTCCTCTCTAATTAACTGTGGAAGATTAAACAATAACTATTGTCGGTACACTTCATCATTCATGAACTTTTTAATAGGTAAATCTATTTTTTTAAAACTCTTGTTAAGAGTAATATAAATTAAGTAACTTTTAAAAGATCAAAAAACCTGAACTTAGTGGGTTTATACACTTTTGACTATCAAACTGATAAGACGAAGAAAATTAATGTAGTGCGTCGTAAAACACATTGCTATAATATTAACACTGCTTAAAAAACCTAGGACTTAACTTTATTTGACATTGGCAAGCTTGGCATCAAGCTTAGCATCAAAATTAAAGCCAACTTCTAGAAAAAGAACATAATTTTATGAAATGACAAACCTTTGATTATCTTTTTCACAGATCTTAAAGAACACTGATTGAAATACTCGATTTTGAAATACAAGAATTCGTTTATTCTGGAAGCCTAAATACATTCCGAAATAATGTAAATTAATAAAAAATATGAATAAAACCATAAAATCATTTTTGTAACTTTTCTATTTATATCTACCACGTAATCGCAAACCAAAATACTCCGCTATTTGTGTGTAAATTTATTGAAATCGTTTGTTTCGAGACATTAAGGAAGCCATTTGCCATGGCGCCATTTTCATTCAATAAATCGCGTGTTTAAACTATTTGAGTCACTAAAGAAAATTAGAGAACGTTAAAAGTAATTCACACCGCACCGCGAGACTGCAAAACTATCTTAGACTTCTTATTCTACAAAAAAACTTATTCTGTCATTATAAATAAAATAAATAAAAATAAAAATAGCCTTTATTGCTGATTCTACAATTTTCTTAGTTACTAACTTACTGCTAACATTATTTAAAAAATTTATTCTAATGGTGTGTGATCAGCGTGTCCTTCGACATAGGCCTCCTCTAAACTTTTCCAAATGTCCCTGTTTCTTGCCAGTCTGGTCCAGATTTTACCCACCAACCCCGAAATATCATCTTCCCATCTTTTCGTTTGTCTCCCTCTATTCCTCTTTTTGTCCCTGGGGTACCATTCCGTTACTTTTTTAGACCATTTTTCAATATTGAGAGAATATTGAAAAATTCTGTCATTAGATTCTAGCAACATAAGGATAGTACGTTCATTTTTTGATCGATCTTCATAAAATATTGACTGTTAGGTGAAGTTCTTAGGTATTTTAAAGAAAACGTCATTTTGCGGAAATCCATAATTAGCAGGACAGAT
This sequence comes from Coenonympha glycerion, assembly GCA_963855885.1. Lineage (NCBI taxonomy): Eukaryota > Metazoa > Arthropoda > Insecta > Lepidoptera > Nymphalidae > Coenonympha > Coenonympha glycerion. The sequence goes on along the minus strand of OY979648.1, from coordinate 6,047,451 downwards.
TAATTTGTTTTACAACAATCCGGAACATGAACAGCGCCCACATGAAACACCTTACACAATTCTTCCAAAACTTTCTTCAAGATAACCCCTAAGGGAAAATACGAGATCAGAGATAGCAAAACAGCGGGCGTCCAATTGTGTCAATTACGTATTTAAAAAAGAAGATGAAATTTTTTAGCTAATTGACAAAGGTAAAGTAAATAATGATACTATTAAAGATGCACGTATTTGGAATGATAAGGAACACCGGGATGTTCTAAGTAATCGATTCAACGCTCAGACAATCAGGCGACAATGCGATGTGGGAAATGGGAGCAGATAAGCGACAGGAAGCGGCGTCTAGGAGACGTGCTCGGAATACAGACGGTCCTTTATTTGCTGGCGTTGATGCAGTTTCAACACACGCTTTAAGAGGATTTGTTTAATTTTTTTTTGTCTGTCTCACTCTCACGGTTAGATTGGTGGGTGCGACATGCAGCGTCGCGTAAGAATATAATGTAGTACATGTAGTTTCCGATAAAATTAGAAAAAGTGATATTTTGGAGCAACTTGTGGTATGTGTGGAACTTTCTATGGAGAAAATTTTATCCAATCGTGTTTCTGCATCTAAGCAATTTATTAAAGACCCAAAACACATGAAGTAAAGATTTGTGACGTTCTCGCTTCATAGAGTATTCTAATAAATTTTTGATATTATTCACAACCTACTGCGGTTTCAAATTAACATCTTTATCGCCAAATGTATATTTGAAGGTCAATGTTGAAGAACATTTGTATGAGTTCCCAGACATTTAAACATCTGTTTTCTCAGAACGCAGTACGACGGAATATTCGAAATTTCAATCGAGTTTAAGAGGTTCTTCGCATATTATTTAAATAACAAATGATTTAAAAGATAAGATACACTTACCTAATTTCCATTATTATTCTAAAATTATTATCATTAGTTCAACCGGCTGATTTTATGTTCTGTATTCAGTTTGTAAGTTAGTAACTCACTGGGTTAGTAACTAAGAAAACGGAGGCAAAAATCCTATTTTTGGATCCTTTTTGCACAATTCACCAACCAAGGTTGGTAAGGTATCATGTCAACATACCATGTTAGTTGCTAACTTGTGCAAAAAGAATACAAAAAAAAAATAGAATTTTTGTTACTAACTAACAAACTGAAGGATATAGAATCAGCCCACTGGTGCTGAGAAGAATACCTACGGATAAAACGTTTGAAAGCTTCTTTTTAATAATAGGTTTTTAATCAATCAATTTATTCATTTGCTGGTATAGGTTAACGATAACTTGATAATATTGTTTAAATACATACAATCCCGACACCACTACACATTAGCCACGTTGATCACGTAAGAATCACGAAATCATTTGGTCGCAATCAAGGCCAATCTCTGGAACTCTGCCAAATCTCACTTAAAAGCATTCGCAACATTGAATGGAACCTTAGCGACGGAACTTTGAGAGGAATGCATTTGCCACAGGCACTTGCATTGAAATGTTTTTCGATTGTTATTTTTCTACTTTCTGTATTTCTCATTTACCCATATCGTGCTTTTTCTTATTTGGCAATTTAAATAAGTGACGTTATTTTATCTTATCCCGCCTTATCCTTTTTATATTTTTCTACTTTTCTGTCGTCTTTATATTACAGTTATATAATAAAATCATTCTTCATCGAAATATCTCACTATCGATTTACATCCCTACTCGGGCCCCTTGTCTCATATATGAGAGGAATGCAGAGCTTTGACTCTCATTAAAATAACTTTTACATGCTAGTTAGCTTTGATTCATTAGATTTATTAGATACAAAAATTCTGTGGTATGACTGCATGATAAATTGAGTTCAGTATTAGAAATGTATATTACTGAAATCAGAATGATATCTATTTTGTACATAAGAGTATAGAAAAACGCCTATAATAACTTGATGAACTGACTCGGGATCATACAACCTTACTTACCAAACCAACCTTAAGACCAAAAAAGCGGGAATCATCATGACCATCAGTCATGAGGTTTCGACTAAGAAGAAAAAGAATGAGCTATCTATAGAAAGTTATATAGAAGCTGTATATAAACACAAAATATTTCGCGGATGTTCACAGCATTAGAAAGCGTGGCTAAACAAATTATTACCACTTTGAGAGTTCTGAGAAATAGGAGCACTGATTGATAGAGCTGTTAACGAGTCAAGGTCAACTGGCAATGGGGCGAGCGTATTGCATTTCATTATAATCATGACTAAATAATTACATACGGGTCGATGATATAACTACCCTGCGAATACAGTTATTGATAGCTGAAATTCAACAAGAGGTTCTTCCAAGAATTACATGAAAGAGGTTGGGTGGAAGAAATATCTACTTTACTGACCAGAAGATCTGGTGATAATGCTGACAGATTAAAAACAATATTTAAACGTTCATTGTGTTCTTTTGTTGATTATAAATAATTTGATAGCTTTTATAGAGGTCTTAGGAATTTTGAAAGTTTTGCTGCAAATAATGGACATAACATGAAAATTCTATGCGAAAGATTGTTAAGTGTATGCTGGCCTTAAGTTCTATTGTATATTTCTTTGAGAAAAGGTGTGAATTAAACAGCGACAACCTTACTAAGCTTAAATCAAACCTCGATCTAAATCACACCTTATTTGGTCCAACCACCGTTCTGGCACAAATCCAATTGCTGTGGTCACGAACTGACTGATTTTAATCAGTGTTCATTAATGTAGGAATCAGTGTTCGTTGCTTCAAATTAGCTGGCTGTATATCATTTGTGACCGTGGCATTAGCTCGTGTCTACAGACAGGGTCGAGGTAAGTGGAGTATTAGATTCAGTTTCATTAAAAGCCAGTCAAAGATAATACCTATTAGGTTCACCTCGAACCGTCGTCTTAGCTTGTCAGTCTGAAGTCTGACCTTAGCATTTCAATTCACACTCAATATCAGTACAATCTGGAATCGTAAAGATTGATTATAGCGAAACCTTAACGAGTAATATTCTGGTTTTGTTTTTTTATATACGCCCATAAATATTAAGGATTGTTCCATCTGCTGTAACTGATGTGAACTTAAAAGATGCCTTAGACTTTATGCTTAGTGGGGGGAGACTATAAAATGGCAACATCTTCTTGACCATCATCACCAGTAAGGGTGCATCTGATACTAGCTTTTCCAATACGACAAATTTGTTAGCCCACTAGACTGATTTGACTGAGTTATCATTTTGATGCACGGCATCTCGACTGAGTTTTTGTCTATCTCTGAGTTTATCCAGATTTCCTAAAGCATGTCAAATTTGTTCTCTGATAAGTCAAAGAAAGGAATTTGACATAATAAGCTCCATGCAAGCGTTGCTCTAGAGGAGCAATTTCGGTCAATGCCATAACCACAGGACCATTATAGGACTATTAATATATATACTATAGAATTATAGGACTCAGAAACAAAACAAAATATCCTCTTTGAGTTTTTCACTTTTTGTGATACAATGTTCTGGTATAAAACAATTATAAAACGACATAAAATTGATTGCGTAACCCGAAATTAATCTCCCGCAAAAACGATACCGAGGTATTTGATTAAACGTGTTCGGCAAAAAATCTGTCCAATGTAATGGATGATTCCGATAGAGCAAACATGCCCAATTGCCAGTAATTGATCGATTTAGTATCAGGCTATTTGCAGATGATATCGATATTTTAGATACCTATACTAATGGGTAGCTCGTTAGTAGCTCAAGTTTTTTTTTCTTTTTTAATGATGTCTTATCCTTATTTTATAATGGCGCAAAGTCCCTTATCCTAAAACATCAACTTCGCACTCTTAGACTTATAGGGAGTCTATGTATATAAGGTGTGGGTTAATTCGCATAGTGTGCCTGCAGCTCTACTTTTACTAGCTTTTAGTTTGACAGATAAAGTCTAAGGCTGCGATGCGGATGTACCGTCGATGGTATGTCATCAGAAGTTCCAGAATACCAATTTTCACACAAATAAGAAATGCTTAAGTTTTCTACATCTCCCGTTACCGCTAATGTAGCGCTAGTGTCGCTTAGGTGGTAGTCGAGATCATGTCGAGATACAATTTGACATTCCATCTTCGGTATGACAGCTGTGTGACAGCTGCTTCAGGGATGGACATTAGAATTTCAGAATACCGTTTTTCATACAAATAAGACAAGTTGAAGTTTTCTACATCTCCCGTTACCGCCAATGCAGCGCTAGTGTCGCATGGATGGTTGTCGAGCGAACTGAAATTAATTGCAGAATACAATTTGGCATGCCATCTTAAGCTTGCCAGCTGGCTGGCAGCTGTTTCATTTTGTAGAATATCACTGCAGCTAACATTTTAACTTGATCCTAGAAACGCATTAACGTCAGAAGTCACAATTATTTTATTTTCAATACAACAAAAAATATTTAAAATTCATTTAGAAAAATAAAATTTAGCAAACCTAACTGTGACATTAACAAACCATGTATCATTTTCATTATTCCCAGTTCCTTGATATTGAACCAGCTCTGTTTAGGGATGTCACTTAAAATGTATGGTACATTTTTAAACTCCCTATAGTTCCCTCAGGGTATGAGCTAAACACTTCTTATGATATTTTTTCACGCATCTATATATCGTTCCCTACTTTAAGGCTTTCGGCAAATTAGAGCAAATAATCTACACGTTGTATATGGTAGGTTGGACACAGTACTTGGAAGAAAAATTCATGAAATAGATTGGAATTCTAAAATGCCTACTAGCCATTTTAAATGAAAAACAAGAGTGTTAATTTCTAAAGCAAAGAAAAAGCTCAAAGAGCCTCAGTGATGACTAAAAACTGCATGTCTCGAAACTAAACAAAGAACTGTTGTAGAGCTTTGTCTCCTATTATAACGCCATTTTTTTTTGCTTAATTTTCTCTTGTTTATGTTTTTACTCATATAAAATGTCCAACCCTATTATAACTTCAGTAAAATATTCAACCCTACAATAATTTAAACGGACCGATCCGTGAAACCATGGGCTTTGATATATTTTTTGAGACGGTAAGTGAGTGAGATTTCATCATATTAGAATTTGGGGATCCTTTTCCGCTCTAGGGAAAGAAAATGCATTTCCGACCTATGGCATTTACCGCCTGCATTTTGGGCATTAAAGATTCTTTGCCGATCGGGTGAGATGAAAATAAATTCTTACATTTTTCATCGCTCGTGAGCTACACATTTCAAAGATTCAAAATACGAATGGGTCTCATGATTGTAATAATACTCGTATAAGACTTCATTGCAAACCGTGCGTGGCTTCTTGCCAGTTAATCACGCTGCGTTTAATCACATTTTTACACCCAGGTTTTATTGTCGTCCGAATTTATCACATTGACCCATTTGAGACTGGATTTGCGTATCATCCCGACCCATTAAATTCAATGTCGTAATAATTATGTTTGTTATGTTAGATTACGTTCTGGACGGGATAAGGACAGTAACAAATGATCGCATGTGTTTGGTACAGTTTTATGACCGGAATTCACCTAATTTCTATAGTAGTTTTGGTAGATAATAAGATAACACAACATGCTTCTAAAGGCTAGTACTATATTCCTTTCGATAGGTGCAGTTGAGAATATGATAGTGGATATCTGCAGGAAATTATTTTTAGACGCTCTAAATTTAGTAACTCTAAAGCAGAATCGCTACCAATGCCTTACAAAATATAACATTCAGCATCACAATCAGCTGTAGCTGCACTCACTAAAGCTTACGTAGTTAGTAGATATATTCCATGAATTCCTATAAAATCAAGATGAACTTCTTTTTGCATCTGAGAAATGCCATAGTTACGAAGAAATACATACAGTAATTTGCGTCTCTCGTAATGAGACTGAAGAAGCATTGTCTTAATGTTTAATAGCAACCCAAATTGAATTTTTCAACAGTTTACTAAGTATCATCCAATCATATCTCAATGTAGCCAGATCTTGAAACTATTAAAGTAAAAACTTTGATTCAATTGAAGGATATAAAGAGAAAGATATAAATAAACAAAAACTAAAGTCAAAGAGAGACATAACTCAAGCTGAGCCAATTAAACTAACCCAATCGGGAATTGACACCGGGATCTATTGCTTGTTAGAACTAAGGAGTGGTCGTTAGGTTTTTGTCTATATAAACGAGAACGTAGAGACGGAATAGTTTTGTAATTATATAATTACTCCCTACACTAATTACTTAGAACAATAATTAACGCTACAGACAAATGTCTTGACAAACAATTCTGCATCGGGTCATTTACTGACAATTTCTAGCTCGAGATTAAGGAAGCTGACAAAATATTCTTTGCGGTTGTAATATGGGGAATGTCTTTAATGCTACTGAATATAAAATGTTATACTAGCTGACCGGGCAAACCTTGTTTTGCTATGTAGGTATATGAAACATTACTTACGACGTATTCTCAGACCGATCGAACGTGGACAAAAAACTGTACAACAATCGGTCGAGCCGTTTCAAAGGAAGGTCGAGCATTTTCACTGTCACGCTATAATATTTATTCTTTTCTCTTTAATGTAATTGATGACAATCTCCTTAAGATAAATAGGAATAAGACAAACAATAAAGTTTATTTAGGGAGCACATTTTCAAATGAATTTCTATTTATTTATCACATTGTAACCAGTGTTTTTCTTAGAAATAGATCTGGATCTGGCATGCATATAAATATGTCACCAAGTATATCGGTTACTCGGATTTTATTAGCCATAAATCCAGCAATTACTGGGTCAGATGTACTAGAACTAGCAGATCAAAGAATTGCGCAATAAAACATTGGAAACGGAGCGAACGAAAAAACAAGATTTGCTGTTTCCCTGCTAACAACCTCAAATCGGAGCAATGGACTCATTTCGGGAAAACATGTGACATGATGTAAAAGTGTTTGACCGAGTTTTGGTTAATATCTACTCGTATACTCTGTCCATGCGTTTATTTTTTTTGACCGATAGCGAGAGACAAGAGAGAGACCAGTTTACGCTTGTCTCTCTCGGGTCCCTCGCTATTGTTACAAAAAATGTTTGAAAAAACAAATGAAATCGCGCAAATCATGAAAAAGTTATAAGCAATTTAATAATCCTGTGTCTGTAGACAAAATGTAATTCTAATAGCGATGTTGCGAATAGAAAAGTCCAAAATATATGGGATTGACATTAGCTAACGCTATGCCATAGCGTAAGCTAACGTCAATCCCGTACATTTTTGGCATTCTATATCGCTAAATATAGCCATATCGCTAATAGAATGTCACTTTGTTCAGACAATTCACTTTATAAGAAATTTAATAATCTTGTGTCTGTAGACAAAATTGCATTCTATATATTGCGAATAGAAAAGTCCAAAATGTATGGGATTGACGGCTGACGTTAGCTTACGTTATGTCACAGCGTTAGCTGATGTCAATCCCATACATTTTGGACCTTTATATTCGCAACATCGTTGATAGAATGCTACTTGATGCTACTTTGTTTACAAGCTCTAATCCTAAAACAACAAACCGAGACGTCGACTCTCCTGACATATCGTAGGTCTAGGTAGGTTACAAATTACCATTATATCTGGAAGTTTGTTGCATAAACTCATGATTTATTATTAATATGACTAAAATTCATAACTGGGAAGTTGTGGAAAATTGATAACAGTCGCCTAGCACATGTTTCCTGTTCCAAAGAAACACACAAGAAAATTTTCCCTAATAAATTTAATTTAATTCGCCCATTTTTTAAAGGAAGCACGCGAAAAATATCGTACAAAGCTCCCATTGGCCTTGATACTCGTACATTGCGTTACGCAGAACGCGGTATTTTCGCGCGGCTATTTGCGTGAAGATTGGATTACGAATTAAGGTTTTACGTCAACGAAAATAACCCGGAAACGCTGTGAACAGCGAAGCGATTCACGCGACGCGTCTTCTGCTTTTCGTGAAGCGAAATGTTTGAAAAATTCCGGGTCATTCGCTTCTTACACAGCAAACTACAGGTGAACCCTAATCTGTAGCCTGTAGGTATAACCCGGTTACAGTATCTGTGGACCTGGCTCGATGACGTCACGTCGTGTCAGCGCTCTGATATGGTGCGCAAAACAATCAAGCCGGGGCGAGCGCGGGGAGGTGAAAGGAGAACGGGAAGGGGGTACGCATTCCAGCGAGGTCCACAGATATTGTAACCGAGTTGTAATCTGGTAGGTTGTCTGGCAGTGATCGCTACTTCGCGATAAGTCCGTCTTTTGTTCTACTTACCTTCTATTCCTTAAATATTGTTTTATGTTTTGTGGTTTACAATTAAAGTGTGAAATAAATAATAAATAACCCACTCCTCATGCCCTCCCCTGCCCCCGCTCATGCCTGTCACGCCTACGTGAAATCTGTGGTGAAGTGAAGTGAATCATCACCCAGTGCGTCAAAAGTAAAAACAATACGCGAATCACCTAGCAGATCCGAAATGAGGCTTCGTGAAGACAATAATCCTCTGTTTAATCAAGGTTAAAATGTCAAGTTTTCGGGAAGTCACTATTAGTTATAGGAAGGTAGGCATTGAAATTATACGGGATACAAATACTTATAGACTTATTTACGATCGTCGTAGGTGGTCGAACTGATGATTACTTTTTCCATATCTATTACCAACGAAATTCAAACAACATATGGAAATGTCATATACGACCGATTAATTTTGGTCATACGTTAAATGCTACTTAAATCTTACAAAATCTAAGGCTTACATGGCCACCGGTCCACATCGTAAGGATAGATACCATAAGTATTGTGTGTCGCAAGACAAACCTGAATTATCTAAAAACAGGGATGCTTCCCTTCCCGTCGTTAATTAGGGTCAATAAGACGAGCAACTAGGGAGAGGAAGTTCTTCGGAAGCAATTTGTAAGTTCCACCTCTACCTGAGATAGTCACCATCCTTCCATTAGATGGAAACAAGACAGCAATTTACCAATTAGCAAAATTGATCATTCGTTGAACTTGAAACCTTAATATTGGGCAATTGATGATGTATCATGTAACCTGCATACAAAAATATATAGTACATTACTTCAGCGGCCCGCAAAAGTAAGTTCGTTAAAATGTGGGCTGAAGCGGAGCCGAGGCACACATAAGTGAATCCATCAACGCCTAGTTGTTTGTGGCCAAGGCTGTAGTAATACCTGGGCAGAAATTTACAAAACAGACATGTAGAGCCATATCATTAAAGTGTTTTCCAACCGCTGATTGTATAGTACAGCATTTTCGATTTATCACGAAGAAGGTTCGATGCTCAAATTTCCAAGCATGTTTGAGAAGTAAGTTTTTGATATATCATAATTTTAAAGGTTACATCATTTAAAGGTACATCATTGTTTTAAAGGGAATACGGGAATATATTTGTGGATCTCTCGCGTTACCGATATTTGCACCGTATTTGCTGGTTGCTCACGATATCGAATCAATTAGCGGGCAACTGCATCTACTAGCGAACCGGGTCTGCCGAGAGTAGGTCAACGCAAATAGGTCACAGCAGGAATTGACTGTACTAAAATAGTGCGTTGCCGAGCAGACACGAGGCGCCGGCCGGATGGAATGAGATTACTCCAAACGCCCGATACGCCGATATTCGAGAGGCTTCATCAAATTACAGGCAATCTTGACTGTTGATCTTGTATCTCGGCGTTTATAAGACACACTTTTAAAAGTGCTAATTTTATCCTCGTCTGTAGAAATCAGAGGTTCGAGCTATGCCCGTTTCATCGGGGCAGATAGGAATTGTTGCTTGTGAAATAAGTGCTATATGCCCCGGTAATAATCGATCATAAGAAGGCTACCAGAGTCAATAGGACTTTCTTCTATCTACATTGGTAACGGTGAAGAGACGATACGGGAAGTTTATCATCCACTGAAACTGAACTGAACTGAAAAACACAACCGAGACATGGTCATTGATTATTATTTATGGGCCCCATGAGAAGGCTTAGAGTCACTCAGAGTTTCTCTACGTGATCGAATCAGGAATGAGGACATCCGTAGACGAACCAGAGTTACCGATATAGCTCAACGCGAATAAAAATAAATATCGCGAAGCTGAAGTGGCAATAGGCGGGGCATATAGCTCGTAGAATAGTGATAAACCCGTACGGGGGCACGGGAAAGCGCGGTGTTGGCAAATCTCCGACCAGATGGACCGACGACATTAAAGAGTCACTGGATGACGCAGTGGACTGGGAATCATAACAGGCCTTTGCCCAGCAGTGGACGTCCGTCGGCTAAAACGGACGCATATCGATGGTATCTACTACTAAACAAACTAACAAAAGAAGCTAAAAAAAGTTTGCATTACTCAAGAATTGTTTTGACAACTGCAAGTATTTTTCATAGTCCTGAATGGAAAATTTACAAAAATAACCTAAAAACCATTGCTTGGATTTGGAATGCTTCATCAACTAATCATTCAAATTTAGACTACGCAAACATAATAAATATTATGTATTTATTTTTGGGTAAAGAGCGACACAAAAATTCTGCTAAGCCAATGCTAATAATCCAAAATGCACACTCGTAATGATACTAAAATACTAATGGACTCATGAATATCAAATATTGATTTTGCTCTGAAGACGCCATTATTTACATAATATTATTATTATCATACTAAAATTAATATTTAAAGACACCACGTTTTGAGATTCGACGTGGGCGTAATGGTACAAGAATGATTGAGAGGTTGTTTGCCTTTAGGATTTGTGATGATTGCGAATTACTTGAAATTATTATACCTACTGACTGTGAAAATTGTTTGCGCAACGATAAATAATTGTAATTACGTTTCAAGTAATGTTCGATGACTAACGCATTAAATAAAAAATAAAGGTAAGTAAGTTTTATGAAATTAGTACAAATAACTTATTATAAAATAAGTAGGTTTTAAGTTTAACATGAATAAAATATCACTGAATGAATATGACAAGTCCGTTTTATCTTCCAGTTGACCCTCAGAAAGTATTAACATATTAGGTTATACGCGCACCACACGTGACATCCATGGTCAGATAGGTTATATTATTTTAGGCACATTTTAGGTATATTATTCTGCTTTAAAAATTTTAGATTGGCTAGAGATATAGTTCCCTAACAGTTGCCCTAGCTCTAGCGAGGGCATACCTAACATTTTTTTACATTCAAAAATAATGCGATCCTTTATTCGGCTTCTCGAATCTCGACCCAACAAATACATTGATTTTTTTGTACTTATTACCTCCATGGGAACTTTCCATGGAAGTAGAGTGGAGGCATGGAGTAGGGGGCAAGGGGTTGGTCTCCATGGGGACCAACAGCTAAGCAATATTACTTACTTATCTTTGCCGTTTCTAATATTGGTTATGAAATGAAATTAAAAAAATAATGAGAAAAATATTATAAAGCTTACCTGGTGATATGGTCCTGTTTCTCCGCAATATTCTGCACTCCAATGGCGTCCCGAAGCTGCATCACAATCGCTGCTCTGACGGCCTCTGTGCATCTGTATTCTTCTATCCTTTCCGCTAATACCTGGTCATTTAAATTACAAAGTCACGTTCTTAATCATAGATACCAACTGATACAATATTTTACTGTTCTCCTGAAAACTAAAATTTCAACATCGTATTTGAGTTTTGATATCATTTGGTATATTGGTTAGTTCCTAAATCAATGGTTGAATTGGTTGCCTTTGAACCTTTGAACTTTGACGTTCTTCGTGTAACGAAATGTGTAAAAGGTAGATGCTTTGTCTCTTTTACAGATAGTACGCTAAGTATATCCCATAAATAGAAATTCCTGGTAGAGATCTTGAAAGAAAATTAACGAACCAATTTCAGCCCGCTGTTTGGGTCCCTGATTTACGTCAGCCAATCGGGGGGGGCTGAATTCTCTATTATGTTAACGATGTATTATACGTTTTTCTTACGCAATCAGACCCCAGAATATCTCAATCAATTCTCAATCAAAGTATTCACGTATCATAAGTACCTAAAACTAGAGTTTACTCAGAGTTTATAACATTATCATTTTACCTCAACATCATCACAATATAGCGGAGTATTCTTGAAGACATCCTTCTTGACCACTGCAACGTACGGGCCTTGAACTCCGCCAACAAATTTCTCACAATTGAAGAACAGGGCGTCTTTCTTGACCATCGCATCTTCCATGCCCAAAAACGTCGGGTTCATGTCCACGGCAGACGTTGGCGCAACCAGCGTGAAGTCCCAAAAAGACCAGGCTCCATACTGGTGTAACAGCAAGGTTGTGGCCATGTCATCAGCTAAAACCCCTGTCAATTTGGAAGCAGCTGGGAAAAAGCCGATCATACGTTTGCCTGTCCCCGTATACTCTTGTAGCTTGAACTCTAAGCTGTTGAGGTCTATGAACCCCTCCTTGGTTTCCGGGATCTTGATTATCTGGAAAGATAAGCGCGATTAATATTCCGAAGGAAGGGTCTGGTTGTATTGTTTCGATTGTTTTCATATTTGCTCACATCCTATATTCTCAATAGGTAGCAGTTTGATTTTTCTAGCTAAAAATGGATAAGTAGACAGGATGTGGAAGACTGGGAAGAATTTTATGCAAATTGTCTCCAAGTAAGAACGCCATGGTTACATTCAAATTAGGAAAAGACTTTTTTCAACTCTCTCAGAATTAGGCGTTTAGTAGATTTGCCTACCACGATATTGCTGTATAATTTTGTTATCTTTTTAGACGACGTCAGGCGACAGAACTTTTCCTGCGATGCAGTAATCAATCAAATGTCACATACGAGTCTACATAAAACTTTAATTGACATGTTTCGGAAACTGGATTCAAAGAAGAGTTACTGGGCATAATGAAACTATAATAATGAGATCTACTCTAGATGCAACGCATTACAAAGTAATAGTAGAGGCAAACGCCTTGCTTGTATTATCATAATTTCCACAAAAAACCACTAAGATAGAGCTTACCAACCTAAGCAGCTTTGACTCTTTGGTTAGATCATGAGATGATCAGAATTACTACACCTGCTATAATAAATGAATGATTTTGCTACTATCTACTAGTAGTTACTACTTTGTGAGTATAGGAAAATACCAACCGTGTCGAAGGCAATAATATATGAATTATAAAAACAAAACATACCAGCGTTCATCTAACACTGAGTATTGGGCAATTGATTGTTCAGTTTCTAAGAAGTTAGCATTAGCTGACGACATCGCGATTTAAAAAAACAAAAGCTAGTTGAATATACTATGGCATTGTTATTGGCAAAAGGTGAACAACCTTCTAAAACAAATATGTGTTTGCTATTTAAAAAGAAACGTAAGGTAATACGAGAACGTACTCGTAAGTAATAATAGGTACATTCTTACGTATGCCTACATGTAGACAGTTTTGTTGTTAACCAACAAAAGCTGGTTAACATTATATTACTCGCATTAAATCAATATTTTTGTAATTTTGAAGGGATAAAATTGGAAACTAAGTTTTTTTATATAAATCTGCATCGCGTACACAAAAACCTCTTAGAATGAGATGTTGATATTAAAATAAAAACTTTTAGCCCAACTTCTAAAATCACAATTAGAAGTGACCTAATTTTGCAAACCAAAAAATGCCTAAGTACCACAGCCCACAAGCAGCCTAGCCATGCGAAGAAAGAAAATCCCATTTGATTTGTTTCTATGCAAGAATATTTAAAACATTTATGCAAAGTAGATACTTTTTGTTACTTTTAACCTAGATTTCTTAGTACGTACATAAACCTAATAAAATAAATTGCTAAGGTGAAGTGGTCATGGAAAGTCGTACACATGACTCATGAGACTAGAGCAACCATCAGAAAACTCTACTAAAATCAGAACCCCAATATCGGTATAATTATCAAGCGAATCGCAAAAGTTTTAAGTGTAAACCCGACTTCAACTCTCATCAAACTACTGGCGAATACATCCTTTCCAATCAAAAATTTAAGACTTAGGTGGTATATGGTTTTCTCATAGATACCATTATCAGAAATGGACTAAATTGAAATGAGATCAAACGGGAAGCGTCAGCTTTCTTACAAAATAAGAATCATTAAAATTGATTCACCCAGTCAAAATTTATAAGGCAACAAACAACATAACAAAACCAAATCATATCATGTTTTTATTGTTCCCACATCTAGAGCATCTGGAAGAGATCCTCATATTTTATGAGGTATAAATGTCTTCTCTGTGTTTGTATGTAGTTACAATTTCTGTACTAAATTAATAAATATTAACTTCATGTCAATTATCGCGCGTCTTTCGGAGAATCCTCGCGCATTTTCGATAATCTCCGTAGCTACTGTCGGCGCCATCTGTGGAATTTGGTTGAAGCCAATCTCACCTCAGCGTCGTATTCCCTCCACGGTGCCAGCTGTCGCTCTGTCTCCCTGGAGGAGACGAACAGCGCGACGCGTTGAGGCCGCAGCGCGCGCAGGAAACGCGGCAGAGAAGCCCCGAGTACCACCACATCATCAGCACTAGCGCCGACCGACTTGCGGATCAATTCTTTTGATTCTGACCTTTTGAGAGGAAAAATATCCATTAGAACCACATATACCTAATATTCATTAGAATCTATATGCATAAAAGAGTGAGGCATTTGGTTGTTCTATCTATACGTATTCCGCCAAAACTATACGTCGTAGAGATCTGAAATTCGGTACCTAGGTCAAAGATCATTGACTAGTTTGATAATAGGTCATGAATTTGTACTTGACAGGAATTCCAAAAATTCAAATAAGGGGTACAAATCGTACCTACATATAATATAAGGGATTTTCCTATACAAAAGTGTAAAGGAGAATGGCGAAAATTGGCCCAGCTCTAACAAAAATAACCCAAAGACCGTTCAGATTCTGGAATGATTTGTTCTGGATTGCTATTTTTCATAGATTTTTTGTGTAAATACCATATTTTTAGAAGTAGGGAATCAAAAATAAATTACAATTAAAAAACCGGTCGAATGGAAATATTTTTTTAATATGGCAACAAAAAGTCAACCAATCACAGACCCACTACTAGACATGGGTCTTTCAGAATGAGAATGGATTTTTCTGGCTTTTTCAGATAATCTGCAGTAAAATTATTCAATTGGAAACAATGAAATATATGTAAACCTAACCTCACTTGCAACAATAATGTGAATATCTTCTTTCTCCCTACTTTATTTGATTGACTTTGTATGACACTTTTGTAAGTCAGGTTGAATACTACAGTACTACAAGTATCAGAAGTTTCATAACTGAACGTGGATTGGAGTTGATTTTAGTTTGGGCCAGGAAATGTATGGGAGTTCGCCGGTCTCCTTTTTGGTTGTTCCAGGGATTCCGGAAAAACTAAAAGTCGAAGAGATCTGTGGTACCGAGGTTGATATTAGTTCAAGAAATTCGTACTCAGACGTGGACTTTCGAAATTTGAATTTCAAGGAGGAAAAATTTCGAAAATTTTTGTTATTGGGCCGATTACTTTGAAAATCGATATTTACTATCGCAGTACCGATAGCAGTAGGACGCTTACCGATAGATCTCGCTCTGTCCCGACGTGACGGAGAGCGCGGTGCAGCGCGTCGCGTGCGCGGGCAGAACGTCGCGCGTCACGTACTCCTCCACCCACATCCTTGTATCCTGCAGATCCCTGCATATAATAATGAGAGGCATGGAAATGGAAGAGGGAAGAGCGCTTACCGATAGATCTCGCTCTGTCCCGACGTGACGGAGAGCGCGGTGCAACGCGTCGCGTGCGCGGGCAGCACGTCGCGCGTCACGTACTCCTCCACCCACATCCTTGTATCCTGCAGATCCCTGCATATAATAATGAGAGGCATGGAAATGGAAGACGGAAGAGCGCTTACCGATAGATCTCGCTCTGTCCCGACGTGACGGAGAGCGCGGTGCAGCGCGTCGCGTGCGCGGGCAGCACGTCGCGCGTCACGTACTCCTCCACCCACATCCTTGTATCCTGCAGATCCCTGCATATAATAATGAGAGGCATGGAAATGGAAGAGGGAAGAGCGCTTACCGATAGATCTCGCTCTGTCCCGACGTGACGGAGAGCGCGGTGCAGCGCGTCGCGTGCGCGGGCAGCACGTCGCGCGTCACGTACTCCTTCACCCACATCCTTGTATCCTGCAGATCCCTGCATATAACAATGAGAGGCATGGTAATGGAAGACGGAAGAGCGCTTACCGATAGATCTCGCTCTGTCCCGACGTGACGGAGAGCGCGGTGCAGCGCGTCGCGTGCGCGGGCAGCACGTCGCGCGTCACGTACTCCTCCACCCACATCCTTGTATCCTGCAGATCCCTGCATATAATAATGAGAGGCATGGAAATGGAAGACGGAAGAGCGCTTACCGATAGATCTCGCTCTGTCCCGACGTGACGGAGAGCGCGGTGCAGCGCGTCGCGTGCGCGGGCAGCACGTCGCGCGTCACGTACTCCTCCACCCACATCCTTGTATCCTGCAGATCCCTGCATATAATAATGAGAGGCATGGAAATGGAAGAGGGAAGAGCGCTTACCGATAGATCTCGCTCTGTCCCGACGTGACGGAGAGCGCGGTGCAGCGCGTCGCGTGCGCGGGCAGCACGTCGCGCGTCACGTACTCCTTCACCCACATCCTTGTATCCTGCAGATCCCTGCATATAACAATGAGAGGCATGGTAATGGAAGACGGAAGAGCGCTTACCGATAGATCTCGCTCTGTCCCGACGTGACGGAGAGCGCGGTGCAGCGCGTCGCGTGCGCGGGCAGCACGTCGCGCGTCACGTACTCCTCCACCCACATCCTTGTATCCTGCAGATCCCTGCATATAATAATGAGAGGCATGGAAATGGAAGACGGAAGAGCGCTTACCGATAGATCTCGCTCTGTCCCGACGTGACGGAGAGCGCGGTGCAGCGCGTCGCGTGCGCGGGCAGCACGTCGCGCGTCACGTACTCCTTCACCCACATCCTTGTATCCTGCAGATCCCTGCATATAATAATGAGAGGCATGGAAATGGAAGACGGAAGAGCGCTTACCGATAGATCTCGCTCTGTCCCGACGTGACGGAGAGCGCGGTGCAGCGCGTCGCGTGCGCGGGCAGCACGTCGCGCGTCACGTACTCCTCCACCCACTGCAGCGCGCGCCCCGACCCGCTGTAGTCGCAGTAGACCACTGCAGACAAACGCAACAATTTATGTTTGTCCTTCTCACTGTTACGAATACCACGGAATACATTATAGTACCTGACGGTAGGAATACGTTGGTGGGTGCGACAGGCAGCGTTGCAGAAAAATATATCACCACAGATACTTTATCTGTGTATATCACAGAAAAACGACGATTTACCCAATTACATAAAAACTATGCCAGTTATCAAAAATCCGCTCTGAGCGTTTTTTGGATATTATTATTACCAATACATTAAAATAACAATTACAATAACATCCATTGTAGTTTCCGATAAAAATTAGAAAAATGGTGACTTTGGAGCAATTTTTGGGAGAATTTTCTGTCGGGAAAATTTATTCAATCGTGTTTCTGCTTTACAGCGATCAAAGACCCAAAATAAATGACGTTTAAATTTAAAAGTAATTGTGTTCTTAAGAGTCTGCTTACCCTATACAGAGCTTACCCACGATGTCTCCCATACATTCGTAATACCAAAATCATTTGTAATTCGTACAAATTTCGATCATGTTGTGTTATTCGGGTTCATATAGTAATAATCCGAATAACACCACAATATGATCGAAATATGCACGGATTACAATTGATTTGACATTTTGAATGAATGGAGACATCGTAGTTCACAGGTGCAGCTATTAAACGGCTTAGCCAAACAAAGTAACTTTTGTATTTGGTGACAATACTAAGTAGCTTGTATACCATGAATTCCAATCCTGTAGGTATAGATAAATCTACAAAGACTGCCTTCATAAAGAGCCGAATACGAGACAGCGTAGATATAATTACACGTGTAGCTATAATATTAATGTGTGGCACAGGTAAGTTTGTGGCAAGTTCAGTGAACCTTGGAGCCAATGTCAGACAGGTCGGGTATGGGCAAAAAGTGGGCAGGCGTGAACGACGCGTCTACGCTAGAGGTCCGAATGAGATAACATTCTGATTGATTGAGTTTGTAGTGTACTTACTACTTACCTATAGATATAACCAAAGGGAACGATCGAACGCATACGATTTTATACATATACAACGTGTAGATTAATTGCCCTAATTAGCCGAAAGCCTAAAGTAGGGAACAATGAATAGATGCATGAATAAATCTCACAAGAAGTGTAGCTCATATCCTGAGGGAGTTCAAAAATGTATACCAATGTATCAATGTAAGTGACATCCCTAAAAACAGCTGGTTCAATATCAATGAACTGGGAATAGTGAAAATTATATGAGGTTTATCGATATCAGTTAGGGTTGCTAAATGAAATGATATTTTTTTCTATTGAAAATAAAACAAAATATTTGGGACTTCTTATTGGATCAAGTTTAAAGGTTAGCTGGTTAGGGCACACTATACGAATTAACCCACACCTTGTATAAGAAGAAGATAAATCTTCAAATTATTTGATCTCTACTCAAGTTGGAATTGAACACTTTCGAACATCAATTTAGCTGGTGAATTTTATAAGGACATAGGTACTAAATACTAGACGATTAAAGAAAGTGTAGAATGTAGCCTTTATTAAAATTCTAATAAAACGCATGCCTTTCGTTAATGTTCATGCGATGGAAATGTATCCGAAAAGCTTTTAATGTTGGTAGAATACCAATTTGACTCAATAGGGGGAGGATGCACTCCTTAGTCACAATGTAACGATAATAATATAATTGATAGAAAAATGACTGAACAACGTTCGCTGGGCTAGCTTTAATTATTTTTAATACATACTGTATTAATGATTTATAACTTAGAGAACTATTGAACTAATTCTCTCAAGGCTTTTATTAGCTTTAAGTAATTTCAAGAATTTGGAAGGAAAATAATTAAGTACAACATCTAAGTAAGCCATCTAGTTAGGGATAATATTATGACACAAATGTAAACAAGGAACAAACAATAAAGCTGCCGACGGAAGTAATCAGGCTCGACCTTTACTATGGCAAGTAAAAAATTCGCGAATACACAAGGATCACGCAAAGACTATCCGCATATGGAAACAAATTACTTTTATGAAGGTTAAGGCTAGCGGGATATGTCGTAATGTTGGTAATTTAAAATAGATTAAAATAACAATCTACAAAATTATTGTTAAGCTCGAAAATCATCATCAGCCCATTTCAGTCCAT
The DNA here is from genome assembly GCA_963855885.1 of Coenonympha glycerion. Taxonomy (NCBI): domain Eukaryota; kingdom Metazoa; phylum Arthropoda; class Insecta; order Lepidoptera; family Nymphalidae; genus Coenonympha; species Coenonympha glycerion. The sequence goes on along the minus strand of OY979648.1, from coordinate 6,028,081 downwards.
TGCAGGACTAAAGGCCTTTCCCTCGCATTCTATCAAGCATTCAAGCCCGAAAATGTTGAGCATCAGAAAATCCAAAATTACCATAGATTGCCAGACTACCATAGGATCTGTAATGTAACTAATACTTATGGAAACTCGAGGGCTGTGACTCCTGAGACCATCGCCAGGTTCTAGAAGAATCAAGAACAAATTGATTAATTTCATATAGACCTTACTTACAGGCACTTATGAACAGGCCTTACACATTATGGATAGGCTTTACTTACAGGCACATTATGAATGAGCTTTACTTACAGGCACATTATGAACAGGCCTTACTTACAGGCACTTACGTCAGCAAAAGCCACGGCGTTTAAGATGGGCCCTTAGATCACTCGGAGGGTGGGCCATTTAGAATGCTGGATATAGTAGCCGTGAAAAGTGTCATCCAGTGGAGTTCTCAGCAAAGCCACCAAAAGGCTGGCTTAACTAATTCACGCAGAAAGTATAGAAGAAGACCAAAAGATAATATAATTAATGGGTGGGTTGAGGTACATTGACAAACACAGGTGTTGTAGGAATCCGACAACTAATGGAGTATTGTGAGAGGATAATATTGCAGGATAGAATATTCTCCGGGATCCGACAGGCCGAGGGGGCCTGGCCACAGAAGAATATCTGGACTGAATAACTTGCAGCAATTAATAAACTCAAAACTGCTGTAATGGTTGCCCAGCGCCCATCTTGCAAAGGAAATGGCACGAAGCAGAAGGCGGGAGAAGAGAGCTTATATATGATAATTCACGGAGTTACCTTATTGAATTTATATTAGGTACATAAATTGAGTCTATTATTGTAAAGAAATTCGAAAAAAATACATAAGTACTTTAGAATAATTAACTAACGCTAACAAGACATTCCATGTGGCACTTTTCAGTCATATACTACTTGTTAACGCTAGTTATTACTAAAGTTCATTTTTGGTGCTTGCTCTACAGATTGGTTACTAAACAAATTATATTCAAAACTAACTACGAAAATTTTTAAAACAAATAAGATCAATTATGTATTCAAAATGTTCAAGGAAAATGGCTTGCTAAAAATATCTTAGCAATAAAATTGCAGTCAAGTACAAGTACCTACGCTTTATTTCACTCCTACGCGTTTCCTTCAATATTATTTTTGACTGTCGTTTCAAAAAAGATAAGTTGAATGTAAGTAAGATGAAGTGACTTCTCTGTAACTTTATCCAGGTGATCAAGTACAAGGAAAAGATAAACCAAAATTATAGGTTTTATTTGGTAATTAAACATTTGTCTTATCGAAGTACAGGTATTTGGAAATCTGACTTCGCAACTGGCTAGATCTGTGGCTAGATCTAGCATTGGTATGTTTGTCCTATTTTACTTGGGATTAAAGTATTTTAAATGGTGAAACTTTTATTGTATCGTCCCCCATCTCGAATGTCGCATTTCATGCTCACGTCAATTGCTTAGTAATTTTATAGCGCCATCTCTGAAATTTATTTTTTACTTGAATGTTAATTTTTGTTTTACAAACTTTTACTGTCACAACTAACGGAACAGTGTGTTCCATCAAAAGATGGCGCTGTTATAAATGTGTTTGTATTATTCACTAAATACATACAAACCTAAAAAAGTTTCACTTGCAAACTTAGTGATTTCAAAACCACATTTCCTGTTTGTTCTAGGGCTTTGATACTAACTAATAGACTAACTGAATTTAACCTAAGCTACATCAGCAGAGTCCCACAAGCGGCGCAAATCCAGTAATCTCGTTGGAGATTACGTATTTGAGCCGTTTGGGGTCAAGACGCTGGGTCCGTGGGGTCCGAGTACTCGCTTCTTCTGCAGAGAACTACGCCTCTCGTAAACAGAGGGCTGGCCTTTCCTTAGGTCAGAGGATAAGCATTGCCATCCAACGTGGCAATGCTGCCAGCCTTCTGGGCACTTTTCCAGATAACACCGATTCGGAGGAATACTTTGACGCTTAAAATAAAATTCTTTCTTATTGCTTTTTTTCACTTCTTTTTTAAAAATTAGATTATATATTAATTTAGATATAATTTTAAGTGTTGTAAGTATATATTTAATTATTTAATGTAACTTGTGAATAAAATATTAAAATTAATAAAAGATAAATCTAAAAAGCCTGCTTAAAAAGACAATTGTAACATAGACTTACAAACCAGGAAATGACTGCTTTAAGGAGCACACCACGGGTGTGCCCGCGAAATTCAAATTTTTCGTGGTTTTTCGCGATTTTTAAGCTAATAAGACATAATAGGCTTATGGCCGTAAAATTGCGAATATTTCAATTCTTCTCCACGTGTTTATATAAAAATCTCTGCTCGAAAGTGTCGAGTTAAAGAAATTAGTCCGAGATTTGCGAGTTACTCACATAAAACTCGATACTCGGACTAATTTCCTAGGATACACATTTTTATGCAAAGATTTTGATATAATCATGTAAAGATGATACTGCCATTCTCGTAAAGTGATTGCCATAAGCCTATCATGTCTAATTAGCGTAAAAATTGCAAAAAACCACGAAAATTTAGAATTTCGCGGGCAGACCCGTTGATTTCACGTTAAAAAATGCAAAGTTATAAAAAATTAACACGCGCAAACTTGCAAAGGCGTTGGTTGTTTGCACTAGGAAGTAGCAACATTGACCAAGTTTACTTATCATCATTCGACTCTGGCGTGATATGGCGGAGTCGACTCAAAGTAAATAGTAAGAATATTTTGCTTACATTAATACATGATAGATTCCGTAGGTTTTGGAACAGTTTGCGTTCATATCAATTATTTTAATAAAAAAAAACAATTATAACTCCTCAATAAATTTTTATAACAATTTTTGAATATTTCATTCAATTAACAATTATTTTTTCCAGTCTTTCTTCAAATATATAAAATTCTCGTGACACAGTGTTTGTTACCAAACTCCTCCAAAACGGCTGGACCGATTTTTATGGAATATTCTGTGTACGTTCGGTAGGTCTGAAAATAGATCGTAAGGTTATTTATTTTACATTCCTAATGGCAAAACAAGGTTTAATATAAACAATCATTATATAATATACAGGTACCTGGTACCTAGGTATTGCATTGCAGGATTTACTCGTAGGTACTTATAGGTAAAATGTTAATAAACTACATACTTATTCATAACTACATTACCTACTATTAATAAGCACCTACATAGTTATAATACACGCGTTCTAGGACTTCAAAATTGATGATTTAAGTATCCACTCTACAACTCTCACGAGTAAATAGACAAGAATAGTACCACGCACAAACAACATTGATACTTATAACTTAAGGCTTCGCGTATTCTTCCACTCTTCTTTAGTTCAACAACACTTTACTTCTTAAGGGGGATGGGGATGGGAAGTTAAAATTGTATTTAGTTTTTCGCTAATAGTGGGCTAATTAGGTATAGGTACATCGTATGCTTATGGTTATTAGTTTTGCGGGCACAACATTTATGCATTTACATGTTTTTAATAAAAACTCTGCTCAACAGTACTCATTTACTTCATATTGGTTTCCGATAGCGCAAAATCTGGGAAATTGCAAGAATTATCTTTCGTTAGTGTATAGTGAGAATTTTCGAGAAAAGTTTCTAATAAAACATGTAGAATGTAGATGCATAAATATTATGCCCGCAAAATTCACTGCCATAAACCTTCAATGCGTAGTTAGTCTAATATTTGCGAAAAACTAAATATAAAATTTGAATTTCGCGGGCTTGTAGGACCGAAACACATGCTTCTCGTATTCTTCCACTCTTCTTTAGTTCAACAACACTTGACTTCTTAAGGACCGTGTAACAGCGACCATTTAATCTACGATCTTACTTATAAACGTTGTTGAGCAGTTTTGTGAAGTGATTTATAGTAGGTACAAATCACAGCAATTCTTTTACCTTTGCTACATTGAAGGATTCACGAAATGTTTCAATCCTTCAAACTTATCGCGCAAAGTAAATTTAATTTCACAATTCTCGACCATGTTGTGTTTCGAACTACATTTCATTTACGCTCTATGTCAATTGTCAATAGACGTAAAATTAATTTTTCAATATTCATAAAAACGGTTTCAGTATCGTATGCTTGTGAGAATAATACAGATGTAAAATTTAAAGATACCTGTAAGATCTAAATAAAACAGATAAGATAAAAGATAAGTTGTGTTCTGTTTTGTTTTTGTTTTTTAGAAATTTCTGTTATGCAAATATTCCAAGAAGTTCATTCATAAAACACAAGAGATTTGAGGAAAACAAACAATGCGTAGATAACATCGACAGCATATCGAGATAATCGATTATAGTATCGCTTGAGTTATGATCGACTCGACCTTACATCGATAACTCGATTTGTCATGGAAACGTGGAAACAATATGGAAAGTAAATAAGTAAAAGTGTACCTACTTTATCAACACATTGCACGTACCTACACTACGCAGGATAAATATTAAGTAACCTAACATATTTTATACACTAACCACCGAAAAGAAACCTCAGGATATGGGCACGTAACTCGCAATACTTACCGATCTAAAGTGTTCTTCCGGTGGTTTGCCTCGCTGTGGTGAGATGAAAAATTTTGTGTTATGTACGGCCGCAAATTTTTTGGGTCTCGTGTCTTTGAATGCCTCGTTTTGCTCAGGATTCTATTCTTAGAGCGGCGAAGGAATATAGGGTCTAAAGTATAGACCCTAGGGTCCTTCGCCGCTCAGCATTCAAATGTGACAATCGGCCCGAAAATCCACTTTGCGCCCTTGCATAACAAATAACTATTTCTACTATATGTTGGAGCGTACAGTTTACAGATTCCTCCGTTGAGAATTCACTGTATTTATTTTGGTCCTTTCCACTCTTGCGAATACATTGGTGGGTGCGACATGCAACGTTGCGGAAGAATATAACAGAAAAGCGACGTTTTATCTAATTACTAAAAATCTAAGCCAGTTGTGAAAAATCCGTTCTGAGTGTTTTTGAATATTATTATTACCGACACATCTAAATAAAAGTTACAATTATATCCATTGTGGTTTCCGATATAAAATTATATATATGTAATGAAATGAGTGACATTTCATTCATTTGAATTTGCCGCGCTTCGCGTATCAGCTGTCGCGTATCTATGATATTGATCTGTGTCGATGATTTAAAATGGCGTGGGACGCGCAGATTGTTTTGTGCATTTTATTGTTATAAAAACTAATAGAAAGAATGTGATTGAGGACTCGAGATATAGTGAACTTTAAATGTCGTTTCTTTGTTATTTCAGGGAAACAATTTGTGTTTTATTTTGGAGATCCTCAATGTCTTATAAAACGACATTTTTGTGAACTAAAAGAAGATGGACCGGCTTCAATTTGAGTTTACAATAATAGCCTCAAATGATGGCAAATCAAATGTATTAGCTATAACCTCAATATCTACTGAAGAAGGAAAATGTTATGTTTTACCCGAGGAACTGAAGCCGGTGAGTCATCATACATATATTGTTAAAACGAACACTTTCACAAAAGTAAAAAATAGCATTAAAAAAAGACACCAGAGTAGAAAAGTATGGATAAAGTTGGATGAAAATCTAAAGAAGACATATGTAGATGAGGAAGGTAATATGCAATTTTTAGATCAATATTTAGATGAAGTGAGCACAACACAAGCAAAGGACAAAAATGACACTTTGCAACAAATCTTGGAACAATTAATAGAAACTACAACTAAGAAAGAAAGTCAACATAACTTAAAACATATCTCAGAAAAATTTATTATTGAAAAATTCACAAGCAAAAATCCTAATGCGATGCAATGGATAGAAATTTTTGAAAAAGAGTGTGCGCGCTTTAATATAACAAAAGATGAGACAAAAATAGATATTTTGAGGTTATTTTTAGATAAACCTTGTTTGGATTGGTATAGCTCGATGATCATAAAACTAACAATAAATTCTGAATGGAGTGAATGGAAAGACAAGTTTTTAGAAACTTTTAAAAACCAAGGATGGGACATAGTCACATATGCTCTCGCATTTAGGTATAAAGAAGGACAGTTAATTGATTATGCCATAAAAAAAGAACGGCTTTTATTAGATATAAACAAATCTATAGATTCCAAAACAATGATAGATCTTATTGCAACTGGTTTACCTGGATTTATCTTAAATAAGTTAAACAGGGATGAACTCAACAACACTACTGACTTGTTCAACGAGATAAGAAAATATGAAGGCACGATGTATAAGAAAAACTCAACTAACATAAAGAGCAGTACATTTTATAATAAAAATAAAACTTATGAGAAGAAGTCATGTAAGACTTGTGAGTCTTTGGACAAAGGAATTAGATATCATCCGGAGGAGTCATGTTGGTTCAAGAAAAATAAAAATGAACCTGAAAAAGTTCTTAAAACTAAAAATGTAAACAATAACTCCATAATTGAAGTAGACATAAATACTGAGAAAAAAACTAGTAAGCACACCATTAATCAAAATCAAGCTTTTATTAGAAAATAAACTAGAAGTGAGTGGTATTTATGATTCAGGCTCACAGATTTCTATAATAAATTCAAGATTAATAAAAGTAAAAGAAAAAAAAGATGATGTGAACATAGCATACATGAAAACGGTTAATGGTGTGAAGAAGATGGATGGCTTGATAACAATAAAAATTAAAATATTTGATTTAGAAGAAGAGGTGGATGTATACATAGTAGAAAATGAAGATTTTGATGATTTCATAATCGGATTAGATATGATAAAGAAATTCAGATTAACCCAAAATGAGAACTTGCAGATAGAACAAAAGAAAATAACAAATAAAATAGACAGGATGTCTAAAGATAACAGAAATGAAGATAATAATATAAAAAAATATACAGTAAATTTCAATGAACACATAGAAACAGAGAAATTTATAAGTATGACAGACCATTTAGATAATCAAAAGAAAATTGAGATAGAGAAAATTATAAAGGAATATAAAACAATATTTGCTAAGGACAAGTATGATATAGGTTCAGTTAAAGATTATGAAGCTCGCATAGATTTACAAGTAAATAAATATTGTAGTAAAAGACCATACAGATGTACAATACAAGATAGATTAGAAATTGAAGAGCAAATATCGATGTTACTAAAGAACAATTTAATAGAAGAATCATACAGTCCTTTCGCTGCTCCAGTGACATTGGCGTTTAAAAAAGGTGAAAATAGAAAATCCCGTTTATGTGTAGATTTCAGAGAGTTAAACAAAATAGTTATACCACAAGCTCAACCATTTCCTTTGATAGATGATCTAATTATTAAAACTAGAAATTGCAAGTATTTTACTACACTAGATATAAACTCAGCATTTTGGGCAATACCATTACGGGTGGAAGACAGAAGTAAAACAGGATTTGTCACACAAGATGGCCACTTCCAGTGGACCTGCCTCCCTTTTGGCTTGAAAACATCACCAGCAATTTTCCAGAGAATCTTAAGCAATATTCTAAGAAAACACAATCTCACAGGATACTCTGTTAACTATATCGATGATATTTTGATATACTCGTCTACCTTTGAAGAACATATAAGGCACATTAGAAATGTATTAGAGGCAATAATTAAAGAAGGCTTTAGACTGAAGTTTAAGAAATGTACCTTTGCTTCAGACTCGGTAAAATACCTCGGCCATATAATTCAGAACAATTCAGTAAGACCACTAAAAGACAATTTGATTTCAATAAGGAACTTTCCAACTCCTAAGACGCAAAAGAACATCAGACAATTTTTGGGAAAAATAAACATCTACCATGACTATATACCAAGAAGTGCAATTATTTTAGATCCATTACACAATTTATTACGAAAAAACGAGAAATTTGTATGGTCAGAGAAATGTGAAGAAGCATTCAATCTGATAAAAAGATATTTGTGTTCGCAACCGGTCTTGGAAATATTCGACAAAGACTTACCAATCAAAATCTTTACCGATGCATCTTTGGAGGGCATTGGAGCAATATTAAAACAGACACAACTAGATGGTAAAGACAAACCGGTGGCATATTTCTCATAAAAATGGAATGAACATCAAAAACGGAAAAAGGCTATATATTTAGAATGTCTTGCTATGAAAGAAGCTGTTAAATATTGGCAGCACTGGCTCATCGGAAAACAATTCACCATTTACTCAGATCACAAACCTCTAGAGAACATGAACATTAAATGCAGGACAGATGAAGAATTGGGTGATCTCACATACTACCTATCTCAGTATGACTTTACCGTAAAATATATACCTGGTAAAGAAAATGTAGAAGCAGACTGTTTGAGCCGAAACCCTGTATTAGAACCAGAAGATAACAGAGAGGAAACATTGAGAATAGTTAATTTAATACAAATAAAAGATATAGTTGGAGACCAAGAGAAAAATGAAACAATAAGAGAAAAGAAACACAATTTAATACTAAAAAATAATATCTATTATAAAAAAATAAAGAAACAGGAAAAGATTATCCTCTCAGAAGAATTTAGTAAAAAAACTTATAAAAAAGGTGCATGAAGATTTATGCCATATTGGGATCAGACAACTGCAGAAAAAAATAAGTTCAATATATACGGCTATAAACCTAACAAAAAATATCATAAATATTTGTAAAACATGTGAAATATGCATAAAAAATAAATCAAGATGTCAAAAAAAAATTGGATTAATGTCACAACTGGGACCAGCTACCAAACCATTTGAAATAATGTCAATGGATACTATTGGTGGATTTGGAGGATCTAGGTCTACAAAGAAATATCTACACCTTTTAGTAGATCACTACACAAGATATGCATTTATTGCGACTTCGAAAACCCAGAATGCATGTGACTTTATAAATTTAACAAAGAAAGTACTAGAGACAGATGAGATTGGAATTATCCTGACAGATCAATATCCGGGCATAAATTCAAGAGAATTTAAACAATTTTTGCAGGAAAATAATATTAAACTAATTTTTACAGCCGTGAATACACCATTCTCGAACGGCTTGAATGAAAGATTAAACCAAACAATAGTAAATAAAATAAGGTGTAAAATGAATGAGAAAAATAATAAGAGAACATGGACAACACTGGCAAGAGAATGTATACAAAAATATAATGAAACAGAACACTCCGTTACAGGTTTTGCACCAAAATATTTACTGGATGGTACAAATGTCAGTATTCTACCAAATGAATTCAAAACGATGGAAAAGGAAGACAAGTGGATTGCTGATAGAAGATTGGCATTAGAGAATACAATAAAATCTCATGAGTATAACAAGAAAATATTTGATAGAAATAGAAAAATGCAAGAATTTAATGTAGGAGACAGTGTATATGTAGAAAATGGAAATAGACTGAATAGAAAGAAATTAGACGAATTAAAAATAGGCCCTTTCAAAATAATAGAGAAAATATCGAATTCCATTTATAGGATTGATACAGGCAACAGAAAAACAGAATCAACATTATTTCATATAACAAAATTGCAACCTGTCATAACAGAGACTGAAGAAGATGAAGGAGATGATAATGAATATGAAGATGACTTATAAGTACATTTTACAGATATATTGCTTAGAATTTTCGCTCTTAGGGGGGGAGATGTAATGAAATGAGTGACATTTCATTCATTTGAATTTGCCGCGCTTCGCGTATCAGCTGTCGCGTATCTATGATATTGATCTGTGTCGATGATTTAAAATGGCGTGGGACGCGCAGATTGTTTTGTGCATTTTATTGTTATAAAAACTAATAGAAAGAATGTGATTGAGGACTCGAGATATAGTGAACTTTAAATGTCGTTTCTTTGTTATTACAGGGAAACAATTTGTGTTTTATTTTGGAGATCCTCAATGTCTTATATATAAATCTCGTGTCACAATGTTTGTCCTCAATGGACTCCTAAACCACTGAACCGATTATAATAAAATTCGCACACCATGTGCAGTTCGATCCAACTTGAGAGATAGGATAGTTTAAATCTCAATTCAACTATTTTTTAAATCCCCAAGGGCAAAACAACGTTTGCCAGGTCAGCTAGTAAAATTATAAAATGGAGATTTTGGAGCAAAATTTGGGAGACCGCTTCTATCGAGGAAACTTTCTCGAATCGTGTTTCTGCTTCTAAGCAAGACCTAAAATACATGACGTTTAATAAACTGCAGGTCACTAAAATCGCTTAAAAACACCGTCTACACCGTTAAGCATAGTTAAATTATGGTGGTCATTGAGAAATTAAGTTAACATCACGATAATATTATAATCTCAGACTACATTAAATAAAGTCTGTGATTATAATCATATACAGGCAACTTGATTGTCCTTGAATAATCTATACTTAATAATTTATGTACATATTTGTTTGTGATTCTCATACTCACCTACTTTTCGCAGACGTCGTAAAGCAAATAATAAAATATAATAGTAATAAAATATGCAAATAGCATAATACTTTGATAAGATTAACCTATTTACCTAACCGTGTACACTAATGCCGTAGGAAAACATTGTATGTTGAGACAGTGACGGAATATGTCGAATTCTATACGTGAAAAATAGACATATTATACCCTGGACAGGGCGAACAGCGCGAAAATGTCGTCAGTTTATCGGTGCCAAAAATTCTTGTTTTGCCACCAACAGTAAGGCCACGCTCTAGTTCGCTTTGCAGCCACATATAGAATTTTGACATACTGAAAGACAGGCGCTATTGCTTGATTGTACGAAAAAGGTTTACGTAAATCGTTCGGATGCCCATATCCTGAATTTTCTTATCAGTGACGTGAACACACATTTGATTTTTGTACTTTTTGATAAGTGCTATTTTTTCAAATAAAACCCTGCTTAGTTATGTCTTCAGTACAAGTAAGTAGGTACAAAATACCCAATAGTTCAATCTTATTGTGAACATTATACAAATAGGTTTTACTCATAAATGAGTATTAGATTCATCTTATCATTGTTATTATAAGAAAATATTATTAAATCACAAATTAGTAATACGTAAAACACACCAGCCGTGGTATTCTGCAAAACAGCGACGAGCGTACATCTATGCATCTATGAATTTGTCAGTTGTAATAGAGTACAATTTTGCATGCCATATTCGGGTTGGCAGCTGTCTGGCAGCTGTTTCATTTTGTAGAATAGCACAGCAGGTCATAGCTATTTCTCGTTTATAATTCAAAATGGCCACAATACTTATGTGATAGAAACTAGAGATATTTTGGAATAGATTAATAAAGGTTTCCGAATAACATTTGAATAATATAAATTAATCATGAATTTGAATTGAAATCAAATCGATACAAACAAAAACACTCTTCTACGCAGAAAAAGTCAACACTGCATGCTAAAGGCACTAGCAATAACAATCTAAATGCCGTATTTCCAAGAACGGATTTTACATAAAAGTCGTACGCATAACGTAGTTGTAAATTTTTTCAAACAGATAAGCATTTTCCTATTGTTTTTAAATTTAAATGAACATTATTTTGAATTCAGCATTATTGGTGTTTTCCACATATAAAGACCTAATACCGTAGGCAGAGGTGCTTGACTTGACTTTAACCGAAACGTTATAGTTAAATATGGCAGCCTGAATCTTATGTTATTCGAAATAAGGGCCATACCGCCATATTTAACTACGTTTCGGTTAAAGTCACGGAAGCAACCGGGCCTTAGAACATTTGATATATGTATTTATTAATACTTTATAGAAAGTTTTTTCTTTACCCTGTGATCATTTGTCGTGAACCATGAAATTTTCCGCTAAATAGGTCAATCCCTGAACTATTTAACATGTTATGAACCTCATGTACGTACAAAATACGGATCCCTCGGTAAGCAAGTCCGACTCGCGCTTGCCCGGTTTTTTCTCGTTATCAAATCGTATGAAATTTAAAACCGGATTAGGTCACGTTTTATTTGTAATTTGCAGAGAATATTCATTTCGCGATAAAAGTATGTACTCGTACAGTGCCACGGAGGACTGAGGTCAATAACGACAGAGATATAGCATCTGCGCGTGAGAGGAGTGTTTGTCAATAATATACGTAAATGCGATCTGTAAATATAGCTATACGAACTACGCGTGAACGAAAGCGAAGTCTTAGAAGATATTCACCTCTGATAGATTTAGCAGCCCTGAACTTGGCTATGACCCAGAAATAATTTAACGAATTATTTATAACGCGCGAATTGCTCACCCGTATACTGTGACAACTTGTAATGGAGATGTGTTGATTATTTTAATTTTGTTTCAATTTTTGTTTTGTATGTTATACACAAGTAGGTATAATAACTTCCTCTTTGGCAAGATCTCAGCAAGATCATATACCAAGTGCGTAAAAGCGGTTTATTGGATTCATAATTGTCAAAATTCCATAGATCGCTGCTGAGCGAAGTACAGCGTGGCCTTACTGTTGGTGGCAAAATAAGCATTTTTGGCACCAATAAACTTGCGATATCTTATCGCGCCGTCCGCCCTGTCAGTAACAAAAATAGACAGTACTTAATTAATTCATGACTCAACAACTTTGTAGTATGATAAAGTTGAATAATATGTAAAATTTTTGTAATATGATATTATATTCTTTTAGTGAGAATTTTCCACGAAGCCAGCTGCTGCCTACGCATTATTTCCAATACATTATTTAATAAATATTATTATGTTATTATTGTTTAAAACACAAACGAAAGTTGATAAAACAGTTGCCGAGTCGGCAATCGGCACGTACTTACTTCCTGCTTTATTTGTTTTATTTATTTTATATGCTGTTGAGAAATTGAGTTACTGTTACTGCGTGTTATGTTCTGAAGTCCTTGATACCACAAGAATCTTCGGGTCTTCGGGTCTACTAAGCTTACTTCTACTGTACTCAAACGTTCTCTCTAATATAGACAGGAGAGGACTCCAGAGACCAGAGTTCTGTCGTATGTTTCCCTAATTTTATCGATCATCTGCGAGAACTACTTAGTCAGTATCGAAAGTTATCGTATGTCAGTGGCTGATAACAACGGATTAACATATTCTACGAATCACAGGAAAACGATATGTTTTATCCTGGGGCTACCATTGTTATTAATTATTATACTACAATATGGGATCTCCCAAATATTCGAACTGGACTACTCAACAAAAAGTACTTAATGATATCATGTGAACTTATGTACCTATTACCTACTGCACCATGCAGATTACTTCTAATATTGAAAGGTAGATTGCAACATTTAAATTTTTTGGCTCGTCTTGGCGCGGTTTTACCGTGCTCCCAATTTTTAACTTACTACTGTATAGTATCATGGTACTTACCTATTCTGTGCTACTATGGCTAAATTATGAAGCAAGTTCAAAAATCTTACGAGTTAGCGAGACAAATAAATTAGCTTTAATTAGTTTGAGAAGTTTCAGAAAATTCAATAAAAAAAAGGTATTCGGCTGCATTTTTTATGCTAATAAATGTCCATGAAAACAGTAGAGAAAGGTTATAGGTTTTAGGAGCACACCACGGGTGTGCCCGCGAAATTCATAATTTTTTGGTGTTTTTCGCGATTTTTAAACTAACGCATCATAGGCGATACTAGGACTAATTTCCTAGGATACACATTTTTATGCAAAGATTTTGATATAATATATAATCATGTAAAGATGATACGACCACTCCCGCAAATTGACTGCCATAAACCTCTGATGTGTAATTAGCGTAAATAGGTACAAATTGCAAAAAAAACATGGAAATTTTTGAATTTCGCGGGCAGGTTCGTTGGTCTGCTTACCCACGATGTCTCCCATACATTCGTAATACCAAAATCATTTGTAATTCGTGCAAATTTCGATCATGTTGATTCGGGATCATATAGTAATAATAATCTATGCTCCTGGCCATATCTGGTTCCGAAAAACTTTTATTAAACGAAATTGTAAACGAATTTAGTTTTGCTTATTTTTATGTCAAAGCGGACATATTTTCTGCTTATTTGTTTTGTAATAAAAACAACACTATCTCACGTCGCATTAGTTCAGGAGCACAGTTTTTACTGTCCAGGTAAAGAAAATCACCAGTTAATAAAGAAAGTTATAAGTTTTCATTCATAATTTTTGGTATTACGGAACTCGACCAAAGTTATAAAAATTTTGATCAAAATTGATTATTATTTCGTTTTATAGAAGTCTTTCTGAACCAAATATGGCCAGGAGCATAGATTATTACTACGAGTATATGAATCCGAATATCACCACAACATGATCGAAGTATGCACGAATTACAAATGATTTGGTATTTTGAATGAATGGAGACATTGTAGTTCACAGGCCTCTTAAGTACCAATCATAGCAAATAGAATCAAACGTAAGAAGGCGCTACATTACAATATTATGGTGCAAGTACATAATAGCTCAATGATTTTAAATCGCAGTATAAGTATAAGGCTGTTGTTTTATAATTCCGAATAGTTTATTCCACTTTATGCCGGAACTAGACTGCCTTATTTGTTATTCGTTATGCGGCTACGCTGTATTTGTCCAAATATGTGTTTATGTGAGCAAACAACAAACATGCTATCCACACTTGGTGCTATGTGCCAAATAGTGCCAATACGTGTCTTTTGCAGTGTGCTAAAAACCGACAAGAGGACGGATACGCATATTTGCTATTCGCGCTTATGCGTTATTCGTGCAAATAAAGCAAATATAGACGAATGAACCGCCCACACTTGGTCGTATGCGGCCGAATAAGGCGCATAACGAATAACAAATAACGAAGTGTGGTGCCGCCTTTACATTGCAGCTAAAATTCCACGTCGTAATACTTCCCGCCAATAAGAGCGAATTTTGAAGTGTACATACGCACATCTACAAAATCAATTATTTTAACGACCATTATTAATGTTACTTGTACGTTTTATTTAAGGCGGTTACGGACTACGGCAAGTACGTGAATCATTTTAAATACCTAATTGAAAAGAATTTGCATGGCGCCGAAGTCGGCACGTAGTTATTATGTACACTGAAATGCCTTTTCTATGAAAATCGAAAAAGTTTTTGCAATTTCGATTTATTTTAGTTGGTAGCAAAGAGATTTTTAAAGGCAACAAGAAAGATTGTACCTAGGTACTGAAAACAGTTTCTTTCTTGCTATACCCGTATTATACATACAAACATTATATCCTACCTACTTACATTGTTTTTCAAAATATTTATAAAGATATCAAAACTTAAAAAGTCAAGAACAATCTCCTAAGATCGTTCGATCGATCTACAGCTACAACTATGGCACCTACCCTTACATTTCCCCTTACTTTCCTGAAAATTATCCTAGAATTATCCTTCCTAAAATTATCCCCTTAAGAGAAAACTGCCTGACAATCCATAATGTAGTGAATAGTGATGCTCCAAGGTGTGTAAAGCATGCGAATCCTCACTTGGCTAGCGTAATGTGATTCATGCACGTTCTGATTCTTAAAGCCGACTAGTGTGAAGTATTTGTCTGAGACAATGATCAGAGGAAATAAGTAGGCATTTAAAAGTAACATTCTTAGGAAATAGGATCGCTTTATGTAAACCTAAATTAAACCTGGACAGTATGTAGAGAGTCTGACTCTACGATTTCGCATTGTAAAGTCAACTTCTCCTGGTGTCCCGGTGTCGGGACGAAACGTGCGTAAAGAAATTGTTGAAAGAATTGTGTGGTGTTTCATGCGGGCGGTGTTCCTGCATATTGGACCATACAGATTCTTTTCAAGTTATATAGCAATTGCGGATTATAGCAAAACAAATTAGTCTGTCCAGCTAATAAATTATGCTTCCATTCAATACATTAAAAACCATTAAAATGTTAAGCCCAAATCGAATAACTCACAAACAGAGTGTCTAATAATGTGTGGTCTGACCTTGGAGATGGTTGAATTTATAGCGAACACGTGTTCTACCGGCTGCTGAGAGCGGTGTCTCAAAGCACAAAGACAAGGTTATCCGTTGGAAATCGTCTGTGTCATCAGCTATTCACGACCTAGCGACAAACAACAATTGAGGCAGGCTTTTTGTTTACAATTCTAAGGAACTAGTGCCCTAATAGCCTTTAGGTTGACTCGCAACAACGACTAGAGACCTACTATGACGCTCTTTCCAAGGAATCTGGGTAGCTCGCTTGTGTCTTAAACCACAAACTACAAAGACAAGATTATCCGATGGCAATCGTCTGTCATCAGCTATTCACGACCTAGCGACAAACAACAATTGAGGCAGGCTTGTTGTTTACAATTCTAAGGAACTAGTGCCCTAATAGCCTTTAGGTTGACTCGCAACAACGACTAGAGACCTAATATGACGCTCTTTCCATGGAATCTGGGTAGCTCGCTTGTGTCTTAAACCACAAAGACAAGGTTATCCGATGGAAATCTTCTGTGTCATCAGCTATTCACGACCTAGCGACAAACAACAATTGAGGCAGGCTTTTTGTTTACAATTCTAAGGAACTAGTGCCCTAATAGCCTTTAGGTTGACTCGCAACAACGACTAGAGACCTACTATGACGCTCTTTCCAAGGAATCTGGGTAGCTCGCTTGTGTCTTAAACCACAAACTACAAAGACAAGATTATCCGATGGCAATCGTCTGTCATCAGCTATTCACGACCTAGCGACAAACAACAATTGAGGCAGGCTTGTTGTTTACAATTCTAAGGAACTAGTGCCCTAATAGCCTTTAGGTTGACTCGCAACAACGACTAGAGACCTAATATGACGCTCTTTCCATGGAATCTGGGTAGCTCGCTTGTGTCTTAAACCACAAAGACAAGGTTATCCGATGGAAATCGTCTGTGTCATCAGCTATTCACGACCTAGCGACAAACAACAATTGAGGCAGGCTTTTTGTTTACAATTCTAAAGAACTAGTGCCCTAATAGCCTTTAGGTTGACTCGCAACAATGACTAGAGACCTACTATGACGCTCTTTCCATGGAATCTGGGTAGCTCGCTTGTGTCTTAAACCAAAAGACAAGGTTATCCGATGGAAATCGTTTGTGTCATCAGCTATTCACGACCTAGCGACAAACAACAATTGAGGCAGGCTTGTTGTTTACAATTCTAAGGAACAAGTGCCCTAATAGCCTTTAGGTTGACTCGCAACAACGACTGGAGACCTAATATGACGCTCTTTCCATGGAATCTGGTTAGCTCGCTTGTCTGCCCCTAGATTTTGTAAGTAAAATGTATTTATTCATCGCAATTGTAATCGGAAACAAATTTTCCTGCCGATTGGTTCGCTGATTTACGTCAGCCAATCGGGGGCAGAATTCATTAACGATTACGATTGAATACATAGAGTATAAAGAATATACTCTGGATAGCTTACTCCCTACATCTGACAGTTCATTTTTTGTGCCGATTTGAAGCGCCACCCCCGAACGTCCACGGTACTAAATTGACATTTGTTGGTAGTGACCGCCATTCTGAATATCATTATATTTTAGTTCCAATGGACGCTCACGCCAGGTTACGCAACAATCAGCGCCAAAATGGCGAAAAACAAGTGTCTTCATTTTTACGTTGACAGTCAGCACTCCAGAGCAGATAGAGCTCAGTCACCCATGAGAAAACCCTATAAGTCTAAAATTTTTAATTGGAAAGGATGTATTCAACAGTTTGTTGAGAGTTGAGACGGTTTTTTTGTTAATTATTTATATTTACTTTACCTACAGTAACGGAAAGGTTCATAAATTCTCTTCACTAATAACAAGCATACACTCGAATGTTGTTTTTACCTTACAGATAGGTGGATAGGGTATTTGTTTTCCATTTCATTACGGCCATAAATCTGTTTTTTTTTTTTTTTTTTCAGGGGAATCTGCAATCAGTTTTCCAGAACTTTAAGCAGATGTGTTCAGGGAATTCTCGTGCAGAGTGTGTCCTCCATTGAGGGCATCTACTCTTAAAAGTCGTTTAATATATTTTTTCTTTTGAGTCTAGTGGCGTAATCACGTGTTGTAAGCTTGCTGGCAAGTACGTTAGGATGACTTTTGATTTTCCCCTTATACTTGTGCTTAGTGCTGTTAATTTCGTCCTTAACGGTTTTCATATTGAGATGCTCATGAATTTCTTTGTTGGTTACGAACCAAGGAGCATTGCTTATTTGCCGTAAAATCACGTTTTGGGTTCTTTGTATCATTGATATATTGGAATCACTGGAGCTTCCCCATAATTGTATTCCATACATCCAAATTGGTTTTAACTTCTGAAGTTTTTCTGTGGCTGTCACTGGGTCTTTGTTACTAGATAGGATCGCAGTATCGTCAGCGAAGGTGGCTGTTGTAACACCCTCCACCTCAGGTAGATCTGCAGTGTATAAGGTATACAGCACTGGTCCCAGTACTGAACCTTGTGGAACGCCAGCTTTCATAAATCAGCATAAATCTGTTGGCAGCGAACTTATTTGTGGGTCTAGGTCGAACCGTTACATCACGGATAGTCGATAGTCGATAGTCGATACTCGATATTATCTCGATCAGGCTATACGACGTACCTACCTACAAAGTAAACGATTTTATTTGAGGACTCTAGCTGACCGGGTAAACGTTGCTTTGCCATTTAGGGGATATGAAAAATAGTTCTCGACCTATTCTCAGACCTACCTAATGCAGGCAAAGAACATAAAAATCGGTCGGGCCATTTTGGAGCAGTTTGGTTACAACAGATTACATACACTGATGAACAGTTAGTACATAGTACCTCAATGGATGAACACGAGAATTTTGTATATATTGGATATGGGAATGACATATCCGCTCGACAAATTGATCACTTGACTTATCGATGACAAATGTCATTCTCCTCCACTTATTGAATTTCGTTTCAATAGCAATCGTAGAATAGAATAGATAAGGTAACATGGCTATCTATAGCTGCTGGTATGATATCGATTTGTTTATTTAATTTTCGTATAAAATCGATTGTTTATTTATTATCATTGTACCTACGTAAATGCTAATCTGAATGGCAATGATTGGATGTAATAATCTCAAAATTTTCCGTTTTTTTTTACTGTAATAAATGATAATATTGGATGGATTGAATGGAAATGGCCTATTTTACATGTTTTATCAGTTTGCAACAATAACATGATTCGCGATATCGGAAATATGAAACGATTCGTTACGTAAGCCAAATCACACGTGGTCTATGCACAATGGTCAACGTGATTGCTAGTATCAATAGATATCTATTACGTTTTTCATTTATATCGTGTTTCTGTTCCTTATCATCAAGGATCATGGAAAATTATTAGTACAAAGTTCCTTTTCGGATGTTTTTTTTTACACTACTTATACAAGTTAGTATTTGACTGCGATCTCACCTGATGGTAAGTGATGATGCAGCCGAAGATGTTAATGTACTAACTTGTAAGGGGTAAATAAACTCAACCCAACCGTTATCTACACAGGATCGCGCCGGAACGCTAAATCGGTTGGCGGTGCGTTTTTGCTGGTAGGGTGGTAAGTAACCGAAGCCTCCCAGCAGACCAGACTTGAGCCAATTTAGAAATTATGATAATGGTTTCCATGAGAAAACCATATAAGTCTTAAATTTTTATTCATTGGAAAGGATGTATTCAACAGTAGTTTGATGAGAGATAAAGTCGGTATTTTTGTTAATTAACTAACGCTAACTAAATATTATTTATTGAATGGAAGCAGGCGTTATTTTGCGGAAATCCATAATTAGCAGGACTGCTTACTTAATTTGTTTTGCTATTATCCGCTACTTGAAAGGATTCTGTATGGTGCAATATACAGGAACACCATCCACATGAAACACCACACACAATTTTCTATCACTTTCTTCGACGCACGTTTCGTCCCGACACCGGGACATCCTCAGGAGATGTTGACTTCACAATGCGAAATCGTAGGACTCTACGATTTTAAGGTTCTCTAGGTTCAAGTAATAGCAAATAATAGCAAATAATAGCAAAACAAATTAATCAGTCCTGCTAAATATTATTTGCTAAATTGTGCGTAAAGGCTGAAAAGTAAAAGCGTGCCTTGTATCACCCCATTGATGACGTAATCCTGAAGGATCCTTTGTCCCTCTATTGATCCGGGGGGCGAGGCTCGCACGCTGTCAGGGTCAACTTTGTTTGACACCTCTCCCGCTCTGGCGCATACGGCTGTCCCTTTCACTCGGTGTTGCCATGTCGTTACGTTGAACGTTGAAACCAACATATTGGTAAAGTGCCAGGAAACATATTTTATCATATTATTATGATGATACTAAATATTTTATGAATAACAAATAAACATTTGGAAGACATGTTATTTTTGTTAAAAATATACATTTTTTTAAGAGAACGTTTAAAGGGCTACACGGCTTTTTAAGCGATTTTCAGTGACCTGCAAGCTGCAGAATTTAATACTATACTGGCCTGCAAAAGTAAGTATCACACTTTACATAAAATTTAATTTGAAAAGTGTGATACTTACTTTTGCAGGCCAGTTTATAAAGAAAATTGAAATGAAATGAAATGAAATTTATTGTCACACTTCCTTAGATTAAGTACAATTACATTAATTAAACTTTTTTTTTAATACTATACCTATATCCCTAAAATTAAGTCACCTTAAATTTCATAAAACTCTGTTTTTAATTAGGTATTACACAGTACACTGATCTAAGTAATATAAAACTATACATAAAAATATATCTCCCGCAACCAAGCCAAGCGCATAAGCATATCAAGGCTATAAGGTCGAATTTTGCGGAAGTTCTTTGTATTATAATCTACTAGCGGACGCCCGCGGCTTCGCTCGCGTTGAACCTCTGCTTTACATCCTCAGGCGTTTAATTACCAAAATTCCTGTCTTAACTGCCATTTATTTTAATAATTTAAAGACAACAAATTCTTCCTTTCCTTGTGCTTGCTGCTATAGTCACTTATCGGTTTTGAAAATATGAGGTCGTTACAAAAACTTTCATATAGTTCAATTAGGGTACCGTACCTATAGGGGAAAAAGGCGGGAACCTTATTACTGAGACTACGCAGTCTGTCCATAATAAATGGCGGCCACGTTTTTTAATTCTGACCATAAATTCGTTCTCTATGCTTGCTGCGATACTCAAAAATCGATTTTCAAAGCAATCGGCCCAGAAACAAAAAAGTTCAAAATGGCGGCCACTTTTATTAAATTTTGACCACAAATTCCTTCTCCATGCTTGTTGCGTTATGCAAATATCGATTTTCAGAGCAATCGGCCCATTAAAAAAAAGTTCAAAATGGCGGCCACTTTTTTTATTTTGACCACAAATTCCTACTCCATGCTTGCTGCGGTACTCAAATATCTATTTTCAAAGCAATCGGCCCAGTAACAAAAAAGTTCAAAATGGCGGCCACTTTTATTAAATTTTGACCACAAATTCCTTCTCCATGCTTGTTGCGATACTCAAATATCGATTTTCAGAGCAATCGGCCCAGTAACAAAAAAGTTCAAAATGGCGGCCACTTTTTTTTAATTTTGACCACGAATTCCTTCTCCATGCTTGTTGCGATACTCAAATATCGATTTTCAGAGCAATCGGCCCAGTAACAAAAAAGTTCAAAATGGCGGCCACTTTTTTTAATTTTGACCACGAATTCCTTCTCCATGCTTGCTGCGATACTCAAATATCGATTTTCAAAGCAATCGGCCCAGTAACAAAAAAGTTCAAAATGGCGGCCACTTTTATTAAATTTTGACCACGAATTCCTTCTCCATGCTTGCTGCGATACTCAAATATCGATTTTCAAAGCAATCGGCCCAGATACAAAAAAGTTCAAAATGGCGGCCATTTTATTTAATTCTGACCATAAATTCCTACTCCATGCTTGCTGCGGTACTCAAATATCTATTTTCAAAGCAATCGGCCCAGTAACAAAAAAGTTCAAAATGGCGGCCACTTTTATTAAATTTTGACCATAAATTCCTTCTCCATGCTTGTTGCGATACTCAAATATCGATTTTCAGAGCAATCAGCCCAGTAACAAAAAAGTTCAAAATGGCGGCCACTTTTTTAATTCTGACCATAAATTCGTTCTCTATGCTTGCTGCGATACTCAAATACCGATTTTCAAAGCAATCGGCCCAGTAACAAAAAAGTTCAAAATGGCGGCCACTTTTTTTTAATTCTGACCATAAATTATTTCTCTGTGCTGGCGCCGATACTTAAATATCGAGTTTCAAAGCAATCGGCCCAGTAACAAAAAAGTTCAAAATGGCGGCCACTTTTTTTAAATTTTGACCACAAATTCCTTCTCCCTGCTTGTTGCGATACTCAAAAATCGATTTTCAGAGCAATCGGCCCAGTAACAAAAAAGTTCAAAATGGCGACCACTTTTTTTAAATTTTGACCACTAATTCCTTCTCCATGCTTGTTGCGATACTCAAATATCGATTGTCAGAGCAATCGGCCCAGTAACAAAAAAGTTCAAAATGGCGGCCACTTTTTTTAAATTTTGACCACAAATTCCTTCTCCCTGCTTGTTGCGATACTCAAAAATCGATTTTCAGAGCAATCGGCCCAGTAACAAAAAAGTTCAAAATGGCGGCCACTTTTTTTAAATTTTGACCACAAATTCCTTCTCCATGCTTGTTGCGATACTCAAATATCGATTGTCAGAGCAATCGGCCCAGTAACAAAAAAGTTCAAAATGGCGGCCACTTTTTTAATTCTGACCATAAATTCGTTCTCTATGCTTGCTGCGATACTCAAATACCAATTTTCAAAGCAATCGGCCCAGTAACAAAAAAGTTCAAAATGGCGGCCACTTCAAAATTTGGATTTCAAAAATCCCCGAAAAACCTGAGTACGAATTGATTTTATTACCTGATAAAAACCTAGGTACCAATTTTCAGATCTGAACTACTTTTAGTTCTTCGGGAATTCCTGGAACAACGAAAAAAAATCACTTTTGTATGGGAAAATCCCTTAAATGTACGATTTTTACCCCTTAAAATTTGAATTTCTGAAATCCCCGTCTTAGTACGACTTCATGACCTAATATCAACCTAGGTACCAAATTTCAGATCTCTACGACTTTTAGTTTTTCGGGAATTCCTGGAACAACGAAAAAAAAATCACTTTTGTATGGAAAAATCCCTTTAATGTACGATTTATACCCCTTAGGATTTGAATTTCTGGAATCCCCGTCTTAGTACGAATTCATGACCTAATATCTATCTAGGCACCAAATTTCAGAGCTCTACGACTTTTAGTTTTTCGGGAATTCCTGGAACAACGAAAAAAAATCACTTTTGTATGGGAAAATCTCTTTAATGTACGACTTTTACCCCTTAGGATTTGAATTTCTGGAATCCCCGTCTTAGTACGAATTCATGACTTAATATCTATCTAGGCACCAAATTTCAGATCTCTACGACTCTTAGTTTTTCGGGAATTCCTGGAACAACGAAAAAAATTCACTTTTGTATGGGAAAATCTCTTTAATGTACGATTTTTACCCCTTACAATTTGAATTTCTGGAATCCCCGTCTTAGTACGAATTCATGACCTAATATCTACCTAGGCACCAAATTTCAGATCTCTACGACCTATAGTTTAGGCGGAATCCGTGGAACAAACCAAAATTCCTCATTCTTTTATATATATAGATTTCACTAGACAAGTCACTCTAACCCTTGTACTAGTAAAAACTGTACCACAGTGGGTTAGCATTCCTCAATTCTAGATCACGATCATTCATTACACTTTGAAACATAATAATATATGATAATTTAATTATACAATGTGGGATGATAATTTAATTATACAATGTGGGTAGTAAGTAACAATCTAAAACTGACTCCGGAATGGGCAGTATAGGCAGAAATCCAAGATGCAAATGACATCTTGATTCTAGTTCTAAGTCCTAATAATAACATATCAATACAGTGGTATTATAGTAAGTAAGTATACGTGGTACGTATATAGTATATGCACACAAAATATAACTCTAAACTTATTGATTATTTAAGACATGTGATTGATCATACTAAACTGTAAACTATATAAACATTAATGGACATCGCGTGTGAATGTGTGTGTGTGTGTGTGTGTGTGTATGTGTGTGTGTATGTGACCGCAAGTGTGTGTGCATGTGTGTTCAAATTATTTTATAATCCTCAGAAGATCATTATTTTTTTTAATTTCATTATTTCAATTACATTCTAATTCGAACGTCATGTATTTGGAGTTTGGACTTAAGTCCAAATTTACTCAGAAGCTAGATAGACGTCATAGCACAGGTGAACTTTGACCGATTGGACCGACAGAGGATAAGAGAGGATAGATAAGAGGCACTGCAGTGCAAAATCCAGTGTTAGCAGACCCTCAACCAGGGAACTGGTGATAACAGAGCCATGAGGAGCTAATTAAACTTGCCAAGTTGGTTATGATACGAGGACCCTTTATCTGGCAGCAGATTTCCATTGTTCGAATCGAACCCTCGAAAGTTTCCCCAATTTTCAAGTAAATCTCAAAAGCTGGCAGCCCCACAAACGCCCTTGACAACGACCGTTCCCTCTGAAACGTGCCGGAAGTAGGCCACGGAACCTTGTTACGATTGCTTCGAGACCTAAACCTGATAAAACAGGCTGTTGGTACGTTCTAAATATACCTACCTACAATTTACTTGCTTTATCTGAATTAAAAAAACTTAAACAGGTCTTACTTGTAGGGCTAGGGGAGTTTTGTAGGTTTTTCGAAAATCTAATTATGAATTCTTCCATCGTTAGATAAGTACTCCTTTTTGGTGTCGTGTGTCCTACAACATATTTGAAATCCCTCTTCAATATTTATTTTATTCTATTTTTTAGTATTAATTGTTGCGGCAACAGAAATATAGTTACATCATCTGTGCAAATTTCAACTGTAGCTATCACGGTTTAGGAGATTCAGCCTGGTGACAGACGGATGAACGGACGGAACGGACGGACGGACAGCGAAGTCTTAGTATAGAGTCCCGTTTTTATCCTTTGGGCGCGGAACCCTGAAAATGTACAACTTTAATTGTACTGTGTCATTATGTATTGAAATAAGTACCTAGAGCGCTGAATTGGCACTTTTATATTGTTACGTAATACGTTCTGCTTTTATAATGAAGTTGTTTTAAATATTAGCAATCAACTGAGTTTCTAGCTATTCAGAATCCAAAGCGTGAGAGTGACTTTGGCACCAAAAAAAAGGCGTGTGGCACTCGGAGACTGCCGCGGTAAAGCTATTGCATAGAATTTAAAGTTATTTTTAGTTTTGCCATCAATCGAAAAGTAGAACTTTTGGTACCAGGCTGCGTGATATTTCAAAAAGTCATTAAAAAGTTCTGCTATTTTTCGATAGATGGCAAACTAAAAACTAAAAAGTTTGTGGAGTTGCGCTCTCTGCTTTCATGGTAGCCTAGTACCAAAAGCTCTACTTTAGGAGTGCCAGGTTATTTTCGTTACGGAATTTCTGGATTCGGTCTGCACCGTCAAAGCCCGCGATAGAAGCTATGAAATAGCTTAAAAACAGAAATTCCTAGGTCAAGCTTTCCATAGTTTGAGCTACTTATCTATAAAGGATTATATTTTCAAGAAAATATTCTCCCAAATGGGAGTTTTGAAGTAAAACTTTCAGTTTCCAATGTCGTACATGATATGGCTTTAACCTAGAGGAATCAGCTGTTGTTCTTTAAATAGTAATTGTTGATACAACTTGTAACTGACGTTCGCGACGCTGGCGCCGCGCCATTGTCGTGTGTTAAATGTTTTGTTTGGACTGTATTGTATTCATGTATGCAAACTGCAATTAGATCTCATATACATAGTTCAACGTGGTTCCACTAAGTTTATCGAGGTTTTGCTTGCGTTATAAGCAGCCAGGCCAGGTTCACTTATCACATGGTTGAAGAAACTACAGGTAGCCGTCTCGACGTACTAATTTCAGACGGCCGCCACGCGACTGCTAATTTGCTCGAGTAAGTTCTTGTACGGTCAATTTCACACGCTGCGTGCGCCCGATTGCGAGGCATCCTTAGTAAGTCGAATGAGATAAAGTTACGCGATAGAAAGAGACCACGACTTTGCGTATGTTGCGTGTTGTTTGCGCAGGTGGGGCCAGGCGCTATTGCGAACTGAATAGCACTTTTTAGTGTCAGCACAGTACATAGTACAGTGTACAGTGTACAGTGTAGGTACTATTATGTATTCCGTGGACCGTGGCTGTAGTTGCTCAAATAGCTCAATTGGCAGAGCACCCAGCCGCGATAGCTACGGGGGGATACAGGTTCTATTCCCGTCGTCAAGCGATAACTTTGATACACTATAAACAAATTATAGAATATTTATAAAGTAATAGACAGTCTTCTATAATCGGCTTTCCTCTATACATATTAAGACAGTAACATTTGAAAGTAAAGACAAAATAATTTGTTTACGTATTATTTTGATGCATACGGGTGCAATCAATGGAAACGTTTATTGTCTTTTTGCTAAATCGATCGACTCATCGGGGAAAATCACCAAAACGTGGCGCCAGATGGAGAAGTGCCAACCCTGGTTAAATATTTCGATTACGATGTTGAGGTGGTTTCCCACGGTGCGTGACTACACGAATCACTTTTACTAATACGAGTACATCCGGTTTTCGCGCGCCTGAGTTTGCGCACGGTGTATTGATGATCAAAATTTGAGATAAACACAGAGTAGATTTTGAGAATAATATAATCAATGATCGTCTCTAATATACATATAAAATTCTTGTATCAATTTTTGTTACCAAACTCCTCCGAAACGGCTGCACCGTTTGTGATAAAAAATTCTGTGTATGATCGATCGGTGGGTCTGAGAGCAGGTTGTTATCTATTTTTTTATATCTCTAAAAAGCGAAACGTTTGCCGGGTCAGATAATATACTCATAAAAAGTCCCGTCATCGCCATTCCATTCGCAGCTTCAGTATCCCAATTCACAAATCGTGGGAAGGCGCCATAACAAAGATAATAAATATCGCAGAAGTGACAGCACGTTAGCGTATTATTTTTATAGTCTTGTTTGCTTGCGTGTTACGGGGAACGCGGGCAATGAAGCAGATTATTAATTCCCAGCGCCCTTGTATTAAAACACACTTGTTTTGTTATGGAATAAGCATGACCTATTTACCCAACAGC
Organism: Coenonympha glycerion; assembly: GCA_963855885.1. Lineage (NCBI taxonomy): Eukaryota > Metazoa > Arthropoda > Insecta > Lepidoptera > Nymphalidae > Coenonympha > Coenonympha glycerion. The sequence continues at coordinate 6,000,874 of OY979648.1, read as the reverse complement.
CCCAAAAAAGAGAACATACACCCATACATAGTCGACTGAACAAAGACGCGTAAGAAGCGGTTTAATTCCTCGTTCCTGAATCCTTGTACCTGGAGGCCTAGAATACCCTCCCAGGCACTGTCTTTCCCACTACAACTTGAGCGCCTTCAAATCAAGAGTGAATAGGCATCTCCAAAGGTTCTGGTAGAGATTGCTTGCAGCGATAGTGCCGCCTTTGTATACCATTATTTTTATTGTCATTTTTTCTACGTTTCTGTATTTGTTATTATTAATGTGAGGATGCATTTATAGTGTTTCTTGTGTGTTTCTTCTTCTTTACCCGTAAACTTGAGCAAAGTCTATGTAGTCCGTGGTAAAGGAGAGTTGCCAGAATTGTGATAAAATTAAGTGTTACATTACAGTTAAATTATTCTTTAGTATGGAATAAACTTTATCTACGCTCATTGCTTAAAATTCGAATTATGAAATCAAAATGTGTCACATATTGACCTACTTTATTCACAGACTTCTATAATTATTAAAAAGTTATTCATTATAACATGGCTGTACTATGGAAATATCTCTAGATAATTGAATAATTTCCATTACGATACTCGGCTCAGAGTTCCTGTATTTTTATGTGTCGTCATCACAGACCAGGGATCAATTTTTTTTTAATCTGTGGTCGTCATAGCCAAAAGAGAGTGTATAATTTTGTTTTTTTATATGTGGAGTCCACAGACAACATTTAGTTGGTAGTCATTTGATGGGCCATGATCGACCATAGACAACAATTAATTCACGGAAACAATAATTTTTCCCTGCCTTAAATGACTAATTAAAAAGTGTGTTCATACAGAATATTGAAAAGAATTATGTATAATTTTTAATTATTTAATTATCCACTAAAAATATACTTTATCTGACTTGTATAAATATTTTTCTACTCTTTTTTGTTTCATGACTTTTTTAACAGACTATACGCAGTTTACAACTGAATTTTGGCGCCATACCTAACTTTTAACATTTCAATGTGATATTTTTGTTACTTAGTCAAAACTTAGCGCGGAAAATGTCTAGCAGTGAAACCTACTAAAGAAAATTTAACTCCACCTGACATTTTAGTAATTGCAACAAAAATGACCCACAATCTTTTACCAACAAAGTGAAGGATTTACGACAAACGTTAGCAAGATTTTATGGTTTGGATTTATGATAATTTGAGCGTAGATAAAGTAGTGTATGAAACTCTACATAATTAGGTATTAAAACACTCGTGTGATACTATTAAAAAACTCGCCTGCGGCTCGTTTTTTAAACTCACACTCATGTTTTAATACCCCCCATTATGCATCCGTTTCATAAACTACTATTACTTAATAATACTTTAATATTTTAATTTAATGCAACTGTTTGTGACCGACGAAATGTCCCAGTGAAATAGTAAATGTCAAACCAACCACATCGGCAAAGCCAAAACAGATTATGGTAGGTCGTTAATTACAAGAGAGTTATTAGTTCGACCAGTTACTACTTACTACATAATACCACTGAAACATACAATTATTAATACGACCGACTAATTACTTTGCTACTGAAGTTTAATTTTACAGAAGGTGTAGTTATAACTCACATTTTTTTTTACGCTATACAAGTTAGTACTTGACTGCGATCTCACCTGATGGTAAGTGATGATGCAGTCGAAGATATTAGCGTACTAACTTGGAAGGGGTAAGATAAGTCACCCCAACGGTTTCTACACAGCATCGTACCGGAACGCTAAATCGCTTGACGGTACGTCTTTGCTGGTAGGGTGGTAACTAGCCACGGCCAAAGCCTCCCACCAGACCAGACCTGAGCCAATTTAGAAATTATAAAATTCCAAAGTGGCCCTTGGCGGGAATCGAACCCGCGACCTCCCACTCGAATCCGAGCGTGCTTCGCCTGCGCCACGGAGGTCGTCAAATAATCAATCATATAGGTATCAATTTTGTATAGTGCTGGCTACAGCTTGACCGCTATAAACTTGGCCCTCCCATGATCTGCGGGACGCGGGGCGGGTGTGCGATTGGCTATACACGATACGATGTAATTACTCGCATCTTGAGAATTCGCCTATGGTATTTTCTTGAGTATCCACGTCGCAAGATTAATATTGAGGAGCACTGTCATGGTTTTAAAGACAGTTAAGGGCAGTTCGAACAAAAAAATACGCTGAACCTCATCCGATGAGGTTCAGCGTATTTTTTTATTCGAACTGACCTTAACTATCTTTAAAACCATGACAGTGCTCCTTGGTAAGTTTTTCAGCTCACTGCCAATCGGATTTCAATGGGCTATGGAGATGACGGCGATACCTTTATGAGCGGGAAGACTGCACGCGGGCCACATGTGGCTGTATTATCGTGTGTAGCGTTATTCACGTCAGTCACTGACAGGCGACAGCTGATTAGTTGAGTGCACTGATCCCTATTCTATGCATCCACAGTGAATTAGCCCGAATTTTATAGAATGTTTAATCCATAGAATAGGGATCAGTAGTTGAGTAACTCCCGCCCCGCGTCCCGCAGACCATGGGAGGGCCAAGTTTATAGCGGTCTAGCTATAGTGCTGGAAAATTACAAGTGAATAAGTACATAGTACTCAAAACTATAAGATTACTACCATGAGTGGTGTTGACAATCAGGTGTATGAAATAACACTGAAGGATCTATAGTCAACGCAATTATGTCGCCGCATTGGGCACACGATGGCGTATTATGCCCGGTTTCTCCTTTTTAGGGTTCCATACCCAAATGGTCAAAACGGGACCCTATTACTAAGACTTCGCTGTCCGTCCGTCCGTCTGTCACCGGGTTGTAACTTGTATCTCTTGAGCCGTGATATCTACAGACTTGAAATTTTCACAGTGATAATGTTTTTCTGTTGCCGCTATAGCAGTGGTTCCCAAACTTATTTTGTCTACTGCCCACTTTGAGAATAAATATTTTTTTAGCGCCCCCATTTTTTCACCTATTTAAAAACCACTATAACTTCAAATTGAATTAATTAATTATTGTGACCTATATATGTATATTAACGGAGAATTCTAAACGAAACTTTTACTATAACCCGCAACTTGAAACCTGAGCGCAGTAGGTAACATACAACGGCGCTTAAGGTCTCAAGTTAACTCTTACGGGCTCCACCTGCCAATAAGAATGATTATTGAAACGCAACTTTATAGTATTAAAACAGAGTATCTTTTATTAAAAATATAACTAAAATAATCAATCCTTATATAAAAACTAATGTGAAGGATGAATCTGATGCTGTTTAATAAGTTTGTTGATATCAGGTTCCAATTTACTCAAGAACAGTCGCAAGTCGCCACGTTCGGTAACAAGCAAACGATTTCGCTTTTTAGTAAGCAATGTTGTCACAGCACTAAATCCACGTTCACACAAATATGACGATGGGAATGCTATCAAGAATCGTTGAACGATTGACCACAATCCAGGGTACAATTGCGGGATCGGTTTTTGTAGCCAAAATTCTTGGTAACCATTTTTGAACTTGATTTTTATTTCCTCGTTTGTTGTCAATTCTATAAGTTCTTCTTCCAGCTGAGGTGACATTGCTGTGTTGACATTTGAAAACGGATCCAACACCCAGTCTGGTATTTCCAAGTTCAAAATGTCCTGGTATCGTTCGGTGAAGTCAATGTGGAGGTTTTCCAAATGTTGGCAGTAGGCAAACAATTCGTCGTTACTGCATGATACTGATAAATTTGGAAAATTGTGAAACTCACGTCTGCCCAGATTCTTTTTGTGTAGAAGCAGTTTGGCTGCGAAAGCAGCAACGACGTTTTTTGTTTTAATTAAATTTAGTTTATCGCCTTGCATTTGGAGATTCATGTCGTTGAATAATTTATACAGGTCTGTCATGTAAGCTATATCATTTTTTGATGTTATGAGCTTGTCGTGCAATTCTGTATCTTTAGTTTCCAAGAACTCTATAACAGAGTCAAACAGGTTGTAAAATCGAGTCAGACAATTGCCTCTTGATAGCCAACGAACTTCAGTATGATACAACAAACGGTTGAAATCCTCGTCATTAGTAACACAAAGCTGATGAAATAATCTATCATTCAAAGAGCTGTTGCGGATTTTATTGACTGCTTTGATGACATATTGCAGTGATTGAAATAGTTTTTCACTTAAGTTTCTAGCAACTAAATGTTGTCTATGAATAACGCAATGTACACCAAGGACATCTGGAATTTTATTTTTTAAGTACGCTATGAAGCCTTTATGGCACCCTGTCATAGCCGGAGCGCCATCCGTAGCAACTGAAATAATATTTTTCAAAGGAATCTCTTTCTCATCGCAAAACTTTTCCAATGTATTGAATATGGTTTCACCTTTTGTATCGGTCTCTAAATTTCTAGCAAATAATAGTTCTTCACATATTTTCTCATCTTTAATAAACCTCACGTAAGACAACAACAATGCTTCATTAGTTGGTAAAGTGGACTCATCGAGCTGAATTGAGAATTGACTTGTCCTCAGGTGATCGCACAATGATTCTTCAATGTTTTCAGCCATTTCATCAATTCGTCTTTGCACAGAATTATTACTCAAAGGAATTTTTCGGATAATATCTGCGGCTGATTTATGAAGCACAGTAGTTATTACTTCATTTATTGCTGGCAATATTAACTCTTCTCCGATGTTATGTGGTTTGCCTTTTTGAGCAATTAACAAAGAGATATTGTACGAAGCTCGAAGTCCGTCGTCATCTTGCTTAGCAGCCGCCGAAAATAGTTTTGCTACACTTGGCTGTGTATTATGCTTCTTCTCTAGGTCTTGAAAATATGCTACATTCTTGTCTTTCTTATCTGGATGCATTTTATTCAAATGATCTTGCAGCCTTGAAGGCTTCATTGCTTCATTCGAAAATGTTTTTAGACATAGAAGACACAAAGGCGACGATGGGTTTGTGGGATTTTCAATAAATCCGAATTTAATATATTCCGCACAGTATTGCCGTCTCTTCTTTTTTACTTCCGACATTGTTTTGCAATGAGAAATACGTTCAACTTCGCGAGTAGTGTAGAGGAGGTGTAAGTAGTGCTCATCTATTACGCGCGAGACCACAAATGAAAATAAAATAAATATTACATTGTTTATATAGAAATGCTTAAGCAGCACGCACCGACAGGAATAAAACAAACATGCATAAACTCGTTAATCTCATTCGACGCTCAATCGTACTCAACAAGTCCGAACAAGTATTCAATGAATCATCCGACTGCTACAGGAATGCACAATTCGGGTTATTTAACAAAAACTTGTTAAAACATGATAGATATCTACGAGTACTAATAACTATTAAAATGCGAAAGTGTGTCTGTTGCCTTTTTATTTGTGTCTACTTTCATTACGAAACGGAGCGACCGATTGACATGATGATTCATTTTTTCTATATTCAATAAAATATGACAGATATATGAACTACGCGGAGAGAAATATAGAATCGAGTTTGAGCAATCTTTTAATTCATATTAGTTGATGTTCACAAGTTGTTGTTGAGAGTCGAGTGCTCTTGCAGTTAAGAGGTTGTTTAAGAGGCCTACTAGCTAAATAAAATTACAAATCACCCCCCCGCCTCGACACAACGCCCCCATTTTCTTTCTGGGTCTCTTACCGCCCCCCTTGAGACCTGCAGCGCCCACAAGGGGGCGTTATCGCCCACTTTGGGAAAGACTGCGCTATAGTATAACAACAAATAATAAAAACTGGAATATAGAATGGGAATGGACTATGGATACATCGCATTTGGCTGATTTTTATTGCAATCCGTGCAGCGACATATACCGGCCTGCCTCGTTGGCGTAGTAGAAGTTAAAGTAGGATCATACGATTATGGTGTTCTTGATGATATGTACAGACGGATTAAGGAAGGATCCAACCCTATATAACGGGTTCACCCAAGCGAAGCAAGCACTAATTTTTTAAAGGCGAAAGTTTGTATTTAACACCTCCACGTCGCAAGTACTGAACCGATTTGGCTAGGATTTAGAATGGAGATACTTAGATGGTATCCTGCATCAACACATACGCTACTTTTTAACTTAACTTCAAAATTTGAATTTTACGTTGAATGATTTAATGCGAATTATTTTCGAGTAGAGTCTAAGTTATATCTTTGATTTATTTTTGTTTTCGAACTACCTTTTGCCCTGACGAATTCACTGGCAACTGCTAATAGAATAAAGTGTATATACTTAACCTTCAATTGACTTATTATGCAATACTGAATAGCGAGCTCTAATTTACCTATTTTTATCATAACACAGATTATTATACCAAAACACGTGGCTTTACGCTTTATATTGTTATTAACACAATAGATTTTATTATATAATATAATATTATACTTAACGTAGATATAACCACCAGTATACCCATTGTGTCTAATCGCGATAAGTATGAACGAGTTTCAACTAATTAGGTATATGTACGAACTATTATTTAATATGTATAAGTTGTTTGTGTACATAAATTTATAAATAATGTAATAGTACTTGACCTTGATAACGAGTTATTTAACCTGTTTCTTATCTGGAAAATAAACGTTTAGAAATGTAGATAGGTATTATTAGCGATAAACATGGTTAGGTACTTAACTAGAACTCATACCAATTTTTTTTTTCAAATCAGCATGCATACGTGATGTAAGTTGTAACCATGGATGTAACATAAAGGATGAGCCCTTAGTGACGTCACGCATATATTTTTAGGCTCCGCCCTGAAGCCGGATTTTTAAGTTGTCAAATCTGTAAAATGGCGCTAATGTATGCGACCAACAGCGGTATGTGCTGTTAGCGGTACCGAAATGTATGACGCGCGACGCCATATTTGAGAAATTTTTGGTTTCAATAATCAATATACGTCACATAGTTCCCGTCCTCTTAGCATTTCGTCATTGGTTGTAACACATATTAATCATCTACGATTGTCAAAAACCCTTGCGATCGTTCGCATTCTTGTAAATTCCAAATCTTTCAAATTTCGTACTTATAACGATATTCTCTGTCAAAATTAAAAAAAAACAGGCGCCAGATTTCAGTTGTACCTAAAGTATAATTAAATTATTTTCAGAAATAATGTATTCTCCTTGATACATAAACCTTGTAGATTTCATTAAAATAATCAACAATAATTATACTCAAGGAATGCTTCTCATACACGTGCCATAACAGGGATCGCTGATAACAACTGACAAGTAATAACATCCACAGGTCAGCATTAAAGTTAAATACTGCCGGAAACTTTAGCATTCAGTAAACATCGGCTTCAAATTACATGCATTTGTCGCTAGTCGCTACATTCCATGACTTACTACGCGCCATTCTCAAGTAATCGCATAACATACACGAGGAAAAGAAGCGGCGCCGAGGAATTCCTTGCGGTATCCCGACCCTGAAGGCTTACTGGAATGCATTAATTAATGCAACACATCACGAATAGCTAGAGAACGATCACGGGCACATAAAGAAAGAGGCCTTTAATATAAATTTCTTTTTATAGTAGAAGTAGCAATATTGAGTATGCTTAAGAACATATGAGAAAGTAGAGGAGGAAGAGCAAAGAAGAAATGGAGGGATTGCGTGAAAGAGTGATGATAGACTCGTTGACAGATGATAGAAATGGATGGAAGAAGACGTGTTGTGCCGACCCCACATTGGTTGTTTGGGAAAAAGCGGAGAAGAAGGGGAGCAATTTGTGTTATCTTTAAAAAAAAATATTAAATAGAAACATTCATTTTATTCATTCATTTTAATATGAATAGTTAGGGAAGAATCCCTGCGTTAACTTCTGTTTTTCACATATCACTAATTGTGAACCATGGATTACTTGAATATAATTTATCATCACCATAACACATTTTTACAGACAAATCGGTTCAGTCTTATAGCGTAAAGGAAGACACACACAAAAACACATAAGTTCAATCTTTTATATGTAAAAAAATGTGCAAAAAGAGACCTAAAAATGATGCATTATAATGATTTTTTTTACCGGAAATCAGAATAAACTATGTTATTCTTGAATGAAAAGTAATATGTGTATAATAATAACGTTTTGGGAGTAAAAAAATATTTGTAACGTTAGATACTCTTGAATCTCTGTACAAAAAGCCCTTGAACATCTACCGTTACAATTTCATTCAACTTCATTAATAACATGTCTGACTCTATCTGATGGGCGTAGATACGTTTTTATTCGTAGGAATTCCGTGTTCGCAAGCAATAGAGTCATGAACGGAGACATGATACTGATCCTATCACTGGTGAATAAATAACATTCAAGAGAATGGTTTTAAAATTCAATTAATTTCTTGTTGGTTTTATCTGAACTCCAAGTACCTATAAATAACCATTCTTATACCAATGAATGACGAAGAAAAGTATACCGTACCCTGGTGTTTTTTAAAACCCAACCATGTCATACGGAGGACTTCGCACATCGAACGATGCACTTTACTCGATTGTGTATCCTATTCGGTGACATTTGTTCTCAAAAATATAAATCTTTGGTTCTCAAGCCTTATTACGAGTGTTTTCAGTAATACCCCGGCTACATTCACCGTATTAATGATTCGCAATTACCTACTGCTTGGTGTGGTGGCAGAACATCTGTCAGTACGATAATACGTGGATAATACGATGGTAGCTATCGGTAACCTCTGCAAGAAGAGCTTTTCCCCTCAATAAAATTATCTAAAAAGCTTTAGTAATGTTTAATAGTAGAATAATAGAAGATTATTAGTTGTTCCTGATAAGAGAGTTTCTTAATTCTGGCTCAACTAACTATATCCTCCCGTCAACAATCAATATCTGAGTCACTGAAATCTATGCGTTCCCTTATTCCTTCATTAATTAGAAATAGTTTATCATTGAAAGATAAGGCTAAGCTATACGGCTAAGGCCATCTTTAATGTGTTTGTTTTTCATAAAAATACGACATTTATCAATGATGAGTGATGACCTAAATAATAAATATGTTCTGGAAACAATACTTTTGTTTTCTTTGGAATAAAGAGAAGGAAACGTTTTGTATAAGTGAGTCAGACGAATATATTGCAATGTAATGCGGTTTGTAATGTAGGTCAAACCGATCAAAACAAGGAATAATTTTGCATATTGTGTTGCTGCTGTTTGCTATTTCATAACAATCGCAATTTTTATACTCATATCTATGGATGATAAGAAGGCTTTGAACTTAACTCCAAAGGATTCTATATAAAATATCTAAGTCATTGAAAACAATAGAAAACGACCCCATTTAACCAAATGTTCACTAAAAATAACTACTGATTATTATTAAATTATTCACAAAATTAACTAAACGTCTTATAAACAAAAAAGAATCATCAGAACAAAATAGTTTGAAGATTGACAAAGTTTTATAGCGAACACCAAGGATTCTCGTGTAATTTCGAGGAATATCACTATGTCTTTATAGTTTTCGAATGAAACCATCTAAACGAGTTAATTTAAATCTTTCACTAAATCACCAAAATCGGCGACCTTACCAAAAGTCTTGGGGGTGTTTTGATATTGACCTGCGCCCGTATTCTGTATCTCGGTGCCTATCAAAGAATGATAGCCACTGGCATAGGTTTTTTATCCATTGAAAGTTTGCTATGAAATAAAAATAACATTTCCTTAGCAAAACTTCAATGGATGATAAACATTTGCTAGTGGCTATCATTCTTTGATAGGCACCGAGTTACAGAATAGGGCTACTGAACACGAATGAGTTTCGAAGATATTTAGCAGACTTTTAACACATTTTAACATAACCATCAATATGCCACAACCAAACTTTTTCATGAAAATATTGGTATTGAAAAAATTAGACAATGTAGTGTAAGCTTTGATGATATCTTTCATATCAAGTTTTTAGTACTTTTTGTAAAATTACTACTTGCGACTAATCCCTCCCTCCTTGTTCTAAATCCCTGCTAACTGTCCTTAGTCCCTCAAAGCAGAACTCACCATTTTATATTTTCGCCTATGATTAACAAAATTCCTATCTCACAAAATTCTGTTGCATTCTTTCGGGGATAAAAAATCTGAGATCCCATCCTTTGAGTTTCTGTCAAGCTAAAGTTTTCGTACAAGTTTTCATACAACAGTTTTGCCGAAAAATCATCTGTACCTACTCTCCATTTAGTAGATTTGCTTATATTGTTATCATCATCATCATCATCATCATCTCAACCCCTTTTTACGTCCCACTGCTGGGCACGGGTCTCCTCTCAGACTGAGAGGGGTTTGGCCATAGCCCACCACGCTGGCCAAGTGCGGGTTGGCGGGCTTCACACACCTTGGAGAACATTTTTGTGAACTCTCAGGCATGCAGGTTTCCTCACGATGTTTTCCTTCACCGCTAAGCAAGTGATATTTATATCTATTGTTATACTCAAAGCTTATAGAGATACTCAAAATCAACTCTGAGTGAATTGATTTTGAGTATCTTTCTTCTACTTCTACCCTCTTAATAAATATAATTTGAGTATCTTTCTTCTACTATTCTTCTACCCAATTTTAGGCAAAATATGCATTGGCCTCAGCAGCCTTGGCTTGACTTAACCCCTAACTTCCTTGATATATGCAGGCGGGTCAACTAGTTCATACACAAGGCTAGCAAAGACAATAGACGCGCAAAATAATATATTATCTACCTATTATATACAAATGTGACTGTCGTCGTAATCTCCAAGTTTTATCGCCCATGGACCACGGTCGCCCGAACGGCTCTTTCCGACATTAAAGCGGGCTAGCGTAAACAACAACATAAATCCACGATGCATCATGCACCCATGCGCTGTAAGTGTTTACGTTGATAAACACGACATGAGTACGACATCTATGTACTTCTATTTATAAGTATCTACATTGACTTTACATATTACACAAAAAGTTATAACCATCGAAACAATGAAAGCAGCTGTTACGTGGATGTAAGGTACAAATTGTCTTTCAAAAATCTTACCATATTTATAACTTAAATCACCAAAAGGTCGTGAGCGGGCCGTGTTCAAGCCGTGAAGTCAATATTTACGTCCAGCAGTCATTGATTTATAAACTAAAGGATTGGTCAGCGCAAAAAAGTGACCTAACCGAATGACATACAAAACGCGAAAAGTCATACAATCGCACTTGAGTCTCGTGTTTGAAAATTAGGCTGTACAGTAATGGTTTCAAGACATAAATTACAATATTTTAGTGTGTTTATAAAAATACTTATGTACTCTCGTTTATATAGGTTTTCTCGGGACACTTTTTTCGTGAATTTTGTATTACACCCGTCGTCCATAGATTTATAAGCCTATGCCAGCAGTTAACGTCTATAGGCTGATTAAGTAAATACAACACAAATTGTACAGTAAATGCAAGAACAAATTGCCTGTGACCAAAATATAATATGAAATAGAGGGTAAGATAAATCAATGGACTTTTTAGATTATTTTATGTCAAAATTATGTTAACAATTATCTTTAAGAATAGGTCGTAGATCTATCAGAGGTTTCCTAAAAGGGACTTTAGCGCAAAAATTAAAAAAAATCTACTTACATGTTTTAGCTGCTCACGAAATTGTCATGTATCCGTGGTAGGTACATAAGTCGCATGTGATGTATAAACGGCATAGCAAACCAAGATGTATAAACGTACCTGTAACAAAAATTTTTTGAGTTAAATTTAGCGGCTCGACCGGTATGACCTCACATCCTACCTCGGACAAAATTGAAACCCATGGGATTCATAAAGACTGAATTCCACAAACGCAAAACCTACTTATTTAATAAATCAAATATCTGGGTGACCGAGCTTCGCTTCGCTCGGTAGTTTAACTACTGGCTAATAGATGGCAGCAGAAGTCATATTTTTATTATTTTTTTGGTAAATTCGACATTTTCTAAAAATGAATCCTAGCTAGATCGATTTATCGCCCCCAAACCCCTTGTAGGTATACTAAATTTCATGAAAATCGTTGGAGCCGTTGCCGAGATCCAGATTATATATATATATATATATACTAGCTGTTGCCCGCGGCTCCGCCCGCGTGAATTACAATTTTTTTACATATATACCGTGGAATTCCTTGATTTTTCGCGGGATTCTGGTGTGATGTTATACAGAAACCTGTTCTTACTTCGCACGGGTTATCTTGTGGTGATTTTGAAAACTCCTTTTTCTTAATCAAAATATAAGGTTTTATTAATACGTCGTTGAAAGATCAAGAGGACGATTTTAACTGTCGATATTTCGACCCAGTGGCACAGGTCGTGGTCACGTAGTGACCACGACTTGTACCAATGTATCGAAATATCGACAGTTAAAATCGTCCTTTTCAATGTGATTTTTATTCTGAAACCACGAAATATGTCAAAAATCATTAAATCATGTGAAAATTTGTACTGGTGGTAGAGCTCTTCTTTCAGGGTTCGGCCGGGTATGTACCACTGGGATAAAATACTCTACTAACAATATTCCCCGGCCCAACATAATAGTCATTTAAAAACCTTTGCTTCATCTCAATACAATCCAAAATATCCGAATGGGCAATGGCTATATTATATTTGTTTACCTATAAAAAGACCTATGACATTCAGTCAGTTAGGATTTGTGAATCATTATTTTACCCTTTCCATATTGCGGATGATAAAAAAAGACGCGGCACTCCGGGAATGTCGACAGAAGTGAAAACTTTAATCTGTTCATGTAATGGTTCATGTCTTGATGATTGATCTGTCATTGAACAGTGCCATCTTAATATAAAGTCATGAAACAGTAAATTACATGACAGTTAATTATTATTTAAAAAAATTCGGTACGTACCTATCTCAGAGTTTTACATTCAAGTTCCACATAAATTGTAGAGATGGCGCTATACGGTATAACGTAGCGAGTTTCATGATTTTTGTTCACTCTAAAAGTGAAAATCTTAAACCATACAAAATCTTCTGCTATTTACGGCTGTAAGGATAGTCCAGTCTAACTTTAGCTCTACGCTCTTAGCCTTAGGTTCTTTATCCATTCCGAGTTTCAAGTCACCTACTTGAACTTATCGCTAAAGGTTCTGATGCCTGTAATTTCTGAACTACAAAAGTGATGATGATAAAATTTGTATGGAATAATTTTTAAAGAACCTCCTTTCTAACAAAGAAAGAATGAATCAAATCGGACAACGCGTTAATGAATTATAAGTAAATACACATTTTGACTTTGATGCCGTCTTCCAGGGAAACCATGATGAATTTCGGGACAAAAAGTATCCTATGTCCTACCTCGGGGTATGAGCTATAATCATGTCAAGTTTCATTTAAATCCATCCAGCGGATTAGCCGTGATGCGCGGTCGTGAAACAGACAGACAGACAGACAGACAGACAGACAGACAGACAGACAGACAGACAGACAGACAGACAGACAGACAGACAGACAGACAGACAGACAAAAATTAAAAAAATTACAGTTTTGGCTTCAGTATCGACTGAATAGTGTCCTCCGACAAAAATTTTCAAAATATCTTCAATGTACAGAATTCGACCCTTTACAGTTTTATTATAAGTATATAGATATAGATATATATATATATAGATATATATATATATATATATATCTGTGTTGGCCCAAAAGTAATCTGATTACAATTACAAATTACTGATTAATAATTATAATCAAAAGTTTTAATTACAATTAATTAATCATAATCAAAAATTTTGATTACAATTATTTAATCATTAATCGTAATCATTAATTTGATTACTTGATTACTTATTTTAAATACTTATTAAATTTATTGGAAGAGCAAAACCAACAGCTTATGCTGGGCAAAATTTAAAAAATATGGCCGCCATTTTGAACTTTTTTGTTATTGGACTGAATTACTTCAAAATCGAAATCTGACCGTAGCAACAAGTATTGAGAAAGAATATGGTGCCAAAATTTAAAAAAGTGGCCGCCATTTTGAACTTTTTTGTTATTGGACTGAATTACTTCAAAATCGAAATCTGACCGTAGTAACAAGTATTGGGAAAAAATCTGGTGTCAAAATTTAAAAAAGTGGCCGCCATTTTGAACTTTTTTGTTATTGGACCGAATTACTTCAAAATCGAAATCTGGCCGTAGCAACAAGTATTGAGAAAGAATCTGGTGTCAAAATTTAAAAAAGTGGCCGCCATTTTGAACTTTTTTGTTATTGGACCGAATTACTTCAAAATCGAAATCTGACCGCAGCAACAAGTATTGAGAAAGAATCTGGTGTCAAAATTTAAAAAAGTGGCCGCCATTTTGAACTTTTTTGTTATTGGACCGAATTACTTCAAAATCGAAATCTGACCGTAGCAAAAAGTATTGAGAAAGAATATGGTGCCAAAATTTAAAAAAGTGGCCGCCATTTTGAACTTTTTTGTTATTGGACTGAATTACTTCAAAATCGAAATCTGACCGTAGCAACAAGTATTGGGAAAGAATATGATGTCAAAATTTAAAAAAATGGCCGCCATTTTTAACTTTTTTGTTATTGGACCGACTTACTTCAAAATCGAAATCTGATCGTAGCAACAAGTATTGAGAAAGAATCTGGTGTCAAAATTTAAAAAAGTGGCCGCCATTTTGAACTTTTTTGTTATTGGACCGAATTACTTCAAAATCGAAATCTGACCGCAGCAACAAGTATTGAGAAAGAATATGGTGCCAAAATTTAAAAAAGTGGCCGCCATTTTGAACTTTTTTGTTATTGGACCGAATTACTTCAAAATCGAAATCTGAACGTCGCAACAAGTATTGGGAAAGAATATGATGTCAAAATTTAAAAAAGTGGCCGCCATTTTTAACTTTTTTGTTATTGGACCGACTTACTTCAAAATCGAAATCTGATCGTAGCAACAAGTATTGAGAAAGAATCTGGTGTCAAAATTTAAAAAAGTGGCCGCCATTTTGGACTTTTTTGTTATTGGACCGAATTACTTCAAAATCGAAATCTGACCGTAGCAACAAGTATTGAGAAAGAATATGGTGTCTAAACGACATGGCCGAAACTTGTATGGAGCTGTGCCCTGGAAAAAAAATACTTATTCATGGCCATCGACAAACCGCACGTCATATTAAAGCTTATAATTATGTCTTTACAATCGTTTAAGTTTTATGATCTGAAAACTTGCGAGAGACATAATATCAGCATAACAACTTGCAACAAAATTACTTAGGCGCATTTTGTTGCAAGTTGTTATGCTGATATTATGTCTCTCGCAAGTTTTCAGATTCAGACCTTAATTAATAAATATTAGTTATTATTTATTGACTTCTTAATTGATTCATTATTATTTTGAGCATACTACCAAGTAATTTTAAAAATCGATTTAAATAACTAAATATTATCATCATCGTCAGCCTGTTAGAGCCTACTAGTGGACATAGAGGTCTTCTCTCCCTTGACTTACGAGTATATCTTTAACTCAAAAATTTGTTTCAATTTACTTTAATGTTATGTTACTTTAGTTTTGTGATGACTGCCATTTTGATTTTTAAATTTGTCATAGTATATGGTACTCTATTATTCAAGCCTCCTTCATTTGACGCCTATGTTAGAGTCGTTGTGAAGAAAAGGACGCGTGAGTGTCGTGGAATACTTGGATGAAACAAAGTTAATTTCATAATGACAAAAAGCGGACACCCGCAGCTCCGATTACGTGAACCACTGTTTGACTAACTTACGCGTTGAATTTTCATTATTTATGACTAAGCCGGCCTTTTCAAACTTTAATTTTGACACCAGATTCTTACTCAATGCTTGCTGCCATGGTCAGATTTCGATTTTCAAATAATTCGGTCCAATAACAAAAAAGTTCAATATGGCGGCCACTGTTTTTAAATTCTGACACCAGATTCTTTCTCAATGCTTGCTGCCATGGTCAGATTTCGATTTTGAAGTAAGTCGGTCCAATAACAAAAAAGTCCAAAATGGCGGCCACTTTTTTAAATTTTGACACCAGATTCTTTCTCAATACTTGTTGCTACTATCAGATTTCGATTTTGAAGTAAGTCGGTCCAATAACACAAAAGTTAAAAATGGCGGCCACTTTTTTAAATTTTGACATCATATTCTTTCCCAATACTTGTTGCTACGGTCAGATTTCGATTTTGAAGTAATTCAGTCCAATAACAAAAAAGTTCAAAATGGCGGCCACTTTTTTAAATTTTGGCACCATATTCTTTCTCAATACTTGTTGCTGCGGTCAGATTTCGATTTTGAAGTAATTCGGTCCAATAACAAAAAAGTTCAAAATGGCGGCCACTTTTTTAAATTTTGACACCAGATTCTTTCTCAATACTTGTTGCTACGATCAGATTTCGATTTTGAAGTAAGTCGGTCCAATAACAAAAAAGTTAAAAATGGCGGCCATTTTTTTAAATTTTGACATCATATTCTTTCCCAATACTTGTTGCTACGGTCAGATTTCGATTTTGAAGTAATTCAGTCCAATAACAAAAAAGTTCAAAATGGCGGCCACTTTTTTAAATTTTGGCACCATATTCTTTCTCAATACTTGTTGCTACGATCAGATTTCGATTTTGAAGTAAGTCGGTCCAATAACAAAAAAGTTAAAAATGGCGGCCATTTTTTTAAATTTTGACATCATATTCTTTCCCAATACTTGTTGCTACGGTCAGATTTCGATTTTGAAGTAATTCGGTCCAATAACAAAAAAGTTCAAAATGGCGGCCACTTTTTTAAATTTTGACACCAGATTCTTTCTCAATACTTGATGCTACTATCAGATTTCGATTTTGAAGTAAGTCGGTCCAATAACACAAAAGTTAAAAATGGCGGCCACTTTTTTAAATTTTGACATCATATTCTTTCCCAATACTTGTTGCTACGGTCAGATTTCGATTTTGAAGTAATTCAGTCCAATAACAAAAAAGTTCAAAATGGCGGCCACTTTTTTAAATTTTGGCACCATATTCTTTCTCAATACTTGTTGCTACGGTCAGATTTCGATTTTGAAGTAATTCAGTCCAATAACAAAAAAGTTCAAAATGGCGGCCACTTTTTTAAATTCTGACCATAAATTCGTTCTCTATGCTTGCTCCGATACTCAAATATCGATTTTTAGAACAATCGGCCCAGTAACCAAAAAGTTCGTAATTTTTGTATGGAAAAATCCCTTAAATGTTTTCTACCCCTTAAAATTAGAATTTCTGGAATCCCCGTCTTAGTACGAATTCATGACCTAATAGGCACCAAATTCCAGATCTCTACAACTTTTAGTTTTCCGGGAATTCCTGGAACAACGAAAAAAATTCACTTTTGTATGGGAAAAACCCTTTAATGTACGATGTTTACTCCTTAAAATTTGAATTTCTGGAATCCCCGTCTTAGTACAAATTCATGACCTAATATCTACCTAGACACCAAATTTCAGATCTCTAGGACATTTAGTTTTTCGGGAATTCCTGGAACAACGAAAAAAATTCACTTTTGTATGGGAAAATCCTTTTAATGTACTATATATAGGTAATCAAGTTAATCAATTACTGATTAACGATTAACGATTACTTTCAGTAATCATGATTACAATTACTTTTGTAATCATAATTATTGTAATCATGATTAATTTAATCTGATTACAAGTAATCAGATTAATTAATTGATTACAAAAGTAATTGATTACTGCCAACACTGATATATATATATATATAGATCCGTTCACGGTAAATGTTGCTCCAGTGGGATGTTGGAACAAATGTTGATCCCCCTATTTCACGTGTTTACTCAGCTCTGCATCAGGCAAACTGATATACTTTGATCCGCCCCTAATGCGCGTGTGACGTCAGTGGATCTGCACGAACAGATTTTCGACATACTCGTCAGCGATTTGACCAATATTTGTTGATCCAATAACGGCCGAAAAAATCATACTGAAAAGGATTTCTTAGATCCAGAATATATTTAACTCATATGCGACATTTACTTAAAATAAGTGGATCCGGAGCCAAAACTGACGAATAGGCATCTTACGCAGAGCGGCAACGTCGCGTTCTACGTGTGACAAAGAACCCACTAGACTACTTCGTAAGAGAAATAAGGTAAGAAAAATGCGTTAGCTACTGCGTTTGTGAATCGAACTTTGTTTACAAAAGCAACAACACAAGCTTTCAATTATTGCTTGACAGATTTTATTGCGGGAAGACGTTTGCGCAAGTTTTTTGTTTGTTACCGTGTGGGTGAATTTGTTCAATGACTATTTTTGACTATTTCAAAAAATCTTCAGCCGCAAGTACAAACCAATTTGGCTGAAATTTGGAATGGAGATAGGTTATATCCTGGATGAATACATAGACTACTTTTATCCCGGAAGAGTTAATGGTTTCTGCAGGAAAAGTGAAAAATAGATATTCACGTGGAAAAAATACTACTTCACGCTGTAATTACCGAACTGATATGAACTGACAGCATGCTTAAAATGATTTGCGAATTTTGATTTGGCGCCGACTTCAAAAACTAAGTAGGTGTCACATCATCATCATCATCACATCAGCCTGCGAACGTCCACTGTTGAACATAGGACGTCCACTGTTCAACATAGGCCTTCCCAAGCGAGCACCACTACACCCTGTCCTCAGCCTTCCTCATCCAGCCGCTTCGCGCAACCCGCTTAATGTCGTCGGTCCAACGAGCTGGAGGGCGCCCCACGCTACGTTTACTTGTACGCGGTCTCCACTCTAGGACTTTTCGGCTCCACCGGCCATCGCCCCTACGACACGCGTGACCTGCCCTCTGCCACTTCAGCTTGCTTATGGTTTGGCCTATGTCAGTGACCTTAGTTCTCCTGCGGATCTCCTCATTTCGGATTCTGTCCCTCAGGGAAACTCCTAACATAGCCCTCTCCATGGCCCGCTGCGTGACTTTAAATTTGTGGATCAGGCCGTGTGTGAGTGTCCACGTTTCAGCACCATAGGTGAGGACGGGAAGGACGCACTGGTTAAAAACTTTTGTTTTCAGGCATTGAGGAATTAAGTAGGTGTACCCAGATTTATTAGAAAATTATTTTGTGCTTTTCAGTGGGTTGATTTTTTAAGGCGGTTCCCTTTTTTAAAAAAAGAAATTGAAATATCGTTATTTTGATGGCTTTTTTATTATTTTTTATTCCGGGAAAATCAATGGTTTCCGCGGAAAAAGTGAAAAATGGTTATTCACGCGGAAAAACATTACTTCAAACCTCAACTAAGAAAATTTATTGCTGAAAGTTGGAATGGAGATACGAGTAAATGAACACAAAGGCTACTTTTTATTCCGGGAAATTCATGGTTTCCCGTGAGAATAGGAAAATCTGAAATTTACGCGAGCGAAGCCGCGGGTATCTGCTAGTAATCCATATTTGATTATTTACCTATCTATTTAGAAACTCGATATTATTTAGGTATTATGTTAAAAGGTAAAATGGGTTGTTGAAATTTCAAAATGAGATAACAATATTAAGTGGGGTATCACATGAAAAGGCGTTACTTGTGTATTCGAAAACCGATTTTTATTTATTTTTGTAGCCGATAGTTTTTTTAATTGGGCAAACTGTCGAAAAAAATACCGCCCCCCCCCCCCCCCCCTTATCTCCGAAGTTTATCGTTCCAGAAATCTGAAATAATTATGATCAATAGGAACATACGTATATTTTACGCTTCCTCTTCGAATTTATCTATACTTAATATTATAAAGAGGAAGCGTAACGATGTTACGCTTCCTCTTATAAGTATAGATAACAATAAACCACCAAAAACAAAGTTAGGTTTGCAGTTCGCCAGCAAAAGTACCTACTCGTAAATAATACTCCTAAATTCATTAACAAAAGTGACGTTTTACTTCGTTTATGGTATGGAACCCTCAGTGCGCGAGTCCGACTCGCACTTGGCCGGTTTTTTTATTTAAAGACAGAAAATGCCTAAAGCATACCACTCCGGCAGGGGGAAACACATGGGTTAAGTTGCACCCACTAAAACTGTCTGTGTCCACGACGGACCCGCTGGCGGGAGTACGGGATTCACTTTTGTATGCACCGCGCTCCCGCCAGGTCATAACCCACCGGTTTTGACGGCGGACCGCTCCTATAGTCGAAAAAGTGCAACTTAGGGAATTAGTCGCAAAGTTACACCAAGCTCTATACTCAAACTAATTTTTTAAACTGGATACATGCTAGAAACTTTCAAATAAAGATCTTTGTATAAACCTACGAAGCGGCAACGTCGCGGATGCTTTCAGCCAATCCGATCGTTTGCCGTGCTCTGATTGGCTCATTTGAATGGGATCAACATTTTCCGTAACCATCGCAAGGTGGATTTGTATATCGGATCAACTTTTGCGAACGCTAGTAAAAAGTTCCATGACTGTAGATGTTGATCCGGTTGGAGCCACATTAGTTACCAGAGATGCATATTGGATCAACAAAAGGCGTCGGATCAACATGCGTTTTCGGATCAACAAAGTACTCGCGTGACGTCGCGAATGATCAACATTTAGCGGGAAGAGATCTCTATATATATATATATATATATATATATATATATATATATATATATATATATATATACAAGAATTGCTCCTTTAAAGGTATAGGATACAACTAGCAAATCAGCAAGCCATTGTAGCCAGTGTATCGGAAGCTATGACATCATCACCGGAATCATCATTATGTTAGCACTTAGCGCCTCTGTATCGACGTTCATAATGACTATACTGTAGTCATACAAAAGTATAATAGTGATGGAATTTTCTAGATTCGCAGATCACCAAAAAGCAAATATTTTATACGTATCTATAAAATCAAATGTTTTCTTTCCTCATTATAGTATGGCCCTATAATACTGCGTTTTTTTATAGGGTTCTGTACCTTAAAAGGAAAAATGAAACGTATAAAGAGGTTTATAAGTGAGACTATATGGGGGATTATCCAAACCATAGCAGATATCTAAGAAATCATTAGAGTCGTTTTGTTTGAGTATTTATTAGTATGGCCTCCTACAGTTTTCTTTTCTTCTTCTTTATAAAGTTGAACCAAAGGCTATTAACATTCCATCTTGTTCAAATCGATTCGCTTTCATCGACTGCCAGCGACGACGGCTAAACAATTTGTTGCGCCTTCAACAATGTCAAGGTTACCTCCATTTTACTTTCATGGCGCAACAGGTACATCAACCATGTTCCTAGCCGTAACAACTACCTACTCGATAGTTCATACTTATGTTTAAGTATACCTAACTTTAATATGACCTTCCCCCATAACATTGAAATTATAACAACCAAACAAGCACGTTGCTCTCTAAGGTACATATAAGAATCATCTTATTTGAAAAAGAACGCCCCTCCACTACATTATTATTTCAACGTGTAAGCGAAAACATGTGGAGGGCCGTTAGTTTTAGATTAGACGACCTATACTTATCCACTTCTATCGCTTACATCATTCATTCATTATCAGTTATCGCCTTCAAAAATCTTGCGTCGATTCTGCCAGCGATTCTCATATTAGATTTGGAATAAACGGTCAGAACTCAGAAGATATGATTGGCAACATGGAATTCGAAGCAAACCAGTCTGCTAAAATATTTTATAAAGCGCGACCAAACAGGTTAGGTTAGATGATACAACTTGATGTTAGGCAATCACCGTATATGCCAATATGGTCATTGAAACCACCAAAGGAATTGCAAATGCGTTGTCGGCTCTTAAGGAGTTTGTTAATGCACCTCTTGAATAACTCCAATATTTTGTAGCTTTGAGGGATCACTGCTGGTTATCTAGTTTGCACTTGATTTGAAAGAAGGACCTGGTTTATTGGGTTGTCGAGGATTGCCAGCCATTCAGATGGTAGGGATGGAACATTCTACTACGAAGTGTAACCATAGAGAAAGTGGAAGGTGGAATCACCTCAAACGGCTACTCAGATCACTCTCCTTTTAATAACTGATAGAACAAACATACAGAGCTATAACGTCTCTAGAGTGTTCCAAAGTTTCCAGTTATAAAGCTGAAAACTTTGTTTGTTTGTTTGAACGCGCTAATCTCAGGATCTACTGATCCGAATTAAAAAAATAATTTTGCGTTGGATAGACCATTCATCTAGGGGAAGGCTTAGGCTATACAATATACATTACATCACACAATGACCAATTATAGGAGCGGAACATCAATGAAAAATATTGCAAAAACTGAAAAATTTGTTCCTTTCGGAGAGTTTTTATTGCGTAAGCGGATAAAGTTACGCAAAAGTTATATACCTATGACGGAATTGTTCTTCTTTAAAAGTTCTAAATATGTCCGCGACACCACATGTCAGTCTTTAAAGGTTGGCTCATTATAACGGGATATGTAGGAACCGAAATTAATGCAGACGCAACGGCTAGTGTAGCCCTTCGTCGGCTCGTAAGCGTAGCGTATTCGTCGCGTACGACGAGGGCAGTACGAGCACGAACAATATGCCCGCAGACGAAGCGGTGTTGCAGCGAATCGTAGAAGGCGCAATTCTCATATTATTATGCGTAGCGTCATAACGATACGCTTACGCTACGCTTACGTTTACGAGCCGTGTGCTTAATCATATCTATCTCTGTTTCCGACATCGGAGCAACACCGCAGCGACACTGTCTGAATCAGAAGCTAAAGCCGTGATTGTGGTGTCTTTGCGGTGGGAGGTTATGCAACCGTTCGTGACTCGACTGCGATTATGATTGTTCACCACAACGACCGCGTTAAGCTGCCGTTTCATTGCTGTACAGATGCACAAATTCATTGTTCGCATTTAGAACAAAAACCTAGAGCTTTAGGTTGTCATTTGTCAAGCTGTGTGCACAGCAGTTACAGCATTGATTTCTGTATGAAGAGTTGCTTTGTATTTCTACTAACTAGCTTATGCAAAAGTTCACCAATTCCACGTAAAAATGCATGTTATAGACATTTCAATCCACGAAGATGCACCCCACGAGCCCCACTCTGTCAAAATCGTTTATATCTCAGAGTGGTTTATATTTCATCGATTCGTATAGAGATTGACAGAGTGAGGCGTGTCATCATGGATTGAAATATTTATGAGTATACCAATATAAACAGCAACTTGTTTGTTAGTCCATTCGTATAAACTATTTCTATTCATTAGCTAAATCGGTTTTATAGTTGCGGCGTGAAGGAGTAACAAATATACACAAACACACACACATGCATACAAACTCCTGTATAAAATTAGTGCACTCCAAATCAATTGTATAGTTTTGAGCTAAAAAAATAAATCAAGCTTGCACAAACAAGTGTAGCAGTCTCCACGACTCTCTATAAGATCACGCAGCAGCCGCCGTAATTAATTTAAAACCATGTTTCAGCTAAGCATACAAACAAATTAAGCTACCTAAACAAAAGCGTGTTGTGGACGAGGGAAAACATAAACACAAAACTGATGCAATATAAAACACATTGGACATAATAGACACACCGGTTGTCTTTCGTCGTAGTACATACATAACTATAACTTCGTTAGGTGCAGCAATTGAATAGCGCCTTTATAATATTAATTGTTCTGTACAAACGACTGTTGAACAATAAACATATTAAACACATCAGCGCGCCGGGTGTTTTATCTGTTTGTAAATGCAGTTGTATGTCTGTTGATAACTTGTTACTATAGCCTTTGTGTCGCCTTTTAAGTACCTATTCTATATTGTTAATTGTATTAACTTATAACAAAATCTGTTGAAAATAGGCGGTCCAGATTTTTTTGTGTTTCGTACATTTGTGGAACTTCAAATTTTATTTAGTTTTTCGCTAATAGTGAGCTAATAATTATACATCGTACTTCGTAGGCCACAGTCGTAGGCTTATGGCAATGAGTTTTGCGGGCTCAACATTAATGCATCTACATGTTTTTGATAAAAAGTCTGCTCAACAATACCTATTTACTTCATATTGGTTCGCGATAGCTCAAAATCTGGTTAACTGTAAAAAAATAACTTTCGGGAACCAATATGAGGTGAGTGGGAATTTTCGCGCAAAGCTTCTATTAAAAACACGAAGAATGTAGATACATAAATATCATGCCCGCAAAATTCATTGCCATATTATATATATATATATATCATACCTACAATGTTAGTCTAATAAATTTGCGAAAAACTAAATAAAGTTTGAATTTAAAAACACCTTAAATGTCTTCTTTGGCAAAATTACACCAATGAGGTAGTAAATGTCAACAAAGTACAGTATAAGTTACAGACCTTTAATTCGTAAATAGAACGAAGAGTATAGAAATAGAACGAAGCATAATTAAAGAAAAGTAAAGCTCAAAAGACCACATCCATCAGACAGCCTTAACTCCTCTGAAATACTTGAGCCAATAGAAATAAATAAAAGTAAGGCTTAATGCACTTAATGACTCGAGCGCAGGCAAGCTAATGGAGGAAAAACAATTATTTAATGCCTGATGTTCCAGCAATCAATCAGGGATTATAAAGTGCCTCGCCGCCTCCGTTGCCACTGAACTAAATAGGTAGACCCGAGACCTGCGGCGAGTTTCCATTTTATCCTGGATAAGTAAAACTAAGTAAATGATAATCTTCTTGAAATAATTCTCAAATTTTGGAGGAGTTAACTGATCGCAACCTGATATCCTGAATTTTTGGAAGGGTTCACTGATCGCAGCCTGAAATCCTGAAGTTTTGGAGGGGTTCGCTGATAGCAGCCTGAAATCGTAAGATTTTGGAGGGGTTCACTGATCACAGCCTGAAATCCTGAAATTTTAGATGAGTTCACTAATCGCAACCTGAAATTGTGAATTTTTGGAAGTGTTCACTGATCGCAGCCTGAAATCCTGAAATTTTGGAGGGGTTCACTGATAGCAGCTTGTAATCGGGAAATTTTGGATGAGTTCACTGATCGCAGCGTGAAATTTTGAAGTTGTTCACTGATCGCAGCCTGAATTTTTCTTATACTAATGTGTTTATTAAGTGTTGGTTGGTTTTAGTTTTTGGAGAGTAGGTCCATGCTAAAATTTGAGCGACTGATGCTGATGACATTTTTATGATGATGACATTTTTATTTCTTTCAGCTAGAGCAATGGAAACAACCATCTCAACCCATTTTTATGTACCACTGCTGGGCACGGGTCTCCTCTCAGACTGAGAGGGGGTTTGGCCATAGCCCACCACGCTGGCCAAGTGCGGGTTGGCGGGCTTCACACACCTTCGAGAACATTTTTGTGAACTCTCAGGCATGCAGGTTTCCTCACGATGTTTTCCTTCACCGCTAAGCAAGTGATATTTAGTTCCCAAAAAACGCACATAGCTCAGAAAAGGCAGAGGTGCGTGCCGAGGATTCGAACCCGCGACCTCCTTATGAGAGGCGGAGGTCAGAACCACTGAGCTATCACTGCTTTTAGCAATGGAAACATCTACCATCAATTCTAAGCGGCTTTGTATAGAACATGCACGTTTCTCAGAAAAAGACAGAAGGGCATTGAATAGCGCCCGGCGACGGTGACGAGACGTTGTTGAAGGCTTTTTATCTCATAAACGAGTACATACGCGCGTTTATATACCTCCTTTATATTATGTGAATGGTTTGGTTTCAATGCATTTACCTTGTAATTTCTTCGGAAGTCATAAACAAAGAACTAAGCAATATGTGAAAAAAAATATAGATATACTTCCTAGATAGTGCGGACGGCGCGAAAAAATGACGCCAGTTTACTGGTGCCAAAAATGCTTGTTTCGTCACCAGCAGTAAAGCCACGATGTAGTTCACTCAACAGCTACTTATAGAATTTTGACAGTTGGCGCTACTGTTTGCTTGTATGAAAAAGGCTTACGTAAATCGTTCGGATGCCCATATCCCCAAAAATTTAGTCGGTCATTGATTTATAAACTAAGGATTTGGGGTCAGCGCTAAAAAGTGGCCGAACCGAATGACATACAAAACGCGAAAAGACATACAACCGCACTTCAGTCTCGTGTTTGAAAATTAGGCTGTATAGTAATGGTTTAAGACATTAATTACAATGTTTTAGTTTGTTTATGAAAATACTCATGTACCTTCGTTTATAAAGGTTTTTTCGGGACGCTTTTTTCGTGAATTTTATATTACACCCGTCGTCCATAGATTTATAAGCCTATGTAGTCGGTGGAAAAAACACTGTAGTCTTAAAACGTAAGTAAAGTGTGCTCTTGTTTTAAAATATTTTGACTATTTTTCCGGGAGTAAATGAGAGGTGAAAGAGACGGTTTTATAGATAGATCAGCGATGTAGATAATATTCCCCGTGTCCCCTCTTCCCCCCTCCTAAATCCGTCCTCCTAAACCCCTCCTAATCGTCGTAGGTAGATTGGGCTGTAAGGTTATTCGTATATGTCAGCAGTGGTATATACTTAGAATTTCCCATTGGGGACAAAATATTCCGAAACTTTAAAACTGCACCCTGAATCTGAGGAAGTTAGTTTTCCCGTATGCGTAAAAGTATGAAAATAAATAAATTTATAAAAATATCAAATTATCCATACCAAATTATCATTTTCAATTATTTTTTCCCTTTATAGGTGAATACGCCATAAATCAATGTAACCACAAAGATTTATTGCGTTCTCAGATCAAATTCCTATTGTACATTACCGTCTAATTACAAACCAGAAGCGGTCAGCGTTTTTAAAATTAAATGCAATTAAATTTTTCCGCCTATTTCTGTTTCTATTGAAGTTGCCGGTTGCAATTTATAAATTACGATTATTTACCAGTATATAATAATCAAAGGGCTTCCGCGTAACGTTTTCCGTCATGCGTGTATTATTTAATGCCCAATACTTTTATCGTTACTTCAAATTACGAACAAAGACCTTCCCTACAGCGGTCAGCGGACATCACACACCAGCCTTCTTCCAGCTTTTTATGACAGCTTTTTTAGGGGGATGGGTACCATCCGGGCGCGAAAATTTATTTAGTTTTTCCTGTGAGTTTTTCGATAATATTTGGCAATTAGATTTGCGAGCATAACATTTATGGATGTAGATATGTTTTTATAAGAAAACTTTGTTTAAAACGACACATTTAATTCATATTGGTCCCCGATAGCTCCAAATCTGGGAAACCGCAAAAAAATAATCTTTCGGGAAACAATAATAATATGGAAGGGAAACTAATATGAACTAATAGGTAATTTTCGAGCTAAAACATCCTATTAAAAACATGTAGATGTATAAATATTATACTCGCAAAACTCACTGCCATTTTTATTTTTTTTAATTCAATATAGGCTTACGCTTGACCACAATCTCACCTGATGGAAAGTGACGATGTGGTCGAAGATGGAGCGCGTTTACCTAGAAGATGCCTATTCACTCTTTTCTTAAAGGTACCCGGGTTGTAAGATACCGGAAACACAGATTTCGGGAGACCATTCCAAACCCTCGCCATGCGTATGAGAAAGGACGAAGCAAACCGCTTTGTACGCACTGGTGGTATATCTGTCACAGCCAAAGCGATTAATCCGGATATTATACATATCATCTGGCCATTATTAATAATATCAACTCAATTTGGATAAAGTAATAATTGACATAGAATTAATCACATTAACCAGCTATTATTTATACCATCTTCGAAGACTTGGATAATGTAATAAAACAAGTATGGATAAAGATTATTTACCTGTTTACTAACTTATTTATGAATGTTTTTATGTAATTCCCTTCACAATGTCACTAGCTTTCGTAAATAACTCAAATTAACGAGAAGTAATAAGAAAAATTATTATTAAAAATCTTAATTTATTTTTTTCGGTTATTTCAGACGACATTTAACGTATTTCTTTGCCAGTTTGCTAATATTTTAATGAAATAATAGTATTAATACAGGGTCTAGGAGCGAGCGAAGCGAGCAGAGAGGGACTTGAGGGCACCCCGACTCGGTTGGGTTAGGTGACGAAGAGGATGGCGGGGCCTGCAAGGCCCCGCCATCCTTCTGAGTGGTTATTTTCTTTTATGACCACCCAGAAATAGTCGAACGAGCCTTGAAAAGTGTATGGGAAAACTAAATTATTAACCTTAAAATTTTAAAACTTAAAAAAATTATTTCACGTAAACTATTACTTTAATTAGTATTTTAAGAATTTTAATTATTTTAAGAATCAACGTAACAACAATTTAGTCAGCTACGGATCACGCCACGCGGCAGCGGGATGAAGAACGGGGGGGGTTTTACAAGCCAAATAGACCGTATTATCACTTTCGCCAACTGTGACCAGCGCCTATGAATAATATCCAGATAAAGTGATTAATTTATCAAATTGTCTAGTCAATTTGGCTATTATCCATAGTAACCAGTCATTATTAATAATAGCTGTTTAATCACTATGACTGTAACATATCGACGACATAGGGATGAAAGCCCACCCGGTGTCTTGCGGTGCGGTGGTAAAATGGAGAGGGAAGAACCAGATCGTACAGCTCTTGTGCACACTCTCCGAAATATATCCTATAAAATACCGACAGGCTTGCCACCTTGCGACGATGTTCAAGACTATGAAGCTTCGCTACAAACGGCGAATCTTCGCCTATGAGTCTAGGAGACTCATAGGCGAAGACGCCCGACGGTCTACAGCATCTAAAGCTGCCAACTGGTATTTAGCAGAACCATCAAACAAGTGGCTGCAGTACTCCATACAGGACCGAACTTGTGCCTGGTACAAAGTTGTTAGTTGTTGAGGTGTGAAGTACCGCTTCACTTTGTTAAGAATGAACCTACAATGTCTAATATTTGCGAAAAATTAAATGAAATTTGAATTTCGCGGGCTAGCAGGGCCGAACAATAACATAGCTACCTACTAACTCTTGTCCAGTAGCCAAAACTAGAATTAACTTCGCGGTTATTTAATGGACATTGGACAAGACACTTAAGTATACCTACTCGTAAGTTAATCGATAATAATCCAAAAGCAACTAATAATAACATATTGCTTGGAAATAAACCACAGATTAGATAATTTTATTTTAATAAGTTACTAGGTATATAGGTACTCATTACATACACTCTTGACCGATTTTTTTTTATTTCAAGCGGTCGACCTCCTTGCCTTTCCCTACTCTATCTAGACTTTACCTTCGACGACCAGACAGTATACATTTCTTTACAAGTTACGTATAATATGAGAACCACCAAAATTATGACGCGTCCCATTCCATGACAATAGCTTTATGTTTTATCCGATCCTACAGGAGCAAGCATTATAGGAATATTGTTTTTAAGGGAAGGAGTGGGGCGTATATTGATCACTTCGTATATAATTGTTCTACATTATTATTCTAGAGTTTTTGAAATATTGCCTCCTATCTAAACTGGCCTGCAAAAGTAGGTAAGTATCACACTTTAAATAGTGGGTAGATATTTCAATCCAGGATTTTGACGCTTTCAAAATCGCTTGTTTTATTCGATTCGCATGTAGTTAACAAAGTGGGCTGAAATATCTTTAAGCACTAAGCAAAATGATATTGATATACGAGTATATCCAAGCCACTGACCTCATTCTATACATCTGACAGTTCCTTTTTTTGTGCCGATTTGAAGCGCCACCCCCGAACTTCCACGGTAGGTACTACTTATTACTTAATTGTTGGTATTGGACCGTCGTTTTGTATGTCATTTTATTTTAGTTCCATAGACGCTCACGCCAGGTTTCCACCATGACGGAGCGGAGTGGAGCTGTGTTTGAGTAACCAATCAGATTTCGTCATTTTGACATCACCGAAACTGTGGGGAGAGGAGAGGAGATGTCGAAATGACGCAATCTGATTGGTTATACTCAAAAACAGCTCCGCTCTGCTCCGCTTTGGTGGAAATCGGGCCTAAGGGTTCCATTTTTACCATTTTGGTATTTCCATAATAATCAACAAACAGGAAGTTAAAATTAATGTTCATATTTTTAGCCACTTATTTTTAGAGCACGATAGGTACGTAGGTACTTACCATGAATTCATAAATCATTGAGGAGCGAGACGCGGTGACACGCTCCAACTGGAGCAGCGGGTGATGACCTATTTGTCCCCACTGACGCGATCTTTCGTATGACACTCTTTTTTGACAGAGGGAATTTGTGGAATGTGAATGACTTTCATTATAAGTATTTTAAGACGTTTCTATATAAAACTAACTACAATAATAATTATTATTATCTCTCATCTCTGCTTATCTTTCTTTAGTTTTGGAAAATGTTCGACATTTTTATTTATCGTTAAAACATTGTGATTAGATATTTGCATTAGATAATTGCGACATTAGACATAACTCATAACCAAAGTGTAAGGATACCTGTCCACTAGAGATGTACTATCTTGGCATGTTGCTAGGCTATGTTTTGTGGCAGACGCACTAAGTAATAGAATTAAGCCATGAAGTCAAATTAAAATCAACCGATTCCTAATTTTACCGACTAGCGCGACTGTCGTTTGACACAAAGCATCTATGCAAAGCATAGCCATAATTAGGTATACATAAAACAACATCTCTAGTAGGCAAGCACTCTAAAGTAGGGAAATTCCTTTATTTATTTATTTATTATTTTTTATTTATTTATTTATTCCTTAAATCTAAAATAATATATACATTAATTTCTTCGCACCCATAAGCCTATACGGCTTGTCTGGGTACTGCACATTCCTCTATATAAAAATTCTTACAGGCTAGATTAAGATAAATTAAATTACAAATTATATTACAAATTACAAAATATGTGGGTAGGCAGTAGGCACACTGCCTACCCACATATTTTGCGATCATTATGTTTCGCACGAGTGCGATAAGCGGTTGTAGTTGCAGGCACATACAAGGTGTCCCAGATCCTGATATTAGACGTGTATATAATATAATATGATATCGTGAATGGATATATTTATTTTAATTTAAGGTATAGAAATTTAAGTTATTCTTAATTATATTATAAGTTTTTTATTATTATTGTTTTTAGTGGTTAGGTAAATGAAATATATTAATTAGGAAAATATATTTGGGTTTTTGAACATAAGATCCTTTAGTTTGTATTTGATATTGTTCTTTGTTATGGAGTTTCGAACAGCATATGGTATTTTGTTCAATAGACGCGGCACAAGGTATTGCGTGGTTCTTTGACCGTAGAAGTTTTTTGATGTAATAGTTGCAATCCTGCGTTCCGCTGTTCTTCGCGTCACGATTGTCTGTTTTACGTAATTATCTCGATATTCGAAGAAATGTAATAATAGAGCGAGTGTTACTTTACGGTGGATAGGTAAAACGTTGCAGAACTTAAAGATCTCATCTTCGCTATTATAGTATTTCTCTTTAACTTTGTGAGGTACTAACATTTTTAGGGTTCTTAGTTGCAAACTGTATATCTTGTTTAAGTGTGTTTTGAATGTCCTACCATAGCTGCTCAGGCCATATGCAACAATACTTTCCATGAGTGCTGTATAGAGAAGTAGTCGTGTTTTAAAACGTACTTTATTTTTAACAATTGATAGTTTTGCTAGCACCACACGGAGTTTATTGCAAACAGTTAGAATAGTATGATGTCGAAAATTTTGTGAAACGAGGATAAATGGCGAATAAATTATAATTTCGACAAAAAACTTTATAGTATGGACTAGTTTCGATAAAAAAGACCCGTTTTACTCTTACCGAGAAATGCAATATATCGAGGCCGAGTATGTTTATCACATAACGACTTATTTATTTGTGTCAAACTTACTCGTAAATCAAAACAGTTATTTGTGAACAAACAATGTGTGTCGTTCTAAAATCTTCTTTTGACCGATTTCCAAAAAAAATAAGTAATGAGGTTGTTATTATAAATTCTACACATGGTACCTAAATAATCGCGTGCGCTGCGGAAATTATTGAGGATAGAGCAAACCAATGTTCTACACACGGACTGATATTGTATTATATATTTGATATAAATCGGTGGTTCTACAATAATAAAGAACGTATCAAAATCTGTAAATAAATCCGCGATAGCATATGCCTATCTCCTACATATAACTCACAATAACTGCTTTTACTGTTAAAATCGTGGATTAAAAATAAATATTTTTTGTGAAGCTTATTTATTAGCCCATATGCTATTAATTAACATATTTACTAAGTTATATAAACTTAGTAAATACACTTAGTAAATATAATAAACATATTTACTAAGTTATATAAACTTAGTAAATATGTTTTTAGAACGGGAAGAATATTTGTGCGCTTTACTCTAAACAGTTTAAACAAATAACTTCAAAGATTAGCAAACTAAAAACGTGCGGTGCTGCACTTGTATGCAGTATGCAGCACAGACTGTATGCAGGGTAATATAAGTACGGGCCGGTTACAGGGGCCGGCACAAAAATATTTCTACCGCGAAACGGAGTCCGCGGGCACTGCTAGTATATATTTTCCATATATATGTACTTATGTCTTATACAATAATCAAAGAACCACAAAATCCTATCTCTTAGCGAGCACTAACCTAAAGTTGGCCTCAGGATTGTTATTGTACTTAGCCAATGAAAAAGACAATTTATCATCGTTCGGTAAGGTCATTAAACTTTAGGCGGCGAGCCGTCTGCGTTCACAAAAAACGGTCAAGTGCGAATAGGATTTAAGTCCCGTGAGGGTTCCCAACGATTTATGAATTGGGTACTGACTAATTTTATTGAGGGCACATGGGCTTCGTGGACACTCTATGCTATTATATTAAATCTTGCTTGATACGGGGGTTCGCATTTAAAAAGTTATTTTACAGCATCGAATTAAAAGTTGGTACTTGGAACCAAAAGTTTGAGAAAGCCTGCCACACTTTGCGTCCTATTTTTAGGGTTCCATACCAAAATGGTAACAGTGGATTATGGAACCCTTATGGTGAGACTTTCTCCGTCCGTCCGTCCGTCTGTCACACTCGATTATTTCAGTAACTATTAAAGCTATCGACCTGAAATTTGGAATAGTTGTAGGTAATTGCGGCGCGACGTTATTGCAATCATAAAATATTGAAAATCTTTTTTATTTTTATTTAAAAAGGGGGGAAAACATTGAGTAGGGTTAAGGGTATCATATGTAAGGGCGTTACTTGTGTATTCTAAAACCGATTTTTATTTATTTTTATGCCTGATAGTTTTCGATTTATTGGGCAAACTGTCGAAAAAAATACCGTTAAATACAAATGACACTTTACGAGCATAAAATGAAAAAGTTTTCTTCTAAAATCCGCGAGTAAAGCCACGGGACGCAGCTGAAAAAGAAGCTCTACAAGAATTCCCCTGGTTCACTGATCTCCATTCTATGGATTAATCATTTACATCTGACAGTTCCTTCTTTGTGCTGATTTGAAGCGTCCACCGTAATAAATTGACATTTGTTCCTAGTGTCCGTCGTTTTAAATGTCATTTTAGTTTAATTCCATAGACGCTCACGCCAGGTCACGCAACAATCACCGGCCAAAATGACGAAAATCAAGTGTCTTCATTTTTATGTTGACAGCTGTTAGCGATCCATAGGATAGAGATCAGTAGAGATCAGTAGAGTTAGTACAGGTTTTTATAAGAATTTCGAGTCGACTCGCGTCGTACAAACGATTCGAATTCCTCCATACATTTACAGCCAGCGCCATCTATTGACAGCCGACTTTCAGTGACTGTTGACAGTGACAGTTCAGTGACTTTCAGTGACAGTGATAGATGTCGCTGGATGTAAATGTATGGAAGAATTCGATTCGATTGTGCGATGCGAGTCGACTCGAAATTCGTAAAAAACCTGTACAAACCCACCAATGCCCTGGTTCAATATACCGCAGGCGTCAGACAGTCTGTCATTTCGTCAACACTATTTATAACATCAATGATAACATCTGTTTTTGTGCGGTTTTTGTCAGTCAAAAAACACGAGCAATTAAAATCGAAACTGTCAGGCGTATTCGGTGTCACTGTGAAAAAAACACTCTTGAACCGTCAATTATTGTATTAGGGTTGTCCCCTACCAGTTTCAAATACCCAGATTTTTTTTTTCAAAAACATACTATAATTCATATCAGAGCTATCATGAGTCAAGACTGAGCGATTAAACTACTGAAAAAAATTATGTAATTATTTATCTTTACATTTTTTACATAGAAGACATTACACATATCTATACATAGACATTGCATTAATTATATAGAAGCCGCCAATTAATTGCAATTATTATTACATAACAATGCGAATAAATGAATATTGATGACTATAATATACTTCACCACTTATATACATGTAAAATCGAAATGAAGCGGTTACTTCATTTTCTGACATGTTTTAATCATTACTTACCAATTAAGCGTAGATCTTATACTGTATGCAAAATGCCTGCAACCCGCACTGCGATTGCAAGTCGCCATTATCCGTATTTAAGTAGCCTTTTATACAATAGAATTAATAAATTATTGAATATATATCCCTTAACAACTAAATCTTGCAAATCAAAATGTCTAAATTGGCTCCAATCACTCTCTTATGAAGAGACAGAGAAACTTTTGAAAGTAGTAAAATAACCTATTTTCTTATTAAGCTTTTACGCTGACACACACACATTCACACACGCACACACATACACACACAAATACACACACACACTCACACGCAATCACACACACACACACACATACACACACACACACACACACACACACACACACACACACACACATACACACACACACACACCGATTTACACGCGCACATACACTCACCTAAAATTTTGTTTCTAAGTTTTGCATGCTGCACGTACCTTATAATAAAGTTAAGTTATACGAGTACTTTTGTAATTGTGAACAGTTGCTACATTGATTGTTTCGGAGGTGGGCGTGATAACTGTAACGCAGTTTATACTTTTACAGTTGTCATCGTTCATGATAAACTGTGTTCAATTGTTAATGTTCGAATCAATAAATAAATTTCATTTCATTTCATTTCATTACATCAATCGAGACCAAATGAATCAGGTTTATGATGTTTATTTATGCTTGCGGGACAATTTTAGTTGAACTCCAGAAACGACGAATCTTAAAAATTGATTATAAGTAATCGATTATCGTTCGTTATTTTTAAACTAAACTAAGTAAAACAAGATAGAAATTCTAAATTGTGTTCAAGTAGCAAAAAATATATATATATTTTGAAGGAATGTAGCAAGTAGCAACCCTGTATGTTTGAGTTTAGAATTTTCTAATTTCAGGCAATAATGTAAGGTTAATGCCCCTTATCCCGTTTTGAATTTAGGGAGCGAAGGTTGAAGGACTTTGGGGGCATTGATTATAAAGGTTAAAGCGTAGGACCTTAGATACAAAAAATACGCGATCTGCATTTTAATCTTTACCTACGTACTTATACTGCAGATATTATTATATTTTTTTCTGAGAACCTATAAAAACACGGATGCGATTTTTTAAATGAAACTTTAATAATTATCCCTATAAAAACATCAACAGGCTAGGTTTTATTTCGGAACCAGATATGGCCAGGAGCATAGATTATTACTATATGAACCCGAATAACACCACAACATAATCGAAATTTGCACGAATTACAAATGATTTTGGTATTACGAATGTATGGGAGACATCGTGGGTAAGCGTACCTACTCTTAATTTGTTTTGCTTTAATTCGCTACTTGAAAAGATTCAGTATTATAATATGGCACATGACAATATGCAGGAACACAACCCACATGAAACACCACACACAATTTTCCAACACTTTCTACGATTTCGCATTGTGAAGTCAACATCTCCTGAGGATGTCCAAATGTCGGGACGAAACGTGCGTCGATTAATCCATAGAATAGAGATAAGATCAGTCTAGGAAACTTTTTTATTCCTACCTAAATCAAAATAGAACAAAACTTTTTGGCTGCACACTAAAGAATTCGCAGTTACCTGTTGCAAAAAAAAACTAGTTGGTAGGTAAAACCTTGTCACAAATCAATACGTGTCGTTGGTCGGTAGTTAGGTACTATTTGCGGGTACATCAACCTCTGCCCTAGATTTGAAAATACCGAGCAAACGATTAGCTGAAATGTGGAAACGTGATACCTATTTTTATTTAAAATATCATCACTTACGTGTTTGTTATTTGAATTACCTACTTAAGCTTTGATAGGTATTTATGTTTTACTTTTTTTTCTAACCGTATCTATCAATTTTTTTATTGTAGCCATATTATGATAGAATATTATATCGATTCGACTCGCTCAAATGGAATGAAATCGAAAACAAATTATTACAAATTTTATACATTAGCAGGATACTACTTTAGTTGAATATTAAATGATATTATACTTTTTTGTTAACTCGTATTTAAATAACAGGACTTAAGAGTCCACCAACCCACGATGTCTCCCATACAAACGTAATACCAAAATCATTTGTAATTCGTGCAAATTTCGATCATGTTGTGGTGTTATTCGGGTTCATATAGTAATAATGTATGCTCCTGGCCTTATCTGGTTCCGAAATACTTTTGTTAAATTATTTTTATGTCAAAGAGGACGTTTTCTTTTATTTGTTTTGTAATAAAAATAACACTATCTCACGTCGCATTAGTTCAGGAGCACAGTTTTTACTGTCCAGATAAAGAAAAACCCCAGTTAATAAAGAAAGTTACAAGTTTTCATTCATAATTTTTGGTATTACGGAACTCGACCAAAGTTATAAAAATTTTGATCAAAATTGATTAAGTTTTAAAGAAGTATTTCCGAACCAAATATGGCCAGGAGCATAGATTATTACTATATGAATCCGAAAAACATCACAACATCACACATCGAAATATGCACGAATTGCAAATGATTTGGTATTTTGAATGTATGGAGAAAACGTAGGTCAGTGCATTCTTAATTGACGGTTTGAGTTTTCGAAAAAAACTGTGTTTACAACCCTAATTAAATATTGCGGCCTTCTCTAGGCCTACAAAATATTAATCCTCTTGGAAGTTGCAAAATACCGAATATACCAATTAATCGGATTAATGCATAGTAATATTTAAATTAAATGCATTATCATAATCGTGAAAATAAACAACATAATCGAACTTGGTTGCGAAACTTCCTTCCAATGAAGTGAAGTTGTTGTAAAATGCAAATGTTATTAATTTCCTATTCTCAGAATGTAGTATTGTTTCTCTACTCTACGTTATTATAATAGGACATATTAATTACATTGTTTCGATGGAGTTTAATTATGAATGTATGCAGTTTCTTATTTGCCGTGGCTGTCGTTTTACCAGTAATTTTGTCAGTCGAAACTCTGCATCATACCTATTCGAAAAACGAAAATAGGGGTCGCGGGAGCAAAATGTAAGTTTGTTATTTGTTTTCTCTTTTCTGATTGACATTTTTTTTCATTCCATTCAATTTTAATTTCAATTAGGTCTAGGTCTAGGTAAAATCTGTGGGTCTCGATTACTCCCAGTTTTTCTCCTATAGATATGTACGATTTAAAATTGTGTGTTATTCGGGGCCAAAATATTTTACGAGTATTTTCAGGCGCCAACCAAGCGAAGTTTCAGGTTCACCAACCCTCAGTAAAGCAGACTGGAGGTTCGAAGCTTTAGATTCAATCGTTTTGGTTCTTCAAGTCGATTACCTCATTGATATTTTCTCAGAATAAGAGTCTGGAGTACTATAAATCGCATAAAGGGAATTCTGAGACTATCGGAATTTTGTCTAGACACAGAAAAATCAACTCCGAGAACAATAAACTTATTACTAATGCCTCCTTGCAGACACCTACTTATACCTACCTTTTTAACTTTTTTTCAATACGACTGACGATTCAGTCAAATTTAGAATCGCAATAAATTGTGGAGCAGACCCCTGGCCGGTGAGGGTGTCGCTGTTGACAAGTGTGGTGGTGATGTTTCGCTGATCATTTGTTATTGCTTAATGCATAATGCATATAAATTATTTTATCTACGCTCATTGCTTAAAGTTCGAATTATGAAATCAAAATTTGTCACATATTGACCTACTTTATTCACAGACTTCTATAATTATTAAAAAGTTATTCATTATAACATTTCTGTACTATGGAAATATCTCTAGATAGTTGAATAATTTCTATTACGATACTCAGCTCTGGGTTCCTGTATTTTTATGTGTCGTCATCACAGACCAGGGAATAACTTTCTTTTCTCTGTGGTCGTCATAGCCAAAAGAGAGTGTAGAGCCAATCCTCAATTTTGTTTTTTTATATATGGAGTCCACAGACAACATTTAGTTGGTAGTCATGATCGACCTAGACAACAATTAATTCACGGAAACAATAATTTTTCCCTGCCTTATATGACTGATTAAAAAGTGTGTTCATACAGAATATTGAAAAGAGTTATGTATAATTTTTGATTATTTAATTATCCACTAAAAATATACTTTATCTGACTTGTATAAATATTTTTCTACTCTCTTTTGTTTCATGACTTTTTAATAGACTATACGCAGTTTACAATTGAATTTTGGCGCCATACCTGACTTTTAACATTTCAATGTGTTATTTTTGTTACTTAGTCAAAACTTAGCGCGGAAAAATGTCTAGCAGTGAAACCTACTAAAGAAAATTTATCTCGACCTGACATTTTAGTAATTGCAACAAAAATGATTCACAATCTTTTACCAACAAAGTGAAGGATTTACGACAAACGTTAGCAAGATTTTATGGTTTGGATTTATGATAATTTGAGCGTAGATAAAGTAGTGTATGAAACTCTACATAATTAGGTATTAAAACACTCGTGTGATACTATTAAAAAACTCGCCTGCGGCTCGTTTTTTAAACTCACACTCATGTTTTAATACCCCCCATTATGCATCTGTTTCATAAACTACTATAATCAAATAAAACTACATTACGAAAACAAAAATACAGACTGGAGCTACTTAGACTTATCACTTAACACTTCTAGGAACAATAATTATTTTCTGTAGCGATTTAAATTACTTACAAACTGCACAAGATATTGTAGCAGTATAGCCAGTAGGTGTGATATTATATTATGAACATCGGTTTACCTGCAAAAGAAAGAAATACGAGTTAAAGTTAATACACAAACATGTAGGTTTTGTCGATCTAAGAAAACCAAAGAAATCCCGTTTTTATCCTTTGGGTATGGAATCCAAAAAAATATTATAGCCACTGACATAATTATATCGATCGACAAAAAACTGCTAATACTGGAGCACATAAGAAAAGTCTGTTGTTCGCATATTATGTTACAACCAATGACGAAATACGCTACGCTAAGAGGACGGAAAAGATGAGCCAAAAATTTCTCAAATAATGGCGTCGCGCATCGTACATTTCGGTACCGCTGACAGCACATACCGTTGTCGGTCGCATACATTAGCGCCATTTTACAGTTTTGACCAATTAAAAATCCGGCTTCAGGGCGAGCCTAAAATTGTAATTGTATACGTCAGTAAGTGTTGATCCTTTAATCAATGATTACAAAATAATATTGAAACGACAGACATTGGGACGACTTGGCATGATAATAATAGTAAATGATGACATCATTCACTTTGTTTTTCCTCACATTGTGTATCATTTTAATTCATTCCTGTATTTCGATATTAACATGAATGCTTATTAGGTATTTACGCCAAGTGATAGCCATTCAGACACTAAAGTTGAGAGAAAAAATAAAAAATTTCAACATTTTTCATTACGATATCTCACGCTAGCAACACTGTGTCTGTCCTTCCATTAGCGTTCTAGTGCTCGGCCGTTCAACACAACATTACTAAACTCGTATAAAAAAGTGAGTGATTATAAGTATTTCTTGCGGAAATCAAAGTATCCGAAAAGAAATATTCAAAATAATCGGATTCATCGTCAAAACGAATTGTGAAATCTACGGAATTGTTATTATTGGTTCAGAAAATCCATATTGCTCCAGTGTTGGGTACACCTCTTAGAGGGTGTTACGTTCACAGCAGTATACATTGAGGGTAGTTGGAAGGACTATCGCCTTTGTTTTAATTACTGCAAGAGGAGCTAATCAAGATGCATTCTTCGGTGATGGGTACACTTCATTTAGAGGGTGTGACCTTCACGACAACATACATTGAGGGTAGTTGGTAGGTGAAAAACCTGAGGACTATCGCCTTTGTATTAATAATTGCAAAAAATAATTGCAAAGCATCTATGTTGAGGACACTGCATAAGAGGATGTGATCATCACGACGACATACATGAGGGTGAGTTAATAAGATCTCTATATTATAGGTAATAATTGCAAAAAAGTCAATCAACATAATATATTCTGCAGTCTTTGCTTCAGTGTTGGGTACACTTCATTAGAGAGTGTGACCTTCACGACAATATACATTGAGGATGGTTATTGGGACAACGCCTATGGATTAATCATTCCCAAAAATGACAAGATTATCTTGTAAGCAACTTCCAAAATAGCATTCCAAAATTGGTGCTTAAACGCCCCCATACCATGTTGAAAACACCGGTTGACGGATCTCGTCCGATCACCGAAATTAAGCAACATCGGGCGCAGTTAATACTTGGATGGGTGACCACCTGGGAACACCGCGCGATGCTGTTTTTTTATCACCAACTGTATTGGAATGATATAAAGGATGAAAACGATTACCTTTAGAAACTATTTCGATATACCCTCATATCAATATTTTCTTTTACTGTCTGCTAATTTAAATGAACCAAGATTACTTTACTAGACCAGGTCTGAAAAGTACCCGCAATCAAATGCACTATTTACAATTATTTTAGTCTTCCACACGAATCGTTTCTTGTTGTGGTCATTATTTATAGATACATCAATAAAAAGTCCATTGACAACGTCTTACAAAATCAACTAGTAATACTACTCAAAATTTGAAATGTACGAGTGAGACACAAAAATTTTATTTGATAATATAATATTCTAATAACTTCTGTGTATATTATGTCTTTTATCAATAATATGAAATACAGTTAATCAAGATCCAATATTAACTGGCACTGGAGGAATATCTGAGCAATCCACCTGTTGGTCCATGGTGGACCCACGGGCCAAATCGCAGGACAGCACTCGTCTCTTGCGACGACTTTTCTCGAAGATTTACCCAGGACAGAAGAGTCTTGATTTCCCCACAAGAACAGCACCAGGAGCAAAACAGACTTGCAAGTACTTATCGATGTCCTCTTTTGACATTTCCGTCGACCTGTCATGTCAGGCCGCGGCGCCGCGCGGCCGCCGATCGGAGTGCTGGCGGAGCGCTGCGCTGTTTCGAACCTCGTGCGGACTCGCGCATGTTCGCATATAGTCGGGTCGGGGTAAGAAGGCAACCCGTGGTACCCCGGGGGGACCATCGGGGGTACCACGGGCAATAAACGACACCTACTTACTCGTACGTTTGCCGCCTAGCTTATAGAATAACCGCATTCATAAAATATTCGAGCCTGATGATATTATTTTATCGTGCTTAAATATGAGTGGAAAATTTATTTTTTTCTCTTTTTATGTTCTCAAAACTATGAACAGAATTTAATGTGTATTTTTTTTCTCTTCTTTAGTTCGCATGTAGTGCAATGACACTTTAGATATCTAGGTACTATCCTAGTTTCATTCATAATAATTTACTTTTATACAAAAGGTTTTATATTATGAAGATTTATATATGATTGAACCATTAACATTACAATTAATTTTCATGTTTAAGTAATTAAAAATGAAAATGATTTTTTTCAAATGGGCTTGATTTACAGGCTTTTATGAAAGCTTGAATCTGAAAAACGGGTTTGCGCTGAGAAGGTCTGGCAAAAAACTCGGCTATTATATTCTGTTCACATACAATTGAATATGAGACAACCTATTCGATAACATACTTAATTTTTTTTTTGTTATTCCATTACAAATACATGTTTGTAATACAACCATTCTTTCATCGTAACTCGATGTATTAGATATTACATCAAATTTATCAATGCTTTAACTTAGTTAGGATGGATGCTTTTAAAAGAATGCAATGCTTTTGAATATCAAAGTTATTTATAGTTTCTATAATTGACTATTTCTTAAATTTCTTAAATGAATATTAAATATGGAAAATGTAGAGTCCTTATAAAACAATCGATGATATGTTTATTTTAATTTATTTTAGGTATCCTTGTACCTGTATCTACAGGAATAGATACCTAGGAATAACGTAACGCAATGGAAAATATATTTAAAGGCCAAATTAATTTTTGCTAGATCAAATATTTTTATTTTCAGGCGATCGCGCCGCTAATTAACTAATGGTTATCTATGCATCAAAAATGTTAAAGGATTTGGAAATTACCAATAGATATATAAGATCATAGAATCATTAAATACTTCATTGGATTTATGATAATATGAACAATGATGGTTCATAATTTTGGCTTGCATGTATCATAACTTTTTTTTTGATACATAGCCTACATTTTATGTTTTCTGTATTTAATCATTATTAAATAAGTCTAATATTTTGTTTAACTTTCATGTCGATGGATGACGCCGCTGCAAGGATTTAGCTCTCGATGATGACTGACCAAGGTCAAATGATAATTGAAAATTGGGTCATCACTGCTTCACTAGGAACTTGAATACCAGTACAGTAGTACTTCAGCTGTGGTATGTAATTAACTGATTATTATTAAACGAAGATTAGAGACTTTTATCTTCTGTGATGACAGTGGAATTATTGGGTAAGTGACAAAAATTTTTTTTTCATCGTCGCAACAAGTCAACAAAGCATTAATCGCGAACAATCGCGAATAACATTTCGACATGTCTACCTATTTACATGTTACATTTGCTCGTTGATTTTTGCGATTATCATCTTGGAAAA
This sequence comes from Coenonympha glycerion, assembly GCA_963855885.1. NCBI lineage: Eukaryota > Metazoa > Arthropoda > Insecta > Lepidoptera > Nymphalidae > Coenonympha > Coenonympha glycerion. The sequence continues at coordinate 5,957,956 of OY979648.1, read as the reverse complement.
ATCAGATCACATTTTTCAACTGAAAGACTGCTAAATTAAAAAATGGTCTTGATGCAGAAACTGAAGTACTTAAAAGTACTGTCTAATATTTGTATTCCAATTGTATATGTGGTTTTTTGTTTACAACTAACCAGTACAACAGCGATAGTAGTGTTGGGGTGACTGTTAAAATAACAATTAATGATATTAAACAACATTATTATAACATGAATAACTGTTAAGAATGACAATTATGCCTTCAGTTAAAATTTTAGTATTATGTGAAATGAGAAACTCAACACGGTTATACATACATATATACTATAATATTGTATAAGATGTTTACTGTCTGACAATATTAGAAAACATGCTTTTTTCAGACTATCTTAAGTTTCTATTGTTATCACTTTATTAGAACTCAGGAATAAACAGTAGATACTCGTATAGTTACTTTATCAGCCTTTGTCTCAGAATCAACTTTAAAATAGGCTTATAAGATGATTTCTCTATGGCTTTTTTTAAAATCTCTTGAGAATATTCTTATTTCACCCTATTCAGTTAAAAATATAATTTAAGGTGTTGCGGCCCTACCAGCCCGCGAAATTCAAATTTTATTTAGTTTTTCGCAAATATTAGACTAACTAAACATTTTAGATTTATGGCAATGCATTTTGCGGGCCTACTTTTTATGCATCTACATGTTTTTAATATAAACTTTGCTCGAAAGTTCCCACTCATCTCATATTGGTTCCCGAAAGAAAATTTTTTGCAGTTTCCCAGATTTCGAGCTATCGGGAACCAATATGAAGTAAATGAGTATTGTTGAGCAGAGTTTTTATTAAAAACATGTAGATGCATAAATTCTGTGCTCGCAAAACACATTGCCATTAACCTTCGATGTATAATTAGCCCACTATGAGCAAAAAACTAAATAAAATTTGAATTTTCGCGCCCGGATGTTACCCATTGCCCTTAAGGTCACTTTAAACCTTAATGACCTTATTAAAGCTGTACCTACACCAAAACCCAAATAACAATATTATTATGGAAATTAAATAAAAATATCATTGTTAACTCCTTTAATAGAAATAACTCTAAAGAGCTATGAATAAAATTAAACAACACTTTACGAAAATACTAATGCCTACTCCTGTATTTTCGTAAAGTGAAGTCAAGATGAACAAAAATTTACGAACTAGTTCTCTGCAACCCATAGATTTATTAATCTTATATATTAATAAATTGATCTTATTTTTTTTTCTTTCCAAAAATATGTCTCGGTAATATTTATTCTACGCAAGTTTATAAAAATATATTCGTGATCAATTTACTGTTTAAAATATATATTTCATGGTTGCATATTAACAGCTCAATTTATTACGATTAATCAAGTGTTGCATTTAAAAGTTTTAACTGATACAAATATTTTCAAGCTTGTTGAAAGAGGTTTAAAACCTCTTTTAATCGTCAAGACTACATACGAGCAGTACTGCTAGAATATAGTCTTAATATTATACCCTTGGTATTCGCACATATAAAAATATATGTTTTTTGTACATATATTATTATTAATATATTATACTAATAATATTGATTTACTATCAATTACAGTTTTAATATTTCTACAAAATTATGCTATTAATTATTAATTTGCTTTGAATATCAACTTAAGTTGTTATTTTTATTTTTTTGCTCAATATTAAGCGATTATGCTTATTATTCTATTAATTTAAATGCATTTCTTATTTACAAATGTCATGGCTCTAAACATCTACCTAATAAGTATTCATGTTAATATCGAAATACAGGAATGAATTAAAATTGATGATTAAACGAACTTACCTTAAGTGAAGTTCTATCATAATTTTATGAATTCCTGTATGAAGATATTAACACCCTCCCACCCCTGTTTTGTGGAAAACCCCATGTATGAATTTGTAAATAAAAAATGTACATATTACAATAATAATAAATATTTATTGAATACAACATAACCCATATATATACATATATCATTATATTTACATATATAATATTGTGTGGTTATGTATAATATTGTGTAGTTATGTATATATTAGGTATATGATACATATTTGGGTGCTCTGTAGTGCTCCTACCAAGACGAGCTTATCGAGGCGCAAAGGCACTCTTATAATAATTACTCTGAACTTAATGAAAGGACAGACACAGTGTTGCTAGCGTGAGATATCGTAATGAAAAATGTTGAAATTTTTTATTTTTTCTCTCAACTTTAGTGTCTGAATGGCTATCACTTGGCGTAAATACCTAATAAGTATTCATGTTAATATCTTCATACAGGAATTCATAAAATTATGATAGAACTTCACTTAAGGTAAGTTCGTTTAATCATCAAGTATATTGTGATGTAAAATGTTATAACGCCTGTGTTGGCAAAGGATTCGCTCGTTATCGTTTCACCTTGAATTTATAGCAAATAAAATTTCTAATTTATGTAAGTCTAGACTTTAAAATTACGTGTGTATTCAAACTACATTAGAATCGCTTATAACAAAGTTAATAATTTATATAGATATAGGGTCCTTGATAAATATATCTAGGTAGATCTAAGTATAACTATAACTGAAAATCGGGAAATAAATAGTATAGTTTACTATTTTCCCTACGAAAATAGTAAACTTTACAACGACAAGTACCTACCCAAATTAAATGACTTTTGACTTTTGAGTAAGTTAGCCAAAATTTAATTTTAGTTTATTTTGGTTGAAAATATAGGTATTCAGTTATTTAGTCATTTAATTTGACCAAGTTAGTCAAAAGACATTTAATTTGGAAGGGTAAAATTAGATACGGTATGTTTTAAGGATTTACAAGAAAATTGCGAATTTTCTTGTGTAAAATATTTAGTGCATATACATATGTGTACTACTTCCAAGATTCTTTATCATTTAAATTTAATAACTGAGATAATGAGGTGACTGAGTACCCAACAGACAAATGGGTACAGATAATAAACTCACAGTGCAGTTAACTGCTCGGTTTGTCGTTTGTGCAAGTACCTAGCCACAACATGGCGATTATATGTTAATTATTTGTTATTACACCTAGTAATTACACTTATTTATGCAGTCGCAGTTATACCACAGTTTAAAGTTATTGTTATACTATGCCTAACCTGTAATGGCTGCACGGATTTTTATGTAATCGTTGTTTCTTATACTCTTAGGCTGTGTTTCCACCACTGCCGTCACTGGGACGTCAACGAACGAACGACATTTATTCTGGCTGAGAACAGTAATATTGATTCAGAATGATTGATAGGCACGCGGTGGACACAAGACCATAGCTTTTTGATTGTGTGCCCGGCCAAAATATTATACGGTGTCCGGCCAAAATTTATGGTGTCCGGCCAAAATATTCGGTTTCTGGCCAAAATATTCGGTGTCCGGCTAAAATTTTCGGTGTCCGGCCAAAATATATGGTGTCCGGCCAAAATATACGGTGTCCGGCCAAAATATTCGGTGTCCGGATAAAATATTCGGTGTCCGGCCAAAATATATGGCGTCCGGCCAAAATATACGGTGTCCGGCCTCTCCGGCTTTTGTTAGGCTTTTACGTTTCGATATTTTGATAAATGGCTATTGGCTACTAAAATTTTATTTTGAATAATAAATAGATTACCTAAACCAAAGATTATTCATACCTAAACCTATCTACTTAGACTGATTCGGTGCTCGAGTTAATTAAAATTTCATCTAAATACATATTATAGTTAAATATTAAGTAATTAAATACTAACCCATAGGCCACTTTTTATCCTGGAAAACCGCGGGAATAGTGAAAAACTAACATTTACCCTAGCGAAACCGTGGGAATGTTCTAGTATTTCATAAGAATTGAAAAGGATCTTTGAAATTAATAAAAAAGAAACTTAATTTAACATACACATGTTTGTAAACTGACACAAAATCCTCAATATAATGTAGTTTTCGTACTTTTTAGCCAAATGTCCGACCAAACTGGCTGGTCTGTCTGGCTATTAGGTTTTGCTACCTGACAGCCCTAGCCTAATGTACGATAGATATTTCGGCCGTCTGCGGTTTTCGGTGACATTTCAGCGTTGGCGTAACTGCAGTGGACAAATAGCCTTAGGCAGGAGTCAGGACCAAGTCAAAGTTTGACGACCTCCGTGGCGCAGGGGACGCACGCTCGGATTCGAGTGGGAGGTCGCGGGTTCGATTCCCGCCACGGGCCACTTTGTAATTTTATAATATCTAAATTGGCTCAGGTCTGGTCTGGTGGGAGGCTTTGGCCGTAGCTAGTTACCACCCTACCAGCAATAACGTACCGCCAAGCGATTTAGCGTTCCGGTACGATGCTATGTAGAAACCGTTGAAGTGACATAACTTACCCCTTCTTAGTTAGTACGCTAACATCTTCGGCTGCATCATCACTTACCATCAGATGAGATCGCAGTCAAGTACTAACTTATATAGCGTAAAAAAAACTTTATTTCACATAGGCCTAACGTACAGGCTCTTGTTAAACGTCAATCTAAATTCTAAATATATAAAAGAAGAAACTTACTGACTGACTGACTGACATATCAACGCACAGCCCAAACCGCTAGGTCTAGAGACTCCAAATTTGGCACACATGTTCCTTGTGAGGTCTAGGGGTGCACTAAGAAAGGATTTTTAAAAATTCACTCTCTTAGGGGGTGAAAGGGGGGTCCGAAGTTTGGATTTTATCAAGTTAAAATACGTCTTCACGCCGCAACTACTGAACCGATTTAGCTAAAATTTGGAATGGAGGTAGATAGTATCTTGGATTAACACATAGGCTACTTTTCATCCCGCAGAAATTCATGGTTCCCGTGGGATTAGTTAAAAACCGAAATTCACGCGGAAAAAAAACCTTCATGCCGCAAGTACTCGACCGATTTGGCTGAAATTTGGAATGGAGATAGAATATATCCTGGGTTAATAAATAGGGTACTTTTTATCCCGGAAAAATCAATGGGTTTTGCAGGAGAAGTGAAAAACAGATATTCACGCGGGAAAAATACTACTTCACGCCGTAATTACTGAACTGATATGGCTGAAATTATGAACAAAGATAGATTATATCTTGAATTAAAACGAAGGCTACTTTTCATCCCGAAAAAATTCATGGTTCCCGTGGGATTAGTTAAAAACCGAAATTCACGCAGAAAAAAATCTTCATGCCGCAAGTGCACAACCGATTTGGCTGGAATTTGGAATGGAGATAGATTATATCCTGGGTTGATAAATAAGCTACTTTTCATCCCGCAAAAATCCATGGTTTTTGCAGGAAACAAGAAAAACAGATATCCATACGCGAAAAATACTACTTCACGCCGTAATTACTGAACTGATATGGCTCAATTTCGGAATAAAGATAGATTATATCCTGGATTAATACGAAGGCTACTTTTCATCCCGGAAAAATCCATGGTTTCTGCGGGAAAACTGAAAAATTGATGTTCACGCGCGTAAAATACTACTTTACACTGTAATTACTGAACGGATATGACTGAAATTCAAAAAGGGGATAGGGTTTATCCTGGATTAATACATAGGCAAATTGTTATCCCGGAAAATCCAAGGTCTCTAAGAAAATAGTTAAATAACAGACATTCATGCGGGAGAAATACTCCATCGTGCGGTCACTTCTGAACCGATTGGGCTGAAATTTGGAATAGAGATAGATTATATCCTAGAATCAACTACTTTTTTCTCGGGAAAATCCATTGTTTTCGTGATAATAGGGAAAAACAGATATTCATGCGGGAGAAAATTTATTCCTTCACGCACAACTACTGAAATTTTTGGTTTAAAGTTGAAATGAAGATAGATTTCATGTAAATTAACACAAAGTGTACTTTTTATTCCGGAAAATGGATGGTTCCCGTAGAATAGGGAAAACTAAAATTTACGCGTGCGAAGCCGCGGGTATCTGCTAGTAGGAGATAACTAACTACAAGTCGACTTAAAACTAAGTTTACGAGAGTCCGACGCGCCCTAATTATTATACCACGTAAGCTAAACTTATTATTATGCTTCGCGTAACGCAAATGACCTTCTCCGCGCGTTTCACATCATTGATCAATCAATTAAGAGGCGTTATCAACATTATCGCGCCGCGTTGTTAGGGTTCCATACCAATTTGGTAAAAATGGAACCCTTATGGTGAGACTTTCTCCGTCCGTCCGTCCGTCCGTCCGTCCGTCCGTCCGTCCGTCCGTCCGTCCGTCCGTCCGTCCGTCCGTCCGTTCGTCCGTCTGTCACACTCGATTATTTCAGTAACTATTCAAGCTATCGACTTGAAATTTAGAATAGTTATAGGTAATAGTGACGCGACGTCATAACAATCGTAAAAATTAGAAAATTGTTTTTATTTTTATTTAAAAAGGGGGGATAACCGGGTCGACAAATTTTCAAAATGAGATAACAATATTGAGTGGGGTATCATATGAAAGGGCATTACTTGTGTATACTTAAACTAATTTTTATTTATTTTTATGCCTGATAGTTTTTGATTTATTGAGCAAACTGTCGAAAAAAATACCGTCCCCCCCCCCCCCCCTAATCTCCGAAGTTTACGAATCGAAAAATCTGAAATAATTATAATTAATAGAAGATAATGTATATTTTACAGGAAAAATAAAATCAACTCACTGACTAATATAATTTTTTTGATAATAACAATCATCGATAACAATAATCCGCCAAAAACAAAGTTACGTTTGCGGTTTGCTAACAAAAGTACCTACATGTAAATTATACTCGAAATTCATGAACAAAAGTGATTCTTTCAATGTTTTACTTCTTTTATGGTATGGAACCCTCGGTGCGCGAGTCCGACTCGCACTTGGCCGGTTGTTTTTCATTAACGCAACATCGACATTTGGCACCGCCGACTGATAACCGCAAGACGGAGAGATTAAACTATTGTTATCATTCTACATTAGGTTTGTTGATCGTATTACATAAACGAGGCGATTTATTTTTTACTACATTAGAATTCATGCCCGTTTGCACTAACATTTTAAGTGACACCTAAGCCCTTAGGTGGCAGTTGTTGTATGTGAAAACTGTCACCTAAGGGCTTAGGTGTTACTTAAAACGTTAGTGCAAACGGGCATAAGACTCCAGCCTGTCTGTTCCGATTTTCGGTATCTTCGGGAAAAGTGGGAAAAATGCAGGAATATATTAAGAATTACTCATAAGAATTAAGACATGCTCGTTTTCCCCAACATTTGAAGAGACACCTAAGCCCTTAGGTGACAGTTGTTGTAGGTGAAAACTGTCACCTATCGGCTTAGGTGTTTTTATAGTGTTGGTGAAAACGAGCATTACAGTCCGACAAGGCTCTCTTGGCACTTGATTCTTGAATGAGGAGTCAGGAGGGCGTTGTTATAGAATAAAGGTAGCCAGAAAATAAAATCTCAATTTTACTTCAAATTTAGTTCATTTTAGTTAATAGTAAGCAAAAACATACAATAGCGATATACCGGCTGAGCGAACTATCAAACAGTAGGTATCAACAAGATAGCGGCGTTAGTTCCGGTTTTGGCCACGCGCCAAGATAGCCTTGTCGCATTGTACTGAGTATTACTGCCTATGCTATCGAATACTTTTTAGATGGTAGGTAACGCTGTAATCTAAGATGATATTAACATCTTTTTTATGTTGAAAGGTAAACAGAACCTATTATTATCTACTGAAAAAGTACTTACCTATCTATTCTCTTTGTCCATACTACTCAGATGGGCCCTAAACCTCCAAAAACGTCCACGTTCTTGTCTTGTGTGACACGTTGTCATAGCTGGGCACCGTTAATCAAATAGTTAACTTCGTTAATCGTTAATCCGTTACTAAATAAGTTAGCTTCGTTAAACGTTAAAGCGTTACATTTCAGAAGAATTAACGCAAGTTAACGTTAATCTCTAATCCGTTAATATATTGTGTAAAATTGCATTTTAATTTTATAAATCCTGCTAAAAATTGGTTTAGGTTCTGAAAGTTAACAGGTTAGGAACAAATTTCAATTGTTTCAATTCAAAATGTAAAAATGAAAAAGTAGAGAAAGTAGAATAAATTGACATTTAAAAGTTTAAAGGTATAATTTATGACAAAACCAACATATTGACCGCGAAAAACGTTCAACTGCAGCACTTGAGTACATAACTGTTGTATTTTCATACTTGTCGTTTCCTTCCATACTTCTGAACCTGTCTGAACCTGTTTTTCGCGCCGCACCGCTGTGCTGTGCGGTGAATAGTAGGCATTGGATTAACGATTAACGGACTTCTGCATATTAACGGAAGTTAACGTGTCCGTTAACATTTTTAAAAGTTAACTTAAAAGTTAATCCGTTAACCAAAATGTTAACTTCGTTAATTAACGATTAACGGATTAACGAGTTAATGCCCAGCTATGCACGTTGTCACTCTCTTTGACACAAGTGAAACTATAGCATGTTGAGAGCACTCACTCAACATATTTGTGGACGTTTTTTATGTGCGCAATGTAGGCTTAGGGCCCATCTAGCGATTTAAATCTTTGATACTAGTAGTATATGAACTGGTTTTGTAGTATAGGTAGATGCTCCTGTCCTATGCACTAAGTCTAACTCTAACTAAGCGCTATTATGTATTCTAATAATGCTAAAGGCTAACACATTAGCTAATGGTAATGAATTCCTTATACATGTAGGTAGGTACTGAGTAAACAAAACATTTGTTTTGTTTTACCTGCGCCCGTGTATCATCAAGTTCTATACCTAATGTAATATGATCTATGGATCTATCTATGCCATTATACTCCTATATTATTATCATTATTCTAGTAAGTAGAATGTCTGAACTCAGAACACGAGGCAAGCAACATCGCAAATGATTATGCTGAGTGAAAACTGAAAAGGGTGAAAATATAATATTTTAGTTGGTTTTTCGCACACAGCAGTGTAGGTATACCTACACCGTTATAATTATAGCCAAACCTTCTGTGACTCCAGAAGTCTAGATGACTTTTTTTTTTTAAAAAACCTATAAGTAAAAATAATTACTTTGATGTGCCTTTTCGCAATTATATCAATTTAAATCTCATTGATATAATATAATACAGCACATAATGAAATGGACACGCACTCCCACAGTACCACCGTGCACCGATAAGATAGGTACTTGAGAATTACCTATTTACGTATAGCGCCATCTGTCAATATTCTATAGGTGGTCGCTGAGCGAACTCCATCGTGCCTTTGCTGCTGGTGACAAAACAAGCATTTTTGGCACCAGTAAACTGGCGACACTTTTATCTCGCCGTCCGCCTTGTCCAGGGCATATGTCTATTCGTAGAACGCATATAATTATTTATAAAGGAGGTTTTTGCTCCCATCTCCCGGGCTGCTCGGCTGCAGAACCTGTTTTTTCGGTGAATGCCTTTCACCGGAGCCTTTTCTCGAAATCATTCGAGTAAATTAACCGTTTTGACCCGCCTGTCTGTATTATCAATTTTATGATAAACTAGCTGAACTGCCAAACATTGTTTTGCCGTGCTATACAAAGATTTAAATCGCTAGATGGGCCCTAAGCCTACATTGCGCACATCAAAAACGTCCGCAAATAATATGTTGAGTGAGTGCTCTCAACATGCTATAGTTTCACTAATGTGTCAAAGAGAGTGACAACGTGTCACACACGACAAAAACGTGGAAGTTTTTGGAGGTTTAGGGCCCATCTAGCGATTTAAATCTTTGGTGCTATAGTATAAATTATTCCTTACTTAAGTCTACTTGCGCAAAACGGCCGGCTAAATATTTACATTTTTAGAGTTCCGTACCCAAAGGGTAAAAATGGGACCCAAATGGTGTAGCAAGTTTCTTATGGAAATCCAGTGACTTAGGTATGTCCAATTTTTCTTAATTATGTATATATAATTATTGATGTTCAATTTAACCACAAGTACCTACTCTAATTACACGATTTTCTTTAGATAATCCTACTAAGTAATAAACATAATATGCCCACGCGCCCAAAAATGTTTTTCTCGCAACGGAGCTCACATCTGTCTAACATCACAACAGCAGCTGTATTTACGTTTAGCCAATGTAAACGCTCTCATTGATGAAAATTAGGGGGAAAAAATAGAAATCTGTGAATATCTAAGAGGACGGAAACTTTGTCCAACCAAGGTCTTTAATACTGTATCCAAGTAAATAAGTAGCCCATTACCACAGAATAATAATAGCTCGTACCTACCAAAGAGAATATAATCACTACGTGGTACCTACGTCGGTTGCAGTGCCGATTACCGAATAGATAAGACTCGTTTTCACCAACATTTTAAGGAACGCCTAAGCCCAATGGGTGACAGTTTTCACTTACAAGTACAACAACTGTCACAGGGCTTAGGTGACTCATAAAATGTTGGTGAAAACCTATAGATGAGCTAACATCAATGACAACATGACGATACGCTAAGAGAACGAGAAATATGTGACGTATGTTGAAGCCAAAATTTTTTCAAATAATATGGCGTTACCGTCCACAACATTAGGTACGCCTACCGCTGACAGCACAATATCATAATGTTGCCGCTTAAGTAGCCTCTTCACAATGGCGTATGCTGGCCCACTGCAGGCCATCGCCATTGTGTACTGGGGGAAATGACGGACAATGGTCAACGATGGCGCGCGATTGGGAAGTTGTCGGTTTTTGGCGCACTCCTCAAAGGAATCGTGGCACGGTGGTGTTCACACAATGGCCCATTGCTTGTTCGTAACCGACCGCTGATACGGATAGTGCACTCTTTTGGCGATATATTTTTGCAAAATATATTCGAAATTACTAGTTAACATTGTATAAATATTTAAAATATAATCTCAACAAATAATTATATTGAAAAAAATAGCCGCGGCCGTAACTACTTCTACGTCCATCGCAAGTGCCTCCATAGTGCCTCACCAGGCACTGATCGTGGCCTACAGTTGTGCATTGCAAAGCATGGCCCATCACAAGCCATTGTGAAGAGGCGACTTTACATTAGTGCCATTTTACAGTTTTGAAAAGTAGAAAAGGATCGCAGGGGCGGATATGGGTTCCGTTTATACTCTTTGGGTGCGGAACCCTAAAATCAGGTTGTTGTATGGGAGCCTCATTAAATATTTATTTTATTCTAATTTTTAGTATTTGTTATTATATCGACAACAGAAATTCATAATCTGTGAAGATTTCAAGACTGCAGCTATTTCAGGTTCAGAGATACAGCCGGCTGGTGACAGACGGACGGACGGACTGCGAAATCTTATTAATAAGGTCCCGTTTTTACCTTTTGGGTACAGAATCCTAATTATTCCGTCCAATTGACATCTATTTTGGTTCACCAAAGATCTACAGTGCGACAAGGCTATATTGGCGCGTGGCCAAAATCGGTACTAACACCGCTATCTTGTGACACTGTTTGATAGCCTACTCTGTCAGTATTAATCGCTATTGTATATTGTGTTGCTTTTGCTTACTATCAACTATTTTAAACTAAAATTGAAGTAAAATTGAGGAGATTTTATTTTCTGGATGCCTTTGTTCTATAACAGCGCCCTCATTCAAGTGCCAAGAGAGCCTTGTCGGACTGTAGGTACCTACATCATTGATTCTGTGACGCAAGTGATGCGCAAGCACATCCATCATGTACTGTACGCATTGCCTGTTAAAGAGCAGGGCTGCCAAAATGACAAAAATTAAATAAGTAAAACATGATATAAGATAAGATATCAGAACATAAACAAGATATCCCAAACCCTAAAAAAGAGTAGGTACCTAACTGTTGAGTAGGTCAGCTAACCCATATTTAGGTTGGACCCCAATGGAGGTCCAAATATAAAATATAGACAACCATACTTTAATTTTGACACTTGCTATATCTAGCAACACCTTTTAAGGGGGTGATCGCATGATATAATTTAGATTGATTTTTAGGGTTCCGTACCAATATGGTAAAAACGGAACCCTTATTTACTAACCCTAAAGCTATTTTTCTTAGCTTAGAATTATAATATATATTATAATATGATATTATGAACAGGTGAAGTGGATATTCGAACACATATTACGCAACTAAGTCGACTGTTGGTTATATTATAATAATTATTATAAAACTAGATAAAAAATATAAAACTTCGTAAGTACTGACACAGTTTTAACATAAAAGTTATCTTTAAACTGTGGTACAGTAATGCATACTAAAAAAATTGTAAATAGCAATAATCTTTTTTTCAATCCCAACATAATATTTTTATAATATGTCGCTTATCTGCTTATCTATTTCGCAGAAAAATATATAGTGTAAACCGTAACACATTAAACAAAGTCGCCAAAAACTAGCGCGTGTAATTTATTGTGAATTTATTGCTACGTTTCGCGATCAACTGCTCAAACTCAAAGATCTGCCAAAAAAAACGTACGCCTAATTTATTGAGTCTGTCCAAAATGTCATGAAAAAAAGAGGAAAATTAAATAATATAAAAATGACGAAAATCGAAATCGTAGCGTACGCTAAGAGGACGGGTAACTTGAAGCCAAAAATTTCTCAAATATGCCGTCGCGCTTCATACATTTCGGTAGCGCTGACAGCCCATACCGCTGTCGGTTGCGTACATTAGCGCCATTTTACAGTTTTGACGACTCAAAAATCCGGCTTTAGGCCCAGTTTCCACCAAAGCGGAGCTGTGTTTGAGTGACAAATCAGATCTCGTCATTTTGACAAATCCGAAAATGAGGGGATGTCGAAATGACGGAATTTGATTGGTTACTCAGCTTCGATCCAATCCGCTTTGGTGGAAACCGGCCCTCAGGGCGGAGCCTAAAAATGTATGCGTGACGTCAGTAAGTGCTGATCCTTTAATTATTGGTTTAATCAATGTAATAAAAAAAGATTCCGACGAATTGACAACCTCCTCCTTTTTTTCAAGTCGCTTAAAAATCAGAATACCTTTGCCTGAAGTATATTTAATATTAATTTATAAAATTATGTACCTAAAGTACTTTTATTTTTAGTAAATAGTCAAATAAATAATCAAAAATTATAAGTACATATTTCTTTTTAATATTCTGTACTTACATAATTTTTAAACAATCATGTGAGCCAGAGAAAAGATATTGTTTACATGAATTTATTTTATGACTTTTTTGGCGGACTCGACTAGGACGTTTCGCAGTCAACTCTGCAAAGAAAAAAAAATCACCTTTACGCCGTCCGAATGGCCCACAGAAAGAGTTCCCCTTGCCGATAATGTTGTCATCGACAAACTTTATCAGCTTCCCGGCATCCTCGGCCTTGGCAGTCCTGAAGCACCATCGCGCCGGCAGATCCTCCTGCATCGATTCTGATTTCCCCTTTGTGCCCCTCGATTTTTTTAACACACTTGTCATAATTTTTTATTTTTACCCCATTTAACAACACAATGCACCAATTTTTATTATCACTTTAATGGCAACACTGTTGTATTTTTAATTTTTATTTAAAAAAAATACACCGGGTATTCCGTAGCGCGGTACGCGGTCGAGCGCTCGAGTGCACGTCTTCTCGATGTTACCTCATCGAGCGGAATGCGAATCACGAATGGAGCTAAGCTAACCTTGTGTTGTTTGTGTCGTATACGACACTGTAGTCTGTACTATACTCAACAACGTACGCTGGAATCGCCGTAGCGACTCACCAACGCCGCATTTTCACGCTTGCCTCGCCTGAACAATTTTACTATTTTAGTAGTTTTTCTTTTGGAAGAATTTCTTCGGTCGGAGGGCGAAGTCAGCGGAACTACATGGAGCTGTCATTCTGGTCAAAAATTACTATAATGTACTTATTATTTTGGTAGGTTTTCTTTGCGTAGGCTTTTCCTAAATTATACTAATCTAAATAAAATAACTTTCTAGAGACTATGACTATGGAGATGTTCTAAAGCCAAATGAGTTTTTCAATCTTTGATCCATTTAATAGCAGTAAAAACTTATATAGATATTGTAATTATTTAAACCTTAAAAGTATAAAACTAAGGAGAAAGAAAGAAAGGAGGCTAATATAGAGTTATGGGAAAAAAAATATAAAGAGTGCCAAAAATTCCTTTGAGATTGTTAGCCACACTGGTAACAGAAGGCTTGGCTCATTTTTTGCGCAACGGATCAGCCTAGCTGTTCAACTGTTCTACGCGGTCTGTGCATTCGGTAACATATTATGTTAACAATAAGGTTTATAGCCTTTGTAACATTTTCAATATGAAAAAAATGAAAAAAATAGATAAGCAATGTCAGTTTCCATGACAACCATACTTGTTAAATCTTTGTGCGCGGGTATTTATTATTTATTTCGTATACTTTACTTGGTTTCGAAGGCTGTTTGAAAGCTGTGGACATGCTGAAGCTGCAGATCGCGACCGCCCAGGACCGGAAGGAGGCGCAGAATAGAGAAAGAAGGAGACAATGCGAGTTAGAGAGAAGATCGCGAATTTTCAACGCACGGAACAGGAAAATTGGTGTAATAATTCTTTTTTTGTCAAAGATTTAAACCGCTGGATGGGCTCTTAGTGCGCACATCAAAAACGTCCACAAACATGTTTAGTGAGAGATCTCAGCGTGCTATAGTTTTATTCTGGTCGGAGGCTTCGGCCGTGGCTAGTTACCACCCTACCAGCAAAGACGTGCCGCCAAGCGATTTAGCGTTCCGGTGGTAAGCTGTGTAGAAACCGTTGGGGTGACTTTACTTACCCCTTCCAAGTTAAAACAAACGATAAAAAAGTTGAAACAAAAAACGTTAACATCTTCGGCTGCATCATCACTTACCATCAGGTGAGATCCAGTCAAGTACTAACTTGTATAGTGTAAAAAAAACCTACTTGTGACAGAGAGATTGACAACGTGTAACACTCAAGACAAAATCGTGGATGTTTTTGGAGGTTTAAGGCTCATCTAGCGATTTAAATCTTTGTTTTTTGTGATTTTATTTCACAATGTTCTAAAGAAACATCCTCGCAGAAGCTTCGGAACACCCTTCCAGCTTCTGTGTTTCCAGCCAAGTAGGTATAATCTGGGTGCCTTCAAGTGAAGAGTCTAGGTATAGACATTTTCTAAGCAAGCGTGATTCAACCTAAATCTAACGAGTATCTTTGCTTTCCATCAGGCATAATCGTAGTCAAGCCCAAAAACACTTGTCTTCTGATAAACTTTGCCAGTTTATTAGCGTCTAGTACCTAAAGCATGTTCGATTGAAGATCACGAGGTTTAGGGTTCGATTCCCGGGTCGGAACAATAAGTACATAGTATCTATTTGGTTTTTTATCTGGAGATTCGTAGGTAAATCGAGAGCGATTTGGATTTTTACTATATAAGGTGTATACAAAATTACTGCCACCGTTCCGCGAGGTGATTGTGTCATACATATACACTTCAATAGTGAAGAAATATCAGTCCCCGGACTCAATAAAATATTTTATTTTTTAATTAAAGATTATAAACACATAGCATCATGTTGCATAAGCACGTCCATCAGCAAGCTTATTTTACAATAATCCAAGGTCAACGCTCTTGGTCTAAGGTCAAGGTCAACACTGAACACTTAAGTATGCTCTGATGGACGTGCTTATGCAACATGATGCGATGTCTTAAACATTTTTAATTAAAAAATATTTTTTTTATTGAGCCCGGAGACTGAGATTTCTTCACTATTGAAGTGTATATATTTATGACACAATCACCTCGCGGAAGGATGGCAGTAATTTTGTAAACACCTTATATAATATGATCCTGTATAGTACTACGGCATTATACAGATTTATTATTTGTTATTATTTTTCAGGTCGACGTTCCGTTTCTCGAGCGACAAATAGCAGAGAAGAGAGCAGAGCGAGAAGAGCAGGAGAAAAAGAACTCGGCGTTCGCGAAGCAGATGATCAAAGACAGCAATCTCGCCGCCGTGCTAGAAGCTAGGGAGAGAGAAGTTAGTTTTTTGGGTTCCATACCAAAATGGTAAAAATGGAACTCTTATGGTGAGACTTCCTCCGTCCGTCCGTCTGTCACACTCGATTATTTCAGTAACTATAAAAGTTATCATCATGAAATTTGGAATAGTGGTACATGTTAGTGCCCCCTCCCCACCTCCCTTATCTCCGAAGTTTATCTATCAAATAATCGGAAATAATTATTATGATTAATTGACATTAACGTAGGTACCTATATTTAAAGGAAAAATATAATCAACTACTTATCTGACTAATTTTTTTTTTTTTCTTATTTTTGATCTTTCTGCGATCAGTCTTTCAACTATAAGCAGATTGGATGTGTGAATTTTGGCATGGGAGAAGGTCAACTCCATTGAGCAGCCGTTCTCATAAGAGTTTTAACTGGGCGTATCTGACTAATATAGGTACTTTTTTTTATTTTATAACAATAAACATCTAAAAACAAAGTTAGGTTTGGGTTTCGATGTTTTAAACAAAAGAGATTACCTATTTTAATGTTTCATTTATTTTGTAATGTGGAACCCTCGGTGCGCGAGTTTGACTCGCACTTGGCCGATTTTTTTTATTTTTTCTAGGAACGTAGACGCATAGGCGTAGAAATAGACGAATTCCGTCAGAGATATCAGCGCAAGGAAGACACTCGCGAGTACGACCTTAACAACCCAGACTACCTCAAGATGCAGCTGCCGCCGAGGGCGTCTGACGGCGATCCTGTTGGACTGTCCAGCGCGCAAAAGTAAGCAATAGACGTATACACAGGACCCGGCAGATCACGCGAAAAAATGTCACCAATATACTGGTGTTAAAAATGTTTGTTTTGACCAAAGACTTCTATGTAGGTATTTGGTTTTGACACCAACCAGCCAGCAGTTGCAAGCAATTTGGTCTATGGACAGCGGTCCACGCCAAAAATCACTACCTATACTTGTTATGGGCGAGAGTTCCCACAGGGACAAATTCCGCCATTTTGTGTGCTGTCCAGCAATGTAAGAGTACCTATCAGCGTTGTTACAAAATGACGTAAGGCATTTTTGACGTATGATTTGGTACTCGATGAAGTAGGTACTTCATGCGTGCCAGTATAGTCATTCAATTCAATGACAATGCGTAGCGGTTTTTTAAATTTTTATTTTAAAGTTATTCAACCTCATAAAATTAGAGGGGATCTTGTAAGATGCCGCTGAGAGATTCTGCAAAAATACATTATGCTCGAAGCATCGATGAGGTTACATCTATGCAGCTGATTGGTTAATGCTTGCATCAGTCAAGCCCGATAGGTACTCATTGGTTCATGTTTGCATCGGTTGTGCAGCCAAGTCACGGAATGGCTGGTGAATGTTACTGATGTTACCGGCGATGTTTGGGCGATGTAGACTATTTTATTTACGAGGATCCCGAGTACGTGGGATAGAGAATCAAACGTTTCAACTCTCTTACTATTATAATACCACAGATTCGAAGGCGAAGACCTGGAATACGAGGAACGCAAGAAGATAATGGCCGCGCAGAAGAACGCATGGCTGGAGCAGCAGGTGCAGGAGCGCAAGGCTGCTGAAGAGGAGCGCAGGCAGGCTGAAGCTGCTTATATGGTAACATTAACGCTCCTTGTATCGACCCCTTCTTACGGTTCAAAAGATGTATTAGGAGGAACGCAATAAAATAATGGCCGCGCAGAAGAACGCATGGCTGGAGCAGCAGGTGCAAGAGCGCAAGGCTGCTGAAGAGGAGCGCAGGCAGGCTGAAGCTGCTTATATAGAAACATTAACGCTCCTTGTATCGACCCCTTCTTACGGTTCAAAAGATGAATTAGGAGGAACGCAATAAGATAATGGCCGCGCAGAAGAACGCATGGCTGGAGCAGCAGGTGCAAGAGCGCAAGGCTGCTGAAGAGGAGCGCAGGCAGGCTGAAGCTGCTTATATGGTAACATTAACGCTTCTTGTATCGACCCCTTCTTACGGTTCAGAAGATAGAGTAAGAGGAGTGCTAGAAGATAATGGCCGCTCAGAAGAACGTATGGTTAGAGCAGTCCAGGAGCGCAAGGCTGCTGAGGAGGAGGCAGGAGCGCAGGCAGGATGAAGCTGTTTATATGGTCACATTAACGCTTTTGGTCTTAGACCCCTTTTTACAGGAGAATATGGGTTTCCTCTCAGAGTCCATAACCCACAAATACTGCCCTCATTTCCTCACGTTATTCTTTAGACATTTTTACCATTAGCTAGTTTCCACCAAAGTTGTTAATAGAAGTTTGAACATTCTTTGATTTCCACAAATGCGTATGATAACTTCGTTATAAGATCTGTATTCTATGCCGAATGCGATATTTAGAAATTCGAACGCCGAACCTTCAATTACTAAGCAGACTAATCGCAGTCATCATCTCAGTCAGTGCAAGTTCATTTGCTGGACATAGACCTCCTGAAATGATCGCTGAAAATCATTATAGAAGATCTAAATGATGGAATTATGGGCCACCACCACAACCTAATGGACGTTGGGAAACTGAGGTATTGAAATGGTAAGCATAAACCAGGAAACTTCAGTGTCGGCAGAGCTATCACCAGATGAACGAAGGACACAGCTTTAGTGAGTGTACACTTGCTTTAGTGAGTGTACTTAGGAACCATAAGCTTGTTACATTCTTTATCTTTCTATCATTAAACGCAGCCCAGCCAAAGTAAATAGGCATTTTCTAGGCAAGCCCGCTCTAACCTAGACCTCATTATAGCTTTCCATCAGGCATAATTGCTTCATCGCGAGAATTTTCGCCACCGGGTTTATGGTGGTGAAAACCTATCTTTACCATTAATTGGGCCATTTTGTTTTCGTGTTCCAGATGGCTATCAAAGCAAGGGACGCTCGCGCTGGGGAATTGGACAAATTGGAGCGGGAGTGCAGATATCGGCTGGGCCAAGCCAATCTGCGGTACAACGAAGCTTTGGTACGTCTCGCTGATCTAGATGTGTGTGTGTTAGAAAAGAAATGATTTTATATACACTATGCACAATCTTAATATATATAAATCTCGTGTCACAATGTTTGTCCGCGATGGACTCCTAAACTACTGAACCGATTTAGTTCAAACTTCGTGAATATCTGTCATTTGGTCCAACTTAAAAGATAGAATAGTTTTTATCTCACGTGGTCGAAGTCGCGGGCATCAGCTAGTTTTGTTATAAGTATATTAGGCTCATAATTTGTAGTACTTATCTACGTGAAAACCTTACATAAGTACCTACCTAGTAAGTTTTGTAAAACAGAAGAAATAGAAGTTTCTAATTTACCGCTCGAAATGAAATTTGTACGTGAATGCCGAGTACCTACTTACGAGTAGTTATTGTATAGCTAATCTTTGGACCCAACGATACTTGGTCTACTCGCTTGGCCATCTTATGCCGGTTCCCAATATTCTATCTATCTTCCATTTGCCCTACAGGGATATCATTGCGAAATAAGCTCCATACAAGTTCTGTCCAATTTCTATCTCTAGTAACGCAAACCATAGATAGATGGAATATTGCCATAAAAATGACATACAAAACTTGCAATTGCGTACGGCCAGCAACGGCCGTTAAGTAGCTGATCCTTGAGATTGTTTGCAGGCAACTGAGAAGAGACAATTGGAGCAGATATTGAAGGAACAAGAGGAGGCCGACAACACTGCCGAGATGTACAACAACCTCACGTCCGACATGCTCACAGAGAACCCTGACGTTGCAAAAAGCGCTCTCGGGAAGAATAGGTACCTACCCATCAACTGAAGGGTTAGTGCAGGTTTTTTACAGCAGCAGCGTGGTCTTCTCCGCAGGGAGCAAGTCCCTTCGGGGGTACAGGCCTCGAGGCTTGCCTCCTTACCCGGGCGATGTGTCGCGGAGGCGCAGCGTGCCCCCGATGTCGTTCCTCTAACCCCGGTAAAGGGTTAAGGCCGCCGTCCTGGCTTGTGGCCTGTGGGTCTTGAAAAGTTTGTGGTCGTCTCGCGTCGTCATCGTCGTCTCCATCACCGTCCACCGGAGACCGCAGGAGGTCGTCCGTTTACTGGTCGATCGATAGGTGGTAGGCAGGTTTTTTGCCATCTATTTACAGTCGTTGACATGCGGCTATCAATAGATGGCGCTGGTTGTAAATGTATGGAGTTTTTCGATTCGTTTGTGCGATGCGAGTTGACTCGAAATTCATTCAAAAACCTGTACTAACCCCTCTGGTTACCACACTTCATCCTTATCAGGAATTTCCAGAATAGTATGAAAAGTTCTATATTACCTAAAGAGACTAGTACTAAAGTACTAAAGAAACGGAGAGAAAGACGAAATAGGTAGGCATATTTATATGAGAGCTCGAGGGACCTAGATCTCTTTTAGAGGTTTCTCACTAATACGAGTTTCAGAGTTAGGAAGGCAAAATGAGGGGACCTGGCAAATACTCTCAATAATAGAGGTTTCTCAAGGATTCGCCTTCAAAGAAAATTAAAGAAACTCACATTATAGCCTCAATCCCAATGCTGTTATGGCCCACAACTGGACCAGGGTCTTTATTTTTTAAGAATTAGGTTTTGTAGGCTATGAGAATGTTATGGCGTTTATCAGGTGTACAATTTCCTCACAAATTTTATCGCGTATATAAGATGTTCCGAGTTTTCACCTTACCGTTTTCAGGGCCATCGGTTTCATGTACAAGGGTATGAACCAAGAAGAGTTGAAAAAGTTCTACGCTGCACAGAAAGAGCAAATGGCTGCCGCAAAGGTATAACTACCTTACTTCTTTTTGGAACTCTTTTCTTTTCTTTTATTTGAGAATGTCAAGGACTTAAGTTATATAGCAGTGATAGCTCAGTGGTTCTGACCTCTACCTCTCATAGGTCGCGGGTTCGAATCCTGGGCACGCACTTCTGACTTTTCCGTTTTTAATAAACTAAATATCACTTGCTTAGCGGTGAAGAAAAATATCGTGAGGAAACCTGCATTCCTGAGAGTTCACAAAAATGTTCTCGACGGTGTGTGAAGCCCGCAAACCCGCACTTGGCCAGCGTGATGGGTTATGGCCAAACCCCTCTCAGTCTGAGAGGAGACCCGTGTCTAGCAGTGGGGCATAAAAAGGGGTTGACAGACAAATACATCCCGTATACCTATCTGTTTCAGGCAAAACGTGACGCTGAAGACAAAATGGAGGCGGAGTGGCAAGCGCTCAGCAAATCCATACAGCGTGAAGTCGCTCAACTTGATATTCAGGACCAGAGGAAGAGGAGGTAAGATTACGTCACTTTTATATAGCACATTACAGCAGTGCCCAGCAATAGGGATTCGGGGGGGTCGCCGATGATGGGCGCACGTACGTGTGCCTCGGCGCTGCCTCCACCACGGAATACCTAATAGTACCTAACGGTACAGAAGGCTCACTCGGCAAGATGATTTAAAAAATAGCGACTCTAGCGCTGACACAAAGCGTGCAATTCAGTTCGCAATAGCGCCTGGCCACACCTACGGAAAGATCACGCATCAAACGCAATGTTGTGGTCTCTTTCTATCGCGTAACTTTATCGCATTCAACGTACTAGGGCTACCTCGTCATCGGGCGCACGCAGCGCGTGAAATAGACCGTACCCGAACTAACGCGAGCAAAGTATCCGGCGCGTGCCGGCCGCCTGAAATTAGTACGTCGAGATGCCTACCTGTAGTTTCTCGATCACGTGATAAGTGGAACTGGCCTGCCTCGGCCCACAGGCAGAAACTCATTCGTAATGGCGGCACCACCACCACCTATAGCAAAAAAATAATAATAGCAAATATGCTTATCTGATCCGACAAATAACCAAGTGTGGTGCCGCCATAACATTTTCGTAGATTTTCTTCGTGACGGGATTTTCGTCACGCAAAAAATTCATTTTCTACACGCGCACTTCACTCCGAAAAGTTTGTTCCTAAAATCCGTGAATAAACTGACTAAGTAAGTACTCATTTTTTTTTAGGGAGATCGCGCGTCAACTCATGGAAGAAAATCAACTCATGGCGTTACAACAGAAGGAGAAGGAGAAATATTTCCGTCACGTTGTCTACAACAACACTCCTACAGACGAATACTACGCTCAATTCAATACTACTACTAGATAATCACGCCGCGAGTATAGCAAACTGTCGCAGATAGTTACCATGCGATTAAAGGCTGATTTTTCAATCGCCAGATACCTAATCGTTAACTGAAAAATAATTGACGTTTTGACAGATTTTTTATGGCATATTATGTTTCGTTAAATTTTTCCCCTGTGGCCATGCTTATGCCACTATTTTGTCCGCTTTCAGAGGACAAAATCGGGAGAATACGATTTTATCCCCTGCCCATGCTAGAGCTAGGGGTGCTGATGTCAATTTACGTTGCATACATGGGACAAGTGTGACACAGATCTCCGTTGCGTACGAGGGACCAAGTACCCTTACCTTTCTACAAACTCTTTGATTAATTACAAACCAGTAAATTTTTAGCGTTTTTGCGTATCACAAAAATTGCGGGCGTAGATTTTCAGTTTCTAAATAAACACTTGCTAATCACGATTTTTGAAATGTATTCGAAAAATAACAAAATAAAATGTATCAAAGAATTTTGTATTTTATTTCAATACAAGTTGCCGTTGTCGCTCCATCACTTATTTCAACTTAACTGTACCTCATTCAGACCTACCTAGGTATAAATATTTGAAAAATTAAACAAAGTTGTGAGATAAAATAAATAATTTATTAGCGGAATTCCATTCCTTTGCAGAATATCACAATAATTGCATGAAGGTACATCGAGATTTTTATAATTTCTCTTTAGTTTGGTAAATCCTCCATCAACAGTTAATCGCACACCGCAGCATTAAGCAAAAAGGACACAATACGAAATGCCGTTACGAGGTTACTGAACTGAAATAATTCAAAATTTCAGCAGGTTTTTAAAGCACACCACACAAAAATGTTTACAAACATTAGTAAGTATAACCGTTTTCTAAGCAACATTTGATCACAATGTTAGAAACGTTTCAAGAGTGAAGTTAGTAAACATTTTACAACAAAATTGTTATTGATTTTCTTAAATTACATTGTATGTAATGTTGTCCACTATTTATATTTATATTTATTTGTTTTCTTACGCTTATTTATTTATTTTCTTTTAAATTCCAATGCTTCCGTTTTCGTGTAGAGGCCTCAGAACGTAAGTCTAAACCGAGAGCCGATTCCATACTTTCAATGTTATTAATGTTTCTAAACATTTCCTATCAGTGTAGGAGCAATCAAAACATCTAATAATTCCTTTATATGTAACCATTCCTAAATCCTAACATTTGAAGATATTTGTAAATATTTTAAACCACGAGTGTGGCAGCACCATTACGAGGTTCAAATGAAAATTCGCCTTGAGAACGTTCAGCCAATTATTCCAACAAAACATGAAAGTAAAAATTGCTTGCGGCGATGTGCGATTAATTGTACATAATATAATATTCATCATAACAAATAAAAACATAAAATTAGCCAGTTCGAACATAAGGAATTTTTAACTGTCTATTTATTACTATGTTATACACAAAATAGATTTTTTGCCCCTAATTATATTTTGGCACTAAGATTTATAAATTGAGATCAATATACTCGTAGTTAATTTCAAGTTACATAATAAGTACTTAAGTATTTTTCGACTAGGTCCATTTTTACTCTGTATTCTTAAATACTGTTGAGATACTGTTGAGGTTGAGGATACTGTTAACTTTATCAGACAACAATAAAAAAAAACTAAAAGTTAAACAAAATGAAAATAATAATTAAAGAATACATAATAAATAATTTCATTATTATTGTAAATTATAATAAAAAATATGTTTACTCCAATATCAGTACAAAAAATATATAAAAACACAAGCTGACCGGGCAAACTTTGTTTTGCCACGTAGATGTATAAAAAAATCTTAAGACCTAAAAAAGCTTATAAGCTCAGACCTACCGAACGGTGACAAAAAAAAACATAAAAATCAGTCAATCCGTTTTGGAAAAGTTTGGTTACATACGATACATTTTTAATGTTTTTTTTAATCATCACTTCAGTAGGTATAGGTACATACGTATGTCGGTTAATTTTTTTTAACAACGTAATACTGACAGAGTCGCATGTCATTAGCGAATACCCCCTAAAACCTAACCCCTACCTCCCTAGGTAATAAACCCCTAAAACCCCTCTCGTTAATAACATGCCCCAAAAAATTTGTTTACGCCAATTGCCCGCTCAATTGTTCTGTTCTTTTGTATTGAATTGTGCGAAAGACAGACACCTATAAGATAACTAGGTCATTAACAAAACAGTATATAATATCAAAACCTTAGATGATTAAACACACCCCTTGCCTTATTTATAAACTTTGTTCAGTATTTGTTTAGTTATAAACAATGGTTCGACTACCTCTTTCAAGAGTCAAAGAACAATGGTGTGGGCCCATACATTGGTTACGCTAATGCAACATGAATGCAACTATAAATGAAAAAATTTTGATTGGGCCTGCAAGCCTGAACTCAATGCTAAAAGATTTTTCTCACAATAAAAGTGGAGAAAAATTAATATTTATTTTCAAAATATTGTATCAACAACAGCGACCTCCGCCATGAAGCTTCAGAGAGCATAGACAATTCACAATACACTATATACTCTTTGATATACTTGCCACCAAAGAGGTAATATAGTTCAATGCTTGCCACCTTTTCCAGAATTTGTCACTGTTAACATTCTAGCTGTCGGATAGTGTTGCGAGATGCCGGAACTAAAAAACTCCAATCGACTGAAAGGAAAATCTAATTGATATTGAACAAATCAATATTGAATTACAAGGGTATTTCGAAAACGGTAAACTACCAAGACAAAATGCTCTATGCTCAAAATAATCGGTTGGAATAGATTTCAGTAATAATAATTAATAGGTGTAGTTTTCTGTCAAATAATCATAAATCTTCAAACAGCTTATTTAAGTGAGACTGGCTCACACGGAAAAATAATATTGTTTCACTCCAACGCAGTGGAAAACCCTAAAATAATTTAATCTTTTTATATTATTTGAGTAAAATAAAATGCAAAAAAATGAACAATTGAAATCGATACAGTTATTGTTGTATATTCTACATTCTGATCTAAGAATTAACGTAGTACCTGAAAGTAGGTTGTTCTTTATTATCTTATTGTATTACATGTTGTTCTCGTACAAAAGTGGACCGATCGTCAAAAAGATTGAATATAAAAGTGGAAAAGTTTGGCAACCGGCAACACTAGCTGTCAGGAATGTGGAAACGGAACCTATCAGTAATCAATTAAATTTCTTTAAATATTTTATTTTTTGACCCGTCCTTTACAATAACTGGTGATACCTTGGAAAAATTCAGGTATAAGGGTGCGGCTCACAAAAAGTGTACCATAACACACGGGATAATGTAACACACAGTAACACACTGGAAATGCGTAACACACTGGAATTAGAGTTAAGGTTAGTACACATATTAAGAAAAAAATACGTAATGGGATTAAAAAAAAATTGTGTTATACTCATAATAAATCATTGAATCATATTATCTATATCTAATTATCTATAAAACAGTGAGGCATTTTCGTTGTTTCATGTCCATAACACCAAAACTATACAAGTCGTAAAGGTCTAAAATTTAGTACTTAAGTTGATTCAGCCCCTTGATTGTGTAAGAAAAACGTATTCACCGGTATCGTAATCGTTTAGAAACTTTGCCTGCTGATTGGTTCGCTGATTTACTTCAGCCAATAGGGGGGCAGAATTAACAAGCGATCACGATAACGATGAATACGTTTTCTTAGGCAATCAGACCTCAGGTCATGAATTCGTATTAGACAAGACGGGGATTTCAATGGAAATTCAACTTTTAAATTGAAAATAACCTAACACCTCCCCCTCCTCGTGGGGGGTGTTATTTTCGTTACGGAATTTCTGGATTCGGTCTCCACGCTCAAGGCCCGCGATAGAAGCTATGCAATAGCTTAAAAAATTGCAGCAAGCATAAAGAAGGAATCTATCAGATCATATCAATTGTGAAAGAATTCATTCCAAAGACTTAGTTCAAAAATTTCCGTTCTTTAAAATTTAGATTTCGAAAATGTATGTACCTACGTAATATATAGGGGAAAGGTGTACAAGTTGATCCCATGAGGTAAGATGATCATTTTCGATTGCACACAAACGGCTAACGACATCTAGTTGAATTCTTTAGCAAAATGTTGCCACGCATGCCTACTGACATCAGTTCATTAGCTATGGCGGAATGAGCCACGCGTTGGTTTTTAAGAAAATATAAATTATGTTCAGTTAATATAAAGTAAGATTGTCTTTAATCTTATGTTACTTTTATAAAATAGTGTGAAATACAATGACTCTTGTTTTTACGGCTTTGTAATACGCTTAACTTTGGTTTTCGGAGAGCATGGAAATAGTGGCGTGGCTAAATTTTATGCTACTCGACTGTCAATAAAAAAGTAGACTTTGAGGCAAGATGATTCCCCTCCTTGTTTACAAGATGATCCCCGGGGATCATCTTGTACCATGACTTTTACGAATTGCGTATAGCTTATTTCTCTTTGACTGCGTATCTACCTATCTTTTTTTTAAGTTTCTAAAAATGTCCTTGATTGCTCTTTTGTATGTATATAAAGTTATTAAATATTTTTTCCAGCTTTTTAGTCAAAGATGCCTCCTAAATAAGAGTTAATTATAAAACCACAAGAGCATCAATGACAGCTGCTCTAGATGCTGTGGAATGGAAAAATGGAATGGCTTTTAAAAAAAGCAAATAAACGATTTTCAGTCCCGCCCGAACCAAATAAATTACAACATAATTAACTGTTGATTTTGTTGAGTTTTTAAGCCAGACCACACATTATATTGTATCCTATCCTATACTACTCTTACTAATATATAATCGCCAAAGTTTGTAAGTATGGATGGATGGATGGATGGATCTTTTTGACTCTTTCAGGCCGCAACTACTAAACCGATTTTTTGGCTGAAATTTTGAATACAAATAGCTTATAACCCAGATTAACACATAGGCTACTTTTTATCCCGGAAAAATCCATCATTCCCACGGGATTAGCGAAAAACCGGAATTCACGCGTGCGGAGCCGCGGGCAACAGCTAGTTTTAAATGAATGACGTTTTATAATTTTAGTACAATTTTTATTTCGCTTTTTTTTGTCGAAAAAATATAAGAAAGGGGTAAGATGATCATTGGAATCAGGTTACCCCAACCTTAGGAATCATCTTAACTACCGGGGTGTTTAAGATGATTATTTAGCAGGGTTTCAAAAAAAATTTTTTTTTGAATATGAAAACTTATTAGAATCAATATTCTGAGTATGACAAAAGTAAGATAGATACATGTGGCAGTAGTAAGTGCTATTCTCTTTGTTTAACATGGTAAAATGCATAGCCTACGTCGATTCTTGCTTAAGGGGATCATCTCGTAAACCTTTCCCCTACGACATAGACTTAGAAGTGCAAAGTAAGAGCTCGATAATTATTTTTAGTAGGAACTCTTTAATTCTTCTAATGAACACTAAGCTTTATATTTTTCGTGTGCGTGACGTCACACAATCTCGTAACACACGTAACGCGAAGGAACAAACATGCGTGAAATAGTAACCTCAAAGTCATGTAGCAACTTCAAATGCAATATAATTTAGTAAACAACTACATTATTCTGTTCTATTTAGTAGTAACTTTCAGTCGATAGACTTCAAATAAAATATATCATTACTTATCATGAAAAATTACTTGCAGAAAGTCAAGAAAATTAAATGACGAAATCTTAACACACACAGAGTAGCGCTTCTTATAAGCAAACTAAGAGGGCTGTCAGCTGTCACTGCCGTTAAAATTTGATGCATGTAATGAAGCTCACACAAAAAAAATACGTGAAGAGTTTGTATTCATCATAAAAAAGAAGATACATACTATCTAACTGATTAGTAACACACGAGAAATAAAATAGGGACACTTTTTAAATCCAATTTTTTTTTACTTCATCTGTAATAATATCGGTTTTATAAGCATTCTTCGTAAATTCATTTCATTGCCTTTGTATATTAAATTCGATGGCTCTATAAATATAGTCTAAATGATGAAAAATGAATTTAATGATTGTTAAAATGGGGTTGGGACACTTGTCTTTTCTATAGAACTAAAAATTATGCCTTACTGGTCGCACATATTTTGTTATCATTTAAAATGTTTTAAACACTGCATTAGCCTGATACTATAATACGTTAATTTAAGCATGTAAATAAACTACCAAAACTTTTCTAAGATAAATGACAATGACCTTTTTACTTATTCAAAGGTAGCACCGCAAAATATTTGGTAAAAGTACAGTTTTTGTGAGCCGCACCCATTTACTAGAATCGTCTTGTAATAAATGTTACATCTAGACGCTAAACTTTATTTGTGTACATTTCTGCCAATGTCCTTTCTAATCACAAATCAAAGAAGGCTGTGTTTGTAATAATAACAGAAATAAAGACTTGATTTTAAAAAGGGACAATGGGCTTATCTGACTACGTAAACCTTTTTTCATACAAGCAAAAAGTAGCGCCATATAATAATGATTATGAACCTGAAGATGCGGCAGCTAGTACGAACTTTTGCTTTAACGCTATACGAGTATAAAAAATAATAATAAGGTAAATATTATTTACCAGTATAATAAATATGGAATGCAATAGAATCCTAGGTTTCATGTCATTATTCAGTTTCATGACGCGTCACTCCACGTTTCATGACGTTCAAGGGTTTCATGACGTGTCACCCCCTGTTTCATGACGTTCGAGAGTTTCATGACGCGTCACCTCACTTCTCCCTATGCCTGTGACCGATGAGGCCTTTGCTATTGAGGTTCATAATGGAGTCTGCGATGATCTTGGCGGTCCTGCGCAGGTAGCCGCCGCTCGTGAGCATCACTACCGGGATGGATTGCTCCTTGCATATCTCGAACACGAACTCTTATATTAAATTTCTCGAACATTTCACATTATTTTGTCACCTACCCGGAAAACTTGTAGTTTTCGAGCGGAGCCGCGAGCAATAGCTAGTATAAACACGTTTGCTATAACGCTATACGAGTATAAAAAATAATAATAAGGTAAATATTATTTACCAGTATAATAAATATGGAATGCAATAGAATCCTAGGTTTCATGTCATTATTCAGTTTCATGACGCGTCACTCCACGTTTCATGACGTTCAAGGGTTTCATGACGTGTCACCCCCTGTTTCATGACGTTCGAGAGTTTCATGACGCGTCACCTCACTTCTTATGCCTGTGACCGATGAGGCCTTTGCTCTTGAGGTTCATAATGGAGTCTGCGATGATCTTGGCGGTTCTGCGCAGGTAGCCGCCACTCGTGAGCATCACCACCGGGATGGACTGCTCCTTGCATATCTCGAACACGAACTCATCGCGTTTTATTATACCCTGGAAAAGATTAGTATGACCTGCATTATAACAAGTTTTTATTTAAAAAATATTTGTAATAAATATTTGTAATCAATGAGAGGATGGGAAAGATGTGACGTATTTTTTGATCAAATCAATCAGAAAAATTGATCCTTTATATGTTTAATCAATGTAAATAATCGAACAAGCTGTTTCGGAGAAGTTTGCTACAAACACAAGAATTTTAGAAATAAGAAAATTTTGCGAACTGCTAGTTTTAAGAATTTGCGAATGGCTTCAAACATATCAGTTGAAAGCTTGCTCGTTTCGTCATAATTTGAATCTTTGCTATTCAAACATTGATAACAAAAATATAATTGCCCTGAATATTGAATATAACAAACACTTACAACTTCGCTGATCCTCATGTGCCCCAGTGGGTCGGAGTCGAGTATGTCAGTACCGGCGTTGTACACCAAAATGTCTGGCTTGAACTCTGTGAGAGCAGCTTTCAAATTCCTGCAGCATACAAAGTTTTGATTAGCCCAAAAGAGCATATATCTCAGATCACTCAAACACAGGAGATATCGTATATGCTATATTTTGTTCGGGACCAACTGTCTCCTTGTCCCTTCCACTAATTTCACTACGCCATTGACAAAAACAATTAGTATAGCACACATACACATTTCTTCACGCCTACTAGAATAAAGTTTTCAAACACCAATGCAATAAAAATAGCACACATTTAAAAAAAGAGGCGTGGTTTCATCCTGTATCTACAAGGGCATAGTACACACACATTGACAACTAGAGATGAAAAATGGAGTTGTCGATAAATAAATCGATTCGAAATTAGATTGCGTAGAATGGTTGTTCAAATAAGAAACACACATAAATAATATTTTCTCATATTTTTTTTACAGATACGAGTGTATAAATAATATTATTAACATAAACAAAAAAAATATTTTTCCTTAGATTCCTCGTTCTTTAAACGCGTTACAAACGTTAATCGTCAGTGCATTTCCTAGACCAGCGCGCTCCACCTTAGAATAGAATAGAAAAATTCTTTATTTCATATAGGCCTAACATACAAAGGCACTTATGACACGTCGTTTTGTTTTACATGGTCACTTTATGGTGATAACCATTCACGACCTAAAACTAAGTTTACGAGGGTTCCAAACGCGCCCTGCCGCTGAGAAGACTGAGAAGAAGCCCACAACAAACTCAGCCTTAAACTGTATTAGTACTTTCTATCAGGTGTGATCACAGTGAAATGCTAGCCTACATAGTTAAGAAAATATTACTGGCCGGTAAAATGTAAGTATTTATTTAGAACTTGCCGCTTGGAGAGTTTAGGTGTTGCGTTTTTTGTTAGATAATGGAGTCTTACATCCATATATTTTTCCATAACTGCTTTAGTCAGCATTATCAAATGATTATTCATTGGTGATTGATCGTATTGGTGAAAATTTATTTCTGCAAATAGATTCATTCCTGTGAAATGTGGTAAAGATTTGGCCAAAAGTTCTTGTCGCAAATATTTTGAGGACACTGTTAATTTTTCATAAGGTAGAATGGAAGATTTTATAATTACTTCCATCCACTTACATATACTCACAACATCATTGGATGGAAATATGAGACCACCTTTATCTTTAAGTTGTATAAATCTCAGATGTTTATCATGTACTGATTCTGCAATCAAAGCGCCGCAGCACGTCTCACATTTTAATGTTTTTATCAAACGTTGCACTACAAATCCCGCAATATAAGATATTACCTGGCTACCAAATTCGGAAATATCTTGTACAAGTATGTTTATTTCTTCGTCAAATATGGCTTGTTCATACAAAAACGCAGTTTCATCTACATCATTGGTTTCGTCCAACTTACAAGTTACAAGGTTGAATCGAACGAACTTAGATGGGAATTACATTGTTTCATAATGGAAACTAAGGCTACTAATAAACTAATTTGAAAATAGTCACAATTCGAAAAACTAGTTCCTATTCATAAAAATAAATTTTGTATTCCATTTGTATAATAAGATTAATAAGTTATAATAATTAAATTTAATATCTTATTCTTCAATTGGCGTACAAGAGCATTACCATTTTATGTCGCGTCGGATAGTCGACTATCGACAATATACAAGGCGAAACCATGTCAGGTCGCATCTCTACTTCACGGATGCATGCAGCGGCTGTAACCATTGCTCGTTTTCGCAGCTAATTCGTTGATTTATTTGTACTAAGCGCGCAATGGTTTTTGTTTGTATTAAAAATGTTGACTTAGCGTTGACAAAATTGTCAAGCAAATAGATTTGCTGATTTTTAATAAAAACCTCACAAAAATAATAATATTCTGGTACTAACGTATGAAATGATATACCATCTCTGGAGTAATTCACTTTGGTGCTCTTATTTTTACATACAACTACCGAACAATGAGGCATTTTCCCAAAATCGATGAATCTTTGATTTACCTTATACAACCTAAGGGGACTCGCGACTGACGGCTAAAAGTCATAACAAGCTCCTTTGTAGCATGATGCGTTCGCACCGGCCACGCCTCCTTTCGATATCTCCTGTGTTTGAGTGATCTGAGGCATATATTATGTAAACTACAGTAAAAATATCAGATAGATTGGTCTTATGTGTCGTTTTCTAGATTTACTACAATAGGGGCATTTCACGTGAAGCGGACAGGAAAAAAAAAGTGAGGTTCTGAAAATCGATCATATTCGGTCCATTTATACTTCTAGTAGGTACGGATGTCAACACAAAATATTTTTTTTGTATAATGTATATTTCACAAGTTATGGGTTTCTAAAGAATTGAAGTAATTGTAATATGCATTTTAAGAAAGTAGTTTTTCGAATTTAACAAATTTACAATAAAATATTTAACGTAGCGATTCATATTGGAAAAATACTGCTCTTTTTAACAATAAAGTAAAATTTAAAAAAATATTTTTTTTTCTTGTCCAAAACCGGAAGTTAACTTTTCAAACCTGAATTTCAGTCACTTCGACCAATTTTTTTTTAATTTTTTTATTTCAAAATATAGCTTAAAGTGTCTTAAAAATATCCTAGAAAATTTATAGTGGGATCTCTATTAGTTTAGGAGTTAGAATGATTAATGTACATTAGGGTGGTTCGCGCTTGTATGGAGATTTTTTTTTTTTGAGATTTTCTTTAGGGCTGGGTATGGAAAAGATGCTGCAAGAGGCGACAATTATAAACTTATGGGAGTCTTATGATATTTTAAGTGTAAGTACTGACCCAAGAACGATGAATATTTAAAAAATCGCCTGAATTTAGGGGTTATTCCGAACGTAATTTAAAAAAAAATATTGACCCTATAACACGTTTTATTAATTTATAATAAACTTTAGATTAAGACTATTCTAACAAATATAAAAAAAAAACTTAATGAAAAAGGTACATTTTTAATTTTTTTTATTAACATTGGCATGACACGATGTGACTCAAATTTATTTCTTACTCAACTTTCATGCCTTTCTGGTTAATTAAATGCAGAACAGGGCTATTAGCTATTTATTATAACTATAAAATATTCTTTAAAAAAAGTCAGAAAAAATCAAAAATCGAAGAATATTACTATTAAGGTTTAATTGAATTATACTATTTACTTGTTCGATAGAAAAACATTTATTAATCAGAAAATGAGATGGTTATAACAATATACCTTGCTTCATACACTTTTCGTTTTTTTTTAATAGTTTAGCTCAAATTTCTATCCAGTCTTGCTGTGTTGGAGCAAATTATGATTAAAAACGTATGCAAAGTTTGTGAAGCAAGGTATATTGATATAGTCATCCCATTTTCTGTTAAATAAAAGTTTTTCTATCGAATAATTAAATATAAATGAATTATTTTAATTTTAAGATTTTTTTAATATTTGTTATTATCTAAATCCGTTATTTGCATATTTCTATATTAGTACTAGTCTTAATCTTATCTTAATCTTAAGTTTATATAATACTAGCAGTGCCCGCGAACTCCGTTCCGCTTGAGAAATATTTTTGTCCCGGCCCGTTTGTCCTGCTTAAGGCCTGGTTTCCACCAAAGCGGTGCAAAGCAGACCTGTGTTTAAGTAACCAATCAGATTGCATCATTTCGACATCTCATCCTTAACTCTACGTTTTAGTTAGAAAACGTTTGTATGGAAAAAAGAAAAGGGCTGTTAAGGGATGTTCCGTTTTTTTGTTATCAACTTTTAAACCTTCCTTAGACCTCCAGGATCATTTTAAAACTAAGATAAGATAAATCCGTTCAGCCGTTCTCGAGTTTTAGCGAGACTAACGAAAAGCAATTCATTTTTATTACTATATATTATAGGTATAGCTATATAATTTATATAGAGATAATAAATTAATTATTTATTATAAATTAATATTTATATTAATAATATTAATTATTTATTTAATTAATATTATTGATGATTAAACGAACTTACCTGTAAGTGAAGTTCTATCACAATTATGTGAATACATTTTATTCGAAAATAATAATAAACACAATCAGGGTACACTTTCATTGTACTGGCAATTTCGCACTTTTATCTATTTTGTTTTTTAAAACTGACCACCCTGATGGACACGCTGTCCCAGCCTACGTCCGTGCCAAGCTTCATTCTTTAGAGAATATTTAACAAAATTTTCGTATTATACTCATGGGTTTTGGGTATGGGAGGGACCTTATATTATTATTTTCGAATAAAATGTATTCACATAATTGTGATAGAACTTCACTTACAGGTAAGTTCGTTTAATCATCAATTATATTTCATACATTTTATTCTTCAATAATAATAAACACAATCAGGGTAGATGTTTAGAGATGAAAATTTTTGTTAAATTATGGACATTAACAGATAGTAAATTGTTTCCTATTATAATAGGAAATAGGTCATCTTTATACCACAGAAGTATTTAATTAACACAATCTTTTCGTTCAATTCCTGGATCAATAAACCAGTCACATTACAAATAGGTTTAATTTATATTTAGATAGATTATAATGATTAATGATTAGAGAGCAAAAGAGCTATTGCGACAGAAGCATCATCGCTCAATAAGAGGTTATAAAACTTAGGTAACGTCCGTAATGGTTGTTACCAGCAGACTGCTTTTCTGATGAGGTCAAGCAACAAACTACGTGCTCGCCGAGGAAGTGTTGCGTACTTGGTGCTGAGTACACTGAAACGCAGACCTCTCTCGTGAGAGATTATATTCCTCGGCAGACACGTTCTCACGGTGGTCTGCCTGCAGGCGACCTTATGAGGTCGCTTCAACATTATCAGGAGGTTGCCTATTATATATCTTGGTCTAAGATTTTGTAAACGACATATCGATTTGTTTTTCAAAGCTGTGGCAAATTTTTATACTTTCTCTTCAGTTTTGATTATGGTATAATTAAAACTGGTTCGCGCTGAGTAGTAGCTGGCGTTGTATAAACTCAATAATTCCCTTGAATTATATAAAAACAATAATACTAACTTTAACTAATGCTAATGTTTTCATTCTGTGCTGTGTCTACTGCCTAAAGCTAAAAAAGTTACAAGATCAGCAAAGCAAAGTTACGGAATGAATAAACTCTTATTAAGGCCCATTGAGCAATGTGTTAGCATACTATATTGTGTGCTACTATGTGGTGTTTGATGTTAATTTATCTATTCATTTTCGCAATATAATATATATATATATATATTTTTTTTTTTTTTTTTTTTTTTTGACCCAAAATCATCAGCAGAAATTAAACTCAATGCCGAATGATAACAAGTAATCGTACCATATGCTACGTCGTTAACAAGTTGTTCTGTTGGAAATTACGAGGTTGACTTATAATGTACGGATTGTACGGATCTCAGTCGTTATTAAAGCAGTATTGCCACAAAACTTTGTAAATAACACAAAATTTTTGAAACATATAGATTATTAAAAATTCCAACAAAATGTCCTTTTTTTTTTTTTTTTTTTTTTTAATGCCTTCAGAGAACTTCCTCCAGTAATTCCTATGAATTGTGGTTCTCTAGGGAAAGACCATATTTATTTATTTATCATCAATAAATGTACTATAAGAAGTAAGTCTTTTGACACCTTATGTAAAAGAAGAAAATCCAAAGTTGTAAAGGTCCTTAGACGATGTATGTCTAAAGCATTGTCTATAATAGTATTTTTAAGCATTCTACCTCTAGAAGAATGTATAGAAGAGCAAAGGTAAGCTTGGTGTTCCAAAATGTTCAGAATGCGTCTGTTTCTAAGACGTCTGGGTTCATATTGATTACATTTCGCATTATTGCAAGAAGCGATAAATTCAATAACTGGATTGAACTCTTTGAATAACTTTGAAGTATATAATTTTACAGCGGTAGCTTAATCCCATTAACTGGATGTAACTCTTGGTCAGCTTTTGATTATCTTTAATTTCCATATAAGAAACAATTAACCCAATCGTTTAAATGAGGATATTTGATATCCTCTATGCAACTGATGTAAATCATGTGTATCAAAATAGATGTATCGAAAAATATGGCCATCAACTCTGTAAAGAGGTATTTCGATTCATCTTAACGTTAATTATTACAAAAACAAAAATCCCTCTAATGAAAAGAATTAGTCTTCATCTAGACCGGGAAATCGTGTGGATCACTAGTTCAACCTTTTAGGTTTAAGGGAGTTAGATGACTTAAAAAATGTTTTGTAACCACTGGCCATCTGATAGGATAACCGATGATGGACGAACAGCTGCGTCTAAAGTCTAATTTTTCTTACGGGCTACATTTTTTGTTTCTACAGACGTTCTGTGTAACCCCATCCATACCTAATAGCTGGAGAAGTGGACTTTAGGACTTTTAATCGGAATTAAGCTTAACTCTTAGATGATACAACGAGTTAAGCGTATAAATTTTTTTTTTTTTTTTTTACAGAATTTGAATTGTTACATAATTCACGTCATAGTTTGCGGTTGGGTAACGATACTGCCATATCGTCAGAAATTAAAATAAAACCAGGAAACTGAGCATGTTTTGAGGGTAGTAAATAACTTTAACACTCTAACACCTAACAAATCTTCATGAAAAAACCGCGGTAAGTATCTGAGATGAGTCACAACTTCTTTATGTATTTTACCAAGGATGAATCGGTACTTTAAAATAAGATTCTTCAGTTCATAGGCATAAAACCCTTTTTAAGTATTCGCTTGTAAGCTGTTCTATGAACTATCAATTTCAAAGGATTTTGAACTACAAGTTCATTCAACGCCTTTAAATTTAGAATGTATCTTTTACCACGTAAGATTTTGAGGTTAGACACATCTTAACTATAATCGAACATGCAGTGACTCACTCCCACATTATCTCACCCAAAAAAGAAATGTCGATTGTCAAAGACATTTGTCGTTTTTTCTTTGTTGTGAACGTGTAAGACGGTACACTGTGTTAGTGTACGATTTTTAAAATGGTATTATGTAATAATAATTTTTTGGAGCTAGTTCCTTAATTTGTTCAATTCATTAAAATATTTTATTGAATGTACGTACATTTGTACACCTAGTGAAAGTAAAAAAATAGTCTTCACTTATTATAACTCCCGAAATTCTAGATCATGTTATAGATCGTGACGGATTCCTTGTCAGTGATATGTAACCAATAAACTTCAAAATGTTGAAGACAACTGGCATATAGGTACCTTAATGTCTAGCGTCGTCGATGAACCTGGTGGAGACTCGCTGCCACGTCGCATCTTCCTCGCGGCTGATCGCCAATACTCAAGTGTGTCACGCCCCCCCTGCTGGCCGAGCCGTAACGAGAGGGGGCCAGCTAGTTTCTCGAGAAACGAGATTGCGCTGTCCCAGCGGTGGGTGTCGATAGCAAAGTCGCCCGCCGCGCCCTGCTGGTTTCTTTATTTACAACACCTGACGATCAGTAACCATTGAAACTAGTATAATGCCCGAAACTATTTCTCCGAAAAAACATCTGGTCCCGTTCGTGAACTTTATTTACTTGTCATTTGTCGAAACAAAATGTTATTTGTCAATACTTAAGCTTCTTCTCAGTTCAGGACGCGTTGTGGTTTAAGATTTTTATTAGTTTTAGAAAGAATTTAACAATTCACTTCAATGAAACTTTCAGACTAATGGTACATTATACATAATATTGTTAACTTATTGAGTTTTGAGCTAATAGTTAAATTATCATCCCATTACACAATCTGAACATTAATTTTCGAAAGTAAGTAAAATTATTTTCCACCACAAAATCTAAACATTATTGTTGTAGGTACATAGTTAGAAAA
Source organism: Coenonympha glycerion (assembly GCA_963855885.1). NCBI lineage: Eukaryota > Metazoa > Arthropoda > Insecta > Lepidoptera > Nymphalidae > Coenonympha > Coenonympha glycerion. The sequence goes on along the minus strand of OY979648.1, from coordinate 5,920,176 downwards.
GTTCGACGCGTTGGTACCCTCGTGGAATTAGTTTTTAAGTCGTGAAATAGTTATCACTGATAAAAGGCTATAACGTTTAACTGGCTATTCATAAGCCAGGCAAGTATATCAAATAAACTATTTGATTCTTTGCAATGAAGGTCGGCTAGAATTTTACAACTGTCGGGACTAACCATTAATATAGTTCTTGTGACTGAGCGCCGATAGCAATTCGGGATCAAAGTCCGGGAGGTCATGCGGAGCCACTTGTAGTGAAGCCGAGAACAGCGCCACACCGACATCGTCCCCCGTTGGTATCCGCAAAGTCCTTTGAGGTATTTTTAAAATCCTTCGTGTTGACCCGCAGTCAACCTCCAGGAGCATTGACGCATCATGCTATGCTTTCGTGGTATCCTCAACGTGATACCCTCCAAGCTAGCTTAGAGATGCCTGGACTATTTCGCGCATCATGCTATACTTTCGTGATAACCTCAATGTGATACCCTCCAAGTTAGCTTAGAGATGCCTTAGGATTTCAATTTTTGGACACACTTTCGTCGGCATTGATATTTGAGTTGATGTGATATCTGGGAAAAAAGGTTAATTTTCACTTACCCTCTTTCCTCGGAGTCTGACGAAGATGAATGCACAATTATATGTTTTGATTTGATTTTATTTTTGTTATAATAATAAATTTTACTAGCGTCTAAGCATTATCAGTATAGAAAATTAAGCAAGTTTTAACACTGAACACTTATTTTTTTTTTTTTTTTTGAACCTAAATTAACAAAAACGAGACGTGTTTTTGTAGTCGAGTGCTCATTGCCGCGCACAATAAAAGAATGAAGCTTGGCACGGACGTAGGCTGGGACAGCGTGTCCATCAGGGTGGTCAGTTTTAAAAAACAAAATAGATAAAAGTGCGAAATTGCCAGTACAATGAAAGTGTACCCTGATTGTGTTTATTATTATTGAAGAATAAAATGTATGAAATATAATTAATATTTATAATTATTAATTGATAAAACCTGTTATAGAGTCAATTTTTTTTTTTAAATTACGTTCGGAATAACCTTAGGGGTTATTCAGGCGATTTTTAAATATTCATCGTTCTTGGGTCAGTTCTTACACTTAAAATATCACAAGACTTCCATAAGTTTTTAATTGTCGCCTCTTGGAGCATCTTTTCCACACCCAGCCCTAATGAAAATCTCAAAAAAACAAAAACTCCATACAAGCACGAACCACCCTAATGTACATTAATCATTCTAACTCCTAAACTAATAGAGATCCCACTATGAATTTTCTAGGGTATTTTTAAGAAACTTTTAGCTATATTTTGAAATAAAAAAATTAAAAATAAAATTGGTCGAAGTGACTGAAATTCAGGTTTGAAAAGTTTACTTCCGGTTTTGTACAAGAAAAAAAAAATATTTTTTTAAATTTTACTTTATTGTTAAAAAGAGCAGTATTTTTCCAATATGAATCGCTACGTTAAATATTTTATTGTAAATTTGTTAAATTCGAAAAACTACTTTCTTAAAATGCATATTACAATTACTTCAATTCTTTAGAAACCCATAACTTGTGAAATATACATACAAAAAAAATATTTTGTGTTGACATCCGTACCTACTAGAAGTATAAATGGACCGAATATGATCGATTTTCAGAACCTCACTTTTTTTTCCCTGTCCGCTTCACGTGAAATGCCCCAATATGCACATCGGACATATTTTAATGAAGATACGAGAAGCCAAATATTACATTATTTTGTATGTATCAAAGGGTTGGATATAAAGAGTCTACTGGTGGAATCAGTCTACTTATCTAGGTGATTTTGTGCTAATTGCTAAAAGCCTTTTCTTATTCCTTGTCTACAACATTAAAGGAATGGTGTATGATAGGACTCACTTCCTCAGCTTGAGCATGTACTCCAGGTCCTCGACCTTGTTGCCCAGCTCGACCTTGCGTCGTATGGCGCGCTTGGCCTCCTCGTCCTTGGGGTAGATGTGGCGGTTGTACATGTCCATGATGTACACCTCCGGCACTCCAAGGAAGTCGCGCTGGTAGCCGTTTCCCTGAAACACATACAACTTCCACATGTGTGCTTTGTTCATAAGATATTTGTGTATTTGAGGTGAGCTTAGGACTTGTTGAAACTTAAAAATAATAGCTTGTTAACAGGGACATTTGTAGACAACTTGATAAACTCACTTGAACCTATAAATCAGCCCTAGTTTACCTTTTACGATAGCACTCACTTGATGCGCATCCAAGTCGACGATCATCGCGTTCTGCACCGTGCAGTGCACGAGCAGGCTCTTGATGAGCAGCGTGATGTCCGCGTAGGGGCAGAACCCGCCGCCCCGCCCCGCGCTGCAGTGGTGGAACCCGCCGCCCACGTTGATGGCCCAGCCGCGCTCCAGCGCCAGTTTACCGCTAGCACTCACTTGATGCGCATCCAAGTCGACGATCATCGCGTTCTGCACCGTGCAGTGCACGAGCAGGCTCTTGATGAGCAGCGTGATGTCCGCGTAGGGGCAGAAGCCGCCGCCCCGCCCCGCGCTGCAGTGGTGGAACCCGCCGCCCACGTTGATGGCCCAGCCGCGCTCCAGCGCCAGTTTACCGCTAGCACTCACTTGATGCGCATCCAAGTCGACGATCATCGCGTTCTGCACCGTGCAGTGCACGAGCAGGCTCTTGATGAGCAGCGTGATGTCCGCGTAGGGGCAGAACCCGCCGCCCCGCCCCGCGCTGCAGTGGTGGAACCCGCCGCCCACGTTGATGGCCCAGCCGCGCTCCAGCGCCAGTTTACCGCTAGCACTCACTTGATGCGCATCCAAGTCGACGATCATCGCGTTCTGCACCGTGCAGTGCACGAGCAGGCTCTTGATGAGCAGCGTGATGTCCGCGTAGGGGCAGAAGCCGCCGCCCCGCCCCGCGCTGCAGTGGTGGAACCCGCCGCCCACGTTGATGGCCCAGCCGCGCTCCAGCGCCAGTTTACCGCTAGCACTCACTTGATGCGCATCCAAGTCGACGATCATCGCGTTCTGCACCGTGCAGTGCACGAGCAGGCTCTTGATGAGCAGCGTGATGTCCGCGTAGGGGCAGAACCCGCCGCCCCGCCCCGCGCTGCAGTGGTGGAACCCGCCGCCCACGTTGATGGCCCAGCCGCGCTCCAGCGCCAGTTTACCGCTAGCACTCACTTGATGCGCATCCAAGTCGACGATCATCGCGTTCTGCACCGTGCAGTGCACGAGCAGGCTCTTGATGAGCAGCGTGATGTCCGCGTAGGGGCAGAACCCGCCGCCCCGCCCCGCGCTGCAGTGGTGGAACCCGCCGCCCACGTTGATGGCCCAGCCGCGCTCCAGCGCCAGTTTACCGCTAGCACTCACTTGATGCGCATCCAAGTCGACGATCATCGCGTTCTGCACCGTGCAGTGCACGAGCAGGCTCTTGATGAGCAGCGTGATGTCCGCGTAGGGGCAGAACCCGCCGCCCCGCCCCGCGCTGCAGTGGTGGAACCCGCCGCCCACGTTGATGGCCCAGCCGCGCTCCAGCGCCAGTTTACCGCTAGCACTCACTTGATGCGCATCCAAGTCGACGATCATCGCGTTCTGCACCGTGCAGTGCACGAGCAGGCTCTTGATGAGCAGCGTGATGTCCGCGTAGGGGCAGAACCCGCCGCCCCGCCCCGCGCTGCAGTGGTGGAACCCGCCGCCCACGTTGATGGCCCAGCCGCGCTCCAGCGCCAGTTTACCGCTAGCACTCACTTGATGCGCATCCAAGTCGACGATCATCGCGTTCTGCACCGTGCAGTGCACGAGCAGGCTCTTGATGAGCAGCGTGATGTCCGCGTAGGGGCAGAACCCGCCGCCCCGCCCCGCGCTGCAGTGGTGGAACCCGCCGCCCACGTTGATGGCCCAGCCGCGCTCCAGCGCCAGTTTACCGCTAGCACTCACTTGATGCGCATCCAAGTCGACGATCATCGCGTTCTGCACCGTGCAGTGCACGAGCAGGCTCTTGATGAGCAGCGTGATGTCCGCGTAGGGGCAGAACCCGCCGCCCCGCCCCGCGCTGCAGTGGTGGAACCCGCCGCCCACGTTGATGGCCCAGCCGCGCTCCAGCGCCAGTTTACCAGCTAGTATGGAACCTCCAGTTTGTAGCCTGTACAAATCAATTGGACTCTGATAGAAACGGTTCAGGGGTATTTGGTTCTCAAAATATGTGGCATTATAAAACTTTGGTGTGTAACACTTTCATTGTGACCTGTTTTATTGTTTGTTGTTCAACTCTAAGCTTCCTGCTTGTTGAGGAAGGCTGAGAGTAGAATGCGGTGGTGCACACTCAGGAAGGCCTTTGTCCAACAGTGTATGTTTACAGCCTGCTACAAGACTAAATTTTGGCTGCAAGGTATTACCTATTTTGTGATATAGCAGTCATATTATAGTAATAACAAATATTTCCTGAAATAGAGCCTTAATAAGTCAGTATAGATGCAGAATTAGTTCCTAAAATACTGTTATCTATTATTGTGTTAGGTACTCTATATCCCGTTTATACCTCATGGGCTTCAAATAGGCACGTTGAACCAGTATGTTTGGTATGCAAGCCACAACAGGCACCTCTGCTATCATTGCTACTTTGCCACTCCACTGAAACCAAAAGCAATTTAAGAGGTCATTAAGGTGACTTGAGGTAGGACTCTTATGGAGATTGTCTGGGCAGGTACCTTCAGTTTCAGTTTTTTCACGTAAAGCAGTTCTGAGTTTTGCAACCATAACATTTGTGGAGTTTGTAGCATTAGTGGGAGTGGGAATTTATGCGCATTGTATAGATATTTCGTCGTCGACGGACGTTGGGAACCCAAAGCGGTGGAATGGCGACCCCGCACGGAAAGGACAGTGTTGGCAGACCTCCTACCAGATTGACTGACGACATTAAAAATGTCGCGGGAAGGCGCTGTAAACAAGTCTGGAGGCCTATGTCCAGCATTGGACGTCTGTCGGCTGAAACGAACAAACAATAGGTATTTCGAAACAATACACTAGGCAATCAATTGATTGTTCTGGAATGGACAAATGCATTCTTGTATTGAATAAAAACCTTACATTGTATTGAATAAAAACCTTTATCTACGCTCATTGCTTAAAGTTCGAATTATGAAATCAAAATGTGTCACATATTGACCTACTTTATTCACAGACTTCTATAATTATTAAAAAGTTATTCATTATAACATAGCTGTACTATGGAAATATCTCTAGATTGTTGAATAATTTCTATTACGATAAGCGGCTCTGGGTTCCTGTATTTTTGTGTGTCGTCATCACAGACAGGGAATAACTTTCTTTTCTCTGTGGTCGTCATAGCCAAAAGAGAGTGTAGAGCCAATCCTCAATTTTGTTTTTTTTTTTATATAAGGAGTCCACAGACAACATTTAGTTGGTAGTCATGATCGACCATAGACAACAATTAATTCACGGAAACAATAATTTTTCCCTGCCTTATATGACTGATTAAAAAGTGTGTTCATACAGAATATTGAAAAGAATTATGTATAATTTTTGATTATTTAATTATCCACTAAAAATATAGTTTATCTGACTTGTATGAATATTTTTCTACTCTTTTTTGTTTCATGACTTTTTTAACAGACTATACGCAGTTTGCAACTGAATTTTGGCGCCATACCTAACTTTTAACATTTCAATGTGTTATTTTTGTTACTTAGTCAAAACTTAGCGCGGAAAAATGTCTAGCAGTGAAACGTACTAAAGAAAATTTAACTCCACCTGACATTTTAGTAATTGCAACAAAAATGACCCACAATCTTTTACCAACAAAGTGAAGGATTTACGACAAACGTTAGCAAGATTTTATGGTTTGGATTTATGATAATTTGAGCGTAGATAAAGTAGTGTATGAAACTCTACATAATTAGGTATTAAAACACTCGTGTGATACTATTAAAAAACTCGCCTGCGGCTCGTTTTTTAAACCCACACTCATGTTTTAATACCCCCCATTATGCATCCGTTTCATAAACTACTATTATGTTTAATGAAATAAGACTTACTTTGAGTGATCTGAGGTATTTCTTAGTGTGCACCAACAGCAATTCTTCCTCCTTTGCCTCGAGAGGTTTTACTAGGCACTCTCTTGTTATAAAGTTAGCGTCTAAAAGATGCTGTAAGATTTAAAACAAAAATACATTTATAACATACAAAATTTGCTTTATCTGTAATTTAGTATTAAGCCTGATATAACCATAGGAAGGGTAATAACTGGCATGTTTAAGAATTAAAAATACTTTCATGACTCAATCTGAAATTTGTTTAAATAGGCCTTTGAGACACACCAGTTGGTTGTAGTTAGAATAATATGATGGATTTAAACTAAATTTTCTTATACATACCTACATTGTGTATAACATAATATTATATTGTTTATAGCATAATATGGGAAATCAGACTAACTGAGACATAATGATGTACCAAATATGTTTAGACACTTCCAAGTATCATTATAATATCAGTGGGATCATGTAAACAACCGGCGACCGGCGGAGAAAGGTAAATTACGTAGGCGCCGTCGCCTCTACTGTTGGACGTCCACAGCTATACACGGGTCTCTAAAAGTATCACCAACAAGCACAGTCTCGTGTCTTCTGAATCCAGCTACTTATCACGATCACTACCTGTAGTGTGTCCTGTACCTGTAGCAGCTAGTCATATTCGCAGAGGCTTTGCCGACGACTTCCCTTCATCCTACCGCGAACCGCGCTCGTTATCAGCAGAAGAATGCGGGCCATTTACTATTAAGAGCAGTGGTTCCCAAACTTATTTTGTCTACTGCCCACTTTGAGAATAAATATTTTTTTAGCGCCCCCATTTTTTCACCTATTTAAAAACCACTATAACTTCAAATTGAATTAATTAATTATTGTGACCTATATATGTATATTAACGGAGAATTCTAAACGAAACTTTTACTATAACCCGCAACTTGAAACCTGAGCGCAGTAGGTAACATACAACGGCGCTTAAGGTCTCAAGTTAACTCTTACGGGCTCCACCTGCCAATAAGAATGATTATTGAAACGCAACTTTATAGTATTAAAACAGAGTATCTTTTATTAAAAATATAACTAAAATAATCAATCCTTATATAAAAACTAATGTGAAGGATGAATCTGATGCTGTTTAATAAGTTTGTTGATATCAGGTTCCAATTTACTCAAGAACAGTCGCAAGTCGCCACGTTCGGTAACAAGCAAACGATTTCGCTTTTTAGTAAGCAATGTTGTCACAGCACTAAATCCACGTTCACACAAATATGACGATGGGAATGCTATCAAGAATCGTTGAACGATTGACCACAATCCAGGGTACAATTGCGGGATCGGTTTTTGTAGCCAAAATTCTTGGTAACCATTTTTGAACTTGATTTTTATTTCCTCGTTTGTTGTCAATTCTATAAGTTCTTCTTCCAGCTGAGGTGACATTGCTGTGTTGACATTTGAAAACGGATCCAACACCCAGTCTGGTATTTCCAAGTTCAAAATGTCCTGGTATCGTTCGGTGAAGTCAATGTGGAGGTTTTCCAAATGTTGGCAGTAGGCAAACAATTCGTCGTTACTGCATGATACTGATAAATTTGGAAAATTGTGAAACTCACGTCTGCCCAGATTCTTTTTGTGTAGAAGCAGTTTGGCTGCGAAAGCAGCAACGACGTTTTTTGTTTTAATTAAATTTAGTTTATCGCCTTGCATTTGGAGATTCATGTCGTTGAATAATTTATACAGGTCTGTCATGTAAGCTATATCATTTTTTGATGTTATGAGCTTGTCGTGCAATTCTGTATCTTTAGTTTCCAAGAACTCTATAACAGAGTCAAACAGGTTGTAAAATCGAGTCAGACAATTGCCTCTTGATAGCCAACGAACTTCAGTATGATACAACAAACGGTTGAAATCCTCGTCATTAGTAACACAAAGCTGATGAAATAATCTATCATTCAAAGAGCTGTTGCGGATTTTATTGACTGCTTTGATGACATATTGCAGTGATTGAAATAGTTTTTCACTTAAGTTTCTAGCAACTAAATGTTGTCTATGAATAACGCAATGTACACCAAGGACATCTGGAATTTTATTTTTTAAGTACGCTATGAAGCCTTTATGGCACCCTGTCATAGCCGGAGCGCCATCCGTAGCAACTGAAATAATATTTTTCAAAGGAATCTCTTTCTCATCGCAAAACTTTTCCAATGTATTGAATATGGTTTCACCTTTTGTATCGGTCTCTAAATTTCTAGCAAATAATAGTTCTTCACATATTTTCTCATCTTTAATAAACCTCACGTAAGACAACAACAATGCTTCATTAGTTGGTAAAGTGGACTCATCGAGCTGAATTGAGAATTGACTTGTCCTCAGGTGATCGCACAATGATTCTTCAATGTTTTCAGCCATTTCATCAATTCGTCTTTGCACAGAATTATTACTCAAAGGAATTTTTCGGATAATATCTGCGGCCGGTTTATGAAGCACAGTAGTTATTACTTCATTTATTGCTGGCAATATTAACTCTTCTCCGATGTTATGTGGTTTGCCTTTTTGAGCAATTAACAAAGAGATATTGTACGAAGCTCGAAGTCCGTCGTCATCTTGCTTAGCAGCCGCCGAAAATAGTTTTGCTACACTTGGCTGTGTATTATGCTTCTTCTCTAGGTCTTGAAAATATGCTACATTCTTGTCTTTCTTATCTGGATGCATTTTATTCATATGATCTTGCAGCCTTGAAGGCTTCATTGCTTCATTCGAAAATGTTTTTAGACATAGAAGACACAAAGGCGACGATGGGTTTGTGGGATTTTCAATAAATCCGAATTTAATATATTCCGCACAGTATTGCCGTCTCTTCTTTTTTACTTCCGACATTGTTTTGCAATGAGAAATACGTTCAACTTCGCGAGTAGTGTAGAGGAGGTGTAAGTAGTGCTCATCTATTACGCGCGAGACCACAAATGAAAATAAAATAAATATTACATTGTTTATATAGAAATGCTTAAGCAGCACGCACCGACAGGAATAAAACAAACATGCATAAACTCGTTAATCTCATTCGACGCTCAATCGTACTCAACAAGTCCGAACAAGTATTCAATGAATCATCCGACTGCTACAGGAATGCACAATTCGGGTTATTTAACAAAAACTTGTTAAAACATGATATATATCTACGAGTACTAATAACTATTAAAATGCGAAAGTGTGTCTGTTGCCTTTTTATTTGTGTCTACTTTCATTACGAAACGGAGCGACCGATTGACATGATGATTCATTTTTTCTATATTCAATAAAATATGACAGATATATGAACTACGCGGAGAGAAATATAGAATCGAGTTTGAGCAATCTTTTAATTCATATTAGTTGATGTTCACAAGTTGTTGTTGAGAGTCGAGAGCTCTTGCAGTTAAGAGGTTGTTTAAGAGGCCTACTAGCTAAATAAAATTACAAATCACCCCCCCGCCTCGACACAACGCCCCCATTTTCTTTCTGGGTCTCTTACCGCCCCCCTTGAGACCTGCAGCGCCCACAAGGGGGCGTTATCGCCCACTTTGGGAAAGACTGATTAAGAGGGAGGGAGTCATCACCAAAGCTTCTGCGAACGATTTATACTTCACTAGGTAGGTAAATCAAACCTGTATAATATTACGCCATTTCTTCGCGTCGAATACGTGAAACTTTTCAAAGCCACAGAATGATACATTGTACTTGTCATCATAAACCAACGGCCACTGATCCTCTCTGATATCAAAATAAAGCCTACGAGACACAAATACTCAGTTTAATTAGGGTTTCAAAATGCTGAATTGCATCGATTCATTATCTCATCATTTGATGAACTTACCTCGACATTATGGCTACAAAAACTCACACTGACGTCAGTAGTAATATTTATATTAATTTTTCGTTATCACATAAGTATTTCGTCGAACAAAATAAATCAAATAAATTTTACATTTTGGCTTGCATTGCGAAATACAAATAACCTTGTTTTGAATTTTCCAATTTTGAAGTATGAGATGTCATTGTCATTTTGACGTTTCACTTAACGATTTAAAGCGTTCGGAAACATCTAAAAAAACAATGTTTATACGGTTCTTTTTTGGTTAAATTAAAGTATTTTAAAAAGATTAGGTACAAATATGCAATTTGTATAAATAATTAAGAGGTAAAGTCGAGTTAAAAAAAAAACACTTGTTTCGTTCACCTGTATCTATTAGTTAAGTTTTACAGTTCATAAAACATTCTTTGAACATTTATGAACTGTAAAATCCCGTTGCCAGGCAACCACCAAAACCAACACACAGACGCGCGAAATGTAAACAAAACTACCTGTGCGAAATGGAAGTAGGTACCTATTGGAAACTTTTACAAAAAGTCTCCTAAACATTCTCATTGAAATGTAATCTGCTTTAGGAGGAAATGAATTCGGCAGATACTACCAACTTGGAAGCTCTACAAAATGAAGTTCAGTTTTATAGGGTAAAGTTATTTCTCATTCTTCTCTGTTACTTACTCAGCACATACCTACCTAGTTCATATGGAACATGTACATACTTCATTATATATGTACTAATACCTAATAGCTGTAGGTACCTACCTAAAATTAAAACAATCATCCCCACTATCTAGACTTTAGATTTTATCATTGTTACTCACGTAGTCATTTACACAGATTTTAATAGTCATTTATAAATTAATGATCTCTCATTGAATATGGTGTTCTTGAAACGAAGCTTGGCAGCGAGCATCGAGATGGACTAATTACTTGTATGTTTAGATCCACGCAGTAGTGTATTATCATTAACTAGCTTTTAATCAGTGATTGCAGCCTCCCAACAGACGAGTCACAAGGCTATAGCCTTGTGACTCGTCTCGAATCACTGATTAAAAGATAGACTGTGTAAGAAAAATTTAATCGTTTACAAGTTCTACCCGCTGATTGGTCTCCTGATGTACGTCAGCCAATCGCCCCCCGATTGGCTATCGGATATCGAGGCAGAATCGGCTAACGATTACGATAACGATGAATACGTTTTTCTCACGCAATCTGACCCACCTAGCTAATCCAATTTTATGAAAATTATTTAATCCTACTGCTTAGAATACCTACCATAGATCACCCCTTTCCGCCATTAACAATTAATATTGTTTTTTTTTTCAGCAAAACCAAGCAGTAGTAGAACAAGAGATAAGAACATTGATAGCCGACAACCAGAAGCTGTCTCAGCAAGTGGCCGCCTTGCTGAAAGAGAAGCTGCACCACGCGCAGCAAGCGCACGAGAACACCAGCCACGGCCGCGAGATCGAAGAGTTGAGGAGACAAGTCGCGTTCATTACCAAGGTGAACATTTCCATTCGAAAGATGACGTTTGACGACCTCCCTGGCGCTCTCGGATTCGCGTGGGAGGTCGCGGGTTCGATTCCCGCCACTTTGGAATCTTATTAATTTCTAAATTGGTTTAGGTCTGGTCTGGTAGGAGACTTCGGCCGTTACCACCCTACCAGCAAAGTCGCACCGCCAAACGATTTACCGTTCCGGTGCGATGGTGTGTAGAAACCGTTGGGGTGAGTTTACTTACCCCTTCCCAGTTAGTACGATAACATTTTCGACTGCAACACTTACCATCAGGTGAGATCGCAGTCAAGTACTAACGCTAACTATATCGCTGGCCATAAAATATAGACGTATGCTTACACAAGACCCGGCAGACCTCGCGAAAAAATGTCGCCAGTTTACTGGTGTCAAAAATGTTTGTTTTGACACCAACAGCATCAGACGATCGATGTTCCGATGGCATCACGTTCAGATTCATATTGGTGCTGGCTATACCAACTACATAAAACTTTGCTGAAAAATAAGCATTTAGTTCATATTGGTTCCCAATAGCTCCAAATCTAGGAAACTGCGAAAAATTATCTTTCGGGAATCAATATGAGGTAAATGGGAATAAGTAATCTTCAGACCCCACATAAAAATCTGATGGTTAATAATAAAGTCATAAATTTTACTTTACAGGAGAGAGATTCCCTGCATGTTTTATGGCAGACATCGCAGAAAACTATTGATGCCTTGGATATTGAACTAAAAACATATCAATCTTATGATAATAGACATGGAAATCAGGTAAATTGTAATATTTGTGAAGTACTTGTACTTGTACCTACATAGGTAATAATACATATAATGTTTATTCTCTTTATTTTAGAGAACAACTGATGAAAAAAACAGAGACCTAGCGTTGAAGTTAGAAACAGCCCTTGCTGACTATATTGAATTGGAAACAAAGTATAAGAAAATATACACAGATCATGAATCATTAGAGGCTGAATTAAAAAATAAAGACAAAGAAATAGCGTTTTATAAAGAAAGAGGTAAAGAGCTCGAAGAAGAATTAGCAAACGTTAAAAAAAGTTTGGAGGAACATAAAATAAACTTGTCTTCAGAAATAAAAAGCCGTGAAGACCTTAAAGCTCAACTACTCATGTGTCAGAAAGAATGTGTAGATAAAATAAAGAAAGAAGCCGAAGCTAAATCGAAGGTAACTGTGTAAACTTTTCCGATAACAGAGACATTAAAAACTGTACGCTGCGTGTTAAAAATGTAATAAGTTTAATTGCAGGTAGCAGAAGCATTGCAGCTTTTCGATTTAGTAAATGGTCAAAAAAATGAGGCTTATAAGAAGATTGCAGAAGTTACAGGTAAGGTAAAACGTGATGTTTTTCATATTTTAAGTGAAAGTTATATATTTATACTCGCCATGTACTCGTATCACAATCGTTCATATATTTTCAGCTGAACTATCAACACTGAAACAAACATACGCTAACATCCAACGTGACATAGAAACAAATTTTAGAAAAGAAATAGACGAAATTAAAGATAATTACAACGAAAAGGTATCCGATATGCTACACCATATAAGAAATCTTGATAGTGAGCTAGTTGAAAAGGGACTTTTATTGAACAAGGCTTTAAGGTACTTTAAATATTACGCAGTGAAATAACAAAAATTGTTAACATAAAAAAAAATTATGCATAAACCGCATGATAAGAAAATTACATCAAATAAAAAATTCTCCCGTTTATTACAGGGAAATCAAAGTTTTACAGGCGTCAAATGAAAATTACTTAAAACAGCAGCAAAACAACATAAAAGCCGTAGATCCTAAACTGGCACTTGCTGAGCAAAGACTTGAAGCCATGTTCCAAGAACTGGTAAGTATCAGCTATGAACGAAATCGGTCCCGAGATACCCTCCTGTAAAACACTCTCAAAGGTTATTGCATTACTCCCACTGCACCTTTATAACTAATAGATATTACAAAACACGATTTATTAGTGGTATATTAAATACCATTAAATATGAAAACCACTATCAAACGCCTTTCATAAATCTTAAAAATTTAAATTTTTATTCCAAAGGTCTCATCAGAACGTCGCAACATACAACTTGTGTGTGAGAAACAATGCTTAACAATGGACATACAAAGGATTCAAGACGCCCATACTAGAGATAGAAAGAGGCGAGATTGGGAAGAAAATCTTATGAAGACCCAAATCGATGAATTGAAGTAAGATGATATAAGAATGAACACATGGCTTTGCTCATTTGATTTCCTATTGACTCTATCATCCATTGGGGGTGAATTTTCAAAAATCCTTTCTTAAATGATAGTTAGCTTTATACGTCCAGTGGTTTGCGCTGTGCCAGTGTCTCAATCTGTTTGTTACCCGCCGTTGTACCTCAGTCAATCGGCTATTCTTTTTTTGGGTTCTGTACCTCAAAAGAAAAAAAAACTGAACCTTTATAAGATCACTTTGTTGTCCGTCTGTCATGACCCTTTATTTCAGTAACTATTAAAGATATCGACATAGTTGTAGGTAATAACCAATAATAGCCGTAAAATAAAATAAAATGAAAAAAAAAAAAACAGTTCCCTACAAAATGAAATACACTTGGCCGGTTTTATTCTATCTTATACAGATGAAACTACGTGGATTTAAAGCAACAAATGAAAAAGACTGAAAAACAAATAAAACAAATGAAAATGTGTTCTTTGATTGCAGACTTCACGTAGATCATCTTCAAAAATCCCTGGACGAAACTCACGCAATGATAAATAAATTACAAGCTATGCTGGCATCAAGGACGGAGTTAAATCAAAAGTATGTATTTCTATTGCCTAAGAATCGCTTGATTTAAAGTTATGAATCCAAACGAATCAATTAACTAATTGATTCCTATTCGTGCCGTTTGATGATATTAAGAATTTATTTATTTTAGAATGGTATCAACAAAAGAAGAGGAATTGATGGAATTGAATAAACACCTGGAAAATCAAATGGAACTTAATAAAAAGTGAGTACCTAACCTACCTAACCTACTTATTAAAAGAAACAGAGTTGATATACAATTTTTGTTATTTTGTTAAAAAAAATTTTTTTTTCAGGTGGAAGGAGTCGTATATAGATATGACGGAAAAACTGAAGAAGAAATTAGATAGTTTAGATAAAGAAAATCAGAAGCTCAGAAGTCAGTTAAACCTATCAGTTGTTGGAATCACCTCACCAAACCATGAGAACAGTGAATCTAGTTGATATTTAAGATACACCTATTGGATAGTATGCAATTATAAACTAGTAGTAGTATAGTAGTCCATAAGTAAAATATTTTTGTTCTTTTGGACTATTTTAATTATGATTGTCCAACAGCAATAGTATCCTGACCTTCGAGTTACGTTTGTAACTCAATAGCTTTTGATAAGTTCGGTTTGTCACCAGTCCGCAAGAATTATGGATTTTTCAGTGATAAAAAATAATCTTAGCCAAATCGGTTTAGTAGTTGCGGCGAGAAGGAGTAACAAACATACACACATATAACCTGTACACCTTAACAATATTAGGGTGATTTATTATGAGTGTATACTAAAAGTGGAGGCCTATATTTGGTCGTGGAAAGTTAATTATTTTTAATGTGCAATATTGTATTAGTAAAACATGTATGTATTAAACATGATAATGTATTAAATTTACTTACACAATAAATAAATATATTAACAACTTTATTTTATTTAATTATCATCTATACCTGCAGTTGCAGTTTTGTATATTTTTATTTACAAACACGATTCTAAAGTGATTACAAGATGTTTTGTCTTTTGACATCCTATTTAATGTGAGTTAAGTAGTATAGTGGGGGAACGTCTTCGTGGTTTGAAGTTTGAACGCATTATAATACTTGGTTACAAGGAATTTCTCACGAAGCTGTCACACACTCTGCAAACATACTCGGGAACCAGTACAGAGTTTCCTTTGGATCCTGATTATCAACCCATGCGAGGCCTTCTTTTACCATGTGGTTAAGCGCGTTTTCTGCCCTCGTGTCACTCCAACTAAAAAATTAAATATTTATAAATCAGGGCGCAAATTGCTGAGAGTACTTTAACGCAGATCTATCAGGAACAAAATATAGAAACTCCAAAAAAATTCCTGGCACAGTTAGTGCTGTAAACCTACAACTGGAAGAAGGAATTATGCAACAAACCCTCAGCATAAAAAAACGAATAAATGTATTAAAGCATTATGCTATTTTACTTTCTTTTACGTTGCAGGATTACTATATCAAACTCATTGCTGCTTTCAAATTCACTTTCGTTGTTTATCATTAGTCAACTTAAAAATAATACAGGAGTGTCTTTGACCACTTGGTAGACACAAAATTTGGGATAACACCTAAAACAAAACTCCACTTTATATTTTCATGTGTGATTTCACCAATAGCTCGATAGATGGCGCTGTCTTCATCTAGCTCGCGTTAACGCGTATACGTGTTTGAATGCGTGCCTATTCTGTTGATTAGTAGGAGAAACTTTTATTCTAGATTTTCGAAGATTTTCGTCACGCAAAAATCCATTTTTTTCGCCTAGCTCCCTGGTACAATATCATCCAAAAAGAAGCTTTGGTTCAAACATCACGATTCACGATAAATTAACTTACCGCAAATCCTGGGTAAGAATGCTTGCAGACACCCAAGCTGTGCCCAATGTGCTAGCCTTTTGTAAAACTAGTGTTTGATCCAGATTTAACTCTCCAGGCACTGACTGGACCAGCCATTTCCCTTTGCCTATAGGGACCACTGTGAACCTGTTGAATTAAGAATCCTTTAAAAGTAGATTGGCCACTGCAATCGTTGCCAAGATGTTACCGAGAACACGGCGTAAAATACAGTATGGCCGGTTAGTGCGACAGAGTTCGTAACAAGCGGTTCCCTTCCTCTTTTAATCTCGTTCAAACGAATTCGAATATCATTACGTCATATTTAAAGATATTGCCATGCCATTCACAGTACCTTCTGGATTTAACCGTATTTTTTTTACAGTCTGCCTAATATATCAAAAACTATTAAGTCTTATAAACTTTTAATTGGAAAGAATGTATTCAACAGTAGTTTGATGATAGTTGAAGTCGGTTTTTGTTTGTAATTAATTGACGTATATTATAGAAAATATACAAGGTACGCCCTTTCATTGTTACCCCACAAAATATGGTCATACCATTTTGAAATTTCAACCGGGTGTTTTTCTCCCTTTTTAAATAAAAATAAAACGATTTTCAAATTTTTATGATATCAATGATGTTGGGTTAGTATTACCTACAACTATTCCAAATTTCAGGGCGATAGCTTTAATAGTTACTGAAATAATCGGGTGTGACAGGACGGACGGACAGAGAAAGTCCACTCACCATAAGTTTTTTACCATTTTAGTATGGAACCCTAATAAAAAGGGTTATTGATGATAGGCATATTTACCCATTTCCAAATATCCTAAGCTTCTTCACGGCAGCCAATAAATCCTCATTGGTGATCTCCTGGTGCTTCTTAGCCTTGCCCCGTGCCGCGATGAGCCTCGTTCGCAGCTCGTCCAACGTGATGAGGCCACCGTTCTTGTAGTTAGTAGCCAAACACACTTCCACTATCTGCACTCCAAGTTCATAGTAAAAATCACCAATGCCTGAAATAAGGGCTCAACTTTAGCACCTAACCCATATAGCATTTTTTGCCACCTATCCACGGAGGTGAGTGTGGGTGCCTATGATTTGCTATGCTAGGGCGATGGGGCTGCTCTTCCCGCAGCGCCGGAAACGTCACAGTTCCGAATTGGTCGCTATTTGAGAGCTGTCATAGATCGACAGGACCTTAGAAAGTATGAAGATTTTTAATTTTAAAAAATTATTTCTCGATAACTATTACGTTACGGTTTGGCTTGGGGGGTAGACTAACCCCCTCCCAACCCCCTTCCACCCCCATTCGCTATGGGTCAGGTGCTAAAGACCAACCGAAATAAGAAGAAAATAGATATGAGAAGAGAGATTCTGATCATAGCTTCATGATTGGGTAAGACAAATATAGAAAAAGTAAGTACCCAGTAAAAGGTAAGTTTGCCCAGTCAGTGGCATTCCACAAGGGAAAACGTAACAACAGCCCCATATATTTCAAATTATACATGAGCTCAATGATTTTTCTCATCTCAAAAAAGCCCCAATGCACCTAAAGAAGCTTCAGATAAGTACAGAAATTTATATCATTAAATTGAATTACTGTCGTACCTAAAACTGACCAAAACCCTTTCCCCGAAGCAAGAGGGTCTACACCAATAGCAGCACACATCTCTTGAAACTGCCGCCGAAACTGTGCATTTTTCTTAATCTCATTCTTATGTTTGGATGCAAACTCTTCCAAATTCTCTCTGAAAACAAGAAAAGTTCATAACACAATTTTCTACAAAAAAATCTAAATTTTAATTTTTCCTACAGGTCTAAATTAAAGTCACTAATTTGTGAAAAAACTATAAATAATAGCACTAACAATATATGCCCGTAGTTATTTCTGATTGGTTGATAAATTATAGCTTAATGCTTATTCCATTAGTTATTCGTAAAATAAAACAGTACATTGGATATTGTTGTTTGTTGGTATTGGTGGACTTAAATTGGGTTTTGGAAACACCGAATTCCACTTATTGAACGTCTCAAGTAAAATATTGAGATGACTGTCAAGTACCTGAAGACCTCCAGCTGTTTGGACATCTGCTGGAACTGATTTTCCTGGATCTCGGAGCCCTTCTCCCTGTACTTCTCTCGTTCGAGCCGCTGCTTCTGTATCGCGCCCACTCCTGCTCGACGCCTCATGTTTATTTTCCCTTACTCTCTTAAATAGTACTACTACTAATTAAATTAATTACTAAATGTTATGCGAAATGTTGAATCTTGGCTTGGAAGTTGGAAATTGGAAATTCAAAACCACAAATTACTCTATGTTCAAAACAAAATGTTTAATTAAATGACCAGGTACATACATATTTATCTATGTAAATGACCCTTGAAAATGACTTATGACATAAACAGCTGGGTTTGACATTGACAATAAGAATAAGTGTCAAACATACCGCAATAGGTACTTTAGCAGTTTAACGGCCGGTTTCTTCAACTACTTTTACTGAAAAGTAAAAGTTAAATATGGTGGTTTGACCCTTATCACGAAAGACATAAGAATCAGACCGCCTTTAACTTTTACTTTTCAGTAAAAGTCATTGAAGAAACCGGGCGTAAGATCACACGTTATTCCTTGGTCTGTGGGCCGAGCGATGGCGGTCGCGGGAGTCGGGACGATGAAACGCGGGGCGATGAAGCGCGGGGCGATTCGCTAGCGGCCTCTCGCATCGGCACGAAACGCGCGATTTTCATGAAATTTCGTATACAGGAGGTTTTGGGGGACGATAAATCGATCTAGTTTTAGAAAATGTCGTATTGACAAAAAAAATATATGTAACTCTGCTTGACATCTATTGGCGAAAAGTGAAACTATTACAGTAAAGGTAAGTAAAAAAATATGACTCCTGCTGCCATCTATTGGTAAATATCTGTAATACTACCGAGCAATGCTCGGTCACCCAGATATTATGACTCTATATTAGGAAACTAGAACTAATTACTGAACCGATTTTGATGAAACTGGCACTTTTCCTAAATTGGATTATAGCAAATACAACGAAAGAATTGAAAAGTACCTACGTCAGTTTAGATTATTAGAAGGTCATTATAATATTATGTGCATGCGCTATGCGTATTGCAGTTAGCTATTTCGTCATTGTTTCCGATACAAAAGCATTAGCATAGTATAAGGATTTATAAATAAACCAGGGCATCCAATAATAACTAATTGACTTTAAAATCCAGGCTTGTGGAAAATAGTTTTAAAATAACTTTAGCCTGTCCAGTATTTACAAATTACAATAAAATTTAGTAAAATTCTTATAAATAAGTTGAAGTGATTAAAAATAAAAAACAAAGTACGATGCATCCCTGGTGGGGATCGAACCCACGACCTTTGGATTAGAAGTCCAACGCGCTATCCTCTGCGCCACAGGGACTGACGAAAGGCAGGCTGAAATAGTTGATTGATCATAAAACAACTAGGTGTGATAAACATATTCGAAATGGTGTGATAAGTTATCATTATTCACAAATTTCTTCATAGGTTCAATTTTCTTAACTGTAATACGAATTATTATTTTAGTGTGTTAAGAGTAACAGAATGAATGTACATGTATTATTATTTAATAATTACATAAATTATACACTAGCCTCGTCGGTGAGTGGATAAAAAGATAGGTTTTGGAGAATGAATCATCCTGGCTGTTCAATATGGAAACCAAAGGTGGAAACGCAGCCACGCAATCGGCAGGATATAAAGGTGTTGATTGATTCGTTTTGGTCAAAGAGTATAAACCAAAAACGTTAAAAAAAAATAAGTTTGGCCAGTGGTCACCTTGGCAACCAATAAGTCAACTGTGAACTGTCAAAGTTCAAATTTCAAAACAAATGGAAGAATCAGGGAATTTTAAAATTTCTCGTGCAATTTGCAAATGATATAGAAAATAGACTTAGTAACAAAATCTGTATTTAAAATAAGACAAACCAAGCTTGTAAATCGTAATCGATCATGAATTTGGCAGCTGAAGAGGGAACAACAAACTTTTATACAAATCACGACAACGATTCGCAGTCATCAGAAAACTTTCAAAAGTTTATCACGGAGCTTTTTGAAAAAAATGGTGTTTTGAACGATCTGCGGGCCTATTTGCGGGGACACATAGTGAATGTTTTGAAGAGTGCTGAAACAGGTATAAATTATTTAAAACAAATATAGAACTATGAGTTAAGTAAACAATAAATAATTGTTGTGCGCCTGTGTTGTGCGCTTTCTTCTCTGTGGCAGTCGGCAGAGCGCGTTGGAAACTTCGTAAACTTAATTATTTCATGACATTATCGCCAAATAAGTATTGAAATATGAAATGGCTCGTCATAAGCACAGATTAAAGATATTGTACCTATCTATGATAGTTATAAGCAAATAATAAGTGTAAAGTGCCTGTAAATAAGGCCTATGCACTGAGGGCCTATGTGAAATAGAGTTTGATTAAAGCCTACAGACACTTACTGATTTCACTCTTAGAGTGATATCAGTAAGATTGATTTTCGCTTGTAGTCTTCAAGAGCTGTGATCATGGATGAATTACTACTAAAAATAAATATAATATTTCATTGATTGAGATAGCTGTGTTAAGCCCCCATACATGGAGGGAGACTCAAATCTGGCAAAGGTTCAGTGTCTAGACTTCTAGAACATAGAGATAGGTCTCTCTTTTTTCTCGGCCTAGTCTATCAATATGGATCAGAAAGAGAAAAGATAGCAACCAAAGTAGAGAGACTAGAGACATCTCTACGTGTACATCCTAGCCCTGCAGGACAAAAAAGCTGTGTTAAACAAATATGAACTCTATACTCAAAAGTTAAGGCTGTGTTCTCTCCGGATAGCTTTTTAATCCTTTTGATTTCTTACTGTTCCAGGTGCACCCACGCCATGCCAAAAACATTTCACCCAGCGTCTAGAACTGGTGTATCAAGCATTAAACATGTTGATAGCTGAATATTTGCTTAGATTGGTAATTATGTTGTTTATTTCTAAAGGATAAATGACCATGGCTGTATGTAATCCAAAGCTGATTTAATTTCAAATTTATTTTTAATAGACTAGTCTCCACATTTACTCCTACAATTGTTTTTTATTAACATCCAGAGTTATAGCCAAATAAACAAATTTTACTTCTCAATAAAATCTGTATGACAGGAAATGTTCAGTATGTAACTATGAAGTATGAACGTATGTCCGTATGAACAGACAGACAGCAAAGTCTCAGTTATAGGTTCCCATTTTTTACCCTTTGGGAAAGTCAATGAACAAAAGTGATTCTTGTCATGTTTTACTTATTTTATAGTATGGAACTCTCGGTGCACGCATCCGACTCGCACTTGGCTGGTTTTTTAAGGTCTATTGAAAACATAAAGGTAAAATATGATACATAACTTTCAGGAATTCAGCTACAGTCTCTCAGTGTTTGTGTCAGAGATACCGCTGGCTAACATGGTGTTTGACTTAGCAAGGAGTCTGCTGCGGACAACAGCCTCTAGTGCATCAGCATTACGGTTTGATGAGAATGATGTTTGGTCTGTTCTTCATTATTTAGGTATGATTCCTGACAGGGAATTATTATATGAGTTGACTGATTGTATGAGTTTTAAACTTCTTTTAAGTTAAAAACTCATACAATCAGCATCTCCGATCTGCAATGACATATTTTTTGTTATTGTATTACAGCAATTACGTTTGTTGTATGAGAGTCCCTCTTAAATATTTGTTTTATGTTATTTTGATTTTATTTTTAAAGGTTTCTTTTTCACCCTTTGGGTATGGAACCATAGAAATGAACATAACAGAGCCGTAACTGTAGATGTAGGCTTTCAAGAAGCATTTACTTTCTTTTACTTTTCTTTACGTTTGTGGCTTTTCACTTTTAATATAGCATCTCATCTTTAATCATCATCTTTAATTTTATACATTGAAGATTTGATACAAAATTACCAGCAACTTAATAAGCTCTCAAAAAGCCACTGAGACACAGAATGTTAATAGTACCTTTGAAGACGGGGGGATTGTGAAATGTTCTAAGTAAGAACAAAATAATATAAGTAGGTATTTATTCTTCAAACTAGTGTATAAAGTAGCCATATTTGTATTAAAAGCTATTCTTTTCAAATATTACAGGTATAAAGTGTGACTCTGCGCATGCATCTAAAATTTTAGAGTCATACAAGAATGGAGATTCACCGTTATTGTACTGTATACTGCAATGTATACCCTTGCACCAAAAGGAGCCTAACAGTTTTGAAGAAGGTAAGTAAAATAACTTTAAAAAAGATTTGGTAGAAGTTAAAACTCAATAAAAAGCACTTAAAAACAGAGGTTAGAGGTTTGGTTATGGTAACACAAGTGTGTAATGGTCACTAGTGTTAATGTTTTTTACCCATCTTAAAAAATGTTCAATGCGCCTAAAGGTCTTAGGAATTAATTTTAATTTGTATATTTTACATTAATTACAAACAAAATTTAAAAGTTCGTAAGTTAATAATAGTCCAAAAAGTCGCTTTGGAGTTTGGACTATTTCGTAGATGTAGTTTGTAGTTTTGTACCAATAGTGGTTGCTGCTAGATCCAAGGTCGACAAGGCAGACTAATGTTTCATGTGAAAAAAGTAAAAGAATACTACTCCAATAACAGTACAGCATTTTGTCAAGAAATTTAATGAAGGAAAATTACGGTTTTCCTAACAAATAACAATTCCAATGCCCCCAAATACTGAAGTCGGGTCTTAGTAAATTACGATGAGTTACGGCAAAACGCCGGTAGATGTTGCTGTACGTTCCTTTCACAGACCTACTTTATAGTAAAGTAAAACTGTTGAGGTTAGGCTATGATGAAGAGCTGCATCATAACGCCGATAGATGCCTCTGTACATTACATTAGCGAAATTGTGTTGCGGTGAGAAGATTCTCCCGAGCTGAATGACTTCCGCCGTGTGTCGTCTTCCAGTTATCGCTTCTCGGCCTTTTGGCTAAGATCAAAGTGTAGTATCTGTTCTTTTCAGCTTAATATCTGAAAGTTCCCGCACTGCGGGACCAGTATATTAAACTGATTTTTGTAACTCGACGGGATGTTCGGGGCTCGCTCCACTCCCGTCACGGGTCGGCCCGGCATTGCAGTGCCGCCGGGATCGGCCCACATAATATCTATTATAGTATTATATAAATTATCAACAGCTGGCAACTCGGTGCACGGTTCCCAACTTAGAGGTTTTCCCCCTAAATTTAGGGGGTAAATACGTCAGATGGGATTTTTTTAGGGGCATTATATTTTCAGGGGTTTTTTTAGGGATTTTTTTCAATCTAGCGGCATGTATTTTAATTGTTGACCAGTATGATTCTTCGCTAAGGAGTTGAAGTAACAAATGGCACCATAGACTTAAAGTCCAGCGTCTACTGGTGGTTACGTTGTCTATGCATAATGGAAAAATCACTGATGTCTGTGGTTCTGTGTTTAACTTCAACGACCTACTTGTTTAGTATTTAAAAGTTTATTTTTAGGGTTCCATACCAAAATGGTGAAATTTGGAACACTTATGGTGAGACTTTATCCGTCCGTCCGTCCGTCTGTCACACTCGATTATTTCAGTAACTATAAAAACTATTGACCTGAAATTTGGAATAGTTGTAGGTAATTGCGGCGCGACGTTATTGCAATCCTAAAAAATTTAAAATCTTATTTATTTTTATTTAAAAAGGGGGGAAACCGGGGTCGTCAAAATTTCAAAATGAGATAACAATATTGAGTTGGGTATCATATGAAAGGGCGTTACTTGTGTATTCTAAAACCGATTTTTATTTATTTTTACGCCTGATAGTTTTTGATTTATTGGGCAAACTGTCGAAAAAAATACCGTTCCCCCCCCCCTTATCTCTGAAGTTTACCATCTGGTTCTCATATAAAAAATAAAAAATATCACAAAATTTAGTTATTTTTATTTTTATTTTATTGATTAAAACTTTTAGGGGGATTTTTAAGTAATTGTTGTGATTTTAGGGGTTTTTGACTTAGCTTTAGGGGGATATATTTTTGAGAGTTGGTAACACTGACTCGGTGGGATGTTCGGGGCTCGCTCCAGTCCCGTCACGGGTCGGCCGGCATTGCAGTGCCGCCGGGATCGGCCCACATAATTACCATTATATCTTAAAAAAAGATCTGGCTATTGCGACAACAGTGCCAGACGCCAGTCTAATTTCAACCTAGACTTCTAAGAAGTTCATACATAAATTAATATTTAACCTTGATTGATTAGAACTAGAATGCCGTTTCAATACGGTATAGTTTTCATTTATGTAAATTTTTACACTAGAATTTTAAAAACGAAATAAATTTTAATAACGAAATATAACGACTTTAACTAACTTTCACCACTTCAATAGTTTCCATTCATTGCTAAAAATAATCATATACGTTTTTTATGCATAGGTGCCTTTCCAGATTGCCTGACTTCCAGCGACAATAGTGCAGAATCCTACAAACGGTCAAAAGCTAGTCATAGAAATATACCTCATACTCGTAGATGCAAACACTACGCTTGTTGTAAAAGCTGTCAACACAGAGTTCTGCATCTGAAGGAGAGGTATAAGAAGAGAAAATTAAAGTACGAAAAGGTAAATGAGGTGTGTAAGTTGTTAATTAATTAAAACTTACTTTAAAGTGAGCTGAATGCTCCTACCTAACAATTTTAAATTTTATTTGATTTTTTGCCATTTGTAAACTAATAAATGTCAGTCAAGTAAGTAAAATTTATGTGGGAATAAGAGTCATCTTTACAGTTTTTTTCCAATATAAGAAATCAGTCTGAGTATCGAGTAGTTTGTGAAGAACTAATTTCATGAACTTTTTCACTTTTAAGTGAAAGCTTTTGTACAGAAAAATTAAAGACGCGTTAAACACCTCTTTAAATAAAAAAATAGACAATTTAAAATATAGAGTTTTTTCTAGAATTGCCATAAATAAGTATTATTATTGTTTGCAGAACGCAAATCATTCGAGTATAAATTCATTGAATGTCCAATCATTAATGAACAATATTGCGGAGATTGAAAAAGGCCTTTTTGACGAGGTGCATATTGAATATATTCTGTAACAATCTTATGTATAATTATAGTAAATACTAGCGGACCCGGCAAACGTTGTTTTACCATTACGGATATAAAAAAAATCAAGTTCCCTCGATTTCTCCAGGATCCCACCGTCAGATCCTGACCTGATGACGATGGGACCATCTGCAACCAAACCGCAAGCAATAGCTAGCCTATAAGATAATTAGATAATGCAAATTTTGGTTTTAAAAATCCGGCTTTCCGGGTTTTCTTTGATAAAAACGTAGCCTTATCCATGATAACCTGCCAACATTCCATAGCCAAATCATTTCAGTAGATATGGCGTAAACGTCATTTTCAATATTAAAAGGATATAAATTACGCAGATGTTCCAACAATTGAAGGCCGTGTATGAAACAGAAGTGGCGATGGTGAGGGAAGAGGAAGAGGCCAGAGTGAAACGATCCATCGCCACCCACGCGCTTCAGCTGCAGAGACAACGGGAGCAAGTGAGTTCTGTTCGTTTTTAGGAGTCATCCGGCTCGAAGGACCATTTTATTTTACTGTAAAATGACTTAAAAAATGCACTTAAATATACCAGTAAAAATGCAGTATAACGGAACAAAGTGAGCGTAAAGGCGGCCTTATGACTAGATTTATTATGTACTTTCAAGCTGGAGGAGTCATTCAAAGCTCGGCAGGCGGAACTGGAACGAAGCGTGCACCAAAAGAAAAAGTTCCTGTGGGGGCTCGCGCGCGGTCTAAGGAGTCAGCACGAGCACATGAGCGCGGCGATGAAGGAGGTGCAGTACGAGGCCCGGAGACTTACTGAAAAGGTATGTAAACGGGTCATTATTAAAGCTGAAGGAGTCATTAAAAGCTGGCGGATACATTAAAGACGTGGCAATGTGGAATAAGAATTGTAATTACATCAGAAAAAAATCCTCTGGGGGCTCGCGCGCGGGCTGAAGAGTTAGCACGAGCACATCAGCTCGGCGATAAAGGACGTGCAGTACAAGGCCCGGAGACTCACTGAAAAGGTATGTGACGGGTTATTATTCAAGCTGAAGGAGTCATTAAAAGCTGGCGGATACATTAAAGACGCGGTAAATTGCATAATATGAATGGTACTTATATCAGAAGAATTTTCTGTGGGGGCTCGCGCGTGCTCTGAAGAGTCAGCACGAGCACATGAGCACGGCGATGAAGGACGTGCAGTACGAGACCCGGAGACTCACTATTATTTAAGATGAAGGAGTCATTAAAGATTTGGTAAGCGGATTTAGAACGATACGAGTATTTACATCAGAAGAAGTTCGTCGCGTGCTCTGAGGAGTCAAGACGAGCACATGAGCACATAAGCTCGGCGATGAAGGATGTGCAGTACGAGGCCTGGAGACTCACTGAAAAGGTATTATTTAAGATGAAAGAGTCATTAAAGATTTAGTAAGCGGATTTAGAACGATATTTACATCAGAAGAAGTTCGTCTCGTGCTCTGAGGAGTCAGGACGAGAACATGAGCACATAAGCTCGGCGATGAAGGATGTGCAGTACGAGGCCTGGAGACAGGAGACTCACTGAAAAGGTATAACAGGAGTCATTAAAGATTTGGTAAGCGGATTTAGAACGATATTTAATTACATCAGAAGAAAATCGTCGCGTGCTCTGAGCAGTCAAGACGAGCACATATAAGCTCAGCGATGAAGGGCGTGCAGTACGAGGCCCGGAGACTGACTGAAAAGGTATTATTTCAGATGAAGGAGTCAAGTTGCGTCTGCGGTGACTTTTACATGGATCTTCATTAAAATCCATTCGCAGAAGCTTTACCGATGACTTCCTTATAATACCATTATTTATGTTTCAGGAGTCCAGCATAAAATCTCAGTTGGACGAGGCGGAGCAAATACTCAAGAAACGCGGCGAAGAAATGCGCAACCAGATATCCCAGGAGCTGTTACTTCTAGACGCACAACTAGAGAATATGAAGAGAGAACGAGACAGCATCAATAAAGAACGGGAGGAGCTAGAGCGGTTGAGAGACACTTACGAACGCACCAGCAAAGTTATGAAGCAGTCCGATTCAGATGAAAATAGGGACTTGAAGACGCATTACAATTCTCTGAAAGACGAAATGGTATACAAAACCTCCCATTGTGTATTTTCATAAAAATTCCCACCACTAGTTGGCGCTAGTTAAAATAAACGATTAAAATTATTTTCATCATATTTATTCGGAAAACGAAAATTGACTTCTGATGATTTGTTTTTCTCAGAATTGTCACTTCATTTTCTAACGAATTTCGAGTAGGTTGGTAGACACTAGACAGAGACACATTTTAACGTACATGTCTATGATATCTTGTGTAAAAGTATTGATCCATAATTTTACACAAGATATCATAGACATGATACTTACTAGGGGAGGTCAAAAAGTTCGCGGAATGACAAAGAAGGATAATTAAATGAAATACTTAACTATTTTTATTTTTCAATGTATTCTCCCTTAACCCTAGTGCATTCATTAGATTTGTTAAATAACTTATTAATACCATCTAAAAA
The DNA here is from genome assembly GCA_963855885.1 of Coenonympha glycerion. Lineage (NCBI taxonomy): Eukaryota > Metazoa > Arthropoda > Insecta > Lepidoptera > Nymphalidae > Coenonympha > Coenonympha glycerion. Next base: position 5,892,470 of record OY979648.1, on the reverse strand, counting down.
AAATGATTTTTCATGGATGTCGAGATAGGCGTCTTCACTTCATCATCGTCGCCAATAATTTTTGAGAGTAGTTTTTTCTTCATTTTGGCAATAAATAATAGTTGCTTGGGTCCAGGGCTGGGCTGTAGGGTGGGTGGCGCAGTTGTTCACAACAGCAACAGTGAATGGCAGCCGCCGCAACATGGCTTGTGTGCACGGCCGCATTGTCGTGCAAAAGCAGCAAACTTTTTGTAAGATTTCTTCGCCTTTTTATTAAATAGCTTCTTTTAATTGATATAATAAAAAAGCATAGTATTCTCCTATTATGGAAACACCAAGTTCCTTACAGTTAATCCAAAGGATATCATCTGTATTCCAAAAGATCGTCACCATGATCTTTGTGGCCGATTGAGACACCTAATTATTTTTAGGAGGGGCTGTGCCTTTTTTATCCCTCTGCATCGACTCTAACTTTGTCTCAGGTTTATAATAATGAACCCAAATTTTATCGCCAGTTACAATTCAGGCCATAACTTACTCCGCTTACTCTCCACAGCGGTCCAAAAACTCGCGACAGCTTTCGACGCGCTCGGGTTTTTGAAGCGCAGAAAGCATTCTCATATCCCATCTTGCACAGTCTTTAGTCATACGAAGGTGATGATGTAGGATATTTAAAATTGTTGTTTGTGATAGTGGAACTAATGCTGCAAGCAGTTTCTACTTTAGAAAAGTATCTTCCAATACAAGTTTTTCAACTTTTCCGGTTATTTCTGGCGTGGAGCCTCAAACGGCCGTAAAAGTCGGTGATCTTCTTCAACGGGGTCTCTCTCTTGTTTGAAAAGGGCGCGCCTTTTATAAACCGTGGTTTTCCTAGGAGAATAGTCCCCGTAAACAGCTGACGTCACTTCAAAATGGTTTGAGGTGTCTTTCCTTGTTTGGTGAGAAAATTAATGACGGCTCGATATTCAATTTTCTCAATCGTCGCTAGTTTCTTCCCGATTCACTAGTTTACTCGTTGATAACTCACACGCTAATTTCCCGATTAAGCTGAAACTTGCTATATATACTAACAATGAGTCATTCAATTAGCACCTAGCTGGATGAGTAAACTCACCCCCGCCAACCCCGTCATTCCGCGAACTTTTTGACCTCCCCTCGTAGCTCAGGGCGCACCGCTTTGTCTGTTTTAAACTTAACTTTTTTTTTCATTTTTAACTGTTTATTTTTAAAGTACCTAAGTAATAATATAATTAAATATTCTGTGAAAATTTGAAGCGTCTACCTTTAACCGTTATTAATATGGAGCAAATATAAGACGTTTGTTGTATGTAAGCCCCCCCCTTAAATATTTATTTTATTCTACTTTTCAGTATTTGTTGTTATAGCGGCAACAGAAATACATCATCAGTGTAAAAATTTCAAGTCTGTAGCTATCACGGGTCAAAGATATAGCCTGGTGGACGGACGGACGGACAGCGAAGTCTCAGTAATAGGGTTCCTTTTTTACCCTTCGGGTACGGAACCCTAGACATGAACGCTCCTCCCCTGCATTTTATTTGACATGCCATCGAGCCCCGGCTCGGCTGTAATGCGACATTCGACATGCTTGGAACGATACAATAGTTTCACTAAAAGACTTTCACTTAAAAAAAAGAAACTTAGCAAACGTTGTTATGAATCATTGATTACCTCAACATAATATGAAGTATCAACACTTTGACATCATGCATGTATTTTAAGGCTCCGCCCTGAAGCCGGCTTTTTAATTGGTCAAAACTGTAAAATGGCGCTAATGTAAGCGACAACATTATGAGCTGTCAGCGGTGCCGTCGCCATACTAGAGCAATTTTTGACATCAACATACGTCACACATTTCTTGTCCTCTTAGCGTAGCGTACTTCGTCATTGTTATGAATACCCTTTGTTCCTTTGCAGGTGGTACTAAGAAGGTACATAGAATCTACCAAATTAGAGTCTAAGATTTTCATGGAGAGGGGTACAGTGATGGAGTTGGGTGATGGGGTGATGAACAACAGCGTGGATGTGAGAGGTGATGATGATGATGACCGGCTGAAGGGCAGCCAGCTCGTCAATGACTTGAAGAAACGGAAGAATGTTAATTTCAGCCAGGTACAGGTATTTTTTGTCTTGGTTGCCCAAGCGATGGAAGTTTCAGCCCCCGTTTTTAGTTTTAGTTACTTATATTATGTGTTACTAGTAGTTTTAGTTAGTTATATTGCCACAAAACGGAAATAAAGTTCTCTCATTCATTAATTCATTCATTCATCTATTCATTCATTCATTCATTCATTCATCCATTCATTTATACAGTTGGGTGAAAGTTACTATCGTTTCATGTGTGGAGCAGGCATGCGGGCTGAGGTTGATCGGCCCTGTCCTTATAAGTTTTTACCCTTGATTAAACATTTCAAGGATCAGCACTGAGTGACGTCACGCGAGTATTTTTAGGCTCCGCCCTGAAGCCGGATTTTTAATTTGTCAAAACTGTAAAATGGTGCTAATGTAAGCGACCGAAGCGGCATGTGCTGTCAGCGGTACCGAAATGTACGACGCGCGATGCCATTTATGAGAATTTTTTGGCTTCACTTTTTTCCCGTCCTCTAAATAGCACATACCGCTGTCGGTCGCATACAATAGCGCCATTTTACAGTTTTGACAACTTAAAAATCCGGCTTCAGGGCGGAGCCTAAAAATGTATGCGTGACGTCAGTAAGTGCTGATCCTTTAATTTTTTACCCTAACAAACTTACTTAGACTTATAACATTTTTAGTAAGTATTTGTTGTTAAAGGGGCAACAGAAATATATTGTTTATGGAAATTTCAAGTCTGTAGGTATAACGGTTCAAGAGGTACATACAGCCTGGTGACAGACGGACGGACGGACGGACGGCGAAATCTTAGTAATAGTTTTTCTTTATTCTTATAGTAAATAAAGTAAGTAAATAAGCCTTTTATTATAGGTAAATATCGCAGATTTTTTAGTAGAAAATGCTTTAGACTTTATGTAATTTAATTTCCAGTCCAACCTGGACGAAATCTACCGCCAACTGAGTCGGACGCCGAGCAGATCGTTGGTCGACAACGACAGCGCCCAACGTATACGGGGTTCACTTCCCGACTACGACACTTGCAACCGCACCAGTGATGTTCACCGCAACCACAGTTGCGACAGTGATGTTCACCGCAACCACAGTTGCAACAGTGATGTTCACCGCAACCGCAGTAGCGACAGCGATGTTCACCGCAACCACAGTAGCGACAGCGATGTTCACCGCAATTACAGTTGCGACAGCGATGTTCACCGCAACCGCAGTTGTGACAGCGCGCGTTGCCGCGGTTGTAATCTGGAGGATTTAGTGCAGTTGCATGAAGAGAATGAGAGGTTGAAGACATTTTCCAAACAGGTACAGCTGTTCCTAGGAATCCTAATGTAAATAAATCTTTAATATTTAAAATTTTCGTGCCAATTTTTTGTAACCAAACTCAACAAAAATTGTTATGAACAGATAATGATTAATGACCATGGATGTATGTATAGAATCACGTGTCAAGCTGATTCAAATCCAAACTTTATTTTTTATAGACTACGGTCTCCATTACCTAATGCAGCGGCCAGCAAAAAAAGGCATTGATGGAAGAACGTGTAAATGTGGGCCGAAATTTAAATAAAACCTTTGTTAAGTTCCTTGGTTGCCATGTGTATATTGAAAAAACCTCACATGTTGAAATTATACGACACAAATAATATGAGTTTAGTATATAATTTTAAATACGACCTGCACTGAACTTTTGCCAGTCGCTGATTGGTCAGTTTCGATTTATCTCGAAGAAGCTTGTAAAAAAATAATGCTCAAATTTCCAAGCATGATTGAGAAAAAGGATTTTGTTGGTGCCCCTATAGCAACGTGAGCACATCGATGCTCTGTTGAGCGAGCGGGCGCGACTCCAAGCCCGCCTCAACACCCGCACGAGGCCGCTCACAGCGCCCTCTGTGCTGGGGCCGAACTTATCGCCTGGCAGGTGAGTCCGCAAAAATCACAAGCCATCTAAGGGCCAATACGGTATTCTACTCCATGCTGTTTTCCTAATAAGTGCAAGCATTGTAATTTTTGGATTAAGTTTTTCTGTCCCTTTCTTGCAAAATAAAAGTACAGGGAGTCATACAGGGATCTAAGGCTAACACTGTCTTATCAGAAGTATCAAAATACTTGAACTATTTAAGTAGTTATTTCACTGATTTCTAAAAATTTGTTACAATATGTTTCCAAAAAAATATTATAGGATGATCCCTACTACAAGTAGTCGTGCGTTCGGTTGGCTCAAGGGCGCCGGGGAGGAGTCGAACGTGTACTGCACCAGCGCACCGCGAGTTGTACTCCCGGGGGACGAGCTGCCGTTCGTTGGCGCGCTGAGCGAGCGACGCGGCGACAGTAGGAGGTGAGCGACGCGAGGGCGCCGGGGAGGAGTCGAACGTGTACTGCACCAGCGCGCCGCGAGTTGTACTCCCGGGGGACGAGCTGCCGTTCGTTGGCGCGCTGAGCGAGCGACGCGGCGACAGTAGGAGGTGAGCGACGCGAGCGCGCCGGGGAGGAGTCGAACGTGTACTGCACCAGCGCGCCGCGAGTTGTACTCCCGGGGGACGAGCTGCCGTTCGTTGGCGCGATGAGCGAGCGACGCGGCGACAGTAGGAGGTGAGCGACGCGAGGGCGCCGGGGAGGAGTCGAACGTGTACTGCACCAGCGCGCCGCGAGTTGTACTCCCGGGGGACGAGCTGCCGTTCGTTGGCGCGATGAGCGAGCGACGCGGCGACAGTAGGAGGTGAGCGACGCGAGCGCGCCGGGGAGGAGTCGAACGTGTACTGCGCACCAGCGCGCCGCGAGTTGTACTCCCGGGGGACGAGAAGCCGTTCGTTGGCGCGATGAGCGAGCGACGCGGCGACAGTAGGAGGTGAGCGACGCGAGCGCGCCGGGGAGGAGTCGAACGTGTACTGCACCAGCGCGCCGCGAGTTGTACTCCCGGGGGACGAGCTGCCGTTCGTTGGCGCGATGAGCGAGCGACGCGGCGACAGTAGGAGGTGAGCGACGCGAGCGCGCCGGGGAGGAGTCGAACGTGTACTGCACCAGCGCGCCGCGAGTTGTACTCCCGGGGGACGAGCTGCCGTTCGTTGGCGCGATGAGCGAGCGACGCGGCGACAGTAGGAGGTGAGCGACGCGAGGGCGCCGGGGAGGAGTCGAACGTGTACTGCACCAGCGCACCGCGAGTTGTACTCCCGGGGGACGAGCTGCCGTTCGTTGGCGCGATGAGCGAGCGACGCGGCGACAGTAGGAGGTGAGCGACGCGAGCGCGCCGGGGAGGAGTCGAACGTGTACTGCGCACCAGCGCGCCGCGAGTTGTACTCCCGGGGGACGAGAAGCCGTTCGTTGGCGCGATGAGCGAGCGACGCGGCGACAGTAGGAGGTGAGCGACGCGAGCGCGCCGGGGAGGAGTCGAACGTGTACTGCACCAGCGCGCCGCGAGTTGTACTCCCGGGGGACGAGCTGCCGTTCGTTGGCGCGATGAGCGAGCGACGCGGCGACAGTAGGAGGTGAGCGACGCGAGCGCGCCGGGGAGGAGTCGAACGTGTACTGCACCAGCGCGCCGCGAGTTGTACTCCCGGGGGACGAGCTGCCGTTCGTTGGCGCGATGAGCGAGCGACGCGGCGACAGTAGGAGGTGAGCGACGCGAGGGCGCCGGGGAGGAGTCGAACGTGTACTGCACCAGCGCACCGCGAGTTGTACTCCCGGGGGACGAGCTGCCGTTCGTTGGCGCGATGAGCGAGATAAAAATATATTAATGACATTTTAAATTTTTGGAAAGTAATTTTTAATCTAATATGGCGATCGAATCCAAGATAGCGGACTATAACTCATTTAAAAAAGGAATACGAATACGGCTCAGGAAGCTTTTTTTGTTATTTCTTTTTACTATTATTTTTTTGTTTCCCCACAGAGCTCTGATTAGTCAGTGGCAAGCTGTGCGCCGGCGCCTGTCTCCGCACGTCGCGCGTCCCCGCGCGGTCGCGTCGCTAGAACGAAGCGCCCATGTGGTCGCTGGTGAGTGATACTCGTTGGTGGTGTGCTGGTTGTTAGACCCTTCTCGTGAGGTTCATCTGGGTAAAAAGACAGATTAATTTGTTTACTACTGACTCATACCACTGATCGCCCCACCCACGTCGGCCGGACTCGTTCGTTTTCGGTTGGAAAGGTACATAAAAACGCGCCGCTCTACGATTTGTCACTGTGAAGTCAACACCCCGTGACGATGTCCCTGTCGCGGGAAAGTGTTGGAAGAATTGTGTACCTAATTGTGTGTGGTGTGGTGTGGTTCCTGCATATTGTACCATACAGATTCTTTTCAAGTAGCGGATTATACCAAAACTAATTAATATGTCTTGTTAATCATGGATTTCTGCAAAATATTTACGGTTAGGTCACGGTTGAGTTATCCCCGAAAAGCGTGATTAAAGCCTGTCCCGCGCGGGACATATAATTTTGGTTTGAAAATCGGGACGTCTGGCAACGCTGGATGATTTGCATCTGACATGCGTATCACTTACCATCAGATTAACATCTATATTAAAAGAAATACTTCCGTTTATTTCAGCCAATACCGAAGAAAGTAGAAACGGTGCATTTTCTTCACACGATGGCGAAACTCAGCATCAGAATATCGAGTAAGACTCAAATAACTACATTTTAGAGTTAGATATCTAGGTATTTATTTACTAGCTGATTCGCCCCAGCTTTGCTTGGTGATTGAGATTTTTTTTTTTACTATTTATCTTACGCTTGACTATAATAATGTCTGAACTCTGATGATCACTGATGAGAAAACTTAGGATATGGGCATCCGAACTATTTACGTAAACCCTTTTCGTACAAGCAAACAGTTAGCGCCATCTGTCAAAATTCTATAGGTGGCTGCTGAGCGAACTACAGCGAGGCCTTAGTGTTGGTGGCAACAAGTATTTTTGACACCGCTACGTTGGCGACATTTTTAGCGCGGTTTGCCGGGTCCTGTGTATAATGTCTATTGTCTTTACCTATCATGTTTTCCCTATGTTACGCTATAACTATTGAAGCTATGACAAATTTTCTTATGATTGATCTCTGTTATTTTTTCAAGCGAGAGGCCGCAACAAATTCAACCAGAGCTCAAATCCCCGCGGGAGAAAAGTCCGAAATCACTTCTAAAAGAGGCGAAGGAAAAGTTGAGAAAGTAAGTAACTTTTAACTATTATAATATATCTTCTTCTAATATATACAATTCTCGTGCCAATTTTTGTGCCAAACTCCTCCGAAATGGCTCGACCGATTGTTATGAAATTTGCTGTTTGTTCGGTGGTTCTGAGAGTAGGTCGTAAGCTATTTTTTTTAAAACCGTAGCACAAAACAACGTTTGCCGCGTTAGCTAGTTCTATTCAAATTAGTTGTCTACCTAACAAATATTTTTTTCAAAATTATAAAAAGCGGACATTTTTTTAACGCCTTTTCACGTAATGTGATATCCTACTGTATAAAGGTCCATAGACAATACGCATTGGCTATGGACATTTTGTCGCGCAGTCCACCGGGTCCTGTGTATACGTCTATTAAAGAGGCATGTATTGTATGTCAGCAGCAACGTATCAAAGGAGCCGCCCGCGCCGTGCGAGAAGAGCCCCACCGCGGTGCTCCGCGAGGCGAAGATGCGCCTGCGCAAGCTCGAGATAGAAGCGGAAGCTGTCCAGCAGTCTTACCTCGACTTCCGGCGGCGGCAGACGGCGCTGCGCGAAGAGAGACACCACTTGCTTATAGCTGAGGGTTCTTTGATGAAGAGTGCTGGCCAATTAGGTAGTTTATGCGATAACCACTATAAATATCCGGAATATTGAAGGGAAGCAGACGTTATTTTGCTGAAATCCATAATATTACAAGTGTGAGGGATAGATTAATTTATTTTAATATAATCCGCTACTTGATGAATGGTACAATATGCAGGAAAACCGCGCACAATTTTCCAACACTTTCTCCGACGCACGTTTCGTCCCAAAACTTGGTCATCCTAAAGAGATGTTGACTTCACTTTGCGAAATCGTAGAGTAAGTATGCTCTAATGGGACGAAACGTGTGTCGAAGAAAGTGTTGGAAAATTGTGTGTGTTGTGTTTTATGTGGGCGGTGTTCCTGCATATTGTATACCATACAGAATCTTATCAAGTAGCGGATTATAGCAAAACAAATTTATCTATCCTACTGAATATCCGGAACATAAGTTTATTCATTCACTCTCACGGATTTGATTCATGTAAATAATCCTTTGCGTTACCTGCATACACCCTTAGCCGGTTATTTTTAGACATAAGCAAAAATGACCCCTAAAGGACTACCTACTCGTAAATCAATTTTCTTACAAGGCTATACAGGGTGGATTTTTAGTAAGGATATCCTACTTATGCCTAGTACCTACAGGATATAATCAGCTTGTTGCCTCGTCTCAATATTCCATCCTGTAGGCTTGTAGAGGATAGAATTGGAATTTATTTTGTATATTAGTTTTAAATTATGTTTTTGTTTGCAGAAATAGAACCAAGTAAAACATTGCAAAGGCCAAACACAACAGAAAAAATGCCGACCGACGATGCATTGAGATACGATCACTCACAAAACCTGAAGAAAGACTTTAACAAATATCTGCGAGAATACCAAACTAACTACGATATAGGAAGAATACACTTCTACAATAGAAACTCAGCCGCCCAACAAATAAAACCTATACCCCCTTTTTCCGAAATCAGCAAAAATAATGAACCAACAAAAACGAAAAATGATTATCTTGAAACACCATTGACTGAATTTAGAAAATTGTACCAAACACAAAAAACAGTGAGTGATGATACTAAATTGCATATCCCTATTCCAAATCCAAAGAAAAATCCACAAAATAACATAGGCAACGAATGCGCTAAAGAAAGTAAAAAACTAGAGGCACTCCAAAAAATAAAGAATAATAAACAAGCTGAATTGGAAATCTTAAAAGAAAACGTTAAGAAAATATATCCTCACGTACCAGGAATAAGTTCTCATAACACTGGATTAATAGAAGAAGAGCAAGGTATTACGGAAAACATTGAAAATAGTGATACAAAAATGGAAAATTTAGAAAAGGTTGACCCAAAAAATATGCATAAGTTAGAAAATATTATCAACACGGATACAAATTTAGAAGTCGAATTACCACAAAATGTGGCTGTCAAAGATAGCATAAAGCTAATGTTAGAAGTAGAAAACGTACGCGAAACCAGGAACTTAGGTGTAACAGAATCCAAAAATGATCTCCTACTCGTAGTAGAAAGTAAAGTCGCTAGTAAAGATATAGATTTGTCCGAAAACAACGAACAAAAAATTTCAACACAAATGACTATTATTGTAAACCCAAAAAGCGTAAACAGCCCAAAAGATGATTTGTCACCATCTATGGAAATATCGAAAGGCTTTACAAAATTAACTAATAAAACACTTTTACACACTGACAATGATGGAAAGGAGCAAAAAAATTCAACACAAATGACTATTAATGTAAGTCCAAAAAGCGTAAACAGTCCTAAAGATGATTTATCACCATCTATGGAAATATCGAAAGACTTTACAAAATTAACTAATAACGCACTTTTAGAAACTAAAAATGACGGAAAAGAGCAAAAAATTTCAAAACAAATGACTATTAATGTGAGCCCTAATAAAAGTGTTAATAGTCCTAAAGATTCCTCATCTAAAGAACTATCGGAAAACCTTACAAAACTAACAAATAAAGACTCTTTAAACGCATTGTATCGTGCTGAAAATAATAACGAATTATCAAATGTCGATATGCATTTACAAATTACAAAGGATTTAGAATCTGAAGTCGAAAAAGACCAAGAAGAAATTGTTGATGACTTTTCAGCAGATGTTGACTACTATAACAGCTTGTCGGATGGCGGCGAAAACTCCCCAATATCGCTACCAAAAACATCTGAAGACGAAAACTTTTGGGATAACTAAATTGGATGAAATTTTAGAAGCACATTGGCAACACTACACGCAATAACGAATGTAATCGATAAGTCGCGTGATCATTTGTCGATCGGGTTTAATTAAAATGCCATTTAGGAATGAGCAATCGACAAATTTCTATGAATATCATAGATAAGCCGTATATACAGGGCGTTCCACGTGGAAGGGAAAGCACCTTAAATATTATACAGCATTTCACTGAAAAGAAACTTCAATTTCAAAAGCGATCTGTCCCGCATTGATTTTTAAATAATCAAACTGATTATTTATTGTTTACTGATTGTCTTCATTATGAAGAAGTAAGGCTCCATCTTTGTTACATAGAGCCAAATACTTTAAGTTTGTATAATAATATAATATCTAAAATAAAACGCAAAAAAGATTTTCTTTAACCAGTCATAATTTATTTATTTGTTCCATGTGAATTAAAATATATAAAACATACATTTTAGTTTTACTTTTTTATTTACATTTTACACCAATTTACCATTTCTAAATATAAAAGTACAAACATTCTTTTCTAAGCCACATTGTATGTAATGTTTGGTAGTTTGCGAACTATTTTATCGTAATGTCACAGTTATTTTTATCATGGATTAATTATTATATATCATTGTCATTTTCATAGCTTACAAGTACACAAAGCAATATTTTAAAAGTCAAATAATAGCTTTTTACGGGATTAAATTTAACCTTTGCGGGTACTTTTTCATACAATTACATATGTATTAAGTACAAGTTTTTGTACAAGTTTCGAGTTCACTGGAATCGCACAAACGAATCGAATTCCTCCATACATTTACAGCCAGCGCCATCTATGAAAAGTTGCTGACATGCTGCTCTTATAACAAGATAAAAATTTTCATCATACGAATTACTCGCACAGCAAAATGCCAGCCTGCCGTGATTGGCGTGAAGAATTCGAACAACGGATTCAGCCAATCAGAGAGCATATTTTCATGCTGATAAACTTTTTTACACAATGAACGATTACAAAACATTAACAATTACATTTTATAAAAACGATAGTGATAGGTAACCCAATACCTTTAAACGAGCAATTCTTGTATATATATATAAAAACGACTCGACCGATTTTTAAGAAATTTAGTATACAGGGGGTTTTGGGGGCGATAAATCGATCTAGCTAGGATTCATTTTTATAAAATGTCGAATGTACCAAAAAAATATAACACTTGCTGCCATCTATTGGTGAGTAGGTAGTAATACAACCGAGCAAAGCTCGGTCACCCAGATATTTGAAATAATGTGACCTTACGCTATTTAAATTTAATTTGAACAATCAACATTAAATGCTTGAACGCGAGGACGTGATTATCAGAGGCGTCTCTAGCCCTAGTGGCGCCCGTGTGCAGCCAGTAACCTGACGCCCTCGAGCGGGGTCAAAATGGAATACAAGTGACCGCTCCCATACAAGTACTTTGTATCGGAGCGGTCAGCTGATTGGCCAAATATCCATACAAAGTCCAATTTTTTTTTTTGAGAATTCGATATGAGTTCCTTGGGGAAAGTTGTTCAGTTTCATGAGTAGAAACACCCCTCAAGAGATTTGCTCTATTTTACCTAACACCCTGTATTTTCAAACGGAAATTCGGATGCAAATGGTGCAATTTTAAATGATGTCAGGAAGCAAAAAGTTTTTTAGGAAAGAAGGGGTTATAAGAATAAAAAATCACAACTTTGTAGTTCTTTCAAAAATATTTAATTTAAAAACTATTATAGACTATAGTTACGTAACAGGACGGTCGTTCACACAAATAATATAATAACAACAAACTGTCAAAAATCATCTTCTAAGTAAGGGTTACTATACAATAAATGAATTTTTAAATGACAAAGACCCTTGGATCTAAGTGTATATTCCGTCTGCTCACAAGAGGCTTATTGTAATGTGATTATTGTTTAAAACAAAATTGTAAAAAATATTATTTTTAAAAAAAGCAAGTGCCGAGTTTCTTGCCCGTTCTTCTCGGTGCAGTGCTACTTTCCGAACGAGGCGGTAGAGTCTTAACGTTTCGCAAGTGCCTCTAAGTTAGGCCTATGTGAAAGAATAAAATTTTTGAATTTTGAATTTTTTGAATTTTGAATTTACAAAAAAGTTACTTTTCGAGCTTTTGCATTAGCGAAATCATTAACAATGTCATTAACTTCAATTTTGATTTCGTGTTCAATACTTATTAACGATAAATTTGTCAATCTACTTTGCGACAATGTTGATCTAAGGTAGTTTTTAATTATTTTTAGTTTAGAAAATGACCTTTCGCTATGTGCGACCGTGACTGGAAGTGTCAGGTATATCCTCAGTGCTGTGGACAGATTTGGGAACACTGAAATTAATTTATTCGTAAATAAGTAATTTAAAATATCCAACGGCGTAGTGGAATCATCAATAAACATTGGTAATAATTCGATTTCATTATAGAGCTCGAACTGTTCCACATCTGAAGAGCCAGCATGGCAAAGTTTATTTTCTAAATTAGAGCAATGTGTTTTTTTTGTATCAGTGTCCAAATCTTTCCAGTTTTTCAATTTTTGAAGAAATGAAAAAATTACATTATTTTCATTCAAAAGTTCGAACCGTTCGTCGAACTTAGTGATTGCGGTGTCTAACAAATAGTAGTAAAAATTTACTTTAAAATCTGTTTTCGCATCTGCTATCGGTTCATCCTCCGCCTCATAATTAAAAAACCTTTTACGAGCGCGAGGGCGTGCAGGTGTGGGAAATTCTACTATTGCCTCGACTTCTTCCGCTACAGTTTTCGCCCTGTTAAGGAGCTCCTCAAAAGCAGACTCATTACGAAATTCAGACAAACTTATTTTTGCATTATCAATCATTTTCACCGCTTCTGACAATACAACGTCTGACTTTTGAAGGGCCTTGCTAACTATATTTATCTTGCTTAAAATTTCAAACCAAATAAGCAGAGAGCAGATAAATTTAAAGGACTTAATTTTTGCCAGCAATGAATTTGCCATATTTCTTGACTCTGCATCTTTGCTCCTATCGGAATATATAGTAAACAAGGCATCATACACTTTTCCCAGTTCAAAACGTAGAGCTTTTACGGCTTCAACCCTGCTCTCCCATCGAGTATTTGAGAGTGGTTTTAGACTTAAAGTTGGCACTTCTTTAGCAAGTATTTGCCAACGTGCTGTTGACGCAGAAAAAAAAACATAAATTTCCTGCACAATTGAAAAGAAATTGACAATTTCTAATGAACTTTTAGCAGCGTCATTCACTACCAAATTAAGGCTGTGTGCCGCACAAGGTACATAAAATGCGCGCGGGTTTAAATCTAAAATTCGTTTTTGTAGACCTATATTTTTCCCTTTCATGTTTGCACCATTATCATAACCTTGACCACGAATATCTTGTATGTCAATTTCGTTTGAGATTAAAAAATCTAACAAAAATTGAGTTAAGCCCAGGCCAGTAGTGTCTGTAATAGGAAAAAAACCCAGAAAGTGTTCTTTTACTTCAGCCTTGTAGTTGCTTGCATTTAAAAGAACGTACCGTACGACAACCGATATTTGTTCTTCGTGTGCAATATCTGGAGTGCAATCTAAAATAATGGAAAAATATTTAGATTGTTTCAATTCCAAAACAATAGTTTTTTTTATTCTTTCTCCCAACAATTGTATTATTTCGTTCTGAATATTATGGCCAAGATAATGAGTTAGGCGTGACTTGGATTTTTGAATAAGGGCAATGTGTTCCGCAAGCACATTATCAAAGTTAGAGGTATATTCAACCAGCTTTAAAAAATTACCATTATCAGAATCGTAAAGTTTTTGAGATCTTCCCCGAAAAGCCAGACATTGCCTCGCTAAAAAATGAATTAGGTTGATTATTCGCTCGAGTACTGCAACCCAACGTTTTTTTTCCCGATCAATTTCATTTTGGTGCAAGAAATCTACTGACTTTTCTTTTAAAATAACAGTTTTCAATGTAATTTGTTTCTTAAGACATGATAGGTGCCCTAAGCTCTTTTCATGACGTTCTATAGCAGTAGACAAATGCTGCCAATCTTTGTAACCTATTTCACCATTAAAAGGAGTCAGACTCGCATCAGCATGAAACAGTTTACAATAAAAACAATAAACAGAATCAGTTGACTTAGAGTAAACCAGCCAGTCTCTTAAAACGGTTTCATTATTTAACATCTTTTTAGTATAATAAGCATTTGAAAAAGATCTTTTCGAACTATTTGAAGGATATGAACCCAGTTTTACCTGCACGGGCCCACGCTCCATCAAAAATATTCTCTGTTTATCGGATAACACCTGTGGCCATAACGCGAGATCATTCATTATATCTTCTCGAAGTATATTCTCCGGGGACGCTTCGGCACTAGGGGGTTCTTCGTCTTCTTCGACTACCGACGACAAAGACAGCAGCGGCGGCGGCGGCGGCGGCGGTGACTTAGAAGTGACGAGTTCTGCTGTAGAATTATCTTGGTTTTCATATGTCTCTATCTCCAGGTGTTCGTCCGAGGATGGACCGGGTCGAACAAAAAACTTTTTAATAGAACTTGTATTCTTTTTCAGAGACACTTCCTTCTCCAGCTTTCTTTTTCGACTCTGTGCACCAGACAGTTTCTTTTTTCCATCGCCATCAGACATCTAAAATAAATAATAAACTTAGTATACCTAGGCACCTAAAAGAACTATAAATGTAAATAAATTAATATACCTAGGTCCAGAGAAAAAGCTGCAACTTGGACTAGGACTTGGAGTATTATTTATTACAAGCTTCTTCCCGCGACTTCGTCCGCGAGGAATTCTTAGGTATATCGCGATTCCCCCGGGATCTGTGCACTTTTCCGGGATAGCAATTAGCCTATGTCCTTCCCCAGGACGCAAGCTATCCTATCTCCATACCAAAATTCATCCAAATCGGTTCAGCGGTTAGGCCGTGAAAGCGTAACACACAGACAGACAGACAGAGTTACCTACTTTCGCATTTATAATCATCATCATTTCAGAATAAATAAATAAAATTTAAAAGTAGGTAGTTCGTTGTTCAACGGTTAGGTACAAGTAAGACCTAAATAAATAAATAGGTACCTAAGTACTTATACTAGTAGGAACATATTACACTTGAAACTTACCGTTGTTTGTTCCGCACTGCAGTAGGATAAACAAATGAAAAATGCTAGGTCGTATAGGTACGAGTACCTATTTAACTTCGATATTACTATCTATCACCGATGTTTTGTTTTCATGAATTTCGCTAGCTATTTTTGATGACCTCCGACCTCGAGGCATGTCGCAATAATTGTGAAAGCAATTAACCAAATCTTACCTTTTATATAATTTTTAGCAAAAGAAAAGCCGATTTACTTCATATTTACATGTTTACTCAAAGATGATACTTAATCCAATTGCATCAAGGCTTATTTCGCAAAACTACGATGTAGCGGTAAAACAAAAATTGCGGCACGCGTACACAAGCCTTTGAAAATGACCGCCGCACGTCCCTGGGAAATTTAATTTGAACTTTATAGCATTCTAATACAGCCGAGTTAGCAATGATTGTCGGCCGCGGCGTGTTGTCAAACGAATCAAAACAAACAGGTGCCGATGCCGGCACCCGCCTTTCGTAGCGATGCGACATTACGCCAATTTAATCTTTTATTATCTGTTTTAAGGCTGCTTTCATGTTGAAACAAAAGTAATTGTGTAAATTTAAATAGAGTAGGTAGGAAAAGGAGTAGTTTTGCTTTGCTACCGCGCGCCCGGCGTCGGCCACGGCGGGCGCAGGGTCTTTGAGAGCGACGCATCTTCGGATGTGTCGCAAGGGCGCTCGGCGCGCGGCGCCCCCTTAAGACCCGGCGCCCGTGTGCGCCGCACACCCTGCACTATAGGTAAAGACGCCTCTGGTGATTATTATAATAATAACAACTGAGAACTTCGGTAAAGATATTTCAATCCACGAAGACTATCCACTCCACACTGTGTCAAAATCTCTTTGTTTCATTCGAATCGTATGGAGTTTTACCAATGACGAAATACGCTACGCTAAGAGGACGGGAACTATGTAACGTATGTTGAAACCAAAAATTTCTCAAATATGGCGTCGCGCGTCATACATTTCGGTACCGCTGACAGCGCATACCGCTGTTGGTCGCATACATTAGCGCCATTTTACAGATTTGATAACTTAAAAATCCGGCTTCAAGGCGGAGCCTAAAAATATATGCGTGACGTCACTAAGGGCGCATCCTTATGTTACATCCGTGAGTTTTACCAATGACGAAATACGCCATGAGTTTTACGGAGTGGGGCGTACCATCGTGGATTGAAAAATCTAAACATAATTGGGAATCGTAAACAAGTTATCATTTAAAAAATATTTAAAAAAAAAATAAGTTATTAAAAAATTAAAAAAACACGACTGCCCTTTTATAAAACGAACTAAAAAGTAAGAAACAAGTTATTTTAGTTGAACAGATGAATTATGGCAGTCGGGGGGCTGCTCTGACACCTATTTTAATCACTAAAAAATATAAAATAAAAATAAGTAATTAAAAAATTAAAAAACACGACTTTTTAATTTTTTAATTACTTATTTTTATTTTATATTTTTTAGTGATGGTCAGCAATTAGGTGAAGCAAGGATTCAATAATAACCCATAATAATATGTCCAAATGTCTTTAGTTATTCAGACATCGAACGACACGAAAATTCGTATACTATCTATGATATTATACCGTTTGTATCCAGCGCTCTTTTGCGGCGATAATAAAATTATAGTTAAGCAACAAGAGGTTTCACTGTTTTTTTTTGTTCTAGTATAGGTACAAAAACTGAGATTTATTTTAGCTCCTTTTCGCTATCTCCTATAATATTATTAGATGTTCCTATACATTAGATGTGATACTTTAGCTGTGATGTGATTATTACAAGGTATAGATATGTATTTCAATCTACGAAGACGCGCTCCACTCTGTCAAAATCGCTTATGTTTCATTCGATTCGTATGAAGCTGGACAGAGTGTGGCGCGCCATCGTAGATTGAAAAATCTATATAAGGTAATTTTTTTTAAATCACTTACTTTTCCATTAATTTTATATGAATTTAATTAACGATGTAATTTTGTATCACAATTTACAGATATAACAAATAAGTACTAAAGTTATTAATTCAAATAATTATGCACAATGAAAAAAGAAATTATAAACTAGCGTAACTACTACAGTTAGTCATATGAAATTTAATATCAAAACAATTAACAAGTCTAACGCGCTTCGAACGAATTATTAATTATTATCTATTAATAAATGTCATAATATAATTATTATAATATGTCATATCACCAGACTTACGCAAATATTATTACAATAATATCGTGAATCATAAAATGTAGCAAATACATAAAAAAAAATACGAAACAATCCGTCAAAAATAAGAATAAGACTGTCATTCACTTCGCCTCTCTTTCACACACTATTGTTATTTGTAGTGTGTGAGATACGATTTCAGTCCTATTTCTGTTTTAAACATGTTATACATACCTTAAACAGTTGTTTTTTTTAAACAAAAATAGTACATCAGTGCAAATATTTTATGTTTAGATGGTTCGATACGGCCGGCCGCGAAAATTCAAATTTTATTTAGTTTTTCGAATATAGTAGGCTAATTATACACCTTATATTGTTGCTTATGGCAACATTTTATGCATCTTCATTTACTTCATATTTGTCTCTAGAACTCCAATTTGGAGCGAACTAATTTCGAAAAAAAATCGAATTTTCGCGGCCGGACGCACCGATCGATTGTCGAAAAATTATGATAATAGATATAATTTTCATTATAATAATATGTTTAATCTGCAATTTGCAAACACCTGTAAGGCCGCGTTGAGAGATATTTTAATTATTATTAAAATCCCAATGTGTCAACTGTCAGTTAACAGTTTCTAGTCTCACTTTAAGCATAATACGTGAGTAAATAAGAAATTAAAAAATCTTAAAATAAGACTACTAGGGGATTTACATAACATGGAAATGCCTTTTTAACCATGTCACGCAAATGTTAACTCACAGTTGAAAAAGTTATTTACTTAAGTTTTTTGGCTATTATCTGTTATTATATAATAAAAGAAAATAATATAATTATAGTCACTAGGACAATTCTGTTGTGCAAAATATCTAAACTAATTTAAAGCGTCTAAAACTAGTGATATCGTTTTCAAAATACTCCCCATGGAATCGAATATCACTATTTTTAGACGCGTCAAATTAGTTTTGATGAGAATGAGAGACGTAGATTCTGCACAGAATTGGCACCGATGTCCATACAAAAATTGAATAAACTAAAACCCGAAACTAACATTGTGCCCAACGTTCTTAGCTGCCAAGGCGGAGCGCGGGGAGTTCGGGCCGGTCACCCGGAGCCAATTTGATACCTGAAAAAATATAATTGAAAGTTATTTTTTTTTTTGGTAAATGCAATTTATACAAGAAAAAAGTAGCGCCATCTAACAAAATTCCCGCTAATACGCTACAATAATATAGAAAAAAAAAACCGCACCTATGGAAACACGCGTGCAGACTAATACACAGTGAAGTCAACTGTGGCGTGGATCGGGGTCCATAAACGATACTGCGGTTGGCTTACTACTGGCGTCGTTGGTGTCAAAACAAACTTTTTTTGACACCAGCGACATCTTTTCGCGCGGTCTGCCGGGTCCTGAGTATATGTCTATTATTATTATTAAAGCTCACCTGCAGGGGCAGCGTCCTGTCAGAGCGGGAGTCCCGCGAGTCCCGCGAGTCCCGCACGTCCCGCGACGGCTGCGGCGTGCTGCAGCGACTCCTGAGCCGGCACACGCGCGGACTTTCAGCCACGGACCACGACACACACGACGCGGTGCTGTCGTCTAAGCTCGCCGGTGCTTGCCATCTGAAATAGGAAAAAATATATTTACTATGTTTCGATCTCCGATAGCTGAAGCAGTGATAGCTCAGTGGTTCTGTCCTCTGCCTCTCATAAGGATTTCGAATCGAAGAAGGTTCGAATCCTGGGCACCTCTGACTTTTCCGAATTATGTGCGTTTTAAGGAAACTAAATATCACTTGCTTAACAGTGAAAGAAAACATCGTGAGGAAACCTGCATGCCTGAGAGTTCATAAAATGTTCTAGAACGTGTGTGTGGGCTACGGCCAAACCCCTCTGTCTGAGAGGAGACCCGTGCCCAACATTGGGACATAAAAGAAAACTATGGACAGGCCCCGCCTACAAAATTAGCGTGCCTTTTTTTAATCTGTGAAGTGGCGAATAAGATGACGTCACCTACAACTCGCACACGAACATTTGACAACAAATCGTGGCGCTCATAATGACGCCGCATGTCACGCAAGGCTGGCTAGAATGAATGAAAGGGGCGCCTATAAAGTTTTGTTATCTGCGTCCTTCTTGATTTCCTTCCTTCGCCGACCGAAGGTTAGCTGCCTGCGAGGACACACGCAGCCTGTAGACAAAGTGGCATTCTATTAGCGATGTTGCGAATATAAAAGTCCAAAAGTGGCATAGCGTAAACTAACGTTAACCCCATACATTTTTGGCATTCTATATCGCTGAATATAGCGATATCGCTAACAGAATGTCACTTTGTCTAGGCCCTCTAGTCCACTTAATATCACGTGATCGAGAAACTACAGGTAAGCGTCTCGACGCACTAATTTCAGACGGCCGCCACATACCGGATACTTTGCGTTAGTTCTTGTACAGTCTATTTCATGCGCTGCGTGCGAAGCAACCTTAGCACGTCGAATGCGATAAAGTTACGCGATAGAAAGAGACCACATTTTTGCGTTTGTTGCGTGTTCTTTTCGGAGGCGTGGCCAGGCGTGCGAACTGAATTGCACTTTTTGTAGTCGCTATTTTTTTAAATCATCTTGCGGAGTGAACCTTCTGTACCGTTAGGTACTATTATGTCTACCGTGCCTGCGAGGACACGCCTGGACCTGGAGCCCCTTGGATCACCGCAGAAGATCCCCTCGCTCTTACCCGTCTCTCTCGGCGGGCGAGTACAGCGCCACGGTGTGCCTCCAGCGGTAGATGTTCGGGAACGCGTCGGGCGTGATCCGACACTCCGATATCGCCTCGAACACCAGCCGATCCATTTTTGTTGGCTCCTCACTGAAATATAATGGCAATACTGTTTTTATTATCATTGTAAGCGTTATAAATAGTTCTATCCTCGAAGACGCACCCCGATACTTTACAATCGCTTATATTTAACGCGGTTCGTAAGGAGCTAGGACTCCCTCCTAGGCCCTAGCTCCTTGGGGCGTGTCTGGTTTGAACCATTGTTGTCAATAGATGTCGCTTTTGGTTAATTCATACTTCATAGCATTATCAATTTTCGGCCTATTGTCAACAATTGCTTACGGTGGTTGTCAATAGATGGCGCTATTCAATATATTTTTTTGCGCCATCTGTCAATTTTTTTATAACTTTTTTATAAACTAGGTTCAAATAAGGACGTCCACAAAAAATTAAATTAAAATCAAAGAAAACTTAGGGGGTCTTCTGTTTCTATCTCGCAAAACGAAAAAAATTGTATAGAGCTACAATGGCATGACCACACTATGACGTCATAGTTCATACAGCTGTCTCTGTCATCTGAGACAGCTGTATGTTGTTAGTTTCAAAATATATGAGAAAAATTAATATTTTGATTTCAGTCAACTAACCGATTGTCAGTAGATGGCTGCAAACCCTTACACAATAAAAAAACTCACCCATAAATAAATGGTTCAGTGAGCGCGCGGTCGCTGGCATCCTGCATCGCCTCCGCGTCGGAGTCCTTGGAGGGGTCTTCAGAAGCTGTCAGATACGACTCCTCGCCCTCCGACTGACAGGAGGCCACCGAGTCGTCGTCAGATATCTGCCGACATGGTATAATACTTTGAATTACAATTTTCCCATCACCGATATGTACTTACCTGAGGAAAAAATTTAAATCGCTATAGCTAGACCGCTGTAAACTTGGCCCTCCCATGGTCTGCGGGACGCGGGGCGGGAGCTACTTAACCACTGATCTCTATTCTATGGATTAAACATTCTATACAATTCTTCAGGCTAGGTTCACTGTGGATCCATAGAATAGGGGTCAGTGCACTCAACTAATCAGCTGTCAGAGACTGACGTGAATTACGATACTCACGATGATATTAATCTTGCGACGTGGATAATGATACATACTCAAGAAGATACCATAGGCGAATTCTCAAGATGCGAGTCATTACATCGTATCGTGTATAGCCAATCGAACACCCGCCCCGCGTCCCGCAGACCATGGGAGGGCCAAGTTTATAGCGGTCAATCTATAGATGATAGTAACTTTTTTATAAGGTAGTCCTTTATTGCTTTTTTATTCTCGTTCCTGATATAGTTAGGGAGGTGGTTGTATACTTTGATCGGCATTACATAGGCTAGAACTATGAAGTGTAAATTTAATTCTATTACTAATTTTCATACTTAAATTGAAGGTAAGGTTAGGACTACTAGTTCCTGGAGATATGGCTTGCACGATTCCGTGGTTTTTATGTTTACGACGATGCGTATACATTTTTTTGCAGCGTGAATATTGTCTTCAATGTTTGTACTATTTCCCCAAAGTATTACACCGTATTTTAGCCAGTCGTATGCGTATGCAGAGTATGCGTTTAAAGCTGTTTTTTATCTGTAGCCTGTTTAAGTTCTCCATATGCCAAGTAAGTAAGTAAGCCATATGTGAATTTTGATAATTTGGTTTTTGTTTTTTGTACATGTCCCTTCCCGTTTCAGTTCGTATCTGTGGCACGGTTGCTTGACTTGACTTCAACCGAAACATTATGATTAAATATGGCGGTGACCCTTATTTCCAAAGACATAAGAGTCAGGCCGCCGCATGCCGCATAACGTTTCGATTAAAGTCAAGCCAAGCAACCGGGCCTTAGTGTATGCCCTAAAAAGTCAAGTTATCTACGCATGATTGGGCCGTGGGTGGTGGAGGGTTGTCCCTATATCGGAGACGCAGCAAGTGTGGACAGGGCGCAAACGGCGCGGTGCAATTCAATTTTTAATCCTTATATTATGTTAAATCGGAGCAAACTGAAAACCAGCGCTGGGCTTTGTTGCCCAGCACAGCTGAGTTTGCGGCCTATTGTCCTTTGTTAGATTTAGTTTAGTGTAATAATATATAGTTAAGCGAATAATAATGTCTAGCAATAAGAAGTGACAATAAAGTTTTATTTATATACTAGCAAACCCGGCGAACTCCGTTAAGCCACCAGATGGCTTTCCCGCTAAAAAGATTTTCCCGCTTTTCTGTTGAAATTTTGCCTGAATTTTCTTTGCTATAAACCTCACGGAGCCCGAGACCTTTCCAACGAATGCAAAACCGTGAAAATCGGTTCGTGCGTTCTGGAGTTATAGCGTCAGGAAGGAAAATCCGACTTATTTTTATATAGTAGATTTTATTTATTATTATTTATTTACCTCGGCCTCGACGACGTGGCACTTGGCGACGTCGACGCTGTACACGGCGGGTGCGCCGTCGCCTCCCGGCGTGTTCACGCTTGTTGGTTGCTGACTCTCTGCGTGCGTCAGCTTGCCGTCGCCTGGAACATTGTGAACACCGATATCAACCTTAAGATAAGCCATCTGAACATATTACGCAAACCTCCTTAATACAAGAAAAATGGTCAAGTGCGAGTCGGGCTCGCGCACTGAGGGTTCAGTACTATGAACACTCATTCTCAGTAGTATAAAAGTACCTAAACTTAACACGCCTGCCCACCAAATTCAATACGGAACCTTAAAAATGAGCAAAAAACACGTTTGTTATATGGGAGCTCCCTAAATTTTTTATTTTATTTTAGTTTAACTTTTTATTTCAGCAAACATAATATAGCTAAATATTCCGTGAAAATTAAAGCGTCTACCTGTTACCATCATCAATATCGAACAACAAGCAAGCAAAAAAATCACGTTTGCTGTATGGGAGCCCCTTTATTATTATTTTTTTTTCATTTATTATTTTAGCGGCAACAGAAATACATCACCTGTGAAAATTTCAAGTAGCTATCACGGTTCAAGAGATACAGCCTGGTGACAGGCGGACGGACGGACGGTGAATTCTTAATAATAGTGTCCCGTTTTACTCTTTGGGTACGGAAGCCTAAAAACAAGTTTTTTTTATACGGTAGAAAATATTTGAGTAACATAAACTTTAATAAGTAAGCATAACTCACCAATATCGTGGTCAAAACTAAGTCTCCGAACAAAACTGTCACTCTTCGGACTCGTCGACAGAATCGATCTGTTCTTCCGGAACGAAGCGTTCTTCTTGCTATTGCGTTCGTAAAATTCGATCCTCCAATCGCATCTACATTTCCCAGCGTTTTGCCAAATCTCTGCACACTCGGCATCCGATACCGCCGGTCCTTTGGTCACGTCCGCTTCCACCAATTCCTCGCATATAAAACTAGCTAAACATCTAACATGGCTGTCTATTACATGATTAATCTTAACTCTATTCGTCCTGTATGAAAAAGGCTTCCTCTCCTCATCCGAACTGAAGATATCATCGTTCGGACAACGTAGCTTGATTAGGAATTCAACCAAATTATTGATATCGTCTAAATCTTTCGTCTGGTTCTTTAGTTTGAAGACGACTAGCTGGGCTAGCCTCGAGTGGATTAACGCGAAGTTTATCTCCTGGAATCTCTGATCGTCCATGTACGAGTGGATTGTGTGTTGTAAATGTTTTGCTTCGGACTTTAAAGACTCCCCTGCGGTCTCTGGTTCTGCTGTTAAAGAGAATGTGAGTGCATCGGCTATTCTTTTTGCGAATACTTGGCATGTTCGTTCTATGCATAGTAGTTGGTTTACAGTGTGATTGATTGGAGGAGTGTCTCCGTTGGTCAGTAGTTTGGGGCTAGGATTGGGCTGTCTGCAAAGACGTTGTCTGATTGGGTCGGTTTTGCTCCAATGGGGAGGCCTGTCCGTTATTTTGCATGTTTTCATAGCCATGCATAGTTCTGATATTGGGCTCAACACTTGTTCTGGAGCGGGGCTGCTTGTAGAAACGTTTCCCAGGCTTATCTTTGAGAAGGATAAGTCCTCCGCGGTGAGGTTCAAGTGGTTTATACTGTCGCTGTACGCGAAGGAACACGCGGTTTCGTATTTGGCTTTCAAGTAGTCTTCGAACAGTTTGAGGCCCTCTGGCGATCGGAGGTCCGTGAACGTGTCCAAAAACGGCCAGTATTCCTTCCAGCCTACACTCATTTGTTCCGCCAGATTCCTGTAACAAACCAAAGAACGGTGAATATATGTCTTACGAAATTCCACAGAAAAAATTTGCGATTTAACAAAACAATGAAAAGTTACATGAAAGGGGGAAAAATTATTACTTTTGAAAGCTTTCGTTGCGCGCGCCGACTAAACGGTTAGAGTTACGTAAAAATCTTATACAACAGAATTCTTATCCTTTCAAAATTTAAAAAAAAGTTTGCGACAGTACATCATGTCTTACGCTTAGGTTGACTCACTAAAACATGTATGTTTTAGAGTTCCGTATCCAAAGGGTAAAACGGGACCCTATTATTACATACAACAAACGTGTTTTTTGCTAGTTTTTGAATTATGCAGGCAGTGTTTAGTTCAATACTAATATACATATTGATAGTACAGAACCCTCAGTGCGCGAGCCCGACTCACACTTATATTTTACTCAGACATATTCGAAGATTATAATTGTGTACATTGTTTAATTAATGTGTGGCATAATGTTATGAAAAAAATATTTTTCTTTCTTTCTTTCTAGTTAGTTGTAACAAAATTATATGTTCACCTGCCCACAGTCTCCAGCCCCTTGGTCATTTCCTTGAGCCGGAAGGTGGGCTTGGCGGAGCGCGGCGGGGTCTTCCAGCGGCGCCGGAACGACTCCGCGTCGTTCGCCTGCATGGGGCCCGCGAACGCGCGAATCTCGTAGCGCGGCGACAGAGGATCCTGGTTTAGCTCCTGCCAACGAATTATACAAGTTACTATAAGTATACAGTATAGTATTATACAGCTATCAAGTGATTGCTTAACCCAAACCCTTAGAAAGCTAAATCTTCCACAGAGGTTACCTTTAAAAGGGATAAGAAAGGATTTTATATACCGACGCCGACGTTCCGCTGCAGATTATCTGTACAGTAGTTGTAACGTGCTCACCGGAGGCTTGGTGGGCGTGAAAGGCCTGCCTATGGTGGGCGCTCCGCTGTCATCCTCTATGTGCAGCACGGGCACGTAGAAGCGCTCCTGCAGCATCGCTCTGATACGCCGCACCGTGTCGGGAGATTATATGTACAGTAGTTGTAGCGTGCTCACCGGCGGCTTGGTGGGCGTGAAAGGCCTGCCTATGGTGGGCGCTCCGCTGTCGTCCTCTATGTGCAGCACGGGCACGTAGAAGCGCTCCTGCAGCATCGCTTTGATACGCCGCACCGTGTCGGGAGATTATATGTACAGTAGTTGTAGCGTGCTCACCGGCGGCTTGGTGGGCGTGAAAGGCCTGCCTATGGTGGGCGCTCCGCTGTCGTCCTCTATGTGCAGCACGGGCACGTAGAAGCGCTCCTGCAGCATCGCTCTGATACGCCGCACCGTGTCGGGAGACGACGCCGACGTTCTGCTGCAGATTATCTGGAACATAACGTATAAGAAAACAATAATAATATTATACAATAACCGCCTTAATCACAAACACCCAAAAAGCAGTGCAATAGTTATTCTGTGTTATGTATTTGTTTGTCAACAGTGATTTGACATTCGACGGAAGAAGACACAACAGGCAATAACTATTCCATTGCTATTTTACGTTTGTGAATTAGAAGGGGTAAGCGTTTATTCATAAACGTGCAATAGTTATGGAAAAGTTACACATACAGCAGAAACTCGATTATGCTACCAACTGTGGTCTGTGATCAATTTAGATGAAGAATTGAAAAATAAAGTTTTAGAAGACCACTTTTTTTTAATTATCACATGCACTCACATCTTGCGCCATCTCCCCGTACTTGTTGGTGGCGTATTTATTGCACTGAGGGAACGACGTGAGCACGTCCACCACGCCCTCCGCGCCGAACTTGGCGGCGAAGTGCAGCGGCGTCTCGTTCATCGCCTTGTCGGGCGTGTTGAGGTATCTGTCCAGCAGGATGCCCGCGAACTCCTGCAAGGATCAAAATAAAAAAATATTAAATCCTATACCTTTAAGCGAGCAATTCTTGTATATATATTTAATCTGATTCTCGGAAACGGCTCGAACGATTTTCATGAAATTTAGTAAACAGGGGGTTTTTGGGGGCGATAAATCGATCTACTCGTAGCTAGGATTCATTTTTAGAAAATGTCGAATTTACCAAAAAAAAATATGACTCCTGCTGCCATCTAATGGCCAGAAGTATTACTACCGACTACCGAGCGAATCTCGATCACCCAGATATTAATATATATATAGCTGCTTGTGCTGATTCACTGACTGACTGACTGATTGATCACCTCTCCTGAACAATTTTGTATGAAAAATTTTTTTTTCATGGATGGGGTCGTATAGAAGAAAAAAATTCATTCGGAGGAAAAATACGGAGAGAGCTGATGATTGAGGATTTCGGAGACGGATGAAGAGCACAGCCAAGGGTATTGGAGATAGGTGGGGGGTGCTCGACCAAATGTCATTCAAAACGTCATCCAATTGGCAGTGAGCTGAAAAAAAATTCAAAATGGCGGATTCAAAATGGCCGCCATTCGAATTTCGCCAGTATCTCGGAAAGTATAAAAGATGGAAAAATGGTTTCTTTACAAGAGGTGATCAGGACTCGAAGGTCTATTCGATGGATAGAAAAAAAATTCAAAATGGCGGATTTTAACCATAAAAAATGTAGGGGGAATTTTAAAGGGATTTTTTATAGGCGGGAAGACAGCACGCGGGCCACGTGTGGCCCGCGCCCCCACGCGCCCTACTAGTTTAATATAATATGCCAACGCCCCATGGTATCCACATATAAGCGAGATCCATGAGCAGCTCAACATTAAAATTGTCGGAGAGGAAATAAACAGCTACATATCCAATTAAAAATGTAGGTTAACCAGCCATCCAAACCACCTAGCTGTACAGGTCACAATGCCAGAAATGATTCAAAGACTGAAGAGACAGCACATATTAGATAGCCGAACGTGACACAACGGGGGTCTTCCTGATATGGAAGTCCTCTTGCTGTACCGCCAATCTCATGCAACACATCTGCTCATAGTCAACAGACTGATTGCAAGATTTCTATAACACAAAAAAAAAAATATAATCGACATCATCACATTTTATACTTATACGTTTTCTGTGAACGCAATAGTGGCCATGTACAACTAATACAGCACCATTGGTTAGGTGTTGTAGAATGTAGATGGCATTGAGCGGAACTGGTTAAGAACATCAGAGCAACCTGAAACTGCAATCAGCCCGAAGATGGAGCATATGGTGCCTACTCATGTACACTAACCCTCTTACTCACAAAAGTGGAAAAGATATTTTTTGTTTTGTCTCTGTTCATCAACAGGGATTTCACATACGAAAGAAAGAGACAGACTTGCCTTACAGAACTCCGCGTCCGCGTCGGAGCCGGACAGCGTCTGCACGAAGGCCGGGTTGCCGACAGTGGTCAGCAGCAGGTTGCAGATCTCCGCGTTCATAGCCTTCGCCGCCACGTGCAGCGCGTTGTAGCGGGAACCCTCCTGCCGATAAGAGGATTTCACCAGTGACGACAGATCGCCGAGGAACAGAATTAAAGGGGGGGAAAAACCAGTGATGAAAACAACTTTTAGGGAGTCAAGCCGCCCCGTGCCCTCCTGTGTTTCGGCCCCCATAACCGCGAGGTTGATTGGAGGGCTGTCCCTATACTGAAGTAAACCGCTACACAGTACACAACAGGTATGGGGGAGATGGTACTCATGATCGCTCGTAGGTATGTAATGTCATACAAAAAATCATTAAAAAAGACGTGTGGCACTCAGAGACTGCCGCGGTAAAGCCATTGCATAGCATTTTTTATCAGCTTCTAACACCCCCGACTCCGTGGGGGTTAGGTTATTTTCGTTACGGAATTTCTGGATTCGGTCTCCACGCTCAAGGCCCGCGATAGAAGCTATGCACTAGCTTAAAAAATATGCTGTAGTTTGCAGTAACATAGTAAAGAAGTAGAAACTGTTTATATCAGTCTTCAATTACTGGAATAGAACAGTTTTTGCATAATAGCAAAATATGATTATCTGACAATAAAGGTCAACGTCCGTCGGCGGCGGCCACAGCGCAGCTCAGCTGATCGATCTATTATAGACAAACCAACCAAGACGTCAAGTGATTTAGCATTACGGCGCGATGCTGTGTAGAAACCGTTAAATGTGAGTTTACTTACAAGCTAGAACTTTTCATCAGATGAGATCGCAGTCAGGTATTAATCATACTACTCATAGTGTAAAAAAAATTGTATATACCTGAACAATAGCTGGCGTGTTTCCACTGCTGACCAAATACCGAGGGTTGTCCCATATTCGATCCCTGACGGTGGCCACGAGACCCGCTTCTATCGCCTTCCGTAGCGCCACCATGTCTTGTGAAGAAGGCGCCTTGAAGGGGTATGGCTTTTCACTCATTATCGCTACAATGGAAATTAGCAATGCTTCAGGTTTACCATCTCTTTTACGCCTTGAACAGACACGACAGAACTTAACCTGTTTAAAAAATTAATACTAGCCTTCCTAAATAGAGCTATCTCTTTCCAATCGTGCCCTTGTAATAGCAATGGTAAGAGATGGTTATTTAGCCATGCTAAAAGGGGCTAAAACTATTTGCTATAGTTTGTAATATCAGAACTCAGAAGAATGTTTGATGCATATTCAGCAGGGCGATCGGCTAAAAATGTATCAATCTTTAAATAACTGTGTCAATGTTAGAATACGGGTGTTTACCAATCTCAATGCTTGAAAATCACGTTTTGACATTAATACAGTTCTTTAATGATTGAGACATTTTTAGCCGATCGCCCCACAGTTTATTTAAATTGTATTTGATAAAAATATGCCATTATTATAAATAAATAAATAATTATACTTTGTTTATTTTTCCAATATCTGGGTGGTAGTATAACTACTGGCTAATAGATGGCAGCAGGAGTCATATTTTTTTTTGGTGAATTCGACATTTTCTAAAAATGAATCCTAGCTAGATCGATTTATCGCCCCCAAAACCACCTGTATACTAAATTTCATGAAAATCGTTCGAGCCGTTTTCGAGATCCAGATTATATAGAAATATATATATATACAAGAATTGCTCGTTTAAAGGTATAGGATAGGATAAGCCTTATTAATTTACAGGCACTCATCAAAGGTCAAAAGTTTGATTCTTTTTCAGCATATTATGTGTATGTTAGAGAATCTAAAAGTATGTGGGGAGGAGTGCAGAAAGCTGAAAATGCATACAATTTTGTCAATTGCAAGCAAACATGCAAAGTACTAATAAATGCAACAATATTTTGCTCAAGCCAAAGTCGGCGCTCACATTTCGACCGTTGACAACTTTTGGCTTTCAGTGATATAGCTTGCATCAAGAATTCAAAATAGCAAAACACATTACACAACATAATTCAGACATACTATTATAGGTAGAAGTAGATAAGATTCTGAGTTTATAAATAGCAGAGTTCATTGACTGAGTGTACTCGTACTTGTTAGTACCTGGCAAATGGCAATTGTGTCTGATGCCTACAAAGCTACAAATTAGGAATAAATTAACGTCGCCCGGAGGACATTATCACTAATCACTAAAGAGCAATAAGTTTGAAATTAACATACAATTCATGCAAATGGATGATTACTTGAAAGACAATGTATATTAAAGTATAGCACAGTTAGGCCACGTTCACTTGTCACGTGATCAACAACACTACAGGTAACCATTAATAGGGGCCGATTTCAGACGGCTGCCGTGCGCCGGCTAGGTTGCTCGCGTTAGTTTTTGTACGGTCTAATTCACGTGCTGCGTGCGCCCAATTACGAGGTAGCCCTTGTCTAAAGAGATAAAGTAACGCGATAGAAAGAGAGCACAACTTTAGGTGCATGGTGAAGGCAGTGCCAGGTGCTACTGCAAACTGAATTGCACTTTTTTGGGTCAGCGCTAGGGTCGCTATTTGTTTAAATCATTTATCTTGCGAAGTGAACGTTCCATACTGTTAGGTATTATTATTCTATTCTGTGGCACAGTTTAATTGTTGTGTATTTTAAATTAATTAACATTAGTGAGACATCTAAACAAGAAATTACTCCTTCATATTATAACACTACTGGACCTTTGTGGCTGGGAATGGAGAAAGATTATATAATAGTACCGTAGACTCACATAGATTACTTTTTATTCTGGAATAATCTATAGTTTGATTTTGCTGCCCCCTGAACCTGGGCATTAGCGTGTTCCTATTTGCAATTTATTCCAAGTTGGGTACATACAGTTTCCATTTCCTTCGTGAGTGTCCGTGGGCTCTGCTCCTCTCAGAGCAAAGGAGACAGCATCCTGATGGTTGCGGAAAGCTTTGAACCTCGCTGTTTTGTATCTGCGCACCAGCTCCAGTGCCTCCGCTTTGTTCTCATAAACATGAAGAGCTTCTGTAACAGAAAGAAAATCACTCATTTAGTTATCCATTCATTGATACACTCACTGAACCGCCCATGGTTTGGACGGTCCAGTGAGCTGATTCTGTGTCACAACTTGCAACAATCAGCATGGTATGGTATGACATGACATGATACCATACCAACCTGACGTCTGATTGCGTAAGAAAAATGTATTCATCATCATTGTAATTTTTAACGAATTCTGCCCCCCGATTGGCTTATGTAAATCAGGGAACCAATCAGCAGACAGAATTCGTAAACGATTACGATAATTTAATTCCAATTTCATTAATTTTTAATCTTTTACTGTAAAATTTAACTATTTGTTATTACGATAACATTGAATACGTTTTTCTGACAGAATCTAAGGTTTGTATTTGGTAACTTGTGCAAAAAATACAAAAATAGCATTTTTGTTTCTGTTTTCTTAGTTAATAACTCAGTGCAAGTTGTTAAGTAATGATACATAATAAGCCCGCAGGTGACTATAAACTGAAGTTGAAATTCGGTTACTCGTGAGGTTATACTGGTGCAAACTCTCACAGACCGTAATGTGCTGCTCCAGACTGGCAACACGCAGTAGTCTGTGACATTTATTTTAATTTTGTTGCCACATCTGTCTACTTCCTCTTAACTACTTGTTCTACTTCCATCACGAAAGGTAGCACTTGCGAAAAGGCAGTTTTGATATGAATACAAATTTATTTTCCAATGTTTTAGTTCAAAACAAATCAGTGAAATCTAAACAATAATATTATGTATAGTACTTAAATAAACTGATAATACAAATACTTAGTACTATAAAAACTATAAATAGTCAACACTATTGACCTATATTTTTGTGATAAAAATGATTACTTAAATATCAAGATAGAGATAAAAAATGCTTTGTTTACCAACCTTCATCTGGTCCTTTCTTGATTTCGCAAGGTATATAAACTCCGTAATAAGTCACCGCGGGCTCCGTGGACGTAGGGCTTCGTTGGACTTGTCTCTTAGAAAGGGAGTCCAAGCGGAGGAATTTACTAAGCAATGCCATGGCACCATCTTTCTTATCACTTGGTGACAAACTTATCTCTTCCTTGATGCCCCCAATATCTTTATTACACTCGGGAATAACGACGGCCTTCGACATTTCGTCTCGTAACTACAAATGGTAAACAAAAAATTTATAGTTCAGTGTTTTGTTGTGACGAAAACTGCTACCCAACGTTTATTTTTACATTTAAACTTTAACACTTACCTTTTGAATAATTATGTCATGAGAACATGGTAGTAACTTGCTTGTAATTATTAATTAACGTTGTTTCAATACATTTTGCCCTGATTCAATAGTTCACTATCACAATGGGAGTTTTTCAAATCCAAAAATTAAAATACACAAACCGAATCGTACGATCGTGACACAGATTACTCTATATCACTGGCGTTCAGATGGCTCACGGCCATAGAAAATTTAGGAGCTTGAGGTTAGTTCCGGAACTGTCAAAATCTATTTTGCTTTGTGTCATGGCCGCCAACTATTTTTTAATTTTACTTACACAATGCATGCTTTGGATTCTAATAGATTTAACTTTTTTTTAGAGTGGCAACCCCTTTAGCAATGAACTCTGTGCCCTTAGTTTCTTTTTCTTCACTTTTTATTAAATTATATTAAATAGAAATAAAACACATTTATTTTTATTTTTATTTTATTTTTTTACATGGTGGCAGATTATAATGTGTCTAACAAATTAATTTTACAGTAAAAGATTTAAAAATAAATGAAATTAAAATTAAAACTAAAGCCTCATCAAAGCCAAGGCAGCGAGGCATTGAACCCAATATGCTGGCAGCATTGCCCCTTTGGATAGCCAAACTTATTTTTTGGCCAAGGTAGCTGCCAGCTCTTGGATCCCCTGTAGACTCAATTACCCTTTTTGAAATGTCATCAAAAACGGAACGAGCACCGGGCCCCACGGTCTCAATTCCAAAAAGCACAAATATGAAGCTTACATTGTGAGCTTCATACTTGCCCCTCTTGGTCCGTTCAGAGCTAGTCGCCTGAATATGGGATGCAGCCAATGTATCTACACAAGTTGCATCCCAAACAAGCGACCTACCTAGGGATAAACTGTTCGGTTCCAAAACTGCTGGTATTTTGGCGAAAGCAAGAGACCACCGGATGACGTCGTTGAGGGAACTGTGGTGAGAACCGCCCAGCACTCCTCGAACAGGAGAAACCGTGGCACACACACGTGGTTATGACACACGTGCAACCGCATCAAATCCTCTACCTATATTCAATGTACTCTGTGCTCTACAGGTTTTTTTCGCAACACATCAGAGTTAATTAAATTAAGCCAATTTTGGAGTCTTTTCGCACATTTTGGGAACTTGTGCAATTTAGCGTCCATTCGCGTATTACATCCAGGAACACAGCACTAATATTATATAGGTACATCTCAAATTCCGATGAGAATTAGCTTAACATTAATTAAAAATGCTAGTACAGTAAAATAAAAATTAAAGTAAAATTAAACTATTGGAGTCTTTTCTCACGAAACGTAAAATGAAAGTTTTTCGCGTATATCCAGAAACACAACACTTATAATATTATCACACACTTATAACAGTAAAATTATTTGAAATGCAATAAGTTTATTGTAAATACACAAAAACTAAAATACTAAACTAAACTCCAGCGCATCTCGTAGGTAGGTAGTTAGGTACTTGACTGAGTGACAGCTGATTTACAAAATGGCGTCACAAATTTAAGTCACGTGGTATTCGAAACTGTCAAATTCTATTTTGCTCTAGGTACACTCAAGGGTAGAGCCGAATGTAGGGGTGTGAACAACCCGTGGATCGTGACGCGGATGACGTTTTTATGAGCATAGACAAAAAATAACTGACATACCAAGAGGCACAGATAACATCATAATTATTTAATATTTTTGTCTATGGACGCGCATGTGCACAGGAACCGATAGATGTTTCAGATATTTCTGCAGTTTGGAGCACACCACGGCTGTGCCCGCGAAATTCAAATTTTTCGTGGTTTTTCGCGATTTTTAAGCTAATAAGATATAATAGGCTTATGGCCGTCAAATTGCGATAATCCCAATATCTTCTTCACGTGTTTATATAAAAATCTCTGCTCGAAAGTGTCGAGTTAAAGAAATTAGTCCAAGATTTGCGAGTTACTCACATAAAACTCGATACTCGGATTAATTTCCTAGGATACACATTTTTATGCAAAGATTTTGATATAATCATGTAAAGATGATACTGCCATCCTCGCAAATTGATTGCCATAAGCCTATCATGTCTAATTAGCGTACAAATTGCAAAAAACCACGAAAATTTTGAATTTCGCGGGCAGACCCGTTGAGTTCACGTTAATATCCATTGATCTTTTCATAACAATAGTACTATTTACCCATTCGCACAAGCTTTGCCGAAGACGTGCCGAAGACCGTCCCTCCCACTTCATACGACCGCCACCTTCGCCACCCAAGCGTGTCTGTACCATAGACATAAAACACTATAGGGATAGTCTGTACCAGACGACTGCGGAGTGCGGATGGCGGTCGTATGAAGTGGAAGGTCACTGGCCATAGAGTACTGAGTACCTAGTATGGTATTCACTGGCAAAGCTTCTGCGAACGGTAAAGGAGCATGCCACACGTGTGCCCGCGAAATTCAATTTTTTTGTGATTTTTCGCGATTTTTAAGCTAATAAGACATAATAGGCTTATGGCAATCAAATTGCGGGAATTCCAGTATCGTCTTCACGTGTTTATATAAAAATCTCTGCTTAAAAGTGTCGAGTTAAAGAAATTAGTCCGAGATTTGCGAGTTACTAACTTAAAACTCGATACTCGAACTAATTTCCTAGGATAGACATTTTTATGCAAAGATTTTGATATAAAAATGTACAGATGATACTGCAATTCCCGCAAATTGACGGCCATAAGCCTATAATGTGTAACTAGCGCACGAATTGCAAAAAACCACGAAGATTTTGAATTTCGCGGGCAGAGTCGTTGATTTCGCATAAGATTTATTATGCTAAAAACATGGAGTTTGGCAAGAAGAAAGGAAGATCTCAAAGAAAACAAATTGTTATTTCATAAAAAAACCGACTCGCACTTGACTGGTTTTATCAGTACTGTAGGTACATAGGTACTAAAAGTTCGCAGGTTTGCCGCTTCACACAGCATACTACCGTACCGCGACCCGCGCTCGTCTGTTATCAGACGAATGCGGGCCGCGGTAGTAGGTATGAAGTGAAATGAAATAAAACTATAGGAACTTAATTGAGGTTTATTGCTTATTTTTATTCTTCTTTCTGTTTTTAGAATTATTAGATCTTTCATCACTCAAAACTGGTACAGAGTTTAATGCTTTCTCAACAGCTATAGTGTACAAATTAGAATTAATTTTCTTCAACTTCTCCAATTCATCTTTCAGCACAGCCTCATTATGTTTAGTTTCCAAATCAGTTTCAGTTGAGAGCGCTGCTTTACCAGACTCATGTGGAGGCCAAAACTTGTTTTCCTTATTGACAAGAACATCTATTTCAATTATTTCACCAG